>CM035163.1:133953574-135314448 GCA_020205615.1 Panax quinquefolius | reverse complement strand
ACTTTATTATCACAACAATAAAGCTGTGAGTTTAAATACAAATATTATCTTACAGACAATATTTATACTCAAATAAATCCTCATCACATTTATTGATACATTATTTTACAATAATGGTGAGGGACTACTAAACAACTCTCTCTAGAACCTTCATTCCATTACAGAGCTAGTACTATTACATTACCGCCTCACGAGAGAAGAAAATGGAACAACAAAGGAAAAGGGTGAGCTCGACTAGCCCGGTAAAGAATGTTATGACTAAGATAATATACAACAAATTATCGTTAGTCTCAACGAGGGAAAAATCGATAGAATCTGATAGGCAACAAGTTTCGGATCAATATTCGCGTGAAATAATAATTCATAGAAGAGTTCGTGAGAATGAAATCTACTATAATCTATGAATTTAACGGTCCATCATCGATATTTTATCCTGTAACATCAATGATATTCATCTCGAATCAAATATTCATCTTTTTCTTCTGAGGCGAAGATATTCATCGATAAGTCGTATTCATCTGACTTTTGTTCATCTTTACTAAAGGCCGAAGATATTCATCGATCGGTCGTATTCATTTAAACACTGTTCATCTTTTTACGGGCCAAAGATATTCTTGTCAAAATCATTAAATTTATCACTTTCTGGGCCGAAGATATTCTTGAAATCATTCATCTTTTACTTCTGAGCCGAAGATATTCTTGAAATCATTCATCTTTTTACTTCTGGGCCGAAGATATTCTTAATATCATCATTTAAGGCGAGGATGATGAAAAATATTTTAAAAGCGAATCCGATTGAAACAAAATGTGAGGATTAAGGATTAAGGATTAGTACTTTGTTTTATCCGTGTCGATAATACCTCAAAAATAATCATAGTGGTGTAAAATTGAGAATGATTAAAACATGGATCTGATCAAAGCTAGTATCGAGAATAGATATTTTAGGCGAAAAGAAAATTTTCATTTTTAAATTGAATAGTCTAAATATTAAGTGAATAGTGTAGAGTATCGTGAATAGTCTTGAGTATCGTGAATAGTAACTCAGACACCAAAAGATAGAAATTCCACAAAAAAACATTTTCACGCCATGAATAGTACTCGTGAATAGTAACTTCGTGAATAGTAACTTCATGAATAGTAACTTCGTGAATAGTAACTCATGAATAGTAACCCAAACATGAAAAAGTTCAAATTTGATAAAAAGTACTGACGATATTTGGCGTAATGATATTGAAGAATTAATATCATTTGAGAAGAAAATAACATCCTTACCTCGAAGAATCGATGCCGGAAGGAAAGATTAGGAGTGATCTTTGAATGAAACTTATCTTTGAACAACAACTCTCAAAGTATCTAAATACTCTCACAAAATAAGCTCGATAATATAGAGAAAAGAGAAAACTTTGTTTACGGTGTGATTTTCAATTCTAACAGCCCTCTATTTATAGGAAAATGTTATTGGCAAAGCGAGACTTGACACTGCTTACGATGGCTTTACACTCGCTACTATTGCCACCCACCACATTTGAAATAAAATTCAGCACATTTCTTCACCAACCACAAGTGGGGCCACTCAATTCTAGAATTTTCCACCAAAATCAATTATAAACCTAATTTAGAATCAGAGCACCTCTTAAAATTCACAACAAATCATTCGTTGCATTTTAACGGTTCAAAATTTGTGGACATATACTCGACTTATGTATGTATAACATACCCAAAAATTACCACGATCAGCGGTGGATTAAAATTATAACCCATAATATATCTAAAACCCACGATTTGATTTTAATACCTCAATCAGATAAAATCTTGATAAAACACCTCAAGAATAATTTCTTCATTAATAACCACATAAATAAATCCATCATTTATATTCATATAAAATAAATATTTCTTATCATATGAATCGATAATTAATTATTCACAAATAATATTACGAGAATCTGATTATACAATGACGGTAGTTCCCGGGGAAAGGGGCTTTCAGATAAGGATTTCTCCTTCTTTGGTAGCTTGATTAGGTGACCAAACCTCTCCTTGTGAGAACTTTCTAGACATTGCAATAATGTTATCTAATAATATTATTCAAATAATATGAATTATTGATCGATAATGGGAAATCTTGCATGCGGTGACAATTATTGAACAATAATAATAAAATATCAGCATGACAATTATTGAATCGATAAAATAAACTATTGAGCGATAATTCTTGTGAAAATTATTGAGTAGTGCCATCTTACGTAAGGATCGATAATTGACAATCACATGCGATCTGGTAATGTTTCTTTGTGCGACGACCAGCGTATTACGTATTTTAACCATAGGGTATTCAGCCAGTCTTCTTGATGGTTAACTACGGTCTTACTTGAAGTTACTACGTGGTTATTTATAACCACTTAAATTTGTCGTTTTCCTCATCGATATCGCTTTTAGTTATGGGCCCCATGTATGGCATTTGTGGCCGTCGTGCGAATATTTCACAAGCGATCTGAATATTCCACGACCAAGCGAATATTCAAAGCAAAATGAATATTTTATAACCACTTGCTTATTTTGAAATATTTGCGTATTTAACCCTTTACTATCCACATTAATCAAATCAACCCTTACTATTTCAAAATAATAAATAAAGGAAATTCCTTTTTATTTAAAAAATTTGAGGGGTCTTCTGACCTCCCTCCTTATGAAATTTCGTCCTCGAAATTGGCGTCACGATACACAGTGTTTGAAAAGGTAAAGATACCTCGCTTTCGTTTCGTTTCCAACTCCCAGTCGTTTCCTCAATAACATGGTTTCTCACTGAAACTTTAACTTATGGTATAACCTCGGTACATAGGTCGTATTCTCTCTCCTCTCACAAAATCTTGTGGTACCTCCTCGTCGTTAAGTCTTGGCTATCTCGTCCGGTTCTAACTTCGATGGCGTGGTTGAATTCGTCCACGTATTCGTAACATCGTCGTGAAAAGCGTTATGAACATAGCGTCATACTTGGCGTTAAAAGCGAGTTTATAGGCCGAGTTCTATTCGATCGAAAATTTCAAATGGATTAATAAATCGAAGGTTTGAGCTTTCCTCACCTCATAGATTCTCGCTTTTGAAATAATGACTTCTTGCACCTCCTTCTTGAATTCATCGGCTCCGGTGTGTGGCTTGAGCGACTTTAACTTTATCGATTAAAATCGATTATACTCGTATATCATCACGTACTCGTATATCATCACGTGGGTACTAGAGTTTTCATCTCCATCTCTATTATTTGTATATTATCTGAAATTAGTCTTTGACAACATCGTACTTTCGTGCTTGTATCGATCTTACTACTCAACACGTCACTACCACGTTACGCTTTTCCGGGATGGCGTGGTAGAACATATCTTTGAAATGAGTCTCCTCTTGAGTTCTTGAGCTCTTCCACATTCCTTGCTCCATTTGAATTTTGTATCTCTCTATGAGTTATTTCGTTAATGGAATAGCGATTGAGAATATCCTTGTGAATCTCAGATAATAACCAACTAAACCTGAAAGCTACGTATTTAGATTCTGAAACTTAGGTTGTTCTCAAGCTGTGACTCATATCCCAACCTTGGATAGCACGTCACAATGACACCTATCGGTTTTTATCGCATACGAATATGGCGTCCCTTACTGGAGAGTGCGGCTTGGTGAATTCCTGAAAAGTCGCAAGATAAAGGCTCGGTACCAAATTCTATAGTTGAATTTTAACTCACGAAGTTCAATAGGAGCCATTCGATATGAGATTTTAGAAATGAGTTTTGTCTGGGTTCAAATTCGATACAAAATTTAATATCGAGCTTTGGGAGTAAGCGAGAAATTCTTGAAATCGTCGGGAAAAATCAATAACAACAAGAATATTATTCAAATCGGCGTGTCTTTATTCAAATCCATAACATGGACTAAGAAAACTTGACATCAAGTAATAAGCGAATGACTTCATGGCGATATGAAAATGTTTGACTACAATGGTTTGATTGCTTGAGTTGAATAATGAGGTTGCTTAGGAATATGAAAACTATGACCTTACAAAAGCAATCAATTTTGGCATGATGAGTAGTTAACGATCAATCCCAAAAGCAAGTATCTTTAAAGAGATAAGGTTAACGAGGTAAGGTAATGGTGCTGACTTTGAATCAAACAAGATTTTTAAACAACGGATGTAATGAAAGTTTCTCTATGAGTCTCCATAAATAGGTGAAAGTCTAATTTCTCGTAGTCGAGTTCAAGCGTTGGCGCAAGCGAAGAGATAAAGAATGGGTAGAAGCAGGGTATCTAGTAAAGGTATAAACATCGCAAGAATTTATAATTAACTAACTTGTGCTAACCGTTCGGGTTCCTCGTATTTTAATGGAAGTCACGACAAAGCGCTCTTCCGAGAATCGTTGACTTTGACTTTTACAGGACATCCTTTTGAGTCACCATTCCCGCTGGGTGGGTTTCGATATCGTACAATCTCGGCGATATGTCCTTCCTTTCCACAATTATAGCATACCTTAAAGCTGTTGTGGGCGGTTTGGTGATATATCCCTCTTTCCGCATTTATAACATATGATAGGTGGTCGTTCTCCTCCCTTAGAACTAGTTTCTTCTTGTTGGCGTCTTCACATGGTGGTTGTTGAATCTCCTCTTTTTAAAATCTCCTCCCAACTTCGCTTCTTCTATTTTCATGGCCACGATTACCACCGAGTGGTTCTAGCCTTTTGTAAAGTATTCTTCTTTCTCCTTTGGTTATCGTTATTACGATGGTATTCTATATCTTTGGTATGATCACGGTTATGGTCCCTCGGTTGAGCGTACTTTCGTTATCTCGCTCTAACAATCGAGAGCCTGTTTACAACATCCGAATAGAGAAAATTTATGAGAAATGAGATCTTGGCGTATCTTGGGTTTTGAACCTCTCGAAACATCCGCGTCATCGTTCCTCATTCTCCACCAAATGAGGTGCTGAGCACGGATAACTCATGAACTTACGCCTCGTCTTTGGGACAGGCGTCATGTTATTCTGCTCGATCTAATAAACTCAACTTCCCCATATAGCCCGAATACTTTCGGGAAGTACTTGTCATTATTTGTTCTAAAGCGTCTCCCGTGACATCTTTGAGTGCGGTGAATGATGAGTGCTTCCTGATTCCACGATGTAATGCCCATCACGGAACATAAAAGTAGCGAATGGAACTTTACATGTTCGCCGATGCATCAAGACATCGAATATCTTGGTAATTTGCTTGACCCATATTTCATTGTGATGGGATGGCTTTCCCAGATTACGGTGGTCCCGACTCTTTGAGCTGCTTGCATTTGTGACCACCCGTAATGAATTATCATCATCTCCTCTGTATTTTGAACACGAGTCTCCTAAATGCGATTTTGCATGAGCTGCAAAAGCTTCTAAACATCCCTCGTTCATCATACGCTCGGTGGTGTTATTCACGGGAGGTACATTGCCGACGACTGTTGCACGTTCTCCTCGTTGTTAAGTCTGAGCATCTCCACGGTCTCATTTACTCCACTATTAATATTCTCGATCGACATTCTCAAAAATCTGTCGTAAAATAAGGGTTAATTAAAGAAATATATCACATAATACCCCTATAATATGACCAACTAACAAATAAGCTTAGGTAGGACACCTTTAGCGAAAGGATTTACTCGTCTCTCCCTCTAGTTCTATTCCCGATCTCCACTTGGAGATCGTATCCTAATCTCACGATACCAGTGTGGCGGCCCCAAAAATAGGTCCATTCCATCCGACCCATTCTGAGTCGCCAAATACATGGTGAAACAACTACAACTTTATTATCACAACAATAAAGCTGTGAGTTTAAATACAAATATTATCTTCAGACAATATTTATACTCAAATAAATCCTCATCACATTTATTGATACATTATTTTACAATAATGGTGAGGACTACTAAACAACTCTCTACAGAACCTTCATTTCCATACCCAGAGCTAGTACTCATTTACATTTCGCCTCTCACGAGAAGAAAAATGGAACAACAAGGAAAAGGGTGAGCTCAACTAGCCCGATAAAGAATGTTATGACTAAGATAATATACAAAAATTATCGTTAGTCTCAAGCGAGGAAAAATCGATAGAATCTGATGAGCAACAAGTTTCGGATCAATATTCATGATGAAATAATAATTCATAGAAGAGTTCGTAGAGAATGAAATCTACTATAATCTATGAATTTAACGGTCCATCATCAATATTTTATCCTGTAACATCAATCGATATTCATCTCCGAATCAAATATTCATCTTTGCCTTTCTGAGCCCAAAGATATTCATCAATCAGTCGTATTCATCTCAACACTGTTCATCTTTGCACAAAAGGCCAAAGATATTCATCGATCAGTCGTATTCATTTAAACACTTTTCATCTTTGCTTCTACGGCCAAAGATATTCTTGAAATCATTCATCTGCCTTCTGGGCCAAAGATATTCTTGAGAAATCATTCATCTTTGCCTTACTGAGCCAAAGATATTCTTGAAATCATTCATCTTTTACTCTGGGCCGAAGATATTCAATAATATCATCATTTAAAGGTGAGGATGATGAAAATATTTTAAAAAAGCGAATCCGATTGAAACAAAATGGCGAGGATTAAGGATTAAGGATTCGTACTTTGTTTTATCCATGTCAACAATACCTCAAAAATAATCGTAGTGGTGTAAAATTGAAGAATGATCAAAACATGGATCTGATCAAAGCTAGTATCCAGAATAGATATTTTAGGCGAAAGAAAAATTTTCATTTTAAATTGAATAGTGCCGTATTAAGTGAATAGTCTAAGTATCGTGAATAGTCATGGTATCGTGAATAGTAACTCAAGCACGCAAAGATAGAAATTCCACAAAAAAACATTTTACGCAACATGAATAGTACTCGTGAATAGTAACTCGTGAATAGTAACTCATGAATAGTAACTTCGTGAATAGTAACTCATGAATAGTAACCCCAAGCATGAAAAAGTTCAAATTTGATAAAAAGTACTGACGATATTTGACGTAATGATATTGAAGAATTAATATCATTTGAGAAGAAAATAACATCCCTTACCTCGAAAGAATCGACTTGCCGGAAGGAAAGGTCGGAAGTGATCTTTGAATGAAACTTATCTTGAACAACAACTCTCAAAGTATCTAAATACTCACAAAATAAGCTCGATAATATAGAGAGAAAAGAAAACTTTGTTTACGGTGTGATTTTCAATTCTAACTTTAGCCTCTATTTATAGGAAAATGTTAGCCCATGAAGCGGACTTGACTGCTACGATGGCTTTACACGCTACTATTGCCACCCACCACATTTGAAATAAAATTCAGCACATTTCTTCACCAACCACAAGTGGGGCCCTCAATTCTAAATTTTCCACCAAAATCAATTATAAACCTAATTTAAGAATCAGACACCTCTTAAAATTCACAACAAATCATTCGTGCATTTTAACGGTTCAAAATTTGTGGACATATACTCAACTTATGTATGTATAACATACCCAAAAATTACCACAATCAGCGGTCGGATTAAAAATTATAACCCCATGATATATCTAGAAACCCACGATTTGATTTTTTAATACCTCGATCAGATAAAATCTTGATAAAACACCTCAACAATAATTTCTTCATTAATAACCATAAATAAATCCATCATTTATATTCATATAAAATAAATATTTCCTTATCATATGAATCAATAATTAATTATTCACAAATAATATTACGAGAATCACAATTATAATGACAGTAGTTCCAGGAAAGAGGGGCTTTCGATAAGGATTTCTCTTCTTGGTGGCAATTAGGTGACCAAACCTCTCCTTAGTGAGAACTTTCTAGACATTGCCAATAATGTTATCTAATAATATTATTCAAATAATATGAATTATTGATTTGATAATGGGAAATCTTTGTGCGATGACAATTATTGAACAATGATAATATAAAATATCAATATGACAATTATTGAATCGATAAAATAAAACTATTGAACAATAACTCTTGTGAAAATTATTGAGTAGTGCCATCTTACGTAAGGATCGATAATTCAACAATTTATGTAATCTGGTGTATTTCTTTATGCGACCACAGCGTATTCTTTGTATTTTAACCACGGGTATTCAAGCGGTCTTACGGTAATAAATTCTGATCTTAACGGTAACAACTCTGGCAATTATTTATAACCACCCAAACTTTGTCGTTTTCCTCATCCGATCGCTTTCAGTTATGGGGCCCACATATGGGTATTGGTAAATACGAATATTCCCAAGCGATACGAATATTCCACGACCAAACGAATATTCCCAGAGCAAAATGAATATTTTATAACCACTTGCTTATTTTGAAATATTTGCGTATTTAACCTTTACTATCCACATTAATCAAATCAACCCTTACTATTTCAAAATAATAAATAAAGGAAATTCCTTTTTTTTAAAAAATTTGAGGTCTTACATTTTATATTCTTTGTTGTTTTGATAATTGTCATTCACAAAGTATTTTTTCATTATCGAAGCAATAATTCATATTATCTGAATAATATTATTAGATAACATTATTGGCAATATCTAGAAAGTTACATCTAAGAGAGGTTTGGTCACCTAATTGCGCACTTAAAGTAAGAGAAATTTTTATTGGAAAGCCCCCTCTTTCTGAGAGCGCATGGTTGTCAATATTGTGATTTTGTAATATTATTTGTGAATAATTAATTATTGATTCATATGATAAAGAAAATATTGATTTTATGTGGATATAGATGGAGAAAATTTTTAATGTGACAATTGTTGAAAATTGAAATTTTATCTTTTACGATAAAATAATTTATTTAAATATATTATTATATTATAATAATATAATAATGGTGATATTTTACAACGAATGTGGGATATATGAGTATCGAGGAGGAGGAAGAGTATTTTTGTTGCAATAAATATTTAAAACATGTTAAACATGTCGGTGGACCCCATTTATTATTTGAAATTTGATTATAACTTTGTAAAAATCGCTTGGTTTATGGATTTGGTCAATTTACATTTGGAATTTGGAAAAACTTTCTTACGCAAAGTTGTAGAGAATTGAATTTCCTATAAAAACTCGTTAGATTTGAAATTTTTCTGATAAAAGGGCTATTTATTATGAATTATTGAAGTTAGAAGTTAAAATAATTAATTTTGGGAGTTTTAGTTAATTATTTTGAGAAAAACGTTTTTTTGCAACTAAGTTGGCCTCACATGTGATTCAAATGGCTGAGATCAGTTGTCTAATAGTGGGCTAAAGAAAATGTGAAAAAATATATTAATATTATATTCAATTTTCTACTTTTGTTCTAAGCATTTTCCTATAAATAGGGTCTTAGGTTAGAATTGAAAACACACGAAACTGAAGTTTCTCTCTATTTCTCTCTCGATATATATTGTAAGTATTCTTGTGAGTATACTTTGAGTATTGTTAGCGGTGCAAGTTCCTTCTTGACCTTATCACATTATCCAATTAAGAATCTTAATCTTTCGAGGTAAGGGATGTTATTTTCTTTCAAATGATATTATTTCTTTGATATCATTATCTTTGAAATATTAGTTGAAACTTTTTATCAAATTTGGAACTTTTCCATGTCAAGTTACTTATTTATGAGTTACTTATTCATGAGTTACTATTCACGAGTTATTATTCGTACGGAGTTCTTATTCACGAGTTCTTATTCAAAAGTACTATTAATGAAGCGTGAAGATGTTTTTTGGGAAATTTCTATCTTTTGGTGTCTGAGTTACTATTCACGATATCTGACTATTCACGTATCTGACACTATTCATAGAAAAATAAAATTTCTTCTTTTTGTCAAAATATCTATTACGGATACTAGCTTTGATTGTATCCATGTTTTGATCATTCTTGAATTTTACACCACTATGATTATTTTTGAGGTATTTTGAACATGGATAAAACAAAGTACGAATCTTTAATCCTTAATCCTTGTCATTTTGTTTCACTTTGGATTCGTTTCTTTAAAAATATTTTCATCATCATCGGTCTTAAATGATGATATTATTGAATATCTTTTTTGTGAATGTAAAGATGAATGATTTCGAAGAATATCTTTGGTAGTAGTGCAAAGATGAGCAGTGTTTAGATGAACATGATTGGCCTGATGAATATCTTTGGCACAGTAGTGCAAAAGATGAATATTTGATTCGGATGTATATTGATTGATGTTCTGAGGGATAAAAATAGGCGATGAACTTTTAAATTCATACATAGAAGATAGTAGTTTGCATTCTCTACTTAACTCTTCTAATGAATTATTATTTCCGCGAATATTGATTTAAAATTTGTTGTCTATTGTATTCTATTAGATTTTTCCCCTGTTGAAGACTAACGGTAATTTGTTGTATATTATCTTAGTCATAATATTCTTTCTTGGGCTATTTGAGCTCACCCTTTTTCCTTTTTGTTCCATTTTTCTTCTCGGGATGCGAGAATATAACGCATACAGCCTGGGGTATGGAATGAAGGTTTTAGAAAGAATTGTTTTAGTAGTCCTCACCATTTTTGTAAAATAATGTATCAATAAATGTGATGAGGATTTATTTGAGTATAGATATTATGCAGAAGATAATATTTGTATTCAAACTCACAGCTTTACTATTGTAATAATAAAGTTGTAGTTATTTCATACCATGTATTGTAACTCGAGAATGGGTGATGTATACCTATTTTGGGGCGCTACGCTATATACGCATACGGACCGGGTTCCGTTTTAATTATTCATTCATTCATTGGAATATCACATGCATCATGCTATACGTCGGACCTGGTTCCGCTTTTAATTATTCATTCATTACGTTGGAATATCCTGTCATCATGTTTATCATGGGACACGGTTCCGCTTTTAATTATTCATTCATTACATTGGAATATCCTGTTTTGGAATATATATGGCGCCCCAAAATATAGTATACATCACCCATCTTGGGTCGCCAAATACATGATAAAAATACAAATACAAACTTAATTATACAACGATGGTGTAAAATACTGACGTAAACATAAAGCGAGAGTTTTAATAAGAATATTATAACGCCCCAAAATTAGGTATTCATCGCCCATTTTAAGTCGCCAAATATATGGTACAAAATACAAATACAAACTTAATTATACAAATGTAAGGGTAACATACGACAATCGTAAGCGAGAATTCTAATAGGAATATTGTCATCTAGACAATATCCATACTCGAAAGTTCTCATTACATTTATTGTCACACTATTTAACGTAGAATAGTGAGGACTACTAATGCTATTTTTGGACCATCACTCCTTTTCCGACTCGTCTCCCATTTATATTCTCATTTCACAGAAGAGAACATTGAAAGAAAGGGTGAACTCAACTAGCACACGAAGAAATATTATGACTAAGATAATGCGAATAAATTATCCTAGCCTTCAACAAAGATAACAACCCGATAGAATATAATAGACAACAAGTTTTAGATCAAAAGCTGCGGTGAAATAAGCAATCCATTAAAAGAGTCAGTAGAGAATAAAACCTACTATCTTCTATGATTTAAAAATGTTTTCATCAACTTTTATCGCTAAGACTCGAAACTTAATAAATAAACTACATCATCGAATCATCCTCACTACACGGGCGAGGATATTCATTAAATCATCAACGATCATGACTATACCGAATAATCCTCGGTCATAATCATATCAAAATTGTCCATCAATGTATTACGTGCCACCTGAGTACTTTTACCACATCACTTATAACATCACGGTTCACGATTATACCAAATGATCCATGAAAAGATCTTTGGATGAAGCCTAAAATATCAAGGATATTCCACTAATTTCATGGAGTATAGAAGTCAAAACTCTAACCAATCGAGTATAATAAAGAATATATGAAGCGCAAATGGATTTTTACGCGCCATGCAATAATCACGTGATCGAGATCATGTTCATAATTTAATAAGGAATGGATACAAAGGATCATTCACCATGCATATGGTAATCCACATGTAAAAGTTATCCAACAAAATAATAAAGAATGGAATAACAAAAGACATCACCATGACATACGATAGAGACCGACCATGCAGACGGGTTATTCTCAATGAATAATAAATGCGAATGATAAATATGGAACCAGGTTAGGTGAAATTCACACTGACATGATATTCCGACAGAATAATAAATGCGGAATAATAAAAGAAGATCACCAAGTATTGGGTAAACCGCATATACAGGTCATTCCACAAGTATGGGTAAACCACAGCGCATCTGAGTTATTCCAACGTAATAATAAAGAATGGAATAACATAAGGATTTCACCAAGTAAAGGGTATGCCGCTTATACGAGTTATGTATAGGGTATGCTGCGTATACATGTTATTCAAATGTAATATAAAGAATGGAATAACATAAGATTTCACCAAGTAAAGGGTATCTGTTTATACGGAGTTATGTATAGGGTATCTGCAGTATACGAGTTATTCTAAAAAGAATAATAAAGGATGGAATAATGAAGTTCTCTTCATGAATAAGAAAGAATAACAACCCTTACCTTAGAAAATCTGGATATTGGAATAGAAAGGCGAAGCCTTTCTTCTTCTTTTCTCTATAGATTTTCTCTATAGCTTCTCTCTATAATTTCTCTCTATAACAATGGCTCTAAAGCTTTGGTGAATTGGTGAGAAATGAAGAAGAATGAGCTTTATTTATGAAAAACATAGTTTCGATAATTTCACATTTTGTGGCTCAAAATATTACAGTACAATACCTCCAACTTTTTTTTTATTTTTAATTTAGTAATCCAAGTATTATCAAACTTGCACCAACTCCCCTAATAGTAAATCATGTGAATCAATAGTAAAATCATGTGACTCAATAGTAAATTATGTGATAAAATTAATTACAGTATAGTAACTCCATCTATACCTTTATTTTTAACTTAGTCATGCAAGTATTATCAATCTTGCACCAACTCCCCTAATAGTAACAAGAATGTGAATCAATAGTATCACATGTGAACAAATAGTTATAATCATGTGAAATAATAGCAATCAATTGCTCATTTATTCGGTTAAATACCCGATTGATCAATATAACCTCCAAACATCAATTTTTATCGAAATAAATGTCGATTTTCACTAACACAAACCATTCCAACATGATGAAACTATTTTTATCAAAAATATAAATTTTGAAATTTCGAAGTTTGACTTTTCCCAAAAAAGTCAACCGTTGACTTTTTGACCAAATAGTGAATTCCGGAAAATTTTGTGTTTATAGACTATTTTTACTAATTTCGACGTTCTAGACTCAAATATCATGTCCGCGTCTCCAAATTCAACTCCTAGCACAACTTTAATTTCTAATAACATTCATCATTAAAATTATAACTCATGAATAGTAACTCGTGAATAGTACTCCAACACGAAAAGTGTCCCAAATACCCAAGTGAACAATACTAGAGTGAATAGTAATTTGGGTGAATCGTATGTGACGTCCCCAAAATAGGTATACATCACCCATTCCGAAGTTTTCAATACATGGTACGTAAACAACTACAACTTTATTATTACAACAAAAACCGTGAGTTTGAATACAAATATTATCTTCTAGACAATATCTATACTCAAATAAATCCTCATCACATTTATTGATACATTATTTTACAAAATGGTGAGGACTACTAAAAAATTCTTTCTAAAACCTTCATTCCATACCCGAGGCTGCATCGCTTATATTCTCGCCTCCCCGAGAAGAAAAATGGAACAAAAAGGAAAAGGGTGAGCCTTAACTAGCCCAAGATAAAGAATATTATGACTAAGATAATATACAACAAATTATCGTTAGTCTTCAACAGGAAAAATCTAATAGAATACAATAGACAATAAATTTTAAATCAATATTCGCAATGAAATAATAATTCATTAGAAGAGTTAAGTAGAGAATGCAAACTACTATCTTCATGTATGAATTTAAAAGTTCATCGCTCATCTTTTATCCCCGTAACATCAATCAATATACATCCGGAATCAAATATTCATCTTTCGCACTCTGAAGCCAAAAAGATATTCATCGATTGGTCATGTTCATCTAAACACTGTTCATCTTTGTACTATGGCCAAAGATATTCTTCAGAAATCATTCATTTGCACTACAGCCAAAGATATTCAATAATATCATCATTTAAGACCGAGGATGATGAAAATATTTTTAAAGAAACGAATCCGGTGAAACAAAATGACAAGGATTAAGGATTAAAGATTCGTACTTTGTTTTATCCATGTTCAAAATACCTCAAAAATAATCATAGTGGTGTAAAATTCAAGAATGATCAAAACATGGATACAATCAAAGCTAGTATCCGAATAGATATTTTGGATAAAAAAGAAGAAATTTTATTTTTCGGTGAATAAGGTGCAGATATCGTGAATAGTGCCAGTATCACGTGAATAGTAAACTCAAACACAAAAGATAGAAATTTCCCAAAAAAACATCTTCACGCTTTCATGAATAGTACTTCGTGAATAGTAACTCGTGAATAATAACTTCATGAATAGTAACTTCGTGAATAGAACTCATGAATAGTAACTTCATGAATAGTAACCCATACATGAAAAAGTTCCAAATTTGATAAAAAATTTCAACCAATATTTCAACATAATGATATTGAAGAAATAATATCATTTGAGAAGAAAATAACATCCTTACCTCGAAAGATTAGTACTTCTAAATTTTGGAATACCGGTATATAGTCTTTGAAGGAACTTGCACCGTCTAACAATACTCAAAGTATACTCACAAGAATACTCAATATATATCGAGAGAGAAATAGAGAGAAACTTCGCTTTACGGTGTTTTTCAATTCTAACCTAAGCACCCTATTTATAGGAAAATGCTTGTAACACCAAAGTAGAAAATTGAATATAATATTAATATATTTTTCACATTTTCTTTGCCCACCTTAGACAACTGATCTCAGCCCATTTGAATCACATGTGAGGCCAACTTAGTTGCAAAAACGTTTTTCTCAAAATAATTAACTAAAACTCCCAAAAATTAATTATTTGAGTAACTTGAACTTCAATAATTCATAATAAATAGCCCTTTTATCAGAAAATTCAAATCTCATGAGTTTTTATAGGAAATTCAATTCTCTACAACTTTGCAGAAGAAAGTTTTTCCGAATTCCAAACAGAAATTGACCGAAATCCACAAAGGAAGGCGATTTTACGTGCTATAATCAAATTTCAAATAATAAATGGGGTCCAATTTGACATGTTTAACATGTTTTAAATATTTATTACAACAAAAATACTCTTTCCTCCTCAGATACTCATATATCCCACATTCGTTGTAAAAATATCACCATTATTATATTATTATAATATAATAATATATTTAAATAAATTATTTTATCGGAAAAGATAAAATTTCAATTTTCAACAATTGTCACATTAAAATTTTCTCCATCTATATCCACATAAAATCAATATTTTCCTTATCATATGAATCAATAATTAATTATTCACAAATAATATTATAAAATCACAATATCGACAACCTGAGCAGCCTTCGAGGAAAGGGGGCTTTCAATAAGAATTTCTTCTTCTTGGGCAGCAATTAGGTGACCAAACCTCTCCTTAGACGCAGAACTTTCTAGACATTGCCAATAATGTTATCTAATAATATTATTAGATAATATGAATTATTGCTTCGATAATGAAAAATACTTGTGTAATGACAATTATCAAACAACAAGAATATAAAATATCAACGCAGCAATTATTAAATCAATAAAATAATCGAAAAGTAATTATCGTAACCATTATTATGAGTAGTGTCTTCTTCACGTAAGAATCACTAATTGGTGCAATCTGGTGTGCTTCCGTGTGTTTTAACCACCGAGTATTTTAACAAAGATTAATGGTAATAACTACACCGTTATTTTTAAACAACTTATATTTGTCGTTTTCTTCATCCAATCGCTTTCAGTTATGGGGGCTACACACATGGTCGCTACCGTCGCATACGAATATTCCCGACAAAGACGAATATTCTACACCAAACTAATATTCCCCGACAACAATGAATATTTTATAACCACTTGCTTTATTTTGAAATATTTCATGTATTTTACCCCTAACTATCCACATTAATCAAATCAACCCTTACTATTTCAAAATAATAAATAGAGAAAATTAAATTTCATTAATAATAAGTTGGGGTCTTACATAGTAACCCGTGAATAGTAACTCGTGAATAGTATTCTGACACGAAAAATGTCCTAAATACCCGAGTGAATAATACTAGAGTGAATAGTAATTTGGGTGAATAAGTAACTTTTATTTTTACAACTTGTCTACTTTGAAAAATTTTCAAATATGACCCTTAACTTTAAACTTTTATCAATTTAACTATTTACCAAAATAGAAAAATAGAATACTTTTATTTCATAAAATTCGGGGTCTCACAAATATTGTCATCTAGACAGTATTCAAACACAATGGAGTCCTCATTACATTTATTATCACACTATTTCACAGAATCGTGAGGACTACTAATACACCATCTGTAACCATCACCTGTTCCCGACTAGTCCCTCGCCACGCTCTCATTTCACAAGAGAACAATGAAAGCAAAAGGTGAGCTCAACTAGCCCAAGAAGAAATATTATGACTAAGATAATGCGAATAAATTATCCTTAGCCTTCAAACAATATAACAACCGATAGAATATAATAGACAACAAGTTTTAGATCAAAACTGCAATTGAAATAAGCAATCCATTAAAAGAGTCAAGTAGAGAATAAAATCTACTATCTTTTCGATTTAAAAGTTTTTCATCACTTTTATCATTGGGACTCAAACTTAATAAATAATCCACATCATCGAATCACCCCGCACTACTACTGCCGAGGATATTCTTTAGATCATCCGACCACAAATTATCCATGCACTATGGGCCAAGGATATTCGTTCGTATTCATCAATGGTCATGATCATGCCAACAACTTGCCCATCAATGCACTACTACCAATGAGGACTTTTACCACATTATTTGTAACATTATGATCATGATTATACCGAATAATCCCTGGTCATAATTGTAAGACCCCGAATTTTTTTAAATAAAAAGGAATTTCCTTTATTTATTATTTTGAAATAGTAAGGGTTGATTTGATTAATGTGGATAGTTAAGGGTTAAATCATAAATATTTCAAAATAAGCAAGTGGATATAAATGATGGATTTATTTATGTGGTTATAAATGAAGAAATTATGTTGAGGTGTTTTATCGGTATTTTATCGGATTGGAGGTATTAAAAATTAAATCAGGGTTTTGAGATATATTATGGGGTTATAATTTTAAATCCAAATAGTTGGATTGTGGTAATTTTGGGTATATTATACATACATAAGTTGAGTATATGTCCACAAATTTTGAACCGTTAAAAATTCACGAATGATTTGTTATGAATTTTAAGAGGTGTCGATGCGAAATTAGGTTTATAATTGATTTTGGTGGAAAATTCTAGAATTGAGTGGGCCCCACTTGTGGTTGGTGAAGAAATGTGCTGAATTTTATTTCAAATGTGGTGGGTGGCAATAGTAGCGGTGTAAAGCCATCGTGTGGTGTCAAGTCCGCTTTACGGTAGGCTAACATTTTCCTATAAATAGAGGGCTAAGTTAGAATTGAAAATCACACCGTAAACAAAGTTTTCTCTTTCTCTCTATATTATTGAGTTTATTTTGTGAGTATTTAGATACTTTGAGAGTTTGTATTCAAAGACAAGTTTCATTCAAAGATCACTTCCAACCTTTTCTTTCAAGCAATCTTGATTCTTTGAGGTAAGGATATTATTTTTTTCGTAATGATATTATTTCTTCAATATCATTACTTTGAAATATTGGTTGAACTTTTTATCAAATTTGAAACTTTTTCATGCCTCGGGGTTACTTATTCATGAGTTACTATTCACGAGTTACTATTCATGAAGTTACTATTCACGAGTTACTATTCACGAAAGTACTATTCATTAAGCGTGAAAATGTTTTTTATGGAATTTCTATCTTTTGGTGTCTGGAGTTACTATTCACGATACAAGACTATTCACGATATCAAGACTATTCAATCTAAAAATAAAATTTCTTCTTTTCGTCCAAAATATCGCTGCTCGGATACTAGCTTTGATTGTATCCATGTTTTGATCATTCTTGAATTTTACACCACTATGATTATTTTTGAGGTATTGTTGGACATGGATAAAACAAAGTACCTAATCATAAATCCTTAATCCCCGTCATTTTGTTTCAATCGATTCGTTCTTTAAAAATATTTTCATCATCCTTACCTTAAATGATGATATTATTGAATATCTTTGGCTCAGTAGTGCAAAGATGAATGATTTCAAGAATATCTTTGGCCCTGTAGTGCAAAAGATGAACAGTGTTTAAATGAACATGATTAATCGATGAATATCTTTGGCCATGTAGTGCAAAGATGAACAGTGTTGAGATGAACATGACCGATCGATGAATATCTTTGGCCAGTAGCAAAGATGAATGTTTGATTTGAGATGAATATTGATTGATGTTACGAGGGGATAAAATATTGATGATGGATTTGTTAAATTCATAGATTATAGTAGATTTCATTCTCTACGTAACTCTTCTATGAATTATTATTTTCACCGCAAATATTGATCTCGAAACTTGTTGTCTATCAGATTCTATTAAATTTTTCCTGTTGAAGACTAACGATAATTTGTTGTATATTATCTTAGTCATAATATTCTTTATCTTGAGCTAGTTGAGCTCACCCTTTTCCTTTTTGTTCCATTCTTCTCGTGAGGCGTAGAATATAAATGAAGCATTTAGCCTGGGTATGGAATGAAGGTTTTAGAAAAGATTGTTTAGTAGTCCTCACCATTTTGTAAAATAATGTATCAATAAATGTGATGAGGATTTATTTTAGTATAAATATTGTCTAGAAGATAATATTTGTATTTAAACTCACAGCTTTTTACCGTTGTAATAATAAAGTTGAAGTTGCTTCGCATCATGTATCGACAACTCGTAATGGGTGATGTATACCTATTTTTGAAGGCCATTAATAATCATACCAAGTCCATCCATGCACTACGTGCCATGATGACTTTCAACATAATATAAACATGAGTATGATGACAATGATATAAGAATTCAATAAAACAACTCAAAAATTAATTTGTCCAGAACTAATAATGTCCAAATTGTTAACAAGATATTGTTTTGTGGTGTAAAATTCAAGAATGCTCAGAAGAATATTTGCATGAAACGACATTGGATGAAGTTTAAATATCAAGGATATTCCACTAATTTCATGGAGTATAGAAAGTCAAAACTTTAACCAATCGTGAGTATAATAAAGAATGGAATAACAATGTAAATCACCTATGCATGTGGTACTTCAGATGTATAAAAGTTATTCCAATGTAATAATAAATCTGTAAATAATAAGTAATGGAACCGGTCGGTGAAATTCACCGGCTATGAGGATATTCTACACAATATAAAATGCGGAATAATAAATATTGGAACCAAAGTCGAGTGAAATTATTAAACCGATGGATATTCTCGATGAATATTAAATGACGTAAAATATAAATATTGGAACAAAGTCGGTGAAATTACACAGAAAAAGATATTCCGGCTGAATATAAAACGGAATAATATAAGGTTTCACCAATCATGTGGTACGCCGCTTATACAAAGGTTATGTATAGGGTATCTTTGCGTATACCTGGTTATTCCAACAAAATATAAAGAATGGAATAACATAAGGATTTTACCAAGTAAAGGGTATCGCCGCTTATCAAAGTTATGTATAGGGTATGTCATGAATACTGAGTTATTCCAATGTAATATAAAGAATGGAATAACATAAGGATTTCACCAAGTAAAGGGTATCTGGCGTGATACAGCATTTATGTATAGGGTATGCCACAGATACATGTTATTCCAATGTAATATAAAGAATGGAATAACATAAGGATTTCACCAAGTAAAGGGTATCGCCGCTTATACAAAGTTATGTGTATAGGTATCTGGCGTATCAAAAGTTATTCCAATGAATAATAAAGGATGGAATAATGAAGTTCTCTTCATGAATAAGAAAGAATAACACCCCTTACCGTAAAAGAAACTGGATAAAGGAGTAGTGAGGTAGTGACGGACAATCAGAGAGGACTATTCAAACTCTGGAAGATTTATTAAGACTCTGTGTCCTTGACTTCAAGGGAAGTTGGAACAAGTTTTTACCGTTAGTGGAGTTTTCCTACAACAACAGTTATCAAGCAAGCATTGGCATGGCTCCATTCGAGGCGTTGTATGGAAGAAAGTGTCGTTCTCAAATCTGTTTGGGATGAGGTGGGTGAAGCAACATTGTTGGGATGGGAGTGGTGCGTATGACTACGGAAAAGATTCAAACGATCCGACAACGATAAAAACCTCACAAGATCGATAAAAGAGTTATGTTGATCTTCATCGAAAGGACGTGGAATTCGATATAGGAGATCATGTGTTGTTACGTGTTGCTCCATGGAAAGGAGTTGAGATTTGGAAAGAGAGAAAGCTCAATCCTTGATTCATTGGGCCATTTTAATCCTCGATCGAGTAGGAACTGTGGGCTATAGACTCTTTTCTGCCAAGTATGTCTCGTGTTCATAACATTTTTTACATATCCATGTTACGTAAATATGTGGAAGACCCAACCACATTATTGAGTTAGAACTGCATTTAAATAAGCGGAAGATTTAACGATAAAGAGGTTCTATTCAAATCTTGGATAAGAAGGAACATATTTTACGCTCAAGGTTATACCTCAAGTCAAAGTATTGTGGAGAAACCACGATGTTGAGGAAATGACCTAGGAGTTAGAATCTGAAATGAAATTAAGGTATCTTACCTCTTCGACATATCAGTGCACGTATTCTAATTCGAGGGCTTAAATTTCATAAGAAGGGAGATTGTAAGACCCCACTTTTATGAATAAAATGAATTTTCTATAAATATCATTTTTTTGAATATTATGGAATGAATTTGATATAATAGTTATGGGTAGTATTTATAAATTTTGCAAAGTATGCAAGTTGTCATATTATATTCGATTGGCCTGGGAATATTCTTTTGTTTCGGGAATATCCGCATGCTGACGGTACAATCATTAAGTGGACCCATTAACGGAATTATCATTTCGGATTGAGAAAACGACAAAATATTTTTATGAAAATAACTGGAAGTTTCACCGTTAAAACCTGTTGAACTACTCGGTAGTAAAAGCACGATGAATGGCGTGGTTGCATAAGTAGCACACAAGATTGATTATTGATGCTTACGTGAGAAAACACTCGCTTTTGTTTAATTATTGCCATGATAGTTCACGCGATAAGATCTCACATTATTTGATTCAATTATTGTTAATTTATACGCTTTGTTTTATTAGTATTATTAACGTAATAAAATGTAAACATCTTTTTATATAAAATGTAATACTTTATTAAAGTTATTCTATAAATAGAATATATTATATTTTATTATGCATAGTATTTGCATAGTGCTGCATAGTATTTGCATAATAAAAAATCTTTTATATAAATAGAATATATTATATTTTATTTAAAAGATTTTGCTTTAAATATGGATAAATCGATTAAAGTAAATCAATCTGGACTGATTCATGAGTTAATTACTACGCAGATCCATTCTTTCTATAAATAGAAGTTCATTCCTTCATTATTTTCTTATTAATTCATTGAAACTCTGAGAGAGAAAATTATAGAGAAAGAAGAAGAGAAGTCCGCTAACTTTCTTTTCCTATATCTAATTTCTTTTACTAGTAAGGAATATTATTCTTTTGTATTCAAGAAGAGAACTTCATTATTCCATTATTATTCTCATTGGAATAACTTTGATACGTGACAACCCTATACTTGGTGAAATTCTTCTATTATTATGTCTTTACTTATTCCGTTGGAACATTCTCGTCGGTGGCTATATCTGCCGGACCCGGTTCCGCTTTTAATTATTCATTCATTCGTTGGAATATCCTATCGTATCTTATATGCTTGGGATTCGGGTTCCGCTTTTAATTATTCATTCATTCTCGTTGGAATATCGCTCATGCATATGCTCGTAGGACTTGGTTCCGCTTTTAATTATTCATTCATTTCGTTGGAATATCCACATTCAGTGCTATACGCTGGGACCGGTTCCGCTTTTAATTATTTATTATTCGCTGAACATCCCTTGGGTGTGAATTTCACTGACTTGGTTCCATTATTATTATCTCGCTGAATAACTCATGCATGCATAAGTACCGCATGCATGGTGATTTCTTTTGTTATTCCATTCTTTATTATACTCGGTTGGTTAAAGTTTTGACTTCTATATTCCATGAAATTAGTGGAATATCCTTGATATTTGCGCTTCATCCAATATCTTTTCATAGAAATATTCTTCTGAGCATTCTTGAATTTTACATCACAAAATAATATCATGTTGACAATTTGGACGTTATTAGTTCCTGGATAAATTAATTCTTGAACTTGTTTTATTGAATTCAAATATCATTGTCATCATCCTCATGTTTATATTTTTTGAAAGTCATCATCACTTTGAAGTGCATAGATGGACTTGGTATGATTATGACCAGGGATTATTCGGTATAATCATGACTGTAATGTTACAAGTGATGTGGTAAAAGTCCTCATTGGCCCGTAGTGCATTGATGGACAATTATTGGCATGATCATGACCATTGATGATTACACAAATATCCTTGGCCCGTAGTGCATGGAATTTGTGGTCGTGACCCTAATGAATATCCTTGGCTGTAGTGCAGGGATGATGTGGATTATTTATTTTGCTGAGTCTCAGCGATAAAAGTGATGAAAAACTTTTTAAATCATAAAAGATAGTAGATTTTATTCTCTACTTGACTCTTTTAATGGATTGCTTGTGTGACGCCCCCAAAATAGGTATACATCACCCATTCTGAGTTGTCAATACATGGTACAGAAACAACTACATCTTTATTATTACAACAGTAAAACTGTGAGTTTGAATACAAATATTATCTTACACAATATCTATACTCAAATAAATCCTCATCACATTTATTGATACATTATTTTACAAAATGGTGAGGACTACTAAACAATTCTTTCTAAAACATTCATTCCATACCCCGACTGCATTTCGCTATATTCTCGCCTCCCGAGAAGAAAAATGGAACAAAAAGGAAAAGGGTGAGCTCAACTAGCCCAAGATAAAGAATATTATGACTAAGATAATATACAACAAATTATCGTTAGTCTTCAACAGGAAAAATCTAATAGAATACAATAGACAACAAATTTTAAATCAATATTCGCAGTGAAATAATAATTCATTAGAAGAGTTAAGTAGAGAATGCAAACTACTATCTTCTATGTATGAATTTAAAAGTTCATCGTCTATCTTTTATCCCTGTAACATCAATCAATATACATCCGAATCAAATATTCATCTTTGCACTACTGGGCCAAAGATATTCATCGATTGGTCATGTTCATCTAAACACTGCTCATCTTTGCACTACTACCAAAGATATTCTTCAGAATCATTCATCTTTGCACCTACTGTGCCAAAGATATTCAATAATATCATCATTTAAGACCGAGGATGATGAAAATATTTTTAAAGAAACGAATCCAAAGGAAACAAAATGACAAGGATTAAGGATTAAAGATTCAGTACTTTGTTTTATCCATGTTCAAAAATACCTCAAAAATAATCATAGTGGTGTAAAATTCAAGAATGATCAAAACATGGATACAATCAAAACTAGTATCCGTAATAGATATTTTGGACAAAAAGAAGAAATTTTATTTTTCTAATTGAATAGTCAGATATCGTGAATAGTGCCGATACGTGAATAAAGTAACTCAGACACCCAAAAGATAGAAATTTCCCAAAAAATATCTTCACGCTTCATGAATAGTACTCGTGAATAAGAACTCGTGAATAAGAACTCATGAATAAGAACTTCGTGAATAGTAACTCATGAATAGTAACCCGACATGGAAAAGTTCCAAATTTGATAAAAAGTTTCAACCAATATTTCAAAGATAATGATATCAAGAAATAATATCATTTGAGAAGAAAATAACATCCTTACCTCGAAAGATTAAGACTTCTATTTGGAATACTAGGGTATAGTGATGAAGGAACTCAGACATGGTTTAACAATACTCAAAGTATACTCACAAGAATACGCCAATATATATCGAGAGAGAAATAGAGAGAAACTTGGGTTTTCGGTGTGTTTTCAATTCTAACCTAAGACCCTATTTATAGGAAAATGCTTAGTAACACCAAAGTAGAAAATTGAATATAATATTAATATATTTTTTCACATTTTCTTTAGCCCACCTTAGACAACTGATCTCAGCCCATTTGAATCACATATGTGAGGCCAACTTAGTTGCAAAAAAACGTTTTCTCAAAATAATTAACTAAAACTCCCAAAATTAATTATTTGAACTTGAACTTCAATAATTCATAATAAATAGCCCTTTTATCAGAAAATTCAAATCTCATGAGTTTTTATAGGAAATTCAATTTCTACAACTTTGCAGAAGAAAGTTTTTCCGAATTTCAAACAGAAATTGACCGAAATCCACAAACGGGCGATTTTACAGGCTATAATCAAATTTCGGTCGATAAATGGGGTCCACCAAACATGTTTAACATGTTTTAAATATTTATTGCAACAATAATACTCTTCCTCCTCGATACTCATATATCCCACATTCGTTGTAAAAATATCACCATTATTATATTATTATAATATAATAATATATTTAAATAAATTATTTTATCGGAAAAAGATAAAATTTCAATTTTCAACAATTGTCACATTAAAATTTTTCCATTTATATCCACATAAAATCAATATTTTCCTTATCATATGAATCAATAATTAATTATTCACAAATAATATTATAAAAGCACAATATCGACAACCGTGCGCTTCCTCAGAAATAGGGAGCTTTCCAATAAGAATTTCTCCTTCATGCCAAGCAATTAGGTGACCAAACCTCTCCTAGACATGAACTTTCTAGACATTGCCAATAATGTTATCTAATAATATTATTCAGATAATATGAATTATTGCTTTCGATAATAAAAAAATCGTGTAAATTGACAATTATCAAACAACAACAATATAAAATATCAATATGTTGAATTATTAAATCAATAAAATAACAAATAAGAATTAATCGTCTGTAACCATTATTGAGTAGTGTCTTCACGTAAGAATCACTAATTGGTGCAATACTGTAAGTAGCTTCCGTGTGTTTTAACCACCGAGTATTTTAAATGATTAATGGTAATAACTACACCGTTATTTTTAAACAACTTATATTTGTCGTTTCTTCATCCAATCGCTTTCAGTTATGGGGCCCATACATGGTCATACTGGCTTGCAAGTCAGATTTAATATTCCCCGACAAGCATTTAATATTCTACGACCAAACTAATATTCCCACAACAACAATGAATATTTTATAACCACTGCTTATTTTGAAATATTTAAGATTTTACCCTAACTATCCACATTAATCAAATCAACCCTTACTATTTCAAAATAATAAATAGAGAAAATTAAATTTCATTAATAATAAGTTGGGGTCTTACAACTTGGAGTTCACCCAAGTAGCTTAAACTTGATGTCTATTGTATTTTATCGGTTTAACATTATGGAGACTAATGATAATTTATTACGCATTATCTTAGTCATAATATTTCTAGAATAGTAATGGGCTAGTTGGGCTCACCCTTTTTTCACCGCTCTCTTCGTAAAATGAGAACGTAAATGGGACAAGTCGGGAAACGGAGTGATTGTCCCGATGATAGTATTAGCTAAGAGTCCTCACTATTACATTAAATAGTGTGACAATAAATGTAATGAGGACTTATTTGTGTTTCAATATCGCCCAGAAGACAATATTCGAAAGTTAAAACTCATAGGATGTATTTTGTCATACTTTACACGATCATTGTATAATTAAGTTGTATTTGAATTTTGTATCATGTATTATTTGCATTCAAAATAGGTGATGTATACCTATTTTGAGGAGCGCCACTTATAGATATATATATATATATATATATATATATATATATATATATATATATGCTCGGTCTAGAAGCTATGAATTTAAAAAGAGCGAACCAAAGGCTAACTGTCTTTGGTGTCTATAGTATTATCGTCTCGATCCGTCGAATCCGTCACAACAAATACCTTGAGAAAGACCACTATATCGGAGGAGAGGACGGCTTTAAAACTCGTCAGCGTGTTATAATTATAGTCAATAGCTAGATTTTTACAGATTTCACAAAGACAAATTCAGAGCTGAGGATAGGGCACCAAAGGCCATCCCGGAAAATTCAAAGCCCGGTAGATACATTTTGTTGCTTTGACCTCCCCGGTCACGGTAAGATTCAAGCATATGGCTTCAACCAGATCATACTTTTATTTGATCACAATGCGCTCAGCCGATTAAATTTATTTCTAGGAGAAATTGAACTTTGTGTGGAAACTCCGTTGGGAGAAACCTTCATTACATCCAACTTGTTTATAAGTCTTGCATTTGGATTCGAAATCGGTACCCCCGACATTTACATAGGCGATCTTATTTCATGAACCATTAAAATGATTCCGCGGTCGTCTCGACCGTAAAAATTTATTCCGTTTATTGAAAAAGCGGATGTAGAAACTTCTTGACTCATTATCGCGATTTAAATAAAAAATCGTCGATTCCTATTGGTAACCGAAATCCCCGAAAGAACTTCTAAGCTTTACCCGGTACGTGATGACGCGAACTTGCGACGTTGAAACCTATTTCGAAGCCCATGTCGAATGGCTCTATTGGGCTTGATAAAGACCCAATCGGAGTTGAGGTTAGATCCGTCACCACCAAAATAGGTATCCATTGCCGCGTATTGATGACTGTTTGACCGGTTACCAAGGGCAAATTCTTTTCAAAAGATTGATGTAGTTCGGATATCACCAATTGAAGATATATATATATATATATATATTTATTTCAAAAAGCGAAGTGAAGATGCAATGACACTAACTTGAATATAAACTTTATGCCAAGTTGAAGAAATCTCTAAAGTAGCATTCCTTGGGCACGATAGTATCAAGTCATGGAATATCTGTTGACCCAGCAAAATTGAAGCTATTGAAAATGGGAACAACCTAAATCGTTAATAGAAATGCGTAATCACCGGTTTAAATTTGAGGCTATTATCGAGAAGATTAAGTGGAAGGATTTTCTCGAATTATTTATTCCGATATTCGGTGACTCGGGAAGATCCCAAGATTCGGTTGGGCGAAGAATGTGAAAATTTTCAAGAACTCGAGAGGAGACTTATAACTGCTTATGTTACGCTTCCACGGGAGGTTGTCATCTCGTTGATGCTTGGGCAAAGGTTGGGATGGCATTCTCATGCAACATTAAAGCCTATGCCCTGCGACAACTCGAAGAATATGTCCTAATGATCACCGAGTTTTCCGGTATTATGTTTCTTAAAAATTGAGCATTACTTGTATGGGAGAAAGAGTCTTTATCATTAGTCCAGATAAAGCCTCGATATCGACCAGCGGTCGATGATTCGGATTATTCGTCATACCATAGTTCATGCAAGGAGTCTGCGATATTGTCGATGAGCCCGTTTGTGTGACTTGAAGGATGGAATAGAATTAAGACTCCGGGGCGCGTGTGATTATAGCGAGTATCTGAGCAGAACAGAGCTTAATTGCGTCACAAGAACATAGCCATCGGGTCGAACCGCTTATGTGACACCCTGAGACTACTGATCTTTAGTTAGTTCGCTTCTTTAAGGTTCGCTTTAGGGTCTCTCCGTATATATATATATATATATATATGTGTGTGTGTGTGTGTGTGTGTGTGTGTGTGTGTATTATTTCAAACAAACCAAAGGGTCTGTGTGTACAAGAAGGTGAGATTGCATGTAAATCTTTGAACATTAAGGTTGAAGTTAGAATTAATCTGTCCGTACAAACATTTATGATGTTTCATCGTTAATAATAAAGTTGAATCAGTCAGCATGACGATCCTATCCTATACTATACTATACTATATATGCCTCTTTTGATTGACTAATTTCTAGCCTTGTTCTTCTCATGTTTCTGCATGTATTGAACTATATATATATATATATATATATATATATATATATATATAGGGAATCCATCCATGGCAACCGGTTGTCATGGATACTATTATAACAACCCACTTTTGGACCATTGATCAACTTATTAGAAGGCTTAGATTGAATGTCATAAATACCCAGCCGACACAAGCTTTACCGGCTTTTATTTTAATATTGTATGGTCAACTGTTGTCATTTTAATAATTTTAAAACAATTTTTTAATATTAAAATACTTCAACCAAGCACAACTTATTTAGTAGAGAGTATTTTTTTTAAGCATTTCTATTATATGGGATGACTCAAAGACATTAAAAGTTGCATTAAAAAAAAAATAATCCAACCTGCATAAATTATGCAATTTGAGAGAGATGAGCAAATTGAGTGTTTTGTCATATATTAGTTAATTAGTTAAAATATAATCCAACTGGTACAAGTATTTCTCTATATTAGTGAACTTTATTAAAATCCTCGAGAAAGCTTTAATATTTTTATTCGGGATGTCAAAAAAATATATGTCAAGTTGAGACAATATATTTCTTATCAACTAATCAAATTACTAAAAAAAAATATGTCAAAACAATATAATTTTAACTAATTAACAATAAAAAAAATATATGTCAAAATAATATATTTTTAACTAATTAACAATAAAAAAAAATATATGTCAAAACAATATATTTTTAACTAATAAAAAATAAAAAAATATAGGTCAAAACAATATATTTTAATTAATTAACAATAAAAAAATATAGAGAAAAACAATATATTTTTAACTAATTAACAATAAAAAATATAGGTCAAAATAATATATTTTAACTAATTAACAATATAAAAATATATGTCAAAAAATATATTTTTAACTAATTAACAATAAAAAAAATATATGTCAAAATAATATATTTTTAACTAATTAACAATAAAAAAAATAACTCAAAACACTCAATTTGCTCATTAATAAAGTTCACTAATATACAGAAATGTTTGTACCGGTTGGATTATATTTTAACTAATTAACTAATATATGTCAAAACACTAAATTTGCTTATCTCTCAGCCGGTACAGTTTGTACCGGTTGGATTATTTTTTATTTTTTTAATGCAACTTTAATGTGCTGAGTCACCCCATATAATAGAGATGCTTAAAAAATACTCGGCCGGTACAAGTTGTGCCGGCTGAAGTATTTTAATATTAAAAAATTGTTTTAAAATTATTAAAATGACAACAATTGACCATACAATATTAAAATAAAAGTCGGTAAAGCTTGTGCCGGCTGTGTATTTATGACATTCAATCTAAGCCTTCCAATAAGTTGATCAATGGTCCAAAAGTGGGTTGTTATAACAGTATCCATGGCAACCGGTTGCCATGGATGGATTATGTAAGACCCCAAATTATTATAAATAAAATTGAATTTCCTCCATTTATTATTTTGAAATAGTAAAAGTTGATTTGATTAATGTGGATAGTTATGGGTAAAATACGCAAATATTTCAAATAAGCAAGTGGTTATAAAATATTCGTTTGGTCGTGGAATATTCTTACTATCGATGAATATTAAATGCGACACCAAGTAGCCTGTGTGGGCCCCATAACGGAAAAGCGATTGGATGAAAAAACGACAAATATAAGTTATTTATAAATGATTTACAGTAGTTATTATCAGTTAATATTGTTAAAATACTTCGGTGGTTAAAACACATAGAAGACACCAGGTATTGCACCAATTATTAATTCTTAAGTAAGAAGGCATTACTCAATAATTGTTACAATGAATTATTGCTCAAATTATTTTATTTTATTGATTCAATAATTCTTTGCATTGATATTTTATATTCTTGTTATTTCAATAATTGTCATTACACAAGATTTTCTATTATCTGAACAATAATTCATATTATCCGAATAATATTATTGGATATCATTGTTGGCAATGTCTAGAAAATTTCGTCCAAGGAGAGGTTAGGTCATCTAATCGCGCTACCAAGAAGGAGAAATCCTTATTGGAAAGCCCCTCTATCCGGGGAACTGTCTGGTTGTCAGTATTGTGATTCTGTAATATTATTTGTGAATAATTATTTATTTATTTATATGATGAGGAAAATATTAATTTTATGTGGATATAGATGGAGAAAACTTTTAATGTGACAATTGTTGAAAATTAATATTATATCTTTTTCTGATAAAATAATTTATTTAAATATATTATTATATTTTAATAATATAATAATGATGATATTTTTAAGATGAATGTGGGATATATATGAGTATATGAGGAGGAGGAGTATTTTTGTTACTAAAATTGTTTAAAACATGTTAAACATGTTTGTGGACCCCATTTATTGACTGAAATTTGATTATAACTTGTAAAATCGTCCGTATGTAGATTTCGGTCAATTTCTGTTTTGAATTTGGAAAAACTTTCTTCTGCAAAGTTGTAGAGAATTGAATTTCCTATAATATTACGCGAGTTTCGAATTTTTCTGACAAAAGAGCTATTTATTATGAATTATTGAATTTCCGAAGTTTCAAAATAATTGATTTTTGGGAGTTTTTATTATTTTTATTAAGAAAAACGTTTTTATTGATTTTGGTGAGGGGGAACCACTTATTTGGCTGATGATTTGAATCCAAGAAAGTGTGCGTAGGAAATTAAAATATATATTAATATTTTATTATTTTCTGCTTTGGTGTTCTAAGCATTTTCCTATAAATAAGGTGCTTAGGTTAGAATTAAAAATTACACCGAATACTGAAATTTTCTCTCTATTTCTCTCTCTATATATTGAGCGTATTATTGTGAGCATTTTAATACTTTGAGTATTGCTATATGGTACAAGTTCAAGTCATAGCCTATATCAAGTGTTTCAACTAGAAGTTGTGTCTTTACGAGGTAAGGGATGTTATTTTTTTTCGTAATGATGTTATTCTTTCAATATCATTATGTCGAAATATTGATCTGAAGTTTTTATCAAATTTAAACTTTTGGTGTCGGAGTTCTTATTCACGATACTCTGACTATTCATTATATAAAGACTATTTATTTAATACTCAGACTATTAATGTAAAAATTAAATTTTATTTTTGTCCAAAATATCTATTATGGATACTGAAACTTTGATTGTATCCAGTGTTTTGATCATTCTTGAATTTTACTCCACTATGATTATTATTGAGGTATTTTTGGACGTGAATAAACCGAATTACTTAATCCTTAATCCTTAATCCTTGTCTTTTTGTTTCAATGGATTCGTTTTTTAAAAATTATTTTTATCATCCTCGGTCTAAATGATGATATTCATTGAATATCTTTGAATTGAAGTCTGAGATGGTTGATTTTCTTATGAATATCTTTTGGCCCATAGTGCAAAGATGAGCATGTGTTGAGGTGAACATGATTAATCATTGAATATCTTTGGCTGTAGTATAGAAAAAAGATTAATATTTGATTCAAGATGAATATTGATTGATGTTATGAGGATAAAATAATGATGATGGATCGTTAAATTCATAGATATTAGTAGATTTCATCCTCTACGTAACTCTTCTATGAATTATTATTTTTCGCATGAATATTGATCCGAAATTTGTTGTCTATTATATTCTATCGATTTTTCCCTCATTAAGGACTAACGATAATTTGTTCTATGTTATCTTAGTCATAATATTCTTTCTCGGTTAGTTGAAATTTCATTTTTTTTCTTGTTGTTCCATTTTTCTTCTCGGGAGGCGAGAATGTAGCGAAGACGAGTCAAGGGGTGTGGAATGATGGTTCTAGAAGTTATTTTAGTAGTCCTCACCATTTTTGTAAAATAAAGTTTCAATAATTGTAATGAGGACTTATTTGGTTGTGGATATTGTCTAGAAGACAATAATTGTTTTTAAACTTACAGTTTTTATATTGTTTTAATAAAGTTATAGTTGTTTCTGTACCATATATTTAACAACTCAAAATAAGTGATGTATACCTATTTTAGGGACGTCACAGATTCCCATATATATATATATATATATATATATATATATAGTAGTTGTACTTGGAAGCTAATTCACAGCAGCTCTCTGCTCATGTGCAAGTAAAAACGTACGTAAGTAATTAAGCCTACAAATTTACTTAAATATTTATGCTACTTTTGAATTGAAAAAATATAATTAAAAAAATAATATATTTAATAATCATTCAGGCGAATAAACATAAAAATTCCTTTCATTTAATCTCTATTTAAAATATTTTTAAATTTAAATTAAAATAATTAAATAAAAGTATAAAATATTAGTAAAATACTGTAATTCATAATTAAATCTAACTTATGATCCTTTGTTTTTTTCTATGCCAGACTCTGTCTTTCTATTCCTCTATTATTATATAGTAATCTATATGAACATGAAAGTGCTGCTACAACATTATATTAATTCATTTTGGGAAATTGTGCTGTCAATCTTCAACAAAATTGACCAACTATTTACATATAATATGGATATAGTATTAGTATTAGTATTAGCAATATCATACTATTTAATTTGATCACAAAGTGTTTGTGTTTGAGTTCCAACTACAATTTTAAGCTTAAAATTTTATCAAACTCAAAAAATTGTATTTTTTTTTTATCACATTTTTATTTTATTTTCTAAATAATATAAATTATTATGTATTTTAACTAGGATTGGAAGTAGGAATCAGAGAATCTTTGTCCAGAAACAGACATTATCGTGGATAAAACATACATACATACTTAAATAAAATAAAATAAATTTAATAAATATTTCCATTGGATTCCTAGATCAATAATAATACTCCTATAATTTAATTAAAATGTCATATGTTAGTAGTAGTATATTTGGAAAATGACCCAAGAACGAACCCACCACATGCATGCACATGTCTGATCTGTCCTCATACTTTAATCTGTGTGGCTACCATTGATGAAAACACATTTTGGGTAAATTATTTTTATTGAAAATGGTGGATCAAATAATTAAAATTTGGGTTATTTTAAGCTCTGATGAAAGACTTGACTATAGATATAAGTAAATTTGGGTACATTTTGTCCTTGATGTGTTTGCCTCATGCATGGTTTTAAAATTCTGACCGCACTGATAAAAATTAGAATCGGTCTAATTTGGATTGTTTAACCGACTTTGTTCAAAAATCGATTGACCCTATTGACGATGTTTTAGTTCATAAAAAACGAGATTTTTAAGATTTTATTAATTACTAATAATATATATTTTTATATATTAATGGCGTCACTAGGTCACTAATAGTTTGACCATTGATTGAATCAATGACTCATCCACTTAGTACCATTTTCGGTTCGATGACCGATCTGAGTTTGAAAATCACGAATTGCCTAATATAAATTTCATTTTTAATCATTACTTTCCCATCATTGTAAATTTTTTGAAACAATAAAGGGTTAAAATTTTATCAAGTCTTTTATTAGGAAGTGGTTAGTATGAAGTTGATTTTGGTCAATTAATCAATACAGTGTCGACACGCAGGTGAGAAAATTATGGGTAAATCCAGAACAAATCTCAAGCCTAAATCGAATCAAATTCATCCAAATAAGGTCTTAAATCACTGACCCAATAATATTTTCTTAAGTCATACTATTGGTAGTAACTTAATTCTTTAATATTACAGTACATTTCTTTACTTTTTTGAATTATTTTCTTTAGAGCTAAATTAAATATGAGTATTTTGTTTTTAAAATTTATGTTGTGCATGATTAAATGTTCGAGTCTACCCTTAACAATAAGTAACGCTTCACTAAATTTTCCATAAGTTGTCCCTAACCCATTACTCAATTCCTCTTGCTCCCCTATGTATCACAAGACATTCATTCTTTTTGGAACCTATTCTATTACTTCAAGAAGAGTACCAATATATATTGTGATTTTTTTGATAACTTACCGTTGCAATATATTAATATATGATATTGGATAAAATTATATCGTTAAAATATTATTAATATTAATTAATTGACAGTTAAAAAAATAACGTATAAAATCACAAGATACATTATTTTACCTTCAACAATTATAATAATTAAAGAGACTAAGTTATACAAGTCACATTTATTATTCATGGAATAAGAGGAAGAGGGGTGGGGTGAGGGGTGAGGGGTGAGGGGGGAGCGGGGAGTATTATAAAAATATCAATTTTCTAATTAAATCATGGCAACAATATGAATGTCATTCAAAACAAGAAAGAATCTAAAGTGAGTGGGCCCATGAATCTATGATAATACTGCAAAATGTGGTTGTGATTTGTGAAAAGAAACAATAGGGGCAAAACGGGAAATTTGGACCTATTATTGGGACCTTCCAAGAGTGGGCAAAGTGGGGCCACCGCCCATTTTCTACCCTTTTCCATTTGCTTTCCCCCACTGGCCCTTTTCCCTCTACTACTACTACTACTATTTTCTCCTCCCGTGTTCAAAAAAGCAAAACAAACAGAGGAGAGAGAAAGGACAAGAAAGGCCCAAACTCTTTCTCCCACAATGCTGTTTTGGCCCTTTTGGGGGTGCGTAGGATAAGAATCAGATAGCGGAGGAGAGAGAAAGAGGGTGCTTGTGGGTATAGCACACTATTAGCTAGTGGGTGTGTTTGGCTATGGTGGGTTGGTCTGAGCTCTAACAAAAACCAGTGTGTGGGTTTCTGTTTGTAGCTATAAAGCTTATTTGAAGTTCGGTTTTCTTAATTTTGGGGGGTTTAAGTTAAAAATGGCAGTTGGGCAGTTTATTTACAGAGAAAGGAGGAGAAGAGAAGTGACATTGAATTTGTTCTTGGTGTTTTTATGGGCTCTGATCTCGATGTGCTGTGCCGGTCGGTTACCTGCAGCTTCCACACAGAAGCTTGAAGTCCAGAAGCATTTAAATCGACTTAATAAACCTCCTGTTAAAAGCATTCAGGTCCTTTTTTTCTCCTTATTTTTTAACTTTATGCTGGCTAAGTTCTGGGTTTAACTTGGTTTTATTGGGTGACTGGCTCTTTTGGCTTAAAGATTAAGCTCAATTCAGGGTCTTGAAGGTTTTGATGGAATGTGATCAGTTAAGCGAGTTTTTTTTTTCTTTTTTTGTAAATAAATAAATAAATTTATAAGTTTACTATAATTTCTCAGCTACCAAGCTCAAGCTGCAATGGTTTGAACTGTTTGTTGGATGTTTAGTGATTTTTCTTTATGATTGTGTACATTTATTTACTTAAAACTTATTTTGGGGTTTAGTATTATTTTTCTATTTCAGTAGCATTTTTATGTTTGTATATCTGTCTTTGTTTTATCTTTAGGCTTTATAAAATTAACTTTCATACTAGGATCTAATTCTTTATGGATGATTGAACAGAGCCCAGACGGGGATATCATTGATTGTATACACATCTCTCACCAGCCAGCTTTTGATCACCCGTTCCTCAAAGGCCACAAAATCCAGGTACCAAACACACATTTTCCTTTTGGGTCAGTTTTTATTTTCATTTTTATATTTATTTATTTGGTATATTTTGGTTTCCTCAGATGAGACCTAGCTATCACCCAGAAGGGCTCTTTGATGAGAACAAGATATCCGCAGGCACAAAGTCTGGTGAAAGAACAAAACCAATGACTCAGTTGTGGCACATGAATGGTAGATGCCCTGAAGATACTATACCTGTTAGGAGAACAAAGAAAGATGATGTTTTGAGAGCAAACTCAGTTAAAAGATATGGAAAGAAGAAGCAAAGAACCATCCCCAAGCCCAGGTCTGCCGATCCTGACCTCACCAATGAAAGTGGTCATCAGGTAAATACAGAAAAAAAAAAGAAAAGGAAAACTTTGTCATGGTCATTAATGAACTTTTCATATTTCTCATTGTAAGTAATGAGTTGGGTACTATTCTATTTCTTTAGAGCAAATATACTTTCTCTAGCCATCTGATATTTTGGTTTGGTGACTTTTTTTTGGGTAAACCAGCATGCAATAGCTTATGTTGAAGGAGACAAGTATTATGGAGCAAGGGCAACCATAAATGTTTGGGAACCAAAAATACAGCAGCCTAATGAATTCAGTTTGTCCCAAATTTGGGTGTTGGGTGGTTCTTTTGGTGAAGATCTTAACAGCATTGAAGCTGGTTGGCAGGTAATCTTTTACTCCAATTCTTGATTAACTAAGAGTAGTACTATAATGGAGAAACTGGCATCACATTCCCATTGTATATATTCAGGTCCATTATTGATCGAGTCTGATTGTTGGATGTACTTGATTTCCAGGTTAGCCCAGATCTTTATGGTGATAACAACACAAGACTGTTCACTTATTGGACTGTAAGCTTCATAATTTCACTTTAAATTACATTTTTTTTGAACTTCTTTAAAGCTAGCTTTTCAAAAACTTTAATGGTCTGTTCCTCTATAAAATTTGCAGAGTGATGCTTATCAGGCAACTGGTTGCTACAACCTACTATGCTCAGGCTTCATTCAAATCAATAGTGAAATAGCAATGGGTGCAAGCATCTCCCCAGTTTCTGCGGTTAGAAATTCCCAATATGATATCAGTATTCTTATCTGGAAGGTAAAAATCCAAGTCCCCCACTCAGCCTTTCAGTAAAACAATGGCACTGCCTTTGATTATTGCAAATACCCAGCCAGTCTAATAAAATAAAAGAAGTTGATATTGTCAAGGATACACATGAGTATCATTAGTCAGTAGATGTGTGCCACTGCCTCCTGGTCAATATCAGTATACAAGAAAGCTGTTCAATAATTTAGCATTGAGGTGTGGATAAAATATACATTTTGGTTCAGATGATGAGAATCTTTTGTCCATTGGCATTTTCTTTTGGTCACTGACATGGGCACACTCACTATATTTAATAAGGGTACTCTATAAAGTTTAATCTTTACTGCATGAACAGTAACTTAAGGATTTGCAATTATTTTACTTTGTACAGTAGAGCATGTGTAACACTGATTACTGTTTTCTTATTTTCTTTTTTCACTACCTAGTTTAAAAAACTGCTTTGCCCTTTTCTTGTAAAATTGGAGTAATGGTAGGGGTAAATTTTTCGGGTTCCAAATGAAATTTTCATATATTTCAATCACATGGCCAATATGTAAAATAACTTATCACTTGAGACTTGATTTACTCGTAAAATTTGGCAATCTAAATCAACATCAATATTTTATTATTTTTTTAACAAAAATGCATATCTATCTTACTAATTGTGTGGTTAGTTGTTAATAAATCTTGTGTGGTTTGATTTGTAGGATCCAAAAGAAGGAAACTGGTGGATGCAATTTGGCAATGGGTATGTGTTGGGGTATTGGCCTTCATTCCTTTTCTCATACTTGGCAGACAGTGCGTCGATGATCGAGTGGGGTGGCGAGGTAGTGAACTCAGAGCCTGATGGTCAGCACACCTCAACTCAAATGGGGAGTGGTAGGTTCCCTGAAGAAGGGTTTGGGAAGGCTAGTTATTTCAGGAATATCCAAGTTGTTGATGGATCTAACAATCTCAAGGCTCCTAAAAATATAGGCACATTTACTGAACAATCCAACTGCTATGATGTTCAAACTGGCACTAATGAGGATTGGGGTCACTACTTTTACTATGGAGGCCCTGGTAAAAACTCTAATTGCCCTTGAGAGCAAAAAAATCTGTATTATTCAATGTAGTCTAGTTTTCTTCTTCTACCTCTCTTTTATATACCATTTTTTTTAATCCTCTTTAATTTTTAATTTATAGGTTTGACCCTTTTGCATTTTTATCCTTGAAAAGTTGTTATTCTCCATGTTATGTAAGAGGTTGGGGAAGTGGCCTAAGTTTCTCAAAAGCATAAAAGAAACAGGCCTGCCTATTTTATTTTGTATTTTTTTTAGTTACATATTGTTACATATATAAAAAAAGGAGCCAACCATGCATGCCAGCTCTACATAAAAGGAGCTTCCCCCCTACCCTCTAACACCTAATATGTATTGATATTCTATCTTTCAACCCTACCCTCTAACACCTACACCGGAGACAGACGTCCCACGGCGGCCAAAGCTAGCCGATAATCCCGAGAGGGAGTCATCGGAGTCCACACTCCAGATATATAGATAGAACGGAATTAACGGGCATCATCATCAGTTTCCTCAGAGCTCGTCTCGTTAAATGAATTACGAGACAACGGTTGGGGTAGTACGTAGGTTTTGAACCATTAGAAAATCCAAACACAACAAACAACTGCATTAAAACTTAAAAGGCATCCTCTGTCCCCAATTTTCCTATTCCCTTGTGTCCCTTCACTTAAATTTTAATACCTAGTCTCTTACTTAACCTTAATTAATTTTAAAATTAAATAAAAAGATATGTGTCAAAATTCAAGTGGGGAACACAAGGAAGACAAGAAATTTGGAGACAGATGATCTGCTCTCTTAGACGCCCGGCCCCGCGGCCCGTATATATATAAAACCAACCAACCAACCTTCATCTATGTACGATGTGATCACATGCAGCAGTACATTTAATCTCTTTAAACTAGCCCCCTGGCCTTACATTTTATCTCTCTCAGCGCCATAATGCACCAATTATAATTTTTTTTCTCGATCGTTGGATAATGTAGCTAGTGTCATCGATTCTTCATTTTTTCCATAACTTCAAATATTGGGAGTGTGACGATCTGAATTTTTAAAAATTATTTAAACAGGAATTTAATAAGTAAAATTTTTATTATAAGATGTTTTGAGTTTGAGTATGCGTATATATATGTTATATATTGTGAAATATGTGATTTAGTGTGAAGAGAATATTATATATTCATGTATTGGGAAAAAAGAGGTTTAATAGTTGATTAAACTATTGAAGAAATTAAATGAAATTATTATGAAAAGAAATTGGTGAGTAATATTAGTTAATTTGATTAAGTAAAAATTATATTATGAAAGAATATAATTTAATTATTATTGTGATGATGGAAATTATTATGAAATAAGTTTCATGAATAATGTGAGTGATTCACTTAATTAAAATAGTGAAATAATGCAAATATAATTTGTTTTTATATATATATATATATATATATATTTAATATGTTAATGTAGTAAGATTGTGAGCTTCGTAAATAATTAAAAATATTTATGAAATTGAATAAATATTCAATGTAGATTATTATGGAAATATTTTAATTTAATTAAATAGTTAAATTAGAATGGTAATAATTTGTTAAATAAATTGGAGTTATATTTGTTAAATAATTTAATTAAATATGATTTAATTAAATTAGATGTGACATTTGTAAACTATATAATAAGTGAATAATTAAAATAAATTAAATTAAAAGGGTTATATAGTGTGCTAGCCAAACAAGGTCCTATGACCCTTGGTGGGTTGTAATTGCTGAGACCCATGTTTATTTTAACGGAAGCAATGTTCCATCAATTTATTTCCTTACGCTTATTTTTGTTAAGCCTGAGAATACAGAAAAAAAGAAAATTGGAGAGTTGAGAGATAAAAGAAATTATGTGAGTTTGAGAAGAAGCTTGAAAGAATCAAAGAAGAAGAAGAAGGGTGATCAAAGCTTGTTAATCATCTACTATTCTAAGAATAGAAATATTCATAAAGTGCAGATTACTATAAGTTATTTTTGGTTATTGGTAATCTACGAGCTAGTCAGACAAATCTTTTAGTTCCTATTTGTTATGTGAACTTGATGATGAACTGTTTTAAATTTGTTTTGCAAAGAACATGATGCGTTATATATGTTGTATGTATGAAACGTTAAAGTCAATTTATTACTACGTTGATTGAGTAAAGAATGTTGATTGAGTAAGGAACTCAATCTTTATACTTGTTATGTGAACTGCAACATGTTGATTATGAGATGTATGTTGAGCATGTTATTATGTACTACGTGATGCATGAAAACTGTTAGATTTGCTGGGATGTCGAGCTCAACCTTGCAAATAACCATTTTTGCAGGTTAAAGATTTAAGGTAACGCTATGTGCTACTTGAATGACATGGATCAGATGCAATGAATGAAGATTAAACACTTTAGCTATAATTGTTATTCTTTTTAACCATGTTTAAGGTTTTGAGAAATGTACTTAATAAATTATGATGTGAAAATTCATATTTAGTTGTAAAGTTTGAGCTACCCAATGTATAAGAGATATAGAGCTGAAATGTAGGATTTTATATAATAATTCTGATGAAGCAAATCATAAAACAGACTTGATTCAAGTATACATAAATGATAAAGGTTGTGATTCAGGGAAGTTAATAAAGAAAGAAGATAGAATAGTTTAAATTATTTCGTATTTTATTAATTATACTATCGAATAAAGATGTATTGATAACGACCGATGTTGAGAGTTGAATTGTATAAAAGAGAGGATCAGGATATGGCCCCTCTCCTTCTCTTTCTTAATTCACATTCCTTATCCACTTCCACTATGCGTGCATAGACTATTGAGCCTTGATTATTCTGAAACTTTCACATGCAAGTCTTTCTTCTCCTATAGTATCTGGCACCAATCCTTCAGGACAGTTCCCTTTGGCCAAATATATTTGAGGCAAAAGCTAACATAAGAAATGGGTACAAAATAAGAATCACCTATCCAATATTATCTGGCACTAATCCTTCATTTATATATATCACCTATCCAAAAATAAGAAATGGGTACAAAATAAGAATCACCTCAAGCCAGCCAGATTGTCCGCTTGTTAAAGAATCATCATCTACATGGAGATCTCCAGCTCCCATGGTCATCGTACTAATGCTGATGCTACTACGATAAGCTTGTTGAGAGTGAATCCCACTGGATTCAAGCCAAGACCCATCCAGATTCTTAACCTTGTCATTACAATACAATTTCTTAATAACAGTAGACCCACATCTCAACAAATATGCCACTAACATAACTTTGGGAGGGTCTAATTCAAGTCTCTACCGCAGCCAGATCCAAATAGTTATCAACAGTACGTTGATGTAAATTATAACATGTACGGATGTACCTACCTACCTCTTCAGAGAAGATCTAGCAAATGATGTTTAATTGCAAAACCCCGAGCAATGCCTCAGCTGGCATCAGGGGCGGACCTGCTTTAGGGCAGGGGGCACCCGACCCCACTGAATTTTCAGGGGGTCATATTAGGAAAAAAAAATTAAGAGGGTCATATTAAGAAAAAAATTTAAGAGGGTCTAATGTGAATATGTATACTAAGAAACATGACCCCATTGTATTATGTTATATATATACTCTCTCCGTCCCAAATTAATTGCTCAGTTTTGACTTTTTAAAGTCAAATTGACTATTTTTAGAATTAATAATTAAGCATATATAAATATACTTTTAAAATTATAAAAATTGGAGTTAGTAATAAATTGTATATACTTTCTTTTGGTTATAATTTCTTCACCTATATTTTAAAAAAAATAGTAAAAAGATTAGTTTTAAAAAGGTTAATTTGACTTTAAAAAGTCAAAATTGAGCAATTAATTTGGGACGGAGGGAGTACTAACTACTAAGTCAGCAAACACTAGACAGCAATCCCTAATTCCCAAATCCCACCAAGTCATTAACCCAACTTTTTATTCTTTTATCCAACTTTTCACCTCTTCGGCAATTGGCAACAGAATATCCCCAAGTCTATTTGTTACTGAAATAGGCTCTACTTTTGCCCGATACTTCTCGCAGAATCGCTGAAAGGACATTTTTTACCATGAATATCGTGAAGAATGAACTCCGTAACCAAATGGGAGATGAATGGATGAATGAATGTTTAGTAACATACATTGAGCGTGATATTTTAGTAACTATTAAAAATGAGGCTATCATGCAACAATTTCAAGCAATGAAACCTCAAAAAATGTTATTATAAATAATATTTGAGGATTCTTTAGTTTTGTAAATTATTTTATGAAATTTTTATTCGTAAGAATTTTTTTTTCGAGTTTGACCCCACTGAACTATCGGTCTGGATCCGCCCCTGGCTGGCATGGGTAGATAAATCTTCTTTCACAAATAGACAAGTTGTAAGACCCCAACTTTTATAAATAAAGATGAATTTTCTATAAATATTATTTTTGAATATTATGAAATAATTTGATATAATGTTATAGTTGTGGGTAATATTTATAAATTTTGCAAAAGTATGCAAGTGGTTATATTATATTCGATTGGTGGGGAATATTCGGTTTAGCGAGGGAATATTAAATACAATGGCTCAATCATTGGTGGACCCCAATAATGTAAATTATCATTTGATTGAGAAAACGACAAAATATTTTATTGAAATAACGGCGGAAGTTTTACCGTTGATCTTGTTGAACTACTCGGTAAGTAATAAAAGTACAAAGAATACGTGTGGTTGCGTAGTAGAAAGACACGGTATTGATTATTGATGCTTATGTGAGAAGTCACCGGTTTGATTCCATTATTAATCGATTAATAATATGAATTATTATAGCGATAATGACGTTTTGTTTTATTCAGTATTATTAACGTAATAAAATGCGAAACATCTTTTTATATAAAATGAAATACTTTATTAAAGTTATTTTATAAATAAAATATAATATATTTTATTTTGCATAGTGTTAATATAGTGTTTTATATAGTGTTGCATAGTGTTTGCGTAGTAAAAAATGTTTTTATATAAATAGAATATATTATATTTTATTTAAAAGATTTTGCTTTAAATATGGACCGTCGATTAAAGTAAATCAATCTCGACTGTTAGTTCATGGATTAATTACTATGCATTCTATTTTCCTATAAATAAGCTCATTCTTTCATTATTTTCTTACTTAATTCATTTGAAACTCTAGAGAGAAACTATAGAGAGAAAGAAGAAAAGTATTCTCGCTACTTCACTTTGCCAATATTCACTTCTTCTAAGGTAGGAATATTATTTGTTGTAATTCGTAAGAGGGTGTTATTCTTTCTTATTCATGAAGAGAACTTACATTATTCCATTCATTATTATTCATTGGAATAACTTTGTAAAAAGTGGCATACCGTATACATAACTTTGTGATACGCCAGATACCCTATTCTTGGTGAAATCCTTATGTTATTCCATCGCTTATTATTACATTGGAATAACTTTTGTACGCTGGTTTACCCTATACTTGGTGACATTCTTCTATTATTACATTGGAACATCCATCATGTGTTTTACACAGGACTGGTTAAAATCTTTATTATTCTGTTGGAACATCATGTCGTGGTGTTTTACACCCACCGGTTCCGTCTTTATCATTCATTGGAATATCCTATCTGTGTGTTTTACACCGGATCTGGTTCCATCTTTATTATTCTGTTGGAACATCCTCGCTTAAATTGTGAATTTCACACGACTGGTTCCGTTATTATTATTATTACATTGGAATAACCTCGTACATCGCAAGCACCGCATGCATGGTGATTTCTTTTGTTATTCCATTCTTTATTATACCCGGTTGGTTAAAACTTTGACTTCTATACTCCATGAAATTAGTAGAATATCCTTGATATTTGCGTTTCATCCAAAGATCTTTCATGGAAATATTCTTCCGATCATTCTTGAATTTTACTCTACAAAGCAAAGATTCGTGTTGACAATTTGGACGTTAATAATTCCGGATAAAATAATTCTTGAACTTGTTTTATTGAATTCTTATATCATTGTCATCATCCTCATGTTTATATTTTTTTTTAAAGTCATCGTGGCACGTAGAGCATGGATGGACTTGGTATGATTATAATGAGGATTATTGGTGTAATCATGACCGTAATGTTACAAATGATGTGGTAAAAATTCTCGATGGTAGTAGTGCATTGATGGGACGATTGTTGGCATGATCATGACCATTAATGAATACACAACTATTCTTGGCGTAGTGCATGAATAATTGTGGTCGTGATACTAAAGAATATCCTTGGCAGTAGTGCGGGGTGATTCGATGATGTGGATTATTTATTAAAGTGAGTCTCACTTTTAATGATGATGAAAACCTTTTAAATCATAAAAGATAGTAGATTTTATTTTCTACTTGACTCTTTTAATGGATTGCTTGTTCACCGCAGATTAAACTTGATGTTTATTATATTTTATCGGTTTAACAATGTTGAAGGCTATTGATAATTTTTTCGCATTATCTTAGTCATAATATTTCTTCTTTGGGCTAGTTGAGCTCACCCCTTTCTTTCCTTTGTTCTCTTCGTGAAATGAGAACATAGCTGAGACTAGTGGGAGCGGAGTAATGGTCCGGAGGATAGCATTAGTAGTCCTCACTATACGTGAAATAGTGTGATAATAATTATAATGAGGACTCCTTTTGAGTTTGTATAATATCTAGTAGACAATATTTGTATTCAAACTCACGATTTATGTCGTATTGTACCACATACGCTTATATTAGTAAGTTGTATTTAAATTCATACCATGTATCGACTACCCAAGATGGGTGATGTATATACGATTTTGGGGGCGTCACAGTTAGTATCGAGCTTAGGATATGATCCTGGCTAAGATGTGAGAAAAAAGTTCTAGGAGGGGAGAGAGGGGGAATACCTTCGCTAATATGACCTACCTAAGTTTATGTGCTATTTTATTGGTCGATCGAATATAAAGATAATTTGTTACATGTCAATTAACCTTTTGTTTTGTGGCGATGTCTGAAAATGACATCCGAGAATGTTGAGAATAAGAATGGAGCACTGAGCGATCGTTGATTCACCACATATCAATAATCGAGGATAATGTGCATCGAGGAAGGCGACAATCCTCATGCAAACAACAACACCGACCAAATGATGAATGATCAAATGTTCGGAGGCTTTATGAATTTATGCAACAAAGAAAGAGAGCGACTCTCGCCCAAAACGTAGGTGAAACACGGAAAACTCTCAAGGCGGTCACCGCTAAACAATTCAAGGAGCTGGGACCACGGAGTTTAAGGAGAGCAAAACCACTTATGGAGGAAGCATGGATAAAGCAGATTACCAAGATATTTGATGTCTTGGGATGCTCAGGAGCAAAAGGTTCCTTCACGCGCTTTTACGTTTGCGGAGGGTGATTCTTGGTGGGAATCAGAAAAGCGTACTCAACTTCTTTGATCTTGAAGATATCTTGGGAGAAGTTTCCAGAGTCATTCAACGACAAATACTTTCCGAAAGTATTCGCATACATGAAGGAGGTGGAGTTTATCAAGTTTGAACAAAACAATTTGGACCGTGTCGCGCAATACGAGGCAAAATTTGCGGAGTTATCACGCAGTTTCGCCCCACTTGGTGGATAATGAAGAGAGAATGGCGCGAATGTTTTTAAGAGGTTTGAAGTCGGAGATACGTCAACATCTTATTTCTCATAAATTGTGTTTGTATTCAGATGTTGTAAATAGGGCTCAGTTAGTGGAGCGCGATAACGAGTCAACGCAACTAAAAGAGAGCAGCCGGCAAAGTTATAATACCAGCGAGAGTAGTCATCAAGCGGTGACAACAAGCGTGGATGGAATCAACGAGCCGGATATAGTAACCACTTGGTGGTAATCAGGGCCAAAACAATAAGAATGGACATTTCAAGAAACGGAGATTCAACAATGATGGAAAGACGTCAGTACCAGCACCCGTTGTTAAGGAAGGAGAAAGACCACCTATCATATGCTTCAAATGCGGAGAAGAGGGACACATCAGTCCGAACTGTGCCATGCCGTCCAAAGTATGTTATAATTGTGGAAGAGAAGGTCACTTAGCTCGATTTTGTCGTTTACCGAAGACAAATTCAACTAGGATGGAGGCACCAAAGGCCGTCCCAGAAAAGTCAAAGCAGAGTAGCAAGTGGAGGAAGCGTTTGTTGTGACCTCCCAGAGAGCAAGGAACCCGAATGAGGTCATCACGGGTAAGCTTATCATAAACTCTAATGAAGTCTACACTTTATTTGATACCAGTTCTACCCATTCTTTTATTTCTCCTACTTGCGCTCATCGATTAAATTTGACTCCGGAGAAATTAGACTTTGACTTATCTGTGGAAACTCCGTTGGGAGAAACCTTCATTACATCCTTTGTTTATAAGTCTTGTTTGGTTCAAATCGGTACCCTCACATTACACGTCGATCTTATTTCATTAAAAATACTTGCATTTTGACGTGATTCTAGGGATTGATTGGTTAACTACTTATCATGCAAAAATTGATTATTTTCGTAAGGTTGTTAGCTTTTATATTCCTAATCAACCTATTATAATTCAAATGACCAAACCATTAAAATCAATCACGGTCATCTCAAGCCATAAAGCTATTCGTTTATTGAAAAATGGATGTCAAGCTTTCTTAGCTCATGTCATGATTTAAACAAAAATACGCCGGTTTTGAGCGATATTTCTATTGTTAATAAATTTCCTGACGTATTCCCCGAATAACTTCCTGGCCTACCCCCAGAGCGTGAAATTGAATTTTGTATCGACCTTGAACCCGGTACAAAACCTATTTCCAAAGCCCCATATCGAATGGCTCCTATTGAACTTCAGGAGTTAAAGACCCAACTGCAGGAATTGTTAGACATTGGCTTTATTCGTCCTAGTACTTCTCCTTGGGGTGCTCTTTTTCTATTCGTGAAGAAAGATGGGAGTATGCGACTTTGTATTGATTATCGGGAGTTGAATCATGTCACCATCAAAAATAGGTATCCATTGCCACGTATTGATGACCTGTTTGACCGATTCAGGAGCCAAATTCTTTTCAAAGATTGATCTTCGTTAGGATATCACCAATTGAAGATTAGAACCGCCGACATTCCAAAGATGGCTTTTCGAACTCGAGACGGGCATTATGAATTCCTAGTCATGTCCTTTGGATTGACTAATGCTCCCGCCGCCTTCATGGATATGATGAACCGAGTATTCAAGGAATATTTAGATCACTTTGTGGTCGTCTTTATTGATGACATCCTTATTTATTCCAAAAGCCGTGAAGATCATGAGCAACACTTGAGGTCGACACTCCAAAAGCTTCGTGAATATAAGCTTTATGCAAGTTGAAGAAATGCGAATTCGCTTGAAGAAGTAGCATTCCTTGGGCACGCGTGGTAACAAGTCATGGAATATCTGTTGACCCAAAGAAAGATGAAGCTATTCAAAGTCTGAAACAACCTAAATCGATGACCAGAAGTACGTAGCTTTCTCGGTTTAGCTTGGTTATTATCGGAGATTCGTGGAAGGATTTTCTCGAATCGCTACTCCATCGACTCAATTGACTCGAAAAGATACAAAGTTCGGTTGGAGCGAAGAATGTGAGAAGAGTTTTCAAGAACTCAAGAGGAGACTTATTTCAGCACCTGTTTTGACAATACCATCTAGCTCGGAGGGATTTGTCATCTACGGTGATGCTTGAGCAAAGGGTTGGGATGTGTTCTTATGCAACATGGAAAAGTTATAGCCTATGCCTCGCATGACAACTCAAAGAATATGAGAGGAATTATCCTACTCATGATCCGCAGGAGGCAAGCATTTGTTATCTTTGCACTTAAAATTTGGAGGCATTACTTGTATGGGGAGAAAGTGGAGATCTTTACGGATCATAAAAGCCTCAAATATTTTTTCACTCAAAAGGAACTCAACATGCGACAACGACGTTGGCTTGAAATGTTGAAAGATTATGATCATACCATCCAATACCATCCCGAAAAGCGAACGTGGTAGGCGACGCGATTGAGTAGAAGATCGTATGCAGAAAGCACGAGTGCGTTATTGTCAACACAAAGGCCCATTTTGTGTGACTTGCAAAGGATGGAGATAGAGTTAAAGACTCGAGAGGACTCATGTGATGATAAGCGAATATACGAGTAGAACCGACTTTAATCGATAAAGTTAAAGTCGCTCAAGCTACGGACTGGGAGTCCGATGCGTATGAGGAAGAAAAGTAAAGAGGTGCTATCTTAGGAAGCAAGAATCGATGAAGAAGGAATACTTGAGTCAACTCCGGACTTTGTGTTCCTAACGACCACGATTTAAAGTATAATATCATGATGGAGGCGCACAACACACCATTTGCAATCCATCTCGGGAGTACCAAATGTATCATGATATTAAATCATATATTTTGGTGGAGCAATATGAAGAGAGAGATAATATTTGTTTATCTCAAGGTGTCTAACTTGTCAACGAGTTAAAGCGGAGCATCAGTACCAAAAGGTCCATTGCAACCACTTGAAATTCGAATGGAAGTGGGAGCACATTACCATGGATGGATTTCTGCACGGTCTTCCTAAGGTTTCTCAAGGCATTGATGCGATTTGGGTCATTGTTGATAGATTGACCAAGTCCGCTCATTTCTTACCGATACGAGAAACTTATACACTTGAACGTCTTGTCTCGTATGTACATAAACGAGATTGTAAGATCGCATGGTATGCTTTAAGTATCCATAGTTTCGATCGAGACCCAAGATTCACTTCACGATTTTGGGTTAGTTTGCAAAAAGCTATGGGCACAGACTTACGATTTAGTTCTAAGATATCATCCTCGAGACGGACGGACAAATGGAGAGGACTATTCAAACTCTTGAAGATCTATTAAGACTCGTGTCCTTGATTTCAAGGAGTTGGGACAAGTTCTTACCATTGGTGGAGTTTTCCTACAACAATGCTTATTAAGCAAGTATTGGCATGGCTCCATTCAAGCGTTGTATGGAAGAAAGTGTGTTCTCCAAGATTATCTTTGGGATGAGGTGGGTGAAGCAACGTTGTTGGGACCGGAGTTGGTACGTATGACTACGGAAAAGATTCAAACGATCCGACAACGATAAAAACCTCACAAAATCGACAAAAGAGTTATGCCGATCTTCATCGAAAGGACGTGGAATTTGATATAGGAGATCATGTGTTGTTAAGAATTGCTCCATGGAAAGGAGTTACAAGATTTGGAAAGAGAGAAAACTTAATCCTCGATTCATCGGTCCATTTTAATCCTCGATCGAGTAGGAAGCGTGGCCTATAGACTCGCTTTTACCGCCAAATATGTCTCGTGTTCATAACGTTTTTCACATATCCATGTTACGTAAATATGTGAAAGACCGAACCATATTATTGAGTTAGAACCAGGACAAAATAGCGGAAGATTTGACGTATGAAGAGGTTCTGTTCAAATTTTAGATAAGAAGGAACATATTCTACGCCTCAAGGTTATACCTCAAGTCAAAGTTTTGTGGAGGAACCACGATGTTGAGGAGATGACTTGGGAGTTAGAATCGAAATGAAATCAAGGTATCCTTACCTCTTCGACATACCAGTATCGCATACTCTAATTTCGAGGCGAAATTTCATAAGAAGGGAGGTTGTAAGACCCGACTTTTATAAATAAAAAGATGAATTTTCTATAAATATTATTTTTGAATATTATGAAATAATTTGATATAATGTTATAGTTGTGGGTAATATTTATAAATTTTGCAAAGTATGCAAGTGGTTATATTATATTCGATTGGTGAGAGTATTCGATTTAGCGAGGAATATTCGTATAACTACTCAATCATTGGTGGACCCACAATGTAATTATTGTTTGATTGAGAAAACGACAAAAATATTTTATTGAAATAACGGCGGAAGTTTTACCGTTGATACTATTGAACTACTTTCGGTAGTAAAAAATACGAGAATATGTGTGGTTGCACAAGTAGCACACGGTATTGATTATCGATGCTTATGTGAGAAGTCACTCGGTTTGATTCCATTATTGTCGATTAATAATATGAATTATTATAAGCGATAATGACGTTTTGTTTTATTCAGTATTATTAACGTAATAAAAGCGAAACATCTTTTATATAAAATGTAATACTTTATTAAAGTTATTTTATAAATAAAATATATTATATTTTATTACGCATAGTGTTGCATAGTGTTTTGCATAGTGTTGTATAGTGTTTGCATAGTAAAATGTTTTTATATAAATAGAATATATTATATTTTATTTAAAAGATTTTGCTTTAAATATGGACCGTCAGATAAAAGTAAATCAACTGGACCGTTCATGGATTAATTACTATGCATTCTATTTTCCTATAAATATAAGCTCATTCCTTCATTATTTTCTTATTTAATTCACTTTGAAACTCTCAGAGAGAGAAACTATAGAGAGAAAGAAGAAAAGTATTCTCGCTACTTCACTTTGCCAATATTCGGTTCTTCTAAGGTAGGGAATATTATTTGTTATACCCGTAAGGGTGTTATTCTTTCTTATTCATGAAGAGAACTTCGTTATTCCATTTATTATTATTACATTGGAATAACTCGTAAAAGTGGCATACCCTATACATAACTTTGATACGCCAGATACCCTATTCTTGGTGAAATCCTTATGTTATTCCATTGCTTATTATTCTCATTGGAATAACTTTGATATCTGTGATTTTACCCTATACTTGGTGACATTCTTCTATTATTACATTGGAACATCACATGCTCATGTGTTTTACACCTAATTTGGTTCCGCTCTTTATTATTCTCGCATTGGAACATCACATACATGTGTTTTTACACCAGGACTGGTTAAAATCTTTATCATTCATTGGAATATCCTATCTCATGTGTTTTACAGGATCGGGTTCCATCTTTATTATTCTCATTGGAACATCCATGCTTGTGAATTTCACGACTTTGGTTCCGTTATTATTATTCATTGGAATAACATCTATGCCAAGCACCGCATGCATGGTGATTTCTTTTGTTATTCCATTCTTTATTATACCCAAATTGGTTAAAACTTTGACTTCTATACTCCATGAAATTAGTAGAATATCCTTGATATTTTGCGTTTCATCCAAAGATCTTTTCATGGAAATATTCTTCCGATCATTCTTGAATTTTACTCTACAAAACAAAGATCATGTTGACAATTTGACGTTAATAATTCACGGATAAAATAATTCTTGAACTTGTTTTATTGAATTCTTATATCATTGTCATCATCCTCATGTTTATATTTTTTTTAAAGTCATCTCGTGTGGCTGTAGAGCATGGATGGACTTGGTATGATTATGACTGTGGATTATTGGTGTAATCATGACCGTAATGTTACAAATGATGTGGTAAAAATCCTCAAGTGGTCAGTAGTGCATTGATGGATGATTGTTGGCATGATCATGACCATTAATGAATACACAACTATTCTCGCCCGTAGTCATGAATAATTGTGGTCGTGATACTAAAGAATATCCTTGGCCGATGCGTAGTGCGGGGTGATTCGATGATGTGGATTATTTATTAAAGTCGAGTCTCACTTTTAATGATGATGAAAACCTTTTAAATCATAAAAGATAGTAGATTTTATTTTCTACTTGACTCTTTTAATGGATTGCTTGTTCATTGCAGCTTAAACTTGATGTTTATTATATTTTATCGGTTTAACAATGTTGAAGGCTATTGATAATTTTTTTTGCATTATCTTAGTCATAATATTTCTTCATTGGGCTAGTTGAGCTCACCCTTTCTTTCAATCGCTCTTCTCGTGAAATGAGAACATAGTTGGGACGAGTCTGGGAAGCGGAGTAATGGTCCGGAGGATAGCATTAGTAGTCCTCACTATTCTGTGAAATAGTGTGATAATAATTGTAATGAGGACTCCTTTTGAGTTTGTATAATATCTAGTAGACAATATTTGTATTCAAACTCACAGTTTATGTCGTATTGTACACGACAGTTATATTAGTAAGTTGTATTTAAATTCTGTACCATGTATCTGACTACCCAAGATGGGTGATGTATACCTGATTTTGGGGGCGTCACACAAGTAATGTGTTGATCTTTCCTGAACCAACGTCTCTTAATTGTCGGTTGCCGCTGCAGGAGATTCAGCAATCTGATGCCTAGCTAGGAATCTTTATTTAAGCTAGATTGTGTTATCTGTAATATATAGTATTATTTAATATATATATATATATATATATATATAAATATGATTATATAGAACATAATTTTATATATATATATATATATATAACACAGAAAATATGAATAAATTCGAGTCCTTTGAATTCACAAAGTCTCCTTAAAGCAAATTTATTCCCCCACAGATGCTAAGGGTTAATTGAATAATTGTTTCCCAAGATAAAACGGATTTCAATTCTTAATTAGTAGCATTACAAAATTAAGAATTCGTTGAACCAATATTTATGTTATGTACTGAACTTAAATTAATGTTAATGATGCATGTATGAAGAAAACTATGGAAATAACTTATCGCAACACTTTGCGAGATAACGGATTTTACGGTCCAAGCGGAAAGCGGAAACGAGAATAGACTATGGAACTAACACGGAAATCTGTAAATGTGAACTTCGAACAAAGAAAGACGAAAACTTCGAAACAAAGAATAAGGAAGGAACTTGGAGGAAAAAACACTTTTTGGAACGGGAGGCCACTTGTTTATTTATAGAATAAACTTATTACCGTTGGGTCACAACTGCCATCAAAACTACGTAGTTTAAACAAAATCTGATAAACAGATTTTGCCCAAAAAAAGATATATATATTATGACCCGACCGGACGGAAGGCGGTGGCGGCGCGCGTGTGGGTTCGAACCAAGCCTTGGCTGGGTCCTCTCCCTTCCACAAAAATGGGGTGCCCCTTGGGGCCCTTCCCATTGAGTAAACATCCCATATATATGTTCTTCAATTTTCCCTTTAGTACCCGATGTGGGACTTTGTAGTTTTCAACATATCAAGTAGGTGACTTTAGAGTCAATTTTATCATTCAATTCTTAATGGATTTGAACATATAAATATACCATGTTATACTCCTCATTAAGGAGAACACATTGGTGCAAAGACCCGATATTTTTGGAATATGGGTCCCTTATTTAATTGAGCCTCAAAATGCTCTAATATTTAATATTTCAAATCTCATTTCCAACAATCCCCTACATGAATGTAAAATTGGCTTTACAATATGTAAAATATGTTATGAATATGCAGACACTAGTTCGAGTACATAAGAAAAGATATTTCATTAGGTTAAGTAGCCTAGTCGCTTTGAACTTGCCCTAGTAAAATCTATCGAATTTACTTGGCTAATCATTAGACTTGATGTCTTTGAACTGTCAGATTTTCGTGTAAACCAAGACAATAGAATTCACAAAATATCCCTTCAGACATAGTTGGTTCTCACGTTTGTGTTCATTTTGGCCTTGAAACACCTCTTAGTTCCGTAAGTGTATTAGAGAATTTAGCCTTCAAAATTCTCACAGAAGTGGCCCCCTTCTTACTCACATAGGTGACTTCTATGAAGAGTATCCTGCAATACCCCACTTGAACGTATTTCAAGATATAAAAGTCATTAAAAGCATAACTTATCCTAATTCTCGCGGCAGATGTGCACTGTCTCATTTTAGGAATGGTTAGGAGTAAATATATCCTCAGTGCTTTACTGAGTACTACATAGTTTGGTTTGCCCATTGAACCTAGATCTTGGGATCTCCAGTCAGCTAGGTTGGGTTGCCAGTATGACGACTCTTATTTAAACAATAGGCTTTAAACCCATTCACCTCGATGATTTTTCCACTTGCTCTCTTGTTAAACCTTTCGTAAGCGGATCCGTAATATTATCTTTTGACTTTATATAGTCAATTGAGATAATTCCATTTGAGAGCAATTGTCTAACGGTATTATGTCTTCGTCGTATATGGCGTGACTTACCGTTATATAAATGACTCTGTAATCTTCCAATCGCCGATTGGCTATCACAAATGTATACATATATAGGCACGTGTGTCTTGACCAATTTGGAATATCCTCTAAGAAATTACGAAGCCACTCGAAACCTTCTTCTCCAAACTTTGTCTAAAGCAATGAATTACGATTCCATTGTAGACCTAGCTGTGAAACCCAAGATTTTATGAATAAAGAATTAATTTTCTCGAAATAATTTTTTAATATTATGGTGTAAATTTGAGATAATATTATAGTTGTGGGTAGTATTTATAAATTTTGCAAAGTATGCAAGTTGTTATATTATATTCGATTGGTGGGGAATATTCTTTGTGTCGAAAAAATATTAAATGCGACGATGGTACAATCATTGGTGGACCCCTAAATGTAATTATTGTCGATCGAGAAAATGACAAAAATATTTTATTGAAATAAGCGGCGGAAGTTTTACCGTTGATCATTGTTGAACTACTCTCAGTAGTAAAAGTAAAGAATACGATGTCTGGCGTTGTTGATAGTAGACATTACGATATTGATTATTGATATTTATGTGAGAAGTCACTCGGTTTAATTCAATTATTGTTGATTAATAATATGAATTATTATAAGCGATGATGACGTTTTGTTTTATTCGTATTATTAACGTAATAAAACATAAACATCTTTTTATATAAAGCGAATACTTTATTAAAGTTATTCTATAAATAGAATATATTATATTTTATTATGCATAGTGTTGCATAGTGTTGCATAGTGTTTTTGCATAGTGTTTGAATAATAAAAATCTTTTTATATAAATAGAAAATATTATATTTTATTTAAAAATTTTTTTTAAATATGGATCGTCGATTAAAGTAAATCAATCTAGACTAGTTCATGGGTTAATTCTTACTATGCATTCCATTTTCATATAAATAGAAGCTCATTCCTTCATTATTTTCTTACAAATTCACTGAACTCTAAAGAGAGAAACTATAGAGAGAGACTATAGAGAGATAGAAGAAAAGTTTTCTACTACTTCACTACTCTTATATCTAGTTCTTTTACGGTAAGGGATATTTTTTTTATATTCATGAATAGAACTGTTGTTATTCCATTTCTTATTATTCTGTTGGAATAACCTGTATACGCGGAATACCCTATACTTGGTGACATTCTTTTATTATTCCATCTTTATATTTCTGTCGGAATATCTTGTCTGTGCTATACGCCGGACCTGTTTCCATTTTATTATTTCGCATTTACTATTCTGTCGGAATATCCTGTCTGTGCTATACGCTGGACCTGGTTCCATTTTATTATTCCGTCTTTATATTTCTATCGGAATATCCTGTCTGTGCTATACGCCGGACCTGGTTCCATTTTACTATTCTGTCTTTTATATTTACGCCGGAATATCCCGTGCGTATATATCTGTGGGACTGGTTCCATCATTTATTTATTCGCATTTATTATTCTGTTGGAACATCCCGCTTGTGAATTGAATTTCACCGACCGTTCCGTTATTATTATTCTTCGTTGGAATAACCTCGTCTGCATGCGGTCTCTATCGCATGCGTGGTGATATCTTTTGTTATTCCATTCGGTATATATACTCGATTGATTAAAATTTTGACTTCTATACTCCATGAAATTAGTGGAATATCCTTGATATTTGCGCTTCATCCAGTAATTTTCATGGAAATATTCTTCTGAGCATTCTTAAATTTTACTCTATAAAGCAGTATCATGTTGACAATTTGGACGTTATTAGTTCCTGTACAAAATAATTTGTGAAATTGTTTTATTGAATTCTTATATCATTGTCATCATCCTCATGTTTATATTTTGTTCAAAGTCATCTGTGGCCTGTAGTGCATAGATGGACTTGGTATGATTATGACCAGGGATTATTCGGTGTAATCATGACCGTAATGTTATAAATGATGTGGTAAAAAGTCCTCATTGGCCCGTAATGCATTGATGGACAGTTTTTGGTATGATTATGGCTATGGATTCTCTTCGGCCAAGGGAGCAAAGATGAATTGTTTTATGGCATGTTCAGGACGGTTGATGAATACACAAATATCCTTGGCCCGTAGTGCATGGAATTTGTGGTCGTGATACTAAAGAATATCTTTGGCCGTAGTGCAGGGGTGATTCGATGATGTGGATTATTTATTAAAAGTCGAGTCTCAAATGATAAAAAATGATGAAAAACCTTTAAATCATAAAAGATAGTAGATTTTATTCTCTACTTGACTCTTTTAATGGATTGCTTATTTTCGCTGCAGTTTTTGATCTAAAACTTGTTGTCTATTATATTCTATCAGTTGTTATACTGTTGAAGGCTAAGGATAATTTATTTCGCATTATCTTAGTCATAATATTTCTTAAGGGGCTAGTTGAGCTCACTTTCTTTCTTTCATCGTTCTCTTCAAGAAATGAGAATATAAATTGTGATTGAGCCCGGGAAACGGAGTGATGGTCCTAGATGGTGTATTAGTAGTCCTCACTATTCTGAGAAATAGTGTGATAATAAATGTAATGAGGACTCCATTGTGTTTGAATACTGTCTAGATGACAATATTCTTATTAAAACTCTCAGTTTATGTTTTGTCGTATTTTACACGATTGTTGTATAATTAAGTTTGTATTTGATTTATGTACCATGTAAGTGGCGACTCAGAATAGGTGATGTATACCTATTTTGGGGGCATCACAGTTGGTATCAAAGCTTAGGGATATGATCCCTGGCTGAGATGTGAGACAAGAACTAGGAGGGGAGAGACGGGGAATTCCTTCGCTAGTATGACCTACCTAAGTTTATGTGGTATTTAATTGGTCGGTCAGAGTATAGGGATAATATGTGTTATGTTAATTAACCATTGTTTTGTGATAGTGTGTGAAAATGGCATCTGAAAATGCTGAGATAAGCAATGAAGCACATGAGAGCGTTGAGTCAGCTCAACCAAAAGGTAACGACCAACAACACGATAATAATCGTACCGGTGGCAACGGCCATCAGAATAATGATAACCATCGTGGGGGAAATTATCATGCCAAGAATGGTAAACACTTTGGTGGTAATCATGGCCAAGATAATAGAAGTAGAAATTTCAAGAAGAGAAGGTCATTTAGCCCGATTTTGTCGTATAGTGAAGTCAAGTCCAGCTGGGATGGTGGCACCAAAGGCGGATACGGACAAAACAAAGTAGGTGGATTCAGGAAGAGCGTTTTTCGTGACTTCTCAAAAGCGAGTAACCCGAACGAAGTTAGCACGGGTTAGTTAATTATAAATTCTTGCGAAGTCTATACCTTATAAGATACCGATTCTACCCATTATTTTATCTCTCTTGCTTGCGCTCAACATTTAAATTTGACTCCGGAGAAGTTAGACTTTGACTTATTAGTTAAAACCTCGTTAGTAGAAATCTTCGTTACCTCCACTGTTTATAAATCTTATTTGATTCAAATCAACACTTTCACGTTACCTGTCGATCTTATCTCTTTGAAAATACTTGCCTTTGATGTGATTTTTGGAAACGATTGGTTTACTACTCATCATGCTTTTCTTAAGGTGGTTAGCTTTCATACTCCTAACCAACTTGCTATGCGAATTTAAAGTAACCAAACCACTAAAGTCAATCATTGTCATATCAAGCCATAAGTAAAGAGCCCCGATCCTTTCATTGTTGACTTCCTTGTGTGGAATGCACCGAAGCCAGAATTTCTGTAGGCGACATCGTGAATGAAGATGGCAAGTTGATAGGTATCATTGTGAGGTGCTATCCAGGTTAAAGGATAGAAGTCACGGTTGGTATCAATGTGACGTACTATCCAAGTCTTGGATGAGGGTCACAGTTTTGAAGGGTATTTCTATTGTTAATAAATTTCCTGACGTATTCTTGAAGGCTTCCTAGCCTACCCCTAGAGCGTGAAATCGAATTTTGTATTGACCCCAGTATAAAACCCATTTCTTAAACCCTCAAATATTTCTTTACTTAAAAATGAACGTATCATGCGCCAAAGACATTGACTCGAGCTGTTGAAGATTACGATCGTACCATTCAATATCATCGTGGAAGAGCGAACGTGGTAGCTGACGTGTTGAGTAGAAGATCGTATGCGTTTACTAGTGCGATGTTGTTAACACAAAGACTCATTTCGTATAACTTACAAATGATGAAGATAGAGTTAAAGACTCGAGGGACCCACATGAAGATAACGAATATACGAGTAGAATCGACTTTAATCGATAAAGTAAAAGTTAAAAGCTACTAAACTCTGAGACCGGATGATGAATACTAAGAAGAAGGTTCAAGAGGGCGTTATTTTAAAAGCAAGAGTTGCTGAAGAGAGGAAATCTCAACCCTCAATTTAATTGGCTCATTTGAAATCCTCGATTGAGTAGGAACGGTAGCTTATAGACTCGTTTTACCGCCAAATATGTTGCGTGTTCATAACGTTTTTAACGTATCGATGTTACGTAAATATGTGGATGACCCGAACCACATTATAACCGGACGAGATAGCAGATGATTTAACGTTTGAGGAGATACGTGTTAAAATCTTGGATAAGAAGAATCGTATTCAACACTCAAAGGTTATACCTCAAGAGTTAGAATCTGAAATGAAGTCAAGGTATCCTCACCTGTTCGACATACCAGGTACGTACGTAAATTTCGAGGGTGAAATTCCATAAGGAGTGGAGATTATGAAACCCCAGATTTTATGAATAAAGAATTAATTTTCTCAAAATAATTTTTTTAATATTATGGTGTGAATTTGAGATAATATTATAGTTGTGGGTAGTATTTATAAATTTTGCAAAATATGCAAGTTGTTATATTATATTCGATTGGTCAGGGAATATTCTTTGTGTTAGGAAAATATTAAATTGATAATCTAAGACAATCATTGGTGGACCCCACAATGGAATTATTATCGGATTGAGAAAACGACAAAAATATTTTATTGAAATAAACGGCGGAAGTTTTACCGTTGATACTATTGAACTACTTTAAGAGTAGTAAAAGAATATGCTGATGTCTGCGTTGACAAGTAGTAGCACCGATATTGATTATTGATATTTATGTGAGAAGTCACTCGGTTTGATTCAATTATTGTTGATTAATAATATGAATTATTATAGCGATGAGGACGTTTTGTTTTATTCGTATTATTAACGTAATAAAGCGTAAAACATCTTTTATATAAAAGCGTAATACTTTATTAAAGTTATTCTATAAATAGAATATATTATATTTTATTACGCATAGTGCATATAGTGTTTTGCATAGTGTTTGAATAATAAAAATCTTTTTATATAAATAGAATATATTATATTTTATTTAAAAGATTTTTCTTTAAATATGGACCTTGATTAAAGTAAATTAATCTGACCGTTCATGGGTTAGTTACTTATGCATTCTATTTTCCTATAAATGAAGCTCATTCCTTCATTATTTTCTTATTTAATTCACCGAACTCTGCAGAGAGAAACTATAGAGAGAGACTATAGAGATAGAAGAAAAGTTTTCGCTACTTCACTACTCTTATATCCAGTTCTTTTACAGTAAGGGATATTTTTTTTTTATATTCATGAAGAGAACTGTTGTTATTCTATTTCTTATTATTCTGTTGGAATAACCTGTATACGCGGAATACCCTATACTTGGTGACATTCTTTTATTATTCCGTCTTTATATTTTTGTTTAATATCTGCATGCTGTCTTTATCTGTGGGACCTAGTTCCATTTTATTATTCCGCATTTATTATTACGCCGGAATATCTCGTTCATCTTATATGTGGGACCTGGTTCCATTTTATTATTCCGTCTTTATATTTTTCTCGGAATATCACATGCATCGTTTATCATAGGACACGGGTTCCATTTTACTATTCCGTCTTTATATTTCATCGGAATATCACGTATGCGTATATTATCTGTGGGACTGGTTCCATCATTTATTATTCTCAGATTTATTATTACATTTGGAACATCCCGTCGGTGTGAATTTCACCGACACGGGTTCCGTTATTATTATTCTCGTTGGAATAACTCCGTATGCATGCGGTCTCTATCGCATGCATGGTGATATCTTTTGTTATTCCATTCGATATTATACTCAGTTGATTAAAATTTTGACTTCTATACTCCATGAAATTAGTGGAATATCCTTGATATTTGCGCTTCATCCAGTATTTTTTATCGAAATATTCTTCTGAACATTCTTGAATTTTACTCTACAAAGCAGTATCATGTTGACAATTTGGACGTTATTAGTTCCTGTACAAAATAATTCGTGAAATTATTTTATTGAATTCTTATATCATTGTCATCATCCTCATGTTTATATTATGTTCAAAGTCATCTGTGGCCTGTAGTGCATAGATGGACTTGGTATGATTATGACCAGGGATTATTCGGTGTAATCATGACCGTAATATTATAAATGATGTCGTAAAAAGTCCTCATTGGACCGTAATGCATTGATGGACAATTTTTGGTATGATTATGGCTATGGATTCTTTTCGGCCAAGGGAGCAAAGATGAATTATTTTATGGCATGATCAGGACCGTTGATGAATACACAAATATCCTTGGCCCGTAGTGCATGGAATTTGTGGTCGTGATACTAAAGAATATCATTGGCCGTAGTGCAGGGGTGATTCGATGATGTGGATTATTTATTAAGCTGAGTCTCAGCGATAAAAAAATGATGAAAAACCTTTTAAATCATAAAAGATAGTAGATTTTATTCTCTACTTGACTCTTTTAATGGATTGCTTATTTTCGCTGCAGTTTTTGATCTAAAACTTTTTTTTATTATATTCTATCAGTTGTTATAGTGTTGAAGGCTAAGGATAATTTATTCTGCATTATCTTAGTCATAATATTTCTTAAGGGGCTAGTTGAGCTCACCCTTTCTTTCACTGTTCTCTTCAGGAAATGAGAATATAGCTGTGACGAGTCGGGGAACGGAGTGACAGTCCAGATGATAGCATTAGTAGTCCTCACTATTCTGTGAAATAGTGATAATAAATGTAATGAGGACTTATTTGTGTTTGAATACTGTTTAGAAGATAATATTCGAGTAAAAACTCACAGTATATGTTTTGTCGTATTTTACACGACTGTTGTATAATTAGTTTGTATTTGATTTATGTACCATGTAAGTGGCGACTCAGAATAGGTGATGTATACCTATTTTGGGGGCGTCACACTAGCAATACAAGTTTATTTTGAGGATTTCTAAGATACTGCTGCACCTCCAAGGGTAAAGACATATCCACTTGTGGATTTCGAGTCTTTATTATCAGATATCCAATTAGCATCGCTATATCCTTCCAATATTGCTAGATATCTTGTATAGTGCAGTCCATATTTTTGAGTATGTTTTAGATATTCTAAAACTCTCAAAATTGCTTTCTAGTGATCTTTACCTGGATTACTCATATACCTACTTAGCTTACTTACCGAATAAGCTATATCTGGTGTGACGCCGCCAAAATAGGTCCATTCCATCCAACCCATTCTGAGTCGCCAAATACATGGTACAGAAATAACTACAACTTTATTAATACATTTGTCGTGCAAAATACGACAACATATATATTGTGAGTTTAAATACAATTATTGTCTTCTAGACAATATCCACACATAAATAAATCCCCATCACAATTATTGATACATTATTTTACAAAATGGTGAGGACTACTAAACAACTCTCTCTAGAACCTTCATTCCATACCCTCACTAGTACTCGCTACATTCTCGCCTCCCGAGAGAAGAAAAATGGAACAACAAGGAAAAGGGTGAGCTCAACTAGCCCAAAAGAAGAACATTAAGACTAAGATAAAATAGAGCAAATTATCGTTAGTCTTCAACAGGAAAAATCTAATAGAATACAATTGACAACCAGCTTTTAAATCAATCTTCGCAATGAAATAATAATTCATTAGAAGAGTTAAGTAGAGAATGCAAACTACTATCTTCTATATATGAATTTAAAAGTCCATCGTCGATATTTTATCCTGTAACATCAATCAATATATATCCGAATCAAATATTCATCTTTGCACTACACAGCCAAAGATATTCATCGATTGGTCATGTTCATCTAAACACATTCATCTTTGCACTACGGGCCAAAGATATTAATCGATCGATCATGTTCATCTCAATACTGCTCATCTTTTAGACTACGGGCCAAAGATATTCATCAAGAAATCATTCATCTTTGCAGACTGGTGCCAAAGATATTTAGTAATATCATCATTTAAGACCGAGGATGATGAAAAATATTTTAAAGGAAACGAATCCAATTGAAACAAAAGAACAATTATTAAGGATTCATATTTTAAACAATCCAAGTTCAAAAATACTTCATAAGTAATCAGAGTGGAGTAAAATTCAAGAATGATCAAAACATGGATACAATTAAAGCTAGTATCCATAATAGATATTTTTGGACGAAAAATAAAAATTTAATTTTTCTGTGAATAGTGTAGTTTCGTGAATAGTGTCCGTATAACGTGAATAGTGTCGTATACGTGAATAGTAACTCCGACACCAAAAGATAGAAATTTAACAAAAAACATCATCATGCTTCGTGAATAGTACTCGTGAATAGTAACTCATGAATAGTAACCCCGTCATGAAAAAGTTCCAAATTTGATAAAAATTTTCATCTAATATTTTGGCATAATGATATTGAAGAAATAATATCATTTTCGAATAAAATAACATCTCTTACCTCGAAAAGACAAGACTTCTAGTTGAAACACAGGATATAAAGCTATGACTTGAACTTGCACCATCGTATAGCAATACTCAAAGTATACTCAAAATACTCACAAGAATACGTTCGATAATATAGAGAGAGAAAACTTCAGTTTCTGGTGTGATTTTCAATTCTAACCTAAGCACCTTATTTATAGAAAAATACTTAGAACACCAAAGTAGAAAATTTAATATAATAATATTATTATTATTTCCACAACTTCCTACGCACCAAGAATCTGAATTCAGCTATTAAAACACATGCAAGAACCACACTCAAATCACCAAAAACGTTTTTCATATTAAAAATATTTTAAACTTCAAAAATTAAATATTTTGGAGCTTCAAAACTTCAATAATTCATAATAAATAGCCCTTTTATCAGAAAATTCGAATCTCCTGAGTTATTATAGGAAATTCAATTCTCTACAACTTTGCAGAAGAAAGTTTTTCCAAATTCCAAACAGAAATTGACCGAAATCTATAAATAGACGATTTTACAGGCTATAATCAAATTTCGGTCAATAATTGTGTCCACTAACACACAAAATATGTGTTAAATATTTAATGCCACAAAAATACTCTTCCTCCTCATATACTCATATATCCCACATTCATTATAAAAATATCACCGTTAATATATTATTAAAATAATATATTTAAATGAATTATTTTATCAGAAAAAGATAAAATATTAATTTTCAACAATTGTCACATTAAATTTTTCTCCATCTATATCCACATAAAATCAATATTTTCCTCATCATATAAATCAATAATTAATTATTCACAAATAATATTACAGAATCACAAGATCGGGCAACTAAGCCGTTTCCGGAAAGAGGGCTTTCAATAAGATCTCTCTTATCTTGGCGCAATAATTAGGTGACCAAACCTCTCATTAGACGTAACTTTCTAGACATTGCCAATAATGTTATCCAATAATATTATTCAGATAATATGAATTATTGTTCGATAATGGAAAATTGTGTAATGACAATTTATTGAAACAACAAAGTAATATAAAATATCAATGCGCAATTATTGAATCAATAAAATAAAATCTTTGAATAAGTAATTCTCGTAACAATTATTGAGTAGTAGGCCTTTACGTAAGAATCAATAATTGGTGCAATACCGTGCTATCTTGTTCAACAACGCGTATTAGTGTGTTTTAACCACCGGGTATTCCAACAAAGATTATTCAGAATAACTACGCCATTATTTATAAACAACTTATATTTGTCATTTTCTTCATCCAATCGCTTTCGTTATGGGGCCCCAAAAAGATCAAGGCGTCGTCATTGAATATTCCCCGACAAAGATTTAATATTCCACGACCAAACGAATATTCCCAAACAATAATGAATATTTTATAACCACTGCTTATTCGAAATATTTGCGTATTTTACCCATAACTATCCACATTAATCAAATCAACCCTTACTATTTCAAAATAATAAATAGAGGAAAATAAATTTTATTTATTAATAATTTGGGGTCTTACAACCTCCCCTCCTTATGAAATTTCGTCCTCGAAATTGATGTACGTACCTGGTGTTTCGAAAAGATGAGAATACCTCGCTTTTATTTTTATTTCTAACTCCCAGGTCATTTCCTCAATAGCATGGTTTCTCCAGAAAACTTTAACTTGTGGTATAAACCTCAGTACATAGGACATGTTCTTTCCTATCCAAGATCTTGACAGTACCTCCTCAGACGTTAAGTCTTGGCTATCTCGTCCGGTTCTAACTCAATGACGTGGTTGGTCGTCCACATATTTACGTAACATCGATATATGAAAAACGTTATGAACACGCGTCATACTTGGCGTGTAAAACGAGTTTATAGGCCACGATTTCTATTCGATCGAGAATTTCAAATGGATTAATAAATCGAAGGTTTGAGCTTTCCTCACCTCACCGATTATTGCTTTTGAAATAACAACTTCTTGCACCTCCTTCTTCAAATTCATCACTCCGGTGTGTAGCTTGAACAAACTTTAACTTTATCGATTAAAAGTCGATTATACTCAGATATCATCACGTGGGTACCTAGAGTTTTCATCTCCATCTCTATTATTTGCAAATTATCTCGAAATGAGTCTTTGACAATATCGTTTTCAGACTTGTATACGATCTTCTACTCAACACGTCGCCTACCACGTTCGCTTTTCCAGGATGGCATGGTCAGAACATGTGCTGAAATGAGTCTCCTCTTGAGTTCTTCGAAGCTCTTCCCACATTCCTTGCTTCATTCGAATTTTGTATCTCTACGAGTCAGCAGTGTTAATGGAATAACGATTCGAGAATATCCTTCAACGAATCTCCGATAATAACCAACTAAGCCTCAGAAAGCTACGTATTTCGATTACTCGACTTAGGTTGTTCTCAATCGTGACTCAAATCTCAACCTTGGATAAGACGTTACAATGACACCTATCGGTTTACTATCGCACGAATATGGTGTCCCCTACGAGAGTCTCGGGCGGTGCATTCCACAAAGGAAGTCACCAGATAAAGGCTCAGTACCAAATTTATAGTTGAATTTTTAACTCCTAAAGTTCAATAGAGCCATTTGATATGAGATTTTAGAAATGAGTTTTGTCACGGTTCAAAGTCGATACAAAATTTAATATCAAGCTTTGGGAGTAAGACAAGAAATTCTTCAGAAATACGTCGGGAAAAATCAATAACAACAGAATATTATTCAAATCGACGTGTCTTTATTCAAATCCATAACATGGACTAAGAAAACTTGACATTCAGTAATAAATGAATGACTTCATGGCTTGATATGAAAATGTTTAACTACAATGGTTTGATTGCTTGAATTTGAATAACAAAGTTGCTTAGAATATGAAAACTAACAACCTTACGAAAGTAATCAATTTCGCATTGATGAGTAGTTAACCTTAAAATCACATCAAAAGCAAATATATCTATAGAAATAAGGTTAATGTGTAATGTGATAGTGCCAAACTGAATCAAGCAAGATTTCTAAACAACGGATGTAATGAAAGTTTCTCCTAATCTGAGTCTCCATAAATAGGTCAAAGTCTAATTTCTCCATAGTCAACTTCAAACGTTAAGCGTTAAAGCAAGAGAGATAAAAGAATGGGTAGAAGCCCAGATTCTAGTAAGGTATAAACTTCGCAAGAATTTATAATTAACTAACCTGCTAACTTCGTTCGAGTTCTCGCATTTTGACCGGCCACGACAAACGCTCTTCCAGAACCGTTGACTTTGACTTTTTCTAGGACATCCTTTTGAGTCACCATTTCATTGAATCGGTTTCGATACTGCATAATCTCGAAGCGATATGTCCTTCTTTTCCACAATTATAGCATACCTTAAACTGCTCAGGCGGTTTCAATGATATGTCCTCTTTTTCGCATTTGTAACATACGATCGGTAGTTGTTCTCCTCCTTAGAACCGCTTTCACGCCAAGACCGTAATCTTCACATGGTCGTTGTTAAATCTCCTCTTTTAAAATCTCCTCCCGACTCGCTTCTTCTATTTTTATGGCCATGATTACCACCGAGTGGTTACCGCTTTGTCCAGTATTCTTCTTTCTCCATTTGGTTATCGTTATTCGATGATCGCTATCTTCAGATGATCCTGGTTATGGTCCCTCGGTTGAACGTACTTTCGTTATCTCGCTTCTAACAATCGAGCCACATTGACAACATCTGAATAGAGAGAAAATTTATGAGAAATGAGATCGACGTACGCTTGGGTTTCAAACCTCTCGTAAACATCCGCGTCTATACGTTCCTCATTCTCCACCAAATGAGGTGCAAACCTTGATAACTTCGCGAACTTCGCCTCGTCTTTGGGACACCGTCATGTTATTCTCGCTCTAGTCTAATAAACTCCACTTCCTTCATACGACGATACTTTTGGAAGTACTTGTCATTATTTGTTTCAAACATCTCCCACGACATGCCGAAAGGTAAAGTTGGATGGGTACGCTTTCTGATTCCCACCAAGAATCGCCTCATTCTGGAACATAAAAGTAGCGAATGAAACTTTACATTCCTCCGTGCATCCCAAGACATCGAATATCTTGGTAATTTGTTTGACCCACGTCTCGCTTTTAATCGGATCCGGCTTTCCCTGCATTCGTGGTCCCAACTCTTTGAAGCGCTTGACTATGACCACCCGTGAATTGCTATCATTTCCTCCTCGTATTTTGAACACGAGTCTCCTCGCCCGATTTTGCATGAACTCGCAAAAATCTTCTAAACATCCCCTCGCTCATCATCGCGCTCAAAGGGTGTTGTTCACAGGAGGTACATTTCACACTGTTGCACATTCTCCTCGCTGGTAAAGACAGCATCTCCACGATCTCATTTACTCCACTGTTAATATTCTCAGTCGACATTCTCAAATACTATCATAAAAAAAGGGTTAATTTAGGAAATCAATATATCACATAATATCCCTATATACTAACCAACTAACAAATAAGCTTAGGTAGGACACACTAAGCGAAGGATTTACTCTGCCTCTCCCTCCTAGTTCTATTCCCGATCTCCGCCAGAGATCATATCCCTAAGCTCGATACCAATCGTGACGCCCCAAAATAGGTCCATTCCATCTAACCCATTTCGAGTCGCCAAATACATGGTACGTAAATAACTACAACTTTATTAATACATTTGTTGTGCAAAATACGACAACATATATACTGTGAGTTTAAATATAATTATTGTCTTCTAGACAATATCCACACGCAAATAAATCCCCATCACAATTATTGATACATTATTTTACAAAAATGGTGAGGACTACTAAACAACTCTCTCTAGAACCTTCATTCCATACCCCGACTAGTACTCGCTACATTCTCGCCTCCTGAGAAGAAAAATGGAACAACAAGGAAAAGGGTGAGCTCAACTAGCCCAGTAAAGAACATTATAACTAAGATAAAATAGAGCAAATTATCGTTAGTCTTCAACAGGGAAAAATCTAATAGAATACAATAGACAACCAGTTTTAAATCAATCTTTGCAGCGGAAATAATAATTCATTAGAAGAGTTAAGTAAAGAATGCAAACTACTATCTTCTATATATGAATTTAAAAGTCCATCGTCGATATTTTATCCCCGTAACATCAATCAATATATATCCGAATCAAATATTCATCTTTGCATACTACAGCCAAAGATATTCATCATTGGTCATGTTCATCTAAACACTGTTCATCTTTGCACTACGGGCCAAAAGATATTAATTATCGATCATGTTCATCTCAACACTGCTCATCTTCGCACTACAAGGCCAAAGATATTCATCAAGAAATCATTCATCTTTGCACTCTGTGCCAAAGATATTTAGTAATATCATCATTTAGGACTGAGGATGATGAAAAATATTTTAAAGGAAACGAATCCAGTGAAACAAAAAAACAATTATTAAGGATTCATATTTTAAACAATCCAAGTTTAAAAATACTTCATAACTAATCAGAGTGGAGTAAAATTCAAGAATGATCAAAACATGGATACAATCAAAGCTAGTATCCATAATAGATATTTTTGGACGAAAAATAAAAATTTAATTTTTACGTGAATAAGGTCGATTCGTGAATAAAGGTCAGTATACGTGAATAGTATCGTATACGTGAATAGTAACTACGACACCAAAAGATAGAAATTTCACAAAAAACATCATCATGCTTCGTGAATAGTACTCGTGAATAGTAACTCGTAAATAGTAATTTGTGAATAGTAACTCATGAATAGTAACCCCGTCATGAAAAAGTTCCAAATTTGATAAAAATTTCCAACCAATATTTTGGCATAATGATATTGAAGAAATAATATCATTTTCGAATGAAATAACATCCATTACCTCGAAAAGATCAAGACTTTAGTTGAAACAACAGGATATAAGCTATGACTTGAACTTAATCAGTATAGCAATACTCAAAGTATACTCAAAATACTCACAAGAATACGCTCGATAATATAGAGAGAGAAAACTTCAATTTTTGGTGTGATTTTCAATTCTAACCTAAGCACCCTATTTATAGAAAAATGCTTAGAACACCAAAGTAGAAAATTTAATATAATAATATTATTATTATTTCCACAACTTCCTACGCACCAAGAATCTGAATTCATCTATTAAAACACATGCAATGTAACACCCCAACTTATTATTAATGAAATTTAATTTTCTCTATTTATTATTTTGAAATAGTAAGGGTTGATTTGATTAATGTGGATAGTTAGGGGTAAAATACGCAAATATTTCAAAATAAGCAAGTGGTTATAAAATATTCATTGTTGTGGGGAATATTCGTTTGGTCGTGGAATATTCAAATGCTGTTGGGAATATTAAATGCGATGGCGCGACCATGTGTGGGCCCCATAACTTGAAAGCGATTGGATGAAGAAAACGACAAATATAAGTTTTTAAAAAAAATAACAGTAGTTATTACAATTAATCTTGTTAAATACCGATGGTTAAAACAATAATAATTACGAAGAATGATTCTTACGTAAGAAGGCACTACTCAATAATGGTTACGATAATTATCGCTCAAATTATTTTATTGATTTAATAATTCTTTGCGTTGATATTTTATATTCTTTGTTGTTTCAATAATTGTCATTACATAGTATTTTTCATTATCGAAGCAATAATTCATATTATCTGAATAATATTATTAGATAACATTATTGGCAATGTCTAGAAAATTTCGTCAAGGAGAGGTTTGGTCACCTAATTGCGGCGCCAAGAAGGAGAAATTCTTATTGGAAAGCCCCTCTTCCCTGAACCGCTCTGGTCATTTATATTGTGATTCGTAATATTATTAGTGAATAATTAATTATTGATTCATATGATGAGGAAAATATTGATTTTATGTGGATATAGATGGAGAAAATTTTTAATGTGACAATTGTTGAAAATTGAAATTTTATTTTTTCTCGATAAAATAATTCATTTAAATATATTATTATATTTTAATAATATAATAATGGTGATATTTTTACAACGAATGTGGGATATATGAGTATACGAGGAGGAAGAGTATTTTGTTGCAATAAATGTTTAAAACATGTTAAACATGTAAATTGGACCCCATTTATCGACTGAAATTTGATTATAGCTTTATAAAATCGCCTCGTTTGTGGATTTCGATCAATTTACATTTGGAATTGAAAAAACTTTCTTCCGAAAAGTTGTAGAGAATTGAATTTCCTATAAAAGTCGCGAGTTTGAATTTTCCGATAAAAGGGCTATTTATTGTGAATTATTGAAGTTTCAAGTTCAAATAATTAATTTTGGAAGTATAAAATATTTAAAATGACAAAAACGTTTTTTGTCATTATTGTGGGTCTTGCATGTGTTAGAAGTGGCTGAATTCAGATCTCTAAATGTGGGCGTAGGAATAAAAATTAATAAATTAATATTTTAATAAATTTTCTGCTTTGGTGTTCTAAGCATTTTCCTATAAATAGGGTGCTTAGGTTAGAATTGAAAACACAATTTAAATTGAAGTTTTCTCTCTCTATATTATCGAGCGTATTCTTGTGAGTATTTTGAGTATATTTTGAGTATTGCTATACGGTGCAAGTTCAAGTCATAGCCTATATCCGGTGTTTCAGCTAGAAGTACTGATCTTTCGAGGTAAGGGATATTATTATTTTTCGTAATGATATTATTTCTTCAATATCATTATATTGAAATATTGATCTGAAGTTTTTATCAAATTTGGAACTTTTGGTGTCGGAGTTACTATTCACGTATCTGACTTTATTATTCACGATACTTGCAGATTATTCACGAATACGACACTATTCATCGAATAAATGAAAATTTTCCTTTTCATCTAAAATATCTATTGTGGATACTAGCTTTGATTGTATCCATGTTTTGATCATTCTTGAATTTTACACCACTATGATTATTTTTGAGGTATTTTTGGACATGGATAAAACAAAGTATGAATCCTTAATCCTTAATCATTGTCATTTTATTTCATTGGATTCGTTTCTTTAAAAATATTTTCATCATCCTCGGCCTTAAATGATGATATTATTGAATATCTTTGGCTTTGTAGTGCAAAGATGAATGATTCGATGAATATCTTTGGCTCAGTAGTGTAAAAGATGAAAGTTGTTTTAGATGAACATGAATTAATCGATGAATATCTTTGGCTCAGTAGTGCAAAGATGAATATTTGATTCTAGATGTATATTGATTGATGTTACAGGATAAAAGATGAGCGATGAACTTTTAAATTCATACATGAAGATAGTAGTTTGCATTCTCTACTTAACTCTTCTAATGAATTATTATTTCACTATGTAATATTGATTTAAAAACTTGTTGTCTATTGTATTCTATTAGATTTTCCTTGTTGAAGACTAATGATAATTTATTGTATATTATCTTAGTCATAATATTCTTTATCGGGCTAGTTGAGCTCACCCTTTTCCTTTTTGTTCCATTTTTCTTCTCGTGAGGCGAGAATATAAATGAGTATTTAGCTCTGGGTATGGAATGAAGGTTCTAGAGAGAGTTGTTTAGTAGTCCTCACCATTTTGTAAAATAATGTATCAATAAATGTGATGAGGATTTATTTGAGTATAGATATTGTCTGTAAGATAATATTTGTATTCAAACTCAGCTTTTTCTTATCGTTGTAATAATAAAGTTGTAGTTGTTTCTGTACCATGTATTGACAACTCAGAATAGGTGATGTATACCTATTTTGGGGGCGTCACATGCAAGAACCACACTCAAATCACCAAAAACGTTTTTCATATTAAAAATATTTTAAACTTCAAAAATTAATTATTTTGGAGCTTCAGAACTTCAATAATTCATAATAAATAGCCCTTTTATCAGAAAATTCAAATCTCGCGAATTTTTACAGGAAATTCAATTCTCTACAACTTTGCAGAAGAAAGTTTTCCCAAATTCCAAACCGAAATTGACTGAAATCTATAAACGGACGATTTTACAGGCTATAATCAAATTTCGGTCAATAATTGTGTCCACCAACACACAAAATATGTGTTAAACATTTAATGCCACACATATACTCTTCCTCCTCATATACTCATATATCCCACATTCATTATAAAATATCATCGTTAATATATTATTAAAATAATATATTTAAATGAATTATTTTATCGAGAAAAAGATAAAATATTAATTTTCAACAATTGTCACATTAAAAATTTTCTCCATCTATATCCACATAAAATCAATATTTTCTCATCATATAAATCAATAATTAATTATTCACAAATAATATTACAGAATCACAAAGACTTGGCAACTGTGCCATTCCTCAGAAAGAGGGCTTTCAATAAGGATCTCTCTTCTTACATGGCCGCAATTAGGTGACCAAACCTCTCCTTGAGATGTAACTTTCTAGACATTGCCAATAATGTTATCCAATAATATTATTCAGATAATATGAATTATTGTCAGATAATGGAAAATAATTGTGTAATGACAATTTATTAAAAAACAACAAGAATATAAAATATCAATGCAAAGAATTATTGAATCAATAAAATAAAATCTTCGAACAATAATTATCGTAACAATTATTGAGTAGTGCCTTCTTCACGTAAGAATCAATAATTGGTGCAATACTGAAGTATCGCTCAACAACGCCAGATATTAGTGTGTTTTAACCACCGGGTATTCCAACAAGATAATCTGTAATAACTACGCCGTTATTTATAAACAACTTATATTTGTCGTTTTCTTCATCCAATCGCTTTTCGTTATGGGGCCTATAAAGCTCGCTAGCGTCGCATACGAATATTCCCGATAAGATTTAATATTCCACGACCAAACGAATATTCCCCAGACAATAATGAATATTTTATAACCACTTGCTTATTCGAAATATTTGCGTATTTTACCCATAACTATCCACATTAATCAAATTCAACCCTTACTATTTCAAAATAATAAATAGAGGAAAATAAATTTTATTTATTAATAATTTGGGGTCTTACATCTGGTCTAGTACAGTTCATGACGTACATTAAACTGCCTATTATACGAGAATATTCTAGTTGAGATATGCCATCACCTTCATTTTTAGCTAGATGAAGATTTATATCAACTGGGGTTTTATTCAGAATTATATTATACTTGTTAAATTTTTCAAGTATTTTCTCAATGTAATGAGATTGAGATAATATAATTCCATCAGAGGTTCTAGAAATCTTGATTCCTAAAATTATAATTGCAACCCCCAAGTCTTTCATGTCAAACTTATTTGACAACATACGTTTAGTAGAGTTGATAACTTCATTGTTGCTACCCATGATTAACATATCATCTACATAAAGACAAACAATGACATATTCCTTTTGAGTGCTTTTGACATAAACACATTTGTCACACTCATTGATTTTAAATCCATTTGATAACATAACATTATCAAATTTCTCGTGCCATTGTTTTGGTGCTTGCTTTAATCCATACAAGGATTAAACAAGTTTGCATACTTTCCTCTCTTGTCCAGGAGCTATGAAACTTTCAGGTTGTTCCATATATATTTCTTCATCTAATTCACCATTTAAGAATGCAGTCTTTACATCCATTTGATTTATTTCAAGTCTATTTAAAGATGTTATTGTTATTAGCATCCGAATAGATGTAATTCTTGTAACAGGTGAATAAGTGTCGAAATAATCCAATCCTTCCTTTTGTCTATAACCTTTAACAACAAGCCTTGCTTTGTATTTATCAATTGAGCCATCAGCTTTCATCATCTTTTTGAAGATCCATTTATACCCTAAGGGTTTTAAACCAGGTGGAAGGTCCATCAATTCCCATATATGATTTTGCATAATGGACTCAATTTCACTATTAATTGCTTCTTTCCAATGAGAAGCATTAGGAGAGGATATTGCTTCCTTGTAAGTTTGAGGATCGTTTTTTAACAAAAATGTTAGAAAATTCGGACCAAAAGATGTTGAAGTCCTTGCTCTTTTGCTACGTCTAGGTTCATCCAATATAGACTCTTTGTCTATATTTTCAGGATTATCACTAGTAGCATCCAAAGGTCTTTTGTTTGAATTTGAATCATTATTTCCATTATATGGAAAAATATTCTCAAAAAATGATGCATCTCTTGATTCAATAAATGTATTAACATGAATATCATTAATTTCTGATTTATGAACAAGAAAACGATATACACTGCTGTTATTTGCATAACCAATGAAAACACAGTCAATTGTTTTTGGTCCTATCTTAACCTTTTTATGTTTAGTAACCTTCACTTTTGCTAGACACTATGACGACCCCAAAAATAGGTATACATCACCTATTCTGAGTCATCACTTACATGGTACTGAATACAAATACAAACTAATTATACAACAGTCGTGTATGATACGACAAAATATATACAATGAGTTTTAACTCGAATATTGTCTTCTAGACAGTATTCAAACACAAAAAAGTCCTCATTATATTTATTGTCACACTATTGAACAGAATAGTGAGGTCTACTAGCTAATACTATCATCCGGACAATCACTCCGTTCCCCGACTCGTCCCAGCTACGTTCTCATTTCCTGAAGATAACAGTGAAAGAAAGGGTGAGCTCAACTAGCCCAACAAGAAATATTATGACTAAGATAATGCATAATAAATTATCATTAGTCTTCAACAATGTTAAACTGATAAAATACAATAGACATCAAGTTTAACTGCAGTGGAACAAGCAATCCATTAAAAGAGTCAAGTAGAGAATAAAATCTACTATCTTTTATGATTTAAAAAGTTTTTCATCACTTTTATTCCTTGAGACTCACCTAAATAAAAATTCCACATCATCCCAAGACTACTACCAAGGATATTCATTAGGTCACGACCACAAATTCCATGCACTACGGGCCAAGGATATTTGTGTATTCATCAATGGTCATGATCATGCCAACAACTGTCCATCAATACACTACGGGCTAATGAGGACTTTTACCACATTATTTGTAACATTACGGTCATGATTATACTGAATAATCCCTGGTCATAATCATACCAAGTCCATCTATGCACTACAGGCCACAGATGACTTTCAACATAATATAAATATGAGGATGATGACAATGATATGTGAATTTAATAAAACAAGTTCAAGAATTAATTTGTCCAGGAACCAATAACGTTCCAATTATCAACAAGATATTGTTTTGTGGTGTAAAATTCAAGAATGCTCAGAAGAATATTTCCATGAAAAGATATTAGATGAAGCGCAAATATCAAGGATATTCCACTAATTTCATAGAGTATAGAAGTCAAAATTTTAACCAACTGAGTATAATAACGATTGGAATAACAAAAGAAATCACCATGCATGCAGATTGCCGCATGTATGAGTTATTCCAATAGAATAATAATAACGGAACTGTGTCGTGAAATTCACATCGGCATATGATGTTCCAACAGAATAATAAATAATTAAAAGCGAACTAGGTCCCACAGATAGCAGATGTATACATGATATTCCAATAGAATAATCGAATAATTAAAAGCGGAACCAGTCCTAGGTATAAGATGCATGTGATATTCCAATGTAATAAATGAATAATTAAAAACGGAACCAGTCCGATTTGTAAAACACGCAGCATGTGATGTTCCAACGGAATAGTAAAGACAGAATAATAGAAGAATGTCACCAAGTATAGGGTTGCCCGCGTATACAGGTTATTCCAACAGAATAATAAAAAATGGAATAACAGTTCTCTTCATGAATACAAAAGAATAATATCCCTTACCGTAAAAGAAATTAGATATAGGAAAAGAAAGTTAGCAGACTTCTCTTCTTATTTCTCTCTATAACTTTCTCTCTCTAGAGTTCAGTGAATTCGTAAGAAAATAATGAAGGAATGAGCTTCTATTTATAGAAAAATGGACTGCATAGTAACTAACTCATGAATGGTCCAGATTGATTTACTTTAATCCGACGGTCCATAATTAAAGTAAAATCTTTTAAATAAAATATATATATATATATATGTATATATAAACCATCAGTACCTTATATATATATATATAATAATACTAATAATAACTCCCTCCCGACCATTTCATCCAATTCTCCCCCACCCAAGACTTTTCATGCCAATTTTTGTCAAACTTGTACATATATATATATATATATATATATATATATATAATACTCCCTTTTTCCATCCTATATATATATATATATATATCATATATAACAACAATAATACATCTCCTGCAATTTCCAAAATCCGTGACAAACATATCTTCCCTACCCCAGTGTCATTTTCACTAGTGGGCCCCACATGTAGGTCCCCCGCCATTATAAAAATAATTTTCTACTGATTATTTTAAAAAAATGGGTAAGTGGAAATCCAAATAATAAGCCAATTTATAACAAATACATCATAAAATATCCTCAATATTTTTAACAATATTTATCATCTTTATTACAATTCACAATATTAATCGACCAGGTCGTTCCCAGGAAAGAGGGGGCCTTCCGGTAAGGATTTCTCCTCACTAGCGCGCAATTACCTAACCTTTCCTTGACAGAACTTCTAGACATCGTTAATATTGCAAATAATGATATTAATAACTTTGTCGTCTCAATTATTGATTTAATAATATATAAAATATCGGCAATAATTGAATCAAATAACGTGAGATACTATGCAATAATTACTATAACAATAATTGAATAAAACTGAATGACTTCTCACATAAGCATCAATAATCAATACCGTGTGCTCTTATGCAACCAGCGCCAGACATCGTATTTTTTACTACTGAAAGTAGTTCAACGGTATTAACGGTGAAACTTCCGTAGTTATTTTTATAAAATATTTTTGTCGTTTTCTCAATCCGGCAATAATTCCGCCATGGGGTCTACTAATGATTATGTGGTTATGCGAATATTCTCTCGTTAAAACGAATATTTCAGACCAATCGAATATTATATAACCACTTGCATACTTTGAAAAATTTATAAATATTACCCACAATTATAACATTATATCAAATTTACTCCATAATATTCAAAAATGATAATTATAGAAAAACTCATTTTTATTCATAAAAGTAGGGTCTTACAATCTCCCCTTCTTATGAAATTTCGCCCTCGAAATTAGGGTACATACCTGGTATGTCGAAGAGATAAGGATACCTTGATTTAATTTCAGATTCTAACTCCCAGGTCATTTTCTCAACATCGTGGTTCCTCCATAAAACTTTGACTTAAGGTATAACCTTGGAGCGTAGAATATATTCCTTCTTATCCAAGATTTGAACAGGATCCTCTTCATACGTTAAATCTTCCGCTATTTTGTTCGGTTCTAACTCAATAATGTGATTCGGGTCTTCCACATATTTACGTAATATAGATATGTGAAAAACGTTATGAACACGAGACATACTTGGCAGTAAAGCGAGTCTATAGGCCACAGTTCCTACTCGATCGAGGATTAAAAATGGCCCAATGAATCGAGGATTGAGCTTTCCTCTCTTTTCAAATCTCGTAACTCCTTTCCATGGAGCAACACGTAACAAAACATGATCTTCAATATCAAATTCCACATCCTTTCGATGAAGATCAAGATAACTCTTTTTGTCGATCTTGTGAGGTTTTTATACGTTGTTTGGATCGTTTGAATCTTTTTTCGTGAGTCATACGTACTCAACTCGGTCCCAATAACGTTGCTTCACCCACCTCATCCCAACATATCGGAGAACGACACTTTCTTCCATACAACGCCTCGAATGGAGCCATGCCAATACTTGCTTGATAAGCTGTTGTTGTATGAAAATTCCACCAACTGTAAGAACTTGTCCCAACTTCCTTGAAGTCAAGGACACAAAGTCTTAATAAATCTTCGAGTTTGAATAGTCCTCTCCGATTGTCCGTCCAAAATTCGAGGATGATATGCCGAACTAAATCAGAATCTGTGCCCATAGCTTTTTGCAAACTAATCCAAAATCGTGAAGTGAATCTTGGGTCTCGATCAGAAACTATGGATACTGGCATACCATGCAGTCTTACAATCTCATTTTTGTACATACGAGCAAGACGTTCAAGTGTATAAGTTTCTCGTATTGGTAAAAAATGAGCAGACTTGGTCAATCTATCAACAATGACCCAAATTGTATCTATGCCTTGAGAAACCTTGGGAAGACCAGTAACGAAATCCATGGTAATGTGCTCCCACTTCCATTCTGGAATTTCAAGTGGTTGCAATGGACATTTTGGTACTTGATGCTCCGCCTTGACTCGTTGACAGGTTAAACACCTTGAGATAAACAACGCTATCTCTCTCTTCATATTGCTCCACCAAAATGTATGTCGAAGATCATGATACATTTTGGTACTCCCAAGATGGATTACAAACGGTGTGTTGTGCGCCTCCATCATGATTTTATACTTTATCTTAGGGTCGTTAGGAACACAAAGAATGGAGTTGACTCGAAGTATTCATTTTTCATTGATTATTGCTTCCGGTATCGCACCTTCTTGTACTTTCTTCCTCATACGCATCGCCTCCTGTGTCTCGTAGCGAGCAAAGCGACTTTAACTTTATCGATTAAAGTCGGTTCTACTCGTATGTTTGCCATCATCACATGGGTCCCTGGAGTCTTTATCTCTATCTCCATCCTTTGCAAGTCATACCGAATGGGCCTTTGCGTTGACAATATCACACTCGTACCCGCATATGATCTTCTACCCAATGCGTCATCTACAACGTTTGCTTTTCCAGGATGGTATTGGATGGTATGATCATAATCTTTCAACAGTTCAAGACAACGTCGTTGTCGCATGTTGAGTTCCTTTTGAGTGAAGAAATATTTAAGGCTTTTATGATCCATAAAGATCTCCACTTTCTCCCCATACAAGTAATGCCTCCAAATCTTTAGTGCGAAGACAACAGCTGCCAACTCTAGATCATGAGTAGGATAATTCCTCTCATATTCTTTGAGTTGCCGAGAGGCATAGGCTATGACTTTCCCATGTTGCATGAGAACACATCCTAACCATTTGTTCAAGCATCCTTTGTATATGACAAATCCCTCCGAGCCAGAGATGGTATTGTCGTAGCAGTCTTTGAAATGAGTCTCTTCTTGAGTTCTTGAAAACTCTTCTCACATTCCTTGCTCCAACCGAACTTTGTATCTTTCCGAGTTAGCTAAGTTAGTGGAGTAGCGATTCGAGAAAATCCTTCCACGAATCTCCGATAATAACTAGCTAAACCGAGAAAGCTACGTACTTCGATCACTGATTTTGGTTGCTCCCAGCTTTGAATAGATTCAATTTTTGCTGGGTCAACAGATATTCCATGACTTGATACCACGTGCCCAAGGCATGCTACTTCCTCAAGCCAGAACTCGCATTTCTTCAACTTGGCATAAAGCTTATATTCACGAAGTTTTTGGAGTATCAGCCTCAAGTGTTGCTCATGATCTTCACGGGTTTTAGAATATATGAGGATGTCATCAACGAAGACGACCACAAAGTGATCCAAATATTCCTTGAATACTCGGTTCATCATATCCATGAAGGCAGCAGGAGCATTATTCAATCCAAAGGACATGACTAGGAATTCATAATGCCCGTACCGAGTTCTGAAAGCCGTCTTTGGAATGTCATCTGGTTTTAATCTTCAATTGGTGATATCCGGAACGAAGATCAATCTTTGAAAAGAATTTGGCTCCTTGTGAATCGGGTCAAACAGTCATCAATACGTGGTAATGGGTACCTATTTTTATGGTGACATGATTCAACTTCCGATAATCAATACAAAGTCGCATACTCCCGCTCTTTCTTTTCACGAATAGATGTAACAGAGCACCCCAAGGAGAAGTACTAGACGAATAAAGCCAATGTCTAACAATTCCTCGCAGTTGGGTCTTTAACTCCTCGAAGTTCAATAGAGCCATTCGACATGGGGCTTTGAAATGAGTTTTGTAATCTTGGTTCAAGGTCGATACAAAATTAAATTTCACTGTGGGTAGGTGGGAAGTTCTTCAGGAAATACGTCAGGAAATTCATTAACAATAGAAATATCATTCAAAATTGACGTATTTTTGTTTAGATCCGTGACATGAGCTAAGTGTAAGACCCCAAATTATTAATAAATGAAATTTATTTTCCTTTATTTATTATTTTGAAGTAGTAAGGGTTGATTTGATTAATGTGGATAGTTATGGGTAAAATACGCAAATATTTCGAATAAGCAAGTGGTTATAAATATTCATTATTGTTTCTTGGGGAATATTCGTGCAATGACAAGCAGCGACCATATATGTGGGCCCCATAACTAGAAAGCGATTGGATGAAGAAAACGACAAATATAAGTTGTTTATAAATAACGGCATAGTTGTTACCGAATTATATTGTTGGAATACCCGTGGGTTAAAACACACTAATACGCCGCGTTGTTGAAGAAGATAGACATCAGATTGCACCAATTATTGATTCTTACGTAAGAAGGCACTACTCAATAATTGTTACAAGAATTTATCGCTCAAAGATTTTATTTTATTGTTTCAATAATTCACGCATTGATATTTTATATTATCGTTGTTTTAATAAATTGTCATTACATAGTATTTTCCATTATCTGAGCAATAATTCATATTATCCGAATAATATTATTGGATAACATTATTGGCAATGTCTAGAAAGTTTTGTCTAAGGAGAGGTTTGGTCACCTAATTGCGTGCAAGAAGGAGAGATCCTTTATTGAAAGCCCCTCTTTCCTGAACTACCGTGGTTGCCAAGGTTGTGATTCTCGTAATATTATTTGTGAATAATTAATAATTGATTTATATGATGAGGAAAATATTGATTTTATGTGGATATAGATGGAGAAAAATTTTAATGTGACAATTGTTGAAAATTAATATTTTATCTTTTTCTCGATAAAATAATTCATTTAAATATATTATTTTAATAATATATTAACGGTGATATTTTATAATGAATGTGGGATATATGAGTATATGAGGAGGAAGAGTATTTTTGTGGCATAAAATGTTTAATACATATTTTGTGTGTTGGTGGACACAATTATCGACCAAATTTGATTATAAACAAAATCGCCTGCTTCAGGATTTCAAGTTAATTTACATTTGGAATTTGGAAAACTTCCTTCGCAAAGTTTAGATAATGGAATTTCCTATGGAAATTCAATGAGTTTTGAATTTTTCTGATAAAAGAGCTATTTATTATGAATTATTTAAGTTTCAAGCTCAAATAATTAATTTTTGAAGTTTTAATTATGTTTTTTAAGAAAAACGTTTTTCAAATGTTGGTGGCCATCTTTAACATGTGCTTGGTGGTGAAATCAGATTTCAAAGTGGGCGAGGAATGTGTTTTGTAAATATTAATATTATATTAAATTTTTCGCTTTGGTGTTCTAAGCATTTTTCTATAAATAGGTGCTTAGGTTAGAATTGAAAATCACACCGTAAATCGAAGTTTTCTCTCTATATTATCGAGCGTATTCTTGAGAGTATTTTGAGTATACTTTGAGTATTGCTATACTTGGTTCAAGTTCAAGTCATACTTTATATCCTGTTTCAACTGTAAGATTGTCTTTTCGAGGTAAGGGATGTTATTTTATTCGAAAATGATATTATTTCTTCAATATCATTATGCCGAAATATTGGTTGGAAATTTTTATCAAATTTGGAACTTTTTCATGTCGGAGTTACTATTCACGAGTTATTATTCACGAGTTACTATTCATGAGTTACTATTCATAAGTTACTATTCACGAGTTACTATTCATGAGTACTATTCACGAAGCGTGAAGATGTTTTTTGTGAAATTTCTATCTTTTGGTGTCGGAGTTACTATTCACGTATACGACACTATTCACGAATACGGCACTATTTACCGAAAAATTAAATTTCTTCTTTTTGTCCAAAATATCTACTATGGATACTAGCTTTGATTGTATCCATGTTTTGATCATTCTTGAATTTTACTCCACTCTGATTACTTATGAAGTATTTTTGAACTTGGATTGTTTAAAATATGAATCCTTAATAATTGTTCTTTTGTTTCATTGGATTCGTTTCCTTTAAAATATTTTTCATCATCCTGGGTCCCCTAAATGATGATATTATGAATATCTTTGGCCTGTAGTGTAAAAGATGAATGATTTCTTGATGAATATCTTTGGCCCGTAGTGGAAAGATGAACAAGCAGTGTTGAGATGAACATGATCGATCGATTAATATCTTTGGCCCGTAGTGCAAAAGATGAACAAGTGTTTAGATGAACATGATTAATCGATGAATATCTTTGGCCTGTAGTGCAAAGATGAATATTTGATTCCAGATATATATTGATTGATGTTACAGGGATAAAATATCGACGATGGACTTTTAAATTCATATATAGAAGATAGTAGTTTGCATTCTCTACTTAACTCTTCTAATGAATTATTATTTCCGCTGCGAAGATTGATTTAAAACTGGTTGTCTATTGTATTCTATTAGATTTTTCCCTGTGGAAGACTAACGATAATTTGCTCTATGTTATCTTAGTCATAATGTTCTTTACTGGGCTAGTTGAGCTCACCCTTTTCCTTGTTGTTCCATTTTTTTCTTCTCGGGAGGCGAGAATGTAATAGTACTACTAATGGGGTATGGAATGAAGGTTCTAGAGAGAGTTGTTTAGTAGTCCTCACCATTTTTCTAAAATAATGTATCAATAATTATGATGGGGATTTATTTGCGTGTGGATATTGTCTAGATGGAAATATCTATATTTAAACTCACAATTTATATGTTGTAATAATAAAGTTGTAGTTATTTCTGTACCATGTATTTGGCGACTCAGAATGGGTTGGATGGAATGGACCTATTTTGGGGGCGTCACACTAAGAAAGCTTGACATCCGTTTTTTAATAAACGAATAGCTTTATGGCTTGAGATGACAGTGATTGATTTTAATGGTTTGGTTGCTTGAATTCGCATAATAGGTTGGTTAGGAATATGAAAGCTAACAACCTTACGAAAATAATTAATTTTTGCATGAAGAGTAGTTAACCAATCAATCCCTAGAATCACATCAAATCCAAGTATTTTTAATGAAATAAGATCGACAGATAATGTGAGGGTACCGATTTGAACCAAACAAGGCTTATAAACCGTGGATGTAATAAAGGTTTCTCCCAATGGAGTTTCAACAGATAAGTCAAAGTCCAATTTCTCCGGAGTCAAATTTAAACGTTGAGCGCAAATAGGAGAAATAAAAGAATGGGTAGAACCGGTATCAAATAAGGTATAAACTTCGCTAGAGTTTATGATAAGCTTACCCGTTATGACCTCGTTCGGGTTCTTTGCTTTTTCGAAGGTTACAACAAACGCTCTCCCTTGCACTACCGACTTTGACTTTTCTGGGACGGCCTTTGATGCCCCCATCCCAGCTGGACTTGTCTTTGGTGCACGACAAAATCGGGCCAGGTGACCTTCTCTTCCACAGTTGTAACATGCTTTGGATGGCATCGCATAGTTGGGACTGATGTGTCCCTCTCCCCTACACTTGAAGCATATGATAGGTGGTCGTTCTCCTTCCTTAACGACAGGTGCTGATGTTGACGTCTTTCCATCATTGTTAAATCTCCTCTTCTTGAAATGTCCATTCTTATTGTTTTGGCTATGATTACCACCAAAGTGGTTACCATTTCTGGCATGTTGAATCCCTCCACGCTTATTGTCACCGCTTCGATGACTGTTCTCACTAGTATTATCATTATCTTTGGTTCTTTATCTTTTGGTTGGGATGACTCATTATCACGCTCCAATAAGCGAGCCCTATTAACAACATCCGAATACAAACACGCTTTATGAGAGATAAGATATCGACGTATCTCGTGTTTCAAACCTCTTAAAACATTCGCGTCATTCTCTCCTCATTATCAACCAAATGGGACACAAACGGGACAACTTGGCAAACTTGGCTTCAGATCGCGACACGATCATGTTGTTTTGTTCGACTTAATGAACTCTACCTCTTTCAAGTGACGAATACTTTCGGAAAGTACTTGTCATTGAACGATTCTCGAACTTCTCCCAAGTCATCTTCAAGTATGCGGCAGTTGAGTACGCTTTACAGATTCCCACCAGTAATCTACCTCTCCTCGCAACATAAAAGTGGCAAAGGGAACCTTTTGTTCCTCGGAGCATCCCAAGACATCAAATATCTTGGTAATCTATTTTATCCACGTCTCCGACTTAAGTGGTTTTGGCTCTCCAATAAACTCCGGTGGTCCCAGTTCCTTGAACTGCTTAGCAGTGATCGTCCGAGAGTTGCTAGGGTTTCCACCAGCATTTTGGACAGGAGCTGCTATTGCCTGATTTTGCATGAATTGCATAAAGCCTCTGAACATTCCATCGTTTATCATTTGTCCAGTGTTGTTGTTTGCCTGAGGATTGTCGCCTTCCTGATGCACATTATCCTGATTATTGATCTGTGGAGACTTAACGGTCTCCTGTGCTCCATTGATATTCTCAACATTCTCGGTTGTCATTTTTAAATACTGCCACAAAACAAGGGTTAAATAACATATCACATATTATCTCTTTACTCGCATCAGACCAATTAAATACCAAATAAACTTAAATTTGGTCATCTTAAATAAAGAATTCCCCATCTCTCCCCACCTAGTTTTTGTCTCACATCTTAGCCAGGGATCATATCCCTAAGCTTTGATACCAACTGTGACGCCCCTAAAAATAGGTATACATCACCTATTCTGAGTCGCCACTTTCATGGTACTGAATACAAATACAAACTAATTATACAACAGTCGTGTAAGATACGACAAAATATATACAATGAGTTTTAATTCGAATATTGTCTTCTAGACAGTATTCAAACACAAATAAGTCCTCATTATATTTATTGTCACACTATTTAACGGAATAGTGAGGACTACTAGCTAATACTATCATCTGGATAATCACTCCGTTCCCCGACTCGTCCCAGTTACGTTCTCATTTCCTGAAGAGAACAGTGAAAGAAAGGGTGAGCTTAACTAGTCCAGCAAGAAATATTATAACTAAGATAATGCAGAATAAATTTTCATTAGTCTTCAACAATGTTAAACTGATAAAATACAATAGACATCAAGTTTAACTGCAGCGGAATAAACAATCCATTAAAAGAGTCAAGTAGAGAATAAAATCTACTATCTTTTATGATTTAAAAAGTTTTTCATCACTTTTATCGCTGAGACTCAGCTAAATAAATAATCCACATCATCCCTGCACTATGGCCAAGGATATTCATTAGGTCACGACCACAAATTCCCATACTTACTGGCCAAGGATATTTGTGTATTCATCAATGGTCATGATCATGCCAACAACTGTCCATCAATGCACTATGGGCTAATGAGGACTTTTACCATATCATTTGTAACATTACGGTCATGATTATACCGAATAATCCCTGGTCATAATCATACCAAGTCCATCTATGCACTACATGTGCCGAGATGACTTTCAACATAATATAAATATGAGGATGATGACAATGATATATGAATTTAATAAAACAAGTTCAAGAATTAATTTGTCCAGGAACCAATAACGCTCCAATTATCAACAAGATATTGTTTTGTGGTGTAAAATTCAAGAATGCTCAGAAGAATATTTCCATGAAAAGATATTAGATGAAGCCTTGAAATATCAAGGATATTCCACTAATTTCATGGAGTATAAGTCAAAATTTTAACCAATTGAGTATAATAACGAATGGAATAACAAAAGAAATCACCATGCATGTGGTATCAGCGCCAAACGGAGTTATTCCAATGAGAATAATAATAACGGAACCAGTCGAGGTGAAATTCATACCAAGCGGGATGTTCCAATGTAATAATAAATAATTAAAAGCGGAACCAGTCCCATGCATATATACAGATATGATATTCCAATGTAATAAATGAATAATTAAAAGCAGTAACCGTGAATTACAGCGTATAGACAAACACGATATTCCAACGAGAATAATGAATAATTAAAAGCGGAACCTGGTCCAAGGTGTAAAAACGCCTTGATATGATGTTCCAATGTAATAGTAAAAAGAGAATAATAAAAGAATGTCACCAAGTATAGGGTTGCTTGCAGATACAAAGTTATTCCAACAGAATAATAAAAAATGGAATAACGGGGAGTTCTCTTAATGAATACAAAAGAATAATATCCCTTACCAAGTAAAAGAAATTAGATATAGGAAAAGAAAGTTAGCGGACTTCTTCTTATTTCTCTCTATAACTTTCTCTCTCAGAGTTCAATTGAATTAAAGTAAGAAAATAATGAAGGAATGAGCTTTATTTATAGAAAAATGGACCGATAGTAACTAACTTATGAGCGGTCCAGATTGATTTACTTTAATCTGACTCATCCATAATTAAAGCAAAATCTTTTAAATAAAATATAATATATAATATATATATATATATATATATAAACCATCGATTACCTTATATATATATAATACTAATAATAACTCCCTTCCTACCATTTCATCCAATTCTCCCCCACCCAAGACTTTTCATGCCAATTTTGTCAAACTTGTACACACATATATATATATAATACTCCCTTTTTCCATCCTATATATATATATATATATATATATATCTTATATAACAACAATAATACATCTCCTGCAATTTTCTAAATCCGTGACAAACATATCTTCCCTACCCCCAATGTCATTTTCACTAATGGTCCCCACATGTGGGTCCCCCGCCATTATAAAAATAATTTTCTACTGATTATTTTAAAAAATGGGTAAGTGGAAATTCAAATAATAAGCCAATTTATAACAAATACATCATAAAATATCCTCAATATTTTTAACAATATTTATCATTTTATTACAATTCACAATATTAATCGACTGTGTCGCTCCTGGAAAGAGGGCCTTAGGTAAGGATTTCTCCTCACTGGCGCGCAATTACCTAACCTCTCCTTGACTGAACTTTAAGACATCGTTAATATTACAAATAATAATATTAATAACTTTGTCGTCTCAATTATTGATTTAATAATATATAAAATATCGACAATAATTGAATCAAATAACGTGAGATACTACGCAACAATTACTATAGCAATAATTGAATAAAACCGAATGACTCTCTCACGAAGCATCGATAATCAATACCGTGTACTACTATGCAACCACACGACATCGTAATTTTACTACCGAGTAGTTCAACAAAGATTACGGTAAAACTTCCGCAAGTTATTTTCATAAAATATTTTGTCGTTTTCTCAATCAAACAATAATTTCGTTAATAGGTCTACCAATGATTATGTGGTTATGCGAATATTCTCTGTTAAAACGAATATTCCCAACCAATCGAATATTATATAACCACTTGCATACTTTGCAAAATTTGTAAATATTACCCACAATTATAACATTATATCAAATTTACTCCATAATATTCAAAATGATAATTATAAAAAATTCATTTTTATTCATAAAAGTGGGGTCTTACAGACACCCCCACACTCTTAAGTATTTATAGCAAGGTCTATGACCTTTCCAAAATTCATAAGGTGTTTTATTAGTTTTCTTATGAGGCACTTTATTAAGAATATAATTGGCAGAAAGCAAAGCTCCCCCCACAAATTGCAGTGCTCCGTAACCTGCTTAACATAGCATTCAATATTTCTTTCAATGTTCGATTTTTATGCTCAAAGAATCACAGTTAGATTGAGGTGAATAAGGAGCGATGGTTTGGTGAATAATACCATGAGTAGAGCATATCTCTTCAAATGGTGATTCATATTCACCACCTCTATCGCTTCTTATTGCTTTAATCTTTTGCTAAGTTGATTTTAACTTCATTTTATAAAGTTGAAACATTTCTACAAACCTCATCTTTGCTTCTTAGCAAATATACATAACAATATCTTGTAATAATCAATAAAGGTTATGAAATATTTTTTCCCACCTCTAGTTTGCACAAACTTTAAGTCACATATGTCAAATGTGAATTAAATCTAGAGTTCGCTTTTCCTTTCAATGTAATGAAAGGGTAATCTTGTCATTTTGATTCCACACAAATTTTACATTTATGTTTTAGATTAATATCAAATTTAGGCAAGAACTCTAAATTAATTAATCTACTTAAAGTATTATAATTAAAATGACCTAATCTAACATGCCGTATGTTTGAAGACTCTAACAAGTAAAAGCGGAAGAATTAATTTTATTATTATCAATGACTTACATACAAATCATAACATTCATCTTAAAGAGTCCATCATTCATGTAGCCCTTTCCTACAAACATATCATTCTTAGTAAGTACAAACTTATTAGACACAAACACCAACTTAAAGCCATTTTGGCTCAGTAGTGACCCAGAAACTAGATTCTTGCGAATATCTGGCACATGAAGCATGTGACGCCCCCAAAATAGGTATACATCACCTATTCAGAGTCGCAAAATACATGGTACAAAATTCAAATACAACTTAATTATACAATCGTGTAAAGTATGACAAAATACATACTGTGAGTTTTAACTCGAATATTGTCTTTGCATAATTATTCAAACACAAATAAGTCATCATTACATTTATTGTCACACTATTTAACAGAATAGTGAGGACTACTAGCTAATGCTATCATCTAGAAAATCACTCCGTTCCCCGACTTGTTCCTGCTACGTTCTCATTTCCTGAAGAGAACAGTGAAAGAAAGGGTGAGCTCAACTAGCCCAGCAAGAAATATTATGACTAAAATAATGCAGAATAAATTATCATTAGTCTCCAACAATGTTAAACCGATAAAATACAATAGACATCAAGTTTAAGCTGCAAATGAATAAACAATCCATTAAAAGAGTTAAGTAGAGAATAAAATCTACTATCTTTTATGATTTAAAAAGTTTTTCATCACTTTTATCGCTGAGACTCAGCTAAATAACTAATCCACATCATCCCTGCACTACGGCCAAGGATATTAATTAGGGTCACGAACATAAATTCCATGCACTACGGGCCAAGGATATTTATGTATTCATTAGGGTCACGACCACAAATTCCATGCACTACGGGCCAAGGATATTTGTGTATTCATTAATGGTCATGATCATGCCAATAACTGTCCATCAATGCACTACGGGCCAATGAGGACTTTTACCACATCACTTGTAACATTACGGTCATGATTATACCGAATAATCCCTGGTCATAATCATACCAAGTCCATCTATGCACTACAGGCCACAGATGACTTTCAAAAAAATATAAACATGAGGATGATGACAATGATATTTGAATTCAATAAAACAAGTTCAAGAATTAATTTATCCAGGAACTAATAACGTCCAAATTGTCAACAAGATATTGTTTTGTGGTGTAAAATTCAAGAATGCTCAGAAGAATATTTCCATGAAAAGATATTGGATGAAGCGCAAATATCAAGGATATTCCACTAATTTCATGGAGTATAGAAGTCAAAATTTTAACCAACTGAGTATAATAACGAATGGAATAACAAAAGAAATCACCATGCATGTGGTACTTTCAGATGTAAGCAAAGTTATTCCAATGTAATAATAATAATGTAACCAGTCGGTAAAATTCACACCAATGGGATGTTCCAAATGTAATATTAAATAATTAAAAGCGAGTAATCGAGTCGCAGCGTAGCATGCAGACGGGATATTCCAAATGTAATGAATGAATAATTAAAAGCGGAACTAGGTTAAATTATAACATGCATGTGATATTCCAATGTGATGAATGAATGAATAATTAAAAGCGGAACAGTCCCATGTAGTTAGCATGCATACAGGATATTCCAATGTAATAATAAAGACGTAATAATAGAGAATGTCACCAAGTATAGGGTTGCTTCGCTTATATAAAGTTATTCCAACAGAATAATAAGAAATGGAATAACAGGAGTTCTCTTCATGAATACAAAAGAATAATATTCCTTACCGTAAAAGAAATTAGATATAGGAAAATAAAGTTAGCAGACTTCTCTTCTTATTTCTCTCTATAACTTTCTCTCTCTAGAGTTCAGTGAATTCGTAAGAAAATAATGAAGAAATGAGCTTCTATTTATAGAAGAATGGAATGCATAGTAACTAACTCATGAACGGTTCAGATTGATTTACTTTAATCTGACGGTCCATATTTAAAGTAAAATCTTTTAAATAAAATATAATATATTCTATTTATATAAAAAGATTTTTACTATGCAAACATTATGCAGGCACTATGCAAACACTATGCATAATAAAATATAATATATTCTATTTATAGAATAACTTTAATAAAGTATTCATTTTATATAAAAGATGTTTCATTTTATTACGTTAATAATACTAATAAAACAAAAGCGTATAAATCAACAATAATTGAATCAAATAATGTGAGATACTATGCAACAACCATCATAGCAATAATTAAACAAAAGCGAAAGTGTTTTCTCACGTAAGCATCAATACCGTAAGTGCTACTACGCAACCGCGCCAGACATCGTACTTTTACTATCGAGTAGTTCAGCAGTTTTAACGGTAAAACTTTCGCTGTTATTTTCATAAAAATATTTTTGTCATTTTCTCAATCTGACAATAATTCCGTTGTGGGGTCCACCAATGATTGTACCGTCGTATGGATATTCCCGACAAAAAGAATATTTCCCGACCAATCGAATATAATATGACAACTTGCATACTTTGCAAAATTTATAAATACTACCCACAACTATTATATCAAATTCATTCCATAATATTCAAAAAATGATATTTATAGAAAAATTCATTTTTATTCATAAAAGTTGGGTCTTACAATCTCCCCTTCTTATGAAATTTTGCCCTCGAAATTAGGGTACGTATCCGATATGTCGAAGAGGTAAGGATACCTTGATTTCATTTCAGATTCTAACTCCCAGGTCATTTCCTCAACATCGTGGTTTCTCCACAAAACTTTGACTTGAGGTATAACCTTGGAGCGTAAAATATGTTCCTTCTTATCCAAGATTTGAACAGGAACCTCTTCATATGTTAAATCTTCCGCTATTTCGTCTGGTTCTAACTCAATAATGTGGTTTGGGTCTTCCACATATTTAAGTAACATGGATATTTGAAAATCGTAAATCCGTGCCCATAGCTTTTTGCAAACTAACCCAAAATCGTGAAGTGAATCTTGGGTCTCGATCAGAAACTATGGATACTGGCATACCATGCAGTCTTACAATCTCGTTGATATACAAACGAGCAAGACGTTCAAGTGTATAAGTTTCTCGTATAGGTAAGAAATGAGCAGACTTGGTCAATCTATCAACAATAACCCAAATTGCATCTATGCCTTGAGAAACCTTGGGAAGACCGAAGCTTGAAGTCCATGGTAATGTGCTCCCACTTCCATTCGGAATTTCAAGTGGTTGCAATGGACCTTTTGGTACTTGATGCTCGCCTTGACTCGTTCACAAGTTAAACACCTTGAGATAAATAGCGCTTATCTCTCTCTTCATATTGCTCCACCAAAATGTATGTGAAGATCATGATACATTTTGGTACTCCTGAGATGGATTGCAAAGCGGTGTGTTGTGCGCCTCCTCCATCATGATTTTATACTTTAAATCGTGGTCGTTAGAACACAAAGTCCGGAGTTGACTCAAGTATTCCTTCCTCATCGATTCTTGCTTCCTAAGATCGCACCTTCTTGCACTTTCTTCCTCATACGCATCGGCTCCGTGTCTCAGAATTCGAGCGGCTTTAACTTTATCAATTAAAGTCGCTTCTACTCGTATGTTCGCCATCATCACATGGGTCCCTTGAGTCTTTATCTCAATCTCCATCCTTTGCAATTCATACAAAATGGGCCTTTGCGTTGACAATATCGCACTCGCATTCGCGATATGATCTTCTACTCAACGCGTCGCCTACCACGTTCGCTTTCCGGGATGGTATTGGATAGTATGATCATAATCTTTCAACGATTCAAGCCAACGTCGTTGTCGCATGTTGAGTTCCTTTTGAGTGAAGAAATATTTAAGGCTTTTTATGATCCGTAAAGATCTCCACTTTCTCCCCATACAAGTAATGCCTCCAAATCTTTAGTGCGAAGACAACAGCTGCCAACTCTAGATCATGAGTAGGATAATTCCTCTCATATTCTTTGAGTTCGAGAGGCATAGGCTATGACTTTCCCATATTGCATGAGAACACATCCTAACCTTTTTGCTCAAGCATCATCAGAGGCGACAAAATCCTCCGAGCGGATGGTATTGTCGGAAAGCGGTCTTTGAAATGAGTCTCTTCTTCGAGTTCTTGAAAACTCTTCTCACAATCCTCGCTCCAACCGAACTTTGTATCTTTTCGAGTCGGTGAGTTAGTGGAGTAGCGATTCGAGAAAATCCTTCCACGAATCTCCGATAATAACCAGCTAAATCGAGAAAGCTACGTATTTCGATCATCGATTTAAGGTTGCTCCGAACTTTGAATAGATTGAATCTTTCTTTGGGTCAATAGATATTCCATGACTTGATACCCGCGTGCTCAAGGAATGCTACTTCCTCAAGCCAGAACTCGCATTTCTTCAACTTGGCATAAAGCTTATATTCACGTAGCTTTTGGAGTATCAGCCTCAAGTGTTGCTCATGATCTTCACAGGTTTTGGAATATATTAGGATGTCATCAATAAAGACGACCACAAAGTGATCCAAATATTCCTTGAATACTCGGTTCATCATATCCATGAAGGCAGCAGGAGCATTAGTCAATCCAAAGGACATGACTAGGAATTCATAATGCCCGTACCGAGATCTGAAAGCCGTCTTTGGAATGTCATCGGTTTTAATCTTCAATTGGTGATATCCGAAACGAAGATCAATCTTTGAAAAGAATTTGGCTTCTTGCAACTGGTTAAACAGGTCATCAATACGTGGCAATGGGTACCTATTTTTTATGGTGACATGATTCAACTCCCGATAATCAATACAAAGTCGCCTACTCCCATCTTTCTTCTTCACGAATAGAACAGGAGCACCCCAAGGAGAAGTACTAGGACGAATAAAGCCAATGTATAACAATTCCTGCAGTTGGGTCTTTAACTCCTGAAGTTCAATAGGGGCCATTCGATATGGGGCTTTGGAAATGGATTTTGTACCGGGTTCAAGGTCGATAAAAAATTCAATTTCACGCTCTGAGGCTAGGCCAGGAAGTTCTTCCGGAAATACGTCAGGAAATTCATTAACAATAGAAATATCATTCAAAATTGACGTATTTTTGTTTAGATCCGTGACATGAGCTAAGAAAGCTTGACATCCGTTTTTTAATAAAGGAATAGCTTTATGGCTTGAGATGATAGTGATTGATTTTAATGGTTTGGTTGCTTGAATTCGCATAATAGGTTGGTTAGGAATATGAAAGCTAACAACCTTATGAAAACAATCAATTTTTTCATGATGAGTAGTTAACCAATCAATCCCTAGAATCACATCAAATGCAAGTATTTTCAAAGAAATAAGATCGACAGGTAATGTGCGGGTGCCGATTTGAACTAAACAAGACTTATAAACCGTGGATGTATTGAAGGTTTCTCCCAATGGAGTTTCAACAGATGAGTCAAAGTCCAATTTCTTCAAGGTCAAATTTAAACGTTGAGCGCAAGTAGGAGAAATAAAAGAATGGGTAGAACCGGTATCAAATAAGGTATAAACTTCGCTAGAGTTTATGATAAGCTTACCCGTGATGACTTCGTTCATGTTCCTTGCTTTTTGGGAGGTTACAACAAACGCTCTCCCTCAGACTACTGGGCTTTGACATTTTTCGGGACGACCTTTGATGCCTCCATCCAATTTGGACTTGTTTTTGATTGCCACGACAAAATCGGGCCAGTGACCTTCTCTTCCACGGTTGTAACATGCTTTGGATGGCATCGCATACAGTTGGGACCGATGTGTCCTCTCCTCCACACTTGAAGCATATGATAGGTGGTCGTTCTCCTTCCTTAACGACAGGTGCTGATGTTGACGTCTTTCCATCATTGTTGAATCTCCTTTTCTTGAAATGTCCATTCTTATTGTTTTGGCCATGATTACCACCGAAGTGGTTACCATTTCTGGCATGTTGATTCCCTCCACGCTTATTGTCACCGCTTCGATGACTGTTTTCACTAGTATTATCATTATGTCGGTTGCTATCTTTTGGTTGGGATGACTCATTATCACGTTCCAATAACTGAGCCCTATTAGCAACATCTGAATACAAACACAGTTTATGGGAGATAAGATATTAACGTATCTCAGGTTTCAAACCTCTTAAAAACATTCGCGCCATTCTCTCCTCATTATCAACCAAATGGGACGCAAACTGGGACAACTCGGTAAACTTGGCTTCGTACTGCGATACGGTCATATTGTTTTGTTCCAGCTTGATGAACTCTACCTCTTTCATGTGACGAATACTTTCGGGAAAGTACTTGTCGTTGAAAAGTTCTTGGAACTTCTCCCAAGTCATCTTCAGTGCGGCAAGTTGAGTACGCTTTTACTGATTCCCACCAAGAATCGCCTCTCGCTTTGCAATAAGAAGGTGGCAAAGGAACCTTTTGTTCCTCGGAGCATCCCAAGACATCAAATATCTTGGTAATCTGTTTTATCCACGTCTCCGCCTTAAGTGGTTTTGGCTCTCCAATAAACTCCGGTGGTCCCAGTTCCTTGAACTGCTTAGCGGTGACCGTTTCGAGAGTTGCCAGTGTTTCCACCAAAGATTTTGGACGAGAGCCGCTCTTACGATGTTGCATGAATTGCATAAAGCCTCCGAACATTCCATCGTTCATCATTTGGTCGGTGTTGTTGTTTGCACGAGGAATGTCTCCTTCCCGATGCACATTATCCACGATTATTGATCCGCGTGGACTCAACTCAGCGGTCTCGTGCTCCATTGATATTCTCAACATTCTCGGTTGTCATTTTCAAATACTGCCACAAAACAAGGGTTAAATAACATATCACATATTATCTCTATACTCTGACCAACCAATTAAATACCAAATAAACTTAGGCAGGTCATACTAGCGAAAGAATTCCCCGTCTCTCCCCACCTAGTTCTTGTTTCACATTTTAGCCAGGGATCATATCCCTAAGCTTTGATACCACCTGTGACGCCCCCAAAATAGGTATACATCACCTATTCAGAGTCGCAAAATACATGGTACAAAATTCAAATACAACTTAATTATACAACAGTCGTGTAAAGTACGACAAAATACATACTGTGAGTTTTAACTCGAATATTGTCTTCTAGACAGTATTCAAACACAAATAAGTCCTCATTATATTTATTGTCACGCTATTTAACAGAATAGTGAGGACTACTAGCTAATACTATCATCTGGAAAATCACTCCGTTCCCCGACTTGTTCCTGCTACGTTCTCATTTCCTGAAGAGAACAGTGAAAGAAAGGGTGAGCTCAACTAGCCCAGTAAGAAATATTATGACTAAGATAATTCAGAATAAATTATCATTAGTCTCCAACAATGTTAAACTGATAAAATACAATAGACATCAAGTTTAAGCTGCAATGAAATTAACAATCCATTAAAAGAGTTAAGTAGAGAATAAAATCTACTATCTTTTATGATTTAAAAGTTTTTCATCACTTTTATCGTTGAGACTCAATTTAAATAACTAATCCACATCATCCCCCCGATTTCTGACCAAGGATATTCATTAGGGTCACGACCACAAATTCCATGAACTACGGGCCAAGGATATTTGTGTATTCATTAAGGTCACGACCACAAATTCCATGCACTACGGGCCAAGGATATTTGTGTATTCATCAATGGTCATGATCATGCCAATAATTGTCCATCAATGCACTACGGGCCAATGAGGACTTTTACCACATCACTTGTAACATTACGGTCATGATTATACCGAATAATCCCTGGTCATAATCATACCAAGTCCATCTATGCACTACAGGCCACAGATGACTTTCAAAAAAAATATAAACATGAGGATGATGACAATGATATTTGAATTCAATAAAACAAGTTCAAGAATTAATTTATCCAGGGACTAATAACGTCCAAATTGTCAACAAGATATTGTTTTGTGGTGTAAAATTCAAGAATGCTCAGAAGAATATTTCCATGAAAAGATATTGGATGAAGCGCAAATATCAAGGATATTCCACTAATTTCATGGAGTATAGAAGTCAAAATTTTAACCAACTGAGTATAATAACGAATGGAATAACAAAAGAAATCACCATGCATGCGGTACTTTGCATAGACAGGTTATTCCAACAGAATAATTATAACGGAACCAGGTCAGGTAAAATTTACAAGCGGGATGTTCCAATGTAATATTAAATAATTAAAAGCGAAATCAGTCGTACAGATAGATAGTATGCATGTGATATTCCAAATGTAATGAACGAATAATTAAAAGCTAATCGTGTCGGCATTAGATAAAGATGCATATGAGATATTCCAATGTAATGAATGAATAATTAAAAGCGGAACCTGTGTCCTACAGATAAAGACGATGGATATTCCAACGAGAATAATAAAGAGATGAATAATAGAAGAATGTTACCAAGTATATGGTTGCCGCTTATAAAAGTTATTCCAATGAATAATAAGAAATGGAATAATGTGAGTTCTCTTCATGAATACAAAAGAATAATATTCCACTAGTAAAAGAAATTAGATATAGGAAAATAAAGTTAGCGAGACTTCTCTTCTTATTTCTCTCTATAACTTTCTCTCTAGAGTCAAATGAATTAAGTAAGAAAATAATGAAGAAATGAGCTTTATTTATAGAAGAACGGAATGCATAAGTAACTAACTCTCAGCGTGAAGCGGTCCAGATTGATTTACTTTAATCGACGGTCCATATTTAAAGTAAAATCTTTTAAATAAAATATAATATATTCTATTTATATAAAAGATTTTTACTATGCAAACATTATGCAGCACTATGCAAACACTATGCATAATAAAATATAATATATTCTATTTATAGAATAACTTTAATAAAGTAATACATTTTATATAAAAAGATGTTTCATTTTATTACGTTAATAAAACTAATAAAACAAAACGTATAAATCAACAATAATTGAATCAAATAATGTGAGATACTTACGCAACAACCATCTTGTAGTAATAATTAAACAAAATCGAGTGTTTTCTTCGTGGCGCATCATCAATGTGTAGCTACTTATGCAACCACGCCAGACATATTCTTGTACTTTACTACCGAGAGTAGTTCAACAGTATTAACGGTAAAACTTTCGCCGTTATTTTCATAAAAATATTTTTGTCGTTTTCTCAATCCGACAATAATTCCGTTAATAGGGGTCCTAATGATTATCTTAGTCGCATACGAATATTCCCGACAAAAAGAATATTTCCCGACCAATCGAATATAATATGACAACTTGCATACTTTGCAAAAATTATAAATACTACCCACAACTATTATATCAAATTCATTCCATAATATTCAAAAAATGATATTTATAGAAAAATTCATTTTTATTCATAAAAGTGGGGTCTTACAAAGCACTTCATTCAAAGTCAGTTCTTTGCCAGATGTCATTTTCAATACAATCTTTCCACGTCCTTAAACCTTTGAACTTGAGGAGTTTTCCATAAAGAGTTGATCATCATTTTCTACTGGTTTGTAAGTAGAAAACATCCATTTGTTGGAACATATGTGGCGAGTAGCCCCAATGTCCACGTACCACTCTTTAGGATTTCCTGCCAAATTGCATTCAGATACAACTGCAGAAAGATTAATGTCTGAAACATTCTCAGACAACTTTTCCAATTCTGTCACATTTGCTTGATGCTTCTGTTCTTTCTTGAACTTCTTTGGCTTGCGACATTCACTTGATTTATGTCCTTGGATGCCACAGTTGAAGCATTTGCCCTTGAATTTCTTCTTGGCCTTGAAGGCTTCTTTGCCTTCACGCTTTCTTTTGTTGTTGTTTGGCCTCTATTCTACAACATTTGCCTTTGCTTCAAAGAAATTCTTCCCACTCTTCTTCTCAGATCCACGATTGTCCTCTTCAATCCTAAGTCGAACAATCAGTTCTTCAAAATTCATCTCTTTGCGTTTATGCTTCAGATAATTCTTGAAGTCTTTCCATGATGGTGGAAGTTTCTCAATCATTGCTGCAACTTGGAATGAATCACTTAATGACATTCCTTCAGAATGAATGTCATGCAGAATTACTTGTAATTCTTGAACCTGAGTGATCACTGCTTTAGAATCTATCATTTTATAATTTAGAAATCTACCGACTATGAATTTTTTCATGCCAGCATCTTCAGTTTTATATTTCTTGTCTAAAGATTCCCACAATTCTTTTGCAGTTTGGATTGTACAATACACATTATACAAAGTATTATCTAATCCATTCATCACATAGTTCCTGCAAAGAAAATCTGCATATTTCCATGCATCAACTGCAGCCACTTTCTCCTTATCAGTTTCCCCTTCAACAAGAGTAGGACAGTCCTCTTGTGGAAATCGAGCCAAATTCAATGTTGTGAGATAGAATAGCATTTTTTGTTGCCAACGCTTGAAATCAGTTCCATTGAACCTTTCAGGATTTTCTTCATGAAACATACTCACGGCAGGAATGGTGCTAATAGAAGCCATTTTTGTTATATAAGAATAAACTATTAATAAACATAAATAAATTTCTGTTGTACAAAGTTTAACAGAATTTAAACAACAAATTTTGTTTGCAAAATTTCAAACAACAAATTTTGTTTGAAAATTATGTTTATAGAATTTCTGTTAAACAAATACCGTTACAACTTTAATTTTTACAAATTTCTTTTGTAGACAAATCTTATTTACAACTTTAATTTACTATTTTGATGTAATCAAAAGTTGGACACGTATTAACATGCAATCATGCAGGTAATAAATATACAAGCAATTCTACAACATAATAATGCAACATGCAGGTTATTATGTTTCTTTGCAGTAAATTTCAGTAATCGCAGTAAATTGCAATAACAATAATTGCAGTCAATAATAATTATAGTAAATTTGCAATAACAATAATTGCAATAAATTATTCATATATTATTATATATTTAATATGCAACAAAATAAACTATTATATTAACATGCAAATAATTACAGAATATAATAATATTGAAATATGGTCGTTGCATGAATCAGTTTTTGCTTATTAACATGCACGCTTGTAATATTTGAGATGCAATTTTTTCTTTATTGCAACAGGTGTTTTGTAATCAATCAGTTAAATGAATCACTGCAAGCAAATACTTAACAGCATTTATCATGCATGGCAATATTTGAAAATTCACTTAAACACAAACACTTAAATGCATGACAAGAAAAACAGTATGCATGGCATGGTAACATGCAATAAACAGATTACAGGAATATATAACATGCAAATATCCACTTTAATATGACAGTGTACGAAATATATAACATGCAAATAGAATATATATATTTTCTGCGAAATATATATCATGCATTAAACTGTTAACATGCAAAAAGACTAAAACGGAAATTTCCAAATTCTGTTAAATCTTACTCACTTATTGCACTTACTGCACAAACAGTATATATATACTAACTAAAAGTATATATATATATATATATATATATATATATATATATATATATATATAGTATATTAACTAACAGTATATATATATTTAGTATCTTATATTAAATGAAGAAACATAACACAATAATTTGATACCGTTGCTTTATTACAGAATACTCGTTGATTTGAATCATGTTAATATACTTGTTATATAATTCTGTAATCAAACTTTTATAAAACCAACATTACAGAATTATATTAAATAAAACTATAATTACAGAAATAAAATAAATTTGCTTTTTTTGTTATTGTATATAGTATTATATATATATATTATTTATATATATATATATATATAAATATGATAAAACAGAACATAATTTTTATATATATATATATATATATATATATATAATAAAATATGAATAAATCAAAGTCTTTTGAATTATGAAGTTTCCTTAAAGAAATTTATTCCCCACGATGATCTAAGCGCTTAATTGAATAATTGCTTCCCAAGATAAAACGAATTTCAATTCTTAATTAGTAGCATTACAAAATTAAGAATTCGTTGAACCAATATTTATGTTATGTACTAAACTTAAATTAATGTTAATGATGCATGCATGAAGAAAACTATGGAAATAACTTACTGCAACACTTTGTAGATAGCGGGATTTTACAGTCCGAACGGAAAACGGGAAACGTAGAATAGACTATGGAACGGGCACGGGAAATCTACTGCAAAACAGGAACTTCAGAACAAAGAACAGGACGGAAAGTTCCTTTGAACGGAACAAAAATTTGCAGAACGGAATTTAGAAGGAAGGAACGGACTGGAGGGAAAAACACTTTTTGAAACGGGAGGCTACTTGTTTATTTATAGAATAAACTTATTACCGTTGGGTCACAACTGCCATCAAAACTACGTAGTTTAAACAAAATCTGATAAACAGATTTTGCCCAAAAAAGATATATATATTATGACCCGACCCAACCCGAAGGACGTACGGCGGCGCGCGTGTGGGTTTGAACCAAGTCTTGGCTAGGTCCTCTCCCTTCCACAAAAGTGGGATGCCGCTTGGGATCCTTTCCATTAAGCAAACATCCCATATATACGTTCTTCAATTTTCTTTTTAGTACCCGATGTGGGACTTTGTAATTTTCAACATATCAAGTAGGTGACTTTGGAGTCAATTTTCTCATTCAATTTTTAATGGATTTGAACATATAAATATACCAAGTTATACTCCTCATTAAGGAGAACACATTGGTGCAAAGACCCAACATTTTCAAAATGTGAGTCCCTTATTTAATTGAGCCTCAAAATACTCTAATATTTAATATTTTAAATCTCATTTCCAACAGATTGTTGTTCAGTACGAGTATTCAAGACTCATCTGCATCTATATATATGAATCTTGAATTTACATCATCCTAAAGAATTAAAAGATTTGGATAACTTGTTTTCTCCCAATAGTTGCTTTGTCCAAGTACCATTTTTCGTTTCTTTGTTTTCCAATTTTTCCTCAGCATTTAGTTACTAAATCACCAAATCAAGCTGCAGCTATGAAGCTGTGGAGGAACAATATATTAAATAAGCAAATTCAAGATAAGCGGGTCAAATAGATGTTCGGTATACGTACTTACGAGTGTTGAGTGTCTACTTTTTCGGCACCGAATAAGTTATTCAGATCGTTTGTTTAAAAAAATTTAAAATCTGAATGCGTTGAATTTGTCTGAACGATTCATCCAAAAATTTATGATTGAATGAGTAAGAAGTAGTGCTAAATGATATTTTTACTTACATTCTCTCATAGGCAATTACAATTTACATTATTGTATATCCATCCCGTTTACTATTGTAAACAAATTTTGTTATGAACAAATTATTTTTTATTTTTGTTTAACAAATTGGATAACCAATTTAATAAATGTTGTTGTAGTCTTTTGTTTTGATTTTATATACTATAGAATGTTATTATTACCTCCGTTCCTTAATATAAGTCGTTTTAGAGAAATATTTTTGTTCCTTAATATAAGTCGTTTGAGAATTTCAAGTAAGCATTAATTGCTTAGTTTTCAATATTATCCCAAGTATTAAATGTAACTTTGGTTTTTTCACTATTTTCTGTTCAGTACAAGGGCAATATAGACAATTGATATTATAGTTAATGCTATACAATCATTTCCTTAATACTTGTGCACAACTCTAAAACAACCTATATTAAGGAACGGATGGAGTAATATTTTTTAGTGTTTTATTCCTAAAATTATATTTTTAATAGTATACTTCATTAAATATTGGTCAAAAGTTTATATTTAAATTTTCTTAGATATAAGATAACATTGTTTATTTATAATTATATAATAAATTTGTTCATAACAGCCCAAAAAGTTAAAATAGGATAATACACGTATTCACATGTTTTAGACAGACAATTATCAAACACATCATTTCATTCCGTATTTAGATCTTCTACTCCATTCAGCTCATTCAGATTTTTTTATACATTCAGAACTTTTCATTCAGTTTTATTAAACAATCCTTTAATTTCCGGCCAGAATTTGCACGCAGACACGTTAATAAAGACTGATGAAAACAAAGACTTATAAGTGTTCACATACAAGTTGCCTCGAGCATTCTCATTCCACTTACTAATAAATTCTTTAGATGAACTCATGCGGAATTGATGTTATACATATTATGTGAAATTTAATACTACTCCCTCCGTCTTTATTATTAGGATTAAGTTCAGATGACCACCTGGGGTTTGGGCGGTTTCCCACTTAACCACCTGTAGTCAGTAAAGCTACATTTAAACACCCGATTTTTTGAGTTAAAGTGAAAAAGTGCTTTCTGTCATAACTCTGTTACTTAAATTGGATAAAGACTTAATTACCCTTCTTATATATAAACGGCAGATGAGAGAAGATGCTAGGGAAAAACATAAAGGGAGGAATAACTGGTAAAGAAAGTTTTATTTGATAATTCAAAGAGAAGAAATTTGCAAGATGAGGGGGAGGATAAAATCAGAAACGAATCCATGCTCAGTATTCAACTGGATTTTTTAATCATTATCCTTACCATTTTTAAAGACTAACAAGCAATAGAGTAATGCAAATATGGCGAAGGACATAAACAATCTTGTAATTTGCTGTGGTTGAATGACCCATCTTCATTCCTATTCAACGCACCATCCACAGAACTCAAGCAATTGACACTTAAAAAATAAGAGCATCTCCATAGAATCACACAGATAGTATTTCAATATTGAATCTCATTAAAAAAATTTAACTTCACTTGATCACATTACCACCGACTCCATCTGCAACCTTAACAAAACTGCAATGTATTTACCATATACTGATTTACAATTGCATTGTATCTATCAAAACTTTTGTATTGAGAACTCTTTCTTCATTCTATAATTCATAAATTAAATTTTGGAATTTGACTACCTGAAGCTTATGAAGAGCATGAGGAAATGCAACGACGAATGATCCTACCAAAAAAACAGAGCATGTATATATAGAAACTCTTGAACGCACATCAATTAGGCCATTTTGGACCCACTTCATCATTGCCTCTGTTCATCAATGAGACATTGCATTCACCTACGAACAGCAGCTACTCAACGTCTCAACCCCTCTTCCATTACCCAAAGCACCACCAGTCATTCATTCCTTTACTCTGATTCCTCTGCCCTTTCAGAAGCTTATCATTCAATTTCCACCCTATATGAGAAAGGATTTCAAGCATAAAACATTCTTTGAACGAAGCATTACTCCATGAATGGTAACAAAATCCTCACGAATGTCCATCATCTCATTCTTGAATTCACTCTACATTGTAAAGACTCCATCCTTGCGACTCTTCTCCTTCACTCGCTTCAATTCTTTCCTTCAATTCTGTTGCGAGCTTATAGTTAAAATTTATATCAAGACACAATGAATAAGCGTGAGGTTGTCAAGCTTCAATTAAAGGAGGCATCAATTGATTAAAAGAGACATTAATCTTCATGACCAACATCACTTAATTTTTGAACAAAAAATACAACCATAAGAGGAAAAAAATGAAATGCACTAAAACCTTCTTTCTGCCATTAGATTTTTTGATGGGCGCTTACCGCCCATTCAATTTCTTATTTGAGTACTCTTTTTTCGACCAAATACCCATATTGAAAATGGGTATTTGAGGACTGAATTGTCTCCACTTTTACAACAAGTAAGCAATGACTTCTACCTCCAAATCACCAATAATAATTGACATGAATGAACAATCTTCTTAAAAAATTTATGGAGTATCAAGTTTGTTGGTAGATGAATGGCGACTTCTGAGTCGATAAAACTCCATCTCCAAATGGGGTATAAAATTCGGGGAACAATTAAAGGTTTGTCGATCAAATGGAAATTTGGGAAACTCATCAAAACAATAATTTTGGGGAAAAGGGTTTTCAAGAAAAGTATCAACATTAGTGTAGAAATCATATACCCCATTAATGTAGAAATCATTTACCCCATTCTCTCTATCTCGATCCCAATGAAGCGAGTCCACCCCGCAAGCTTAAGCTTAAAGTGTAGAATCCGTCCGACATCGAAACTCGGACTCGACGGATTTTAACCCAAACCCATCAAAGAATGGGTTTTGTTCAATCTTCATCCATTACTAACCCTAGAAAATTCGTGCACAGCTTCTTTGGGTGGATTTGAAATTAGGAAGAACCCTAGAAAATTGGGAATCCTACTACGATTTGAAGATAGATTGAGAAGAAAAAGAAGGGATGATGATGAGATGAAACAATTTGGGTTTCATGAATGATGAAGAAGAGAGGAGACTGAAGATAACGAGGAAGATAATGAGGAAGAAGAGGGTATTTTAGATATTTACAATCCTTCTTACGCGCTTTTGGCGTCTGACATACACGCACAGTTAACTTGGATGGAAAATGTGACGTTTTCACTTTAACTCAAAAGGTCGGGTGTTTAAATGTAGCTTTACTGACTACAGGTGGTTAAGTGGAAAACCTCTCAAACCCCAGGTGGTCATCTGAACTTAACCCTTATTATTATTTCAAAACTCCCTACTACTCCCTCCGTCTTTATTATTATTTCAAGTAATCTCAAGTTAAATATCAACTTATTTTAAATGATCTATTTTTTTATAATAATTTGCCTATAATACCCTTATTATTAATTGTTATATTTCTATTCTTTATGCATATTTATGGAGTATCACTAGTAATGTGCAAATTAAATGAGAATTCTCTCGATTCTCTCTCCCCATTCGATTCTCGGGTCATCGCGAATTCTCAGAATAATACTATCTACTACTCCCTTCGTCCTAGAATAAAAATCTTTATTACTATTTCAGGTAATCTCAAGTTAAATGTCTACTTATTTTAAATGATTTATTTTTTTACAATAATTTGCTTATAATACCTTTATTATTATTTGTTATATTTCTATTTTATATGCATATTTATAAATGTGCAGAAAATTATGCAATTAAATGAGAATTTAAATATGGACAATTTTATCTTTTTATCCTCTTTTTTAATATGTGCAAAAAGTTAACCAAGAATTTTAGACGGAAGGAGTATTATTTCTTTTGGCTTTCTATATTGATCTGTAGGAGTTGGTGAACACCCCTTGCAAATTACACAAAAACATATATTAAACCATACAATTTAGAAGCTGATTCTTGTCCAACGATTCTGCTCCTCAAGTGTCTTCTACTTAAATTTTGACACTTAATTTTTTACTTAACACTAATTAATTCTAAAATTAAATAAAAGGACATGTGTCAAAATTTAAATGGGAGACACAAGAGGAACATGAAATTTGGGAACAGAGAATCTGCTCTCTACAACCCATGCCAAAAAAAGGAAGTTTCTTGATCATATATTACAAAAAATCAGCAGTGACAATTTTTTATATCATTGATTTTCCAAAGGCAGTAAATTAGCATACGCCAACAATAATCATCAGCAAGAGGCAACTGAACTCCATCTGAGACCATTCTTATGTCATTGATTCTTCCAGACAGTTTTCTATTTGATAATACCACATAAAGAGTCTCATCTGCAACCCAAAAAGAAAATTATAAATAAAATTAAATAAATAAATATAAATAAAATATATTCGACAAAAATAGCTCATGATAGTTGGCATAAATGACGCAATGTGTTTTAGTCTAACTTCTAAATTTCGCTATGATGCCACCACTACTAATTAAACACCTGCTATATTTACTTATTTAGGGATAAACATGAAAGAAAAATTAAAAATATATCATTAAGGTTTACAAATTTTGCAAACAGGGACTCATTTTATGGGTCAGAATGTATGGAAACTCATGGCATTTCTGACTTTTTCATTAGGAGTGACAAAGTATTATTTTTGGTGTAAAGTCCCCAGGATATCATTTATTGCATGATTACAAGTGCCGATATAAATATTCTTTAACTATTAATTGCAAAGAATCTGAAATTACGTGTAGTCGTGTACTGCCAAAAAGAAAAGCACGAAGAAACTGAACTATTACAGAAAATCCAAACCTGAGATTTTCTTCTTTCTTCGCAGTTACATAGAGGAACATGTATCACAAGAAACTGGCATATTCTATATAAAGAGTAGAGTTAATATCACTCTAAAGGCCATGCCAGCCTTCAACATGAATTAATTCGTTACTCTTGGAATCAAATCTCCCACAAAATGTTCTTACTTCATCGTTGGTCTCAAGATTTTGTCCAAAGTTGCCGACATTTATCTACATAAGCTGAAAAACTTACTTAAGATGTCATCAAATATTCGCATTTGCTTTTTCACTTTTAGTGTGATGAGCACAACAATAAGGATTCAACTCACACACACATAATATATAGACAACGCATAACAGCTCTCAAAAATAGTAAACATAATCCAAAAAGAGTATGAGAAACTGGAAAAGGTAGACGCAGGACAACAAGAGCATCTTGCAACATCCAGGTATGTTCTTTTGAGCAGAAAGAAAAGAAACTTCAACACAGTACGATGACAACACATTATATTCCTTTCCATATATTTACTGAGAACTACCAACAAGGCTAGAATCTGTTATTTGACTGTGCAGTCTAAAAGATTTACTTACAAAAAAGAGTGGAAACCATTTAACCTGGAGCTTGCACTGTAATCTAAAGATCCAGTGATGTAAGTCATCTACTTGTAGGCAAAAACTTCTGACGCATAGCAAGTAGAGTTGGATCATGTTCTTTCCTTGAGAGTAGATCCAGTACCATGAAGGTGGTAGATGCATCTGCTGAAAAGCCCTTATCAACCATTTTTTCTACGAGTACACTTGCTTCATTATACTTCTTATTTTGAAAACATCCCTGAATAATAGTGTTATATGTGACATCATTTGGCAAGCAATCATTAGCTTCCATTTCCACAAGTAGCTCATTTGCTTCTTTGAGTAGTACTTCTTTACAAAGTCCTCGGATCATCATTGTGTATGCCCTAGTATTTGGTTGCAACCCTTTTGAAGGAAGGCTATCAAAAAGATTTCTTGCCTTGTCAAGCTTTTTATCTTTGCACAATCCATCAATGAGGATATTATAAGTAACAATATCTGGAATTAAACCATTACATTCCATCGCATGAAACAAGGACAACGCTTCATCCACATAATGGTTCTTGCAAAGGCCGTCAAATATGATGCTGCATGTCAAAATATCTGGTTTATGGCCTTGAGCCTGCATCTCATTAAAAAATCTAAAGGCCACCATGTCTACCCATCTTAAATAGCCCATCTAAAATAGAGTTGTAAGTTACAATTGTGGGTTTCAAACCTTCACTAGGCATTTTTCGAAAGAGATCCATAGCTTTATCTACTTTTAGGTTCTTGCAATATCCATTTATCAAAGTGTTATAGCTACAATTATCGGGCCCTATCCCCTCATTCATCATGGTATTCAACAGTGCCAATGCTCCATCCATTTCGCCTCGCAAACAATACCCATCCATGAGCGCATTGTAGGTGACTACATCAGGATTCTCGCCTCTTTGAATCATTTGTTCGACCACATGCTCTGCTTCTTTTACATTACCTTCCTTGCAAAGCGCATCCACCAGTATATTGAAAGTATGCATATCTAGAGAGATTTTCATGCCGGCCATCCCTCTTAACATTCGATCAGTCTCTGTCCATCGACCAAAGTTGCATAGGCCTTGAATTAATGAATTATAGCTGTAAACATTTGGCGATATACCTTTACCAATCATTTCAGAGAAAAGATCCAAAGCATCATCTATTAGTTTGTCCTTACACAAATTATCAATGATGGTGCTATAAATTACGGTATCTGGTTCACAACTTCCTTTTTCCATTATTCTGAGAAACCTAATGGCCATGGAAGTGTTGCCTATTTTGCAAAGCCCATTTATAATGGTCCCATACATAACTACATCGGGTTCAGTTTCTTTTGTCCTTATCAACTTTTTGAACAATTCCTCAGCCTCCACAAACTTATTTGCTGAAAGAAGCCCCCTTATCAGAGTGGTGTAGGTAGAAACATTTGGCATGAAACCACGTTTGTAGATCCCACCCAATAGAGAAAACCCATAATCAACTCGATTACAGTGACAACAACAGTTTATAACGGTATTTATGGTAACTACATCTACCGGAACCACCGGATTGGTTAAAGCACAAATATATCTGAACAAAGAGACAACAACGGAGTAGTGTTTCATTTTTGCGACAGCCGCTAATAGTTGATTGAAATCGATTACAGACGGGAGAGGTCGCATTTGAAGCATACGATCGAATAAAACAAGAGCATCATCGAGATTATGGAACCGGATTTGCATTTCTCCAAAGAAGAATCTTTGCAGAGAATCTCTGCCTATACGCTTGGGATTGGGGTTAGGGTTTGTGAATTTTGGAGCAGTAGATGTATGAAAGAAAAATGGATTGAATAAGAAGAAATTGAGCAGAGATTTACCTCCTGCAGGGGGGTGATTAGCTGTTATAATCGTTGGTAATATGGTGGAGCTCAAAGTAAAAGCAACCCGATGAAGAATAAGGAGGCTTCCCCTTCCCCTTCCCCTTCCCATTTCCGATCTCTGGGACCGTGAGCCAAAAACACATAATCAAATTGAGTCGATCCGAGTATTGAGTTGCTTAGATTTGGTTCACACAGTTTATCGAGTATAAAATAAGGTTTGATTGAGGCTCATTTAGCTACCGAGTCGAGTACGATTCCGAATCGAGTCCGAGCAGTTTGAACTTTTCGAACGAATATGATCCGAGTATCAATAGAAAATTATAATTTGAGAATGTTCGAGTAATTTATCGAATTTTAAAATGAGCTCATATTTGACTCATCTATATTTCGAGTCGAGTTCGAATCGAACTTTTAGTCGAACGAGTACGAATCGAGCCCTAATTGTTTACTCATTTTACAGTCAGTAAAGTTTCAGAAGTTCCACTTTTATCTTACTATTAAACTAACTAACCTCACAAAATTTTCCCATGCATGCATTGTAATATAATGGAGTAATATTGTTTAGAGAAATATAGGTTATAGTATCTACTATTTTGGTAAAGTTGTTTGGTTTTTTAGTTTGGTTTTTTACTTCATACATAATGGTATGCTTTGCTTTCCTGTCACCTACTCACCTTCATGGGTGCTGAGAAGATGGATGCATGTAAGCGGTTCTGTTTTGCTTATGCCAATATATTATATATGCCCTGCCCATCACAACTTCAATTACAGCTGCTAGCTATGCTGTAGTTAATACTTCATGAGAATAAATATGTAAAAAGTTCCATTTTCAAATATGTTGTAATTAATGAGAATAAATATACAGAGGTCAAGTATGACTGACCAATTGAGAAATAACGTCAAATTCATTTTTTTTTAATTTTCTAGGCTCCGCAACAGCGGATGTCAAATAATTATTTCACTCTAAGACTTAATTCATTAATTCACCCTATGATTGTGAATTAATGAGAACTAAAATAAATAAAAAAACCTGTTTACTTTCTCTCTCTAAACTCATAAATCTCTCAAATGGCTCTTGAAGCTCTGAATTCACCATTTTGTTCCGTTCTTCAGATCAAGAACACAGATTATAATTATAATTATAATTTATTTATATATTATATACAAAATTCTGCATACACACACATATGTATAGGCAAGTTTTTTTTAAAAGAAAATTCTTCAGTATTTTAATTGTTTCTAATGGCATCGCAGAGTATATTGGTGATAGGAGGAACAAAATATATTGGAAGCAATACAGTGCTTCAGCTTTTATTAGGAGGTTATAAGGCAATTGTGGTTGATTTCTTCGAAAATTTCTATTAATCGAGTAAAAGAACACGGTGATTTTGGCCCAAATCTTTCCTTTTATCATGTGAGTTTTTCTTTTCTTCAACCCTTAATTTTTTATTTCACTTATTTGGAGGTTATAAAGATTGTAATTTTCTATTGGTTTTCGTTTATTTACGTTGAAGAGAAGGAGCGGGTGTTGTTGGTGAATTCAGAGCTTTAATAATTCTTCTTCATTGGTTGCAACTCTTTAAAGAACGTATCTCTATTATTGGGCATCCGCACTTTAATATTGCGGAGCTTGAAAAACTAAAGAAAAACATTGAACTTAACTAATATGACATCGTTTTTTAATTGGTCAACCATATTTAGCGTCCGAGTTTAATACTACGAATGAGAGACTTTTACAAGTAGGGTATTTTTGACATTTGTCCCGTTCGTAGTATTAAATTGCGGAATACTGAAAACTAAACTGCAGACGGGGGCTCTATTAACCTCACGATCTATGAATGGACGACGATGTATTGTAAGGATAAACTTAAGTTGACAACATTGTCTCAAGCTCGACTCGCTCGGGCCCGACTCAGTTAAAACCCGGTCTGGTTTGACTGAATAGAAAAAACACCGCCTCTGAGGGTTAAACCGTCTTGGATTGTAGAGCTGATCAGATTAACTTTTAGACGAGCTCGACAAGCCAAAATCCGGATCAACTCGTTTACAACCCTAATTTTGGATATATATGTGAAAGATTTCGACCTATAATTTCACCAAAAAGGGAACAATTGTGCAAAATAAATATTAAAAATGAAACTTGGTACTTTGAAAGTCAATAAAATTTTGTGAAACTTTGAGGGACACATTCGCAGAACAAGTTAAAAAAATGTTGTGACTATTAAATCTAGTGACATTCAATCAAACACTAATTTTAAATAGTCATAGCAAGGGTAAGTTCAAGAATCAAGCATATCAAATGGAATTTGATTTGATCATTCATGTTTTAACTGTAATGTTTATTTTATATTTTAAGCTGAATAGCAGGAATGTCTATTCTTCAAGTTACATTTTTCAGTTTTGATTATTATTTCCAGTTCTTTCTTTTTGCTGCAGAAGGAATAATATATAAGAGAGGAGGACAATCAAGTCTAGAAAAATATGAAAGTTGTAAAATGGATTAATTGTAACAGTAGAATCATGGCACAAAGTTAATCCATCTCAATTCAAATCAACAGGCTATAAGGTCTTAACTAACATGTTTACTTTTAAACATAAGTAATCGAGATTCGTAAATCGATAAGCGAAATTCATGTGTTGGTACTAATCTTCACAAGCAGCACTGGCATTGGATAGTATTTGAGTCATCAAGTTAAGTGGTTCTTCCTAATATCTCGGATATCTTCCAAAGCCATCAGTGTCAGCTGCAAAACCATCCAGCCTAATCTTACACAACAATATATATATAGAATATTTGAAACAGTAGGATATGTATTTCTATTACTATGAAATTCATAAATAAAGTAGAAGTGCAGGGAGAGAGTAATGAAGTACCATGACATGAGGGGCAGTTCGGGAATAGTGCTCAAGAAATCCTCTGTAAAAGATCTTGAGCCCTCCTACTTTCAAACTTTTCAAGGCACAGTCTAGGAAGCCGGTGCATTGGTACTTCTCATTAGCCTTAGCTCGCATAAGCTCCATGATACTGTAAGTATTTGTACATGGCAAACTGCAAGCAGAAGTGGAAAATCCTGAAACAGTGGCGCCACCTGAAATGCAGAAAAAGGGAAGCTAGAAAAATTAAAGTTGACAAACAGGCCCCAGATGCAACAAAGCATTCCTTTTATAAAAACTTTTGAACAAGAAGCTTTAGTTCTGAGAGGAGAACAGATTATATAAATATTATGAAGGGTTGTAACATATGCATATAAAATGACAAGGAGCTTCAGCACCTGCAATGATATGCTAAAAAAATTTCAAGTAAAACAAAAAATTTGTGGCAATATAAAGAAACATGTCAAATTTCATATCAAATCATAACTGCAAATATTTGTCATACTCTAATACAGCTAGATTTTTTGAAATGAACTCCAAAGCATTGATTATCTTAACATCTATGTTTTCTAACACGGGTTTTCCTTTTCTACTGTTCTACTGATTAAAGTTTCAGGCCTAGTACCAAGAGACTTTACTAGATACGTAGCTTTAAGAAAATGACGAAATGAGTGTTGGAGGACTGACCTTGCGAAGAATGCAATAGGCAATCACAATCAAGTTAAAAGTGATGTAGAGTAAAAGACATAGCAAGTTTTAACAGAGAATCTTACTCATCTGTGCATCATGGTCATTTAAACCAAAGGATTCTTTAGAATAACCCGACACTTCGACCATATGTTGCGAACATTCCTGTGTTTAGTGCCATTGCCCAAGCTGTGTAATAGCCTCCGCCTTTCCACAATGCTAGAACCCCTTTATCCCTAGCTGTATGGCAAAAGTCAAGCAACAGATTTTTGGAATACGAATGCTGAGGAGCCATTAGATTAGCATTAGCCTCTATACGATGAGATGCTAGATATATTGGAGAACCAAAAAAGGCTCCAATAGCTCCAGCAGTCATCCCACAAGAACCTTCTTGGAAGAGAGATAGCGGCCTCCCACAGTTGGCAGCTTCTAATCTTTGTTTCAGAATCCTACCAAACAGTGAAAAATTACTACTTGAGCATAATTATTGCGTGCGTGTATATTTGAATTTAAATTTCTTAGTTTGTGTTCTTGAGTTTAAATTTCTATTTCCCTCCCTCCTATCCCCCCACATGAGCTCATGCATCTTTGATCTTTTATATACCATGTGTATATCTAGCTAGCTCTAAAGTTAAGCATAAATCAGTTCTCTCAATTTTCACTTCTCCTTCCTAATGTTTAAAAATGCTGCTTACATTAACACTTGCCTAAAAGAATTTCCACATGGACATAAGAAGGTTAAAAAGAAATTACCATTTTATAAAACTAGAGCTACTTTCAAACTATTACTAACTTCAAACATAACAATCTTTAACATGCTCAAATAGAAGGGCGTAAACAATTAAGGCATTCTCATTTCTCGGTACAAAGGCAATCAGGCATAAGTACACTCACTCGAATGATCCCAACCGGGCAGTTGTGTACGTAGCTTCAATGAGCAGCATAGCTGGGAGCCTCTGTACAACAAAAGCAGCACACTTGAGGCAAGCAAACTTGACCACATAAAACATATTATACATACGTGTGTGTGTATATATATATATATTAGGGTTCCATCCATAGCAACCGGTTGCTGTGGAGCAACCCTTTGTGGCCTGTTGATTTTTTTTTTATTTTTTTTTGCTCTCCGCCGAAATTTCAACATGCCACAACAATCATTACTGTGGATGAACCCCATATATATATATATATGAGATCAATCCATAGCTATCGTTGACTATGGACTCTCATATAGTCAACTGATCTCACATGCAAAGTCTATCTAGATATCCAACAACCGAGATCTAAAGACTACGAGAACATTTTGCCACGTTAGTCTACTGAATAGTAAGTATTATTTTCTTATTTACTTAAAAAATTTAGCAAATATTAAGACTTGGATATGACACGCATAAACATAATTCTTTGTTAATATTCGTTAGAATTAAACAATGAAAAAATCTTTAAAATGAAAATTATGTCTAATATTCATTGAAAAAAGAAAAAGTCAACATAATGAATGCAACTCTTGTTAGATTGGTTGGTACAAAGATAAGGAGATGTGATCCCTAACTTGATTAGGAGAATAAATTATTTTTAATTCATAATAGGAATGGATTAGGAAGAGTACTATAAATAAGGCTATGAAGGAGAGTCATTGTTTGTGATGATAAACTCAAGTGTCATGTTAATGATTGGATTATTGATTCGGGTGCTTCGTTACATGCTACTTCTCGTGGTGAAATCTTCACATCCTACACTAGTGGTGATTTTGGCTATGTACGGATGGGAATCGAAAGTGCATCCAAGGTTATAGGCATTGGAGATATTTGTTTGGAGACTAAAAGTGGTTGTAGGTTGATGTTGAGAGAAGTGAGACATGTTCCGGATATCCGTCTTAATTTGATCTCAACTAGTAAGCTTGATGAGAATGGTTATAAAAGTTACTTTGGTGAAAGTCTGTGGAACCTCATTAAAAGGTCTCTAGTGGTGACTAGAGGTAAGAAGGTAGACACTCTTTACACGATGCGGGCGCATGTGAGAGGTGTTGAAGATGGGGGAGTTAGGTAGATAAAGATGTGATACAAAGCCCTGCAAGATGTGAGAAAAACTTTGCATAAGAACCACGAGAAAAAAACTCTTCGCTTTAAATGGGTGCCAAAAGTGAAGAAGGAAAGTGATAGCTCGCAGCCAGTGTACAAAGTGCTTGTGAATGAATTTGACAATAAAAAATCTGTCAAGTTTGAGTTAGATCCTCCCATTGAAAAGAACAATGTCGATGAGACAAAATCGAACATGAAGAAAGTTGAAAGTTATAAGAAACTTGAGTTGAGCCAAGATTTTATTGGAATTAACTCCAAGTGAGGAGTTGTGGTTAGTGATTCCTCCTCTCATGGGTTCAGAGGGGAAGATTGTTGGGTGTGGGTCCTCACCTATGAAAAAATTCAAGTTGAAAAAATATTTACTTGTTAGATTGGTGACTAAGACAATAAAATGTGATCCCTAATTTGATTAGGAGAATAAATTATTTCTAATCCATAATAGGAATGGATTAGGAAGAGTACTATAAATAAGGCTATGAGGGAGTCTTATTTTTCACATAAGAGAAGCTTGGTAACAAGAAGGTACCGAAAGAATAAATTGAAAAAATTACAATTTCTTGCTCGTGGGTATCCACCGTCATATCGGTTCAATTGAAAGTTTGAAGACTTTATTGTTTGGAGTGTTTTTGGGTGGTGAAGTTAATTATAGATTTCTCAACCTAATTAAAGGTAAATTTGTACTCTCTCAATTTATTGTGCAACCTCAAGTACTTTTAGGGCATAAAACTTGAGAGGATTATTGTAAGCTCATTATTTTGATATAGTGGAGATTTAGAGTTTAGCTTGTTGTTTTTCCCTTTTAAGGGTTTTCCACGTTAAATATTGTGTCTTGTTTATGGATGGTTAATTATTTATTATTTTCATTCTCATTATTGAGTTTGTACTATTTAATTGCACAAAAAGTGAAAAATAATTCCTGAGATTGAGATTATTTAGGTGTAATTTTCCCAACATTTTTATCTCGCAATAAAGGGTATATAACCCATAGGAAAGAAGCATCGAGTATGCTACCAAATGTAGCAAAAGTATTATTATATAGTGAAATTTAAAGAAAATGGTAGTATGGTTCTTGATTTAAAAATAATAAATTTTGTTACTGTATTAGCGGCAAGACAGTGTCTTCTTTGAACTACTATGAATAAAAAGAGGAATGTAGTTGTATATATGGAACAACGATATACAAGGCTAAAGCCTAAGGTAGAATACAAATCAACTCATATTAATCAAGTTTGGTTCATTGTGTAGAATACAAAATTTATTCGACACATCCATCCATGTGACAAATATGGTGCACTGATAATAGTGGAACAAAGGAGTATATAATAATTAACACAAAAATACAATCCAAACATTAGACACACAAATAAAAATATATATATATATAGAGAGAGAGAGAGAGAGAGATCTAGAGAGATAGGAGGGGTAATAAATTAGTAAATTAAGACCTTGAAAAACACATAATACTTGTATTGCGGAGTGGCCCTTTGGTTAGGTGATATGGGCGCAGGATGATCAGCAGAAAGGCAACAGCAGAAACACCTATACCAATATTTTACAACCATGTATGAGGTTGAGGTTGCGAGAACTCCCGCAAGTCCTCCTTCAATAAAAGGCCGAATAACACTACTACTGCTGCTGCTGTTGTTGGCAACTACTGCTTTTATGGGCATCCCCCTCGTCTCTTCTTCTTCTTCTTCTTCTTCTTCTTCTTACTTGTCCATTGTTGGGCAACCTCAAATTCACGGATTCTCTCTCTAAATCTCTGTGTTCCTCTTTCTTTAAAGTCTCTCTAAAATAAAAATGTATCAGACTGAGGAGAGGAGAGGGAGAGAGAGAGGGATTGAGCAGGTAGCATGCAGCTGGCGTTTCCCTGTTTTGGAAACAAAATATCAGCTTTTTTCTGTTTTTTAAAAAAGTGAGAGGGGTTGTATCATAAAAATGGAAGCATTTTTAGTACAAGCACTCACTAGTTACACTAATACACTATGCTAATACAATGTTGTTAGTTGAAAATTAAATGTAAAAAAAATAATTTCATATTGAGGATCCATAAAATTAAATGTTTTAGTACAAGCAACGAGTAGTTTAACTGTACACTATGGTTAATTATACAATGTTGTAATAACCATAGAATGGTTATACTGTACACTATGGTTATACAATGGTTCAATTCAATAACTACTGCTGCTGCTGGCAACTACGTACTGCTTTTATGGGCTTCCCCCTCATCTCTTCTTCTTCTTTTTCTTCCTACTTGTCCATTGTTGGGCAACCTCAAATTCACGGATTCTCTCTCTAAATCTCTCTGTTTCTCTTTCTTTAAAGTCTCTCACTAAAATAAAAAGAGCTCTCCTAGGTGGACATGACCATATTTGAATTTTACATATTTGTATTTTTACTCATTATTGTGGTCAAAATACAAATAAATGAAATTCAAATACATGTTTAATTTTTATCTAGTTTTTGAAATAAAAATGTATCAGACTGAGAGAGGGATTGAATAGGCAGCATGCAGCTGGCGTATGCCTGTTTTGGACACAAAATATCAGCTTTTTTCTGAGAGAGAGAAAAGTGGAGAGGAATTGTATCACCAAAAATGGACATTTTTTCAAACAACTCACTCATCTAGTTACAGGTTAGACACTATGCTAATACAATGTTTTTAGTTGAAAATTAAATGTTGAATACAATAATATAATGGCACTCACTAGTTACACTGTACACTATGCTAATACAATGGTAACTTTATTGTGTATTTTAGAAGATAAAAACTCCTTAAAAGTAACTCAACCCTGATTCATACAATTGATTCATACAATAATATAATCGCCTGCTGCATATAAATCTACAGTCAGGTAGGTCAAGTTCACTACCTACTTACATACACGGGTACATAATAACTAACTTTATGATTCTTCTTCCTTCCATCTCTCTCACAAACACAGCAAAGACTACAAGCATCACAGAGTATGCAGTAAACATGCAAGAACAGATTCAAATCACCGATACATTTTGCATAAATACAATCAGAAACCGATTTAACAGGCTGCGATATACCGACTTCTCTAGCATTCTTCCTACTCTTTATTTTTATCCAAGTTTACTGGATGAAAAAACTGAAAGAACAAAGCATCAACCTCTACAGCATATCGACTTTAGCCTTGTACAAGACGAGATGGAAATAGAGTGACGGGCACACGTAATCCTCCAGCATTTCTTTCAACTTAGCCTACATAAGAGCTGTGAGCTGGAAAGCACTTCATCTCTCTCTCAAAACTACAAAGCTACGCCCATTAGTGGTCTTTTGTATTTTGGAAATTCTCCTCAGTATAGCTGCAAAAGCATCTTTGTCCTGCACAGTAGTCATATTTACTATTTTGTTACACTACAATACTACTTTTTGTTTTAACTTTGCACAGATTATAAAACTTCAAAAAATTCATTACCCTTGTATTCAAAGCAAGCAAGACCAAAAGATACACCATCTTCCTCTTTATATTTTCAAGTGTTTTCTTTGCGAGTACACCATCGTAGTGCGCGCCCGAGAAGAGGGAGATGATGGTGCATGGTTGATGATAACGATATACCAATCATCTCCCTCTTCCCAAATGCATAGACAATATTAATGCATACCAAGACGATATTATATGCTAACACTGCCTATATCTCATGGATTATAGGTTCCAGATGCTTTTCTAGCATTGAACTACTAACCCATTATCAATTCTTAAGCACCATTTTCAACTCGAGGATTTCAGAAATTTGTGATACGAGTCAAGCATGGAGAAGGGTATTGATCAAGCATTAACAACATACCTCTTTGGATTTTAGTCTAGATTTAAATTTGGCAACAAGATCCTGTGTAGTCACCGGTGTCCTCTGTGTTAAAACAACCCTAATTTCATCCTCTGTGACAGGCCCTGCAGCTGATGTTGAACCAGATTCTGGGGGTGCTGATACTGCACCTTTTGCAGGCACACTACTACTTCTCGGAGCAGAGAAGATTGGTTCTTCCTTCACAGGTCCCTGAAAGGGAGAGGAAAAAAAAATTTAAAAATTAGTAGTGAAGAATTAAAAATCCCTACAATGCCCTAATTTGTACATTCAAGATGTTTTGTTTTCTATGTAATGAGTCTAATGACCCCAGAACTAGAGTTAATGACCCCAGAACTAGAGTTAAGTTACCCAGCTCAACGTACAATCACAGTCAAGTAGATAAACCTTCATTTTCTAGTTGTAAAAAGAAGGAAAAATCACATAAAAACAAAATTCTGGAAAGTAGGATCCTAAGCATAAACTTCTGAGGTTCAACACAGGATTGTACATTTTCTGTCTTCCCTTTCTTAGAAGGTGCACCAGTAGTAGCTGGTTTTGCATCATCGCTTGTCATTTTTCTCTTTCCCTTCCCTGGCTTAGAAGTTGAAGGGGTCCCACGAGCAGGTCCCGAAGAAGCTGGTTTCAAAGGACTGTTGTCAGCAGGTTCTTCTTTAGGAACATCCTTCTGCTTTGGAGCTAGTACAGGGGAAGCACCAATTTCATCTTCCTGGACAAACCAAAAACAGAAGAACACTAGTGTAATCATAGCTGCATCAAAAATAACCAAACACTAGTACCCCGGACCTTTGTTATGAAGAGCATCACTTATTCATCCCAATGGGTCACTATACTAATTTAGTAAAGTGTGACAAGGAGATTTTTATTCCTTATTTGGATGGTGTGTGAGGTGGGTTGGCTATCAAAGAGTGAGAGAGAGAGAGGTGAGGCTACTCATACATCTTTTCACTGTCTTAAAGCCCTTAAAACAGCAAGACGCCTTTCAAAATGTATAGTAATCAAACACTGGCATAGCCAGAACCTTTTTCCATTTTTTGCTTTAGTCTAACAATCATAGAAACTTACATCCTCGTCATCATCATCATCCTCCACATCCACATCCGATTCATTTAGTCCAGTAGTTCGACCAAGTAGCTTCTTCAACTCTTTACCGGAGTTGCTTAATCCTCCTTCCTTTTCATCGCCTTCTTCCTCATCCTCTTCATCCTGAATGCATACATAGATGAAATAGAAAATGTAACAATGCGTTAAAGAACTCACAACTCTATTTGAACCATACAATGTGTAAACATAAAAAATCTGCTGGTACAAGTGCTAACTAACCTAATACATAGACATATGCATAAGCATATCTAAAGGAAAAGAGTATAATGAAGTCTGGAATTAATATGGGGGAGAAATAAAAAAGTCTGTAAGTCATTACAATAGGTAAAAAAACACACGCCAAATAAATTTCTTTTTGTTAAGACTGAAGAATAAACAGGTAGATCCGCACTAGTGGTGGGTGTCTAGAGATTTTCTGTAATAAACAGATTGATCCGCGTTGAAAGGCCTTCCACCTGGATGGTCCATTTTGCAATAGAGTTTCTAAGAGTTACAGATTTTTGTAACATTTTTCATGGTTGTAAACATGTTTCACAAGGACAATCACATTATTTCCATATTCTTTGAGAGAAAGACAACTTAAATCATTCACCACCTACTGAAAGTACTAGACTTTCTGCCTTGGTCAAAACTTGATAACCACCAAGCATATTGTCCAAATCCAAAAATACCAATTCTAACTTTGTCGATAAAGATAACTGCCAAAAATGTAAGTACAGTACATGAGTCGCATGTAAAAAAAATTAATTTTTTTTAAAAAAGGAGTCACATTTAAAGAATCTAGTCCATTGAAAAAGCATGAAAACACCATAACAGCCCCAGCCCCAAATCCCTAATGCCATTATTTGTGATGATATGACTGTTTTGTTTTTGGACATCTTTCAAAATGACACCAATTATTGGAAGTTAATTTTCAATCATGCCTTCACTGACATCACCAGTACCCCTGTATCCCCATTTCTCCCTACTAGGGAATGTTCCACCTCTAGGGGATACTACACCCCTTCCAACAATATATTGTACTAATCCTCCTGATATTCCATAAAAGTCAATGGAACTCAAAATAGTTTTTTAAGAATTTATGACATCAGATGCAAATGATATTCAAACATGACAGACAAAACCATCAGTAACCTATAGAACAAAGAAATGGTTTGTCAAGAATTTCCAACAGGTTCAGATGCGTGAAAGTTGCAGCATCAAAACAAGACCTAAAAATAACCAATAGTAAATTTCTGGATGTTGGGCAGGAATTTCCAGGGGCCAAATCTTCATCTCCTCGGGATCATTTCCAACTAAAAGGTGTTCATCATCGGAGGTGAATATTTCTTCATGCTCCCAATCATCACCTTTAAGTCAAAATAACCAATATCCAAACAAAACAAAATTTCTATAATAAAGATAATAAAATTTTTGAAAGTTCAAACACATCCATATTGCTAATTCAAAGTCAAACACAAACATGCAATTGTTCAAAATAATTCTTTCTAAATAATAAATTTTAAAATTTCAAGAATTTAATTCAATATTAAAATTTAAAAAACTAAACTGTAGAATTATATGAATTAAACTAAATATTACAAATGTATCATTTATATAATTTGAAGTTGGTACAAGTTCAAAAATTACAACTATAATAAAATTATCCAACTTTAATTGTTACTTCTTAAAATTTCATCTACAAGAGGAAGTAAATAAATTAGGCCCCGCCTAATTTCTTGGAGGGATTTTTTGCCCCAAGCGCCTAGACGGGAGCCAAGGGGGCCTTTCATAGACGGACTTAATGAGAACACCGAGTAATAGAGAAAGTATAATGCAGCCAGCAAACTCTAGTTAAAATGATGAAATGTTTATAACAGAAGTTATGTTATTCAAACAATTAGTTACAGATGCAATGTGACATAGGAAAAGCACACTTTAGAGAAAATTGAAGAGAAATTACACTTTGGAGCATATATTAAGAAAAAGTTCAATCAAAGAGGCTCCAGAGAACAGAATTAGTATAAAGCTTATATCTATGCTGATACTGACGGAAACTGTAAAGGAGCAATATTGGATTTAAGCCTCATTTATGATTCATCTTTTTTGAATAAGCAAGTTAATACGACATCAGCATCCAATAATAAATAAAGGTAACCTTGGAAGTTTCACATGTATATCAAAACATGCTCCCTCCATTTCAAAAAAATAAGATCATTATCGACTTTTAAAGTCAACTTGAGACATTTTCAAACTCAAAATTGACATGAATTCATTTAGTTTTAGTCAATTCAATTATAAAAATTGTAAACTATCTAAAAAGTAGTACACAAGGTAAGATTTATTGTTTCATAATTGTTAATAAATCATCTCAATTTTGTATTTGAAAAGGTCTTAAATTGACTTTCAAAAGTGAACAATGATCTTATAAATTGGAATGGAGGAAGTATAAAAATATGCTCACCCTTCTCAATATCGTCATCATCAAAATCAAAATCGCCTCCTCTTGGACCCTCTTCATCATCATCACCGCCACTTTTTTTGTTAAGTCCAAGTCTATTTTTCCTGGCCGACTCTTCTTCTTCATCTTCATCTCCCTTGTCCGAGACATTAGCTTCATCCTCATCACCCCCAGTACTTTTTTTACGTCCCCTCCCCCCACCAACACCACTTTCCTTGTCATCAAACTTTTCAACTTCACCAAACGCAGCCGCCCCATTATTTGCTGCTTTCATCATCCATCTTTCATACCCATCTGCTGTTTTCCTTCTATTTTTCATCTTCTCTTCTGCTTCCTCCAGAGTAAGCTGCTTATACTGTGCAACTTTGTTGAAGTTGTACCTAAAGATCAATGGAAATATATATTATACATAAAAATATACAGAACAAAGCTGACTATGCACAAGCAATAAATAGCATACGAATCACCCCTTCAGAAAGACCATGTAAGTTAAATTCGCAGGGACAACAAGTTGTGTGTTTGAGTGTAACTATTAAGAACGCTAATATATATAGGTAATAAATACCAAGAACCAGCAGGAATAGCAACAAACTCCTTCCCCTGCAGCATTAGTAGGTAGTATGTTGCTGACTGTGCACCCTCAAGTACACCATGGTACTGAAATTGGCCTGATTCATCTTCTAAGAGCCAAGGTTTGTTCTTGTATTTCTCCTACACATCACATTTACATAATTATATAGCCAAGCAAGTAATATCATAAAACAATAAATTTTAACTGGTACACATTCTCTGATAGCTAATTAGCCAAAGGCAAGAAAAATTAAATTAATCAAACAAAATAGAAAGTTTAAGGGAGCAAAAGTTCTAGTTGGCAAATAATTGTATTCTAAGAAGCAAGATGGTTGGTGAATCCCTGAATCTAAATTCGAGGATTCTTCTGTGTGCATGTGCTGACACAACTCTCTAAAAACTTAAACTAGTGTCAACATAAAGGTGTACATTTTTTTATCATCATGTGTACATGTGCTGACACTCTCAAAATTTAGACTTCAAATTTCTGCACAAAAACGACAAGTGCCAACATAAAGATGTAGATTTTTTTATCGTCATGTGCTGACACCTCTCTCAAAATTTAAACTTCCGCGTCTTTAAAATCAAATTGTCTTACAAAAATATATATATATAAGTGATTTCAGACCATTTTGACACCACCTTTTTTACCCATTCTAAAAGCACAAATATGCTACATACGCTAACACTTTCGAATGCAACATATTTCAATACAACTTTTCTACCCATTCTTGAAGAAGAGGTGCACTATATAGGCTCATGAACTAGAATTGTACATGAACAATATAGGATTTGCCTTGAACATTTTACTTCGGCACACTTCCAATTCTCTAAGTTTGTGCCCTGTTTATTTTGAGAATTGTTATTTCCACGAGTAAATATTCATTTTTCCACAAGATCTCTCTCACACAAATGTGAGACCCACTTAATATTCATTTGTGGAAATATCACTTTTACTTGTGGAAATATCAATTCCCTTTATTTTATGTATTTCTTCTCTAGACACACGGGGACGAGAAAAAGCCTGGATAATAAATCTTTATACGGTGTTAGACACACAAAGAAGGCCTTCTAATCGAAGAAATAATCTACGACTATTATGTTATTTTAAAATTAACTTTGTGACATTCAAATTGAACGATATTAATAAAATTATCTATGGCTATTGTGTTATTTTCAAATAAACCACACGGAATTCAAATTGTTCCCAAAGAAGCTCAGAATTTTGAAAAAGAAAAGAGTTTTAAATCATTCAAGGTATCCCAAATTATTTGAATCCTACTTTTATGGAAAATTACATATCCACATATCTATGTTAATTCTTGTTCATATCTCCTTAGAAAGGTAACCAAGGTTCATTGAGGAGCTTCAATTGAAGCACCAAGCTTGTTCCTTATTGCCAGAGGAGTTGATCTTGCTCCTTGAAGAAGATCACATGGTGGAAAGTTGAATACCGAAGAGAAGTTGGGGAATTAATGTATGCTTTTGTAGAGCGCGCAACTATAAAAATTCGTCTTTTTATGTTGTCTATTATATCTCTCCATTTAATTTAGTTGGCATTTACTTGTCCAAGAATGATAGAGATTGAATCTATTTGACTTGGTATCATTCGTTACATAAATATATTGTCTACATAACCACAATTATAAAGTATGACGGAAACTCAACCGAGAAAAAAAAGATACTATTCCTAGATTTGGACAACATAGATCCAACCAAGTAAGGAGATATAAAAAATGCAGAAGTTGACATGCAGATCAAATAAATATATATAGAGTTAAACTGTAAGTAATTGAATAAACAAAATGATGAACCTCATAAACCTTAGATGTGCACATATCAACACATAAATGTGAAGCATGCGTACATCAAGAATTGATAAACAAAACAATAGCATACCCCTATAAAGAAATAGGTAAGAGGTTTAAGGTCTGTCTAGAAAACTATTCACATATAGTTAATAGAATAATCAACTTAAGACTAACCTTCTTGTTGTTCAACATAACATACCCTCACCTTCATCTAGCTAACACTAGTATATTAGTCAGAATAGTGAGATTTCCGAAAAGCAAAAGAAAAATCAATGCTCATAGTTAAACAAGGAATAAGAAAATACCCGTAAGGCATCACTAAGTTGGCGCCCTTGTAACCCTTCTTTTTGGATGGACCATTTCTCTGAGTTTTTCTTCTTAGAAAAACTCGGTAAGCCACTCACAAATCTACCAATGAAATAATTCTTGTCGCTGCTAGAACATGCCCGGACATTATATTCCTAAATTTTGACACAAATGACACAATATTGAAAATTCAGCTGCCAAAAAATTAAACGCAGTTGTAAGAAAATGAGAGAGGACTTAAAATAATAAACATTGAAGTAATAAAGACGGTAAATCTTAATACTAGTTAAAATTGTCCCAGCAAATAACATATCGTGCCAGTAAATGAATCATTCATCAAGAAACAAACAGGAACTTCAACCAGCTGCACAATAAGAACATTGAGAATGTGGGATTGAACATAGTCTTCAGGGGAGGAACTTAGTTAAGGAATGTATTGACTCTCTTGAATTTTTATTTTATTTTTCCCTTTTTAACTTGTTCTCTCGTAAGGATGGACGCTGACCAAAACCTAGCCAAAAGGACTACTTCAGTCTATTCATTCACACACCTTGTGAAGCGGAATAAAGGGAAAAGTGTTGCGAGTTAAGAAAGAGAGAGAGAACTTCCTAAAGGGTTAAACATGCTCTTAGAGAGTTACCAAGTAGGAGATTGAAAATTGCTTTGTTAAATTAAAAAAATAGCAAGTTCCAATGCTAGCAACCCACAAACTGACTGTTTTAGTGCGTGGTCAGGACTGAGAATGTGGTACTCCACAATACTTTTGATAATAGTATGATTACGTAGATCAAATAGATATCTCCAAATGCAAAAACCATTTCCCCAAATGGTCGTCATTATGATATAATCTTTAAATGAACAAATATCCGTGTTGCTTCGCCGTATTGGATAATATACAATATACAACACAAGGAGCTAACTGTATGTTATCGACCTTAATGATGAAAAATGATCTACAACATAAGTGAAGGAAACCAACAGTGAGAAAGCGTCAACAGTATGTGAAGTGTGGGTAGAAGTTCAAATCCTCATTCATATTTGATTCAGTTAGATAAAAGAAAAATGTATACTAATATTAATATACAAAGAGATATAAAACAAAGAAGGGCAAGAAGCATGATGGAAAAATTGAGTTGTAAAACTACAAAATCTGCCATAGACAACCTCCAACACCTTTGTTTCCAACACATACAGTAAATATCTTAGTACACTATAGGTCAGCTACACGAAGAAATAAAAAAGTGATTCACTTAAGACGTCAAGTGATGGTCCTATTAAGTTAGAGAAAATGATTGGGCACCTATGTATCAATGGGTGTGCACCCACATCAAAGTCCTTTTAAGAAAAGGGAAGTTAGGAGCTTGTCAAATGAAGGATGTAAGTATGGATACAACTAAAAGCAGTATTCAAAAATCTCCACATAGGTCCAATTAATCCCTGGCCAGGCACTAGGAGGCCCTCTACCGCCTCGATTTGACTAGGCGCCTAGGCCCCACCTAAGCAGAATCAGACCTCCACTTTAAAACTCTACAAGACTTAAAATGAATTTGTTAAGTTTTAAAATATTATTTTTTTGGTAATGTTCCATGTAATATTTATAAAAATTACATATACTATATGTTTTGTGTAGTATAACATGTATGTATAATATGAAAAATAAATAAATGAGGCCGCTTAAGGAAACGTCTAGTCTGCCCCAGGCACTAGGCGCCCCCTCCGCCACCTAGGTTCGCCTAACGATTTTTAGAAAAATGTCTAAAAGAAGAAATAAAAATACCTTCTCGATTCCCAAGCTTAACTCCCAAAACTGGAGTTTACCTAGAAAGAGCCATGTGGTCCAAAAGAATCTAACTAGCATTTTACGGAATATGTCAGTTCGAACAAGGTTTGCGTAATTTGATCTTAAATTCAAAAGAATCTATATTTTGACCTAAGGAACAAAGTAATTTTTCATCCTCAGCATGTTTGTCATCAGGCCTCTTAATCCCCACAATTTTGTTTAATATTCCCAGCCTTTATGGTTTCACCAAAGCATATCAATTCAGTCCAAGAACACCATACTGAAAAGTGAAAAAAATTAATAGAAAAAGGGACAAGAATACAAGCAAAGGGGGAAAAAGTCCACCCAACCGAAGAAGGACAAAGAAGAAAAACAAGTTGAAAGAGGGCAGCTCTCCAATCTCTCAAAGATCAATCACAAAAATACCTCTAAATGCACCCATGGCATAGGCCCATAAAGAAACAAGGAAATATACCTCCTTATCTAGCAACAGAACAAAAGAAAAATGGAAAAAAGTTACAACACTTTTTCCACCTTCAGCCTTTTGACTATTTGAATTGTTGATCAATATTTAAGTTTGTTATCCCTCAAAATTATTTGTCCCATGGTGCTATGGGAATTCAAAATCTCGTGCTATTGCATCAGTTAATTTATTATATATGTCACAAATTGTCAATTGGTATTCAAATAACAGATACTCCATCCATGTAAGCTTATATGCTCTCCAGCACATATATTTGATGCTTACATTTATATTTATCAGGTTACTGTTATCTCACTCGTGATTAGTGTCACCTTAGACCGTGATGATAGGTAAATCCTAAAGAAAAACTCACTCCGAGTAACAAGAGCAATCTCCCTTTTTGATGTATTAGTGCAGATGGGCCGGTGTCAATTCCTTCATTTATCCTTTTATAAGTACAGTCAGTATCAAATACTGAAACATAAATGCTTTCTCCAAAGGTTTTTTCTACTGATTCAAAATCTCCTTCCAGCAAGTGCCATGTGAAATAGCATTTCATTTTCTTCTAAACATACCCACAATTCCTATGTAAATAATAGTTACTCTGTCCAAACAACGGGTCCCATTCAAAAGTCAAATTTTCTAAGAAAAAACTATGATACATCTGTTGTTCTCCATCACCTTTAGCCCTATGTTTCTGAGTTTTGGAAGGGAAAGAAAAGAATACAACACAATTAGGATAGAAAAGTAAAGAATTGAAAACTTGAATAAGAATTTTGAACAAGAGTGATGCTACAAGCACCTATCCAGTGTAGGTGATTACGCATCGCATTCGTAGTTGAGTTAACGAAAATCGAGCTTGAATTTATAATTAATTTCAGAATCGGTCATGGCACATAAGCAGGTACAAATTTAGGTGCACTTAACTTTCCAGTAAAAAAAACTAAATTTACTTATCTAGAGCTGTTATTTACTAATTCAACATCTCCTACCACAATAACAATACTATCGTGAATTAAATTTCCCAATTATCTAGTTTGAAGATGGAGCATAATCATGGAATAGAATTAAATTATATAACAGTATAACCAGCATTAGAATATATCATCAATTGAACCGAATCAATAAAAGAAATGTTAGTAAAATGTAGAAAGCCAGAACCCTAATCAATCGAGTGATGGTGGCGCCACAGTCGAAGCATTTGGTGCGTTTCTCAGCCATGGATTTTCCACACGATACGCATAGTGTCAAGTGCTTGCAATTGCTTCCGTAAAGCTCCGCCGTCGATCCGCATCCGCTACACGCCGGCTTCAGAATCAAATCAATCGACGACGACATTTTTATTATTCACTTCCTCTTCCAATAAATCAAAACAAAACAAAAATTACACCGAAAAACACCACCAGAAAGATCAAAACTGGTGATTATCGACCGATTCAGCCTTCTTACATACACAAATATGTAACATATTTTTCGCCTGATTGGTCGGTTGTGTTAATAGCGGTCCAAACAGACTAACTAGTTTGGGGAAAAGAGAGTTAAAAAAAATACTAGCTCGGTCCAAATTTATAAATACGTACTTTTAGAAGGACTTACTTTTAAAAAATATTTTATGCATGTTTCCAATGTAGTTGAGAATTTAATATTCCTTCTTTTCCAAAAGAAGAATTTCATTTGATATGCTACTATATAAAAAGTTCACTTTTATATAGTATAAGTATATATTTCACTGTTGACAATATCCTTAAGTTTAAATTCTAATTTTATTATTCTTTTTATTTTAAAATTAGAGAATTTTTAGATAAAATGATGGCATATTAAATTTCAAATTAATGTGAATTTATTTAATTTTAGTTAATACAATTATCATAATTATATAGCATATAATAAAAATTATTAATTACATAATTTATTTTATTTTAAACTTTTACGACTCATACTAATTTTAAAATTTTAATATGTAAGTCGTTAAATCTCAAAAAAGTTAAATTGTATATCTAATTTTGGAGCGTAGTGAGTATCATTTTATATTGTTAAATTAATAATTGATTATTTATAAGAGTATAAATGGAATAAAATATATTTTATATATTCGTTAATTTTATAAATGAGACTTTTTTGTGATATAATGGAAGTAGTAAATATGTCATGTTCAAAATGATAGTATAATTTTAAGTTAATATGAGATAATTTAAAATGCTTTATTAATTTTTAAAATAATAAATTTTGTAACTAATAGTATTATTTAGTTTATTTACAATTTTATATATAATTATATTTTCTTAAATTAATTAATTCATTTCAATTTTAAATAAAAAATGTCAAATTTGACAATAAAAATCAAGTTAAGACGTTTATTATGAAACGGTAGTATATTATGTGATCAATTGACCAACTTACCATCAGTTCATGCCAACCGGATCCATATATTATTGCTCAAAAACAAATTTCTCCTGCAGAATCTGGAAACAACTAACCTTCCCAGAAGTTTTTGGATAAATATGTAAAATTCCAGACTTAGTCCTAACTCCTACCCTACAGGTTTCAGATTTTGTCAAGTACAATAATTCCATCAGTCATCTTTTAAAGTTTTGACTTCAGGTTGTTTACTTACAAGAAATCAAAAGTACAGCACAAAAACTGAAGTATTATTCTTATAGGGCTCAACTCCAATGCCAAATCTCTCTTTCTCAAAAATCTATACTATAGCCCGACGGATCCCTCCAGTTTCTGAATCTGGTTGAGGAATATCCATGTCATCTGCAAGGTACACGCATCCAGTAGTTAGAAATTAAGTCAAGTACATACAATTTGGAGACACATGAGGTAGAAGTAGGAGTATGAGGCAGAGTTAAAGAGTACCATGACATGAGGGGCAATTCTAACACAATATACGGGGAATCCTGTGTAGAATTTGAAGGGCCCTCCGAGTTTCAGGGTTTTCATTGCACAATCTAGAGAACCTGTGTACGGATATTTCCCCTGAGCATCAGGTTGCATTTTCTGTATTTGGGTTTTAACATAATCGAAGGGCAAACTACAAGCTGCAGCAAAGAACCCTGACACCGAACTGGCCCCTAAAATGAAAGAGGGAATTTATCAAATTTAAACACAAGTGGATACAAATTTGAAGCAAAAAAGGAGTAATAATCAAAACATTGTGCTAGTAAACATTTTGCTGCAACTATGATAAAAGATGTTTACCACAATCTGAAGTGAACATATGGCAGTACTTGATGGAGCATATGCTTAGACTGTTGAATCCACACTTAGAAATTCAGTATATCAACTCAAGAGCAATTTTCAAGTGATCCCACATACCGATTATGCAACCCATAAGTTCTTGAGAGGAACAAAAATATATGCAGGAGTTCCACAAGTTTTGGGGTTGGTTTGCTACACCAGAATATACAAGTTTTAAAAGCAATTTCCAGTAATATTGTCTTCATATTTGTTCCTTTTATAATATTTATTTTTTTGTGGGGGAGGGGGAGTTGGGGGAGAGAGAGAGGGAGCAAGAAACCGAAGCAACCAAATTTTGGAACTTCACCCTTTGATTCAGAAACGCCGTTAGCTACTGAGTATTGGATGCCAAATCTGGAGTAGGAAAATCATTATGAAAAGATGTCTACACCCAAATCAATAGCTTAACTGTTCCAATGGTGGAAGGGATGTTAACGGGGTGGAGGTGACAATGGCACCCTAATGATGTGGTGGATCCAAAAGTCCACATCAGACTACCATTTATTGGAACACCCTACAAATTAGGTCTTATGAATTAATTGCCAACCCCGCAAATGGCATGAGTGCGAGGAATTGCTATGAATTAATTGCTTAATGACAGATTCTGTTCATATGGCAAATCCATGAGGTCTGCCAGAATAATGGATAACTAACATTTACTCTGGACAAGTGTTACATTCAAGAAATAAGATGTGAAATGTTGTTTTTTCAGTCCTTTTGTTTAAGTGTTTGAGAGCTACTTATTTTTTAACTTAAAGTTAGTTTTTAAGTCAAAAAAATAAGTACCTATTTGTGACTTATTTTAAAATAACTTATAAGTCATTTTAAAATAAGTTAGTTTGTCAAAATGTAATATCTATTTTTCCCCTCTTTTTATTAATGTCTTTTTTAGTAATCTTTACATTATTTTAATTTATAAGTCATTGTGAGCCGACTACCTTCATAACTTGGGGATAAATGCTTTTTAGATCACTCTACTTTAGGTTGACTTACAAATGGGTCACTGAACTTATTTTTCTTACAATCAACTCACTGAACTTAGTTTAATAACAAAACGTTTGCAATTCCGTTAAGTCTGTTGACTTTTAACGAAATTTGACACATAAGCAGCTGAGTTGGAAAAAAAAACTTATGTGTCAATAATTATCCCACGTGGCCTTGATTATGTAGATCTAAAAGAAAAATTTATATCAAATGAAATTTTATTTAATTATTTACAAATAATAATATAAATTAGAAAATTTTGTCAAAAAAATAAGAAAAAAAATAAAATATATATTTAAATATTTTTGTAATTAATATCAAATGAATTTTTGTTTAATTATTTACAAATATAATAATATAAATTAGAAAAGTTAACCAAAAAAACAAGAAAATAAATGAAAATAATATTTAATTATTTTATAATTAATATCAAATAAATTTTTATTTAATTCTTTACAAATATAATAATATAAATTAGAAATAATATATTTAATAATTATATTTTCTATGTGGCCTCCAAAATTAGGTATACATCACCCATCTTGGGTGGACACTTACTTACGTGCATGTAATTTAAATACAACTTATTAACATAAGCGTAGGTATGCAATACGACATAAGCGTGAGTTTAAATACAAATATAAATCTACTAGATATTATACAAACTCAAACAAAAAGTCCTCATTCTGATTATTATCACACTATTTTACTGAGAATAGTGAGGAGGACTACTAATCTTATCTTCGGGACCATCACTCGTTTCAGACAGGCTCGTCAAATTTATATTATCATTTCGAAGAGAAAACGGTGAAAGAAAGGTGAGCTCAACTAGCCCAAGAAGAAATATTATGACTAAGATAATGCGAATAAATTATCAATAGTCTTGATAATGTTAAAGCGATAAAATCTGATGAGCAACCGGTTTAAGCTGCGGTGAATATCTGATCCATTAAAAAAGTCAAGTAAAATAAAGTCTACTATCTTTTAGGTTTTAAAAGGTTTTTCATCTTTGTTTATAAATTTGAGACTCAACTTTAATAAATATTTCACATCATCGAATCACCCCCGCACTGTACCCGAGGATATTCTTTTAGTATCACGACCACAATTATTCATGCACTACGGGCGAGAATATTTGTGTATTCATTAATAATCGTGATGATCATGCCAACAAACATCCATCGATGCACTACTGACATTTGAGGATTTTTATCACATCATTTGTAACATTACGGTCGTGATTACACAGAATAGTCTCTGTGTCATAATCATACCAAGTCCATCTATGCCATCTCTGAGCCAGATGATTTTTTCAAAAAAAAAATATAAACATGAGGATGATGACAATGATATAAGAATTCAATAAAACAAGTTCAAGAATTATTTTATCCGAGAAATTATTAACGTCAAATTGTCAACATGATCTTTGTTTTGTAGAGTAAAATTCAAGAATGATCGGAAGAATATTTCCATGAAAAGATCTTTGGATGAAACGCAAATATCGAGGATATTCTACTAATTTCATGGAGTATAGAAGTCAAAAGTTTTAACTTATTTGGGTATAATAAAGAATGGAATAACAAAAGAAATCACCGTACATGCGATAGCGCGCATGCAGACGAGTTATTCAACAGAATAATAAATAACGGAACGGTCGGTGAAATTACACGCAAGCGAGGATGTTCAACAGAATAATAAAAGCGGAACCCGAAGTCCGGTGTAAAACACACGAGCGAGGATGTTCCAGCAGAATAATAAAAAAGCGGAACCGAGTCCGGTGTAAACACATGATGAGGATGTTCCAAGCAGAATAATAATAAAGCGGAACCGGTCAGGTGTAAAAAACACATGACATGGATGTTCCAGCGAGAATAATAGAAGAATGTCACCAAGTATAGGGTAAATGGCGATATCTGAGTTATTCCAGCGAGAATAATAAGCAATGGAATAACAACGATTCTCTTCATGAATAAGAAAGAATAACACCCCTTACATTTGGTAGGAGATTGAATCTTTGTGGCGGTGTAGTAAGAAAAATACTCTTCTTCTTTCTCTTATTCTCTCTATACTTTCTCTCTATAGCTTGAATGAATTAAGTGAAAAATAATGAAGCCCTAGGCCTCTATTTATAGAAGATTTCTAGCTTAGCACTGCTTGAGTGTGAAAAGGCAAGTGGCTTGACTTATTTGGTTTGGCCTTTGTAATGTGAAACGACAAGTGGTTCGGCCTTTTGTAATGTGAAGCGACAAGTGGTTGACGTCGGTAAAGGTAATTACTATTAACGAAGGTAAATACTATTGACGAAGGTAAATACTATTCACAAGGGTAATTACTATTGTGAAGGTAATTCTTATCGACGAAGGTAAATACTATTCTGAGGGTAATTACTATTGACGAATGTAATTATTATTGTGAAGGTAAATACTATTCACAAGGGTAATTACTATTGTGAAGGTAATTACTATTGACGAAGGTAAATACTTATTGTGAAGAGACTCTTAGATGATAACATATGAGCCCCCATAAAATAATCAAACTTACCACAAATCATTTTTTTTTCATCAACACATATTTAATCTTTCAACAATTATTAATCATTTATAACTTGTCATCTCAATTATTGATTTAATACTATAACATATTATACGGATGATACTATGACAATAATTGAATCAATAATATAAGAGATATGATCGTGATTCTTTGTAGCAATAATTGAGCATGGTGAGTGACTTCTCACGTAAGCATCGATAATCAATCTGAGTGTCTTCTTATATAACTCTGGCGTATTCTTGTACTTTTACCACCGGGTAGTTCAACAGTTTTAACGGTAACACCTCTCCGTAGTTATTTTTATAAAATATTTTTGTCGTTTTCTCAATCCGGCAATAATTACATTGTGGGGTCCACCAATGATTGAGCCATTATGCGAATATTCCCTAACAAAAAGAATATTCCCAGACCAAACGAATATTTTATAACAACTTGCATACTTTGCAAAATTTATAAATATTACCCACAACTATAACATTATATCAAATTTATTCCATAATATTCAAAATAATATTTATAGAAAAATTCATCTTTATTTATAAAAGTTGGGTCTTCAACCTCCCTTCTTATGAAATTTAGCCCTCGAAATTAGGGGTGCGATACACAGTATGTCGAAGAGGTAAGGATACCTTGATTTCATTTGATTCTAACTCCCAAGTCATTTCCTCAACATCGTGGTTCCTCCACAAAACTTTGACTTGAGGTATAACCTTGGGCGTAGAATATGTTCCTTCTTATCAAAATTTGAGCAGGAACCTCTTCATACGTCAAATCTTCCGCTATTTAAATCAGGTTCTAACTTTCGATAATATGGTTCGGGTCTTTCACATATTTACGTAACATAGATATGTGAAAAGCGTTATGAACACGAGACGTATTTGGCGGTAAAAGCGAGTCTATAGGCCACGATTCCTACTCGATCGAGGATTAAAAATGGATAGATGAATCGAGGGTTAAGTTTTCTCTCTTTCCAAATCTTGTAACTCCTTTCCATGGAGCAACTCTTAACAACACATGATCTCTATATCGAATTCCACGTCCTTTCGATGAAGATCGGATAACTCTTTTTATCGATTTGTGAGGTTTTTATCGTTGTCGGATTGTTTGAATCTTTTAGTAGTTATACGTACCAACTCCGGTCCCAACAACGTTGCTTCACCCACCTCATCCCCGACATCTTTGGAGAACGACACTTTCTTCTATCAACGCTCGAATGGAGCCATGCCGATACTTGCTAGCGATAAGCTGTTGTTAGGAAAACTCCACCGATGGTAAGAACTTGTCCCAACTCCCCTTGAAATCAAGGACACAGAGTCTTAATAGATCTTCTAGAGTTTGAATAGTCCTCTCCGATTGTCCGTCCAAATGCGAGGATGATATCCGAAGCTAAATCGTGAAAGTGCTGTGCCCATAGCTTTTTGCAAACTAACCCAAAATCGTGAAGTGAATCTTGGGTCTCGATCGAAACTATGGATCTTGGCGATACCATGCGGTCTTACAATCTCGTTTATGTACATCTCTGAGCAAGGCGTTCAAGTGTATAAGTTTCTCGTGTCGGTAAAAATGAGCGGACTTGGTCAACCTATCAACAATGACCCAAATCGCATCGATGCCTGAGAAACCTTAGGAAGGCCGGTATTGAAATCCATGGTAATGTGCTCCACTTCCATTACGGAATTTCAAGTGGTTTGATGGACCTTTTGGTACTTGATGCTCGCTTTAACTTCGTTGACAAGTTAGACACCTTGAGATAAGCAAGTATTCTCTCTCTCTCTTCATATTGCTCCACCAAAATGTATGGCGAATATCATGATACATTTGGTACTCCCGAGATGGATTGCAAATGGTGTGTTGTGTGCCTCCATCATGATATTATACTTTAAATCGAGGTCGTTAGGAACACAAAGTGCGGAGTTGACTCAAGTATTCCTTCTTCATCGATTCTTGCTTCCGTGACATAGCACCTTCTTGCACTTTCTTCCTCATCGCGCATCGGCTCCAGTGCGTAGCAAGCGGCTTTAACTTTATCAATTAAAAGTCGGTTCTACTCGTATACTCGCTATCATCACACGCGTCCTGGGTATTTAATTCTATCTCCATCCTTTGCAAGTCACACAAAATGGGCCTGCGTTGACAATATCTTTTCGTGCTTGCGTATGATTTTCTACTCAATCGTACTACCACGTTCGCTTTTCCGGGATGGTATTGGATGGTATGATCATAATCTTTCAATGATTCAAGCCAACGTCGTTGTCGCATGTTGAGTTCCTTTTGAGTGAAGAAATATTTGAGGCTTTTATGATCCGTAAAGATCTCCACTTTCTCCCCATACAAGTAATGCCTCCAAATTTTAAGTGCAAAGACAACATTTGCCTAACTCTAGATCATGAGTAGGATAATTCCTCTCATATTCTTTGAGTTGTCATGAGGCAAGGCTATTACTTTTCCATGTTGCATGAGAACACATCCCAACCCTTTGCGAAGCATCCTTTGTAGATGACAAATCCCTCGAGGCGATGATGGTATTGTCGAGCAGTCTTTGAAATAAGTCTCCTCTTGAGTTCTTGAAAACTCTTCTCACGATCTTCGCTCAATAGAACTTTGTATCTTTCCGAGTCAATTTGAGTCGATGGAATAGCGATTCGAGAAAATCCTTCCACGAACCTCCGATAATAACCCATTAAACCAAGAAAGCTACGTCTTGGTCATCGATTTAGGTTGTTCCCGACTTTGAATAGCTTGATCTTTCTTTGGGTCAACAGATATTCCATGACTTGATACCACGTGCCCAAGGAATGCTACTTCTTGACGAACTCGCATTTCTTCAACTTGGCATAAAGCTTATATTCACGAAGCTTTTGGAGTGTCGACCTCAAGTGTTGCTCATGATCTTCACGGCTTTTGGAATAAATAAGGATGTCATCAATAAAAAGCGACCACAAAGTGATCTAAATATTCCTTGAATACTCGGTTCATCATATCCATGAAGGCGGCGGAGCATTAGTCGATCAAAGGACATGACTAGGAATTCATAATGCCGTCTTAGGAGTTACGGCCGTCTTTGGAATGTCGTGATTCTAATCTTCAATTGGTGATATCGGAACGAAGATCGATCTTTGAAAAGAATTTGGCTCCTTACTGTTGGTCCAAACGAGGTCATCAATACGTGGCAATGGATACCTATTTTTGATGGTGGCGTGATTGACTCCCGATAATCAATACAAAGTCGCATACTCCCATCTTTCTTCTTCACGAATAGAGAGCAGGAGCACCCCAAGGAGAAGTACTAGGACGAATAAAGCCGATGTCTAACAATTCCTGCGGTTGGGTCTTTAACTCCAAAGTTCAATAGAGCCATTCGATATGGGGCTTTGGAAATAGGTTTTATCTACAGGGTTCAAGGTCGATACAAAATTCAATTTCACGCTCTGGGGGTAGGCGGGGAAGTTCTTGAGAATACGTCGGAAATTTATTAACAATAGGAATATCGTTTAAAAGCGGCGTATTTTTATTTAAATCGTGACATGAGCTAAGAAAGCTTGACATCCGTTTTCAATAAGCGAATAGCTTTATGGCTTGAGATGATAGTGATTGATTTTAATGGTTTGGTCGTTTGAATTCGCATAATAGGTTGATTAGGAATATGAAAGCTAACAACCTTACGAAAACAATCAATTTTTGCATGATAAGTAGTTAACCAATCAATCCTAGAATCACGTCAAATGCAAGTATTTTAATGAAATAAGATCGACGGTAATGTGAGGGTACCGATTTGAACCAAACAAGACTTATAAGCGAGTGGATGTAATGAAGGTTTCTCCCAAGCGGAGTTTCCATGAGATAAGTCAAAGTCTAATTCTCTCGAGTCAAATTTAATCGATGATGCAAGTAGGAGAAATAAAAGAATGGGTAGAACAGGTATCAAATAAAGTATAGACTTCATTAGAGTTTATGATAAGCTTACCCGTGATGACCTCATTCGGATTCCTTGCTCTTTGGGAGGTCACAACAAATGCTCTCCCTTGCACTCTAGGTTTTGAATTTTACGGGATGGCCTTTGGTGCCTCCATCCTAGCATTGAATTTGTCTTGATGGCGACAAAATCGAGCTAAATGACCTTCTCTTCCACAATTATAACATGCTTTAGATGGCATGGCCGCAGTTTGGGTGATGTGTCCTCTCTCTCGCATTTGAAGCATATGATAGGTGGTCTTTCTCCTTCCTTAACAATGGGTCTTTGGTCTTTGGCGTCTTTCCATCATTGTTGAATCTCCTTTTCTTGAAATGTCCATTCTTATTGTTTTGGCCTTGATTACCACCAAAAGTGGTTACCATATCCGCTTTATTGATTCCCTCCACGCTTGTTGTCCTTACTTTCGATGACTATTCCATTTGGTATTATAATTTTTGCCGCTTTACCGCTCTCTTTTAGTTTCGTTGACTCATTATCGCGCTCCACTGGCGAGCCCTATTTACAACATCCGAATACAAACACGGTTTATGAGAAATAAGATGTTGGCGTATCTCGACTTCAAACCTCTTAAAACATTCGCGCCATTCTCTCTTCATTATCCACAGTGGAACGCAAACAAGTGATAACTCGCAAATTTTGCCTCGTATTGCGACACGGTCGTATTGTTTTGTTCGACTTGATAAACTCCACCTCCTTCATATGGCGAATACTTTCGGGAAAGTATTTGTCGTTGAACGACTCTGGAACTTCTCCCAAGATATCTTGATGCAATTTGGTTGAGTACGTTTCTACCGATTCCCACCGAGTAATCCGCCTCTCGCGCAACATAAAAGCGTGAAAGGAACCTTTTCCTCTCGGAGCATCCCAAGACATCAAATATCTTGGTAATCTGCTTTATCCATGCTTCTTAGCGAAGTGGTTTGGCTCTCCTTAAACTCCCGGTGGTCCCGGCTCCTTAAATTGTTTAGCGGTGATTGGCGAGAGTTTTCCGTGTTTCCACCTACGTTTTGGGCAGAGTCGCTCTACTTTCTTTGTTGCATAAATTGCATAAAGCCTCACGAACATTTGATCATTCATCATTTTAGTCGGTGTTGTTGTTTGCGTGAGGATTATCGCCGCTACGATGCACATTATCACGATTATTGATATGTGGTGAATCAACAATCGCGCTGCGCTCCATTCTTTATTCTCAACATTCTCGGATGTCATTTTCGAATCTTGCCACAAAACAAAAGGTTAATTGACATGTAACAAATTATCCCTATCTTCCGACGACCGATAAAATATCATATAAACTTAGGTAGGTCATACTAGCGAAGGTATTCCCGTCTCTCCCCTCTAGTACTATTCTCACATCTTAGCAGGGATCATATCCTAAGCTACGATACCTGTTGTGGCGCCCCAAAATTAGGTATACATCACCCATCTTGGGTGCGACACTTACGTGGTATGCAATTTAAATACAACTTATTAACATAAGCATAGGTATACAATACGACATAAAGCGTGAGTTTAAATACAAATATCGTCTACTAGATATTATACAAACTCAAACAAAAAGTCCTCATTACAGATTATTATCACACTATTTTACGAATAGTGAGGACTACTAATCTTATCTTGAGGACCATCACTCGTTTCCCAGGCTCGTCCCGGCTATATTATCATTTCGAAGAGAAACGGTGAAAGAAAGGGTGAGCTCAACTAGCCCAAAGAAGAAATATTATGACTAAGATAATGCGAGAATAAATTATCAATAGTCTTGATAATGTTAAGCGATAAAATACAATGAACAACCGGTTTAAGCTGCGGTGAATATCTGATCCATTAAAAAGTCAGTAGAAAATAAAGTCTACTATCTTTTAGGTTTTAAAGGTTTTCATCATTGTTTATATTTGAGACGACTTTAATAAATATTTCACATCATCGAATCACCCACACTTTTCTGACGAGGAGGATTCTTTAGTATCACGACCACAATTATTCATACTACTGGGCGAGAATATTTGTGTATTCATTAATGGTCATGATCGTGCCAACAAGCGTCCATCGATACTACTGACCCTTTGAGGATTTTTATCACATCATTTGTAACATTACGGTCATGATTACACCGAATAGTCTCTGGTCATAATCATACCAAGTCCATCTCATGCCTTCTACAGACGTACAGATGACTTTCAAAAAAATATAAACATGAGGATGATGACAATGATATAAGAATTGATAAAACAAGTTCAAGAATTATTTTATCCGAAATTATTAACGTCCAAATTATCAACATGATCTTTGTTTTGTAGAGTAAAATTCAAGAATGATCGGAAGAAATATTTCCATGAAAAAGATCTTTGGATGAAACCTTGAATATCAAGGATATTCTACTAATTTCATGGAGTATAGAAGTCAAAGTTTTAACCAATTTGGGTATAATAAAGAATGGAATAACAAAAGAAATCACCATGCATGCGATATAAGCGCATGGGCGAGTTATTCAGCAGAATAATAAATAACGGAACCGGTCGGTGAAATTCACCTGCAAGCGGGATGTTCCAATGAGAATAATAAAGAGCGGAACGAGTCCGGTGTAAAACACATGTGAGAGGATGTTCCAACGAGAATAATAAAGAGCGGAACCAGTGTCCGTGTAAAAACACATGAGCAGGATGTTCAGCGAGAATAATAAAGAGCGGAACCAGTCAGGTGTAAAACACGAGACAGGATGTTCCAGCGAGAATAATAGAAGAATGTCACCAAGTATAGGGTAATGGCGTATACTGAGTTATTCCAGCGAGAATAATAAGCAATGGAATAACAACAGTTCTCTTCATGAATAAGAAAGAATAACACCCCTTACATTTGGTAGGAGATTGAATCTGCTGGCGGTGTAGTAACAAAATACTCTCTTCTTCTCTCTTATTCTCTCTATACTTTCTCTCTCTATAGCTTGAATGAATTAAGTGAAAATAATGAAGCCCTAGGCCTCTATTTATAGAAGATTTCTAGCTTAGCACTTTAGTGTGAAAAGGCAAGTGGCTTGATTAATCGGTGGTTTGGCCTTTGTAATGTGAAACGACAAGTGGTTCGGCGCTTTTGTAATGTGAAACGACAAGTGGTTCGACGTCTGGTAAAGGTAATTACTATTAACGAAGGTAAATACTATTGTGAAGGTAAATACTATTCACAAGGGTAATTCTTATTATCGACGAAGGTAATTACTATTAATGAAGGTAAATACTATTCACAAGGGTAATTACTATTTGAATGTAATTATTATTGTGAAGGTAAATACTATTCATGAGGGTAATTACTATTAATGAAGGTAATTACTATTGTGAAGGTAAATACTTATTATTGAAGAGACTCTTAGATGATAACATATGAGCCCCCATAAAATAATCAAACTTACCACAAATCATTTTTTTCATCAACACATATTTAATCTTTCAACAATTATTAATCATTTATAACTTGTCATCTCAATTATTGATTTAATACTATAACATATTATACGATGATACTATGACAATAATTGAATCAATAATATAAGAGATATGATCAAAGCAATTATCGTAGCAATAATTGAGCATAAATTTGAGTGACTTCTCACGTAAGCATCGATAATCAATCTGAGTGTCTTCTATGCAACTCACGCGTATTCATCGTACTTTACCACCGGGTAGTTCAACAGTTTTAACGGTAACACCTCCGCCGTTATTTTTATAAAATATTTTTGTCGTTTCTCAATCAAACAATGAATTACGTTGTGGGGTCCACCAATGATTGAGCCATTGTGCGAATATTCCCTAAAAAAAAGAATATTCCCACCAAACGAATATTTTATAACAACTTGCATACTTTGCAAAATTTATAAATATTACCCACAACTATAACATTATATCAAATTTATTCCATAATATTCAAAAATAATATTTATAGAAAAATTCATCTTTATTTATAAAAGCTGGGGTCTTACATTCTAGTTCCCATAGGATTTAGGGATTGATTTAGTACTATAAATAGAGGATGATAGTCAGGGTTTTAGACATTCAATCATCAGTTCTCCTCTATACCATTGAAGTGCAGATCTAGAAGCATGTCAAGCTAGTTCTAGAGGGAGGTGGAACCTTGTTTACAAGTAATTAATTAATTAAGTATTATTATTTATTCCTTCTTGCTTGAGATTTATTCTGATAATCTGTGTTACTTGATTACATACTATTCTATCTGATTCATTTAATTTAGCCAATTAGATTAATATGATAAACATCATCTGCTAGATTAAAATATAGTATTAAGCAAACGATGTGAGACCCCAGATTTTATGAATAAATATTTAATTTTTCTCGAAATAATTTTTTATATTATGATGTGGATTTGATATAATGTTATAGTTGTGGGTAGTATTTAGAAATTTTGCAAAGTATGCAAGTTGTCATATTATATTCGATTGGTCGGGAAATATTCATTTTATGAAGGAATATTCGTACAACGGCGCAATCATTGGTGGACCCCGCAACAGAATTATTGTCGGATTGAGAAAACGACAAAAATATTTTATTGAAAATAACGGCGAAAGTTTTCTGATTAATCTTTGTTGAACTACTCGGTAGTAGTAAAGTAAAGAACGATGTCTGGTCGCATAATATAATAATAGCACGGTATTGATTATTGATGTTTATGTGAGAAGTCACTCGGTTTTGTTCAATTATTGCTACAATAGTTCTTTGCGTAGTATCTCACATTATTTGATTCAATTATTGTTGATTTATACGTTTTGTTTTATTAGTATTATTAACGTAATAAAAGCGAAACATCTTTTATATAAAGCAGGATACTTTTATAAAGTTATTCGTTTTATTAGATAATAATTAGATTATATTATATTTTATTATGCATAGTGTTGCATGTAGCTTTGCGTAGTGTTTTCAGATAGTAAAATCTTTTTTATATAAAATAGAATATTTTATTAAAGTTATTCTATAAATAGAATATATTATATTTTATTATGCATAGTGTTTGCATAGTGCCTGCATAGTGTTTGCATAGTAAAAATCTTTTTATATAAATAGAGTATATTATATTTTATTTAAAAGTTTTTTCTTTAAATATGGACCGTCAGATTAAAGTAAATCGATCTGGACCGTTCATGAGTTAGTTACTATGCATTCTATTTTTCTATAAATAGAAGCTCATTCCTTCATTATTTTCTTACGAATTCACTGAACTCTAAAGAGAGAAAGTTATAGAGAGAAATAAGAAGAGAAGTCTGCTAACTTTCTTTTTCTATATCCAGTTTCTTTTACGGTAAGGAGTGTTATTCTTTCTTATTCATGAAGAGAACTTCTGTTATTCCATTCTTTATTATTCTGTTGGAATAACCTGTAAAAGTGGCATACCCTATACATAACTTTGTATCATGACATACATACCTATACTTGGTGAAATCCTTATGTTATTCCATTCTTATTTATTACATTGGAATAACTTTGTATCTGTGACATACCCTATATTTGGTGAAATCCTTATGTTATTCAATTCTTTATTATTACATTGGAATAACTTTGATGTCTTGTGGTTTACCCTATACTTGGTGGAATGATTTTGTATATGCGGTTTACCCAATACTTGGTGATCTTCTTCTGTTATTCAATTCTTTATTATTATGTTGGAATAACCTGTTTATGCGAAGTATCGCATACTTGGTGAAATTCTTTTATTATTCCGTTCTTTATTATTCTGTCGGAATATCCTGTCGGTGTGAATTTCTCCCGACCTGGTTCCATATTTATTATTCCGCATTTATTATTCTGTCGGAATATCCTATCTGTGTGTTTTACACCGGACCTAGTTCCGTCTTTATTATTCTGTTGGAATAACCTGTCTATGCGAAGTACCGCATGCATGGTGATTTCTGTTGTTATTCCATTCCTTATTATTCTCAGTTGTTTAAAATTTTGACTTCTATACTCCATGAAATTAGTGGAATATCCTTGATATTTGCGTTTCATCCAGTATCTTTTCATGAAAATATTTTTCTGAGCATTCTTGAATTTTACTCTACAAAGCAGTATCATGTTGACAATTTGGAAATTATTGGTTCTTGGATAAATTAATTCTTGAACTTGTTTTATTGAATTATTATGTCATTGTCATCATCCTCATGTTTATATTATGTTTAAAGTCATTTGTGGCCTGTAGTGCATAGATGGACTTGGTATGATTATGATCAGGGATTATTCGGTATAATCATGACCGTAATGTTACAAATGATGTGGAAAAAGTCCTCGTTGGCCCGTAGTGCAATGATGGATAGTTTTTGGTATGATTATGACTATGGATTCTCTTCGGCCAAGGGTGCAAAGATGAATTGTTTTATAGCATGATCAGGACCGTTGATGAAAACACGATTATCTTTGGCATGTAGTGCACGGATAATTCGTGGTCGTGATACTAAAGAATATCCTTGGCCTGTAGTGCATGGATGATTTAATGATGTGGATTATTTATTGAGCTGAGTCTCAGCGATAAAAGTGATGAAAAACCTTTTAAATCATAAAAGATAGTAGATTTTATTCTCTACTTGACTCTCTTAATGGATTGCATGTTCATTGCAGATTAAACTTGATGTCTATTGTATTTTATCGGTTTAACATTGTTGGAGACTAATGATAATTTATTACGCATTATCTTAGTCATAATATTTCTTCTTTGGGCTAGTTGAGCTCACCCTTTCTTTCATTGTTCTCTTGAGAAATGAAAAGCGTGTAAATGGGGCTAGTCGGGGAATGGAGTGATGGTCCAGAGGATAGCATTAGTAGTCCTCACTATTCTGTGAAATAGTGTGACAATAAATGTAATGAGGACTCCATTGAGAGTGGATATTGTCTTGAAGACAATATTTGTATTTAAACTTACAGCATATGTTTTGTCGTATTTTACATGACTGTTGTATTATTAGTTTGTATTTGAATTTTGTACCATGTATTTGGCGACTCAAGATGGGTGATGTATACCTATTTTGGGGGCGTCACAGTTGGTATCAAAGTTTAGGGATATGATCCCTGGCTGAGATGTGAGACAAGAACTAGGAGGGGAGAGACGGGATATTCCTTTGCTAGTATGACCTACCTAAGTTTATTTGATATTTAATTGGTCGGTTAGAGTATAGGGATAATATGTGATATGATAATTAACCCTTGTTTTATGGCAGTGTTTGAAAATGGCATCCGAGAATGTTGAGAACATCAATGGAGCACAGGAGACCATTGAGTCTCCACAGATCAATAGTCAGGATAATGTGCATCAGGAAGGCGATAATCATCAGGCAAACAACAACACTGACCAAATGACGAACGACGGTACGTTTATGAGCTTTTAAGAATTCATACAACATCAGGCGAAGGCGACTCCTATTCATAATGTAGGTAAATATAATGGCAACTCACGGTTGGTCACTGCTAAGCAGTTCAAGGAGCTGGGACCACCGGAGTTTTTGGAAAAGCCAGAACCACTTAAGGCGGAGACGTGGATAAAGCAGATTACCAAGATATTTGATGTCTTGGAATGCTCAGAGAAGCAAAAGGTTCTATTCTCCATCTTTATGTTGCGTGAAAAAACAGATCATTAGTGGGAATGCAAAAAGCGTACCCGACTGGCCTTTTCAAGATGTCTTGGGAGAAGTTCCAAGAGTTGTTCAATGACAAGTACTTTCCCGAAAGCATTCGTCACATGAAGGAGGTGGAGTTTATCAAGCTGGAGCAAAACAATATGACCGTGTCACAGTACGAGGCTAAGTTTGCGGAGTTATCCCGGTTTACATCCCATTTGGTCGATAATGAGGAGAGAATGACGCGAATGTTTCTGCGAGGTTTGAAAACCAATATACGTCAATACCTCATTTCTCACAAACTTTGTTTGTAATCAGATGTTGTGAATAGGGCTCTGTTATTGGAGCGCGATAATGAGTCAGCACAACTAAAAGGTAACGACCAACAACACGATAATAATCATCATGGTGGTGGTGGTAGCATCGAACAATGATAACCATCGTGGGGAAATTATCATGCCAAGAATGGTAACCACTTGGTGGTAATCATGGCCACAACAATAAGAATGGACATTTCAAGAAGAAAAGGTTCAACAATGAGCGTGAAGGCGTCGGCGCCGACACCCGTTTCAAAGGAAGAAGAAGCGACCACTGCCGGTCGTATGTTTCAAAATGCGATTTGGAGAGGACACATCCGTCAAACCAAGCACGCTGTGACGATCAAAGCGTGTTTTAATTGCGGAAGAGAAGGTCACCTAGCTCGATTTTGTCGTATGGTGAAGTCAAGTCCAGTTGGGATAGTGATGCCAAAGGATGTCCCAGACAAGCCAAAGCCGGTAGTTTAAGAGAGAGCGTTTTTTTTTCTCGTGACGAGAAACCTGAATAAAATTATCACATGTATGTTAGTCATAAGCTCTTGTGAAGTCTATATCGTGTTAGACACCGGTTCTACCTATTATTTTATCTCTCTTGCTTGCGTTCAACGTTTAAATTTGACTCCGAAGAAGTTAGACTTTGACTTATTGGTTGAAACTTCGTTAGTAGGAGCCTTCGTTACCTCCACTGTTTATAAATCTTGTTAATTCAAATAAACATTTTCACGTTACCTGTCGATCTTATATCTTTGAAAATATTTTCCTTTGATGTGATTTTAGGAATCGATTGGTTAACTACTCATCATGCTTTTTATAAAGTTGTTAGCTTTCATACTCCTAACCAACCTGTTATGCGAATTCAAAGTAACCAAACCACTAAAGTCAGTCACTGTCATATTAAGCCATAAGTAAAGAGCCCCGATCCTTTCATTGTTGACTTCCTTGTGTGGAATGCATCGAAGCCAGACTTTCTGTAGGCGACATCGTGAATGAAGATGGCAAGTTGATAGGTATCCTTGTGAGGTGCTATCCAGGTTAAGGGATAGGAGTCACAGTTGGTATCAATGTGACGTATTATCTAAGTCATGAATGAGAGTCACAGTTTTGAATGATATTTCTATTGTTAATAAATTTCCTGACATATTCTGAAGACTTCCTAGCCTACCCTAGAGCGTGAAATCGAATTTTGTATTGACCCCAATACAAAAACCCATTTCTTAAACCCTCAAATATTTCTTTACTTAAGACAAACGTATCATGCGCCAAAGACGTTGACTCGAGCTGTTGAAGATTACGATCGTACCATTCAATATAAATCGTAGAAAATGACGTGGTAGGGTGGCGTGTTGAGTAGAAGATCATATCGTTCACGAAGTGCGATGTTGTTAACACAAAGACTCATTTCGTATAACTTACAAATGATAAAGATAGAGTTAAAGACTACAGGGACCCACGTGAAGATAACGAATATATGAGTAGAATTGACTTTAATCGATAAAGTTAAAGTCATTCAAAACTACACCGGAGGTGATGAATGTGAAGAAGAAGGTTCAAGAGGGCGTTATTCTAGAAGCAAGAATCGACGAAGAGAGGAAATCTCAACCCTCGATTTAATTGGCCCATTTGAAATCCTCGATTAAGTAGGAGCTATGGCTTATAGACTCGTTTTACCACCAAGTATGTTGCGTGTTCATAACGTTTTTAACGTATCGATGTTACGTAAATATGTGGACGACCCGAACCACATTAATAATTTAGAACCGGACGAGATAGCGGATGATTTAACGTTTGAGGAGATACATGTTAAAATCTTGGATAAGAAGAATCGTATTCAACACTCAAAGGTTATACCTCAAGAGTTAGAATTTAAAGTAAAGTCAAGGTATCCTCACCTGTTCGGCATACCAGGTACGTACGTAAATTTCGAGGGCGAAATTCTATAAGGAGGTGAGATTGTGAGACCCCAGATTTTATGAATAAATATTTAATTTTTCTCGAAATAATTTTTTATATTATGATGTGGATTTGATATAATGTTATAGTTGTGAGTAGTATTTAGAAATTTTGCAAAGTATGCAAGTTGTCATATTATATTCGATTGGTCGGGAAATATTCGCATATATGCATGTTAATCATCAATCATTGGTGGACCCATAATAGAATTATTGCCGGATTGAGAAAAGCGACAAAAATATTTTATTAAAAATAACGACGGAAGTTTTACTGATTATCTTTGTTGAACTACTCGGTAGTAAAAATGCGATGTCTGGCGTGGTTGCATAGTAGAGTACTTGCGGTATTGATTATTGATGTTTATGTGAAAAGTCACTTAGTTTTGTTCAATTATTGCTACTGATAGTTGTTGCGTAGTATCTCACATTATTTGATTCAATTATTGTTGATTTATACGTTTTGTTTTATTAGTATTATTAACGTAATAAAAGCGAAACATCTTTTATATAAAACATAATACTTTTATAAAGTTATTCGTTTTATTAGATAATAATTAGATTAGATTATATTTTATTATGCGTAGTGTTTTGCATAGTAAAATCTTTTTATATAAAGCAGAATACTTTATTAAAGTTATTCTATAAATAGAATATATTATATTTTATTATGCATAATGTTTGCATAGTTCCTGCATAGTATTTGCATAGTAAAAATCTTTTTATATAAATAGAATATATTATATTTTATTTAAAAGATTTTTCTTTAAATATGGACCGTCAGATTAAAGTAAATCGATCTGGACCGTTCATGAGTTAGTTACTATGCATTCCATTTTTCTATAAATAGAAGCTCATTCCTTCATTATTTTCTTACGAATTCACTGAACTCTAGAGAGAAAAAGTTATAGAGATAAATAAGAAGAAAAGTCTGCTAACTTTCTTTTCCTATATCCAATTTCTTTTACGGTAAGGGGTTTTATTCTTTCTTATTCATGAAGAGAACTTCTGTTATTCCATTCTTTATTATTCTGTTGGAATAACCTGTAAAAGTGGCATACCCTATACATAACCTGTATACGCGACATACCCTATACTTGGTGAAATCCTTATGTTATTCATTTCTTATTTATTCTGTTGGAATAACCTGTATACGCGGCATACCCTATGCTTGGTGAAATCCTTATGTTATTCAATTCTTTATTATTACATTGGAATAACTTTGTGTCTGTGGTTTACCTATACTTGGTGGAATGACTTTTTGTATATCACGGTTTACCCAATACTTGGTGATCTTCTTCTGTTATTTAATTCTTTATTATTATGTTGGAATAACCTATTTATGCGAAGTACCGCATACTTGGTGAAATTCTTTTATTATTAGTTCTTTATTATTCATCGGAATATCCTATCGGTGCATTAATTTCACGACACGGTTCCATATTTATTATTCTACATTTATTATTACGTATTCTTTTGGAATATCTTGTGCGTGTGTTTTACAGGACTGGTTAAAATCTTTATTATTACATTGTTTGAATAACAAAATTCATCATCTTTAAGTACCGCATGCATGGTGATTTCATTGTTATTCCATTCCTTATTATTCTCAGTTGGTTAAAATTTTGACTTCTATACTCCATGAAATTAGTGGAATATCCTTGATATTTGCGCTTCATCCAATATCTTTTCATGGAAATATTTTTCTGAGCATTCTTGAATTTTACTCTACAAAGCAGTATCATGTTGACAATTTGGACATTATTGATTCTTGGATAAATTAATTCTTGAACTTGTTTTATTGAATTATTATGTCATTGTCATCATCCTCATGTTTATATTATATTGAAAGTCATCTATGGCCTGTAGTGCATAGATGGACTTGGTATGATTATGACCAGGGATTATTCGGTATAATCATGACCGTAATGTTACAAATGATATAGAAAAAGTCCTCATTGGCCCGTAGTGCATTGATGGACAGTTTTTGGTATGATAATGGCTATGGATTCTCTTCGGCCAAGGGTGCAAAGATGAATTGTTTTATAGCATGATCAGGATCGTTGATGAAAACACGATTATCTTTGGCCTGTAGTGCACGGATAATTCGTGGTCGTGATACTAAAGAATATCCTTGGCCTGTAGTGCATGGATGATTTAATGATGTGGATTATTTATTGAGTTGAGTCTCAGCGATAAAAGTGATGAAAAAAATTTTAAATCATAAAAGATAGTAGATTTTATTCTCTACTTGACTCTCTTAATGGATTCCATGTTCCGCTGCAGTTAAACTTGATGTCTATTGTATTTTATCAGTTTAACATTGTTAGAGACTAATGATAATTTATTCTGCATTATCTTAGTCATAATATTTCTTACTGGGCTAGTTGAGCTCACCCTTTCTTTCGTTGTTCTCTTCAGGAAATGAAAACGTAGCTGGGGCTAGTCGGGGAATGGAGTGATGGTCCAGAGGATAGCATTAGTAGTCCTCACTATTCTGTGAAATAGTGTGACAATAAATGTAATGAGGACTCCATTGAGAGTGGATATTATCTTGAAGACAATATTTGTATTTAAACTCACAGCATATGTTTTGTCGTATTTTACACGACTGCTGTATTATTATTTTGTATTTGAATTTTGTATCATGTATTTGGCGACTCAAGATGGGTGATTTATACCTATTTTGGGGGCGTCACAAACGATATTATATTTGATCATAAGTAGTAATTAGTAATGCATAATTGTGGACAGGCTTTTGAGTATTGCTAAGATTATTGGAAGACAAGTTAAATAATTTCTGATTGTTTAATTGTTGCTTGGAATAACCTGATTCTCATTGTTCATGCTACTGTTATATTAAATCTAGACCGATGATAGTTCTAGGTTGTATGATAATTAGGGTTTATTGGGACGATTGTCACTTTAAATTTATTACAAAAGGAGAATTGCGGATAGTTAGCGATTGCGGTTATCTTGGGTTATTAATCTCATTCGAGGGTAAATAATAGCAACTTGATTAATTGATTGTTGTAACTTGGTGAAACTGAACTGCAGAACTAAAGTTTTTACATCTTTAGTTAATCTTATTATCTAATTCTGTTTTTCTTAGTTTGAAAACAAATTTCAAAAACCCCATCTTTATTTTCAATTAAAAATAGTAGAATAATTCTAAAACAACTTAAGGGGGTGTATTCAATTAAGATTTTAAAAGTTTGGTTGTATTCAATCAAGACATTTAAAGAGTATAAAAGTTTAGTGGTATTCAATTACAACTTTTTTAATGTCTTTAAAAGTTAGGTGGTATTGAATTAAGATTTTTACAAAGTCTATAAAAGTATTTTGGTATTCAAAAAGTCATAGACTTTTCAGATTTCTATTAAATGGTAGAGTTTGACGGACTTTAGAAGAAGAATTATAACTATCAACTCATATCCAAAGTCTGACCTCATCTCTAAAGATTTATAAAGACATCCAAATAAACACAAAAGTGGATAAAACTAGTTATTAATTGGACTTTGTGTTTTATTGGGTCAAACTAATTATTTATTGTATATGGGCTAATAAATATTAATATGTGATGGATAAATAATTTGGGCCATAAAAATAATTAGGTTTATTATAATAATATAATTAACAAGATATATTAATAAGTAAACAAATAACTAATGACCTAATCTGAATTGGTGAGGAAAAAAGCAGTCGTTCGAAAGTTTCCAATAGAAAGAGGAAAGAGATTTGTTCAACAAATGTGAGATAAAATCATAAAACTCTCATATCAATTGTAAAGATTATGTATGTATAATATATGAAAATAGAAAATATATGATGTGTATGTGTTACTGTTAATATATGATTATGTATGTATAATATATAAAATTACTGTTAATTTTTGAAAATATATGATTATGATTATGTGTGACGCCCCCAAAATTAGGTATACGTCACCCATCTTGGGTCGCCACTTACATGGTACATAAATTCAAATACAACTTACTAATATAAGCATGCGTATACAATACGACATAAAGCGTGAGTTTGAATACAAATATTGTCTACTAGATATTATACAAATTCAAAAGGAGTTCTCATTACAACTATTATCACACTATTTCACAGAATAGTGAGGACTACTAATGCTATCCTCTGGACCATTACTCCGTTCCCCGACTCGTCCCAGCTATGTTCTCATTTCCTGAAGAGAACAGTGAAAGAAAAGGTGAGCTCAACTAGCCCAGTAAGAAATATTATGACTAAGATAATGCAGAATAAATTATCATTAGCCTTCAACAATGTTAAACTGATAAAATACAATAGACAACCATTTTAACTGCAGCGGAATATGCAATCCATTAAAAGAGTCAAGTAGAGAATAAAATCTACTATCTTTTAGGTTTTAAAAGGTTTTCATCAATTTTTATCGCTGAGACTCAGCTTAATAAATAAACCACCACATCTAATCATTCCTGTACCACGGTCAAGGATTTTCATCAAATTATCAATGGTCATGACTATCTACCGAATCACCCTGGTCATAATCATACCAAAAACTATCCATCAACGCATTACTGTGCCATCGAGGACTTTTATCACATCATTTATAACAAGCCATGATTATACTTAGAATGATCCCTGGTCATAATCATAATAAGTTCATCTATGCACGTAAACCAAAGATAACATAATATATCATGAGGATGATGACAATGACATAATAATTCAATAAAACAAGTTCAAGAATTATTTTATCCAGGAATTAGTAACGTCCAATTGTCAACAAGATACTATTTTGTAGAGTAAAATTCAAGAATGATCGGAAGAATATTTCCATGAAAAGATCTTTGGATGAAACGCAAATATCGAGGATATTCTACTAATTTCATGGAATATAGAAGTCAAAGTTTTAACCAATTTGGGTATAATAAAGAATGGAATAACAAAAGAAATCACCGTGCATGCGGTACTTGCCGCATAGACGAGTTATTCCAACAGAATAATAATAACGGAACGAGTCGGTGAAATTCACAAGCGGGATGATCCAACCAGAATAATAAATACTAAATAATAAACAATGGAACCGAGTTTGGTGTAAAACACATGATGAGGATATTCCAACGAGAATAATAAATGCGGAATAATAATCAATGGAACCGTGGTGTAAAAAACACGCGATGAGGATATTCCAAAGAATAATAAAGAATGGAATAATGAAGAAGATCACCAAGTATAGGGGATTTAGCAGCGTATCTGAGTTATTCCAATGAATAAATAAGAATGGAATAATATAAAGATTTCACCAAGTATAGGGTATGCAGCGTATACAAGTTATGTATAGGGTATACCACTTTTACAAAAGTTATTCAGCAGAATAATAATGAATGGAATAATGAAGTTCTCTTCATGAATAAGAAAGAATAACACCTTACGGTACAACAAATAATACCCTTCAAGTAAAAGACACTTTGGATATCAAAGTAGTGAAGTGCGAGAATACTCTTCTTCTTCTCTCTATAGATTTTCTCTCTATAGCTTCTCTCTATAATTTCTCTCTCAGAGTTTAGGTGAATTAAAAGAAAATAATGAAGGAATGAGCTTTTATTTATAGGAAAATAGAATGCATAGTAATTAATCCATGAGCGGTCCAGATTGATTTACTTTAATCGATCATCCATATTTAAAGCAAAATCTTTTAAATAAAATATAATATATTCTATTTATATAAAAACATTTTACTATGCAAACACTATGCAACACTACTGCAAAACACTTTACGCAAACACTATGCATAATAAAATATAATATATTCTATTTATAGAATAACTTTAATAAAGTATTTACATTTTATATAAAAAGATGTTTCGTTTTATTACGTTAATAATCTGAATAAAACAAAACGTCATTATCGCTATAATAATTCATATTATTAATCGACAATAATGGAATCAAACCGGTGACTTCTCACATAAGCATCAATAATCAATACCGTCTTCTTATGCGACCACACGTATTCTTGTACTTTTACTACCAAGGAGTAGTTCAACAAGATCAACCAGTAAAACTTCCGTCGTTATTTCAATAAAATATTTTTGTCGTTTTTCTCAATCAAACAATAATTACATTGTGAGGTCCACTAATGATTGAGTAGTTATGCGAATATTCCCCGCTAAACCAAGAATATTCCCGACCAATCGAATATAATATAACCACTTGCATACTTTACAAAATTTATAAATACTACCCACAACTATAATATTATCTCAAATTCATACCATAATATTAAAAATTATTTCGACAAAATTTAAATCTTTATTGATAAAATCTGGGGTCTCACAATCTCCCTCCTATGGAATTTCGCCCTCGAAATTAGAAGTGCGATACAGTATGATAAAGAAATGAGGATACCTTGAATACCTTTATCGTTGAAAAATTAAATTCATCTTTGCAATCCGGCAAAGATATTCATTAACAATTCATCTTTTTACTACTGGGCAAAAGATATGTTGTAAAACCAATAATCTTGAGACTCGACTTAATAGTATCACAACCATTAATTATTCATGCACTCTTGGCTAAGGATATTCGTGTTTTCAATTACGGTCATGATTATCCGAATAATCCGTGGTCATAATCATACCAAGTCTATCAATGCACTACGACTAAAGATGACTTTTACCACATCCATGAATTAATATTTCATTCTTTGAGACTCATTCAATAATTAATCCATATCATCGAATCATCCCCGCACTACGGGCCGAGGATATTCATTAGTATCACGACCACGAATTATCCATGCACTACTACCAAAGATAATCGTGTATTCATTAGTATCACGACCACAAATTATCCATGCACTACTACCAAAGATAATTGTGTATTCATTAGTATCGACCGACCAAATTATCCATGCACTACGACCAAAGATAATCGTGTATTCATTAGTATCACGACCACAAATTATCCATGCACTACTACCAAAGATAATCGTGTATTCATTAGTATCACGACCACAAATTATCCATGCACTACTACTACCAAAGATAATTGTGTATTCATTAGTATCACGACCACAAATTATCCATGCACTACTACCAAAGATAATCGTGTATTCATTAGTATCACGACCACAAATTATCCATGCACTACTACGACCAAAGATAATTGTGTATTCATTAGTATCACGACCACAAATTATCCATGCACTACTACCAAAGATAATCGTGTATTCATTAGTATCACGACCATAAATTATCCATGCACTACTATTTAAAGATAATTGTGTATTCATTAGTATCACGACCACAAATTATCCATGCACTACGGCCAAAGATAATCGTGTATTCATTAGTATCACGACCACGAATTATCCATGCACTACGGCCAAAGATAATCGTTTATTCATTAGTATCACGACCACGAATTATCCATGATTTTCATTAGTCCAATGCTTTTATTATGACTTTCATCATAATCCACGTAAACAGATCCTTTTAGTTGAAGAAATATTTGAGGGTTTAAGAAATGGGTTTTTGTACTGGGGTCAATACAAAATTCGATTTCACACTCTAAGTAGGCTAACAAGTCTTCAAGAATACGCCAAGAAATTTATTAATGATAGAAATATCATTCAAGCTCATTACTCTCGTCCAAGACTTGGATAAGACGTCACATTAATACCAACTGTGACTTCTATCCCTTAACTTTGAGATAGCACCTCACAATGATACCTATAAACTTGCCATCTTCATTCACGATGTTGCCTCTGAAAATGCGGCGCGGTGCATTCCACACAAGGAAGTCAACAACGAAAGGTTCGGGGCTCTTTACTTATGGCTTGATATAATGATGATTAACTTTAGGGTTTGGTTACTTTGAATTCAGTATAACAAGGTTGGTTATGAATATAAAAGCTAACAACCTTACTGAAAAGCATGATGAGTAGTTAACCAATTGATTCCTAAAATCACATCAAAGACAAGTATTTTCAAAAGATAAGATCGACAGTAGCGTGAAAATGTTTATTTGAATTAAACAAGATTTAAAAATAGTAAGCGATGTGAAGGCTCCTACTAACGAAGTTTCAACCGATAAGTCAAAATTTAACTTCTTGAGTCAAATTCAAACGTTGAACACAACTAGGTGAAATAAAAGAGTGGGTAGAAGCGGTATCTAACACGGTATAGACTTCATGAGAGCTTGTGATTAACTTACCGTGATAATTTTATTCGAGTTCCTCGTCACGAGAAAAAACGCTCTCTCTTAAACTTCTAGGCTTTGGTTTATCTGGGAATGACCTTTGGTGCCTCCATCCTAGTTGAATTTGTCTTGATGGCGACAAAATCGAGCTAAGTGACCTTCTCTTCCACAATTATAACATGCTTTTGAACGCATGGCGCTTGATTCGACCCCGATGTGTCCTCTCCTCGCATTTGAAGCATATAATAGGTGGTCCTTCTCCTTCCTTAACAAAAGTCTTTGGTCTTGACGTCTTTCCATCATTGTTGAATCTCCTTTTCTTGAAATGTCCATTCTTATTATTTTGGTACGATTACCACCCAAAGTGGTTACCATATCGGCTTTGTTGATTCCCTCACGCTTGTTGTCACCGCTCGATGACTACTCTCATTGGTATTATAATTTTTTGAAATTTGCTCTCTTTTAGTTGCGTTGACTTCGTTATCGCGCTCCACTAAGCGAGCCCTATTTACAACATCCGAATAAAAACACGGTTTATGAGAAATAAGATGTTGGCGTATCTCCGCTTCAAACCTCTTAAAAACATTCGCGCCATTCTCTCTTCATTATCCACCAAGTGGGGGACGAAATCGTGATAACTCAAAGCAAATTTTACCTCGTATTGCGACACGGTCATATTGTTTTTGTTCTAACTTGATAAACTCCACCTCCTTCCGTGTGGCGAATACTTTCGGAAAGTATTTGTCGTTGAAGCGACTCTGAAACTTCTCCCAAGATATCTTGATCTGACGGAGTTGAGTACGTTTTACCGATTCCCACCGATGTCGCCTCTCCGTAGAACATAAAAGCTGAAAAAGGAACCTTTTGCTTCTCGGAACATCCCAAGACATCAAATATCTTGGTAATCTGCTTTATCCATGCTTCCGCTTGAAGTGGTTTTGGCTCTCCTTAAACTCGGTGGTCCCGGCTCCTTGAATTGTTTAGCGGTGACCGCCGAGAGTTTTTCATGTTTCCACCTACGTTTTGGATGTGAGTCGCTTTACTTTGATGTTGCATGAATTCTAAAAACTTTTTAAACGTCAGTCGTTAAATCGATTGATCGGTGTTGTTGTTTACGGGAGGATTATCGCCATCTGTTGCACATTGTTCAGATTATTGATCGTGGAGAATCAGCGGTCTCTCGTGCTCTATTGCTATTCTCAACATTCTTGGATGCCATTTTCAAACACCGCCACAAAATAAGGGTTAATTGACATGCAACATATTATCACTATACTCTAACCGACCAATTAAATACCAAATAAACTTAGGTAGGTCATACTAGCGAAGAATTCCCATCTCTCCCTCCTAGTTCTTATCTCGCATCTTAGCGAGGATCATATCCCTAAGCTCGATACTTGTGACTCGACTGGACACCAACTTGTGTCAAGACCTCACATCGGTACTGTCGACACACCGAAAAGGCGGCGCCCCTACGGAGAGTCTGGCTTCGGTGCATTCCCCATCAACAGGAAGTCACCAGCGAGAGGCTCGGGGCTCTTCACACTTATGGCTCTGATACCAACTGTGACTCTGGACACCAACTTGTGTCAGCACCTCACATCGGTACCTATCAGCTTGCCACCGAAAGACGGCGTCCCCTACGGAGAGTCTGGCTTCGGTGCATTCCCCATCAACAGGAAGTCACCAGCGAGAGGCTCGGGGCTCTTCACACTTATGGCTCTGATACCAACTGTGACGCCCCCAAAATTAGGTATACGTCACCCATCTTGGGTCGCTACTTACATGGTACATAAATTCAAATACAACTTACTAATATAAGCGTAGGTATGCAATACGATATAAAGCGTGAGTTTGAATACAAATATTGTCTACTAGATATTATACAAATTCAAAAGGAGTCCTCATTACAACTATTATCACACTATTTCACGAATAGTTAGGACTACTAATGCTATCCTACGGACCATTACTCCGCTCCCCAGACTCGTCTCGGCTATGTTCTCATTTCACGAAGAAAAAATGAAAGAAAGGGTGAGCTCAACTAGCCCAAGAAGAAATATTATGACTAAGATAATGCAGAATAAATTATCATTAGCCTTCACGATGTTAAACCGATAAAATACAATAGACAACCATTTTAAGCTGCAATGAATATGCAATCCATTAAAAGAGTCAGTAGAGAATAAAATCTACTATCTTTTAGGTTTCAAAAGGTTTTCATCATTTTTATCATTTGAGACTCAAACTTAATAAATAAACCACCACATCTAATCATTTCTGTACCGCGGTCAAGGATTTTCATCAAATTATCAATGGTCGCGACTATACCGAATCACCCCTGGTCATAATCATACCAAAACTATCCATCACTACATTTACAGCCACCGAGGACTTTTTATCACATCATTTATAACAAGCCGTGATTATACAAGAATGATCCTGGTCATAATCATACTAAGTTTATCTATGCACGTAAACCAAAGATAACATAATATATCATGAGGATGATGACAATGACATAATAATTCAATAAAACAAGTTCAAGAATTATTTTATCCAGGAATTAGTAACGTCAAATTGTCAACAAGATCTTTGTTTTGTAGAGTAAAATTCAAGAATGATCGGAAGAATATTTCCATGAAAAGATCTTTGGATGAAACGCAAATATCAAGGATATTCTACTAATTTCATGGAGTATAGAAGTCAAAGTTTTAACCATTTGGGTATAATAAAGAATGGAATAACAAAAGAAATCACCATGCATGCGGTGATTGCGATAGCAGACGAGTTATTCAATGAATAATAATAACGGAACCGGTCGGTGAAATTCTGCAAGCAGGATGATCCAACGAGAATAATAAATCTTGAATAATAAACAATGGAACCGGTCAGGTGTAAAACACACGCACGAGGATATTCAATGAGAATAATAAATGCGGAATAATAATCAATGGAACCGAAGTAGGTGTAAAACACATGCATGGATATTCCAGCGAGAATAATAAAGAATGGAATAATGAAGAAGATCACCAAGTATAGGGGATTTAAAGCGTATCTGAGTTATTCCAGCCGAATAAATAAGAATGGAATAATATAAGGATTTCACCAAGTATAGGGTATCTGGCGTATACAAGTTATGTATAGGGTATACCACTTTTACTGAGTTATTCAACGAATAATAATGAATGGAATAATGAAGTTCTCTTCATGAATAAGAAAGAATAACACCCTTACGCAAGTACAACAAATAATACCCTTACTAGTAAAAAGACTTTGGATATCAAAGTAGTGAAGTACAGAATACTTCTTCTTCTCTCTCTATAGATTTTCTCTCTATAGCTTCTCTCTATAATTTATCTCTCTAGAGTTTCAAATTGAATTCGTAAGAAAATAATGAAGGAATGAGCTTTATTTATAGGAAAATAGAATGCATAGTAATTAATCCATGAAGCGGTCCAGATTGATTTACTTTAATGACTATGGTCCATATTTAAAGCAAAATCTTTTAAATAAAATATAATATATTCTATTTATATAAAAACATTTTACTATGCAAACACTATGCAACACTATGCATAATAAAATATAATATATTCTATTTACGTAATAACTTTAATAAAGTATTACATTTTATATAAAAAGATGTTTACGCTTTTATTACGTTAATAATACTGAATAAAACAAAAGCGTCATTATCGCTATAATAATTCATATTATTAATCGATGATAATGGAATCAAATGAGTGACTTCTCACATAAGCATCAATAATCAATACAGTCTTCTTATGCAACCACACGTGACGTATTCTTTGTACTTTTACTACCGAGTAGTTCAACAATATCAACCGGTAAAACTTCCGTCGTTATTTGATAAAATATTTTTGTCGTTTTCTCAATCAGGCACAATAATTACATTTAATAGGGTCCACCAATGATTGAGTAGTTATGCACGAATATTTCCCGCTAAACCGAATATTCCCAGACCAATCGAATATAATATAACCACTTGCATACTTTGCAAAATTTATAAATACTACCCACAACTATAATATTATCTCAAATTCATACCATAATATTAAAAATTATTTCAACAAAATTTAAATCTTTATTGATTAAATCTGGGGTCTCACATTATGTATGTATAATATATGAAAATATATGATTATGTATGATTATGATTATGTATAATTATGATTATGTGTTACAGTTAATATATGAAAATATATGATTATGTATGTACAATTCCGTGAGTGGTTATCAGACTCTTCACCTAGTTCTGCAGGAACATATTCATCAGTCATCCTTATATAGTGTGAAAGTGGTGCTTTATGCTTGGTCTTTTTCTGAATCCTTGTCAGAATACCTTTCAATATCTATGTTTGCATTACCTATCACACACATTTAAACAGACGTAAACTCAAGATCATGGATGAACACATTATTTTGCAATAAAATATCTTATAAGACACTACCAAGTACATGGAGTCGCTTTCAAACATTATGGATGATGCACAAAAATTCATTACATTTACTAATAGATCAAATTGAAGGTGTCTTTATATTGTTTGGAAAATTGATAAACATGGACTACTTTATGCCACAAAAGCCTACCATATTAGAAAATTGAGAACCATATTTCTCTTACATATAAACAATAACTTAGAATTGGTTTCTCTAGTAAAACACATAAAAGCTCATGCATTTTGCTCTTGAACCAATGAATATATTGTATCTTCATCACTTTCTTTGATGCAATTCTAGCGACCATTGTATGTATAATATATGTGTGACACCCCCAAAATAGGTATACATCACCCATTTTGAGTTGTCAATAACATGGTACAGAAATAACTACATCTTTATTAATACAACATATAAATTATGAGTTTAAATCTGAGATATTGTATAAATGCAGACAATATCCACACCCAAATAAATCCTAATCACAATTATTGATACATTATTTTACAAAAATGGTGAGGACTACTAAACAACTCTCTAGAACCATCATTCCATACCCCGACTCGTACTCGCTACATTCTCGTTTCTTGAGAAGAAAAATGGAACAAAAAGGAAAAGGGTGAGCTCAACTAGCCCAGTAAAGAATATTATGACTAAGATAAAATAGAACAAATTATCGTTAGTCTTCAATAGGAAAAAATCTGATAAAATACAATAGACAACAAGTTTCAGATCAATATTCACAGCGGAAAATAATAATTCATAGAAGAGTTACGTAGAGAATGAAATCTACTATTATCTATGAATTTAACAGTCCATCAACAATATTTTTATCCCTGTAACATCAATCAATGTACATCTTGAATCATATATTCATCTTTGCACTACAGGCCAAAGATATTCATCAGTTGGTCATGTTCATCTCAACACATGTTCATCTTTGCACTACGGGCCAAAGATATTCATCATAAAATCATTAATCTTTGCACTACAGGCCAAAGATATTCAATTATATCATCATTTAGGACTGAGGATGATGAAAAATATTTTAAAGAAAACGAATCCAGTGAAACAAAAGAATAAATATCAAGGATTCGTATTTCAGCTATTTCATGTCCAAAAATGCCTCATAAATAATCATAGTGGAGTAAAATTTAAGAATGATCAAAACATGGATACAATCAAAGCTAGTATCCATAATCGATATTTTGGACGAAAAGGAAAAAATTCATTTTTCGATGAATAGTGCCGTATTCGTTAATAGTGTCATATACGTGAATAGTGCCGTATACGTGAATAGTTACCCCGACACAAAAAGTTTCAAATTTGATTAAAAGTTCAAACCAATATTTTGGGATAATGATATTGAAGAAAATAATATCATTTAATAAAAAAATATCCCTTACCTCGAAAGAATAGTACTTCTGGCTGGAATACTGGGTATAGTGCTGAAGGGAACTTACACCATATAACAACCCTCAAAGTATCAAAATACTCACAAGAATACGCTCAATATATCGAGAGAGAAAGAGAGAGAAAACTTTAGTTTCTGGTGTAATTTTCAATTCTAACCTAAGCACCCTATTTATAGAAAAATTCTTAGAACACTTGTGACGCCTCCAAAAGAGGTATACGTCACCCATCTTGAGTCGCCAAAAACATGGTACAAAATTCAAATACAAACTAATAATACAGCAGTCGTGTAAAATACGACAAAACATATGCTGTGAGTTTAAATATAAATATTATCTTCTAGACAATATCCACTCTCAATGGAGTCTTCATTACATTTATTGTCACACTATTTCACAGAATAGTGAGGACTACTAATGCTATCCTATGGACCATCACTCCATTCCCCGACTAGCCCCAGCTACGTTCTCATTTCCTGAAGAGAATAATGAAAGAAAGGGTGAGCTCAACTAGCCCAGTAAGAAATATTATGACTAAGATAATGCAGAATAAATTATCATTAGTCTCCAACAATGTTAAACTGATAAAATACAATAGACATCAAGTTTAAGCTGCGGTGAACATCTGATCCATTAAGAGAGTCAAGTAGAGAATAAAATCTACTATGTTTTATGATTTAAAAAGTTTTTCATCACTTTTATTGCTGAGACTCAACTCAATAAATAATTCACATCATTAAATCATCCCTGCACTACAGGCCAAGGTATTCTTTAGTATCACGACCACGAATTATCCATGCACTACGGGCCAAAGATAATCGTGTTTTCATCAACGGTCCTGATCATGCTATAAAATAATTCATCTTTGCACCCTTGGCCGAAGAGAATCCATAGCCATAATCATACCAAAAACTGTCCATCAATGCACTACGGGCCAACAAGGACTTTTTCCACATAGGGTATGCCACGTATACAGGTTATGTATAGGGTATGCCACTTTTACAGGTTATTCCAACAGAATAATAAAGAATGGAATAACAGAAGTTCTCTTCATGAATAAGAGAGAATAACACCCTTACCGTAAAAGAAACCGGATATAGGAAAAGAAAGTTAGCAGACTTCTCTTCTTATTTCTCTCTATAACTTTCTCTCTCTAGAGTTCAGTGAATTCATAAGAAAATAATGAAGGAATAAGTTTCTATTTATAGAAAAATTGAATGCATAGTAACTAACTCATGAACGGTCCAGATCGAATTACTTTAATCTGACGGTCCATATTTAAAGAAAAATCTTTTAAATAAAATAAAATATATTCTATTTATATAAAAAGATTTTTACTATGCAAACACTATGCAGGCACTATGAAAACACTATGCATGATAAAATATAATATATTCTATTTATAGAATAACTTTAATAAAATATTCTGTTTTATATAAAAAGATTTTACTATACAAAACACTATGCTGACACTATCGATAATAAAATATAATATATTCTTATTTATAGAATAACTTTAATAAAGTATTCTATTTTATATAAAAAGATTTTACTATGCAAAACACTATGCAACACTATGCATAATAAAATATAATATAATCTAATTATTATCTAATAAAAGCGAATAACTTTATAAAAGTATTACATTTTATATAAAAAGATATTTATGTTTTATTACGTTAATAATACTAATAAAACAAAGCGTATAAATCAACAATAATTGAATCAAATAATGTGAGATACTACGCAAAGAACTATTGTAACAATAATTGAACAAAACCGAGTGATTTCTCACATAAACATCAATAATCAATACCGTAGGTGTACTACGCAAATCGACGCCAGACATATTCTTGTCTTTTACTAAAGAGTAGTTCAACAAAGATAACGGTAAAACTTTCGCCGTTATTTTCAATAAAATATTTTTTTTGTTTTCTCAATTCGATAATAATTCAGTTGTGGGGACCACCAATGATTGTACCGTCGTACGAATATTCCCTGACAAAAAGAAAATTTCCCGACCAATCGAATATAATATGACAACTTGCATACTTTGCGAAATTTCTAAATACTACCCACAACTATAACATTATATCAAATCCACATCATAATAAAAAAAATTATTTCGAGAAAAATTAAATATTTATTCATAAAATCTGGGGTCTCACAACACCAAAGCAGAAAATTTAATAAAATATTAATATATTTTTATTAAATTCCTACGCACACAATCTTCAACTGAACTCAGCCCCTAGCACATGTTAAATGAGTCTCACAAAATGTAAAAAACATTTTTCTTAATAAAAATAATTAAAACTTCAAAAATTAATTATTTCGGAGCTTCGGAACTTCAATAATTCATAATAAATAGCCCTTTTGTCAGAAAAATTCAAACCACGTGTTTTTTTCATAGGAAATTCCATTCTCTACAACTTTGTAGAATTTTTTTTTTAAATTCCAAACAGAAATTGAACGAAATCCACAAACGGGCGATTTTACAGGCTATAATCAAATTTCAGTAAAGAAATGGGCCCACAGACACGTTTAACATGTTTTAAACAATTTTTGTAACAAAAATACTCTTCCTTCTCATATACTCATATATCCCACATTCATTGAAAAAATATCACTATTATTATATTATTAAAAATATAATAATATATTTAAATAAATTATTTTATCAGAAAAAGATAAAATATTTATTTTCAACAATTGTCACATTAAAAATTTTCTCCATCTATATCCACATAAAATCAATATTTTCTCATCATATAAATCAATAATTAATTATTCACAAATAATATTATGAATCACAATCGACAACCAAACGGTAGTTTCGGGATAGAGGGACTTTTCAATAAGGATTTCTCTCTCTTCTTGGCGCCAATGATTAGATGACCTAACCTCTCTTTAGATAGAACTTTCTAGACATTGCCAATAATGTTATCCAATAATATTATTCAGATAATATGAATTATTGCTCCGATAATATAAAATAATGTGTAGTGACAATTATTGAAATGAATGATAATATAAAATATCAATGCAAAGCAATTATTGAATCAATAAAATAAAATCTTTGAATAAGAATTATCGTAACAATTATTGAAAAGTGCTTTCTTACGTAAGAATCAATAATGGTGCAATATCGTATCTTCTTGTGTTTTAACCACCGAGTATTTTAACAAGATTAATCAGTAATAACTACGTCGTTATTTATAAACAACTTATACTTATGCGTTTTCTTCATCCAATCGCTTTCCGTTATGGGGCCCACAAGGTTTATGGGTCATGCGAATATTTCCCGACAGTAAGAATATTCCACGACCAAACGAATATTTTATAACCACTTGCTTATTTGAAATATTTGCGTAATTTACCCATAACTATCCACATTAATCAAATCAACTCTTACTATTTCAAAAGAATAAATAATGAAAATTTAATTTCATTAATAATAAGTTGGGGTCTTACAACCTCCCCTCCTTATGAAATTTCATCCTCGAAATTGACGTACGTACCTGGTGTTTCAAAAAGGTGAGGGTACCTCGCTTTTATTTCCGTTTCCAACTCCCAGGTCATTTCCTCTATAGCATGGTTTCTCCACAAAACTTTAACTTGTGGTATGACCTTCGTGCGTAGGACATGTTCCTTTCTATCCAAGATCTTGATAAAAGTACCTCCTCGTACGTTAAGTCTTGGCTATCTTATGGGGTTCTAACTCAATAGCGTGGTTCGGGTCTTTCACATATTTCTGAAGCATGAGATATGTGAAAACATTATGAACACGAGACATACTTGGAGGTAACGCGAGTCTATAGGCTACATTTCCTACTCGGTCAAGAATCTGAAATGGACCAATAAATCATGGATTGAGCTTACCTCTTTTCCCAAATCTTGTAAATCCCTTCCATGGAGCTACACGCAACAATACGTGATTCCCAATACTAAATTCCACGTCCTTTCGATGAAGATCCGCATAACTCTTTTGTCGATCCTGTGCCGTTTGTATATGTTGTCGAATTATTTGGATATTTTTCGTAGTCATACGTACCAACTCGGGTCCCAACAATGTTGCTTCACCCACCTCATCCCAACATATTGGAGAGCGACACTTTCGTCCATATAATGCTTCGAATGGAGCTACAAATATACTTGCCTGATAACTGTTGTTGTAGGAGAATTCCACCAATGGTAAATACTTATCCCAACTCCCTTTGAAGTCTAGGACACAAAGTCTTAATAAATCTTCAAGAATTTGAATAGTCCTCTCGATTGTCTCGTCCGTTTGAGGATGGTATGCCGAACTAAATCGTAAATCGTGCGTGCCATAGCTTTTGCAAGCTAACCCAAAATCTTGAAGTGAATCTTGGGTCACGATCCGAAACTATGGATCTTGGCATGCCATGCAACCTCACAATCTTATTCACATACATACTAAAGAAGGCGTTCAAGGAATAAGTCTCCGATCGCAGAAGAAATGAGCAGACTTGGTTAATCTATCAACAATAACCCAAATAGCATTTATGCCTTGAGAAACCGTGGGAAGACCCAGAATGAAATCCATGGTAATATGTTCCCACTTCCATTTCTGAATCTCAAGTGGTTGCAATGGACCCTTTGGCACTTGATGCTCCGCCTTTACACGTTGACAAGTTAAACACATCCAGATAAACTTTGCAATCTCTCTCTTCATATTGTTCCACTAAAATGTATGTCGAAGATCACAATACATTTTAGTACTTCTAGGATGGATCACAAATGGTGTATTGTGTGCCTCCATCATGATCTTATACTTCAAATCAGAATCGTTAGGAACACAAAGTCTGGAGTGGACTCGAAGTATTCCTTCTTCATCAATTCTTGCTTCTGGAATAACACCTTCTTGCACTTTCTTCTTCATCCGCATCAGCTCCTGGTCTGTGTATTGAGCAACTTTAACTTTTTCGATTAAAGTTGGTTCTATACGTATACTTGACATCATTGCATGGGTCCCCGGAGTTTTGAATTCTATTCTCATCTTTTGTAAATCACACAAAATGGGCCTTTGTGTTAACAACATCGCACTCGTTCCCGTGTATGATCTTCTACTCAACGCGTCAGCTACCACGCTCGCTTTTCCAGGATGGTATTGAATAGTGTGGTCATAGTCTTTCAATAGCTCGAGCCAACGTCGCTGCCGCATGTTGAGTTCTTTTTGAGTGAAGAAATATTTGAGGCTTTTATGGTCCGAATATATCTCCACTTTCTCCCGTCATGAGATAGTGCCTCCGGATCTTTGCTGCAACGATTGCCGCTAACTCTACAGATCATGAGTAGGATAATTCCTCTCATATTCTTTAAGTTGTCGCGAGGCATAGGCTATGACTTTCCCACGTTGCATGAGAACACATCCTAACCCTTTGCACGAAGCAAGCATCGTCAGAGATAACAAATCCATCCGTATTTCGGATGGTATTGTTAGAACAGTCTTGCGAAATGAGTCTCTCTTGAGCTCTTGGAAACTCTTCTCGCATTCCTCGCTCCACACGAATTTTGTATCCTTAAAGTCGGATGAGTTAGCGAGTAGCGATTCGAGAAAACCCTTCCACGAATCTCCGATAATAACCGGCTAAGCCCAAAAACTACGTACTTGACCACCGTCTTGATTGCTCCCAACTTTGTATTGTTTCAATCTTCATTTGGATCAACAGATACTCCATGTTTTGACACCACGTGCCCAAGGAATACTACTTCCTCAAGCCGAACTCGCATTTCTTCAACTTGGTATATAGTTTGTTTTCACAAAGCCTTTGGAGTACCAGCTTCAAATGGTGCTCATGATCTTCACGACTTTTAGAATATAGGAGGATGTCATCAATAAAGACAACAACGACCGATCCAAATAATCCTTGAATACTCTGGTTCATCATATCCATGAAAGTCGCAGGAGCATTAGTCAATCCAAAAGACATGACTAGAATTCATAATGCCCGTCATTCAGGATTACGACGGCGGTCTTTGGAATATCCTCGGTTCTAATCTTCATTTGATGATATCCGTAAGCTAAGATCGATCTTTGAAAAGAATTGTGCTCCTTGCAATTGGTTAAACAAGTCATCAATACGAGGTAGTGGATACCTATTCTTGATGGTGACATGGTTCAATTCAGATAGTCAATACTGAAAGTCGCATACTCCGTCTTTCTTCTTCATTTAATAAAGCAGGATCAACCCGAGGAGATGTACTAGGGCGAATGAAGCCGATGTTCAACAACTCCCACGTAATTGGACCTTTAACTCACGAAGTTCAATAGAGTCATTCGATATGGGGTTTTAGAAATGGGCTTTGTACGGGTTCAAGATCAATAAAGAATTCAACTTGGGGTGGGCAAGGAAGTTCTTTGAAATACATCGGGAAAGTCGATAACAACGAGGAATATTATTCAAATTTGACGTGTTTTTATTCAAATCCATAACATGGGCTATGAAAACTTGACATCCGTTTTTCAATAAACGAATAGCTTTATGATTAGATATGACAGTGATTGATTTTAATGGTTTATTTGCTTGAATTCGAACAACAGGTTGTTTAGGAATATAAAAACTAACAACCTTACGAAAACAATCAATTTTGACATGATGATTAGTTAACTAATCAATCCCTAGAATCACATCAAAAGCAAGTATCTTTAAAGAGATAAAGTCAACAGGTAAGGTGATGGTGCCAACTTGGATCAAACAAGATTTATAAACAATGGATGTGATGAAAGTTTCTCCTAACGGAGTTTCCACAGATAGGTCAAAGTCTAATTTTTCTGGAGTCAAGTTTAAACGTTGAGCACAAGCAGGAGAGATAAATGAATGGGTAGCACCGGTATCAAGTAAGGTATAAACTTCGCAAGAATTTATGATTAGCTTACCCGTGATCACCTCGTTTGGGTTCCTCGCATTTTGACCCGATCACGATAAACGCTCTTCCAGAACAGATTGACTTTGACTTTTTCAGGGATGACCTTTTGAGTCACCGTCCCTCATTGAACTAGGTTAGGTTTCCACCGCATAATCTCGAGCGATATGTCTTTCCTTTCCACAATTATAGCATACCTTGAACTGTTGTGGGCAGTTTGGGATGATATGTCCCTCTTTCCCGCATTTGTAGCATACGACCGGTGGTCGTTCTCCTCCTTTAGAACCAGTTGTTGCTTGTGTTGACGTCTTCACATGGTCGTTGTTGAATTTCCTCTTTTTAAAATCTCCTCCCGACTCGCTTCTTCTATTCTCATGGCTATGATTACCACCAGAGTGATTACCATTTTTGTCCGTCTTTTTCTTTCTCCGCTGGTTATCGTTGTTTTGTTGACTGCTATCTCCGGTATGATCCTGGTTGTGGTCCCTCGGTTGAACGTACTCGTTATCTCGCTCTAACAATTGAGCTCTGTTGACAAAATTTGAATAGAGAGAAAATATATGAGAAATGAGATACTGACGTATGTTGGGTTTCAAACCTCTCAGAAACATCCGTGTCATACGTTCCTCATTCTCCACCAAATGAGGTGCAAACACGGATAACTCATGAACTTTGCCTCGTCTTTGGGACACCATCATGTTATTCGCTCCGATCTAATAAACTCCACTTCCTTCATATACGACCGAACACTTTCGGAAAGTATTTGTCATTAAATAGTTTTGAAATGTCTCCCGAGACATCTTTGAGTGTGGTACGGATGGGTACGCCTTCATGATTTCCACCAAGAATGTCGCTTTCATTACGGAACATAAAGGTGGCGAATGGAACCTTCGTTTCCTCCACGCATCCCAAGACATCGAATATCTTGGTGATTTGTTTGACCCACGTTTCGCCTTAATCGGATCCGGCTTTCCCCAAAATTGCAGTGGTCCCAACTCTTTGAATTGTTGGGTTGTGACAACCCGTGAATTGCTATCATTTCCTCACCTGTATTTTGAACACGAGTCTCCTAAATGCGATTTTGCATGAATTGCAAAAAGCTTCTAAACATCCCCTCGTTCATCATCTTCTCAGTGGTGGTGTTCACAGAAGGAACATTGCCAGCCTGTTGCACGTTCTCCTCGTTGGTAAGTACAGGCATCTCCACGGTCTCATTTACTCCACTGTTAACATTCTCGGTTGCCATTCTTAAATACTGCCATAAAACAAGGGTTAATTAAACCAATTAACATATCACATAATATCCCTATATTATGACCGACCAACAAATAAGCTTAGGTAGGACACACTAGCGAAGAATTTACTCGTCTCTCCCCTCCTAGTTCTATTCCCCGATCTCCGCCAGAGATCATATCCCTAAGCTCTGATCCTCCTAGTTCTATTCCCCGATCTCCGCCAGAGATCATATCCCTAAGCTCTGATACCAACTGTGACACACCAAAAATAGGTATACATCACCCATTTTGAGTTGTCAATAACATGGTACAGAAACAACTACATCTTTATTAATACAACATATAAATTATGAGTTTAAATACAGATATTGCCATCTAGACAATATCCACACCCAAATAAATCCTCATCACAATTATTGATACATTATTTTACAAAAATGGTGAGGACTACTAAACAACTCTCTAGAACCATCATTCCATACCCCGACTCGTACTCGCTACATTCTCGCCTCTTGAGAAGAAAAATGGAACAAAAAGAAAAAGGGTGAGCTCTCTACTAAATCAAAGAAGAATATTATGACTAAGATAAAATAGAACAAATTATCGTTAGTCTTCAATAGAAAAAAATCTGATAAAATACAATAGACAACAAGTTTCAGATCAATATTCGCAGCGAAAAATAATAATTCATAGAAGAGTTACGTAGAGAATGAAATCCACTATTATCTATGAATTTAACAGTCCATCAACAATATTTTTATCCCTGTAACATCAATCAATGTACATCTTGAATCAATATTCATCTTTGCACTACAGGCCAAAGATATTCATCAGTTGGTCATGTTCATCTCAACACATGTTCATCTTTGCACTACGGGCCAAAGATATTCATCATAAAATCATTAATCTTTGCACTACAGGCCAAAGATATTCAATTATATCATCATTTAGGACTGAGGATGATGAAAAATATTTTAAAGAAAACGAATCCAGTGAAACAAAAGAATAAATATCAAGGATTCGTATTCCAGCTATTTCATGTCCAAAAATGCTTCATAAATAATCATAGTGGAGTAAAATTCAAGAATGATCAAAACATGGATACAATCAAAGCTAGTATCCATAATCGATATTTTGGATGAAAAGGAAAATTTTCATTTTTCGATGAATAGTGCCGTATTCGTGAATAGTGCCGTATACGTGAATAGTAACCGCGACACAAAAAGTTCCAAATTTGATTAAAAATTCAAACCAATATTTCGGCATAATGATATTGAAGAAAATAATATCATTTTAAAAAAATAATATCCCTTACCTCGAAAGAATAGTATTTCTGGCTGGAATACTGGTATAGTGCTGAAGGGAACTTACACCGTATAACAACCCTCAAAGTATCAAAATACTCGCAAGAATACGCTCAATATATCGAGAGAGAAAGAGAGAGAAAACTTCAGTTTCTGGTGTAATTTTCAATTCTAACCTAAGCACCCTATTTATAGAAAAATGCTTAGAACACTAAAGCGTAAAATTTAATAAAATATTAATATATTTTATTAAATTCCTACATACACAATATTTAACTTGAACTCATTCTAACACATGTTAAATGAGTCTCACAAAATGTAAAAAATGTTTTTCTTAATAAAAATAATTAAAACTTCAAAAATTAATTATTTCGGAGCTTCGGAACTTCAATAATTCATAATAAATAGCCCTTTTGTAAGAAAAATTCGAACCACATGTCTTTTCCATAGGAAATTCCATTCTCTACAACTTTGTAGAAGAAAAGTTTTCAAAATTCCAAACAGAAATTGACCGAAATCTACAAACGGACAATTTCACAGGCTATAATCAAATTTCAGTCAAGAAGTGGGCCCACAGACATGTTTAACATGTTTTAAACAATTTTTATAACAAAAATACTCCTCCTTCTCATTTACTCATATATCCCACATTCATTAAAAAAATATCACCATTATTATATTATTAAAAATATAATAATATATTTAAATGAATTATTTTATCGTAAAAAAATAAAATATTTATTTTCAACAATTGTCACATTAAAATTTTCTCCATCTATATCCACATAAAATCAATATTTTCTCATCATATAAATCAATAATTAATTATTCACAAATAATATTACGTAATCACAACATCGATAATCGAATAGTTCTACAGGATAGAGGAGGCTTTCCAATAAGGATTTCTCCTTCTTCGACGCGTGCAATTAGATGACCTAACCTTTCCTTGTATGCCGAGAACTTTCTAGACATTGCCAATAATGTTATCCAATAATATTATTAGGATAATATGAATTATTGCTCAGATAATATAAAAATAATGTAGTAGTGACAATTATTGAAGCGACAATAATATAAAATATCAACGCAAAGCAATTATTGAATCAATAAAATAAAATCTTTGAACAATAATTCATCGTAACAATTATTGAGTAGTGCCTTCTTACGTAAGAATCAATAATTGGTGCAATACCGATATGCTTCTTGTGTTTTAACCACCGAGTATTTTAACAAGATAATAGCAGTAATAACCACGTTGTTATTTATAAACAACTTATACTTGTCGTTTTCTTCATCCAATCGCTTTCACGTTATAGGGGCCCACACAAAATTTTGCAAGGCGTAAATGCATTTAATATTTCCGACAAGAAGAATATTTCACGACCAAACGAATATTTTATAACCACTTGCTTATTTGAAATATTTGCGTAATTTATCCATAACTATTCACATTAATCAAATCAACTCTTACTATTTCAAAATAATAAATAATGAAAATTTAATTTCATTAATAATAAGTTGGGGTCTTACAATATGATTATGATTATGTGTTTAGACTAATAAACTACTAAAGGAAATACTAAGATAGATGTGTATATATGATATAATAATTACATATGGGAGATTCTCAACAAGAAATTAACAAAGGAAAAGGAAAAAATGTTGGAACTTATAATTCGTGGACATTAGAAGAGAGCAATGAGTTGCTACAACTCATGGTTGATGCTGCAGTTCGTGGATGGCGTGATAGTAATGGAATGCTAAGTAAGCAAACAGTTGAGAAAAAGATACTTCCTGCTCTTAATCAAAAACTTGACTGCCAAAGAACATACTGACAGTACCTAAGTCGACTAAAATGGTTTAAGAATCGTTATGACAATTTTGTGGAGCTTTTTCGTAATGAATGCTAATGAATGGAGGACTAGTATAGCTTTTGACATGTGGAGACGTCGATCATAATAATAACAATGGCCGGTAACGAGAGAATGCTAATGAATGGAGGACTAGTATGCTAATGTTACTTGTTAATGGTTTACTAACATGTATGAAGTTTTGCAACTTTTGATCATATAGATTTTCATTGTCATATTATTTACTCGAGTTCATAAAAAAAGAGGGAGATGTTGTACACATGGGATAATTAACAATTAATATAAGTTGCAAGATATATTAGAAGTATACAAAAGTCTATCACAGTCTTGATAAAAAGTTTATAAAAGTCTGTTACTTATTTCATAGAGTCTATAAAAGTCATTTTAAAAAAGTCTTTAAAGTCTTTGAAAGTCATTAAAATCCCACAAATTCTACAAAAGTATGTCACTTAAAAAAAAGTCTTTAAAAATCTTAATTGAATACACTCCCCTTACTCTCTGTGGATCGATCATTGCTTACTACTATGCTAATTGTTTGAGCTTGTGAAATAAAAATGAGGTTAATTTTGGAGTGTCAACGACATCTCCCAAATTACATGTACTGGTGATGTTTGAGACTCGATTCATTTACAGTTCTGCAGAACAGGAAGGAAGGGAACAGAGAAACACATGTTATTCTGAAATAAGAACACTGACCTGGTTTATTTAACTACAATACAACACTAGTAGTAACAGGAATTCATCCATATCTGCTCTTCTATTCGTCACTTCGGGTTGTACTATCACATGTTCTGAGCCTATTAGGTACTGATGCCCTGTATTGCAATCCAAACCCATACAAGTAAATCAAAAGTATAACAATAATTCTTATATCTCAAGTAAAAAAAGTCCTAAATATGATAAATTGATTCTCATTGCCACTCCTGAATGCAAGTTGAGATTATAAGAAGACTTACATCTCTATGGATGGGGAAAACATTATCTTATGATATATGAAGTAAAATTCAGTGTACCTATAGCTCTTGAAGTAGAAAAAACTCGTACGATTATTGCCCAATCTAGTAAATGATCCTTCCACCAGAGAATTCAAAATCTCTTTATTTATATAAAGGGTGTCAATGGACTGAAATGCAACACAAGATTTAGGCACTGTTTATAAAATGTGTTGACGTTTATTGTGCTCCCTCCTCAAGGTTAACCTTTTACCATAGAAACATATCCGGAAGGTATATTATACACAAGTTTTTCCAAAACTATAATGGCTAAAATCCCACATGATTTATCGGCTTATCATGCCCTGTGCCTCGCAACAAAGGAAATCAGAGCATAGGCAACACAATAGAACTTTTGCCAGATTGGTCCAATTAACAAAGAGTAAGAAAGTTCAAATTTGATGATTTCTACAGAGATACTATTATCACCAGTAATCGTTGCAGGAACATGTTCCATCTATGAAATGATGAAACCGATTTGAATCCCTGACTATTATGTCTCTCCCAGTTGCCAATGATATGTATTTCATTGCAGTGTGACAATCTCCGCAGACACGCAGATTCTTGAATATCCTAATTGGTTTTGGTTTAGATGTGCTTATAAGACCAAATGCTAAAGCTATTTTCTCACTGTGTTGGAACAAATATTGTTCCTTCTGCTCCTCTACCACATCATGGAGAACAAAATCCGTATCAGGGATGTATCCAATCTTTTTTATTTTGATTGCCAACTGATCAAGTTCTTCGTATATCTCTTGGGCTTGGGGATGAGAAGTATCCCCTACATGAAACTTGTTTACCCTATTTCCCGTCTCTATCCAGCTACAGCCTGCTTCCTTAACCAAATTTCTCTCTTTCATGCCTTTTCTGATTTCTATAACATCTTCCCAATGACCCCTTGAAGCATACAAGTTGGATAGTAAGATGTGAGCAGCTGGATCACTTGGGTGCTGCTCAAGAATCATTCTTGCTGCATGTTTTCCTAGATCTGTATTGCCATGAAGTCGACAAGCTCCAAGCAGTGTTCGCCAGACCAGAGCATTAGCCGCATAAGGCATTGAATTGATGAACTGAACTGCTCTTTCAAGAAATCCTGATCGACCTAATAAATCAACCATGCATGCATAATGTTCCATCTTTGGGTTTACTCCATGCTCTTTGTACATTAAGTTGAAGTATTTCCATCCCTCGTCAATCAAACCCACATGGCTGCAGGCTGATAAAACAGCAATATAAGTTACCTCATTAGGCTTAATACCAGCTTCAAGCATTTGATCAAACATTTCCAGAGCTCTTTTTGCCAAGCCATGTTTTGCAAAACCTGTAATCATTGAAGTCCAAGATATTATGTTCCGGTCTTCCATGTCATTGAAAACTTGGAATGCAGCTTCTATGTTCCCACACCTGGAGTACATAGAGATTAAAGCATTACAGATACACTGGTTGGACCCAAACCCAATTTTCAGCAACCGAGCATGGATTTGCTCACCCTTACCAACTGCACCAACACTTGCAGCTCCACTCAAGAGACTAGCAAATGTAAAAGCATCAACCCCAATTTCACTATCCTCAATTTGATTAAAAATATCAAAGGCTTCGTCAGAGTTCAAGCCCTTAGCATAGCCATCAACAATTGCGTTGTAAGAAATCAAATTCTTCTCAAATAGAATTTCAAAAGCTTTTCGGGCATCATCCATTCTACCAGACCGAGCATACATGCTTATAAGGGAATTTCCCACACAATTAATAGACAAGAGACCCAACTTAATCGCGTGGTTGTAAACCTGTTCTCCCATTTTTGGATCAGCAAGGTTTCCACATGCCTTGAGAAGGCTGGAAAATGTAAACTCATTAGGTAAGACATGATCCTGTATCATCCTACCGTACAGTTCTATGGCTTCTTTATCAAGGCCTCCGCTCTGCACATACCCGGTAATAATTGCTGTCCAGGACATGACATTATGATCAGTCATTTGATCAAATACCTTCCTTGAATCATCCAATGATCCATCAGCAGCACACTTTGCATACATGTCCACCAAACTACACCCAACACAGACATCCATGGACAAACCAGATTTGACTACCCACGAATGCAATTCTTAACCCAGGGATAAACATCCTAACTCAGCACAGCCCGAAATAACACAACTAAAAGTAAACCGATCAGGAAGAAAACCACTCTCTACCATATCCAAAAACAATTCCATGGCATCACTTGGGTAACCCAGCTGAGCATATCTAGTAATCATCAATGTCCAGGTAACCGAATTCCTCTCAGTCATTTTATCAAACACATTCTTTGCTAACTTCAAGTCACGCAGACCCTTCGCAAACAAATCAATCAATGCACACCCGACACACAAATCTGACTCAAAATATCCCGTTTTAATCACAAACCCAAATATTATCATCCCAATGCACACATTATCCGTATTTGAACACGCCTGAATCACAGCTGAGAAACAGAACTGATTTGGGTATTCTCCAAACCGAAGCATATCAATAAATATAGAAGCAGCTTGCAATTCCATACCATTATGTGCAAAGCAAGAGATCATTGCACTCCATGAAACCAAATCTCTCTCCTCACCCATACTTTCAAATATACTTTCGGCCGTTACCCAATCGCCACATTTTGAATACAAGGTAATAAGCGAGTTGAGTACAATGGTATCGAGTTTGAGTCCTGACTCGGTTAATTTGGCGTGAATGAGCTTACCCAGATCGAAATTGCGGGACCTAATACAAGATTTGAGGAGGACGGAGTAGGTGGTGAGGTCCGGAGTGAATCCGTGCTGTTGGGTGATGAGATCAACGGTTGACAATGCTCGGTGAATGTGGCCTACATTGGCCAGACGGATCAGACGGTCCTTGAAGATTACGAACTTGGGGTTTACCAATTGTTTTTGAGCTGATGAGAGTTTCTTGCGGGAAGGGTTAATGGGCTTGAGCGACGGTTGGAGGAGTTTGGCGGGAGCTGGGAGGGAAAGACTTATCATCATCTTTAGAGGCCAAACGAGCTGAAGTTACACTTCCGCTGCCCGCTCTATTCTTCTGCAATCCTAAATTTTGAGTAATAGTACATAAACAAACTATTTTATAAATATTTTACAAACTGCTAATGTGGCATACTCCACCTCAACATATTGATGAACAAATTATTTTAATATAGTTTTCGGCCCCACACAATATGTTGAGATGGAGTATGACACATCAGCAGTTTATAAAATATTTATAAAATAGTTTGTGTAAGACCCCAACTTTTATGTATAAAAATGATTTTTCTATAATTATCATTTTTAAATATTATGGAATGAATTTGTTATAATGTTATAGTTGTGGGTAATATTTACAAATTTTGCAAAGTATGCAAGTTGTCATATTATATTCGATTGGTGGGAAAATATTCTTTTTGTCGGGAATATCCGTACGACTCAGTAAAATCATCAGTGGACCCCACAGAATAATTTATCGGATTGATCGAGAAAGCGACAAAAATATTTTATGAAAATAAACGCGGAAGTTTCTATCATTATCTTTGTTGAACTACCGGTAGTAAAAATCAAAGAATGTCTGGCGTGGTTAGCAGAGTAAACACGCGGTATTGATTATTGACGCTTACGTGAGAAATCACTCGGTTATACTCAATTATTCTGCTACGAGAATTCTTTGATCATATCTATTATATTATTGATTCAATTATTGTCACAAAGATTATCCGCATAAAATGTTATTTTATTAAATCAATAATTGAGATGACAAAGTTATTCATATTATAAATTGCAATATTTATAATGTCTCAAGTTCCGCTGTCGAGAGGTTTGGTCACCTAATGCGCTACTAATAGTGAGAAAATCTTTATCGAAAGTTCTCTTTCGCAGGAACGACTTTGGTTGATAAATATTATGAGTTATAATATTAATGATGAATGTTGTTCAGAGTTGATTTTGGAGACGCGGACATGATAATTGAGTCCGAAACGTCGAAATTAGTAAAAATAGTCTATAAACACAAAATTTTCTGAAATTCACTATTTAGTCAAAAAGTCAACAGTTGACTTTTTCGGGAAAAGTCAAACTTTGAAATTTCAAAATTTATATTTTTGATAAAAATAGTTTCATTGTGTTGGAATTATTTGTGTTAGTGAAAATCGACATTTATTTCGATAATAATTGATGTCCGGAGGTTATATTGACCAGTTGGGTATTTAACCGGATAAATGAGCAATTGATGTAAGACCCCAACTTTTTGAATAAAGATGAATTTTCTATAATTATCATTTTTGAATATTATGATATAATATTATAGTTGTGGGTAATAATTATAAATTTTGCAAAGTATGCAAGTTGTTATATAATATTCGATTGGCCGGAGAATATTTGTTGTAAACAGAAAATATTCGTACAACGGCACAATCATTGGTGGACCCCACAACAGAATTATTGTCGGATTGAGAAAACGACAAAAATATTTTAGAAATAACGGCGGAAGTTTTACCAATTTGATCTTTGTTGAGCTACTTCGGTAGAAAAAAATACAAGAATACGCATGTGGTTGCAAAGAGTACACCGGTATTAATTATTGACGCTTATGTGAGAAGTCACTCGGTTGATTCAATTATTGTCGATATTTTATATGATAATGAAGTTTTGTTTTATTCGTATTATTAACGTAATAAAATGAAATATCTTTTATATATAAAACAAAATACTTTATTAAAGTTTATTCTATAAATAGAATATATTATATTTTATTACGATAAGTACTTGTATAGTGCTGCGATAGTGTTTGTATAAGTAAAAATCTTTTTATATAAATAGAATATATTATATTTTATTTAAAAGATTTTTCTTTAAATATGGACCGTCAGATTAAAGTAAATCAATCTGGACCGTTCATGAGTTAGCTACTATGCATTCTATTTTTCTATAAATATAAGCTCATTCTTTCATTATTTTCTTACGAATTCACTTAACTCTATAGAGAGAAATTATAGAGAGAAAGAAGAAGAGTTTTCTGTTACTTCACTACTCTAATATCAAGTATTATTTTACGGTAAGGGGTGTTATTCTTTCTTATTCATGAAGAGAACTTCTGTTATTCCATTCTTATTTATTCTGTTGGAATAACCTGTATACGTGGCTTACCCTATACTTGGTGAAATCCTTATGTTATTCCATTCTTTATTATTCTGTTGGAATAACATGTATACGAGGCATACCCTATACATAACCTGTATACGTGGTCTACCCTATACTTGGTGACATTTTTCTATTATCCTGTCTTTATTATTCTGTTGGAATATCACATCATGTATATACTGTGGGACTGGTTCCGCTTTTAATTATTGATTATTACATTTGGAATATCCTCATGCGTCAGGTTTCACTTGGGACTGGTTAAAATCTTTATTATTCTCGTCTTTATTATTATTCATTGGAATATCACATGCGTGTGTTTTTATCTTTGGACCCGGTTAAAATCTTTATTATTCTCGTATTTATTAATCTATCGAATAATATACATCACAAGTACCGCATGCATGGTGATTTCATTGTTATTTCATTCTTTATTATTACATTTGGAACATCCTCGCTTGTGATTTTCATTAATTCGGTTCCCGATTATTATTATTACATTGGAATAACTCATACATGTGAAGTACCGCATTGGTGGTGATTTCATTGTTATTCCATTCCTTATTATTCTCAATTGGTTAAAATTTTGACTTCTATACTCCATGAAATTAGTGGAATATCCTTGATATTCAAGGCTTCATCCAAAGATTTTTCATGAAAATATTTTGAGCATTCTTGAATTTTACTCTACAAAGCAAGATCATGTTGACAATTTGGACGTTATTAGTTCTTGAATAAATTAATTCGTGAACTTGTTTTATTGAACTCTTATATCATTGCCATCATCCTCATGTTTATATATTTTTTTGAAAGTCATCCGTGGTCTCAGAGTGCATAGATGGACTTGGTATGATTATAACCAGGATTATTCGGTGTAACTTAATCGTAATGTTACAAATGATGTGATAAAAGTCCTCATTGGCCCGTAGTGCATTGATGGGACGATTGTTGGCATGATCATGACCATTGATGAATACACGAATGTCCTTGGCCCGTAGTGCATGGATAATTTGTGGTCGTGATACTAAAGAATATCCTTGGTAAAAGTGGGGATGATGTGGATTATTTATTGTGAGTCTCGTGATAAAAGTGATAAAAAATTTTAAATCATAAAAGATAGTAGATTTTATTTCTACTTGACTCTTTTAATGGATTGCTTGATCCATTTGTAGTTAAACTTGATGTCTATTATATTTTATCGGTTTAACATTGTTGAAGGCTAATGATAATTTATTTTGGATTATCTTAGTCATAATAGCCGGGCTAGTTGAGCTCACCCTTTCTTTCACCGTTTTTCTTGTGAAATGAGAACGAATTTGAGACTAGTCGGGAACGCGAGTGATGGTCCGAGATGGTGACTTAGTAGTCCTCACTATTCTCGTAAAATAGTGTGATAATAAATGTAACGAGGACTCTATTTGAGAATGGATATTGTTTCAGAGACAATATTTATATTTAAACTCACAAAGATATGTTTTGTTAAGTATTTTACACATCGCCGTAATATTAGTTTGTATTTGAATTTTTGTACCATGTATTTGGCGACTCAAGATGGGTGATGTATACCTATTTTGGGGGCGTCACAATTGATTGCTATTATTTCACTTGATTATAACTATTTCTTCACATGTATATACGATTGATTCACATTCTTGCTATTATTAGGGAGTTGGTGCAAGATTCATAATACTTACATACTGACTAAGTTTAAAAATAGAGGTATAGATGGAGGTACTTATAATCGTAATTCAGTATTTTCACATGTCTAGAACTATTGATTCACATGATTTACTATTGAATCACATTATTTACTATTAGGGGAGTTAGTGCAAGATTGATAATACTTGCGGGGACTAAATTAAAAAGGAAGAAAAGTTGGAGGTATTGTACTATAATTTTTCGAGCCCCAAAACGTGCAATTATCGAAACTATATTTTTCTATAAATAGAAGCTCATTCTTCCTTCATTTCTCACCAATTCACAAAAGCTATAGAGCAATTATTATAGAGAGAAATTGTAGTGAGAAAATCTATAGAAGAAGAGAAGCCTGCTACCTCACTACTCCTTTATCCAGTTCTTTCAAAGGTAAGGGATATTATTTCTTTTGTATTCATGAAGAGAACTTCTGTTATTACATTCCTTATTATTACGTTGAATAACTTTGTATCACGTGACTCCTCTATACTTGGTGAAATCCTTTATATTATTATGTCTTTATTATTACGTTGGAATATCCTCATGCTGTGTTTTATAACAGGACCGGTTAAAATCTTTATTATTACATCGTTTTATTATTACATTGGAATAACTTTGTCTATGCGAAGTACCGCACGCATGGTGATTTTCGTTGTTATTCCATTCTTTATTATTTCGTTTGAACATCACTTCGATTGTGAATTTCACACGACTGGTTCCGTTATTATTATTCTGTTAGAATAACTTGTCTATGCGAAGTACCGCATGCATGGTGATTTATTTTGTTATTCTATTCTTTATCATACTCAGTTGGTTAAAGTTTTGACTTCTATACTCCATGAAATTAGTAGAATATCCTTGATATTTGCGCTTCATCCAGTATCTTTTCATGTAAATATTCTTCTGAGCATTCTTGAATTTTACTCTACAAAGCAGTATCATGTTGACAATTTGGACGTTATTAGTTCCTAAATAAATTAATTCGTGAACTTGTTTAATTGAATTCTTATATCATTGTCATTATCTGTAAGACCCCAACTTTTATAAATAAAGATGAATTTTCTATAAATATTATTTTGAATATTATGGAATAAATTTGATATAATGTTATAGTTCAGGTAATATTTATAAATTTTGCAAAGTAAGCATGTTGTTATAAAATATTCGTTTGGTTGGGGAATATTCTTTTGTCGGGGAATATTAAATACGACGGCTCAATCATTGGTGGACCCCCTAATGTAAGTATTGTCGTAGTTAGAAAGCGACAAAATTATCTTTTATAAAAATAATTGGCAGAGGTGTTACCGTTAAAAACTGTTGAACTACCCGGTAGAGTAAAAGTACGAAAGAATACGCGTAGTTGTATAGTAACACACGATATTGATTATTGATGCTTACGTGAGAAGTCACTAAATTTATGCTCAATTATTGCAACGAGAATTCACGCATCATATCTCTTATATTATTGATTCAATTATTGTCACAGTATCATCTGTATAATATGTTATAGTATTATATCAATAATTGAGACGTTTGTGGTAAGTTTGATTATTTTATGGGGGGCCCTTATGTCATCATCTAAGAGTCTCTTCGTGATAGTAATTACCTTCGTCAATAGTAATATCCTTTGTGAATAGTAATTACCTTCGTCGATAGTAATTACCTTTACCAGACGTCAAACCACTTGCCGTTTCATATTACGGTAAAAGCGCCGAACCACTTGTCGTTTTCACATTACAAAAGGCCGAACCACTTGTCTTTTCACATCACCGGTCGTCAAGCCACTTGCCTTTTTTCACATGGCAAAAGCTAAGCTAGAAATCTTCTATAAATAGAGGCCTAGTGCTTCATTATTTTCACGAATTCATTCAAGCTTATAGAGAGAAAGTATAGAGAGAATAAGAGAGAAAGAAGAAGAGTATTTTGTTACTACACTCTGCGCAGATTCAATCTCCTACCAAAAGTAAGGGGTGTTATTCTTTCATATTTATGAAGAGAACTGTTGTTATTCCATCGCTTATTATTCTCGTTGGAATAACTTTTGTATAATGCTGAGTTTACCTATACTTGGTGACATTCTTCTATTATTACGTTGGAACATCCTCATTGTGTTTTACAGGACCTAGTTCCGTTTTTATTATTATTCTATTGGAACATCCTGTTTGTGTGTTTTACACGGACTCGGTTAAAAGTCTTTATTATTATTCTCGTTGGAACATCCTCGTCATGTGTTTACTGTGGGACTGGTTAATTATTTATTATTACGTTGGAATAACTCATCATGCAAGGCCTATCGCATGCATGGTGATTTCTTTTGTTATTCCATTCTTTATTATACCCGGTTAGTTAAAACTTTGATTTCTATACTCCATGAAATTAGTGGAATATCCTTGATATTTGCGCTTCATCCAGTATCCTTTCATGGAAATATTCTTCTCAGTATTCTTAAATTTTACTCTACAAAGCAGTATCATGTTGACAGTTTGGATGTTATTGGTTCCTAGATAAATTAATTCTTGAACTTGTTTTATTGAATTCTTATATCATTGTCATCATCCTCGTGTTTATAGTATGTTGAAAGTCATCTGTGGCCTGTAGTGCATATGGACTTGGTATGATTATGACCAGAGACTAATCGGTGTAATCATGACCGTAATGTTACAAATGATGTGGTAAAAATCCTCAGTGGCCCGTAGTGCATTGATGGACAGTTTTTGGCATGATCATGACCATTAATGAATACACAAATATTCTTGGCCCGTAGTGCATGAATAATTGTGGTCGTGATACTAAAGAATATCCTTGGTCAGTAAAGCGGGGTGATTCGATGATGTGGAATATTTATTAAAGGCGAGTCTCAAACTATAACGATGATGAAAAACCTTTTAAATCATAAAAGATAGTAGATTTTATTTTCTATGACTCTTTTAATGGATCTTTGGGTTCACACGTAGTTAAACTTGATGTTCATTATATTTTATCGGTTTAACATCATTTTCAAAGGCTAATGATAATTTATTCTCGCATTATCTTAGTCATAATATTTCTTCTTGAGCTAGTTGAGCTCACCCTTTCTTTCTTTCGTTCTCTTCGTGAAATGAGAATATAGCCGGGACGACGAGTCAATTGAGCGGAGTAATGGTCCAGAGAATAGCATTAGTAGTCCTCACTATTACGTGAAATAGTGTGAAAATAATTGTAATGAGGACTCCTTTTGAGTTTGTATAATATCTAGTAGAGCGTGATTTGTATTCAAACTCACGGTTTATGTCAGATTGTATACGACAATTATATTAGTAAGTTGTATTTAAATTACGTACCATGTATCCGACTACCTAAGATGGGTGATGTATACCTAATTTTGGGGCGCCACGGTTGGTATCGAGCTTAGGGATATGATCCTGGCTAAGATGTGAGAATAGTACTAGGAGGGAGAGGCGGGAATACCTTCATTTAGTATGACCTACTTAAGTTTATGTCTTTATTTTATTGGCTCACGTAATATAAGGATAATATGTTACATGTCAATTAACCTTTTGTTTTGTGGCGATTCGAAAATGACATCTCGAGAATGTTGAGAATAAAGATGGAGCACTGGCGATCGTTGATTCACCACATATCAATAATCGAGGATAATGTGCATCAGGAAGGTGACAATCCTCATCAAACAACAACAACACCGACCAAATGATGAATGATCAAATGTTCAGAGGCTTTATGTAATTCATGCAACAAAGAAAGAGAGCGCGACTCGTCCAAAACGTAGGTGGAAACACGGAAAACTCTCTAAGGCGGTCACCGCTAAAGCGATTCAAGGAGCTGGGACCACCGGAGTTTAAGGGAGAGCAAAACCACTTGGCGGAAGCATGGATAAAGCAGATTACCAAGATATTTGATGTCTTGGGATGCTCAGAGAGCAAAAGGTCCCCTTTAGCCGCTTTTATGTTGCGCGGAGAGGCGGACATCGGTGGGAATCCAGAAAGCGTACTCAACTTCTTGTCAGATCAAGATATCTTGGGAGAAGTTCAGAGTCGTTTCAACGACAAATACTTTCACGAAAGTATTCGCCATAACGAAGGAGGTGGAGTTTATCAAGTTGGAACAAAACAATATGACCGTGTCGCAATACGAGGAAAAATTTGCGGAGTTATCACGGTTTGCGTCCCCACTGGGGGATAATGAAGAGAATGGCGCGAATGTTTTTAAGAGGTTTGAAGCGGGAGATACGTCAACATCTTATTTCTCATAAAGCGTGTTTGTATTTAGATGTTGTAAATAGGGCTCGATTAGTGGAGCGCGATAACGAGTCAACGCAAACTAAAAAGAAGCGTACCGGCAAAATTATAATACCAATGAGAGTAGTCATCAAGCGGTGATAACAAGCGTGGAGGGAATCAACAGGCGGATATGGTAACCACTTGATGGTAATCGGGCCAAAACAATAAGAATGGACATTTCAAGAAAAGGAGATTCAACAATGATGGAAAGACATCAAGACCAAAGACCCGTTGTTAAGGAAGGAGAAAGACCACCACATCATATGCTTCAAATGCGGAGGAAAGGACACATCGGCCCAAGCTGCGCCATGCCAGTCAAAGCATGTTATAATTGTGGAAGAGAAGGTCACTTAGCTCGATTTTTTTATTTATTTCTCAAGACAAATTAAGCTAGGATGGAGGCACCAAAGGTCGTCCCGTAAAAAGTCAAAACCGGTAGTGCAAGGGAAAGCGTTTGTTGTGACCTCCCAGAGAGCAAGGAACCCGAATGAGGTTATCACGGGTAAGCTTATCATAAACTCTAATGAAGTCTATACTTTATTTGATACCGGTTCTACCCATTCTTTTATTTCTCCTACTTGTGCTCATCGATTAAATTTGACTCCGGAGAAATTAGACTTTGACTTATCTGTGGAAACTCCGTTGGGAGAAACCTTCATTACATCCACTGTTTATAAGTCTTGTTTGGTTCAAATCGGTACCCTCACATTACCTGTCGATCTTATTTCATTAAAAATACTTGCATTTGACGTGATTCTAGGATTGATTGGTTAACTACTTATCATGCAAAAATTGATTGTTTTCGTAAGGTTGTTAGCTTTCATATTCCTAACCAACCTATTATGCGAATTCAAGCGACCAAACCATTAAAATCAATCACGGTCTATCTCAAGCCATAAAGCTATTCATTTATTGAAAACGGATGTCAAGCTTTCTTAGCTCATGTCACGATTTAAACAAAAATACGCCGTTTTGAACGATATTTCTATTGTTAATAAATTTCCGACGTATTCCCCGAAGAACTTCCCGCCTACCCCAGAGCGTGAAATTGAATTTTGTATCGACCTTGAACCCGAGACAAAAACCTATTTCCAAAGCCCCATATCGAATGGGCTCTATTGAACTTCGAGGAGTTAAAGACCCAACTGCAGGAATTGTTAGACATTGGCTTTATTCGTTCTAAGTACTTCTCCTTGGGGTGCTTCATTTCTATTCGTGAAGAAGAAAGATGGGAGTATGCGACTTTGTATTGATTATCGGGAGTTGAATCATGTCACTATCAAAAATAGGTATCCATTGCCACGTATTGATGACTGTTTGACCCGAAAGTAAGGAGCCAAATTCTTTTCAAAGATTGATCTTCGTTAGGATATCACCAATTGAAGATTAGAGCCGTGACATTCTAAAGACGGCTTTCGGAACTCCTATGACGGGCATTATGAATTCCTAGTCATGTCTTTTGGATTGACTAATGCTCTCGCCGCTTTCATGGATATGATGAACCGAGTATTCAAGGAATATTTGGATCACTTTGTGGTCGTCTTTATTGATGACATGCTTATTTATTCCAAAAGTCGTGAAGATCATGAGCAACACTGAGGTCGACACTCCAAAAGCTTCGTGAATATAAGCTTTATGCCGAGTTGAAGAAATGCGAGTTCGGCTTGAAGAAGTAGCATTCCTTGGGCACGTGGTATCAAGTCATGGAATATCTGTTGACCCAAAGAAAGATTGAAGCTATTCAAAAGTGGGAACAACCTAAATCGATGGATCAAGTCACGTAGCTTTCTCGGTTTATTTGGTTATTATCGGAGATTCGTGGAAGGATTTTCTCGAATCGCTACTCCATCGACTTTCGACTCGGAAAGATATAAAGTTCGGTTGGAGCGAAGAATGCTTGAAGAGTTTTCAAGAACTCAAGAGGAGACTTATTTCAGCACTTGTTCTGACACCATCTGGCTCGGAGGGATTTGTCATCTACAGTGATGCTTCGGGCAAAGGGTTGGGATGTGTTCTCATGCAACATGGAAAATTTATAGCCTATGCCTCATGACAACTCAAAGAATATGAGAGGAATTATCCTACTCATGATCTAGATTCGTACCGTTGTCTCAGCACTTAAAATTTGGAGGCATTACTTGTATGGGGAGAAAGTGAAGATCTTTACGGATCATAAAAGCCTCAAATATTTCTTCACTCAAAAGGAACTCAACATGCGACAACGACGTTGGCTTGAATTGTTGAAAGATTATGATCATACCATCCAATACCATCCCCGAAAAGCGAACGTGGTAGTCGACGATTGAGTAGTAAGATCATATGCAAGCACTGAGTGCGATATTGTCAACGCAAAAGGCCCATTTTGTGACTTGCAAAGGATGGAGATAGAGTTAAAGACTCGTGGACGCGTGTGATGATAGCGAGTATACTGAGTAGAACCGACTTTAATCGATAAAGTTAAAGCCGCCAAGCTATAGACACTGGAGGTTCGATGCGTATGAGGAAGAAAGTGCAAGAAGGTGCTATGCCGAAGCAAGAATCGATGAAGAAGGAATACTTGAGTCAACTCCGGACTTTGTGTTCCTAACGACCACGATTTAAAGTATAATATCATGATGGAGGCGCACAACACACCATTTGTAATCCATCCGGGAGTACCAAAATGTATCATGATATTCGCCATATATTTTGGTGGAGCAATATGAAGAGAGAGATAGTGTTGTTTATCTCAAGGTGTCTAACTTGTCAACGAAAGTTAAAGCGGAGCATCAAGTACCAAAAGGTCCATTGCAACCACTTGAAATTCCGAATGGAAGTGGGAGCACATTACCATGGATTTCGTTCATCGGCCTTCCTAAAGTTTCTCAAGGCATAGATGCGATTTGGGTCATTGTTGATAGATTGACCAAGTCCGCTCATTTCTTACCGACACGAGAAACTTATACACTTGAACGTCTTGCTCAGTATGTACATAAACGAGATTGTAAGATCGCATGGTATCGCCAGTATCCATAGTTTCGATCGAGACCCAAGATTCACTTCACGATTTTGGGTTAGTTTGCAAAAGCTATAAGGGCAGACTTACGATTTAGCTCTAAGATATCATCCTCGAGACGGACGGACGATGGAGAGGACTATTCAAACTCTTGAAGATCTATTAATACTCTATGTCCTTGATTTCAAGGGAAGTTGGGACAAGTTCTTACCATTGGTGGAGTTTTCCTACAACAACAGTTATCAAGCAAGTATTGGCATGGCTCCATTAGAAGCGTTGTATGGAAGAAAGTGTCGTTCTCCAAATCTTTGGGATGAGGTGGGTGAAGCAACGTTGTTGGGGACCGGAGTTGGTACGTATGACTACTAAAAGATTCAAACGATCCGACAACGTATAAAAACCTCACAAAATCGATAAAAGAGTTATGCTGATCTTCATCGAAAGGACGTGGAATTCGATATAGGAGATCATGTGTTGTTAAGAGTTGCTCCATGGAAAGGAGTTACAAGATTTGAAAAGAGAGAAAAACTTAATCCTTGATTCATCGGTCCATTTTTAATCCTCGATCGAGTAGGAACTGTGGCCTATAGACTCGCTTTACCGCCAAGTATGTCTCGTGTTCATAACGTTTTTCACATATCTATGTTACGTAAATATGTGAAAGACCCGAACCACATTATTGAGTTAGAACCGGACGAAATAGCGGAAGATTTGACGTATGAAGAGGTTCCTGTTCAAATCTTGGATAAGAAGGAACATATTCTACGCTCCAAGGTTATACCTCAAGTCAAAGTTTTGTGGAGGAACCACGATGTTGAGGAAATGACTTGGGAGTTAGAATCTAAAATGAAATCAAGGTATCCTTACCTCTTGAAATACCAGTACGTACCTAATTTCGAGGGAGGGCTTAAATTTCATAAGAAGGGAGGTTGTAAGACCCCAACTTTTATAAATAAAGATGAATTTTCTATAAATATTATTTTTGAATATTATGGAATAAATTTGATATAATGTTATAGTTGTGGATAATATTTATAAATTTTGCAAAGTAAGCAAGTTGTTATAAAATATCCGTTTGGTCGGGGAATATTCTTTTTGTCGGGGAATATTAAATACGATGGCTCAATCATTGGTGGACCCCACGCAATGTAAGTATTGTCGTAGTTAGAAAACGACAAAATTATCTTTCTATAAAATAAAATAACGGCAGAGGTGTTACCATTAAAACCGTTGAACTACCCTAAGTAGTAAAAGTACAAAGAATGTCTGGCGTAGTTGTATAGTAACAATACGATATTGATTATTGATGCTTACGTGAGAAGTCATTCAATTTATGCTCAATTATTGCAATGATAATTCACTGATCATATCTCTTATATTATTGATTCAATTATTGTCACAGTATCATCTGTATAATATGTTATAGTATTAAATCAATAATTGAGACGTTTGTGGTAAGTTTGATTATTTTATGGGGGGCCCATATGTCATCATCTAAGAGTCTCGTCGTCAATAGTAATTACCTTCATCAATAGTAATTACCTTTGTGAATAGTAATTACCTTTGTGAATAGTAATTACCTTCGTCAATAGTAATTACCTTTACCAGACGTCAAACCACTTGCCGTTTTATATTACAGGCGTCGAACCACTTGTCGTTTCACATTACAGGCGTCGAACCACTTGTCTTTTCACATCACCAGTCATCAAGCCACTTGCCTTTTCACATGGCAAAAGCTAAGTTAGAAATCTTCTATAAATAGAGGCCTAGTGCTTCATTATTTTCACTAATTCATTCAAGCTATAGAGAGAGAAAGTATAGAGAATAAGAGAGAAAGAAGAAGAGTATTTTTTGTTACTACACTCATCGCAAAGATTCAATCTCCTACCAAAAGTAAGGGGTGTTATTCTTTCTTATTCATGAAGAGAACTTTTGTTATTCCATTGCTTATTATTCTCGTTGGAATAACCTCAGATACGCTTGATTTACCTATACTTGGTGACATTCTTCTATTATTACGTTGGAACATCCACATGCGTGTGTTTTACAGGACTGGTTAAAATCTTTATTATTATTCTATTGGAACATCCTATCTCATGTGTGTTTTACACCGGACTGGTTCCGCCTCTTTATTATTATTCTATTGGAACATCCCGTCGTGTGTTTTACACCGGACTGGTTAAAATCTTTATTATTATTCGCATTGGAACATCACGCCTGCGTGTGTTTTTCGTGGGACTGGTTCCGTTATTTATTATTCTGTTGGAATAACTTTGCACGTGCGGTTTATCGCATTTATGGTGATTTCTTTTGTTATTCCATTCTTTATTATACCCAGTTGGTTAAAACTTTGACTTTATACTCCATGAAATTAGTGGAATATCCTTGATATTTGCGCTTCATCCAAAGATCCTTTCATGGAAATATTCTTCTCAAGATTCTTGAATTTTACTCTACAAAGCAAAGATCGTATGTCGATGTTTTGATGTTATTGGTTCCTAGATAAATTAATTCTTGAACTTATTTTATTGAATTCTTTTATCATTGTCATCATCCTCGTGTTTATAGTATGTTGAAAGTCATCTCGGCCCTGTAGTGCATAGATGGACTTGGTATGATTATGACCAGAGACTATTCGGTGTAATCATGACCGTAATGTTACAAATGATGTGGTAAAAATCCTCAAGTTGGTCTCAGTAGTGAATTGATGGATGAGTTGTTGGCATGATCATGATTATTAATGAATACACAAATATTCTTCGCCCAGTAGTGTATGAATAATTGTGGTCGTGATACTAAAGAATATCCTTGGTCAGTAATGGGGGTGATTCGATGATGTGGAATATTTATTAAGTTTGAGTCTCGCCTATGTTGATGAAAAACCTTTTAATTCATAAAAGATAGTAGATTTTTTTTCTACTTGACTCTTTTAATGGATTCATTGGTTCCATTGTAGTTAAACTTGATGTTCATTATATTTTATCGTTTAACATCGTTGTAGGCTAATGATAATTTTATTCGCATTATCTTAGTCATAATATTTCATCGAAAGCTAGTTGAGCTCACCCTTTCTTTCACCGTGTTCTCTGTGAAATGAGAATATAGCAGGACGCAGTCGTGAAGCGGAGTAATGGTCCGGAGGATAAGATTAGTAGTCCTCACTATTACGTGAAATAGTGTGAAAATAATTGTAATGAGGACTCCTTTTGAGTTTGTATAATATCTAGTAGGCGGTGATTTATATTCAAACTCACAGTTTATGTCATATTGTATACCGACAATTATATTAGTAAGTTGTATTTAAATTACGTACCATGTATCGACTACCCAAGATGGGTGATGTATACCTAATTTTGGGGCGCCACATTATCCTCATGTTTATATTTTTTTGAAAGTCATCTCGTGGGTGGCTGTAGTATAGATGGACTTGGTATGATTATGACAGGATTATTGATTGTAATCATGATCGTAATGTTACAAATGATGTGATAAAAGTCCTCATTGGCCCATAGTGCATTGATGGACAGTTGTTGGCATGATCATGACCATTGATGAATACACGAATTTCCTTGGCCCGTAGTGTATGGATAATTTATGGTCGTGATACTAAAGAATATCCTTGGCCGTAGTGTAGGGGTGATTCGATAATGTGGATTATTTATTAAGCTTATTCCCAACGATAAAAGTGATGAAAAACCTTTTAAATCATAAAAGATAGTAGATTTTATTCTTTACTTGACTCTTTTAATGGATTGCTTGTTCCGCTGCAGTTAAACTTGATGTCTATTGTATTTTATCAGTTTAACATTGTTAGAGACTAATGATAATTTATTCTGCATTATCTTAGTCATAATATTTTTTACTGGGCTAGTTGAGCTCACCCTTTCTTTCACTGTTCTCTTCAGGAAATGAGAATATAGCTGGGACGAGTCGGGGATCGGAGTGATAGTCCAAAGGATAGCATTAGTAGTCCTCACTATTCTGTGAAATAGTATGATAATAAATGTAATGAGGACTGTGACGCCCCCAAAATTAGGTATACGTCACCCATCTTGGGTCGCCACTTACATGGTACATAAATTCAAATACAAACTTAATTATACATCTGTCGTGTAACATACGACAATACATAAACTGAGAGTTCTAATAGGAATATTGTCATTTAGACAATATCCATACTCAAGGAGTCCTCATTACATTTATTGTCACACTATTTAATAGAATAGTGAGGACTACTAATGCTATCTTCGGGACCATCACTCTTTTCCCCGACTCGTCCCATTTATATTCTCATTTTCAAGAGAAACGGTGAAAGAAAGGTGAGCTCAACTAGCCCAAAGAAGAAATATTATAACTAAGATAATGCGTAATAAATTATCAATAGTCTTCAACAATGTTAAACCGATAAAATACAATAGACAACCGGTTTAATCTGCTATAATGAATACGCAATCCATTAAAAGAGTCAAGTAGAAAATAAAGTCTACTATCTTTTAGGTTTTAAAAAGTTTTCATCAATTTTATCACTAAGACTCGGTTTAATGAATAAACCACAATATCTAATCATCCTCGTACTACTGGCCAAGGATTTTCATCAAATTATCAATGGTCATGACTATACCGAATCACCCCTCGGTCATAATCATACCAAAACTATCCATCATCGCATTACACAGCCACCGAGGACTTTTGTCACATCATTTATATCAAGCCATGATTATACCGAATGATCCTCGGTCATAATCATATTAAGTTCATCTATGCACGTAAGCCAAAGATAACATAATATAACATGAGGATGATGACAATGACATAATAATTCAATAAAACAAGTTCACTTAATTAATTTATTCAGAACTAATAACGTCAAATTGTCAACATGATACCGCTTTGTAGAGTAAAATTTAAGAATGCTCGTAAAAATATTTTCATTAAAATATTGGATGAAGTGCAAATATCAAGGATATTCCACTAAATTCATGGAGTATAAGTCAAAATTTTAACCAACCTGAGTATAATAATGAATGAAATAACAAAAGAAATCATCATGCACGCAGATTCACATATGTAAAAGTTATTCCAATGTAATAATAAATATGAGAATAATAAAAGCGGAACTGTGTCCGTGTAAAACACATACCGAAGATATTCCAATAGAATAATAAAGATGTAATAATAAAGACGGAACCAGTCCCGGTGTAAAACACATGCATGTGATATTCCAATAGAATAATAAAGACAGTAATAATAAAAGAGGCGGAACCAGTCCCACAGAAAGCATGTATATATGATGTTCCAACGGAATAATAAAATAATAGAAGAATGTCACCAAGTATAGGGTATTCAGTATACGCAGTTATTCCAAATGTAATAAATAAGAATGGAATAATATAAGGATTTCACCAAGTATAGGTATTCCGCATATACAAAGTCATGTATAGGTATGCCACTTTTACAAAGTTATTCCAACAAAATAATAAACAATGGAATAACAATGATTCTCTTCATGAATAAGAAAGAATAACTCCCCTTACGGTACAACAAATAATATTCCCTACCTTAAGAAAGTGAATATTGGAAAAGTGAAGTAGAAAATACTTTTCTTTCTCTCTCTATAGTTTTCTCTACAGAGTTTCAAAGTGAATTCGTAAGAAATAATGAAGGAATGAGCTTTTATTTATAGAAAAACCGAGGGTGGCTCTTGGTCTTAACGAAGGGTCAAAATGACTCTTGGTAATATCAAGAGACAACTACTATTTCATGAAGGGTAATTAACCCTTGGAACATCAAGAGGCGCTTAACTCTTGGTAATATTGAAGGACAACTACTATTTGCGAAGGGGTAATTACTATTAACGAAGGTAATTACTATCGATTTAAGGTAATTACTATTGAAGAAGGTAATTACTATCGACGAAGGTAAATACTATCGACGAAGGTAATTATTTATTCACAAAGGTAATTACTATTCACAAAGGTAATTACTATTGACGAAGGTAAATACTATATTATCGACGAAGGTAATTACTTATTCACAATGGTAATTACTATTCACAAAGGTAATTACAATTGACGAAGGGACTCTTAGATGATGACATATACCCCCCCATAAAATAATCAAACTTACCACAAACGTCCCATATGAGACTCTTTATATACATCAAGGATTGAATAAATATTACCACAAATGATTTAATTTTTAATCAACACATATTTAATCTTTCAACAATTATTAATCATTTATAACTTGTCCTCTCAATTAATAATTTAATCTTATAACATATTATATGATGATATCTTGTGACAATAATTGAATCAATAATATAAGAGATATGATGCAAAGAATTATCGTAGCAATAATTGAGCATAATGAGTGACTTCTCACGTAAGCATCAATAATCAATATCGTGTGCTACTATACAACTACGCCAGACATCGCATTTCTTTTACTAATGGGTAGTTCAACGGTTTTGACGCAGTAACACCTCTGCCGTTATTTTTTATAGAAAAATAATTTTGTCGCTTTCTAACTACGACAATACTTCCGCCATGGGGTCCACTAATGATTGAGCCGTCGATTTAATATTCCCCGACAAAAAGAATATTCCCCACCAAAACTAATATTTTATAACAACTTGCTTACTTTTGCAAAATTTATAAATATTACCCACAACTATAACATTATATCAAATTTATTCCATAATATTCAAAAATAATATTTATAAAAAAATTCATCTTTATTTATAAAAGTGGGGTCTTATAAGGACTCCATTAAGAGTGGATATTATCTAGATGACAATGTTATTGTTAAAACTCTCATTTATGTAATGTCGTATATTACACTTATTTCATCAGATAATTAAGTTTGTATTTGTATTATGTACCATGTATTTGGCGACTCAAGATAGGTGATGAATAATTTAATTGGGGGGCGTCACATTGTGTCTCTAGCATTATTCCTAAATTTTTACTTTTGTTTTAGGCAAAAACCATATAATTATGTAAGCTATTACTCTATACAAAAATAATCATATAAAAATTTATTTTATAATTTTAAAATATCTATTTATTTATATAATAAATAACACAATGTCATCTCTCAACGCTAAAATTTAGATATAGAAACCTAAAATCTAATAAGGAAAATCTTTTATCTATATTCTTCTATCATATAATTATATATATATTTCTCACTATCTCTTGTTCTTATACATTTTTAAATATAATTTATGTTCTTTAAACTTCATATTCTTGATAATAATATTATTATAATTAATATATTAGTATAATAAAAGTATAAAAAAATAAAATAATTTTATAACAAAAATCGTGATATAATTAATAAGACAAAATGGTTTTGAAAATAAATTATTTTTTGATTTTTTTATCTACATTCTTATTAATTATCACAATTATCTATTTATTACTATCTCTTACTCTCGTAAAATTTTTACTTTAGTTAGTGTTCTTCAAAATTATTACTCCTGGTAACAATAGTATTAAATTATATAATTATTTTTGTTATGAAATTATATAAGTATCACTATTTGAGTTTAAATAAGATTTCAAATATACTAATATATAAAAAAAATTAAAATGAATACTATCATATATATTATTTAAATATATGAGCTATTATTTTAGATTTCTAAAATTATTTTGTCTTGTTATCAATAATTAGTTATACACTATTAGTTGGATAATATATCTTTGATAAAAACAATTTTTTGTTATATAAAAATCATGCTACACAATATTAACTCTATTATACATATAACTAATATATCAAGATATAGTATCATATGAAAAGAAATATATATATATATATATATATATATATATATATATATATATTGTGACGCCCCAAAATTAGGTATACATCACCCATCTTGGGTCGCCACTTACATGGAAATGTAATTTAAATACAACTTACTAACATATCTGCTGGTGGTATAATACGACATAAATCGTGAGTTTAAATACAAATATCGTCTACTAGATATTATACAAACTCAAAAGGAGTCCTCATTATAATTATTATCACACTATTTCACATGAATAGTGAGGACTACTAATGCTATCTTCAGGACCATCACTGCTTTTCCCGACTCGTCCCAGCCTATATTCTCATTTCCTCAAGAGAATAAAGGAAAGAAAGGGTGAGCTCAAAACTAGCCCAAGAAGAAATATTATGACTAAGATAATGCGGAATAAATTATCAATAGTCTTCAACAATGTTAAACCGATAAATTACAATAGACAACCGGTTTAATCTGCAATGAATATGCAATCCATTAAAAGAGTCAAGTAGAAAATAAAGTCTACTATCTTTTAGGTTTTAAAAGGTTTTTCATCATTATATAGCCGAGACTCAATTTTAATAAATATTTCACATCATCGAATCACCCTCGCACTACGGCCAAGGATATTCTTTAAGTATCACGACCACAATTATTCATGCACTACGGCCAAGAATATTTGTGTATTCATTAATGGTCATGATCATGCCAACAATCGGCCCATCAATGCACTACTACCATCGAGGATTTTTATCACATCATTTGTAACATTACGGTCATGATTACACCGAATAGTCTCTGGTCATAATCATACCAAGTCCATCTATGCACTACAGGCCACAGATGACTTTCAACATAATATAAACATGAGGATGATGACAATGATATAAGAATTCAATAAAACAAGTTCAAAAATTATTTTATCCAGGAATTATTAACGTCCAAATTATCAACATGATACTGTTTTGTAGAGTAAAATTCAAGAATGATCAAGAATATTTTCATGAAAGATCTTTGGATGAAACGCTAATATCAAGGATATTCCACTAATTTCATGGAGTATAGAAGTCAAAGTTTTAACCAACCGGGTATAATAAAGAATGGAATAACAAAAGAAATCACCATGCATGCGATAAACCGCATGCATGAGTTATTCCAATGTAATAATAAATAACGGAACCGGTGTCGTGAAATTCACACCGGCTGGATGTTCCAAATGAATAATAAAGATGGAACCAGATCCGTGTAAAACACACGATAGGATATTCCAACAGAATGATAAAGACGGAACCAGTCCGTGTAAAACACACGATGCAGGATGTTCCAATGAATAATAAAGACGGAACCAGTCCGGTGTAAAACACATGCATGTGATGTTCCAACAGTAATAATAGAAGAATGTCACCAAGTATAGGGTAAACCACGATACAAAGTTATTCCAATGTAATAATAAGAAATGGAATAACAATAGTTCTCTTCATGAATAAGAAAGAATAACACCCTTACTTTTGGTAGAGATTGAATACTACAAGTGAGTGTAGTAACAAAATACTCTTCTTCTTCTCTTATTCTCTCTATACTTTTCTCTCTATAGCTTGAATGAATTAGTGAAAATAATGAAGCACTAGGCCTCTATTTATAGAATATTTCTAGCTTAGCACCTGCCGTGTGAAAAGGCAAGTGGCTTGACGACTAATAATGTGAAAAGAAAAGTGGTTTGACGTCTGTAATGTGAAACGACAAGTGGTTCGACGCCTGTAATGTGAAACGACAAGTGGTTCGGACACTCAGTAATGTGAAACGACAAGTGGTTCGACGTCCGGTAAAGGTAATTACTATCGACGAAGGTAATTACTATTCACAAGGGTAATTACTTATCGACGAAGGTAATTACTATCGACGAAGGTAAATACTATCGACGAAGGTAATTACTATTCACAAAGGTAATTACTATTGACGAAGAGACTCTTAGATGATGACATATGAGCCCCCCATAAAATAATCAAACTTACCACAAATCATTTTATTTTTCATCAACACATATTTAATCTTTCAACAATTATTAATCATTTATAACTTGTCGTCTCAATTATTGATTTAATACTATAACATATTATACAGATGATACTGTGACAATAATTGAATCAATAATATAAGAGATACGACGCAAAAGAATTCATCGAAAGTAATAATTAAGCATATAGTGAGTGACTTTCTCACGTAAAGATCAATAATCAATACCGGTGTGCTACTATGCAACCACGCCAGACATCAGTATTTTTACCACCGGGTAGTTCAACAGCTTTTAACGGTAACACCTCCGCCGTTATTTTTATAAAATATTTTTGTCGTTTTCTCAATCCGACAATAATTTCATTGTCAGGGGTCCACCAATGATTGAGTCATTGTTATTAATATTCCCTAACAAAAAGAATATTCCCCACCAAACGAATATTTTATAACAACTTGCATACTTTGCAAAATTTATAAATATTACCCACAACTATAACATTATATCAAATTTATTCCATAATATTCAAAAATAATATTTATAGAAAAATTCATCTTTATTTATAAAAGTTGGGGTCTTACAACCTCCCTTCTTATGAAATTTCGCCCTCGAAATTAGGGTACGACACTGTATGTCAAGAGGTAAGGATACCTTGATTTCATTTTGATTCTAACTCCCAAGTTATTTCCTCAACATCGTGGTTCCTCCACAAAACTTTGACTTGAGGTATAACCTCGAGCGTAGAATATGTTCCTTCTTATCCAAAATTTGAACAGAACCTCTTCATACGTCAAATCTTCCGCTATTTCGTCCCAGGTTCTAACTCAATAATATGGTTCGGGTCTTTCACATATTTACGTAATATGGATATGTGAAAAACGTTATGAACACGAGACATACTTGGCAGTAGAAAGCGAGTCTATAGGCCACAGTTCCTACTCGATCGAGGATTAAAATGGACCGATGAATCGAGGATTGAGTTTTCTCTCTTTCCAAATCTTGTAACTCCTTTCCATGGAGCAACTCTTAATAACACATGATCTCCTATATCGAATTCCACGCCCTTTCGATGAAGATCAAGATAACTCTTTTGTCGATTTTGTGAGGTTTTTATACATTGTCGGATCGTTTGAATCTTTTCCGTAGTCATACGCATCAACTCCGGTCCCAACAACGTTGCTTCACCCCACCTCATCCCAAAGATACCGAGAACGACACTTTCTTCCATACAACACTTCTAATGGAGCCATGCCAATACTTGCTTGATAACCGTTGTTGTAGGAAAACTCCACCAATGGTAAGAACTTGTCCCAACTCCCTTGAAATCAAGGACACAGAGTCTTAATAGATCTTCAAGAGTTTGAATAGTCCTCTCCGACCGTCCGTCCGTCTTCGAGGATGATATGCCGAAGCTAAATCGTAAGTCTGTGCCCATAGCTTTTTGCAAACTAACCCAAAATCGTGAAGTGAATCTTGGGTCTCGATCGAAACTATGGATACCCTAAGATACCATGCGATCTTACAATCTCGTTTATGTACATACGAGCAAGACGTTCAAGTGTATAAGTTTTCGATTCGGAAGAAATGAGCAGACTTGGTCAATCTATCAACAATGACCCAAATCGCATCAATGCCTTGAGAAACCTTAGGAAGACCCCAGAACGAAATCCATGGTAATATGCTCCCACTTCCATTCGGAATTTCAAGTGGTTGCAATGGACCTTTTGGTACTTGATGTCCGCTTTAACTCGTTGACAAGTTAGACACCTTGAAATAAACAACGCTATCTCTCTCTTCATATTGCTCCACCAAAATGTATGGACGAATATCATGATACATTTTGGTACTCCTGTGATGGATTGCAAATGGTGTGTTGTGCGCCTCCATCATGATATTATACTTTAAATCGTGGTCGTTAGGAACACAAAGTCCTGGAGTTGACTCAAAGTATTCCTTCTTCATCGATTCTTGCTTCCTAAGATAGCACCTTCTTGCACTTTCTTCCTCATACGCATCATCTCCTGTGTCTATAGCTTGAGCGCCTTTAACTTTATCGATTAAAGTCGGTTCTACTCAGATACTCGCTTATCATCACATGCGTCCCTCGAGTCTTTAACTCTATCTCCATCCTTTGCAAGTCACACAAAATGGGCTTTCGTTGACAATATCGCACTCAGACTTGCATATGATTTTCACTCAACGATCGCCTACCACGTTCGCTTTTCCAGGATGGTATTGGATGGTATGATCATAATCTTTCAACAGCTTCAAGCCAACGTCGTTGTTGATGTTGAGTTCCTTTTGAGTGAAGAAATAATTGAGGCTTTTATGATCCCAGAAGATCTCCACTTTCTCACCATACAAGCAATGCCTCCAAATTTTAAGTGTAAGACAACAACCGCTAACTCTAGATCATGAGTAGGATAATTCCTCTCATATTCTTTGAGTTGTCGCGAGGCATAAAGCTATAACTTTTCCATGTTGCATGAGAACACATCCCAACCCTTTTGTTCAAGCATCATCAGAGATGACAAATCCGTCCGAGCTGGATGGTATTGTCGTAACAAAATAAATAAGTCTCCTCTTGAGTTCTTGAAAACTCTTCTCATATTCTTCGCTCCAACCGAACTTTGATCTTTTCGAGTCAATTTGAGTCGATGGAGTAGCGATTCGAGAAAATCCTTCCATTTAATCTCGATAATAACCATTTAAACCGAGAAAGCTACGACTTCGGCCATCGATTTAGGTTGTTCCCACTTTGAATAGCTTCAATCTTTCTTTGGGTCAACAGATATTCCATGACTTGATACCACGTGCCCAAGGAATGCTACTTCTTCAAGCCAAACTCGCGACTTCTTCAACTTGGCATAAAGCTTATATTCACGAAGCTTTTGGAGTGTCAGCCTCAAGTGTTGCTCATGATCTTCACGGCTTTTGGAATAAATAAGGATGTCATCAATAAAGACGACCACAAAGTTATCTAAATATTCCTTGAATACTCGGTTCATCATATCCATGAAGGCATCAGGAGCATTAGTTAATCCAAAGGACATGACTAGGAATTCATAATGCCCGTACCGAGTTCTGAAAGCCGTCTTTGGAATGTCAGCGGTTCTAATCTTCAATTGGTGATATCCGGAACGAAGATCTATCTTTGAAAAGAATTTGGCCTTGCAATCGGGTCAAACAGTCATCAATACGTGGCAATGGATACCTATTTTTGATGGTGACATGATTCAACTCCCGATAATCAATACAAAGTCGCATACTCCCATCTTTCTTCTTCACGAATAGAACAGGAGCACCCCAAGGAGAAGTACTAGGACGAATAAAGCCAATGTCTAACAATTCTCAGAGTTGGGTCTTTAACTCCTCAAGTTCAATAGAGCTATTCGATATGGGGCTTTGGAAATAGGTTTTGTACCGGGTTCAAGGTCGATACAAAATTCAATTTCACGCCCTTGGGGTAGGCCAGAAGTTCTTCTGGGGAATACGTCAGAAATTTATTAACAATAGAAATATCGTTTCAAAACCGACGTATTTTTGTTTAAACTGTGATATGAGCTAAGAAAGCTTGACATCCGCTTTTCAATAAAACGAATAGCTTTATGGCTTGAGATGATCGTGATTGATTTTAATGGTTTGGTCGTTTGAATTCGCGATAATAGGTTGATTAGAATATGAAAGCTAACAACCTTACGAAAATAATCAATTTTGCATGACAAGTAGTTAACCAATCAATCCCCTAGAATCACGCCAAATGCAAGTATTTTTAATGAAATAAGATCGATGAGGTAATGTGAAGAGGGTACCGATTTGAACCAAACAAGACTTATAAACAAGTGGATGTAATGAATGTTTCTCCCAACTGAGTTTCCACAGATAAGTCAAAGTCTAATTTCTCCTGAGTCAAATTTAATCGATGAGCGCAAGTAGGAGAAATAAAAGAATGGGTAGAACCCAGATCAAATAAAGTATAGACTTCATTAGAGTTTATGATAAGCTTGCTGCCTGTGATGACCTCATTCGGTTCCTTGCTCTCTGGGAGGTCACAACAAACTTCTCTCTCAGACTACCGATTTTGACTTTTCGGGACTGACCTTTGGTGCCTCCATCCTAGTTGAATTTGTCTTCAGAACGACAAAAATCGAGCCAAGTGACCCTCTTCCACAATTATAACATGCTTTGACTGACATGGCAGCGCAGATTTGACTGATGTGTCCTCTCTCCGCATTTGAAGCATACGATAGGTGGTCTTTCCGCCTTAACAACGGTCTTTGGTCTTTGCCGTCTTTCCATCATTGTTGAATCTCCTTTTCTTAAAATGTCCATTCTTATTGTTTTTGCCCCGATTACCACCAAGTGGTTACCATATCCGCCCGTTGATTCCTCCACGCTTGTTGTCACCGCTCGATGACTAGTCTCATTGGTATTATAATTTTTACACGCTCTCTTTTTAGTTGCGTTGACTCGTTATCGCGCTCCACTAATCGAGCCCTATTTACAACATCCGAATACAAACACGGTTTATGAGAAATAAGATGTTCGACGTATCTCCGACTTCAAACCTCTTAAAAACATTCGCGCCATTCTTTCTTCATTATCCACCAAGTGGGACGAATCGTGATAACTCGCAAATTTTTTGCCTCGTATTGGCGATACGGCCATATTGTTTTGTTCTAACTTGATAACCTCCACCTCCTTTCATGTGGCAAATACTTTGTGAAAGTATTTGTCGTTGAATAACTCTGGAACTTCTCCCAAGATATCTTCAAAGACAAAGAAGTCGAGTACGTTTACCGATTCCCACCAAGACCGCCTCTCCGCAACATAAAAGGCGTGCAAAGGAACTTTTGCTCCTCTGAGCATCCCAAGACATCAAATATCTTGGTAATCTGCTTTATCCATGCTTCCGACGTAAGTGGTTTTGGCTCTCCCTTAAACTCGGTGGTCCCAGCTCCTTGAATTGTTTAAGCGGTGACCGCCCGAGAGTTTTTCGTGTTTCCACCCACGTTTTTGGACAGAGTCGCCTCTTTCATTGTTGCATAAATTGTATAAAGCCTCGAACATTTGATCATTCATCATTTGGTCGGTGTTGTTGTTTTGCATGAGGATTGTCGCCTCGATGCACATTATCCTCGATTATTGATATGGTGAATCAACGATCGCTGCGCTCCATTGCTATTCTCAACATTCTCGATGTCATTTTCAGACATCGCCACAAAACAAAAGGTTAATTGACATGTAACAAATTATCCCTATCTTCCGACCAACCAATAAAATAAAGACATAAACTTAGGTAGGTCATACTAGCCAAGGTATTCCCTGCTCTCCCTTCCTAGTACTATTCTCACATCTTAGCCGTGGATCATATCCCTAAGCTTTGATACCAACTGTGACGCCCCCAAAATTAGGTATACATCACCCATCTTGGGTCGCCACTTACATGGTATGTAATTTAAATACAACTTACTAACATAACTGTCGTGGTATAATACGACATAAACCGTGAGTTTAAATACAAATATCGCCTACTAGATATTATACAAACTCAAAAAGGAGTCCTCATTACAATTATTATCACACTATTTCATGTAATAGTGAGGACTACTAATGCTATCTTCAGAACATCACTCGTTTTCCCGACTCATCATCCATTTATATTCTCATTTCAAGAGAATAAAGTGAAAGAAAGGGTGAGCTCAACTAGCCAAAGAAGAAATATTACGACTAAGATAATGCGTAATAAATTATCAATAGTCTTCAACAATGTTAAATTGATAAATTACAATAGACAACCCGGTTTAAACTGCGGCAATGAATATGCAATCCATTAAAAGAGTCAAGTAGAAAATAAAGTCTACTATCTTTTAGGTTTTAAAAGGTATTTCATCATCAATTATAATTTGAGACTCACCTTTAATAAATATTTCACATCATCGAATCACCCGCATACTACGGCCAAGGATATTCTTTAGTATCACGACCACAATTATTCATGCACTACGGCCAAGAATATTTGTGTATTCATTAATGGTCATGATCATGCCAACAATCATCCATCAATGCACTACTGCCATCGAGGATTTTTATCACATCATTTGTAACATTACGGCCATGATTACAATCAATAGTCTCTCGGTCATAATCATACCAAGTCCATCTATGCACTATGTGCCACGATGACTTTCAACATAATATAAACATGAGGATGATGACAATGATATAAGAATTCAATAAAACAAGTTCAAGAATTATTTTATCTAGGAATTATTAACGCCCAAATTATCAACATGACATTGTTTTGTAGAGTAAAATTCAAGAATGATCGGAAGAATATTTTCATGAAAAGATATTGGATGAAACGCTAATATCAAGGATATTCCACTAATTTCATGGAGTATAAAAGTCAAAGTTTTAACTATTTGGGTATAATAAAGAATGGAATAACAAAAGAAATCACCATGCATGCGATGATCGCATACAGATGCATGTGTTATTCCAACGTAATAATAAATAACGGAACCGTGTCGTCGTGAAATTCACAATGCATGTGATGTTCCAATGCAGAATAATAAAGATGGAACCAGATCCGTGTAAAACACACGAGATAGGATATTCCAATGAATGATAAAGAAGCGGAACCAGTCCGGTGTAAAACACATGCATGTAATGTTCCAACAGAATAATAAAGACGGAACCCAGTCCGGTGTAAAACACACGCACAGGATGTTCCAACAGAATAATAAAGAGCGGAACCAGTCCTGTAAAAACACATGCATGTGATGTTCCAATGTAATAATAGAAGAATGTCACCAAGTATAGGGTAAACCACGTATACAAAAGTTATTCCAATGTAATAATAAGCAATGGAATAACAATAGTTCTCTTCATGAATAAGAAAGAATAACACCCTTACTTTTGGTAGGAGATTGAATATGCGCAGAAGCAGTAGTAACAAAATACTCTTCTTCTTTCTCTTATCTCTCTATACTTTCGCTCTCTATAGCTTGAATGAATTAGTGAAAATAATGAAGCACTAGGCCTTTATTTATAGAAGCTTAGCTTAGCAAGACTTTTGCTTGGTGTGAAAAGACAAGTGGCTTGACGACTAATGATGTGAAAAGAAAAGTGGTTTGACGCCTGTAATGTGAAACGACAAGTGGTTCGACGCCTGTAATGTGAAACGACAAGTGGTTCGACGCCTGTAATGTGAAACGACAAGTGGTTCGACGTCTGTAAAGGTAATTACTATTGACGAAGGTAATTACTATTCACAAGGGTAATTACTATTGACGAAGGTAATTACTATTGACGAAGGTAAATATATTATCGACGAAGGTAATTACTATTCACAAAGGTAATTACTATTGACGAAGAGACTCTTAGATGATGACATATGAGCCCCCATAAAATAATCAAACTTACCACAAATCATTTTATTTTTCATCAACACATATTTAATCTTTCAACAATTATTAATCATTTATAACTTGTCGCCTCAATTATTGATTTAATACTATAACATATTATATGATGATAATCGCGTGACAATAATTGAATCAATAACATAAGAGATAATGATGCAAAGAATTATCGTAGTAATAATTAAGCATAAATGAGTGACTTTCACGTAAGCATCAATAATCAATACTGCAGTGCTATTATGCAACCACGCCAGACATTATCAGAGTTTTTTACCACCGGGTAGTTCAACAGCTTTTAACAGTAACACCTCCGCCGTTATTTTTATAAAATATTTTTGTCGTTTTCTCAATCCGACAATAATTACATTGTAGGGTCCACCAATGATTGAGCCAGTTGTATTTAATATTCCCTAACAAAAGAATATTCCCGACCAAACTAATATTTTATAACAACTTGCATACTTTGCAAAATTTATAAATATTACCCACAACTATAACATTATATCAAATTTATTCCCTAATATTCAAAAATAATATTTATAGAAAAATTCATCTTTATTTATAAAAGTTGGGGTCTTACATATATAGAGTCCAGATCTTGTAAGGGCTCCCTCACGCTACTAAAATACGCACCTTTTTTTTTGTTTTTTTAAAAAAACAACTAAAAACAAAGTTTAATATTTTATGGAACTGAAATTTTTATATAATACAGTGTTTTGGATGTGATTTAGATACGTATAACAAAATAAGTATATACAGTCTGTGCAGACTATACATACATTTTTTGGTATAGGTATCCAAATTACGCACAAAATATTGTATTATGGAAAAATTTCAGTTCCATAAAATATTAAACTTTTTTTAAGTTGTTTTTTTAAAAATAAAAAAATAAAAAAAAATCCCGCATTTTAAGAAAGTAAAGGAACCCTTACCTGATCTTTTCTATATATATATATACATATTATTTGTCTAAAATGATGATTAAATGTACAATTTTTTTTATCCTTAAAAAATTATTGAGATAAAGTAACGTAAAGAGAAGTGTAACTAAATTATTTAGTGGGTTCATTAATAAAAAAAACAAAAGTACCGATTAATTTATATAATCTCCCGAGATAACTAAAAATAAATTGATTTTTATATTTTATTTTTCTTAATATGTATATAAATTGTATGTAAGACCCCAACTTATTATAAATAAAATTGAATTTCCTCTATTTATTATTTTGAAATAGTAAGGATTGATTTGATTAAAGTGGTTAGTTATGGGTAAAATACGCAAATATTTCAAATAAACAAGTGGTTATAAAATATTCATTATTGTTGGGGAATATTCGTTTGGTCATGGAATATTCTTACATCGGGGGAATATTCGCATTTATTTGCCAAGAACCTTGTTTGGGCCCCATAACGGAAAGCGATTGGATGAAGAAAACGACAAGTATAAGTTGTTTATTAATAACGGCGTAGTTGTTATCAAGTTAATCATTGTTGGAATAATTCGGTGGTTAAAACACAAGAAGACACTGCAAGATTGCACCAATTATTGATTCTTACGTAGAAGGCACTACTCAATAATTGTTACTGAGAATTATTGTTTAATATTTTATTTTATTGATTCAATAATTGCTACGTTGATATTTTATATTTCATTGTTCCAATAATTATCACTACTACAAGATTTTTCATTATCGAGCAATAATTCATATTATCCGAATAATATTATTAGATAACATTATTGGCAATGTCTAGAAAGTTACATAAAGGAGAGGTTTGGTCATCTAATTCAAGGCTAAGAAGGAAAAATCCTTATCGAAAACCCCTCTTTCTTGGGAACCGCACGGTTGTCACATGATTGTGATTCTGTAATATTATTTGTGAATAATTAATTAATGGTTTTTATGATGACGAAAATATTCATTTTATGTGGATATTGATGGAGAAAATTTTTAATGTGACAATTGTTGAAAATTGATATTTTATCTTTTTCGACAAAATAATTTATTTAAATATATTATTATATTTTAATAATATAATAATGGTGATATTTTTATAATGAATGTGGGATATATGAGTATATGAGGAGGAAGAGTATTTTTGTTATAAAAATTGTTTAAAACATGTTAAACATGTTTGTGGGCCCATTTTTTGACTAAAATTTGATTATAACCTGTAAAATCGTCCGTTTATGGATTTCGGTCAATTTTTGTTTGGAATTTAGAAAAACTTTCTTCTGTAAAGTTGTAGATAATTAAATTTCCTATGAAATGGACATAAGATTCGAATTTTTCTGATAAAAGGGCTATTTATTATGAATTATTAAAGTTCTGGTATATTGGGTCTGAATTGATTTTTGGAGTTTTAAATAATTTTGTTAAGAAAAACGTTTTTTGTGATTTTGGTGGGTTGGTGGCTGATGTCTAGACAACAAAATGTGGGCTGAGGAAAATTGATATAAATATATTAATATTTTATTAAATTTTCTGCTTTGGTGTTCTAAGCATTTTTTTATAAATTGGGTGCTTAGGTTAAAATTGAAAATCACACCAGAAACTAAAGTTTTCTCTTTATTTCTCTCTCTATATTATCGAGCGTATTCTTGTGAGTATTTTAATACTTTGAGTGTTACTATACGGTACAAATTTTTTCAGCACTATATCCAGTAGTCCAGCCAGAAGTACTATTCTTTCGAGGTAAGGGATGTTATTTTCTTCTTAAACGATATTATTTTCTTCAATATCATTATGCCAAAATATTGGCTTGAACTTTTAATAAAATTTGAAACTTTTTGTGTCGGAGTTACTATTCACGTATACGACACTATTTACGAATACGACACTATTCACGAATATGGCACTATTCATCAAAAAATGAAATTTTTCCTTTTCGTCCAAAATATCTATTATGGATACTAGCTTTGATTGTATCCATGTTTTGATCATTCTTGAATTTTACTCCACTATGATTATTTATGAGGTATTTTTAGTCATGGATAAACCGAAATACGAATCCTTAATATTTATTCTTTTGTTTCACTGAATTCGTTTTCTTTAAAATATTTTTCATCATCCTCAGTCCTAAATGATGATATTATTGAATATCTTTGGCATGTAGTGCAAAGATTAATGTGATTTTATGATGAATATCTTTTGCTGTAATGCAAAGATGTACAGGTGTTGAGATGAACATGACCAACTGATCAATATCTTTGGCCTGTAGTGCAAAGATGAATATTTGATTCCAGATGTATATTGATTGATGTTATAGGGATAAAATATTGATGATGAACTTTTAAATTCATAGATAATAGTAGATTTCATTCTCTACACAACTCATCTATGAATTATTATTTTCGCTGCGAATATTGATCCAAGCTTGTTGCTCATTGTATTTTATCGATTTTTTTCTGTTGAAGACTAACGATAATTTTTTCTATATTATCATAGTCATAATATTCTTTATTGGGGTAGTTGAGCTCACCTTTTCCTTTTTATTCCATTTTTCTTCAGAGGCTTAGAATGTAATGAGTACTAGTGGGGGTATGGAATGACGGTTCTAGAAGTTGTTTTAGTAGTCCTCACCATTTTGTAAAATAATGTATCAATAATTGTGATGGGGACTTATTTGGGTGTGAATATTGTCTAGATGACAATATTTGTATTTAAACTCATAGTTTATGTGTTGTATTAATAAAGTTATAGTTGTTTCTGTACCACGTATTTTGATGACTCAGAATGGGTGTTGTATACCTATTTTGGGGGCATCACAGTTGGTATCAGAGCTTAGGGATATGATCTCTGGCGGAGATCGGAGAATAGAACTAGGAGGGGAGAGACGAGTAAAACATTCGCTAGTGTGTCTTACCTAAGCTTATTTGTTGGTTGGTCAGTATATAGGAATATTATGTGATATGTTGATTTCTTTAATTAACAATTGTTTTATGGTAGTATTTGAGAATGTCGACTGAGAATGTTAATAGTGGAGTAAATGAGACTGTAGAGACACCTTTACTCACCAACGAGGAGAACGTGCAACAGGTTGGCAATGTTCCTCAAAGGAACAAAACCATCGAAAGCGTGATGATGAACGGCGGGGTGTTTAGAAGCTTTTTGCGCATTCATGCAAAATCGACGAGGAGACTCTCGTGTTCAAAATACTGTGGAAATGATAACAACGCACGGTTTGTCACAAACCAAGCAATTCAACGAGTTGGGACCACTGCACTGGGAAAAGCGGATCCGATTAAAGCGGAGACGTGGGTTAAATAAATTACCAAGATATTCGATGTCTTGGGATGCACGGACGAAGGTTCCATTCGCCACCTTTATGTTCCAGAATGAGGCGAGACATCGGTGGGAATCGTGAAGCGCACTCCATCCATCCGCACTCAAGAGCATGTCTTGGGAAACGTTTCAGAAAATGTTCAATGACAAATATTTTCCTGAAAGTATTCGTCATATGAAGGAGGTAGAGTTTATTAGACTAGAACAAAACAACATGACGGTGTCCCAGTACGAGGCGAAGTTTGCAAAGTTATCCAGGTTTGCACCTCAATTGGTGGAGAATGAGGAACGTATGACGCGGATGTTTCTGAGAGGTTTGAAACCCGACATACGTCAATATCTCATTTCTCATAAATTTTCTCTCTATTCAGATGTTGTCAACACGGCTCAATTATTAGAGCGAGATAACGAGTACATTCAACCGAAGGACCACATCCAGGATCATACCGGTGACAACAATATCATCGTAACAACGATAACCGGCGGAGAAAGAAAATACTGGACAACAAGAGCAAGAACCACTCGGTGGTAATCATGACCATGAGAATAGAAGAAGCGAGGGAGGAGATTTTAAAAGTGGAGATTCAACAACGACTATGTGAAGACGTCGCCAAAGAGTAACCGGTTCTATGGAGGAGAACGACCACCGGCCGTATGTTATAAATGCGCGGAAAGAGGGCATATCGGTCCAAACCGTCCACAATAGTTCAAGGTATGTTATAATTGTGGAAAGGAAGGACATATCGCCGAGATCAGACGAGAAGCGAAACCAAGTCCAAGCCGGGATGGTGACTCAAAAGGTCGTCCCAAAAAGTCAAAGTCAATCGGTGCCTCAAGAAGCGTTTTGTCGTGACTAGTCAAAATGCAAGGAACCCAAACGAGGTGATCACGGGTAAGTTTAATCATAAATTCTTGCGAAGTTTATACATTACTAGATACCGGTGCTACCCATTCATTTATCTCTCCCGCTTGTGCTCAACGCTTAAATTTGACTCAAAGAAAAATTAGACTTTGTCTTATCTGTGGAGACTCCGTTAGAGAAACTTTCATCACATCCAATCGCTTATAAATCTTGTTTGATCCAAGTTGGCACCATCGTTATGCTACTCGCTGATCTTATTTCTTTAAAGATACTTGCTTTTGATGTGATTTTAGGGATTGATTGGTTAACTACTCATCATGCCAAAATTGATTGTTTTCGTAAGGTTGTTATTTTTCATATTCCTAACCAACCTGTTGTTCGAATTTAAATAACTAAACCACTAAAATTAATCACTGTTATATCAAGCCATAAAGCCATTCGTTTATTAAAAAACGTATGTCAAGCTTTCTTAGCCCATGTTATGGATTTGAATAAAGACATTTTTGATTTGAATAATATTCTGTTGTTAGTAAATTTCGACGATTTTTCAAGAGCTTCCCTGGCCTACCCCGTAACGTGAAGTTGAATTTTTTATCGACTTGAACCTGGTACAAAGCCCATTTCTAAAACCCCATATCGAATGGCTCCTATTGAACTTTAGAGTTAAATGTCCAACCACAGAGTTGTTGGACATCGGTTTCATTCGGCCCTAGTACATCTCCTTGGGTGCTCCTATTTTATTTGTAAAGAAGAAAAGACAGATTATGCGACTTTGTATTGACTATCTGGAATTGAACCATGTCACCATCAAGAATAGGTATCCGCTACCTCGTATTGATGACTTTGTTTGACCGATTGCAAGGAGTACAATTCTTTTCAAAATCGATCTTCGCTTCGGATATCATCACTAAAGATTAGAATCGAAGATATTCCAAAGACGCCGCCGTAACCCTCGAGACGGGTATTATGAATTCCTAGTCATGTCTTTTGGATTGACTAATGCTCCTGCGGCTTTCATGGATATGATGAACCGAGTATTCAAGGATTATTTAGATCAGTTCGTTGTTATCTTTATTGATGACATCCTCATATATTCTAAAAGCAGTGAAGATCATGAGCACCATTTGAAGCTGGTACTCCAAAGGCTTCGTGAAAATAAGCTATATGCCAAGTTGAAGAAATGTGAGTTCTGGCTTGAAGAAGTAACATTCATTGGGCACTTGGTGTCAAAACATGGAGTATCTGTTGATCCAGCGAAGATTGAAGCAATACAAAGTTGGGAGCAACCAAAGTCGGTGATTGAAGTACGTAGCTTTCTGGGCTTAACTGGCTATTATCGGAGATTCGTGGAAGGGTTTTCTCGAATCGCTACTCCATTAACTCAGCTGACTCAGAAAGATACAAAATTCGTATGGAGCGAGGAATGTGAGAAGAGTTTTCAAGAGCTTAAGAGGAGACTCATTTCAAGACTGTTTAACAATACCATCCGGTTCGGGATGGATTTTTATCTACAAAATGATGCTTCGTGCAAAAGGTTAGGATGTGTTCTCATGCAACATGAGAAAGTCATAGCATATGCCTCGCGACAACTTAAAGAGTATGAGAAGAATTATCCTACTCATGATCTAGAGTTGGCAGCAGTCGTTTTCGCGTTAAAGATCTGGAGGCACTATCTGTGAGACCTCGAATTTTATGAAATAAAAGTATTCAATTTTTCTATTTTGGTAAATAGTTAAATTGATAAAAGTTTAAAGTTAAGGGTCATATTTGAAAATTTTGCAAAGTATGCAAGTTGTTATAAAATATTCTTTTTGTCGGGAATATCCGTATAACGGCACAATCATTGGTGAACCCACAATTGAAGTACTGTCGTAGTTAGAAAACGAGAAAAATATTTTATGAAAATAACGATGGAGGTTTTACTGTTAAAACTGTTGAACTACCCGGTAGTAAAAGTACGAAGAATACGCATTGGTTGCATAGTAGAGCACACAAGATTGATTATTGATGCTTACGTGATAAGTCACCCATTATACTCAATTATTGCTACGAGAATTCACGTGATCATATCTCTCATATTATTGATTCGATTATTGCCACAAGATCATCTGCATAATATGATATATTATTAAATCAATAATTGAGACGACAAAGTTATTCATATTATAAACTATAATATTTACAATGTCTAGAAGTTCTGTCAAGGAGAGGTTAGATAATCTAATTGCGCGCCAATAGGGAGAAATCCTTATCGGAAAGCAACCTCTTTCCTGGGAACAACCTGGTTGTTAAATATTGTGAGTTATGATATTAATGATGGATAAGTTCGTGTTGATTAAAGAAGAATCGATAGTTCCATTGTGTTGAAATTATTTGTGTTAAAGATTTATTTCGATAGTAATTGATGTCTGGAGGTTATATTGTTCAATCGGGTATTCGGGACACTTTTCGTGTCGAGTTACTATTCATGAGTTACTATTCACGAGTTACTATTCATGAGTTACTATTCACGAGTTACTATTCACGAGTTACTATTCACGAGTTACTATTTATGAGTTACTATTCACGAGTTACTATTCACCCAATTACTATTCACTCTATTATTGTGCATTCGGGTATTTGGGTACAATATTATTCCATGAGAAGATGTTCTAATTTCTCAGACCGTTGGTTGAAGTTATAAAAGTGAATCAATATGGACCGCTGGTGGAAAGTTATAATAGTGAATCAATATGGACCGCTGGTGGAAAAATTATAATAGTGAATCAATATGGATCGCTGGTTTAAAAGTTATAATAGTGAATCAGTATGGACCGTTGCTTTAAGTTTTATTATGGACCGTCCGATTAAAAGTAAATCAATTTGGACCGTTCATGAATTAGTTACTATTCAATCCATTCTTCTATAAATAGAAGCTCATTCCTTCATTATTTCTTACGAATTCACTGAAACTCTAGAGAGAGAAATTATAGAGAGAAAGAAGAAGAGTTTTCTGCTACTTCACTACTTCTATATCCAGTTTCTTTTAAGGTAAGGGATATCATTATTGTGGTAAGGGATATTATTTGTTGTACCTGTAAGGGGTGTTATTCTTTTTTATTCATGAAGAGAACTTCTGTTATTCCATTCTTTATTATTCTGTTGGAATAACCTGTATACGTGGCATACCCTATACATAACCTGTATACGTGTCATACCCTGTAATTGGTGAAATCCTTATGTTATTCCATTCTTTATTATTCAATTGGAATAACTCAGATACGCAAAGATACCTTATACATAACTCAGATACGTGGTATACCGCACTTGGTGAAACCCTTATGTTATTCCATTCTTTATTATTCGTTGAATATCCTGCTTGTGTGTTTTACACCGGACCGGTTCTCGCTTTTTATTATTCTCGCTGAATATCCCATTTGTGTGTTTTACACGGACTGGTTTCGCCTTTTATTATTCGTTAGAATAACTCAGATACGCAGACACCGTATACCGGTGATTTTTGTTGTTATTCCATTCTTTATTATTCGCCGAATATCCGCTTCGGTCTAAATTTACCGACTCGGTTCCATTAATTATTCGTTGGAATAACTCAGATACGCTGGATTACCGTATACCTGGTGAAGTCTGTTGTTATTCTATTCTTTATTATTCTGTTGGAATAACCTGTATACGCGGATTACCGTATACCTGGTGATTTCGTTGTTATTCCATTCTTTATTATTATGTTGGAATAACTTTATTCATGCGCAAGTATCGCATACATGGTGAAATTCTTTTATTATTCCATTCTTTATCAGTATTTATTGGTTATTGGTTTTACAAACAGTATGTCTTTGGCCTGTAGTACAAAGATGATATGTTGTTGAATATCTTTGGCCCGTAGTGCAAAGATGATCTGTTGGTTGATAGTTTTGACCCATAGTGCGAAGATGGACAGGTGTATGACATGATCATGACCACTAGTGATACTAACGAATATCCTTGGCCGTAGTGCATGGATAATTCAATGATGTGATTAGCAGGATCATGACCATTAGTTAACAGTTGAATGTCTTTGGCCGTAATGCACTGACAGACAATTGATTAGTATGATCATGACCATTGGTTTTATAGTTGAATATCTTTGGCCCGTAGTGCAAAGATAGACAACTGATTGGTATGATCATTGTTATTACATTTGAATATCTTTAGCCTTGGGTAAAGATATTGAGTAAACATTCTATTAATTCTTTGCGGCAAGGAGAAACTATTGATTTACATGATTATAAATATGAATTGTGAACTTAATTATAATCTTTAGTGGTTCAGGTGGAGACATGTGATGAAATTTCTCTTTGTCTTGGGTACAACGAAGAACTATTGATGAGTATTACAGGAATGAAATATTAATGATGGACTTTTAATTTGGAGGAGATAGTAGACATTATGTTTTACTTGACTCTTCTAATAGATTGTTGATTCCGCTGCAATTATGGTTGAAAACTTTTATTATCTTCCATATGTTATAAATTTCTGATTTATTCTGATAAAGGCTGTTGATAAATTAATTATCTTAGCCATGATGTTTTTTACTGGGCTATTTGTGCTCACCCTTTTTGCTTCACAATTCCTTTATGGTAATAAGAGTGTAGCTGGGTCGAGCGGGGATAACAGGGAAATAGTGAGATGGTTCGACACTGTTGAAGTTTCTCAACACATTATAAAATGGCATGACATGTAATATATAATTGCATTGAGGACCTAAGATGTGAGTGTCGTATTTTATACGTCACTTAATAATTGATTTTGGCGAACAACAATAGAGTGATGAGAACCCGACTTTGAAAGCGTTAAAAGTGCACCTCATTAGAATGAATATGATAGTAATCTTCTCGTTCTTCTTTGGGGTCTTAAAATATTTGCAGCTGTATTTTATATGGCATTGTTGTGACACCCCCAAAATAGGTATACATCACCCATTTTGAGTTGTCAAATACATGGTACAGGAACAACTACAACTTTATTAATATAATATAAAAACTGTGATTTAAAAAAAAAACAAATATTATCTTCTAGACAATATCCACAACCAAATAAGTCCTCATTACAATTATTAAAACTTTATTTTACAAAAATGGTGAGGACTACTAAAATAACTTCTAGAACCATCACTCCATACCCCGACTCGTACTTGCTACATTCTCGCCTCCTGAGAAGAAAAATGGAACAACAATGAAAAGGGTGAGCTCAACTAGCCCAGTAAAGAATATTATAACTAAGATAATAAAGAACAAATTATCGTTAGTCCTCAACAGGGAAAAATCTGATAGAATACAATAGACAACAAATTTCAGATCAATATTCGCAGCGGAAAATAATAATTCATAGAATAGTTACGTAGAGAATGAAATCTACTAGTATCTATGAATTTAAAAGTTCATCATCAATATTTTATCCCTGTAACATCAATCAATATACATCTTGAATCAAATATTCATCTTTGCACTACAGGCCAAAGATATTCATCAATCGGGTCATGTTCACCTCAACACTGCTCATCTTTGCACGCACTACGCCAAAGATATTCATAAGAAAATCAACCATCTTTGCACTACAGGCCAAAGATATTCAGTAACATCATTATTTAGGACTGAGGATGATGAAAACTATTTTTAAAGAAACGAAACCAGTGAAACAAAAGACAAGGATTAAGGATTAAGGATTCGTAATTCGGTTTATTCACGTCCAAAAATACCTCACTAATAATCATAGTGGAGTAAAATTCAAGAATGATCAAAACATGGATACAATCAAAGCTAGTATCCATAATAAATATTTTGGACAAAAACGAAAATTTAACTTTTTCCGTGAATAAGGTCAGATTCGTGAATAAGTGTCGATACGTTAATAATGTCGACACGTGAATAAGAAACTCCTACACCAAAAGTTCCAAATTTGATAAAACTCAGATCAATATTTCAAAGCATAATGATATTGAAAGAATAACATCATTACGGAAAAAATAACATCCATTACCTTCAGAAAGCAAAGATTTTAGTTGAAACAGGATATAAGCTATGACTTGAACTTGCACCAGATAGCAAAGACTCAAAGTATTATAATACTCACAAGAATACGCTAAATATATCGAGAGAAAGAGAGAAAACTTCAAAGATTGATTGTAATTTTCAATTCTAACCTAAGACCCTATTTATAGGAAAATGCTTAGAACGCCAAAGCAGAAAATTTAATAAAATAATAATATATTAATTAAAATTCCTACGCCAACCTTTGAAGAACTGAAATCAGTCATCAAGCACATGTTAAAGATGCCCACAAACATTTGAAAAACGTTTTTGTTGATATAAATAATTAAAACTTCCAAAAATCAATTATTTCAGAACTACGGAACTTCAATAATTCATAATAAATAGCCCTTTAGTCAGAAAAATTCGAAACTTGCGACATTTTATAGAAAATTCAATTCTCTACAACTTTGCAGAAGAAAGTTTTTCCAAAGTCCAAACAGAAATTGACCGAAATTCACAAACGGACGATTTTACAAGCTATAATCAAATTTCAGTCAATAAATGGGGTCCACAAACATGTTTAATATGTTTTAAATAATTTTAGTAACAAAAATACTCTTCCTCTTCATATACTCATATATCCCACATTCATCGTAAAAATATCATCATTATTATATTATTAAAATATAATAATATATTTAAATGAATTATTTTATCGTAAAAAGATAAAATATTAATTTTCAACAATTGTCACATTAAAAATTTTCTCCATCTATATCCACATAAAATCAATATTTTCTTCATCATATAAATTAATAATTAATTATTCACAAATAATATTACGTAATCACAAATCGATAAACAAAAGTAGGTTCCTGTGATAGAGGGGGCTTTCCAATAAGGATTTCTTCATTGGTGGCGTAATTAGATGACCTAACCTCTCCTTAGAACAGAACTTTCTAGACATTGCCAACAATGTTATCCAATAATATTATTCAGATAATATGAATTATTGTCTCGATAATGGAAAAATATGTGTAATGATAATTATTGATACAACAAAGAATATAAAATATCGACGCAGCAATTATTGAATCAATAAAATAAAATAATCGAATAAGTAATTCATCGTAACAATTATTGAGTAATGCCTTCTTACGTAAGAATCAATAATTGGTGCAATACCGTGTCTTCCGTGTGTTTTAACCACCGAGTATTTTAACAAGATTAATCTGTGAATAACTACGCCTGTTATTATAAACAACTTATATTTATCGTTTTCTTGATCCAATCGCTTTCTCGTTATGGGCCCACACACAAGGTCGTGGCCACATACCTAATATTTCCGACAAAGAAGAATATTCTACGACCAAACGAATATTTTATAACCACTTGCTTATTTGAAATATTTGTGCATTTTACCCATAACTAACCACATTAATCAAATTAACCCTTACTATTTCAAAATAATAAATGGAGGAAATTAAATTTTATTTATTAATAATTTGGGGTCTTACAACCTCCCCTCCTTATGAAATTTCATCCTCGAAATTGACGTACGTACCTGGTGTTTCAAAAAGGTGAGGGTACCTCGCTTTTATTTCCGTTTCCAACTCCCAGGTCATTTCCTCTATAGCATGGTTTCTCCACAAAACTTTAACTTGTGGTATGACCTTCGTGCGTAGGACATGTTCCTTTCTATCCAAGATCTTGATAGGTACCTCCTCGTACGTTAAGTCTTCGGCTATCTTGTCCGGTTCTAACTCAATGACGTGGTTCGGGTCTTTCACATATTTACGAAGCACAGATATGTGAAAAACATTATGAACACGAGACATACTTGGAGGTAACGCGAGTCTATAGGCTACATTTCCTACTCGATCAAGAATCTGAAATGGACCAATAAATCATGGATTGAGCTTACCTCTTTTCCCAAATCTTGTAAATCCCTTCCATGGAGCTACACGCAACAATACGTGATTCCCAATACTAAATTCCACGTCCTTTCGATGAAGATCCGCATAACTCTTTTGTCGATCCTGTGCCGTTTGTATATGTTGTCGAATTATTTGGATATTTTCCGTAGTCATACGTACCAACTCGGGTCCCAACAATGTTGCTTCACCCACCTCATCCCAACATATTGGAGAGCGACACTTTCGTCCATATAATGCTTCGAATGGAGCTACAAATATACTTGCCTGATAACTGTTGTTGTAGGAGAATTCCACCAATGGTAAATACTTATCCCAACTCCCTTTGAAGTCTAGGACACAAAGTCTTAATAAATCTTCAAGAATTTGAATAGTCCTCTCTGATTGTCCGTCCGTTTGAGGATGGTATGCCGAACTAAATCGTAAATCTGTGCCCATAGCTTTTTGCAAGCTAACCCAAAATCTTGAAGTGAATCTTGGGTCACGATCCGAAACTATGGATACTGGCATGCCATGCAACCTCACAATCTTATTCACATACATACTAGCAAGACGTTCAAGGGAATAAGTCTCCCGTATCGGTAAGAAATGAGCAGACTTGGTTAATCTATCAACAATAACCCAAATAGCATTTATGCCTTGAGAAACCGTGGGAAGACCCGTAACGAAATCCATGGTAATATGTTCCCACTTCCATTTCGGAATCTCAAGTGGTTGCAATGGACCCTTTGGCACTTGATGCTCCGCCTTTACACGTTGACAAGTTAAACACCTCGAGATAAACTTTGTAATCTCTCTCTTCATATTGTTCCACCAAAATGTATGTCAAAGATCACGATACATTTTGGTACTTCTAGGATGAATTGCAAATGATGTATTGTGTGCCTCCATCATGATCTTATACTTCAAATCAGAATAGTTAGGAACACAAAGTCTGGAATGGACTCGAAGTATTCCTTCTTCATCGATTCTTGCTTCTGGAATAACACCTTCTTGCACTTTCTTCTTCATCCGCATCAGCTCTGGGTCTGTGGATTGAGCAACTTTAACTTTTTTGATTAAAGTTTGTTCTATACGTATACTTGACATCATTGCATGGGTCCCCGGAGTCTTGAATTCTATCTTCATCTTTTGTAAATCACACAAAATGGGCCTTTGTGTTAACAACATCGCATTCATTCCCATGTATGATCTTCTGCTCAATGCGTCAGTTACCACGTTCGCTTTTCCAGGATGGTATTGACTAGTGTGATCGTAATCTTTCAATAGCTCGAGCTAACGTCGCTGCCGTATGTTGAGTTCTTTTTGAGTGAAGAAATATTTGAGGCTTTTATGGTCTGAATATATCTCCACTTTCTCCCCGTATAAATAGTGCCTCCATATCTTTAGCGTGAAAACGACTGCTGCTAACTCTAGATCATGAGTAGGATAATTCCTCTCATATTCTTTAAGTTATCGCGAGGCATAGGCTATGACTTTCCCACGTTGCATGAGAACACATCCTAACCCTTTGCCCGAAGCATCACTGTAAATAACAAATCCATCTGAACCAGACGGTATTGTCAGAACAAGTGCCGAAATGAGTCTCCTCTTAAGCTCTTGGAAACTCTTCTTGCATTCCTCGCTCCATACGAATTTTGTATCCTTCTGAGTCAACTGAGTTAACGGAGTAGCGATTCGAGAAAACCCTTCCACGAATCTCCGATAATAACCAGCTAAGCCCAGAAAGCTACGTACTTCAGTCACCGACTTCGGTTGCTCCCAATTCTGTATTGCTTCAATCTTCGCCGGATCAACAGATACTCCATGTTTTGACTCCACGTGTCTTAGAAATGCTACTTCCTCAATCCAGAACTCGCATTTCTTTAACTTAGCATAAAGCTTGTTTTTACGAAGCCTTTGGAGTACCAGCTTCAAATGGTGCTCATGATCTTCACGACTTTTGGAATATATGAGGATGTCATCAATAAAGACAACAACGAATTAATCCAAATATTCCTTGAATACTCGATTCATCATATCCATGAAAGCCGCAGGAGCATTAGTCAATCCGAAAGACATAACTAAGAATTCATTATGCCCGTACTGAGTTCTAAAGGCAGTCTTCGGAATATCCTCAGTTCTAATCTTTGGTGATGATATCCGTAACGAAGATCGATCTTTGAAAAGAATTGTGCTCCTTGCATGCTGGTCAAACAAGTCATCAATACGAGGTAGAGGATACCTATTCTTAACGGTGACATGGTTCAATTCTCGATAGTCAATACAAAGTCGCATACTCCGTCTTTCTTCTTTACAAATAAAAGCAGAGCACCCCAAGGAGAAGTACTAGGATTTAATGAAACCGATGTCCAACAATTCCTCGTAGTTAGACCTTTAACTCCTCGAAGTTCAATAGAGCCATTCGATATGGGGTTTTAGAAATGGGCTTTGTACCAGGTTCAAGGTCAATAAAGAATTCAACTTCACGTTCTGGGGGTAGACCGGGAAGTTCTTCAGGAAATACATCAGAAAAGTCAACAACAACAAGAATATTATTCAAATTTGACATGTCTTTATTCAAATCCATAACATAGGCTATGAAAGCTTGACATCCGTTTTTCAATAAACGAATAGCTTTATGATTAGATATGACAGTGATTGATTTTAATGGTTTAGTTGCTTGAATTCGAACAACAGGTTGTTTAGGAATATGAAAACTAACAACCTTACGAAAAAAATCAATTTTGGCATGATGAGTAGTTAACCAATCAATCCCTAAAATCACATCAAAAGCAAGTATCTTTAAAGAGATAAGGTCAACAGGTAAGGTGATGGTGCTAACTTGGATCAAACAAGACTTATAAACAGTGGATGTGATGAAAGTTTCTCCTAATGGAGTTTCCACAGATAGGTCAAAGTCTAATTTTTCCGGAGTCAAATTTAAATGTTGAGCACAAGTAGAGAGATAAATGAATGGGTAGCACCAGATCTAGTAAGGTATAAACTTCGCAAGAATTTATAAATAGCTTACCCGTGATCACCTCGTTTGGGTTCTCTCGATTTTGACCATCACAACAAACGCTCTTCCAGAACCGTTGACTTTGACTTTTTTCGGGATGATCTTTTTGAGTCACCGTCCTCACTGAACTAGGTTTTCTTCTTTGACAATCTCGAGCGATATGTCCTTCCTTTCCACAATTATAGCATACCTTGAACTGTTGTGGGCGGCCAATGATGATATGTCCTCTTTCTCGCATTTGTAGTATCGGATAACGGTGGTCGTTCCCTCCTGGAACCGATTCTTTGCTAGTCTTAACGTCTTCGCATTGTCATTGTTAAATCTCCTCTTTTAAAATCTCCCCGACTCGCTTCTTCTATTTTCATGACCATGATTACCACCAGAGTGGTTACCATTTTTGTCCGTCTTTTTCTTTCTCTGCTGGTTATCATTGTTTTGTTGACTGTTATCTCCGGTATGATCCTGGTTGTGGTCCCTCGGTTGACCGTACTCGTTATCTCGCTTTAATAATTGAGCCCTGTTGACAACATCTAAATAGAGAGAAAATTTATGAGAAATGAGATATTCGACGTATCTTGGGTTTCAAACCTCTAAGAAACATCCGCCATAATCGTTCCTCATTCTCCTCCAAATGAGGTGAAAACTCGATAACTCGCAAACTTTGCCTCGTCATGGGACAATCATGTTATTTTGTTTTAGTCTAATGAACTCTCACTTCCTTCATATGACGAACACTTTTAGGAAAGTATTTGTCATTAAATAGTTTCAAACGTCTCCCAAGACATCGCTTGAAAAGTATTTGGATGGACGCTTTGCACATGCATCTCCACCAAATAATATGTCTCATTACGGAACATAAAGGTGGCGAATCAAAATGCATAAAAAGTGTATTCTCAAAAAACGTGTAAAATCAGAGTTTAAAAGATTTACAAACCATATACCTGGATCACCCTTTATGCACAATTATTAATTAAACGAAAAGATAAAGAATAAAATCATACCTTGAAGATCGAGCTTCCTCGTGTACAAGTTCACCTCCAAATCCTTTTTCGCTCAACTTGAATCTCACAGGGGTTTTGTTCCTTCCTTTGATCAACGTTAGCCACCCATATGTTTGGCCTATAGAGGTGATCCACCAAGGAAAAATAAAGATTCAAGAAGAAGGGGTATTGGCTCAACCCTTGTTTTCTATCTCTATATAAAGGGCGTACTCTCCAACAAATTGGAATTATTACGTAGTTGTAAAAGTCAACAACCCCATCACCCATAATAAGACTCCTCTTATTTATAGATGTGGGCAACCCACCTTAACAATTAAGGAATTGGGTTTTATTTAATTAATTAAATTCTTTTAATTAATTAAGCTCTTTAAACTTATTAGGGATAATTAATTAAACTCCTTTAACTAATTTTCCCTCCTAATCCTATTAGGAATAAATGAGAGTACTTATATTTAATTAATTCCTAAACTCTTTTAGAAATTAAAATAATAATAATTGTAATAATATTAATAAGACTCTCTTATTAATTTATATTTAATATTTCTAAAATATTAAATAATAATATTAAGCTATTTAATTTATTCTATCACCATAGATTAAATTAAATATACATAACATATTATTATGATTATGCCATTAACTTCTTAAATAATTATTCTTCCTTTTATGGTGTGACCCTTTAGGTTCTCCATATTAAACCGGTTGTGAATAAATCAATTAGAACAATTCTAATCTTATTTAAATAAATAAATTAAACAATTAATTTATTTAAATAAATAATATTTATTCTACAATAGGGATAAGCCTCCTAGCGATCAAACGACTTTCCGGATAAAATAGATTTCAACATTAATCATAAAAGAACCTTTGAGTAAATAGTTACCGCATACAATTCAATCCTTCCACCATACAATGTCCCAATTAAATATAAGACATGGAATTATCATCAAGTCTTATTTTATTTAATTATATGTATTTCGATCCTTAAATGCACAACTCCAAATAATGCAAATTAGAAACTCCTTTCTAATTTCATTCTGCCTTGGCCAAGGACTACCGGGTTGTCATTTATCGAATCACATAGGACATTTCTCTTCTTTTATTAGAAGTGGTAGATTCTTTTTATCGATCATACATTATCTCCATGTACAACTTATTATACCCAAGCATACCCTTTGATATACCCTAAGGGTCTTAAGGAATAAGTCAAAGTATAACTCATCATACACAAGATACTATGATGATCTCAAGTCCAAGGATCACTTAGATTTACTATCACTACAGAATTCCTATCGACAGCAAAAAAAACTCCATTAGGTATTCCTTAGCGAGCCCACGCTCGATGAACTTATTCTCTAATAAGCACCTACATACTTGCTTTAGTGTCTCCACACAAATGATCATGAGATCAATCATCCTCATCCAATGAGCAAGCAACGTATGTACCAATCTATCCGGATTCACTAATCCCCAATTTAGTAATCCAACGATTAGGAACTATTTTAGTTTTAAGCTTTCAAAGAATTTAGATCTCATTAAAATGATCATCATCATTATTCTAAAAGCATTGCTTAAAACTATGGGTTTATCACAAATTATAAAACAGCATCATGTAGATAATTAAAAGCCTTTAATAAATTAATACTTTTTATTAATAAATGAATAAGATTGTTACAAAGTATATGCTTTATCATCAAACATGATTGGCTTGTGTGCATATTACTTTCAATCTCCCACTTGCACTAAAGCCAATCGTCATGGTAACTCATACTCTTCTTCTCTAAGTGACGATTATCCTGTTCATTGGATAAGCTTTAATTAATGGATATGTAATGTTGTTCATGAGAGTCCACTATCTCTATAGTGATTTCCCATCTTCAATGATTCTAATAATCAAATGAAAGTGCCACAACACATGTTTAGATCCAAGATGAGACTTAGAACTATTCCTAGTTCTATAATGAACTTTTAATCCAAACAATCAACTTGCGCCTTCATTTATAGCTATTTACTTTGTCTTTATCACTAAACCAAAGAACTCTTTCTTTGTTTGGAACCTTTCAATTCATCGCACCAATCGCTCAAGGTAACCCTTTACCTTAAAGTGGATTTTTTGTCGTCTTGGTGCGTCTCGAAAAACTTGAGTCTGTTAAGCCCTCTAGTTTTAATTAAGACCCACCATGAATATGATCACATCCTTAGTCTTGGGTTAAGCACTTTAAGATGTTTTTCATTGACTCATAGTGAACTTCTCCATAATATGACTGATCAACATCAGGTCTCGTACATTTCATTGCATGCATGATTGTTACTCATGTGACCTCTCTTTTCAGGAGTCTGTGGGGACTATTAAGAGAGATACACTCCATGGCTCATCAACATGAGACATCTCTTGGAGTTTGCCATGCTAAACGACTTTAGCATCAAATGAATATACGTTCCTTGGGTTAAGTCGAGCATCCTTTTAAATCTATCTATATAGATTTATATCCCCAATTAAGATACTCTTCCAAATCATTCATGGAGGAATGTTTAGACAACTTTATCTTTTCTGATTGTAGCATTGATAAGTTATTCCTCATCCGTAGTATATCAACATATAGTACTAGGAATGTCACGATGCTCCTAATCGACCCTTTTGTACACACTAGGTTCATTCTTATTTTGATAAAATCAAACTCTTTTGATTGCCTCATCAAAACGAATGTTCCATATTTGAGAAACTTGCTTCAATCCATTTCTCTCGAGTGTCAAAACACTTACCTCATCGTATGTAATCGGATCATCATCTTCTATGATGTGTACCTCATCATCATCATCTATGATGAATCCATACCTCCTAGGTATCTTCAGACTATTCCGATTTATGATTCGGTTTGTGGTACAATGAGGTCTATCTATAGGTTCCTCTTATTTGACTTATAGTGTTTTGTGGTTCTTGAACTTTTCAAGATCTATTATCCTCCCACTAGCCCCTTCAATAATAAACACATTTATCTTAGAAGGCAGCGTGTTTCGCAACAAACACCTTTTGCTAAGTAGGATTATAGAACATATACCCTAAACTTACTTTAGGATGTCCCACAAATTGTACTTGTCAAATCTTGTCCCAAGCTTATCCTTTGAAACCTTTTCACATAAGTTGGACAACCCTTATCTTAACATACTTAAGATTAGGAATCCTCCCCGTCCATAACTTTTATGGAGTCTTCAATGGATTTTGAGGTTATCATTTTCCGTAGAGATATGCGACCATTTCTAGGACATAACCCTGAAGGATCTTTGGAATGCTCGGTAAAATCATTATGGACCGCACCATGTCCAACAAGGTATGAATTTTCCATTCGGATACATCAATCAATTATTACGTATCGGGATGTTTCCATTATGAGAAAACCATTTGAGATGATTTAGAAACTTATTGCACAAGTATTTATTCCTTGATCTAATCAAAGAATCTTAATACATTGCCAATTTGTTTCACTTCTGAATTCTTTGAACCTTTCAAATAATTCACACTTGTATTTTAGCAAATACACATATTCAACTCTTTGAATGATCATCTCATTTTCTTATATTATTTTGTTCAATTTATAAAATAGTTTTCCACGTAAGTCAAGTATACAAAATCTATTAAGTAATATTTCAGTTCTATACAAAACATTATTATTATAAATAGAACAACAATTGTTTTTAAATATAATACCAAAGATTTCATTGTCCAACAATAAAATGGAAATAATGTTTTCAACGAGAACTGGAATAAAATAACAACTTATTGACTTAATAGATTTTGCTTCAGTAGCGGTTGCTAAACTATAAGTTTCTATGGCTAATGTTGCAACCTTTGCTTCATTTCCCACACATAGGATTACTTATATATGTTTAGCTTTCTACTTTTGCTTGGTCCCTTCATAAATCTATATTTATGATAACCAAAGTCGGTATCCAATACCCAAGTAGAACCTTGACTTAAAGAAAAATTTATTTCAATCATGAACAAAAACTGTATTGTAACCGAAACTTCACTAAGCTTCTTTGGTTAGCCTTTGCAAGATGCTTCTCGCAGTTTCTTTCCAGTGTCCAGGCTTATTGCAGTGGAAGCAAACTCTTTTGCTATCCGTATCAGTTTTGTTCTTATTATCCTTTGTTTATGCCTTTCTATATACTTTCTTTGAATCGTTCTTCTTTTCAGAAGATCCTTTGGCCTCTACCAGTAAGACATGGTCTTTCTTGGTTGGAAAGTGACTCACAACATTTTCAACATGTTAAGCAAATCAGCGAAGCTGATATCTAGCTTGTTCATATGAAAAATTCACAACAATTGTGAAAGGAGTCCGGGAGTGAGTGCAAGATCAAATCTTGGCTCAACTCTCCATCCATGACAAAACCCATTGTCCTAATTGATCAATCAAATTGATAATGTTAAGGACTTTTATATGTACTGTAGTGCCATTGGCCATTCTAGATCGGAAGAGCTCCTTAGATATCAGATATCTATCAATCCTACTTTCCTAACCATCAACTACTTGATGTGCAGGAATTTTGTAAGAGCATCCATAGTTTCAAGCTGACGCTGAAGCTCGTTACTCATGGATGCGAGCATGATGCATTGAGCCAACTGTGCATCATCTTGCCACTTTCTAAAAGTAGCAATCTCTTCCTCAGAGGCATTATCGCAATTATCGAGGATAGGCGTATTAAGGACATAAGATAGCTTTTTCACCATGAGAACTATTCTCAAATTCCTTAACCAATCCATTTAATTGATTCGGTTAATTTAGCATCTAATATGCTTCGCAAATGATAGTAATTTTAGACATTGTAAAATTTCGTAAATGAATTTGTAATTAACAACATTTTAACATACATTCTTTTATTAATTACCAAAATAATTTAGGTCTTGTTTTTAAATTGGTATCTCCCACTATTTTCTTCAAACTATATTACCTCACTTATATAGTTTAAGCAAAATCTAATTAAAGATTTGCTAGTGAGAATAAGGATCCCATTTCAAATGTATATAGCCTTGTGGTGACACAACAAACTATATATAAATAAATAGGTAGACAACTTTTGTCAATTACATCAACTATGCAACTCCTTTTCTTTTTGCCTCTTAGATTATTTTGATCAGTGGTGGCACATCCGAATCAAAATTATCCAAGTTAAGTCCGACCTAGCACTCCATATATTCAAAAAGAAAATATCATCCTTGTGGTGACACAACAAAACAATATTGTTCAATTTTCTTTATAAGCATCAAATGTGATAAATTAACATCTTAAATACTTAATACTTGCCTTGTGGTGACACAACAAACTCATATTAAATATTTAATACTCTATTAATTTTATCAAGCTAGAAAGCGACGTTCGATATTCCAAATATCTTTGAACGCTTAGGACTTAATATAAAAATTTGAGGGGTTTGTTATTAATTTGTCTCATCTTGTTTAAGCAGCATTGCACATATATATTTATAAAATACGCGTTATATTAATAAACATGCAAGCATGTTTGCATAATATATAATATATATAGTATAAGCATGCACATATAGAATACTATATTCTACCCGGATTGATTATGGACTTTTATTCTAGTTTGGTTCACTAGAGCCACCAAGTGAACCAAAAGGTCAAACCCTAGGGGTGCAAGAAATAATGTTTAAATATAACTATTACATTTAAACTCGGGCTCCATTACAAACGGGTCTTCATGCGCTTCTTGTCCTTTGATCTCCAATTTTTCAAAATTAATTCTAACTATTCCTATTACAAAACTATTTAAAATAAATAGAAACCTTGATCGTGATCGAGGGAAGTACATAGGAGGAGATAGAATTTACATTAAGAAAAAATTAGAGAAGACAGGTACTTGCAGACCCCATTTAATAAAACCCATACATTCATGCATCCAACTAAAATAAAATCCAATCACATTTCGTCAATAGTCCATAATCAATCCCATTTATTATCATACACATCACCATACGCATCAATAAATAACATTCATCCGATGAATAATAAACATTCAATATATATATTGATATCATTTAATGGGCAAATTTAGTTAATATAAAATCTATTTTGAATCAAAATAAACTCCTTTATTTTAATCCAAATTTAAATCAAAATAAAACTATTTTATTTTAATTTATCCAATTTTGAATAAAATAAACTATTTTATTTTAATCAAAATCTTTAATCAAAATAAACTCCTTTATTTTAATTAATTATGGAATCCAATTCCAAGTAAAAAAATCTTTAATTAAAATAAATTCTTTTATTTTAATTAATTATGGAATCCAATTCCATGTAAAAAAAAAAAATTATTAAAGGAAACACGGATATTCTTTCCTATTCACAAATAAACTCCTTTATTTTGAATAATATGAAATCTTATTCCATATTTAAATAAACTCCTTTATTTAAGGAAATTAGGATTCTCTTTCCTATTCACAAATAAACTCTTTTATTTTGAATAATATGAAATCTAATTTCATATCTAAATAAACTCCTTTATTTAAGGAAAGATGAAATACAATTTCAACTCCAATTAGTTAGCATGGAATCCAATTCCAACTCTAATTAGTTATCATGGAATCTAATTCCAACTCTAATTAGTTAGCATGAAGTTTAATTTTAAAATTAAAATAAACTTTATATTTTAATATTAAAATAAACCTTTTATTTTAAAATTAAAATAACTTTTTATTTTAATAATAAAATTATTAAAATATATATATTATATATATAATATATATTACGATATATATATATATATATATATATATATATATATATATATATATATATATATATATATATATATATATAAGCCTTCCGTGCATTGAATGCTAACTTTGCCCCTTGATTTTTTTTTTTTTTAAAACCTGTAAGCTTTTTCAAAAAAAAAATCATTTGCCAATCATTGATAGCAATAACGATTTTCGTGCGGTGGATTTCCGTGCGGTGTAATCATTGGCCAATCATGTCAATCATTAACCAATCATGCCATCATTAGCCTTGATTTCCGTGTATGTGCTGTGAATATATAAGACATTTAATAAATCATGCTTGATTTCCGTGTTGCTCTTAATAAGGTGGCCCACGGATTGCTTTGATTTCCGTGAATTAATAAATAACAGGAGCATCAAGCATGTCCAACGGTTTTTGATCAAGTGGATACACGGTTTTTTTTTTTATTATAAATAAATTTTATACAACAAAAGTATGCCCAATAAAATTGTTCTAAACACATATCAACATACATATCAAATCTGAACAATTAATAATTCGCATAAAGGTTTGGCTCTGATGCCACTGTTAGGTTTGTAATATTCATGAACGCAATCAAATTGCATAAAAAGTGCGGAAACGTGTAAAATCAGAGTTTAAAAGATTTACAAACCATATACCTGGATCACCCTTTATGCACAATTATTAATTAAACGAAAAGATAAAGAATAAAATCATACCCTTGAAGATCGAGCTTCCTCAGGTACAAGTTCACCTCCAAATCCTTTCGCGTTCAACTTGAATCTACCGGGGTTTTGTTCCTTCCTTTGATCAACGTTAGCCACCCATATGTTTGGCCTCTAGAGGTGATCCACCAAGGAAAAATAAAGATTCAAGAAGAAGAGGTATTGGCTCAACCCTTGTTTTCTATCTCTATATAAAGGGCGTACTCTCCAACAAATTAAAATTATTACGTAGTTGTAAAAGTCAACAACCCCATCACCCATAATAAGACTCCTCTTATTTATAGATGTGGGCAACCCACCTTAACAATTAAGGAATTGGGTTTTATTTAATTAATTAAATTCTTTTAATTAATTAAGCTCTTTAAACTTATTAGGGATAATTAATTAAACTCCTTTAACTAATTTTCCCTCCTAATCCTATTAGGAATAAATGAGAGTACTTATATTTAATTAATTCCTAAACTCTTTTAGAAATTAAAATAATAATAATTGTAATAATATTAATAAGACTCCTCTTATTAATTTATATTTAATATTTCTAAAATATTAAATAATAAATATTAAGCTATTTAATTTATTCTATCACCATAGATTAAATTAAATATACATAACATATTATTACGATTATGCCATTAACTTCTTAAATAATTATTCTTCCTTTTATGGTGTGACCCTTTAGGTTCTCCATATTAAACCTAGGTTGTGAATAAATCAATTAGAACAATTCTAATCTTATTTAAATAAATAAATTAAACAATTAATTTATTTAAATAAATAATATTTATTCTACAATAGGATAAGCCTCTCTAGCGATCAACGACTTTTCGAGATAAAATAGATTTCAACATTAATCATAAAAGAACCTTTGAGTAAATAGTTACCGCATAATTCAATCCTTCCACCATACAATGTCCCAATTAAATATAAGACATGGAATTATTGTCAAGTCTTATTTTATTTAATTATATGTATTTCGATCCTTAAATGCACAACTCCAAATAATGCAAATTAGAAACTCCTTTCTAATTTCATTTCGCGCCGCCAAGGACTCACTGGGTTGTCATTTATCGAATCACATAGGACATTTCTCTCTTTATTAGAAGTGGTAGATTCTTTATCGATCATACATTATCTCCATGTATACAACTTATTATACCCAAGCATACCCTTTGATATACCCTAAGGGTCTTAAGGAATAAGTCAAAGTATAACTCATCATACACAAGATACTATGATGATCTCAAGTCCAAGGATCACTCAGTCTACTATCACTACTGAGGAATTCTATTGACAGCAAATAAAACTCCATTAGGTATTCCTTAGCGAGCCAATTCTCAATTGAACTTATTCTCTAATAAGCACCTACATACTTGCTTTAGTGTCTCCACACAAATGATCATGAGATCAATCATCCTCATCCAATGAGCAAGCAACGTATGTACCAATCTATCCGGATTCACTAATCCCCAATTTAGTAATCCAACGATTAGGAACTATTTTAGTTTTAAGCTTTCAAAGAATTTAGATCTCATTAAAATGATCACCATCATTATTCTAAAAGCATTGCTTAAAACTATGGGTTTATCACATATTATAAAACAGCATCATGTAGATAATTAAAAGCCTTTAATAAATTAATACTTTTTATTAATAAATGAATAAGATTGTTATAAAGTATATGCTTTATCATCAAACATGATTGGCTTGTGTGCATACTACTTTCAGCTGGATGGGTACGCTTCACAGACTCCCACCAGTAATCTGCCTCATTACGGAACATAAAGATGGCGAATGGAACCTTCTGCTCCTCTGTGCATCCCAAGATATCGAATATCTTGGTGATTTGTTTGACCCACGTCTCTGCCTTAATCGGATCCGGCTTTCCCCAGAATTCTGGTGGTCCCAACTCTTTGAACTGCTTGGCTGTGACCAGCTATGCATTACCATTGTTTCTTCCTGTATTTTGAACAGGAACCTCCTTCGTCTGGTTTTTCATAAATCGCAAAAAGCTTCTAAACATCTCATCGTTCATTGTCTGCTCAGTGGTGTTGTTTACAGGAGGAACATTGCCAGCCTGTTGCACGTTCTCCTCGTTGGTGAGTACAGGCGTCTCCACGGTCTCATTTACTCCACTGTTAACGTTCTCAGTTGCCATTCTTAAATACTGCCATAAAACCAGGGTTAATTAAACAGATTAACAAATCACATAATACCCCTATATTATGACAAACCAACAAATAAGCTTAGGTAGGACACACTTGCGAAGGATTTACTCATCTCTCCCCTCCTAGCTCTATTCCCCGATCTCCACCAGAGATCATATCCCTAAGCTCTGATACCAACTGTGACACCCCCAAAATAGGTATACATCACCCATTTTAAGTTGTCAAATACATGGTACAGGAACAACTACAACTTTATTAATACAATATAAAAACTATGATTTAAAAAAAACAAATATTATCTTCTAGACAATATCCACAACCAAATAAGTTCTCATTACAATTATTGAAACTTTATTTTACAAAAATGGTGAGGACTACTAAAATAACTTCTAGAACCATCACTCCATACCCCGACTTGTACTTGCTACATTTTCGCCTCCTGAGAAGAAAAATGGAACAACAATGAAAAGGGAGAGCTCAACTAGCCCAGTAAAGAATATTATGACTAAGATAATATAGAACAAATTATCGTTAGTCCTCAACAGGGAAAAATTTGATAGAATACAATAGACAACAAATTTCAGATCAATATTCGCAGCGGAAAATAATAATTCATAGAATAGTTACGTAGAGAATGAAATTTACTAGTATCTATGAATTTAAAAGTTCATCGTCAATATTTTATCCCTGTACATCAATAAATATACATCTTGAATCAAATATTCATCTTTGCACTACAGGCCAAAGATATTCATTAGTTGGTCATGTTCACCTCAACACCTGTTCATCTTTGCACTACGGGCCAAAGATATTCATAAGAAAATCAACCATCTTTGCACTACAGGCCAAAGATATTCAGTAACATCATTATTTAGGACTGAGGATGATGAAAAATATTTTTAAAGAAACGAAACCAGTGAAACAAAAGACAAGGATTAAGGATTAAGGATTCGTAATTCGGTTTATTCACGTCCAAAAATACCTCACTAATAATCATAGTGGAGTAAAATTCAAGAATGATCAAAACATGGATACAATCAAAGCTAGTATCCATAATAAATATTTTGGACAAAAACGAAAATTTAACTTTTCTGTGAATAGTGCCGTATTCATGAATAGTGTCGTATACGTGAATAATGCCGTATACGTGAATAGTAACCCCGACACCAAAAGTTCCAAATTTGATAAAAACTCAGATCAATATTTCGGCATAATGATATTGAAAGAATAACATCATTACGGGAAAAAAATAACATCCCTTACCTTGCAAAATAAGACTTCTAGTTGAAACACCGGATATAAGCTATGACTTGAACTTGCACCGTATAGCAGCACTCAAAGTATTATAATACTCACAAGAATACACTCAATATATCGAGAGATAAAGAGAGAGAAAACTTCAGTATTCGATGTAATTTTCAATTCTAACCTAAACACCCTATTTATAGGAAAATGCTTAGAACACCAAAGCAGAAAATTTAATAAAATAATAATATATTAATTAAAATTCCTACGCCAACCTTTGAAGAACTGAAATCAGTCATCAAGCACATGGTAAAGATGCCCATAAACATTTGAAAAACGTTTTTGTTGATATAAATAATTAAAACTTCCAAAAATCAATTATTTCGGAACTACGGAACTTCAATAATTCATAATAAATAGCCCTTTTGTCAGAAAAATTTGTAACTCACTTTTTTTTATATAGGAAATTCAATTCTCTACAACTTTGCAGAAGAAAGTTTTTCCAAATTCCAAACAGAAATTGACCGAAATTCACAAACGGACGATTTTACAAGCTATAATCAAATTTCGGTCAATAAATGGGGTCCACAAGCATGTTTAACATGTTTTAAACAATTTTTGTAACAAAAATACTCCTCCTCCTCATATACTCATATATCCCACATTCATTGTAAAAATATCATCATTATTATATTATTAAAATATAATAATATATTTAAATGAATTATTTTATCAAAAAAAGATAAAATATTAATTTTCAACAATTTTCACATTAAAAATTTTCTCCATCTATATCCAAATAAAATTAATATTTTCTTCATCATATAAATCAATAATTAATTATTCACAAATAATATTATAGAATCACAATCATCGACAAACGAAGTGCGGTTCTGTGAGGGATAGAGGGGCTTTCAATAAGTATTTTTTTTCTTCTTTGCGCCGCAATTAGATGACCTAACCTCTCCTTAGACAGAACTTTTTAGACATTGCCAACAATGTTATCCAATAATATTATTCAGATAATATGAATTATTGCTCCGGTAATGGAAAATATTGTGTAATGACAATTATTGATACAACAAGTAATATAAAATATCAATGCAAAGAATTATTGAATCAATAAAATAAAATCTTTGAGCAATAATTATCGTAACAATTATTGAGTAGTGCCTTCTTACGTAAGAATCAATAATTGGTGCAATACCGTGTGTTACTGTGTTTTAACCACCGAGTATTTTAACAGTATTAATGGTAACAACTACGCCATTATTATAAACAACTTATATTTGTCGTTTTCTTCATCCAATCGCTTTCCATTATGGGGCCCACACAAAGGCGCGCCATTGTCAGACGAATATTCCTGTGGCGCCCCAAAATTAGGTATCGTCACCCATCTTGGGTCGCCACTTACATGGTACATAAATTCAAATACAACTTCTTAATATAAGCGTAGGTATGCAATACGACATAAACTATGAGTTTGAATACAAATATTGTCTACTAGATATTATACAAACTCAAAAGGAGTCCTCATTACAACTATTATCACACTATTTCACGAATAGTGAGGACTATTAATGCTATCCTCTCGGACCATTACTTGCGTCCTCGACTTCGTCCCAACTATGTTCTCATTTCACGAGAGAAAGCGGTGAAAGAAAAGGGTGAGCTCAACTAGCCCAAGAAGAAATATTATGACTAAGATAATGCGAGAATAAATTATCATTAGCCTTCAACAGATGTTAAACCGATAAAATACAATAGACAACCGGTTTAGCAATGAATAAGCAATCCATTAAAAGAGTCAAGAGAGAATAAAGTCTACTATCTTTTAGGTTTTAAAGGTTTTCATCAATTTTTATCGCCAGAGACTTTTAATAAATAAACCACCACATCTAATCATCCCTGTATTACCACGGTCGAGGATTTTCATCAAATTATCAATGGTCATGACTATCCGAATCACCCACGGTCATAATCATACCAAAATTATCCATCATCGCATTACTGATGGCGAGGACTTTGTCACATCATTTATATCAAGTCGTGATTATCCAAGAATGATCCCTGGTCATAATCATACTAAGTTCATCTATCTTGCGTAAGCCAAAGATAACATAATATAACATGAGGATGATGACAATGACATAATAATTCAATAAAACAAGTTCAAGAATTATTTAATCCATGAATTATTAACGTCCAAATTGTCGACATGATCTTTGTTTCAGTAGAGTAAAATTCAAGAATGATCGGAAGAATATTTCCATGAAAAGATCTTTGGATGAAACGCAAATATCAAGGATATTCTACTAATTTCATGGAGTATAGAAGTCAAAGTTTTAACCATTTGGGTATAATAAAGAATGGAATAACAAAAGAAATCACCATGCATGCGGTACTTAGATGTGACAAAGTTATTCAACATAATAATAATAACGGAACGTGTCGGTGAAATTCACACCGGCAAGCGAGGATGTTCCAATGTAGAATAATAAAGATGGAACCCGATCGGTGTAAAACACACGAGATAGGATATTCAGCAGAATAATAAAGAGCGGAACCGGTCGGTGTAAAACACATGCAGCAGGATGTTCCAACAGAATAATAAAGAGCGGAACCGGTTAGGTGTAAAACACATGACGACAGGATGTTCAAATGAGAATAATAGAAGAATGTCACCAAGTATAGGGTAAACCAGCGTATACTGAGGTTATTCAATGAGAATAATAAGCAATGGAATAACATAAAGATTTCACCAAGTATAGGGTATCTGGCGTATACGGGTTATGTATAGGGTATGCCACTTTTACAAAAGTTATTCCAATGAATAATAGTGAATGGAATAATGAAGTTCTCTTGAAGAAGAAAGAATAACACCCCTTACAAGTAAAAAAGCTGAATATAGAAGTAGTGAAGTAGCGAGAATACTCTTTCTTCTTTCTATAATTTTCTCTATAGCTTTCTCTCTATAATTTTCTCTCTAGAGTTTCAATGAATTCGTAAGAAAATAATGAAGGAATGAGCTTATTTATAGGAAAATGAAATGCATAGTAACTAATCCATGAACGGTCCAGATTGATTTACTTTAATCTGACGGTCCATATTTAAAGAAAAATCTTTTAAATAAAATATAATATATTCTATTTATATAAAAACATTTTACTATGCAAACACTATGCAACACTATGCAAAACACTATGCAACACTATGCATAATAAAATATAATATATTCTATTTATAGAATAACTTTAATAAAGTATTCTATTTTATATAAAAAGATGTTTACATTTTATTACGTTAATAATACTGAATAAAACAAAAGCGTCATTATCGCATTATAATAATTCATATTATTAATCGATGATAATGGAATCAAACCGAGTGACTTCTCACATAAGCATCGATAATCAATACTGGTGTCTTTCTTATGCAACCCACGTATTCGTACTTTTACTACCGAGTAGTTCAGCGGTAACTACGGTAAAACTTCCGCCGTTATTTCAATAAAATATTTTTGTCGTTTTCAATCGATAAATGATAATTACACATTGTGGGGTCCACCAATGATTGAGTAGTTATGCGAATATTTCCCGCTAAACCGAATATTCCCAGACCAATCGAATATAATATAACTACTTGCATACTTTGCAAAATTTATAAATACTACCCACAACTATAATATTATCTCAAATTCACACCATAATATTAAAAAATTATTTCAACAAAATTTAAATCTTTATTGATAAAATCTGAGGGTCTCACAATCTCCCTCCTTATGGAATTTAGCCCCCCGAAATTAGGAGTGCGTACGATATGATAAAGAGATGAGGATACCTTGAATACCTTTATCGTTTAAAACATTAAATTCATTTTTGCAATCCTACCAAAGATATTCATTAACAATTCATCTTGCACTACTGAGGCCAAAGATATTTATTAACAATTCATCTTTGCACTATGAGCCAAAGATGTAAAACCAATATATCGAGACTCGACTTAATAGTATCACGACCCGAATTATCCATGCACTTCTTGGCTAAGGATATTCGTGTTTTCAATCTGATTATGATTATCCAAGACAATCCTGGTCATAATCATACCAAGTCCATCTATGCTTGCGTAAGCGAGATGACTTTGAACGCATCCATGAATTAATATTTCATTCTTTGAGACTCATTTCAATAATTAATCCACATCATCGAATCATCCACGCACTACGTGCCGAGGATATTCATTAGTATCACGACCACAAATTATCCATGTACTACTACCGAAGATAATTGCGTTTTCAATTACGGTTATGATTATCTTAGAACAATCCTCGTCATAATCATACCAAGTCCATCTATGCACGTAAGCCAGCGAGATGACTTTGAACACATCCATGAATTAATATTTCATTCTTTGAGACTCGGCTCAATAATTAATCCACATCATCGAATCATCCCGCACTACGTGCGGTAGAGGATATTCATTAGTATCACGACCACAAATTATCCATGCACTACGGCCAAAGATAAGCGTGTGTTTTCAATTACGGTTATGATTATCTTAGAAACAATCCACACGGTCATAATCATACCAAGTCCATCTATGCACGTAAGCCACGAGATGACTTTGAACACATCCATGAATTAATATTTCATTCTTTGAGACTCATTTCAATAATTAATCCACATCATCGAATCATCCACCGCACTACAAGGGCGAGGATATTCATTAGTATCACGACCACAAATTATCCATGCACTACTACCAAAGATAATTGTGTTTTCAATTACTGATTATGATTATCCCAACACAATCCTGGTCATAATCATACCAAGTCCATCTATGCACGTAAGCCATGAGATGACTTTGAACGCATCCATGAATTAATATTTCATTCTTTGAGACTCATTTCAATAATTAATCCACATCATCGAATCATCCCCGCACTACTGGCCGAGGATATTTATTAGTATCACGACCACAAATTATCCATGCACTACTACCAAAGATAATTGTGTATTCATTTACTACGGTTATGATTATACCTAATAAATCCGTGGTCATAATCATACCAAGTCCATCTATGCACCTTCTGAGCCACGGATGACTTTCAACATAATATAAACATGAGGATAATGATATAAAGAATCAATCAAATGAGATAAAGGATAAATATTAAACATTTATAATATAATTTATCCGTAATTCAAGAATATCCCCATGTTATCAATCACTTAATAATCTCATAATCTAATATCATTAATATTATAACAATATTTTAATCACTTTTTAAATTTATAAACAATTTATCACAATTGTTTACGCTTTACCATATAATGCATTTAATCATTCAAAATGCCATACTCATAAGATATCATCACCAATTATCAAATCCCTCATCAAAATATGCATATACTCTATATAGGATTCTCTAGCCATAAAATCCTATTTTCAACTTTTGTTACTTCACATAACATATTTAACTCATATGTTCAGTAACTAAACTATTTTCATGAAAAATACCAAATCAGCCCTAAAAATATTTCTTTTCTGGGATTTAGCATAATATAGTCCCATAATGAAAAATATATTTTTCTCGGAATTTTTAAAATTCATTTACTATTTTTAAAAATCAATTTCCACTTAATTCCTTAAGAAATTAGCTACCTCAAGTTTAACTCCAAAATTCCCAAATCTTGGCAGGACCTTACACATGTTAACGTGAGCTTCCAGTTTAAATTTCATGGTCATCGGAGTTATAGAACTCCGGTTATAGCATTTTTCGTCGGAAAAACCTAAATATTGAAATAGTCATAACTTGCTCATTTTAAGTCAGAATGAGCTCATTTTTGGACAGGAGGTACTTTATACCATATACTTTCATGTCCCAAAAGGCCAGAATTTTTCTCATAATTTAAGTGGCCAAAACAGTCCCTTAAAGTTTCTGGGCAGTAGCTTTTTTCGAAATTTACAGCTTTGGCCTCATTTGCTAAAATCAGTCCACACAAAAATCTACAACACCTTTTCCAGTAATTCCACTTGGATTAGTTAGGTAACTCATAGATCTAACTCTAGAACTTGACCATACTCAAAAATTCAAAATATAATAGGAGATATGGTCAATTGAATTTCATGTTACGTTTTTCACCAAAATCTGATTTTCAACTCATTGTGATTTCTAAGAAACTTTCATGTTTTCACATACCAACCAACATAACTCATCATAAAACTTACTAATACTTCATATACCCATGATTTTCATTATTCCAATGCTTTTATTATGACTTTTATCATAAACCACGTAAACAGATCCTTTTAGTTGAAGAAATATTTGAGGGTTTAAGAAATGGGTTTTTGTACTGGGGTCAATACAAAATTCGATTTCACGCTCTAGGGTAGGCTAGGAAATCTTCAAGAATACGTCAAGAAATTTATTAATGATAGAAATATCATTCAAAACTGTTACTCTTATCCAAGACTTGGATAGTACGTCACATTGATACCAACTGTGACTTCTATCCCTTAACCTAGATAGCACCTCACAATGATACCTATAAACTTGCCATCTTCATTCACGATGTCGCCTCTGAAGAAAGTCCGGCGATTGCATTCCACACAAGGAAGTCAACAACGAAAGGTTCGGAGCTCTTTACTTATGGCTTGATATGACAATGATTAATTTTAGGATTTGGTTACTTTGAATTAGGTATAATGGGGTTGTTATAAATATAAAAGCTAACAACCTTACGAAAAGCATGATGAGTAGCTAACCAATTGACTCCAAAAATCACATCAAAGGCAAATATTTTCAAAAGATAAGATCGACGAAGTAACGTGAAAATGTTTATTTGAATTAAACAAGATTTAAAAAAAAAATAGTAAGCGGTAACGAAGGCTCCTACTAACGAAGTTTCAACCAATAAGTCAAAGTTTAACTTCTTGAGTCAAATTCAAACGTTGAATGCAACTAGGTGAAATAAAAAGTGGGTAGGCGGTATCTAACACGGTATAGACTTCGCAAGAGCTTACGATTAACTTACCCGTGATAATTTTATTCGGGTTCCTCGTCACGAGAAAAAAACGCTCTCTCTTAAACTACAGGCTTTGGTTTGTGCAGGGGATGACCTTTGGTGCCTCCATCCTAGTTGAATTTGTCTTGATGGCGACAAAATCGAGCTAAGTGACCTTCTCTTCCATAATTATAACATGCTTTGAATGACATGGCGCTTGATCCGGTGATGTGTCCCTCTCCTCCGCATTTGAAGCATATAATGGGTGGTCGTTCTTCTTCCTTTGAAACTTGGTCTTTGGTCTTTGACGTCTTTCCATCATTGTTGAATCTCCTTTTCTTGAAATGTCCATTCTTATTATTTTGGTACGATTACCATAAAGTGGTTACCATATCTGGCCTGTTGATTTCCTCCACGCTTGTTGTCACCGCGATGATGACTACTCTCATTTGGTATTATAATTTTTAAATTTGCTCTCTTTTTAGTTACGTTGACTCGTTATCGCGCTTCCACTAAGCGAGCCCTATTTACAACATCGAATAAAAACACGGTTTATGAGAAATAAGATGTTGACGTATCTCGGCTTCAAACCTCTTAAAAACATTCGCGTCATTCTCTCTTCATTATCCACCAAGTGGGGACTTAATCGTGATAACTCGCAAATTTTGCCTCGTATTGCGACACGGTCATATTGTTTTGTTCCAACTTGATAAACTCCACCTCCTTCATATGGCGAATACTTTCGGGAAAGTATTTGTCGTTGAACGACTCTGGAACTTCTCCCAAGATATCTTGAAGACAACGAGGTTGAGTCGTTTCTACCGATTCCCACCGATGTCTGCCTCTCCGCCATGAACATAAAAGCGGTGAAAAGGAACCTTTTGCTCTCGGAGCATCCCAAGACATCAAATATCTTGGTAATCTGCTTTATCCATGCTTTAGCGAAGTGGTTTTGGCTCTCCTTAAACTCCGGTGGTCCCAACTCCTTGAATTGTTTAGCGGTGACCGCCGAGAGTTTTCCGTGTTTCCACCCACGTTTTGAGCGAGAGTCGCTTTACCGATGATGTTGCTTGAATTCTAAAACCTTTTAAGCGCATCGTCGTTAGTCAATTGATCGGTGTTGTTGTTTTACTGGGAGGATTATCGCCATCTGTTGTACATTGTTACGATTATTGATCCGTGGAGAATCAACAGTCTCGTGCTCCATTGCTATTCTCAACATTCTCGGATGCCATTTTCAAAATCGCCATAAAATAAGGGTTAATTAACGTATCACATATTATCCCTATACTACAATGAGACCAATTAAATACCAAATAAATTTAGGTAGGTCATACTAGCGAAGGAATTCCCCGTCTCTCCCTCCTAGTACTATTCTCACATCTTAGCCAGGATCATATCCCTAAGCTCGATACCAATTATGGCGCCCCTAAAATTAGGTATCGTCACCCATCTTGGGTCGCCACTTACATGGTACATAAATTCAAATACAACTTACTAATATAACTGCTGTAGGTATGCAATCGACATAAGCTATGAGTTTGAATACAAATATTGTCTACTAGATATTATACAAACTCAAAAGGAGTCCTCATTACAACTATTATCACACTATTTCACGAGAATAGTGAGGACTATTAATGCTATCCTCTCGGACCATTACTTCGTTCCCCGGCTCGTCCCAACTATGTTCTCATTTCCTCAAGAGAACGGTGAAAAAAAGGGTGAGCTCAACTAGCCCAAGAAGAAATATTATGACTAAGATAATGCGAGAATAAATTATCATTAGCCTTCAATGATGTTAAAGCGATAAAATACAATAGACAACAGTTTAAGCTGCAATTGAATAAGCAATCCATTAAAAGAGTCAAGTAGAGAATAAAAGTCTACTATCTTTTAGGTTTCAAAAGGTTTTCATCAATTTTTATCGCGAGAGACTCGACTTAATAAATAAACCACCACATCTAATCATCCACGTACCACGGTCAAGGATTTTCATCAAATTATCAATGGTCATGACTATACCGAATCACCCACGGTCATAATCATACCAAAAATTATCCATCCTTTGCATTACAAAGCCACCGAGGACTTTGTCACATCATTTATATCAAGTCATGATTATACCGAATGATCCTCGGTCATAATCATACTAAGTTCATCTATGCACGTAAGCCAAAGATAACATAATATAACATGAGGATGATGACAATGACATAATAATTCAATAAAACAAGTTCAAGAATTATTTAATCCATGAATTATTAACGTCCAAATTGTCAACATGATCATCTTTTTTCAGTAGAGTAAAATTCAAGAATGATCGGAAGAATATTTCCATGAAAAGATCTTTGGATGAAACGCAAATATCAAGGATATTCTACTAATTTCATGGAGTATAGAAGTCAAAGTTTTAACCAACTGGGTATAATAAAGAATGGAATAACAAAAGAAATCACCATGCATGCGGTACTTGCGCGCATAAAAGTTATTCAACATAATAATAATAACGGAACCGGTCGGTGAAATCACACAAGCAAGGAGGATGTTCCAATGAGAATAATAAAGATGGAACCGGATCCGGGTGTAAAACACTGAGATAGGATATTCCAAAGAATAATAAAGAGCGGAACCAGTCCGGTGTAAAACACATGCATGCAGGATGTTCCATGAGAATAATAAAGGCGGAACCGGTCGGTGTAAAAACACATGCAGGATGTTCCAATGAATAATAGAAGAATGTCACCAAGTATAGGTAAAACACAGATACTGAGTTATTCAAGCAGAATAATAAGCAATGGAATAACATAAGGATTTCACCAAGTATAGGGTATGTCTGGCGTATACAAAGGTTATGTATAGGGTATGCCACTTTTACAAAGTTATTCAGCGAGAATAATAGTGAATGGAATAATGAAGTTCTCTTCAAGAAGAAAGAATAACACCCCTCACTAGTAAAAAAGGCTGAATATAGAAGTAGTGAAGTAGCGAATACTCTTCTTCTTTCTATAATTTTTCTCTATAGCTTCTCTCTATAATTTCTCTCTAGAGTTTCAATGAATTAAAGAAGAAAATAATGAAGGAATGAGCTTTATTTATAGGAAAATGAAATGCATAGTAACTAATCCATGAACGGTCCAGATTGATTTACTTTAATCGACGGTCCATATTTAAAGAAAATCTTTTAAATAAAATATAATATATTCTATTTATATAAAAACATTTTACTATGCAAACACTATGCAACACTATGCAAAACACTATGCAACACTATGCATAATAAAATATAATATATTCTATTTATAGAATAACTTTAATAAAGTATTCTATTTTATATAAAAGATGTTTACATTTTATTACGTTAATAATACGAATAAAACAAAACGTCATTATCATTATAATAATTCATATTATTAATCGACAATAATGGAATCAAACCGAGTGACTTCTCACATAAGCATCAATAATCAATACCAGTGCTTCTTATGCAACCACACACGACATCGCACTTTTACTAATGAGAGTAGTTCAACAAGAACTACGGTAAAACTTCCGCCGTTATTTCATATAAAATATTTTTGTCGTTTTCTCGATCGACAATAATTACATTATGGAGGTCCACCAATGATTGAGTAGTTATACGAATATTCCACCGCTAAACAGAATATTCCCAGACCAATCGAATATAATATAACTACTTGCATACTTTGCAAAATTTATAAATACTACCCACAACTATAATATTATCTCAAATTCACACCATAATATTAAAAAAAATTATTTCAACAAAATTTAAATCTTTATTGATAAAATCTGGGGTCTCACATTCCCCGACAGTAAGAATATTCTACGACCAAACGAATATTTTATAACCACTTGCTTATTTGAAATATTTGTGCATTTTACCCATAACTAACCACATTAATCAAATCAACCCTTACTATTTCAAAATAATAAATGGAGGAAATTAAATTTTATTTATTAATAATTTGGGGTCTTACAATTGTAATAATTTGAGTTGGAATACGGTCTACGAGACAATATTGTATTAAAACTCACAGTTAACTGTTCTCGTACTCTGCACGACAGTTCAACAGTTATATAAATGAAGTTTGTATTTGATTTTTATAGTGGGATATCTGGCGACTCAGGATGGGTCGTGTGGACCTATTTTGGGGGCGTCACACTATCTATATAGGGAAAAAGTGGAGATATATTCAGACTATAAAAGCCTCAAATTTTTCTTCACCCAAAAAGAACTCAACATGCGGCAACGATGTTGGCTCGAGCTGTTGAAAGATTACGACCATACCATTCAATACCATCCTGGAAAAGCGAACGTGGTAGCTGACGCGTTGAGTAGAAGATCATATGCTGGAATGAGTGCAATGTTGTCAACACAAAGGCCCATTTTGTGTGAGCTGATGCATATGAAGAAAAAAGTACAATAAGGTGTTATCACAGAAGCAGGAATCGATGAAAAAGGAATACTTTGAGTCCACTCCAGACTTTGTGTTCCTAACAACTCTGATCTGAAGTACAAGATCATGATTGAGGCACACAATACACCATTTATAATTTATCCTGGAAGTACCAAAATGTATCGTGATCTTCGACATACATTTTGGTAGAACAATATGAAGAGAGAGATTGCGAAGTTTATCTCGAGGTGTTTTAACTTGTCAACGTGTAAAAGCGGAGCATCAAGTGTCTAAGGGTCCATTGCAACCACTTGAGATTCCGAAATGGAAATGAGAACACATTACCATGGATTTTGTTACGGGTCTTCCCACGGTTTCTCAAGGCATAAATGTTATTTGGGTTATTGTTGATAGATTAACAAAGTATGCTCATTTCTTGCCGATACGGGAGACTTATTCCCTTGAACGTCTTGCTCGTATGTACGTAAATGAGATTGTGATATTGCATGGCATGCCAGTATCCATAGTTTTGGATCGTGACCCAAGATTCACTTCAAGATTTTGGGTTAGCTTGCAAAAAGCTATGGGCACGGATTTACGATTCAGTTCGACATACCATCCTCAAACGGACGGACAATCAGAGAGAACTATTCAAACTCTTGAAGATCTATTAAGACTCTGTGTCCTACACTTCAAAGGGAGTTAGGATAAGTATTTACCATTGGTGGAATTCTCCTACAACAACAGTTATCAGGCAAATATAGGTGTGGTCCCATTTGAAGCATTGTATGGACGAAAGTGTCGCTCTCTAATATGTTGGGATGAGGTGGGTGAAGCAATATTGTTTGTGAGACCCCAGATTTTATGAATAAAGATTTAAATTTCTCGAAATATTTTTTTTTATTATGGTGTGGATTTAATATAATATTATAGTTATGGGTAGTATTTATAAATTTTGCAAAGTATGCAAGTTGTTGTATTATATTCGATTGGTCGGGGAATATTCGTTTTAACAGGGAATATTCGTATGGCATTACAATCATTAGTGGACCCCATAATGTAATTATTGTCGGATTGAGAAAACGACAAAAAATATATCTATGAAAATAACGGTGGAGGTGTTCTTTGTTAAAACTGTTGAACTAACTTAGGTAGTAAAAAAAGTACAAAGAATACTGGCGTGGTTGCATAGTAGCACACAAGATTGATTATTGATGCTTACGTAAGAAGTCACTCGGTTTTACTCTATTATTGCTACAAATAATTCTTCGCATCATATCTCTCATATTATTGATTCGATTATTGTCACAGTATCATCTGCATTATATGTTATATTATTAAATCAATAATTGAGACGACAAAGTTGTTATTATTAAATTGTAATATTTATAATGTCTAGAAGTTCTGTCAAGGAGAGGTTTGGTCACCTAATTGCGCGTCAATAGGGAGAAATCCTTATTGAAAAGCCCCCTCTTTCCTGGGAACAACCTGGTTGCTAAATATTGTGAGTTATAATATTAATGATGAATAAGTTCGTGTTGATTAAATATGAATTTGATAGATTCATTGTGTTGGGATTATTTGTGTTAGTAGAAATCAACATCTATTCCGATGATAATTGATGTCTGGAGGTTATATTGTTCAATCGGGTATTTAGGGAACTTTTCATATCAAAGTACTATTCATGAGTTACTATTCATGAGTTACTATTCACGAGTTACTATTCACGCGTTACTATTCACCCAGTTACTATTCACTATAGTATTGTGCATTCTAGTATTTGGGTACAATATTATTCAATGAGGAGATGTGCTAATTTTTCAGATCGTTGGTTGAAGTTATATTAGTGAATCAATATGGACCGCTGGTGGAAAGTTATAATAGTGAATCAATATGGATCGCTGGTTTAAAGTTTTAATAGTAAATCAGTATGGACCGTTGCTTTAAGTTTTAATAGTAAATCAATCTAGGCAAATCTCGCTTAAAAGTAAATCAAACGGACCGTTCAGAATTAATTACTATTTAATCCATTCTTCTATAAATATAAGCTCATTCCTTCATTATTTCTTACGAATTCACTTTGAAACTCTAGAGAGAGAAATTATAGAGAAAAAAGAAGAGTATTCGCTACTTCACTACTTGATATCCGGTGTCTTTTACGGTGAGGGTGTTATTCTTTTTATTCATGAAGAGAACTTCATTATTCCATTCTTTATTATGTCATTGAATAACTCAGATACTCGGCATACCCTATACATAACCTCAGATATACGGCGATACCATATACTTGGTGAAATCATACATTATTCCATTCTTTTTATTCATTTGAATAACTCAGAACGCAGCATACCCTATACATAACTTGTATACACGGCATACCCTATACTTGGTGAAATCCCTCTGTTATTCCATTCTATATTATTATGTTGGAATAACTGTTTATGCGCAGTACCGCATACATGGTGAAATTCTTCTATTATTTCATTCTTTATTATTCATTGGAATAACTCAGATACGCAGACATACCCTATACATAACTCAGACACGCCAGCATACCCTATACTTGGTGAAATCCCTCTGTTATTCCATTCTATATTATTATGTTGGAATAACCTGTTTATGCGAAGTACCGCATACATGGTGAAATTCTTCTATTATTCCATTCTATATTATTATGTTGGAATAACCTGTTTATGCGAAGTACCGCATACATGGTGAAATTCTTCTATTATTCCGTTCTTTATTATTCTGTCAGAATATCCTATCTGTGTGCTTTATGCCGGACTTGGTTCCATTATTTATTATTCCGCATTTATTATTCTGTCGGAATATTCTGTCTGTGCGTTTACGTTGGACCTGGTTCCATATTTATTATTCTATTGGAATAACTTGCCTGTGCTATCTATCACATGCCTGGTGATTTCTTTTGTTATTCCATTCTTTATTATACTCAGTTGGTTAAATTTTTGACTTTTATACTCCATGAAATTAGTAGAATATCCTTGATATTTGTGGTTCATCCAGTATCTTTCATGAAAATATTCTTCTGAGCATTCTTGAATTTTACTCTACAAAGAAGTATCATGTTGACAATTTGGACGTTATTAGTTCCTGGATAAATTAATTCGTGAACTTATTTTATTGAATTCTTATATCATTGTCATCATCCTCATGTTTATATTTTGAAAGTCATCTCATATTGTAGTGCATAAATGGACTTGGTGTGATTATGACCGAGGATTATTTGGTATAATCACGGTAGTAATGTTACAAATGATGTGGTAAAAGTCCTCGTTGGCCGTAGTGCATTGATGGATGGATGTTGTTGGCATGATCATGACCATTGATGAATACACGAATATCCTTGGCCCGTAGTGCATGGATAATTTGTGGTCGTGACCCTAATGAATATCCTTGGTCGTAGTGCAGGGATGATGTGGATTATTTATTAAGCTGAGTCTCATTGATAAAAGGGATGAAAACGTTTTAAATCATAAAAGATAGTAGATTTTATTTTGTACTTGACTCTTTTAATGGATTGCTTATTCCGCTGCAGTTAAACTTGATGTCTATTGTATTTTATCAGTTTAACATTGTTGAAGGCTAATGATAATTTATTCTGTATTATCTTAGTCATAATATTTCTTACTGGACTAGTTGAGCTCACCCTTTCTTTCACTGTTCTCTTCAGGAAATGAGAATATAGCTGTGACGAGTCGGGAAACGGAGTGACAGTCCAGATAATAGCATTAGTAGTCCTCACTATTCTATTAAATTGTGTGATAATAATTGTAATGAGGACTGAATTTGAGTTTGTATACTATCTATGAGGACTCCATTGAGAGTGGATGTGACGCCCCCAAAAATAGGTATACAACACCTATTCTGAGACGCCTAATACATGGTATAGAAAGCAAACTACAACTTCAATAATACAAATGTCGTGTAAAATACGACAGCACATACTATGAGTTTAAATACAAATATTGTCTACTAGACAATATCCACACCCAAATGAGTCCTCATTACAATTATTCATACACTATTTTACAAAAATAGTGAGGACTGCTACAACAACTTTCTAGAACCATCACTCCGTACCCCGACTAGATCCTGCTATGTTCTCACCTCCTGAGAAGAAAAATAGAACAAAAAGGAAAAGGGTGAGCTCAATTAGCCCAATAAAGAATATTATGACTAAGATAATATACAACAAATTATCGTTAGTCCTCAACAGGGAAAAATCTGATAGAATATAATAGACAACAAGTTTTAGATCAACAAATGCAGCGGAAACAATAATCCATTAGAAGAGTCACGTAGAGAATGAGTTCTACTATCTTCTAAGATTTAAAAGTCCATCATCAATATTTTATCCCTGTACAACAATCAATATACATCTTTTATCAAATAGTCATCTTTGCACTATAGGCCAAAGATATTCATTTGTATCACCAGTTGGTCATGTTCATCTCAACACCTGTTCATCTTTGCACAACGGGCCAAAGATATTCATCAATAAATCATTCATCTTTGCACTACGGGCCAAAGATATTCAGTAATATCATCATTAAGGACTGAGGATGATGAAAAACACTTTAGAGAACGAATCCAGTGAGACAGAAGGATAAATATTAGGGATTCGTATAACAGTTTATCCAAGATCATTAATACTTCATAATAACCAATTTTGAAGTAGAATTCAAAATTAACGATCAAAACATGGATACAATCAAATATAGTAGCCAAAATAGACATCTTGGACAAAAAGAAGAAATTTTATTTTTCGATGAATAATAGTAGTGATTCGTGAATATGTCAGATATCGTGAATAGTCACAGTATACATGAATAGTAACCCCGACACAAAAAGTTCTAAATTTGATTAAAAATTTCACCAATATTTTGGCATAATGATATTTGTGACGCCCCCAAAATAGGTATACGTCACCCATCTTGAGTCGCCAAATACATGGTACGAAATTCAAATATAAACTAATAATACAACAGTCGTGTAAAATACGACAAAACATATGCTGGGAGTTTAAATACAAATATTGTCTTCTAGACAATATCCACTCTCAATAGAGTCCTCATTACATTTATTGTCACACTATTTCATAAAATAGTGAGGACTACTAATGCTATCCTCTGGACCATCACTCCATTCCCCGACTAGCCCCAGCTACGTTCTCATTTCCTGAAGAGAATAATGAAAGAAAGGGTGAGCTTAACTAGCCCAGTAAGAAATATTATTACTAAGATAATGCAGAATAAATTATCATTAGTCTCCAATAAAGTTAAACTGATAAAATACAATAGACATCAAGTTTAACTGCAGCGAAACATCAATCCATTAAGAGAGTCAGTAGAGAATAAAATCTACTATCTTTTATGATTTAAAAGGTTTTCATCACTTTTATCATTTGAGACTCAGCTCAATAAATAATCCACATCATTAAATCATCCATGCACTACAGGCCAAGGATATTCTTTAGTATCACGACCACGAATTATCCGTGCACTACAGGCCAAAGATAATCGTGTTTTCATCAACGGTCCTGATCAATCTATAAAACAATTCATTTTTGTACCCTTGGCCGAAGAAAATCCATAGCCATAATCATACCAAAAATTGTCCATCAATGCACTACGGGCCAATGAGGACTTTTTCCACATCATTTGTAACAAAAAGGAACAAAAAGGAAAAGGGTGAGCTCAATTAGCCCAATAAAGAATATTATGACTAAGATAATATACAACAAATTATCGTTAGTCCTCAACAGGGAAAAATCTGATAGAATATAATAGACAACAAGTTCTAGATCAACAAATGCAGTGAAAACAACAATCCATTAGAAGAGTCACGTAGAAAATGAGTTCTACTATCTTCTAAGATGTAAAAGTCCATCATCAATATTTTATCCCTGTACAACAATCAATATACATCTTTTATCAAATAGTCATCTTTGCACTATAGGCCAAAGATATTCATTTGTATCACCAGTTGGTCATGTTCATCTCAACACCTGTTCATCTTTGCACAACGGGCCAAAGATATTCATCAATTAATCATTCATCTTTGCACTACAGGCCAAAGATATTTAGCAATATCATCATTAAGGACTGGGGATGATGAAAAACACTTTAGAGAACGAATCCAGTGAGAAAGAAGGATAAATATTAAGGATTCGTATAACAGTTTATCCAAGATCACTAATACTTCATAATAACCAATTTTAAAGCAGAATTCAAAAATAACGATCAAAACATGGATACAATCAAAGATAGTAGCCAAAATAGACATCTTGGACAAAAAGAAGAAATTTTATTTTTCGGTGAATAGTGACGTATTCGTGAATAGTGCCGTATACATGAATAGTAACCTCGACACAAAAAGTTCCAAATTTGATTAAAAAGTTCACCAATATTTCGGCATAATGATATTGAAGAAAATAATATCATTTAAGAAGAAAATAACATCCCTTACCTCAAAATAACCGTACTTCTAACTGAATTTCGGGTATAGTGCTGACAGAAACTTGCACCTATAGCAACACTCCAAGAAATACTCACAAGAATACGCTCGATAATATAGAGGGAGAAAGAGAGAAAACTTATTTCTAGTGTGATTTTCAATTCTAACTTAGCCCTTTATTTATAGGAAAATGTTAGAACGCCAAAGGAGACTAAATAATAAATTAATATTATTTCATTAACAATTTTCTACGAATGCTTTTTGACAAAACTCAGCCACCAGCCATCTTTAAACCAAATTTAGCAGCCCACGTGTATTCAACACATGTGGGTCCCACCCATAAATTAATAAAAATTATTTTATTTTCTGAAACTTCAATAATTCAATAGAAAATAGCCCGATTATCAGAAAAATACGAATTTTATGTCCATTCTGCCTGAAATTGAATTCTCTACAACTTTGTAGCTTTGAGTTTTTCTAAATTCCAAACCAAAAATATCCGAAATCCACAAACGGATGATTTTTAATACTTCCAGTCCGACAAAATACTGATAAAACACATCAGCATTAATTCCTTCATTTATAACCACATAAATAAATAAATGCATCATTTATATCCACATCAAATAAATATTTTCTTATCATATAAATCAATAATTAATTATTCTCAAATAATATTACATAATCACAATTATGACAACCAGTAGTTCTCAGGAAGAGGGGCTTTCAATAAGAATTTCTCTCTTCTTGGCGGCAAGCAATTAGATGACCTAACCTCTCCTCGATGAACTTTCTAGACATTGCCAATAATGTTATCTAATAATATTATTCAAATAATATGAATTATTGATCCGATAATGGAAAAAATTTATGCAAATGACAATTATTGAAACAATAATAATATAAACTAACAACGCATGAATTATTGAATCAATAAAATAAAATATTGAGCGAAGAACTCATCGTAATAATTATTGAGTAGTGCCTTCTTACGCACGAATCAATAATTCAACAATACTGCAATACCAGGTAATGCATCTTGTGTAACCACATATATTCTTGTATTTTAACCACCAGGTAATCCAACAATGTTAATTCAGTAATAATTATTCTGTTGTTATTTATAAAACTCAAACTTTGTCGTTTTCTTTCATCCAACCATTTTCCGTTATGGAGCCCACAAATGACTGCGCCGTCGTACGGAGATTCCCGACAAAAAGAATATTCCACGACCAAACGAATATTCCCCGACAGAAATGAATATTTTATAACCACTTGCTTATTTTGTAAACTTTGCACATTTCACCCATAACCAAAGTATTATATCAAATTAACACCTTATTAATTTAGAATAATGAATAGAAGAAAATTCAATTTATTTATAATAAGTTGGGGTCTTACAACCTCCCCTCCTTATAAAATTTCGTCCTCGAAATTGACGTACGTACCTGGTGTTTCGAACAGGTGAGGATACCTCGCTTTCATTTCCGATTCCAACTCCCAGGTCATTTCTTCAATAGCATGGTTCCTCCACAAAACCTTAACTTGTGGTATAACCTTGGTACGTAGGACATGTTCTTTCTTATCCAAGATCTTAACAGGTACCTCCCCGTACATTAAATCTTCGGCTATCTCGTCTGTTTTTAACGCAATAATGTGGTTCGGGTCTTTCACATATTTACGAAGCATAGATATATAAAAAATATTATGAACACGAGATATGTTTGGAGGTAATGCGAGTCTATAGGCCACATTTCATATTCGGTCAAGAATCTCAAATGGACCAACAAACCTTGGATTGAGCTTTCCTCTCTTTCCAAATCTTGTAACTCCTTTCCATGGAGCAACACGTAACAATACATGATCTCCAAAATTAAACTCTACGTCCTTTCTATGAAGATCAGCATAACTCTTTTGTCGATCTTGTGAAGTTTGAATACGTTGTCGAATCATTTGGATCTTTTCTGTAGTCATGCGTACTAATTCTAGTCCCAACAATGTTGCTTCTCCCACCTCGTCCAAAGATCTTTGGAGAAGCGACACTTTTCGTCCATACAACGCCTCGAATGGAGCCATGCCTATTCTTGTTTGATAACTGTTGTTGTAGCAGAATTCCACCAGTAGCAAGTACTTATCCCAACTTCCTTTGAAATCTAGAACACAGAGTCGTAATAGATCTTCAAGGGTTTGAATAGTCCTCTCTGATTGTCCGTCCGTTTGAGGATGATATGCTGAACTGAATCATAAATCTGTGCCCATATCTTTCTGCAAGCTAACCCAAAATCTTGAAGTGAATCTTGGGTCACGATCCGAAACTATGGATACTGGCATGCCATGCAATCGCACAATCTCATTCACGTACATACGAGCAAGATGTTCAAGGGAATAAGTCTCACGTATCGGCAAGAAATGGGCAGACTTGGTTAATCTATCAACAATAACCCAAATCGCATCTATGCCTTGAGAAACTTTGGGAAGACCTGTAAAGAAATCCATGGTAATGTGTTCCCACTTCCATTCCGGAATCTCAAGTGGTTGCAATGGACCCTTTGGCACTTGATGCTCTGTCTTTACACATTGACAGGTTAAACATCTTGAGATAAACTCCGCGATCTCTCTCTTCATATTGTTCCACCAAAATGTATGTCGAATATCATGATACATTTTGGTACTCCCAGGATGGATTGCAAACGGGGTGTTGTGTGCCTCCATCATGATTTTATACTTAAAGTCAGAATCGTTAGGAACGCAAAGTCTAGAGTTGACTCGAAGTATACCTTCTTCATCGATTCTTGCTTCTGGAATAGCTCCTTCTTGCACTTTCTTCTTCATACACATCAGCCCCCCAAGTCCGTAACTTGAGCAGTTTTAACATTATCGATTAAAGTCGGTTCTACTCGTATATTCGCCATCATTATGTGGCTCCCTAGAGTCTTTAATTCCACCTCCATCCTTTGCAAGTCATGTAAAATGGGCCTTTGCGTTGACAATATCGCACTCGTACTTGCATATGATCTTCTACTCAATGCGTCAGCTACTACGTTCGCTTTTCTAGGATGATATTGAATAGTGTGATCGTAATCTTTCAACAGCTCAAGCCATCGTCGTTGCTGCATATTGAGTTCTTTTTGGGTGAAGAAATATTTGAGGCTTTTATGGTCCGTATAAATCTCCACTTTCTCTCCATACAAGTAGTGTCTCCAAATTTTCAACGCGAATACAACTGCCGCCAACTCCAGATCATGAGTAGGATAATTCCTCTCATATTCTTTGAGTTGTCGTGAGGCATAGGCTATGACTTTCCCATGTTGCATGAGAACACATCCTAACCCTTTGCCAAAAGCATCGCTGTAGATAACAAATCCATCCGTACCAGATAGTATTGCCAGAACAGGTGCCAAAATGAGTCTCCTCTTAAGCTCTTGGAAACTCTTCTCGCATTCTTCGCTCCATATGAATTTTGTATCTTTCCGAGTCAGCTGAGTTAACGGAGTAGCGATTCGAGAAAATCCTTCCACGAATCTCCGATAATAACCAACTAAGCCCAGAAAGCTAGTACTTCGGTTACTGACTTCGGTTGTTCCCAACTTTGTATTGCTTCAATCTTCGTCGGGTCAACAGATACTCCATGTTTTGACACCACGTGCCCAAGGAATGCTACTTCCTCAAGCTAGAACTCGCATTTCTTCAGCTTGGCATAAAGCTTGTGTTCACGAAGCCTTTCAAGTATCAACTTCAAATGGTGCTCATGATCTTCACGGCTTTTGGAATAGATGAGGATGTCATCAATAAAGACAACAACGAACTGATCCAAATATTCCTTGAATATACGGTTCATCATATCCATGAAAGCAGCAGGAGCATTAGTCAATCCAAAAGACATAACTAAGAATTCATAATGCCCGTACCGAGTTCTGAAGGCAGTCTTTGGAATATCCTCTGTTTTAATCTTGGTGATGATATCCGAGCGAAGATCGATCTTTGAAAAGAATTGTGCTCCCTTGCAGTGGTCAAACAGGTCATCAATGCGAGGTGGCGGATACTATTCGGAGGGTGACATGGTTTAATTCTCGGTAGTCAATACAAAGTCGCATACTCTCGTCTTTCTTCTTTACGAATAAAACAGGAGCACCCCAAGGAGATGTACTAGGACGAATGAAACCGATGTCTAACAATTCCTGTAGTTGGACTTTTAACTCCTGAAGTTCAATAGGAGCTATTCGATATGGGGTTTTAGAAATGGGTTTTGTACCCGGTTCAAGGTCAATAAAGAATTCAACATCACGTTCTGGGGGTAAACTGGGAAGTTCTTTGGGAAATACATCAGGAAATTCTGTAATAACAGAAATATTATCCAAATCTGACTTGTCTCTGTTCAAATCCATAACATGGGCTAAGAAAGCTTGGCATCCATTTTTTAATAAATGAATAGCTTTATGGCTTGATATGACAGTGACTGATTTTAGTGGTTTAGTAGTTTGAATTCGTATGATAGGTTGGTTAGGAATGTGAAAACTAACAACCTTACGAAAACAATCAATTTTGGCATGATGAGTGGTTAACCAATCAATTCCTAAAATCACATCATAAGCAAGTATCTTTAAAGAGATAAGAGCAACAGGTAATGTGATAGTGCCAACTTGGATCATACAAGATTTATAAACTGTAGATGTAACGAAGGTTTCACCCAACGGAGTTTCAACAGATAAATCAAAATCTAATTTCTCTGGGGTCAAGTTTAAACGTTGAGCACAAGTAGGAGAGATAAAAGAATGGGTAGAACCGGTATCTAGCAAGGTATAAACTTCGCAAGAGTTCAAGATTAGCTTACCCGTGATCACTTCGTTCGGGTTCCTCACGTTTTGGCCAGTCACAACAAACGCTCTTCCAGGAACCGCTGATTTCGACTTATCCAGGACAGCCCTTGGAGTCACCATTTCCGCTGAACTTGGTTTTGCTATAGTACAATCTCGAGTGATATGTCCTTCCTTTCCACAGTTATAACATACCTTGGATTGTTGTGGACAGTTTGGGCTGATATGTCCCTCTTTCCCGCATTTGTAACATCTAACTGGCGGTCGTTCTCCTCCCCTAGAATTTGTTGTTGGTGCTGGTGCTGCTGTTGATGTCTTCCCGTCATTGTTGAATCTTCTCTTTTTGAAATTTCCACTTGAGTCACCTCTCCTATTATCATGGCCACGATTACCACCTGAGTGGTTATCGCCTTTATCCGAAATTTTTTCCTCCTCATTTGGTTGTCATCGTTCGATGATCACTTGCCATCGGTACGTATGACCTCGTTGTGGTCCCTCGGTTGAGTATACTCACTATCTCGCTCTAATAATTGAGCCCTGTTGACAACATCTGAATACAGAGAAAATTTATGAGAGATAAGGTATTGACGTATATCGGGTTTCAGACCTCTCAGAAACATCCGCATCATACGTTCCTCATTCTCCACCAAATGAGGTGCAAACTTGGATAACTCTGCGAACTTTGCCTCGTACTGAGACACCGTCATGTTGTTCTGTTCAAGTCTAATAAACTCCACTTCCTTTATATGATGAATACTTTCAGGAAAGTACTTGTCATTGAATAGTTTCTGAAATATCTCCTAAGACATGTTGAGTGCGGCTGACTGGGTACGCTTCACGGATTCCCACCAGTAATCTGCCTCTCCATGGAACATAAAGGTGGCGAATGGAACCTTCTGCTCCTCCGTGCATCCTAAGACATCGAATATCTTGGTAATTTGCTTGACCCATGTTTCCGCCTTAATCGGATCGGGCTTTCCCCAAAAATTTGGTGGTCCCAACTCCTTGAACTGCTTGGTCATTACTGAGGCCGTATGCGTTGCCATCATTTCCACCGTATTTTGTACACGAGTCTCCTAAATGCGATTTTGTATGAATCGCAAAAAGCTCCTAAACATTCCAACGTTCATCGTTTGCTTTCGGTAGTGTTGTTTACGGGAGGAATATTGCCTTCTGTTATACGTTCTCTGGTTTGTGACTAAAGGTTGTTCCACAGTCTCATACACTCCATTGTTAAAGTTCTCGTGACCCATTCGAAATCGCCATAAAACAAGGGTTAATTAAACAAATTAACATATCACATAAAATCCCTATATTATGACCGACCAACAAATAAGCTTAGATAGGACACACTATCGAAGGATTTATTCATCTCTCCCCTCCTAGTTCTATTCCCCGATCTCCGCCAGAGACCATATTCCTAAGATTTGATACCAACTGTGACGCCCCCAAAAATAGGTATACAACACCTATTCTAAGTCGTCAAATACATGGTATAGAAAGCAAACTACAACTTCAATAATACAAATGTTGTGTAAAATACGACAGCACATACTGTGAGTTTAAATACAAATATTGTCTACTAGACAATATCCACACCCAAATGAGTCCTCATTACAATTATTCATACTTTATTTTACAAAAATAGTGAGGACTGCTACAACAACTTTCTAGAACCATCACTCCGTACCCCGACTAGATCCTGCTATGTTCTCACCTCCTGAGAAGAAAAATGGAACAAAAAGGAAAAGGGTGAGCTCAATTAGCCCAATAAAGAATATTATGACTAAGATAATATACAACAAATTATCGTTAGTCCTCAACAGGGAAAAATCTGATAGAATATAATAGACAACAAGTTTTAGATCAACAAATGCAGCGGAAACAACAATCCATTAGAAGAGTCACGTAGAGAATGAGTTCTACTATCTTCTAAGATTTAAAAGTCCATCATCAATATTTTATCCCAGTACAACAATCAATATACATCTTTTATCAAATAGTCATCTTTGCACTATAGGCCAAAGATATTCATTTGTATCACCAGTTGGTCATGTTCATCTCAACACCTGTTCATCTTTGCACAACGGGCCAAAGATATTCATCAATAAATCATTCATCTTTGCACTACAGGCCAAAGATATTCAGTAATATCATCATTAAGGACTGAGGATGATGAAAAACACTTTAGAGAACGAATCCAGTGAGACAGAAGGATAAATATTAGGGATTCGTATAACAGTTTATCCAAGATCATTAATACTTCATAATAACCAATTTTGAAGCAGAATTCAAAAATAACGATCAAAACATGGATACAATCAAATATAGTAGCCAAAATAGACATCTTGGACAAAAAGAAGAAATTTTATTTTTCGATGAATAGTGCGATGATTCGTGAATAGTCAGATATCGTGAATAAGTGTCGTATCGTGAATAAGTAACCCAAACACAAAAAGTTCTAAATTTGATTAAAATTTCACCAATATTTTGGCATAATGATATTTGTGACGCCCCCAAAATAGGTATACGTCACCCATCTTGAGTCGCCAAATACATGGTACGAAATTCAAATATAAACTAATAATACAACAGTCGTGTAAAATACGACAAAACATATGCTGGGAGTTTAAATACAAATATTGTCTTCTAGACAATATCCACTCTCAATAGAGTCCTCATTACATTTATTGTCACACTATTTCATAAAATAGTGAGGACTACTAATGCTATCCTCTAGACCATCACTCCATTCCCCGACTAGCCCCAGCTACGTTCTCATTTCCTGAAGAGAATAATGAAAGAAAGGGTGAGCTTAACTAGCCCAGTAAGAAATATTATGACTAAGATAATGCAGAATAAATTATCATTAGTCTCCAATAAAGTTAAACTGATAAAATACAATAGACATCAAGTTTAACTGCAGCGAAACATGCAATCCATTAAGAGAGTCAAGTATAGAATAAAATCTACTATCTTTTATGATTTAAAAGGTTTTTCATCACTTTTATCGCTGAGACTCGGCTCAATAAATAATCCACATCATTAAATCATCCATGCACTACAGGCCAAGGATATTCTTTAGCATCACGACCACGAATTATCCGTGCACTACAGGCCAAAGATAATCGTGTTTTCTTCAACGGTCCTGATCAATCTATAAAACAATTCATCTTTGCACCCTTGGCCGAAGAAAATCCATAGCCATAATCATACCAAAAATTGTCCATCAATGCACTACGGGCCAATGAGGACTTTTTCCACATCATTTGTAACATTACGATTATGATTATACCGAATAATCCCTGGTAATAATCATACCAAGTCCATCTATGCACTACAGGCCACAGATGACTTTCAACATAATATAAACATGATGATGATGATGATGACAATGACATAATAATTCAATAAAACAAGTTCAAGAATTAATTTATCCAAGAACCAATAATGTCCAAATTGTCAACATGATACTGCTTTGTAGAGTAAAATTCAAGAATACTCATAAACATATTTCCATGAAAAGATACTGGATGAAGCGCAAATATCAAGGATATTCCACTAATTTCATGGAGTATAGAAGTCAAAATTTTAACCAACTGAGAATAATAAGGAATGGAATAACAATGAAATCACCCGTGCATGCGGTAGCCGCATGATGTAAAAGTTATTCCAGCGAGTAATAATAAAGACGGAACCAGGTCCGGTGTAAAACACACAGACATGATATTCCAACAGAATAATAAAGACAGAATAATAAAGACGAAACCAGGTCCGGTGTAAAACACACAGACAGGATATTCCAACAGAATAATAAATGCGGAATAATAAATATAGAACCAGGTCAGGTGAAATTCACACCGACAGGATATTCCGACGGAATAATAAAGAACGAAATAATAAATGAATTTTACCAAGTATGCGGTACTTTTTGCATAAGCAAAGTTATTCCAACATAATAATAAAGAATTGAATAACGAGAAGAAGATCACCAAGTATTGGGTAAACCGTGATATATGAGTCATTCCACCAAGTATAGGGTAAACGCAGCATCAAAAGTTATTCCAAGAATAATAAAGAATGGAATAACATAAGGATTTCACCAAGTATAGGGTATGTCGGCAGTATCTGAGTTATTCCAATGAATAAATAAGAATGGAATAACATAAGGATTTCACCAAGTATAGGGTACGCCGCGTATACTGAGTTATGTATAGGGTATGCCACTTTTACAGGTTATTCCAACAGAATAATAAAGAATGGAATAACAGAAGTTCTCTTCTTGATTAAGAAAGAATAACACCCCTTACCGTAAAATAATACTTGATATAAGAGTAGTGAAGTAGCAGAAAACTTTTCTTCTATCTCTCTATAGTTTCTCTCTCTAGAGTTCAGTGAATTCGTAAGAAAATAATGAATGAATGAGCTTCTATTTATAGGAAAATGGAATGCATAGTAACTAACTCATGAACGGTCCAGATCGATTTACTTTAATCTGACGGTCCATATTTAAAGCAAAATCTTTTAAATAAAATATAATATATTCTATTTATATAAAAAGATTTTTACTATGCAAACACTATGCAGGCACTATGCAAACACTATGCATAATAAAATCTAATATATTCTATTTATAGAATAACTTTAATAAAGTATTACATTTTATATAAAAGATTTTAATATCTGAAAACACTATTCAACACTATACAACACTATCATAATAAAATATAATATAATCTAATTATTATCTAATAAAATGAATAACTTTATAAATGTATTACATTTTTATATAAAAAGATGTTTCATTTTATTACGTTAATAATACTAATAAAACAAAAGCGTATAAATCAACAATAATTGAATCAAATAATGTGAGATACTATGTAGCAACTATTGTAGCAATAATTGAACAAAACTAAGTGACTTCTCACATAAACATCAATAATCAATACTGGTGTGCTCTTATACAACCCGCTGGCAGTATTCTTTGTATTTTTTACTACCGAGTAGTTCAACAGTATTAACGGTAAAACTTCCGTCGTTATTTTTAATAAAATATTTTTGTCGTTTTCTCAATCCGACAATAATTCAGTTATGGCGTCCACCAATGATTGTACCGTCGTACGAATATTTCCTGACAAAAAGAAAATTTCCCGACCAATCGAATATAATATGACAACTTGCATACTTTGCAAAATTTTTAAATACTACCCACATCTATAACATTATATCAAATCCACATCATAATAAGAAAAAATTATTTTGAGAAAAATTAAATATTTATTCATAAAATCTGGGGTCTCACAATTTCCCCTCCTTATAGAATTTTGCCCTCGAAATTTACGTACGTACCTGGTATGCCGAACATGTGAAGATACCTTGACTTTATTTCAGATTCTAACTCTTGAGGTATAATCCTTAAGTGTTGAATACGATTCTTCTTATCCAAGATTTTAACACGTATCTCCTCAAACTTTAAATCATCCGCTATCTCGTCCGGTTCTAAATTAATAATGTGGTTCGGGTCGTCCACATATTTACGTAACATTGATACGTTAAAAATGTTATGAACACGCGACAGACTTGGCGGTAAAACGAGTCTATAAGCCACAGTTCCTACTTGATCGAGGATTTCAAATGGGCCAATTAAATCGAGGGTTGAGATTTTCTCTCTTCGTCGATTCTTTCTTCTAGAATAACACCCTCTTGAAACTTCTTCTTCTTCACTTTCATCAGCTCCGGGTGTGTAGCTTGAGCGGCTTTAACTTTATCGATTAAAGTCGATTCTACTCATATATTCGTTATCTTCACGTGGGTCCCAGAGTCTTTAACTCTATATTCATCATTTGTAAGTTATTACGAAATGAGTCTTTGTGTTAACAACATCGCACTCGTAAACGCATACGATCTTCTACTCAACACGTCAGCTACCACGTTCGCTCTTCCACGATGATATTGAATGGTACGATCGTAATCTTCAACAGCTCGAGTCAACGTCTTTGGCGCATGATACGTTCATTTTTAAGTAAAGAAATATTTGAGAGTTTAAGAAATGGGTTTTGTACTGGGGTCAATACAAAATTCGATTTCACGCTTTAGGGTAGGCTAGGAAGTCTTCAGAATACGCCAGGAAATTTATTAATGATAGAAATATCATTCAAAATTGTTACTCTCATCCAAGACTTAAATAGTACGTCACATTGATACCAACTGTGACTTCTATCCCTTAACCTGGATAGCACCTCACAATGATACCTATCAACTTGTCATCATCATTCATGACGTCGCCTACAGAAAGTCTGGCTTCGGTGCATTCCACACAAGGAAGTCAACAATGAAAGAATCGGGGCTCTTTACTTATGGCTTGATATGATAGTGATTGACTTTAGTGGTTTGGTTACTTTGAATTCGCATAACAGGTTGGTTAGGAGTATAAAAGCTAACAACCTTACAAAAAGCATGATGAGTAGTTAACCAATTGATTCCTAAAATCACATCAAAGGAAAATATTTTCAAAGATATAAGATCGACAAGTAACGTGAAAATGTTTATTTGAATCAACAAGATTTATAAACAGTGGAGGTAACGAAGGCTCCTACTAACGAAGTTTCAACCAATAAGTCAAAGTCTAACTTCTTCGGAGTCAAATTTAAACGTTGAACGCAAGCAAGAGAGATAAAATAATAGGTAGAACCGGTATCTAACACGGTATAGACTTCACAAGAGCTTATGACTAACATACTTGTGATAATTTTATTCAGGTTCCTCGCCACGAGAAAAAAAATGCTCTCTCTTAAACTACCGGCTTTGGCTTGTCTGGGACATCCTTTGGCATCCCTATCCCAGCTGGACTTGACTTCACCATACGACAAAATCAAGCTAGGTGACCTTCTCTTCCGCAATTAAAACACGCTTTGGATTGCTGCGTACAGTTTGGACGGATGTGTCCCTCCTGTCCGCATTTGAAACATACAACTGGCGGTCGTTCTCCTTCCTTTGAAATGGGTGCTGGTGCCGACGTCTTCACGTCATTGTTGAACATTCTCTTCTTGAAATGTCCATTCTTATTATCTTGGCCATGATTACCGCCGAAGTGGTTACCATTCTTGGCATGATAAATTCCCCCACGATGGTTATCATTGTTCCGATGACCGTTGCCACCGGTATGATTATTATCGTGTTGTTGGTCGTTGCCTTTTGGTTGTGCTGACTCATTATCGCGCTCCAATAACTGAGCCCTATTCACAACATCTAAATACACACAAAGTTTATGAGAAATGAGGTATTGACGTATATTAGGTTTCAAACCTCGCAGAAACTTTCGTGTAATTCTCTCCTCATTATCGACCAAATGGGATGCAAACCGGGATAACTCCGCAAACTTAGCCTCGTACTGCGACACGGTCATGTTGTTTTGCTCCAACTTGATAAATTCCACCTCCTTCATGTGACGAATGCTTTCGGGAAAGTACTTGTCATTGAACAACTCTTGGAACTTCTCCCAAGACATCTTGAGTGCGTCAGGCTGGGTATGTTTTACAGATTCACTGTGACACCCCCAAAATAGGTATACAACACCCATTCTGAGTGGCCAAATACATGGTACATTAAGCAAACTACAACTTTAATAATACAAATGTCGTGTGAAATACGACAATACATGTTGTCAGTTTAAATACAAATATTGTCTTCTAGACAATATCCACACTCAAATAAGTCCTCATTACATTTATTCATACACTATTTTATAGAAATAGTGAGGACTGCTAAGACATCTTTCTATAACCATCACTCCATACCCCGACTCGATCCTGCTATGTTCTCACCTCCTGAGAAAAAAAATGGAACAAAATGGAAAAGGGTGAGCTCAACTAGCCCAGTAAAGAATATTATGACTAAGATAATATACAACAAATTATCGTTAGTCATCAACAGGGAAAAATCTGATAAAATATAATAGACAACAAGTTTTAGATCAATATTCTGCGGTGAAGCAAAGAATCCATTAGAAGAGTCAGTAGAGAATGAGTTCTACTATCTTCTAAGATTTAAAAGTCCATCATCAATATTTTATCCGTAACAACAATCAATATACATCTTTAATCAAATATTCATCTTTGCACTACAGGCCAAAGATATTCATTTATATCACAAGTTGGTCATGTTCATCTCAACACCTGTTCATCTTTGCACTACGGGCCAAATATATTCATCAGTTAATCATTCATCTTTGCACTACAGGCCAATGATATTCAGTAATATCATCATTTAGGACTGAGCATGATGAAAAATATTTTACATAAAACGAATCCAGAGAGATAGAAGGAAAAATATTAGGGATTCGTATAACAGTTTATCCAAGATCAACAATACTTCATAATAACCGATTTTGAAGCAGAATTCAAAAATAACGATCAAAACATGTATACAATCAAAGATAGTAGCCAAAATAGACATCTTGGACAAAAAGAAGAAATTTCATTTTTCGGTGAATAGTGTCGTATTCGTGAATAGTGCCGTATACGTAAATAGTAACCCCGACACAAAAAGTTTCACCAATATTTTGGCATAATGATATTGAAAGAAATAATATCATATATGAAGAAAATAGCATCCCTTACCTCAAAATAATCGTACTTCTGACTGAATTTCGGGTATAGTGCTGATAGAAACTTGCACCGTATAGCAACACTCAAAGTATACTCACAAGAATACGCTAGATAATATAGAGAGAGAAAGAGAGAAAACTTGTTTCTGGTGTAATTTTCAATTCTAACTTAGCCCTCTATTTATAGGAAAATGTTAGAACGCCAAAGGAGACTAAAATAATAAACTAATATTATTATCTTATTCTTTTTCAATTCTTACGTCTTCGCCAAACAAGCAAGCCAACCTTGAACAAAAATTCCAGCAGCCCACATGCATATTCCACCAACCAAAAGTGGGTCCCCCATAAATTTAATAAAAATCATTTTATTTTTCTGAAACTTCAATAATTCATAGAAAATAGACTGTTTATCAGAAAAATATGAATTTTATGTCCATTCTGCCTGAAATCGAATTCTCTACAACTTTGTAGCTTTGAGTTTTTCCAAATTCCAAATAAAAAATATCCGAAATCCATAAACGGATGATTTTTAATACTTTCCTTCCGACAAAATACTGATAAAACACCTCAGCATTAATTCCTTTATTAATAACCACATAAAATAAATAAATTCATCATTTATATCCACATCAAATAAATATTTCCTTATCATATAAATCAATAATTAATTATTCATAAATAATATTACAGAATCATAATTATGACAACCGCCGCTTCCAAGAAAAGGGGATTTCAATAAGGATTTCTCTTCTTCAAGCGCGCAATTAGATGACCTAACTCTCCTCCTTGTGAGAACTTTCTAGACATTGCCAATAATGTTATCTAATAATATTATTCAAATAATATGAATTATTGATCTGATAATGGGAAATATTGTGCAGTGACAATTATTGAAACAATAATAATATAAACTAACAATGCAACAATTATTGAATCAATAATATAAAATATTGAACAGTAACTACTGTAACAATTATTGAGTAGTGCCTTCTTACGTACGAATCAATAATTCAACAATCTTTGCAATATCGCTGGTGCTATTCTAACAACCACGCATATTACTGTATTTTAACCACCAGGTAACCCAACAGTGTTAACAGTAACAATTTACGCCGTTATTTATAAAACTCAATCTTTGTCGTTTTCTTTCCACCAACTGTTTTTCGTTATGGGGCCCACAAATGACTACGCCGTCGTACGGAGATTCCCGACAAAAAGAATATTCCACGACCAAACGAATATTCCCCGACAGAAATGAATATTTTATAACCACTTGCTTATTTTGCAAAATTTTCACATTTCACCCATAACCAAAGCATTATATCAAATTAACCCTTATTAATTTAGAATAATGAATAGAGAGAAAATTTAATTTTATTTATAATAAGTTGGGGTCTTACAACCTCCCTCCTTATAAAATTTCGTCCTCGAAATTGACGACGCACAGTGTTTTTTTGAGCGGTGAGGTACCTCGCTTTCATTTCGATTCCAACTCCCAGGTCATTTCTTCAATAGCATGGTTCCTCTACAAAACCTTAACTTGTGGTATAACCTTGGTGCGTAGGACATGTTCTTTCCTATCCAAGATCTTAACAGGTATCTCCTCGTATGTTAAATCTTCGGCTATCTCGTCTGGTTCTAACTTAATAATATGGTTTTGGTCTTTCACATATTTACAAAGCATAGATATATGAAAAACATTATGAACACGAGACATGCTTGGAGGTAATGCGAGTCTATAGGCCACGTTTCCTTTTCGGTCAAGAATCTCAAATGGACCAACAAATCTTGGATTGAACTTTCCTCTCTTTCTAAATCTTGTAACTCCCTTCCATGGAGCAACACGTAACAATACATGATCCCCAATATTAAATTCCACGTCCTTTCGATGAAGATCAGCATAACTCTTTTGACTATCCCGTGAGGTTTGAATACGTTGTCGAATCTTTGGATCTTTTCTGTAGTCATGCGTACTAATTCTGGTCCCAACAACGTTGCTTCTCCCCCTCGCCCCAAAGATATCTCGGGAGAAGCGACACTTTAAATCCATACAACGCCTCAAATGGAGCCATGCCTATACTTGCTTGATAACTGTTGTTGTAGGAGAATTCCACCAGTGGTAAGTACTTATCCCAACTTTCTTTGAAATCTAGAACACAGAGTCTTAATAGATCTTCAAGGGTTTGAATAGTCCTCTCTGATTATCCGTCCGTTTGAGGATGGTATGCTGAACTGAATCGTAAATCCGTGCCCATAGCTTTTTGCAAGCTAACCCAAAATCTTGAAGTGAATCTTGGGTCACGATCCAAAACTATGGATACTGGCATGCCATGCAATCGCACAATTTCATTCACGTACTTACGAGAAAAATGTTCAAGGGAATAAGTCTCACGTATCGGCAAGAAATGAGCAGACTTGGTTAATCTATCAACAATAACCCAAATCGCATCTATGCCTTGAAAAACTATGGGAAGACCTGTAACGAAATCCATTGTAATGTGTTCCCATTTCCATCCCAGAATCTCAAGTGGTTGCAATGGACCTTTTGGCACTTGATGCTCCGCCTTTACACGTTAACAAGTTAAACACCTTGAGATAAACTCTGCGATCCCTCTCTACATATTGTTCCACCAAAATGTATGTCGAATATTATGATACATTTTGGTACTCCCAGGTTGGATTGCAAACGGTGTGTTGTGTGCCTCCATCATGATTCTATGCTTCAAGTCAGAATCGTTAGGAATGCAAAGTCTAGAGTTGACTCGAAGTATTCCTTCTTCATCGATTCTTACTTCTGGAATAGCTCCTTCTTGCACTTTTTTCTTCATTTGCATCAGCCCCGGTCCGTAGCTTGAGCAGCTGTAACTTTATCGATTAAAGTTGGTTCTACTCGTATATTCGCCATCATCACGTGGGTCCCTGGAGTCTTTAATTCTACCTCCATCTTTTGCAAGTCATACAGAATGGGCCTTTGCGTTGACAATATCGTACTCGTACTTGCATATGATCTTCTACTCAATGCGTCAGCTACTACGTTCGCTTTTCCAGGATGATATTGAATAGTGTGATCATAATCTTTCAATAGCTCAAGCCAACGTCGTTGCCGCATATTGAGTTCTTTTTGGGTGAAGAAATATTTGAGACTTTTATGGTCCGTATAAATCTCCACTTTCTCCCCGTACAAGTAGTGTCTCCAAATTTTTAACGCAAATACAACTGCTACCATCTCCAGATCATGAGTAGGATAATTCCTCTCATATCCTTTGAGTGGTCGTGAGGCATAGGCTATGACTTTCCCATGTTGCATGAAAACACATCCTAACCCTTTGCAAGAAGCATCGTTGTAGATAACAAATCCATCCGTACCAGATGGTATTGCCAGAACAGGTGTCGAAATGAGTCTCCTCTTGAGCTCTTGGAAGCTCTTCTCACATTCCTCTCTCCATATGAATTTTGTATCTTTCCTAGTCAACTAAGTTAACGGAGTAGCGATTCGAGAAAATCCTTCCACGAATCTCCGATAATAACCAGCTAAGCCTAGAAAGCTGCGTACTTCGGTCACCGACTTTGGTTGCTCCCAACTTTGTATTGCTTCAATCTTCGCCGGGTGAACAGATACTCCATGTTTTGACACCACATGCCCAAGGAATGCTACTTCCTCAAGCCAGAACTCGCATTTCTTTAGCTTGGCATAAAGCTTGTTTTCACGAAGCCTTTCAAGTATCGGCTTCAAATTGTGCTCATGATCTTCACGGCTTTTGGAATAGATGAGGATGTCATCAATAAAGACAACAACGAACTGATCCAAATATTCCTTGAATATACGGTTCATCATATCCATGAAAGCAGCAGGAGCATTAGTCAATCTAAAAGACATGACTAAGAATTCATAATGCCCGTATCGAGTTCTGAAGGCAGTCTTTAGAATATCCTCAGTTTTAATCCTCAGCTGATGATATCCAGAACAAAGATCAATCTTTGAAAAGAATTGTGCTCCTTGCAACTGGTCGAACAGGTCATCAATGTGAGGTAACGGATACCTATTCTTGATGGTGACATGGTTTAATTCTCGGTAGTCAATACAAAGTCGCATACTCTCGACTTTCTTCTTTACAAATAGAACAGGAGCACCCCAAGGAGATGTACTAGGACAAATAAAACCGATGTCTAACAATTCCTGTAATTGGACTTTTAACTCCTGAAGTTCAATAGGAGCCATTCGATATGGGGTTTTAGAAATGGGTTTTGTACCCGGTTCAAGGTCAATAAAAAATTCAACATCACGTTCTGGGGGTAGACCAGGAAGCTCTTCAGGAAATACATCAGGAAATTCTCTAACCACAGAAATATTATTCAAATCTGACTTGTCTCTGTTCAAATCCATAACATGGGCTAAGAAAGCTTGACATCCATTTTTCAATAAACGAATAGCTCAGTAGCTTGATATGACAGGTACTGATTTTAGTGGTTTAGTAGTTTGAATTCGTATGACAGGTTGCTTAGGAATATGAAAACTAACAACCTTATAAAAACAATCAATTTTGGCATGATGAGTGGTTAACCAATCAATTCCTAAAATCACATCAAAAGCAAGTATCTTTAAAGAGATAAGATCAACAGGTAATGTGATAGTGCCAACTTGGATCATGCAAGATTTATAAAGCGTAGACGTAATTGAAGGTTTCACCCAACGGAGTTTCAACAGAGATAAATCAAAGTCTAATTTCTCCGAGTCAAGTTTAAACGTTGAGCACAAGCAGGAGAGATAAAAGAATGGGTAGAACCGGTATCTAGAAAGGTATAAACTTCGCAAGAGTTCAAGATTAGCTTACCCGTGATCACTTCGTTTGGGTTCCTCACATTTTGGCCAGTCACGACAAACGCTCTTCCAGGAACCACTAATTTCGACTTATCCGGGACAACCCTTGGAGTCACCATCCCCGCTGAACTTGGTTTCGCTATAGTACAATCTCGAGCGACATGTCCTTCCTTTCCACAATTGTAACATACCTTGAATTGTTGTGGGCAGTTTGGGCTGATATGTCCCTCTTTCCCGCATTTGTAACATCTAACTGGGGGTCGTTCTCCTCCCCTAGAATTTGTTGTTGGTGCTGGTGCTGCTGCTGATGTCTTCCCGTCATTATTAAATCTCCTCTTTCTAAAATTTCCACTTAAATCACCTCTCCTATTATCGTGTCCATGATTACCACCCGAGTGGTTACCGCCTTTGTCCGTATTTTTCCCTCCTCATTGGTTATCATCGTTCTGATGACTGCTGTCACCAGTATGACCCTGGTTGTGGTCCCTCGGTTGAGTATACTCATTATCACGCTCTAATAATTGAGCCATGTTTACAACATCTGAGTATAAAGAAAATTTATGAGAGATAAGATACTGTCGAATCTCGGGTTTAAGACCTCTCAGAAACATCCGCGTCATACGTTCCTCATTCTCCACCAAATGAGGTGCAAACCTGGATAACTCTGCGAACTTCGCCTCGTACTGGGACACCGTCATGTTGTTTTATTCCAGTCTAATAAACTCTACCTGCTTCATATGACGAATACTTTCAGGAAAGTACTTGCCATTGAAAAGTTTCTGAAATCTTTGCCAAAATATGCTGAGTGCGGCAGGTTGGGTACGCTTCACGGATTCCCACCAGGAATCAGCCTCTCCACGGAACATAAAGGTGGCGAATGGAACCTTCATTCCTCCGTATCCCAAGACATCGAATATCTTGGTAATTTGCTTGACCCATGTTTCGCCTTTAATCGACGGGCTTTCCTGAAATCTGGTGGTCCCAACTCCTTGAATCGCTTGGTTGTGATGCATCGTAGCGTTGCCATCATTTCTACCCGTATTTTGTTCACGAGTCTCCTCGCCTCGATTTTTCATGGACTGCAAAAAGCTCTTAAACATTCCATCGTTCATCGTTTGTTCAGCAGTGTTGTTTACAGGAGGAATATTTCCTTCCTGTTGCACGTTCTCCTGGTTTGTGACTAAAGGTTGTTCCACAATTCCATACACTCCATTGTTAACGTTCTCGTGCCCATTCTTAACATCTTATAAAACAAGGGTTAATTAAACAAATTAACATATTACATAATATCCCTATATTATGACCAACCAACAAATGAGATTAGATAGGACACACTAGCGAAGGATTTACTCATCTCTCCCCTCCTAGTTTTATTCCCCGATCTCCGCCAGAGACCATATCCCTAAGCTTTGATACCAACTGTGACGCCCCCAAAATAGGTATACAACACCCATTCTGAGTCGCCAAATACATGGTACATAAAGCAAACTACAACTTCAATAATACAAATATCGTGTGAAATACGACAATACATGTTGTGAGTTTAAATACAAATATTATCTTCTAGACAATATTCACACTCAAATAAGTCCTCATTACATTTATTCATACACTATTTTACAGAAATAGTGAGGACTGCTAAGACATTTTTCTATAACCATCACTCCATACCCCGACTCGATCCTGCTATGTTCTCACCTCCTGAGAAGAAAAATGGAACAAAAAGGAAAAAGGTGAGCTCAACTAGCCCAGTAAAGAATATTATGACTAAGATAATATATAACAAATTATCGTTAGTCCTCAACAGGGAAAAATCTGATAAAATATAATAGACAACAAGTTTTAGATCAATATTCTACAACGGAAACAGCAATCCATTAGAAGAGTCAAGTAAAGAATGAGTTCTACTATCTTCTAAGATTTAAAAGTCCATCATCAATATTTTATCCCTGTAACAATAATCAATATACATCTTTAATCAAATATTCATCTTTGCACTACAGGCCAAAGATATTCATTTATATCACCAGTTGGTCATGTTCATCTCAACACATGTTCATCTTTGCACTACGGGCCAAAGAAATTCATCAGTTAATCATTCATCTTTGCACTACAGGCCAAAGATATTCAGTAATATCACCGTTTAGGACTGAGCATGATGAAAAATATTTTACATAAAACGAATCTAGAGAGACAGAAGGAAAAATATTAGGGATTCGTATAACAGTTTATCCAAGATTAACAATGTGACGCCCCCAAAATAGGTCCATTCCATCCAACCCATTCTGAGTCCCCAAATACATGATACAAAAATAACAACAACTTTATTAATACATTTGTTGTGAAAAAAAATACGACAACATATATACTGTGAGTTTAAATACAATTATTGTCTTCTAGACAATATCCATACCCAAATAAATCCTCATCATAATTATTGATACATTATTTTACAAAAATGGTGAGGACTAGTAAGACAACTTTCTAAAACCATCATTCCACACCCTGACTCGTACTCGCTACATTCTCGCCTCCTGAGAAGAAAAATGGAACAACAAGGAAAAGGGTGAGCTCAACTAGCCCAATAAAGAATATTATGACTAAGATAATATAGAACAAATTATCATTAGTCCTCAACAGGGAATAATCTGATAGAATATAATAGACAACAAGTTTCAGATCAACATTCGCAGCGGAAATAATGATTCATAGAAGAGTTAAGTAGAGAATGAATTCTACTATTATCTATGAATTTAAAAATCCACCATCAGTATTTTTATCCCTGTAACATCAATCAATACACATCTAGAATCAAATATTCATCTTTGCACTACGGGCCAAAGATATTCATCAGTTGGTCATGTTCACCTCAACACATGTTCATCTTTGCTCTACGGGCAAAAGATATTCATAAGAAAATCAACCATCTTTGCATTACTTGGGTCAAAGATATTCAAGAATACATCATCATTTAGGGTGAGGATGATGAAAATATTTTTAAAGAAACGAATCCAGTGAAACAAAAGACAAGGATTAAGGATTAAGGATTCGTAATTCGGTTTATTCACGTCCAAAAATACTTCAATAATAATCATAGTTGAGTAAAATTCAAGAATGATCAAAACATGGATACAATCAAAGCTAGTATCTATAATAGATATTTTTGAAAAACGAAAATTTAACTTTTATGTGAATAGTGTCAGTATTCGTGAATAAGGTCATACGTGAATAAGTAACTCGACACAAAAGTTCCAAATTTGATAAAAAGTTCATATCAATATTTTGGCATAATGATATTGAAGAAATAATATCATTTACAAAAGAAAATAATATCCCTTACCTCGAAAGACAAGTCTTTCTAGTTAAAAGCTTTGGGATATCGACACTATGACTTGAACTTGCATCAGTATAGCAATACTCAAAGTATACTCAAAATACTCACAAGAATACGCTCGATAATATAGAGAGAAAACTTGATTTACGGTGTAATTTTCAATTTAACCCCAAGCACCTATTTATAGAAAAATGCTTAGAACACCAAAGTAGAAAATTTAATAAATTAATATTATTTATTTTCCACATCTTCCCACGCATCCAAGCATCCGAATTAGAGTCTTTAAAGCGCATGTTAAAGATGCCCACCAAACACAAAAACGTTTTCTTATTTAAATTATTTTAAACTTCCAAAATCAATTATTTTGAGCTTCGAACTTTAATAATTCATAATAAATAGCCCTTTTATCGGAAAATTCGAATCTCTCAAGTTTTTATAGGAAATTAATTCTCTAAAACTTTGCGTAAGAAAGTTTTCCAAATTTCAAATAGAAATTGGCCAAATCCACAAACCAAGCGATTTTCTGTGCTATAATCAAATTCGATCAAGAAATGGGGTCCACCAACATACAAAACATGTGTTAATCATTTAATGCAACAAAAATACTCTTTCTCCTCATATACTCATATATCCCACATTCATTGTAAAAATTTCACCATTATTATATTATTAAAATATAATAATAATATTAAATGAATTATTTTATCAGAAAAAGATAAAATATTAATTTTTAACAATTGTCACATTTAAAAATTTTCTCCATCTATATCCACATAAAATCAATATTTTCCTCATCATATAAATCAATAATTAATTATTCACAAATAATATTACAGAATCACAATTAGGAGTGAGCACAATTCGGTTAAAACCGAACTACCGAACCGAACCGAACCATTTTAACCGAATTATTTCAGTTTTCGGTTTTTTTTGAATTTTCGGTTATATCCCAATTATTATTCAATATTAGGTTTGGTCCGGTTTTCAAAAACAAACTATTATTGTGTCAGAATAACCGAATTGTAATATTTTTAAAAAATAATTATTAATTATTAATTATTTTTGCCGGTTTTTTTTTTTAATGTTTATGTTGGATGTTGCTTCATGCTTAATTTTAATCAAATGTCTATTCGGTTATTATCCTAATTACCGAATTCATGCATTCGGTAATTCTAATATTCTGTTATTCGGTTAGTTCTAAAATTTGGTTAGCATTTTGGATAGTTGTTTTGTCGATATTTCGGTTTTCGGTTATACAGAATAGACATTTTTGTTCGATTATAACCGAATGCTCACCCTAATCACAATATTGACAACCAGCAGTTCTAGGAAGAGGGGCCTTCCTAAGAAGATTTCTACTTATCGCGTATAATTAAATAACCTCTCCTTAGAGCGTAACTTTCTAGACATTGCAATAATGTTATCTAATAATATTATTCAGATAATATGAATTATTGTTCGATAATGGAAAATATTGTGTAGTGACAATTATTGGAACAATAGTAATAATAAATATCAACACAACAATTATAGAATCAATAAAATAATATATTGAATAGTAATTACTGTAACAATTATTGAGTAGTGTCTTCTTAAGTAAGAATCAATAATTGGTGCAATACCGTGTGCTACTATGTTTTAACCACCGAGTATTTTAACAAGAGATAATTGTGAATAAATCGCTATGGTCATTTATAAACAACTTATATTTGTCGTTTTCTTCATCCAATCGCTTTCAGGTTATGGGGCCCATACAAGGCTACGGCCGCATTTAATATTCCCGACAAAGAAGAATATTCCACGACTAAACGAATATTCCCCGACACAATATGAATATTTTATAACCACCTACTTATTTAAGATATTTGCGCATTTGACCCAAAACTAATCATATTAATCAAATCAACCCTTACTATTTCAACATAATAAATAGAGGAATTTAAATTTCATTTATTAATAATTTGGTGTCTTACAACCTCCCCTCCTTATGAAATTTCGTCCTCGAAATTGACGTACGTACCTGGTGTTTCGAAAAGATGAGGGTACCTCGCTTTCATTTCCGTTTCCAACTCCCAGGTCATTTCCTCTATAGCATGGTTTCTCCACAAAACTTTCACTTGTGGTATGACCTTCGTGCGTAGGACATGCTCCTTTCTATCCAAGATCTTGACAGGTACCTCCTCATACGTTAAGTCTTCGACTATCTCGTCCAGTTCTAACTCAATGACGTGGTTCGGGTCTTTCACATATTTACGAAGTACAGATATGTGAAATACATTATGAACACGAGACATACTCGGAGGTAACGCGAGTCTATAGGCTATATTTCCTACTCGGTCAAGAATTTCAAATGGACCAATTAATCAAAGGTTTGAGCTTTCCTTACATCACCGATTCTCGCTTTTGAAATAACAACTTCTTGATCCTTTTCTTCAAATTCATCAGCTCCGGTGTGTAGCTTGAACAGCTTTAACTTTATCGATTAAAGTCGATTATACTCGTATATCATCACGTGGGTACCTAGAGTTTTCATCTCCATCTCTATTATTTATAAGTTATACGAAATGAGTCTTTGACAATATCGTACTTGTACTCGTATACGATCTTCACGTCAGCTACCACGTTCGCTTTTCCAGAATGGTATGGTCAGAACATGTGCCGAAATGAGTCTCCTTTAGAGTTCTTCGAAGCTTTTCCCACATTCCTTGCTCCATTCGAATTTTGTATCTCTGAGTCAATTTGAGTTAATGGAGTAGCGATTTGAGAAAATCATTTCGTATAAGTTATCTGAAATGAGTCTTTGATAATATCGTACTTAGATCAGATATCGATCTTCTTCACGTCAGCTACCACGTTCGCTTTTCCAGAATGGTATGGTCAGAACATGTGCCGAAATGAGTCTCCTTTAGAGTTCTTCGAAGCTTTTCCCACATTCCTTGCTCCATTCGAATTTTGTATCTCTACGAGTCAGCTGAGTTAATGGAGTAGCGATTTGAGAAAATCATTCCACGAATCTCCGATAATAACCAACTAAGCCTAGAAAGTTACGTATTTTGATTACTGACTTAGGTTGCTCTCAACTGTGACTCATATCCCAATCTCGAATAGCACGTCACAACGGCACCTATCAGCTTACTACAGCACGAATATGACGTCCCCTACGGAGAGTCTGGCTTCAGTGCATTCAACAAAGAAGTCACTAGATAGAGGCTCGAATACCAACTTCTATAGTTGGTTTTTAACTCCTGAAGTTCAATAGGAGCTATTCGATATGAGATTTTAGAAATGGGATTTGTACCGGGTTCAAAGTCGATATAAAATTTAATATCACGCACTGGGAGTAAGCCAAGAAATTCTTCAGGAAATACGTCAGGAAAATCAATAACAACAGGAATATTATTTAAATCTGACGTGTCTTTATTCAAATCGATAACATGGACTAAGAAAACTTGACATCCGTTTTTCAATAAACGAATGACTTCATGGCTTGATATGAAAATATTTGACTACAATGGTTTGATTGCTTGAATTCGAATAACAGGTTGCTTAGAAATGTGAAAACTAACAACTTTACGAAAGTAATCAATTTCGGCATGATGAGTAGTTAACCTTAAAATCACATCAAAAGCAAATATCTTTATAGAAATAAGGTTAACAGGTAATGTGATAGTGCCAACCTGAATCAAGCAAGATTTCTAAACAGTGGATGAAATGAAAGTTTCTCCTAACGGAGTCTCCACTGATAGGTCAAAGTCTAATTTCTCCGTAGTCAAGTTCAAACGTTGAACGCAAGCAAGAGAGATAAAAGAATGGGTAGAACCGGTATCTAATAAGATATAAGCTTTACAAGAATTTATAATTAACTAACCCGTGCTAACTTCGTCGTCGGGTTACTTCGCTATTTGAGAAGTCACGAAAAACGCTTCTTCCAAAGAACTCGATTGACTTTGACTTTTCTCGTATCCGCCTCTGGTGCCAACGTCCCAACCGGACTTGATTTCGCTTATAGGATAAAATCGAGCTATGTGACCGCTTTTTCCACAACTAAAACATACCTTGGAAGGCTTTGAACAGTTTGACCTTATATGTCCCTCCTCTCCGTGATTCAGTAGCATCTAGCGGCGATCGTTCTCTTCCCTAGAATTTGTTGTTGGTGCCGATTTGCGCCCAACGCCTTCCGTCATCGTTAAATCTTTCTTTTTAGATTGGACATCTCTTTCCATAATATCAACGCGTCGTGTGACTTTTACCCATGCATCACTCATTCTCACTCATTCAGTTATTTCTTCTTTCAGCTCAAATTCCAGCTTTATCATCTTATAATCTGCCAAAGAGTGCTTCTGTTCAAGCATCACATATCGGGTAACACAAGCTTGAATTGTTGCATCCTTTTGCTCCAAGACTGCCTGCAATTCTTCAGCCTGCTCTTCTAACTCATGAATACGATTTTGCAATTCTACATTTTGATCATAAAATACCTCTAATAAACTCTCCTCAGGTACCTCTTCTTCCTCTTCTTCCTCACTCTCAGCTGTTACCTCTGCGACTATCTCGGGTGCAACTATCAATTCTTCATTCACCACATGGATAACTCTAATTCCTTCTTCGCCTGACATCACATTATCCTGGTTGGTGATTAGAGGTGTCTCCACTATCTCATTCACTCCATTGTTAACGTTCTCAACAGCCATTCTTAAAAACTATCATAAAATAAGGGTTAATTAAACAAATTAACAAATCACATAATACCCCTATATTATGACCAACCAACAAATAAGCTTAGGTAGGACACACTAGCGAAGGATTTACTCGTCTCTCCCCTCCTAGCTCTTTTCCCCGATCTCCGCCAGAGATCATATCCCTAAGCTCTGATACCAACTGTGATGCCTCCAAAATAGTTCCATTCCATCCAACCCATTCTGAGTCGCCAAATACATGGTACAGAAATAACTACAACTTTATTAATACATTTGTTGTGAAAAAAAATACGACAACATATATACTGTGAGTTTAAATAAAATTATTGTTTTCTAGACAATATCCATACCCAAATAAATTCTCATCACAATTATTGATACATTATTTTACAAAAATGGTGAGGACTACTAAGACAACTTTCTAAAACCATTATTCCACACCCCGACTCGTACTCGCTACATTCTCGCATCCTGAGAAGAAAAATGGAACAACAAGGAAAAGGGTGAGCTCAACTAGCCCAGTAAAGAATATTATGACTAAGATAATATAGAACAAATTATCATTAGTCCTCAACAGGGAATAATCTGATAGAATATAATAGACAATAAGTTTCAGATCAACATTTGCAGCGGAAATAATGATTCATAGAATAGTTAAGTAGAGAATGAATTCTACTATTATCTATGAATTTAAAAGTCCATCATCAGTATTTTTATCCCTGTAACATCAATCAATACACATCTAGAATCAAATATTCATCTTTGCACTACGGGCCAAAGATATTCATCAATTGGTCATGTTCACCTCAACACCTGTTCATCTTTGCTCTACGGGCAAAAGATATTCATAAGAAAATCAACCATCTTTGCATTACCGGTCAAAGATATTCAGTAACATCATCATTTAGGACTGAGGATGATGAAAAATATTTTTAAAGAAACGAATCCAGTGAAACAAAAGACAAGGATTAAGGATTAAGGATTCGTAATTCGGTTTATTCACGTCCAAAAATACTTCAATAATAATCATAGTTGAGTAAAATTCAAGAATGATCAAAATATGGATACAATCAAAGCTAGTATCCATAATAGATATTTTGGACAAAAATGAAAATTTAACTTTTATGTGAATAGTGCCGTATTCGTGAATAGTGTCGTATACGTGAATAGTAACTCTGACACAAAAAGTTCCAAATTTGATAAAAAGTTCATATCAATATTTTGGCATAATGATATTGAAGAAATAATATCATTTACAAAAGAAAATAATATCCCTTACCTCGAAAGACAGTACTTCTAGTTGAAACGCCGGATATTGACTATGACTTGAACTTGCACCGTATAGCAATACTCAAAGTATACTCAAAATACTCACAAGAATACGCTCCATAATATAGAGAGAGAAAACTTCAGTTTCTGGTGTAATTTTCAATTCTAACCCAAGACCCTATTTATAGGAAAATGCTTTAGAACACCAAAGTAGAAAATTTAATAAATTAATATTATTTATTTTTCACATCTTCCTACGCATCCAAGCATCTGAATTCAGTCTTTAGCACATGTTAAAGATGCCCACCAAAAACACAAAAAACGCTTTTTCTTATTTAAATTATTTTAAACTTCCAAAATTAATTATTTTGAACTTTGAACTTTAATAATTCATAATAAATAGTCCTTTTATCGGAAAATTGAATCTCCAGAGTTTTTATAGGAAATTCAATTCTCTAAAACTTTGCGTAAGAAAGTTTTCCAAATTTCAAATAGAAATTGACAGAAATCCACAAACCAAGCGATTTTACTGTGCTATAATCAAATTTCAGTCAAGAAATGGGGTCCACCAACATACAAAACATGTGTTAATCATTTAATGCAACAAAAATACTCTTTCTCCTCATATACTCATATATCCCACATTCATTGTAAAAATTTCACCATTATTATATTATTAAAATATAATAATAATATTAAATAAATTATTTTATCAGAAAAAGATAAAATATTAATTTTTAACAATTGTCACATTTAAAAATTTTCTCCATCTATATCCACATAAAATCAATATTTTCCTCATCATATAAATCAATAATTAATTATTCACAAATAATATTACGTAATCACAATATTGACAACCGAGGCAGCCTTGAGAGCAGGGCCTTAGATAAAGATTTCTCTTCTTCATGGCCTTGCAATTAAATAACCTCTCCTTAGATGTAACTTTTAGACATTGCCAATAATGTTATCTAATAATATTATTCAGATAATATGAATTATTGCTCCGATAATGGAAAATACTGTGTAGTGACAATTATTGGAACAATAGTAATAATAAATATCAACACAACAATTATTGAATCAATAAAATAATATATTGAATAGTAATTATCGTAACAATTATTGAGTAGTGTATTCTTACGTAAGAATCAATAATTGGTACAATACCACGTATCTACTATGTTTTAACCAACAAAGTATTTTAACAAAGATTAATTCAGAATAATCGCTGTAGTCATTTATAAACAACTTATATTTGTCGTTTTCTTCATCCAATCGCTTTCCGTTATGGGGCCAACACAAGGCTGTGTCGTCGTACGAATATTCTCCGACAGCAAGAATATTCCACGACCAAACGAATATTCCCCGACAAAATATGAATATTTTATAACCACCTACTTATTTAAGATATTTGCGCATTTTACCCAAAACAAATCATATTAATCAAATCAACCCTTACTATTTCAACATAATAAATAGAAGAATTTAAATTTCATTTATTTATAATTTGGGGTCTTACAAACAATACTTCATAATAACCGATTTTGAAGCATAATTCAAAAATAACGATCAAAACATGTATACAATCAAATATAGTAGCCAAAATAGACATCTTGGACAAAAAGAAGAAATTTCATTTTCGGTGAATAGTGTCGTATTCGTGAATAGTGCCGTATACATAAATAGGTACCCCGACACAAAAAGTTTCAAATTTGATTAAAAAGTTCACCAATATTTTGGCATAATGATATTGAAAGAAATAATATCATATATGAAGAAAATAACATCCCTTACCTCAAAATAATCGTACTTCTGACTGAATTTTGGGTATAGTGCTGACAGAAACTTGCACCGTATAACAACACTCAAAGTATACTCACAAGAATACGCTCGATAATATAGAGAGAGAAAGAGAGAAAACTTGTTTCTGGTGTAATTTTTAATTCTAACTTAGCCCACTATTTATAGAAAAATGTTAGAACGCCAAAAGAGACTAAAATAATAAACTAATATTATTATCTTATTCTTTTTCAATTCTTACATCTCCACCAAACAAGCAAGCCAACCTTGAACAAAAATTCCAGCAGCCCACATGCATATTCCACCAACCAAAAGTGGGTCCCCCATAAATTTAATAAAAATCATTTTATTTTTTCGAAACTTCAACAATTCATAGAAAATAGATCGTTTATCAGAAAATATCCACACTCAAATAAGTCCTCATTACATTTATTTATACACTATTTTACAGAAATAGTGAGGACTGCTAAGATATCTTTCTATAACCATCACTCCATACCCCGACTCGATCCTGCTATGTTCTCACCTCCTGAGAAGAAAAATGGAACAAAAAGGAAAAAGGTGAGCTCAACTAGCCCAGTAAAGAATATTATGACTAAGATAATATACAACAAATTATCGTTAGTCCTCAACAGGGGAAAATCTGATAAAATATAATAGACAACAAGTTTTAAATCAATATTCTACAGCGGAAACAGCAATCCATTAGAAGAATCAAGTAAAGAATGAGTTCTACTATCTTCTAAGATTTAAAAGTCCATCATCAATATTTTATCTCTGTAACAACAATCAATATAAATCTTTAATAAAATATTCATCTTTGCACTACAGGCCAAAGATATTCATTTATATCACCAATTGGTCATGTTCATCTCAACACATGTTCATCTTTGCACTACGGGCCAAAGATATTCATCAGTTAATCATTCATCTTTGCACTACAGGCCAAAGATATTCAATAATATCATCATTTAGGACTGAGCATAATGAAAAATATTTTACATAAAACGAATCCAGAGAGAAAGAAGGAAAAATATTAGGAATTCGTATAACAGTTTATCCAAGATCAACAATGTGACGCCCCCAAAATAGGTCCATTCCATCCAACCCATTCTGAGTCCCCAAATATATGGTACAGAAACAACTACAACTTTATTAATACATTTGTTGTGAAAAAAATACGACAACATATATACTGTGAGTTTAAATGCAATTATTGTCTTCTAGACAATATCCATACCCAAATAAATCCTCATCACAATTATTGATACATTATTTTACAAAAATGGTGAGAACTACTAAGACAACTTTCTAAAACCATCAGTCCACACCCCGACTCGTACTCGCTACATTCTCGCCTCTTGAGAAGAAAAATGGAACAACAAGGAAAAAGGTGAGCTCAACTAGCACAGTAAAGAATATTATGACTAAGATAATATAGAACAAATTATCGTTAGTCCTCAACAGGGAATAATCTGATAGAATATAATAGACAACAAGTTTCAGATCAGCATTCGCAGCGGAAATAATGATTCATAGAAGAGTTAAGTAGAGAATGAATTCTACTATTATCTATGAATTTAAAAGTCCATCATCAGTATTTTTATCCCTGTAACATCAATCAATACACATCTAGAATCAAATATTCATCTTTGTACTACGGGCCAAAAATATTCATCAGTTGGTCATGTTCACCTCAACACCTGTTCATCTTTGCTCTACGGGCCAAAGATATTCATAAGAAAATCAACCATCTTTGCATTACCGGTCAAAGATATTCAGTAACATCATCATTTAGGACTGAGGATGATGAAAAATAATTTTAAAGAAACGAATCCAGTGAAACAAAAGACAAGGATTAAAGATTAAGGATTCGTAATTCGATTTATCCATGTCCAAAAATACCTCAATAATAATCATAGTGGAGTAAAATTCAAGAATGATCAAAACATGGATACAATCAAAGCTAGTATCCATACTAGATATTTTGAACGAAAAACAAAAATTTAACTTTTCTGTGAATAGTGCCGTATTCGTGAATAGTGTCGTATACGTGAATAGTGTCATTATCGTGAATAAAGGTCGATATCGTGAATAAGTAAACCCGACACCAAAAGTTCCAAATTTGATAAAAACTTCAGATCAATATTTCGGCATAATGATATTGAAAGAATAACATCATTACAAAAAAAAATAACATCCCTTACTTCGAAAAGACGGTACTTCAGACTGGAATACTGAGTATAGTGCTGAAGGAAAACTTGCACCGTATAGCAATACTCAAAGTACTAAAATAATCACAAAATACGCTCGATATTATAGAGAGAGAAAGAGAGAAAACTTCAGTTTCTGGTGTGATTTTCAATTCTAACCTAAGCACCTTATTTATAGGAAAATGCTTAGAACACCAAAGTAGAAAATTGAATAAATTAATAATATAATTTTCTTATTTTCCTTAGCACACCACACCAGCTGATTCAACCATTAACATGTGCCACTCAATTGAAAAAAAAATGTTTTCCTTGATAAAAATAAATAAAACTTCTAAAAATCAATTATTTCGGAACTTCAGAACTTCAATAATTCACAATAAATAACCCTTTTGTCAGAAAATTTGAATCTCGCGAGTTTTTATAGGAAATTCAATTCTCTACAACTTTACAGAAGAAAGTTTTTTTAAATTCCAAACAAAAATTGATCAAAATCCACAAACGGGCAATTTTATAGGCTATAATCAAATTTCGGTTAATAATTGGGGTCTACCGACACACAAAACATGTGTTAATCATTTAATGCCACAAAAATACTCTTCCTCCTCATTTATTCATATATCCACATTCATTATAAAAATATCACCATTATTATATTATTAAAATATAATAAAATATTATTTTATCAGAAAAGATAAAATATCAGTTTTCAACAATTGTCACTTTAAAAATTTTCTCCATCTATATCCACATAAAATTAATATTTTCCTCATCATAAAAATCAATAATTAATTATTCACAAATAATATTACAGAATCCCAATACTGACAACCATGCAGTTCTCAGGAAAGAGGGGGCTTTCCAATAAGGATCTCTCCTTACTGGCGCGCAATTAGATGACCAAACCTCTCATTCGACAGAACTTTCTAGACATTTCCAATAATGTTATCTAATAATATTATTCAGATAATATGAATTATTGCTCTGATAATAGAAAATACTGTGCAGTGACAATTATTAAAACAACAGTAATATCAACGTAGCAATTATTGAATCAATAAAATATAATATTGAATACAGTAATTACTGTAACAATTATCGAGTAGTGCCTTCACGTAAGAATCAATAATTGATGCAATACCATGTGCTATCTTGGCAACAACGCCAGCGTATTCGTGTTTTAAACCAAGGGTATTCCAACAAGATAATAGCAGATATAACTACGTCGTCACTTATAAACAACTTATATTTGTCGTTTTCTTCATCCAATCTTTTTTCGTTATGGGCCCCACACAAGTCATTTTAGCTGGCCGTCATACGAATATTTCCGACAAAGAAGAATATTCCACGACCAAACGAATATTTCAAACAACAATGAATATTTTATAACCACTTGCTTATTTAAAATATTTAGCATTTTACCCATAACTAACCACATTAATCAAATCAACCCTTACTATTTCAAAATAATAAATAAAGGAAATTCCATTTTATTTATAAAAAAAATTCGGTGTCTTACATAACCTGTATACGCGACATACCCTATACTTGGTGAAATCCTTCTGTTATTCCATTATTTATTATTCTGTTGGAATAACCTGTATACGCGGCATACCCTATACATAACATGTATATGCAGCATAACCTATATTTGGTGAAATCCTTCTGTTATTCCATTCTTTATTATTCTGTTGAATAACAGAGATATCATGACATACCCCTATACATAAGTCGTATACGCAGATACCCTATACTTGGTGAAATCCCTCTGTTATTCCATTCTATATTATTATGTTAGAATAACCTGTTTATGCGAAGTACCGCATACGTGGTGAAATTCTTCTATTATTCCTTTCTATATTATTATGTTGGAATAACCTGTTTATGCGAAGTACCGCATACATAGTGAAATTCTTCTATTATTCCATTCTATATTATTATGTTGGAATAACTTGTTTATGCGAAGTACCGCATACATGGTGAAATTCTTCTATTATTCCGTTTTTATTATATCGTCGGAATATCTCATGCATGCGCTTTACGTGGGACCTGTTCTATTATTTATTATTCGCATTTATTATTACGCTTCGGAATATCACGCTTTCCATTTACGTCGGACCTGGTTCCATATTTATTATTCTGTTGGAATAACCTGTCTGTGCTATCTATCACATGTCTGGTGATTTCTTTTGTTATTACATTCTTTATTATACTCAGTTGGTTAAAGTTTTGACTTCTATACTCCATGAAATTAGTGGAATATCCTTGATATTTGCGCTTTATCCAGTATCTTTTCATGAAAATATTCTTCTGAGCATTCTTAAATTTTACTCTACAAAGAAGTATCATGATGACAATTTGGACGTTATTAGTTCCTGGATAAATTAATTCGTGAACTTGTTTTATTGAATTCTTATATCATTGTCATCATCCTCATGTTTATATTTTTTGAAAGTCATCTGTGGCCTGTAGTGCATAGATGGACTTGGTATGATTATGATCAGGGATTATTCGGTATAATCATGACCGTAATGTTACAAATGATGTGATAAAAGTCCTCATTGGCCCGTAGTGCATTGATGGACAGTTGTTGGCATGATCATGACCATTGATGAATACGCGAATATCCTTGGCCCGTAGTGCATGGATAATTTATGGTCGTGACCCTAATGAATATCTTTGGCCGTAGTGCAGGGATGATGTGGATTAATTATTAAGCTGAGTCTCAGCGATAAAAGTGATGAAAAACTTTTTAAATCATAAAAGATAGTAGATTTTATTCTCTACTTGACTCTTTTAATGGATTGCTTATTCCGCTGCAGTTAAACTTGATGTCTATTGTATTACTTTTAAATGGACGGTCCATATTGATTTACTTTTAAATGGATGGTCCATATTGATTTACTATGCAGTATTAATAAAATAAAAATATAATTTTCTTATTTTCCTTAGCACACCACACCAGCTGATTCAACCATTAACATGTGCCACTCAATTGAAAAAAAAAACGTTTTCCTTGATAAAAATAAATAAAACTTCCAAAAATCAATTATTTCGGAACTTCAGAACTTCAATAATTCACAATAAATAGCCCTTTTGTCAGAAAAATTGAATCTCGTGACTTTTTATAGGAAATTCAATTCTCTACAACTTTGGAGAAGAAAATTTTTCCTAATTCCAAAGAGAAATTGACCGAAATCCATAAACGAACGATTTTACAGGCTATAATCAAATTTCGGTCAATAATTGGGGTCTACCGACACACAAAACATGTGTTAATCATTTAATGCCACAAAAATACTCTTCCTCCTCATTTATTCATATATCCCACATTCATTATAAAAATATCACCATTATTATATTATTAAAATATAATAAAATATTATTTTATCAGAAAAGATAAAATATCAGTTTTCAACAATTGTCAATTTAAAAATTTTCTCCATCTATATCCACATAAAATTAATATTTTTCTCATCATAAAAATTAATAATTAATTATTCACAAATAATATTATAGAATCCCGATACTGACAACCAGACAGTTCCCAGGAAAGAGGGGGCTTTCCAATAAGAATCTCTTCTTACTAGCGCGCAATTAGATGACCAAACCTCTCCTTAGACAGAACTTTCTAGACATTGCCAATAATGTTATCTAATAATATTATTCAGATAATATGAATTATTGCTCGATAATAAAATATCTGCGTGCGGACAATTATTAAAAAACAAATGTAATATCAACGTAGCAATTATTGAATCAATAAAATATAATATTGAGCGAAAGAATTATCGTAACAATTATTGAGTAGTGCCTTTCACGTAAGAATCAATAATTGATGCAATACCATGTCTGTCATCTGGCAACAACCAGACATCGTGTTTTAACCACCGGGTATTTCAACAAGATTAATCTGTGAATAACTACGCCGTTATTTATCAACAACTTATACTTGTCGTTTTCTTCATCCAATCGCTTTCCATTATGGGGCCCACACAAGGCTGCGCCGTCGTACGAATATTCCCCGACAACAAGAATATTCCACGACCAAACGAATATTCCCCGACAACAATGAATATTTTATAACCACTTGCTTATTTAAAATATTTACACATTTTACCCATAACTAACCACATTAATCAAATCAACCCTTATTTAAAATATTCATTTTTCGGTGAATAGTGCCGTATACGTAAATAGTAACCCCGACACAAAAAGTTCCAAATTTGATTAAAAAGTTCACCAATATTTTGGCATAATGATATTGAAAGAAATAATATCATATATGAAGAAAATAACATCCCTTACCTCAAAATAATCGTACTTCTGACTGAATTTCGGGTATAGTGCTGATAGAAACTTGCACCGTATAGCAACACTCAAAGTATACTCACAAGAATACGCTCGATAATATAGAGAGAGAAAGAGAGAAAACTTGTTTCTGGTGTGATTTTCAATTCTAACTTAGCCCTCTATTTATAGGAAAATGTTAGAACGCCAAAGGAGACTAAAATAATAAACTAATATTATTATCTTATTCTTTTTCAATTCTTACGTCTCCACCAAACAAGCAAGCCAACCTTAAACAAAAATTCCAGCAGCCCACGTGCATATTCCATCAACCAAAAGTGGGTCCCCCATAAATTTAATAAAAATCATTTTATTTTTCTGAAACTTCAATAATTCATAGAAAATAGACCGTTTATCAGAAAAATATGAAGTTTATGTCCATTCTGCCTGAAAACGAATTCTCTACAACTTTGTAGCTTTGAGTTTTTCAAAATTCCAAATAAAAAATATCCGAAATCCATAAACGGATGATTTTTAATACTTTCCTTCCGACAAAATACTGATAAAATACCTCAGCATTAATTCCTTTATTAATAACCACATAAAATAAATAAATTCATCATTTATATCAAATAAATATTTCATTATCATATAAATCAATAACTAATTATTCTCAAATAATAATACAGAATCACAATTATGACAACTGCATCGCTTCTGAGGAAGAGGGGCTTTCAAAGAAGGATTTCTCTCATCTTGGTAGCAATGATTAGATGACCTAACCTCTCCTCGACGTAACTTTCTAGACATTGCCAATAATGTTTATCTAATAATATTATTCAAATAATATGAATTATTGATCCGATAATGGAAAAATTGTGCAAATAACAATTATTAAATCAATAAAATAAAATATCAATAAAGAACTCATGATAGCAATTATCGAGTAGTGCCTTCACGCATTTAATCAATAATTCAACAATCTTGTCGTAATACCGTGTGCTCATTCTTGGTAACCACGCATATTATCAGATTTTAACCACTGGGTAACCCAAATGTGTTAATAAAGAATAATTTACGTCGTTATTTATAAAACTCAATCTTTGTCGTTTTCTTTCCTCCAACTATTTTTCTTTATGGAGCCCACAAATGACTGCGCCGTCGTACGGAGATTCTCGACAAAAAGAATATTCCACGACCAAACGAATATTCCCCGACAGAAATGAATATTTTATAACCACTTGCTTATTTTGCAAAATTTGCACATTTCACCCATAACCAAAACATTATATCAAATTAACCCTTATTAATTTAGAATAATGAATAGAGGAAAATTTAATTTTATTTATAATAAGTTGGGGTCTTACAACATTCCCACCAGTAATCTGCCTCGTCACGCAACATAAATGTGGCGAATGGAACCTTTTGCTCCTCTGAGCATTCCAAGATATCAAATATCTTGGTAATCTGCTTTATCCACGTCTCCGCCTTAAGTGGTTCTCGCTTTCCCAAAAACTCCGGTGGTCCCAGCTCCTTGAACTGCTTAGCGGTGACCAACCGTAGGTTGCCATTATTTTCACCTGCATTATGAACAGGAGTCGCCTTCGCCTGATGTTGCATGAATTCTAAAAAGCTCCTAAACGTACCGTCGTTCGTCATTTGATCTGTGTTGTTGTTTGCCTGATGATTATCGCCTTCCTGATGCACATTATCCTGAGTATTGATTTGTGGAGACTCAACGATCTCCTGTGCTCCATTGATGTTCTCAACATTCTCGGATGCCAATTTCAAACACTGCCACAAAACAAGGGTTAATTATCATATCACATATTATCCCTATACTCTGACCGACCAATTAAATATCAAATAAACTTAGGTAGGTCATACTAGCGAAGGAATTCCCCGTTTCTCCCCTCCTAGTTCTTGTCTCACATCTCAGCCAGGGATCATATCCCTAAGCTTTGATACCAACTGTGACACCCCCAAAATAGGTATACGTCACCCATCTTGAGTCGCCAAATACATGGTACAAAATTCAAATACAAACTAATAATACAGCAGTCGTGTAAAATACAACAAAACATATGATGTGAGTTTAAATACAAATATTGTCTTCTAGATAATATCCACTCTCAATGGAGTCCTCATTACATTTATTGTCACACTATTTCACAGAATAGTGAGGACTACTAATGCTATCCTCTGGACCATCACTCCATTCCCCGACTAGCCCCAGCTACGTTCTCATTTCCTAAAGAGAATAATGAAAGAAAGGGTGAGCTCAACTAGCCCAGTAAGAAATATTATGACTAAGATAATGCAGAATAAATTATCATTAGTCTCCAACAATGTTAAACTGATAAAATACAATAGACATCAAGTTTAACTGCAATGAAATACATTCCATTAAGAGAGTCAAGTAGAGAATAAAATCTACTATCTTTTATGATTTAAAAGGTTTTTCATCACTTTTATATTTGAGACTCATTTCAATAAATAATCCACATCATTAAATCAACCCGCACTACAAAGCCAAGGATATTCTTTAGTAAGACGACCACCACTTAATAATTCGTGCACTACGCCAAAGATAATCGTGTTTTCATCAACTATCCCCGATCATGCTATAAAAAATTCATCTTTGCACCCTTGGTCAAGAGAATCCATAGCCATAATCATACCAAAAGCGCCTATCAATGCACTACGCCAGACGATGAGGACTTTTTCCACATCATTTGTAACATTACGGCCATGATTATACCGAATAATCCTCAGTGTCATAATCATACCAAGTCCATCTATGCACTACATGTGCCACAGATGACTTTCAACATAATATAAACATGAGGATGATGACAATGACATAATAATTCAATAAAACAAGTTCAAGAATTAATTTATCCAAGAACCAATAATGTCCAAATTGTCAATTGATACTGCTTTGTAGAGTAAAATTCAAGAATGCTCAGAAACATATTTCCATAAAAAGATACTCGATGAAGTGCAAATATCAAGGATATTCCACTAATTTCATGGAGTATAGAAGTCAAAATTTTAACCAACTGAGAATAATAAGGAATGGAATAACAACAGAAATCACCATGCATGCGTATGCAGCATGAGACAGACAAAGTTATTCCAACGAGAATAATAAAAAGGCGGAACCGAGTCCCATGTAAAACACATGTATGAGGATATTCCAATGTAATAATAAAGACAAAATAATAAAGAGCGGAACCAGTCAGGTGTAAAACACACTGACAGGATATTCCAACAGAATAATAAATGCGGAATAATAAATATGGAACCAGGTCAGGTGAAATTCACACCGAGAGGATATTCAGACGGAATAATAAAGAAACGGAATAATAAAAGAATTTCACCAAATATGCGGTGCTTCGCATAAATAGGTTATTCCAACATAATAATAAAGAATTGAATAATGAAGAAGATCACCAAGTATTGGGTAAACCGCATATATCTGGTCATTCCACCAAGTATAGGGTAAGCTCACAGACATCAAAAGTTATTCAATGTAATAATAAAGAATGGAATAACATAAGGATTTCACCAAGTATAGGGTATGTCAGCGTATATAGGTTATTCAATGGAATAAATAAGAATGGAATAACATAAGGATTTCACCAAGTATAGGGTATGGCGTACAAAGGTTATGTATAGGGTATGCCACTTTTACAGGTTATTCCAACAGAATAATAAAGAATGGAATAACAGAAGTTCTCTTCTTGAATAAGAAAGAATAACACCCCTTACCATAAAATAATACTTGATATAAGAGTAGTGAAGTAGCAGAAAACTTTTCTTCTATCTCTCTATAGTCTCTCTCTCTATAGTTTCTCTCTCTAGAGTTCAGTGAATTCGTAAGAAAATAATGAAGGAATGAGCTTCTATTTATAGGAAAATGGAATGCATAGTAACTAACTCATGAACGGTCCAGATCGATTTACTTTAATCTAATCTATTCATATTTAAAGCAAAATCTTTTAAATAAAATATAATATATTCTATTTATATAAAAAGATTTTTACTATACAAACACTACGCAGCACTATGCAAACACTATGCATAATAAAATATAATATATTCTATTTATAGAATAACTTTAATAAAGTATTCTGCATTTTATATAAAAGATTTTACTATGCAAAATACTATGCAACACTATGCATAATAAAATATAATATATTCTATTTATAGAATAACTTTAATAAAGTATTACATTTTATATAAAAAGATTTTACTATGCAAAACACTATGCAATACTATGCATAATAAAATATAATATAATCTAATTATTATCTAATAAAACGAATAACTTTATAAAAGTATTCTGTTTTATATAAAAAGATGTTTCTGTTTTATTACGTTAATAATACTAATAAAACAAAACGTATAAATCAACAATAATTGAATCAAATAATGTGAGATATTATGCAGCAACTATTGTCGCAATAATTGAACAAAACTGAGTGACTTCTCACATAAACATCAATAATCAATGCCGTGTACTACTACAACCACGCCAGACATATTCATTTACTTTTACTACCGAGAGTAGTTCAACAAAGATTATCGGTAAAACTTTCGCCGTTATTTTCAATAAAATATTTTTGTCGTTTTCTCAATCCAACGATAATTCAGGTTATTAGGGTCCACCAATGATTGTACCGTCATTATGAATATTCCCGACAAAAAAGAAAATTTCCCACCAATCGAATATAATATAATAACTTGCGTACTTTTCAAAATTTCTAAATACTACCCACATCTATAATATTATATCAAATCCACATCATAATAAAAAAAAATTATTTCGAGAAAAATTAAATATTTATTCATAAAATCTGGGGTCTCACAATATTGAAGAAAATAATATCATTTAAGAAGAAAATAACATCTCTTACCTCAAAATAACTGCACTTCTAACTGAATTTCGGGTATAGTGCTGACAGAAACTTGCACCGTATAGCAACACTCAAAGAAATACTCACAAGAATACGCTCGATAACATAGAGGGAGAAAGAGAGAAACTTGTTTCTGGTGTGATTTTAAATTCTAACTTAGCCCTCTATTTATAGAAAAATATTAGAACGCCAAAGGAGACTAAATAATAAATTAATATTATTTCATTAACAATTTTCTACGCATGCTTTTTGACAAAACTCAACCACCAGCCATCTTTGAACCAAATTTAGCAGCCCACATGTATTCAACACATGTGGGGCCCACCCATAAATTAATAAAAATCATTTTATTTTCCGAAACTTCAATAATTCATAGAAAATAGCCCGGTTATCAAAAAAATACGAATTTTATGTCCATTCTGCCTGAAATCGAATTATCTACAACTTTGTAGCTTTGAGTTTTTCTTAATTTCAAACCAAAAATATCCAAAATTCACAAACGGATGATTTTTAATACTTCCAGTCCGACAAAATACTGATAAAACATATCAGCATTAATTCCTTCATTTATAACCACATAAATAAATAAATGCATCATTTATATCCACATCAAATAAATATTTTTTTATCATATAAATCAATAATTAATTATTCTCAAATAATATTACGTAATCACAATTATGACAACCAAAAGTAGTTCACAGGAAAGAGGGGCTTTCAATAAGAATTTCTCTCATCTTGCGCCGCAATTAGATGACCTAACCTCTCCTCGATGTAACTTTTTAGACATTACCAATAATGTTATCTAATAATATTATTCAAATAATATGAATTATTGATCCGATAATGGAAAATCTTGCAAAGTGACAATTATTGAAACAATAATAATATAAACTAACAACGCAAAGCAATTATTGAATCAATAAAATAAAATATTTAATAAAGAATTCATGTAATAATTATTGAGTAGTGCCTTCACGCATTTAATCAATAATTCAACAATACTTTGCAATACAGTGTCTTCTCAAGCTGTTGTGAGACCCCAGATTTTATCAATAAAGATTTAAATTTTGTCGAAATAATTTTTAATATTATGGTATGAATTTGAGATAATATTATAGTTGTGGGTAGTATTTATAAATTTTGCAAAGTATGCAAGTGGTTATATTATATTCGATTGGCTCTGGGAATATTCGGTTTAGCGAGGAATATTCGCAGACAACTACTCAATCATTGGTGGACCCCATAATGTAATTATTGCTTGATCGAGAAAACGACAAAAATATTTTATTGAAATAACGACGGAAGTTTTACCGTTGATCTTTGTTGAACTACTTTCAGTAGTAAAAGTACAAGAATACGTGTGGTCGCATAAGAAGAGCAGATTGATTATCGATGCTTATGTGAGAAGTCACTCGGTTTGATTCCATTATATGCCGATTAATAATATGAATTATTATAAGCGATAATGACGTTTTGTTTTATTCAGTATTATTAACGTAATAAAATGTAAACATCTTTTATATAAAATGTAATACTTTATTAAAGTTATTCTATAAATAGAATATATTATATTTTATTATGCATAGTGTTGCATAAGATTTTGCATAGTGTTTTGATATAGTGTTGCATAGTGTTTGCATAGTAAAATATTTTTATATAAATAGAATATATCATATTTTATTTAAAAGATTTTTCTTTAAATATGGACCGCCGATTAAAGTAAATCAATCTGGACCGCTCATGGATTAATTACTACGCATTCTATTTTCCTATAAATAGAAGCTCATTCCTTCATTATTTCTTATTTAATTCAATTGAAACTCTAGAGAGAGAAATTATAGAGAAGTTTATAGAGAGAAAATCTATAGAGAGAAAGAAGAAGAGTATTCTGCGGTACTTCACTACTTTGATATCCAATGGTCTTTACTGTGAAGGGTATTATTTGTTGTATTCGTAAGAGGTGTTATTCTTTCTTATTCATGAAGAGAACTTCTATTATTCCATTCATTATTATTCATTGAATAACTCGTAAAAGTGGTATACCCTATACATAACTTGTATATGTGACATACCCTATACTTGGTGAAATCCTTATATTATTCCATTCTTATTTATTCATTGGAATAACTCAGATACGTGAATCCCCTATACTTGGTGATCTTCTTCGTTATTCCATTCTTTATTATTACATTGGAATATCCTCGCATCGTGTGTTTTACACCGGACTCGGTTTCATTGTTTATTATTCCGCATTTATTATTCTCGTTGGAATATCCTCGTCGTGTGTTTTACAGGACCGGTTCCATTGTTTATTATTCAAGATTTATTATTTCATTGGATCATCCCGCTTGCGTGTGAATTTCACCGACCGGGTTCCGTTATTATTATTCTGTTGAATAACTCGCGCTCATGCCAAGTACCGCATGCATGGTGATTTCTTTTGTTATTCCATTCTTTATTATACCCAAGTTGGTTAAAACTTTGACTTCTATACTCCATGAAATTAGTAGAATATCCTCGATATTTGCGTTTCATCCAAAGATCTTTTCATGGAAATATTCTTCCGATCATTCTTGAATTTTACTCTACAAACAAAGATCTTGTTGACAATTTGGACGTTCTTAATTCCTCGGAAAAATAATTCTTGAACTTGTTTTATTAAATTATTATGTCATTGTCATCATCCTCATGATATATTATTTTATCTTTGGTTTACGTGCATAGATGAACTTAGTATGATTATGACCAGGGATCATTCGGTATAATCATGGCTTGTTATAAATGATGTGATAAAAGTCCTCGGTGGCTGTAATGCGATGATGGATAGTTTTGGTATGATTATGACCTGGGGTGATTCGGTATAGTCATGGCCATTGATAATTTGATGAAAATCCTTGACCGTGGTACAGGAATGATTAGATGTGGTGGTTTATTTATTAAGCTGAGTCTCAGAGATAAAAATTGATGAAAACCTTTTAAAACCTAAAAGATAGTAGATTTTATTCTCTACTTGACTCTTTTAATGGATTGCATATTCATTGCAGCTTAAAATGGTTGTCTATTGTATTTTATCGGTTTAACACTTGTTGAAGGCTAATGATAATTTATTCGCATTATCTTAGTCATAATATTTCTTCTTTGGGCTAGTTGAGCTCACCCTTTCTTTCACCGTTTTCTTCGTGAAATGAGAACATAGTTGGGACGAGTCGGGAAGCGGAGTAATGGTCTCAGAGGATAGCATTAGTAGTCCTCACTATTACGTGAAATAGTGTGATAATAGTTGTAATGAGGACTCCTTTTGAATTTGTATAATATCTAGTAGACAATATTTGTATTCAAACTCACGCTTTTATCGTCGTATTGTATTTATAGTTATATTAGTAAGTTGTATTTGAATTTATGTACCATGTAAGTGGCGACCCAGATGGGGGTGACGTATACCTAATTTTGGGGGCGTCACAGTTGGTATCAAAGCTTAGGGATATGATCCCTGGCTAAGATGCGAGATAAGAACTAGGAGGGGAGAGACGGGGAATTCCTTCGCTAGTATGACCTACCTAAGTTTATTTGGTATTTAATTGGTCGGTCAGAGTATAGTGATAATATGTTGCATGTCAATTAACCCTTATTTTGTGGCAGTGTTTGAAAATGGCATCGGAGAATGTTGAGAATAGCAATAGAGCATAGGAGACTGTTGATTCTCCACAGATCAATAATCAGAACAATGTGCAACAGGATGGCGATAATCCTCCTGTAAACAACAACATCGATCAATCGATTTAACGACGGTACATTTAAAAGTTTTAGAATTCATGCAACATCAAAGTAAAGCGAATTCGCCAAAAACGTGGGGTGGAAACATGGAAAACTCTCAAGGTCACCGCTAAACAATTCAAGGAGCTGGGACCACCGGAGTTTAAGGGAGAGCCAAAACCACTTCAAGCGGAAGCATGGATAAATCAGATTACCAAGATATTTGATGTCTTGGGATGCTCGAGGAGCAAAAGGTTCCTTTTCACGCTTTTATGTTGCTTGCGAGAGAAAGTGACTTGGTGGGAATCAGAAACGTACTCAACTTCTTTTCAGATCAAGATATCTTGGGAGAAGTTTCAGAGTCGCATTCAACGACAAATACTTTCCCGAAAGTATTCGCCACATGAAGGAGGTGGAATTTATCAAGTTAGAACAAAACAATATGACCGTGTCGCAATACGAGGCAAAATTTGCGGAGTTATCAGGGCCATATCGCGTCCCACTTGGTGGATAATGAAGAGAAGAATGGCGCGAATGTTTTTAAGAGGTTTGAAGCGGAGATACGTCAACATCTTATTTCTCATAAACCTGTGTTTTTATTTAGATGTTGTAAATAGGGCTCGATTAGTGGGAGCGCGATAACGAGTCAACGTGAACTAAAAAAGAAGCGGTTTAAGCAAAATTATAATATCAAATGAGAGTAGTCATCAAGCGGTGACAACAAGCGTGGAGGGAATCAACAAAGCGGATATGGTAACCACTTGGTGGTAATCAGGCCAAAATAATAAGAATGGACATTTCAAGAAAAGGAGATTCAACGGTGATGGAAAGACGTCAAGACCAAAGACTTTTGTTGTTAAGGAAGGAGAAGGACCACCTATTATATGCTTCAAATGCGGAGGAGAGGGACACATCATCCGAATCTGCGCCATGCTGAGTCAAAGCATGTTATAATTATGGAAGAGAAGGTCACTTAGCTCGATTTTGTCGCCATCAAGACAAATTCAACTAGGATGGAGGCACCAAAGGTCATCCCCGGATAAACCAAAGCCAGTAGTTTAAGAGAGCGTTTTTTTTCGCGTGACGAGGAACCCGAATAAAATTATCACGGGTAAGTTAATCATAAGCTCTTGCGAAGTCTATACCGTGTTAGATACCGATTCTACCCACTCTTTTATTTTACCTAGTTGTGTTCAACGTTTGAATTTGACTCAAGAAGTTAAATTTTGACTTATTGGTTGAAACTTCGTAAGTAGGAGCCTTCAATTCGCTTACTATTTTTAAATCTTGTTTAATTCAAATAAACATTTTCACGTTAATTGTCGATCTTATCTTTTTGAAAATACTTGTCTTTGATGTGATTTTAGGAATCAATTGGTTAACTATTCATCATGCTTTTCAGTAAGGTTGTTAGCTTTTTTATATTCATAACCAACTTTGTTATACTAATTCAAAGTAACCAAACCCTAAAGTTAATCATCATCATATCAAGCCATAAGTAAAGAGCCCCGAACCTTTCGTTGTTGACTTCCTTGTGTGGAATGCACGCAAGCCGGATTTTTCAGTAGGCAACATCGTGAATGAAGATGGCAAGTTTATAGGTATCATTGTGAGGTCTTTATCCAGTTAAGGGATAGAAGTCACAGTTGGTATTAATGTGACGACTTATCCAAGTCTTGGACGAGAGTAATGATTTTGAATGATATTTCTATCATTAATAATTTTCTTGGCGTATTCTTGAAGACTTCTTAGCCTACTTAGAGCGTGAAATCGAATTTTGTATTGACCCCAGTACAAAAACCCATTTCTTAAACCCTCAAATATTTCTTCAACTAAAAGGATCTGTTTACGTGGATTATGATGAAAGTCATAATAAAAGCATTGGACTAATGAAAATCATGGGTATTCGTGGTATTAGTAAGTTTTATGATGAGTTATGTTGGTTAGTATGTAAAAACATGAAAGTTTCTTAGAAATCACAAAGAGTTGAAAATCAGATTTTGGTGAAAAACGTAACATGAAATTCAATTGACCATATCTCTTATTATATTTTGAATTTTTGAGTGTGATCAAGTCCTAGAGTTAGATCTATGAGTTACCTAACTAATCCAAGTGGAATTACTGGAAAAGGTGTTGTAGATTTTTGTGTGGACTGATTTTAGCAAAAGAGTGCAAAAGCCTTAAAAATCGAAAAAGTCACTGCCATAATTTTAGAGGGCTGTTTTGGCCACTTAAATTATGAGAAAATTCTGGCCTTTTGGGACATGAAAGTATATGGTATAAAGTACCTCCTGTCCAAAAATGAGCTCATTCTCGACTTAAAATGAGCAAGTTATGACTATTTCAATATTTAGGTTTTCCGATTTAAAAACGCTATAACCGAGTTCTATAACTCCGATGACCATGAAATTTAAACTGGAAGCTCATGTTAACATGTGTAAGGTCCTGCCAAGATTTGGGAATTTTGGAGTTAAACTTGAGGTAGCTAATTTCTTAAGGAATTAATTAGAAATTGATTTTTAAAAATAGTAAATGAATTTTAAAAATTCGAGAAAAATATATTTTCATTATGGGACTATATTATGCTAAATCCCAGAAAAGAAATATTTTGGGACTGATTTGGTATTTTCATGAAAATAGTTTAGTTACTGAACATATGAGTTAAATATGTTATGTGAAGTAACAAAAGTTGAAAATAGGATTTTATGGCTAGAGAATCCTATATAGAGTATATGCATATTTTTTTGAGGATTTAATAATTGGTGATGATATCTTATGAGTATGACATTTTGAATGATTAAATGCATTATATGGTAAAGCGTAAAGCAGTTGAGATAAATTGTTTATAAATTTAAGAAGTGATTAAAACATTGTTATAATATTAATGATATTAGATTATGAGATTATTAAGTGATTGATAACATGGGGATATTCTTGAATCTGGATAAATTATATTATAAATGTTTAATATTTATCCTTTATCTCATTTGATTGATTCTTTATATCATTATCCTCATGTTTATATTATGTTGAAAGTCATCGTGGTAGTAGTGCATGGATAATTCGTGGTCGTGATACTAATGAATACACGATTATCTTTGGTAGTAGTGCATGGATAATTCGTGGTCGTGATACTAATGAATACACGATTATCTTTGGTAGTAGTGCATGGATAATTTGTGGTCGTGATACTAATGAATACACGATTATCTTTACCGTAGTAGTGCATGGATAATTTGTGGTCGTGATACTTAATGAATACACGATTATCTTTGGCACGTAGTGCATGGATAATTCGTGGTCGTGATACTAATGAATACACGATTATCTTTGGCCAGTAGTGCATGGATAATTTGTGGTCGTGATCTTAATGAATACACAATTATCTTCGGTAGTAGTGTATGGATAATTTGTGGTCGTGATACTAATGAATACACGATTATCTTTGGCAGTAGTGCATGGATAATTTGTGGTCGTGATACTAATGAATACACGATTATCTTTGGTAGTAGTGCATGGATAATTTGTGGTCGTGATACTAATGAATACACGATTATCTTTGGTAGTAGTGCATGGATAATTTGTGGTCGTGATATCTTAATGAATACACAATTATCTTTCGTAGTAGTGCATGGATAATTTGTGGTCGTGATACTAATGAATACACGATTATCTTTGGGTCAGTAGTGCATGGATAATTTGTGGTAAGTCGGATACTAATGAATACACGATTATCTTTGGTAGTAGTGCATGGATAATTTGTGGTCGTGATACTAATGAATACACGATTATCTTTGGTAGTAGTGCATGGATAATTTGTGGTCGTGATACTTAATGAATACACAATTATCTTTGGTAGTAGTGGATGGATAATTCGTGGTCGTGATACTAATGAATATCATTGGCACGTAGTGCGGGGATGATTCGATGATATGGATTAATTATTGAAATGAGTCTCACAATGAAATATTAATTCATGGATGTGGTAAAAGTCATCTTTGGTAGTAGTGCATTGATAGACTTGGTATGATTATGACCACGGATTATTCGGTATAATCACGTAATAGTAATTGAAAAACACGAATATCCTTAGTGAGAAGTGCATGAATAATTCATGGTTGTGATACTATTAAGTCGAGTCTCGGTATTATTGGTTTCTGATTGTATATCTTTGGCTTTGCATGTAGTGCAAAGATGAATTGTTAATGAATATCTTTCGGTAGGATTGCAAAGATGAATTTAATTTTTCAACGATAAAGGTATTCAAGGTATCCTCATTTCTTTATCATAACATGTATGCGTACCCTAATTTTGAGGGCGAAATTCCATAGGAGGGAGATTGTGAGACCCCAGATTTTATTAATAAAGATTTAAATTTTTGTCGAAATAATTTTTAATATTATGGTATGAATTTGAGATAATATTATAGTTGTGGGTAGTATTTATAAATTTTGCAAAGTATGCAAGTGGTTATATTATATTCGATTGGTGGGGAATATTCGGTTTAGCAGGAATATTCGCATAACTGACTCAATCATTGGTGGACCCTAGCGTAATTATTCATCGGATTGAGAAAACGACAAAAATATTTTATTGAAATAACGACGGAAGTTTTACTGGGTTGATCTTGTTGAACTACTTTCGGTAGTAAAAGTACGATGAATACGTGTGGTTGCACAAGAAAGACGGTATTGATTATTGATGCTTATGAGAAGTCACTCGGTTTGATTCCATTATTATCGATTAATAATATGAATTATTATAGCGATAATGACGTTTTGTTTTATTCAGTATTATTAACGTAATAAAAGCGAAACATCTTTTATATAAAAATGTAATACTTTATTAAAGTTATTCTATAAATAGAATATATTATATTTTATTATGCATAGTGTTGCATAGTATTTTGCATAGTGTTTTGCATAGTGTTGCATAGTGTTTGCATAGTAAAATATTTTATATAAATAGAATATATCATATTTTATTTAAAAGATTTTGCTTTAAATATGGATAAAATCAGATTAAAGTAAATCAATACGGACCGCTCATGGATTAATTACTATGCATTCTATTTTCCTATAAATAGAAGCTCATTCCTTCATTATTTTCTTATTTAATTCATGAAACTCTGAGAGAGAAATTATAGAGAGAAGCTATAGAGAAAATCTATAGAGAGAAAGAAGAAGAGTATTACGGTACTTCACTACTTTGATATCCAAGTGTCTTTTTACGGTAGGGGTATTATTTGTTGTAATTGTAAAGAGGTGTTATTCTTTCTTATTCATGAAGAGAACTTCTATTATTCCATTCATTATTATTACATTGGAATAACTTGTAAAAGTGGTATACCCTATACATAACTTGTATAATGACATATACCCTATACTTGGTGAAATCCTTATATTATTCCATTCTTATTTATTACATTGGAATAACTCAGATATCTGTGGAATCCCCTATACTTGGTGATCTTCTTCATTATTCCATTCTTTATTATTCATTTGGAATATCACATGTCGTGTGTTTTACAGGACTGGTTTCATTGTTTATTATTTCGCATTCATTCTAGAATACGACTTCAAAAACAAAGGTTAATTGAAAGCAAATTAACATATCACATAATATCTCGATATTATGAGTGACCAACAAATAAGCTTAGGTAGGACACACTAGCGAAGGATTTACTCATCTCTCCCCTCCTAGTTCTATTCCCCGATCTCCGCCAGAGATCATATCCCTAAGCTCTGATACCAAATGTAACAACCCCAAAATAGGTCCATTTCATCCAACCTATTCTGAGTCGTTAAATACATGGTATGTACGAAATAACTACAACTTTATTACAACAATTGTCGTGCAAAATACAACAACACATATGCTGTGAGTTTGGATACCAATATATACCAAATGTAACTCTGGACACCAACTTGGATAACACATCACCATGACACCTTACATAAAGGTACATACAAAAAGCATTTTAGAAATTAGAATCTTTGGGAAGTGCTCAAGAAACCTTCATACATGGGAGGCCATGCTTTTTTAGGTTATGGTAGATATCATATGGCCGAAATTATCCTTGGTTGACCTAATAAACCCCAAAGAAAAACGAGAAGATTACTATCATATTCTTCCCAATGGTGAGTCTTCTCTTGACATATCATTATCTCCTTCGTCTCTAATTGGGTATTATACTCCAAACAAACACCAAGATTATATAGGTAGTGCTTGTAAATATACTCGGCAAGAAGTGGATGAACACAACCATGTCTTATGATAACACGAGGTTGTATGTCATTAGACATCTTGTATGATAGTGACAAAACACCCTTCCAAGTTAAATTCACCTCACCCTCAACATCTATAGACCACCACTCTATTCCTCGCTATCCCCGCTCGACCGGAGATATACACTTTTATTACACGAAAGGAATTGTGAAACAAAAGGGTGAAAGTACAACTAGCTCGATAAAGAATATTATGACTAAAGATAAATAAATTATCAATAGTCTTCATCAATAATAAATCGGAGATTTAGAACATATGGTAGATGATAAAACTTTTCAACCATAGTTGCGTGAATGAATGAGCAATCCATTAGAAGAGTCAAATAGACTATAAAGTCTATTGTCTTCTCCACGTTAAAAGTCCACCAACAATATTTTATCCCTGTAACATCAATCAACAGTTCCTTTCCACAATTATATGAATAACTCATAATCATAATTGTGATTCTAAATTCTCTTCTCATCCGGACGAAGATAATTTTCATCACTTTTGTCTTTACCGAAACATCAAATATCATGGTTATACCAAATCACAGTTCCTGCTCATAATCATACTAATAAATTCATCTTTTACCACGGGTCAAAGATATTCATCAACAGTTCATCTTTACACTATAGGCTAAAGATATTCAACAACAGGTCATCTTTGCATTACGAGCCAAAGATATTCATCAATAATTCATCTTTGCACTACAGGCTAAAGATATTCATCAACAAGTCATCTTTGCATTACAAGCCAAAGATATTCATCAATAATTCATCTTTGCACTACAGGCTAAAGATATTCATCAACAAGTCATCTTTGCATTACAAGCCAAAGATATTCATCAATAATTCATCTTTGCACTACAATTTAAAGATATTCAACAACAGTCATCTTTGCATTACTGAGCCAAAGATATTCATCAATAATTCATCTTTGCACTACAAAGCAAAAGATATTCAACAACAAGTCATCTTTGCATTACAAGCCAAAGATATTCATCAATAATTCATCTTTTTGCACTACAAAATTTAAAGATATTCAACAACAGTCATCTTTGCATTTACAAGCCAAAGATATTCATCAATAATTCATCTTCAGACTACAAAGTAAAGATATTCATCAACAAGTCATATCCATATTTATAACACCTTAATCCAAATGTTATAAATCACTTAGAAATCTCATAATCTAATATTATTAATATTATAATAATATTTTAATCATTTCTTAAACTTATAAACAATTTAATTAAATTGTTTACACTTTACTAATTAATGCATTTAATCATCATAAAATGCCAAACTCATAAAATTTCATCACCAATAACCAAAACCCTCATCAAAAAATCAGATATACCTCATATATGATTCTCAAACCATAAAATCATATTTTCTAATTTTCTTACTTCACATAACATATTTAATTCATTTACTCATAACTAGAACATTTTCATGAAAAATACCAAATCGGTTCCAAAAATATTTCTTTTACGGGATTTAGCATAAAATAGTCCCATATTGAACATATATTTTCTCGAAATTTTAAAAATTCATTTACTATTTTTCATATGGCCAAAAACCATAGAATATTTAAACATTTATCATAAATTGTACTTTTATCCAAAAATTCGAAATTCACAGAGTACATCGATATTATATAGATGTACTCTCAATAAAAATTTCATCAATTTTGGAGTTAACCGCAAGGAGTTATAAAAAGATTACTTTTAAAATAGTCTTTTCTCATAAAATTCATAACTCTCAATCTATACATCCAAAAATACCTCAAAATAATCATAGTGGTGTAAAATTCAAGAATGATCAAAACATGGATACAATCAAAGCTAGTATCCAGAATAGATATTTTAGTCGAAAAGAAAAATTTTCATTTTTAGGTGAATAGTCTTGATGATAAGTGAATAGTCTTGAGTATCGTGAATAGTGCCGTATACGTGAATAGTAACTCGACACCAAAAGATAGAAATTCCACAAAAAAAACATCTTCACGCTTCACTGAATAGTACTTCGTGAATAGTAACTTTCGTGAATAGTAACTCGTGAATAGTAATCGTGAATAGTAAACCCATGAATAGTAACTCATGAATAGTAAACCCGAGCATGAAAAAGTTCCAAATTTGATAAAACTTGGATCAACATTTCAAAGATAATGATATTGAAGAAATAATATCATCTCGAGAAGAAAATAACATCCCTTACTATCCCTTACCTCAAAAAAAAAGACTTACATTTGGATATCGGATATAATTTGAAGGAAACTTGCAGACCGATGAATATCAACTCACCAAGTATCTAAATACTCACAAAATACACTCAATAATCTAGAGAAAAAGAGAAAACTTATGTTTACGGTGTGATTTTCAATTCTAACTTAGCCCTCTATTTATAGGAAAATGTTAGCAATGTACCAAGCGAGACTTGACCGCTACACGATGGCTTTACTCGCTACTATTCCACCCACCAAAAATCAGCCATCTTCCCCAACAACCAAGAGTGGGGCCCACTTAATTCTAGAATTTTCCACCAAAACCTAATTTCCTCAATCGGTTACCTCTTAAAATTCATAACAAATCATACGTTCATTTTTAACGGTTCAAAATTTGTGGACATATACTCAACTTATATATGTATAACATATCCAAAATTACAACGATCCAACGGTCGGATCAAAATTTATAACTCACATAATATAGTGAAGAACAACGATTTTTGGACTATTAGTCCTTGGACCCGATTTCATTCAAAATTTCACCACGAAATATCTACAAAGAATTTTTGGGTGATTCAAATTTCTATGATTAGCTTACTTCTAGGGCTTTCTTTTGATATATCGCTCATCTCTTAACTCATTATATATTAAAGAGTTATGGATTTTACAAAATCAAGTAATAAACTAATTTTTCCGAAAATCCCATATTTTGTTCTCCATTTCAACAAATCTTGATAAAACACCTCATCATTAATTCCTTCACTTATAACCACATAAATAAATCCATCATTTATATCCACATCAAATAAATATTTTCTTATCATATGAATCAATAATTAATTATTCACAAACAATATTACGTAATCACATTTATGACAACCAGCCGCTCCTCAGAAAGAGGGGCTTTCAATAAGAATTTCTCCTTCTTGGTAGCGCAATTAGGTGACCAAACCTCTCCTTGATGTAACTTTCTAGACATTGCCAATAATGTTATCTAATAATATTATTCAAATAATATGAATTATTGATCCGATAATGGAAAATATCATGCGGTGATAATTATGAACAACAATAATAAAATATCAACACAAGCAATTATTGAATCAATAAAATAAAATATTGAATAAGTAATTATCGTAATAATTATTGAGTAGTGCCTTCTCACGTAAGAATCAATAATTGAAAAATATCTTGCAATGGTGTGCTCTTTGTGCAACAACGCGTATTACTTTACTTTACCAAGGGTATTCCAAGCGATTGTTAATCTCAGTAACGATTATTACCAGTTATTTATAAAAACTCAAATTTGTCGTTTTCTCCATCCGGCGGTTATTACATATATGGGGCCCACAAATGAGCTGCTTTACCGTCGCATTTAATATTCAAGACGTAAAGAATATTCCACGACCAAACGAATATTCTCAAACAACAATGAATATTTTATAACCACTTGTGTATTTTGAAAAAAATTCATATATCACCCTTAACTTTAACTTTTATCAATTTAACCATTTCTTTGAATAGAAAAATTGAATACTTTTATTTCATAAAATTCGGTCTTACAATCTCCCTCCTTATGAAATTTCGTCCCCGAAATTTACGTGCACAGTATTTCAAAGAGTTGAGAATACCTTGTTTTCATTTCGATTCTATCTCCCCATCATCATGATTTCTCCATTGCTCATCTCCGTATTTCAAATATCATTCTAGAATACTGACTTCAAAACAAAGGTTAATTGAGCAAATTAACATATCACATAATATCTCGATATTATGGTGACGACCAACAAATAAGCTTAGGTAGGACACACTAGCGAAGGATTTACTCATCTCTCCCTCCTAGTTCTATTCCCCATCTCCGCCAGAGATCATATCCTAAGCTCGATACCAAATGTAACAACCCCAAAATAGGTCCATTTCATCCAACCTATTACGAAGTCGTTAAATACATGGTACGAAATAACTACAACTTTATTACAACAATTGTCGTGCAAAATACAACAAACATATATCTTTGTGAGTTTGGATACCAATATATACCAACTGTAACTCGGACACCAACTTGGATAACACATCACCATGACACCTTACATAAAGGTACAACAAAAACCTTTTAGAAATTAGAATCTTTGGGAAGTGCTCAAGGAAACCTTCATACATGGGAGGCCATGCTTTTAGGTTATGGTAGATATCATATGGCCACGTAATTATCCTTGGTTGACCTAATAAACCCCAAAGAAAAACGAGAAGATTACTATCATATTCTTCCCAATGGTGAGTCTTTCTTGACATATCATTATCTCCTTTGTCTCTAATTGGGTATTATACTCCAAACAAACACCAAGATTATATAGGTAGTGCTTGTAAATATACTCGACAAGTGGATGAACACAACCATGTCTTATGATAACACGAGGTCAGTATGTCATTAGACATCTTGTATGATAGTGACAAAACACCCTTCAAGTTAAATTCACTCACCCTCAACATCTATAGACCACCACTCTATTCCTCGCTATCCCCGCTCGACCCGGATACACTTTTATTACCCGAAAGGAATTGTGAAACAAAAGGGTGAAACCAACTAGCTCGATAAAGAATATTATGACTAAAGATAAATAAATTATCAATAGTCTTCATCAAGAATAAATCGTAGATTTAGAACATATGGTAGATGATAAAACTTTTCAACCATAGTTACTAGCGGAATGAGCAATCCATTAGAAGAGTCGAATAGACTATAAAGTCTATCATCTTCTTCTCCACGTTAAAAGTCCACCAACAATATTTTATCCCTGTAACATCAATCAACAGTTCCTTTCCACAATTATATGAATAACTCATAATCATAATTGTGATTCTAAATTCCTCTTCTCATCCAGGACGAAGATAATTTTCATCACCTGTCTTTACCTGAAACATCAAATATCATGGTTATACCAAATCACAGTTCCTGTTCATAATCATACTAATAAATTCATCTTTGCACCACGGGTCAAAGATATTCATCAACAGTTCATCTTTACACTATAGGCTAAAGATATTCAACAACAGGTCATCTTTGCATTACGAGCCAAAGATATTCATCAATAATTCATCTTTGCACTACAGGCTAAAGATATTCATCAACAAGTCATCTTTGCATTACAAGCCAAAGATATTCATCAATAATTCATCTTTGCACTACAGGCTAAAGATATTCATCAACAAGTCATCTTTGCATTACAAGCCAAAGATATTCATCAATAATTCATCTTTGCACTACAGGCTAAAGATATTCAACAACAGGTCATCTTTGCATTACGAGCCAAAGATATTCATCAATAATTCATCTTTGCACTACAGGCTAAAGATATTCAACAACAAGTCATCTTTGCATTACGAGCCAAAGATATTCATCAATAATTCATCTTTGCACTACAGGCTAAAGATATTCAACAACAGTCATCTTTGCATTACAAGCCAAAGATATTCATCAATAATTCATCTTTTTCAAAAGCAAAGATATTCATCAACAAGTCATATCCATATTTATAACACCTTAATCCAAATGTTATAAATCACTTAGAAATCTCATAATCTAATATTATTAATATTATAATAATATTTTAATCATTTCTTAAACTTATAAACAATTTAATTAAATTGTTTACACTTTACTAATTAATGCATTTAATCATCATAAAATGCCAAACTCATAAAATTTCATCACCAATAACCAAAACCCTCATCAAAATGCATATACCTCATATATGATTCTCAAACCATAAAATCATATTTTCTAATTTTCTTACTTCACATAACATATTTAATTCATTTACTCATAACTAGAACATTTTCATGAAAAATACCAAATCAGGTTCAAAAATATTTCTTTTACGGGATTTAGCATAAAATAGTCCCATATTGAATATATATTTTTCTCGAAATTTTAAAAATTCATTTACTATTTTCATATGGCCAAAACCATAGAATATTTAAACATTTATCATAAATTGTACTTTTATCCAAAAATTCAAAATTCACAGTAGTACATCGATATTATATAGATGTACTCTCAATAAAAATTTCATCAATTTTGGAGTTAACCGCAAGGAGTTATAAGCGATTACTTTTAAAATAGTCTTTTCTCATAAAATTCATAACTCTCAATCTATACATCCAAAAATACCTCAAAATAATCATAGTGGTGTAAAATTCAAGAATGATCAAAACATGGATACAATCAAAGCTAGTATCCGAATAGATATTTTAGTCGAAAAGAAAAATTTTCATTTTTTTAATGATTGAATAGTCCGTATTCGTGAATAGTGTCAGATATCGTGAATAGTCTAAGTATCGTGAATAGTAACTCAAACACCAAAAGATAGAAATTCCACAAAAAAAACATCTTCACGCTTCATGAATAGTACTCGTGAATTCGTGAATAAGAATCGTGAATAGTAACTCGTGAATAGTAACCCATGAATAGTAACTCATGAATAGTAACCCGACATGAAAAAGTTCCAAATTTGATAAAAACTTCAGATCAACATTTCAAAGATAATGATATTGAAGAAATAATATCATCTCGAGAAGAAAATAACATCCCTTACTATCCTTACCTCAAAAAGAGCAAAGACTTACGATTGGATATCTGATATGACGTGAAGGAAACTTGCAGCGATGAATATCAACTCACCAAGTATCTAAATACTCACAAAATACACTCAATAATCTAGAGAAAAGAGAAAACTTATGTTTACGGTGTGATTTTCAATTCTAACTTAGCCCTCTATTTATAGGAAAATGTTAGCCACCAAGGCGAGACTTGACAAGCTACACGATGGCTTTTACCGCTACTATTCCACCCACCAAAAATCAGCCATCTTCCCCAACAACCAAGAGTGGGGCCCACTTAATTCTAGAATTTTCCACCAAAACCTAATTTAGAATCAGTTACCTCTTAAAATTCATAACAAATCATACGTTCATTTTTAACGGTTCAAAATTTGTGGACATATACTCAACTTATATATGTATAACATATATCCAAAAATTACAACGATCCAACGGTCGGATCAAAATTTATAACTCACTTAATATAGTGAAGAACAACGATTTTTGGACTATTAGTCCTTGGACGATTTCATTCAAAATTTCACCACGAAATATCTACAAAGAATTTTTGGGTGATTCAAATTTCTCTGATTAGCTTACTTCTAGGGCTTTCTTTTGATATATCGCTCATCTCTTAACTCATTATATATTAAAGAGTTATGGATTTTACAAAATCAAGTAATAAACTAATTTTTCTGAAAATCCCATATTTTGTTCTCCATTTCAACAAATACTGATAAAACACCTCATCATTAATTCCTTCACTTATAACCACATAAATAAATCCATCATTTATATCCACATCAAATAAATATTTTCTTATCATATGAATCAATAATTAATTATTCACAAACAATATTATGTAATCACATTTATACAACCAAGCTGCTCCTGGGAAAGAGGGGCTTTCAATAAGAATTTCTCCATCTTGGTAGCGCAATTAGGTGACCAAACCTCTCCTTGACAGAACTTTCTAGACATTGCCAATAATGTTATCTAATAATATTATTCAAATAATATGAATTATTGATCTGATAATGGAAAATACTGTGCAGTGATAATTATTGAACAACAATAATAAAATATCAACACAGCAATTATTGAATCAATAAAATAAAATATTGAACAGTAATTACTGTAACAATTATTGAGTAGTGCCTTCTCACGTAAGAATCAATAATTGAAAAAATCTTTATCTTAATACTGGTGTCTTCGCATGCAACAACGCGTATTACTTTACTTTACCAAAGGGTATTCCAACGGTGTTAATTGATAACGATTCTGTAGTTATTTATAAAAACTCAAATTTGTCGTTTTCTCCATCAAGCGGTTATTACATTATGGGGCCCATAAATGACTAAGGTGGCCGCATACGAATATTCTCCCGACGAAAGAATATTCCACGACCAAACGAATATTCAAACAACAATGAATATTTTATAACCACTTGTGTATTTTGAAAAAAATTCATATATCACCCTTAACTTTAACTTTTATCAATTTAACCATTTACTGAATAGAAAAATTGAATACTTTTATTTCATAAAATTCGGGGTCTTACAATCTCCCCTCCTTATGAAATTTCGTCCCCGAAATTTACGTACCTGGTATTTCAAAGAGTTGAGAATACCTTGTTTTCATTTCAGATTCTATCTCCCCTGTCATCATGATTTCTCCATTGCTCATCTCCTGTATTTCAAATATCATTCTAGAATCTGACTTCAAAACAAAGGTTAATTGAGCAAATTAACATATCACATAATATCTCGATATTATGGATCGACCAACAAATAAGCTTAGGTAGGACACACTAGCGAAGGATTTACTCATCTCTCCCTCCTAGTTCTATTCCCGATCTCCGCCGGAGATCATATCCCTAAGCTCTGATACCAAATGTAACAACCCCAAAATAGGTCCATTTCATCCAACCTATTCTGAGTCGTTAAATACATGGTACAGAAATAACTACAACTTTATTACAACAATTGTCGTGCAAAATACAACAACACATATCTTTGTGAGTTTGGATACCAATATATACCAACCTGTAACTCCGGACACCAACTTGGATAACACATCACCATGACACCTTACATAAAGGTATAGTCAAAAGCATTTTTTAAATTAGAATCTTTGGGAAGTGCTCAAGGAAACCTTCATACATGGGAGGCCATGCTTTTAGGTTATGGTAGATATCATATGGCCACAGAATTATCCTTGGTTGACCTAATAAACCCCAAAGAAAAACGAGAAGATTACTATCATATTCTTCCCGATGGTGAGTCTTCTCTTGACATATCATTATCTCCACTTTGTCTCTAATTGGGTATTATACTCCAAACAAACACCAAGATTATATAGGTAGTGCTTGTAAATATACTCAAGAAGTGGATGAACACAACCATGTCTTATGATAACACGAGGTTGTATGTCATTAGACATCTTGTATGATAGTGACAAAACACCCTTCCAAGTTAAATTCACCTCACCCTCAACATCTATAGACCACCACTCTATTCCTTGCTATATCCCCTTTCGACCCGGATACACTTTTATTACACGAAAGGAATTGTGAAACAAAAGGGTGAGCACAACTAGCTCGATAAAGAATATTATGACTAAAGATAAATAAATTATCAATAGTCTTCATCAAGAATAAATCGGAGATTTAGAACATATGGTAGATGATAAAACTTTTCAACCATAGTTGCGGTGAATGAGCAATCCATTAGAAGAGTCGAATAGACTATAAAGTCTATTGTCTTCTCCACGTTAAAAGTCCACCAACAATATTTTATCCCTGTAACATCAATCAGCAGTTCCTTTCCACAATTATATGAATAACTCATAATCATAATTGTGATTCTAAATTCCTCTTCTCATCCGGGCGAAGATAATTTTCATCACTGTCTTTACGAAACATCAAATATCATGGTTATACCAAATCACAGTTCACATTCATAATCATACTAATAAATTCATCTTTGCTTGCACGGGTCAAAGATATTCATCAACAGATTCATCTTTACACTATAGGCTAAAGATATTCAACAATGGTCATCTTTGCATTACTGAGCCAAAGATATTCATCAATAATTCATCTTTGCACTACAAAGCTAAAGATATTCATCAACAAGTCATCTTTGCATTCTAAGCCAAAGATATTCATCGATAATTCATCTTTGCACTACAAAGCAAAGATATTCATCAACAAGTCATCTTTGCATTACAAGCCAAAGATATTCATCAATAATTCATCTTGCACTACTACTGCTAAAGATATTCAACAAACAGTCATCTTTGCATTACGAGCCAAAGATATTCATCAATAATTCATCTTTGCACTACTGCAATTTAAAGATATTCAACAACAAGTCATCTTTGCATTACAAGCCAAAGATATTCATCAATAATTCATCTTTGCACTACATGGGCTAAAGATATTCAACAACAGTCATCTTTTGCATTCTGAAGCCAAAGATATTCATCAATAATTCATCTTTGCACTCTAAAAGCTTAAAGATATTCATCAACAAGTCATATCCATATTTATAACACCTTAATCCAAATGTTATAAATCACTTAGAAATCTCATAATCTAATATTATTAATATTATAATAATATTTTAATCATTTCTTAAACTTATAAACAATTTAATTAAATTGTTTACACTTTACTAATTAATGCATTTAATCATCATAAAATGCCAAACTCATAAAATTTCATCACCAATAACCAAAACCCTCATCAAAAATCTGATATATACCTCATATATGATTCTCAAACCATAAAATCATATTTTCTAATTTTCTTACTTCACATAACATATTTAATTCATTTACTCATAACTAGAACATTTTCATGAAAAATACCAAATCGGTTCCAAAAATATTTCTTTTCCGGGATTTAGTATAAAATAGTCCCATATTGAAATATATTTTTCTAGAAATTTTAAAAATTCATTTTTACTATTTTTCATATGGCCAAAAACCATAGAATATTTAAACATTTATCATAAATTGTACTTTTATCCAAAAATTCGAAATTCACAGAGTACACTCGATATTATATAGATGTACTCTCAATAAAAATTTCATCAATTTTGGAGTTAACCGCAAGGAGTTATAGCGATTACTTTTAAAATAGTCTTTTCTCATAAAATTCATAACTCTCAATCTATACATCCAAAAATACCTCAAAATAATCATAGTGGTGTAAAATTCAAGAATGATCAAAACATGGATACAATCAAAGCTAGTATCCGAATAGATATTTTAGTCGAAAAGAAAAATTTTCATTTTTAGGTGAATAGTCTTAGATTCGTGAATAGTCTTGATATCGTGAATAAAGTCTTGATATCGTGAATAGTAATCTCAGACACCAAAAGATAGAAATTCCACAAAAAAAACATCTTCACGCTTCATGAATAGTACTCGTGAATAGTAATCGTGAATAGTAACTTCGTGAATAGTAACTCGTGAATAGTAACCCATGAATAGTAACTCATGAATAGTAACCCGAGCATGAAAAAGTTCAAATTTGATAAAACTTCGGATCAACATTTCAAAGATAATGATATTGAAGAAATAATATCATCGAGAAGAAAATAACATCCCTTACTATCCCTTACCTCAAAAAGCAAAGACTTCCGATTTGGATATCTCGGATATGATTTTGAAGGAAACTTGCATCGATGAATATCAACTCACCAAGTATCTAAATACTCACAAAATACACTCAATAATCTAGAGAGAAAAAGAGAAAACTTATGTTTACGGTGTGATTTTCAATTCTAACTTAGCCCTCTATTTATAGGAAAATGTTAGCCGTAAAGCGAGACTTGACTGCTACCGATGGCTTTACTGCTACTATTATTCCACCCACCAAAATCAGCCATCTTCCCCAACAACCAAGAGTGGGGCCCACTTAATTCTAGAATTTTCCACCAAAACCTAATTTCCGAATCGATTTACCTCTTAAAATTCATAACAAATCATCGTTCATTTTTAACGGTTCAAAATTTGTGGACATATACTCAACTTATATATGTATAACATATCCAAAAATTACAACGATCCAACTAGTCGGATCAAAATTTATAACTCACATAATATAGTGAAGAACAACGATTTTTGGACTATTAGTCCTTGGACAGATTTCATTCAAAATTTCACCACGAAATATCTACAAAGAATTTTGGGTGATTCAAATTTCTACTGATTAGCTTACTTCTAGGGCTTTCTTTTGATATATCGCTCATCTCTTAACTCATTATACACAAAGAGTTATGGATTTTACAAAATCAAGTAATAAACTAATTTTTACGAAAATCCCATATTTTGTTCTCCATTTCAACAAATCTTGATAAAACACCTCATCATTAATTCCTTCACTTATAACCACATAAATAAATCCATCATTTATATCCACATCAAATAAATATTTTCTTATCATATGAATCAATAATTAATTATTCACAAACAATATTACGAGAATCACATTTATAACAACCGGTAGTTCAGGAAGAGGGGCTTTCAATAAGAATTTCTCCTTCTTCGGCGCAATTAGGTGACCAAACCTCTCCTCGATGAACTTTCTAGACATTGCCAATAATGTTATCTAATAATATTATTCAAATAATATGAATTATTGATCGATAATGGAAAAATCATGCGTTGATAATTATTGAACAACAATAATAAAATATCAACACAACAATTATTGAATCAATAAAATAAAATATTGAGCGATAATTCTTTGTAACAATTATTGAGTAGTGCCTTCTCACGTAAGAATCAATAATTGAAAAATATCATGTTGTAATCCGGTGTTCTTTTTGTGCAACAACGCCAGTATTACTTTACTTTACCAATAGGGTATTCCAACGGTGTTACTTCTTGATAGCGATTACTGCAGATTATTTATAAAAACTCAAATTTGTCGTTTTCTCCATCCGGCGGTTATTACATTATGGGGCCCTAAATGAAATGCTTGTGCGAGTCATACGAATATTCCCAAACGGAAAGAATATTCCACGACCAAACGAATATTCTCCAAACAACAATGAATATTTTATAACCACTTGTGTATTTTGAAAAAATTCATATATCACCCTTAACTTTAACTTTTATCAATTTAACCATTTCTTGAATAGAAAAATTGAATACTTTTATTTCATAAAATTAAAGGGTCTTACAAACACATTGAAGGCTAATGATAATTTATTCGCATTATCTTAGTCGTAATATTTCTTCTTTGGGCTAGTTGAGCTCACCTTCTTTCTTTCACCGTTCTCTTCGTGAAATGAGAACATATTTGGGACGAGTCGGGGAGCGGAGTAATGGTCCAGGAGGATAGCATTAGTAGTCCTCACTATTACGTGAAATAGTGTGATAATAGTTGTAATGAGGACTCCTTTTGAATTTGTATAATATCTAGTAGACAATATTTGTATTCAAACTCACGATTTTATGTCGTATTGTATACGACGTTATATTAGTAAGTTGTATTTGAATTTATGTACCATGTAAGTGGCGACCCAAGATGGGTGGACGTATACCTAATTTTGGGGCGTCGCAAAAGAACCATGCATATTATTGTATTTTAACCACCAAGTAATCCAGCAAATGTTAGCAGTAATAATTACTGTAGTTATTTATAAAACTCAAACTTTGTCGTTTTCTTTCATCCTACCGTTTTCTATTGTGGGGCCCACAAATGACTACGCCGTCGTACAGAGATTCCCGACAAAAAGAATATTCCACGACCAAACGAATATTCCCCGACAGAAATGAATATTTTATAACCACTTGCTTATTTTGTAAACTTTACACATTTCACCCATAACTAAAGCATTATATCAAATTAACACCTTATTAATTTAGAATAATGAATAGAAGAAAATTCAATTTATTTATAATAAGTTGGGGTCTTACAGTGGATATTGTCTAGAAGGCAATATTCTTGCTTAAACTCTCAGTTTATGTTTTGTCGTATTTTACACGACAGTTGTATTATTAAGTTGTATTTGATTTATGTACCATGTATTTGGCGACTCTAGATGAGTGATGTATACCTATTTTGGGGGCGTCACATTGTTGGGACCCGATTTGGTATGTATGACTACAGAAAAGATCCAAATGATTCGACAATGTATACAAACGGCACAAGATCGACAAAAGAGTTATGCGAATCTTCATCGAAAAGACGTGGAATTTAGTATTGGGGATCATGTATTGTTGCGAGTTGCTCCATGGAAGAGAGTTACAAGATTTGGAAAGAGAGGAAAGCTCAATCCACGATTTATTGGTCCATTTCAAATTTTTGACCGAGTAGGGAATGTAGCCTATAGACTCGCGTTACCTCCAAGTATGTCTCGTGTTCATAATATTTTTCACATATCCGTGCTTCGTAAATATGTGAAAGACCCGAACCACGATATTGAGTTAGAACCGGACGAGATAACCAAAGACTTAACGTATGAAGAGGTACCTGTCAAGATCTTGGATAGGAAGGAGCATGTCCTACGCACAAAGGTCATACCACAAGTCAAAGTTTTGTGGAGGAACCATGCTATTGAGGAAATGGCGGGAGTTGGAAACGGAAATGAAAGCGAGGTATCCTCACCTTTTCGAAACAACAAGTACGTACGTCAATTTCGAGGATGAAATTTCATAAGGAGAGGAGGTTGTAAGACCCCAACTTATTATAAATAAAATTGAATTTCCTCTATTTATTATTTTGAAATAGTAAGGGTTGATTTGATTAATGTGGTTAGTTATGGGTAAAATCGCATGAAATATTTCAAATAAGCAAGTGGTTATAAAATATTCATTATTGTTGGGGAATATTCGTTTGGTCGTGGAATATTCTTATTGTTTGGGGAATATTCGATGCGATGACGAATTTTATGTGGACCCCATAACGGAAAAGCGATTGGATAAAGAAAGCAGCAGTATAAGTTATTTATTAATAATAAATGGCGTAGTTATTCTGAATTATCTTGTTAGAATACCCGGTGGTTAAAACACAGTAGCACACGATATTGCACCAATTATTGATTCTTACGTAAGAAGGTACTACTCAATAATTGTTACAGTAATTATTGTTCAATATTTTATTTTATTGATTCAATAATTGCTACGTTGATATTTTATATTTTTATTGTTTCAATAATTGTCACTACATAGTATTTTCCATTATCAGAGCAATAATTCATATTATCTGAATAATATTATTAGATAACATTATTGGCAATATCTAGAAAGTTACATCCAAGGAGAGGTTTGGTCATCTAATTGCGGCGCATGATAAAGAGAAATCTTATTGGAAAACCCCTCTTTCACAGGAGGCGTATGCCGTTATCGATATTGTGATTCTGTAATATTATTTGTGAATAATTAATTATTGATTTTTATGATGACGAAAATATTCATTTTATATGGATATAGATGGAGAAAATTTTAATGTGACAATTGTTAAAATTGATATTTTTATCTTTTTCGATAAAATAATTTATTTAAATATATTATTATATTTTAATAATATAATAATGGTGATATTTTTACAATAAATGTGAGATATATGAGTATATGAGGAGGAAGAGTATTTTTGTTATAAAAATTGTTTAAAACATGTTAAACATGTTTGTGAGCCCATTTCTTGACTGAAATTTGATTATAGCCTGTAAAATTGCCCGTTTGAGGATTTCGGTCAATTTCTATTTGGAATTTGGAAAAACTTTCTTCTACAAAGTTGTAGATAATTAAATTTCCTATGAAATGGACATAAGATTCAAATTTTTCTGATAAAAGAGCTATTTATTGTGAATTATTGAAGTTCTGGTATATTGGGTCTGAATTGATTTTGGAGTTTTAAATAATTTGTTAACAAAATTTTTTTTTGTGATTTTGGTGGGTTGGTGGCTGATGTCTAGACCAAAAAACTGGGCTAAGGAAAATTTATATAAATATATTAATATTTTTTAAAATTTTCTGCTTTGGTGTTCTAAGCATTTTCCTATAAATAGGGTGCTTAGGTTAGAATTGAAAATCACACCAGAAACTAAAGTTTTCTCTCTTTCTCTCTCTATATTATCGAGCGTATTCTTGTGAGTACTTTAATACTTTGAGTGTTGCTATACGGTGCAAATTCCTTCAGCACTATATCCAGTAGTCCAGCCAGAAGTACTATTCTTTAGAGGTAAGGAATGTTATTTTCTTCTTAAATGATATTATTTTCTTCAATATCATTATGCCGAAATATTGGTTTGAACATTTAATCAAATTTGGAACTTTTTGTGTTGGGTTACTATTCACGTATACGACACTATTTACGAATACGGCACTATTCACGAATACGGAACTATTCATCGAAAAATGAAAATTTTCCTTTTCGTCCAAAATATCTATTATGGATACTAGCTTTGATTGTATCCATGTTTTGATCATTCTTGAATTTTACTCCACTATGATTATTTACAAGGTATTTTTAGTCATGTATAAACCGAAATACGAATCCTTAATATTTATTCTTTTGTTTTACTGAATTCATTTTCTTTAAAATATTTTTCATCATCCTCAGTCCTACATGATGATATTATTGAATATCTTTGGCCTGTAGTGTGACGCCCCCAAAATAGGTATACATCACCCATTCTGAGTTGTCAATACATGGTATGCGAAACAACTACAACTTTATTATTACAACAATAAAGCTGTGAGTTTAAATACAAATATTATCTTACAGAGCAATATTTATACTCACATAAATCCTCATCACATTTATTGATACATTATTTTACAAAATGGTGAGGACTACTAAACAATCCTTTCTAAAACCTTCATTCCGTACTCCAGGCTCGCACTCGCTTATATTCTCGCCTCCACGAGAAGAATGGAACAAAAGGAAAAGGGTGAGCTCAACTAGCTCAAAAGAATATTATGACTAAGATAATATACAACAAATTATCGTTAGTCTTCAACGAGGAAAAATTTAATAGAATACAATAGACAACAAATTTTCAATCATATATTCGCATGAAATAATAATTCATTAGAAGAGTTAAGTAGAGAATGCAAACTACTATCTTCTATGTATGAATTTAAAAGTTCATCGTCATCTTTTATCCCCTGTAACAACAATCAATATACATCCGGAATCAAATATTCATCTTTGCACTTTCTGGGCCAAAGATATTCATCGATTGGTCATGTTCATTTAAACACTGCTCATCTTTGCACTACAGGCCAAAGATATTAATCGATCGGTCGTGTTCATCTCAACACACATTCATCTTTGCACTCTACGGGCCAAAGATATTCTTGAGAAATCATTCATCTTTGCACTACAGCCAAAGATATTCAATAATATCATCATTTAAGGACCGAGGATGATGAAAAATATTTTAAAGAAACGAATCCGGTGAAACAAAATGACAAGGATTAAGGATTAAGGATTCGTACTTTGTTTTATCCATGTCCAACAATACCCCAAAAATAATCACAGTGGTGTAAAATTCAAGAATGATCAAAACATGGATACAATCAAAGCTAGTATCCAAAATAGATGTTTTGGACAAAAAGAAGAAATTTTATTTTTTTTTTGGTGAATAGTGCCGTATACGTGAATAGTGCCGTATACGTGAATAGTGCCGTATACGTGAATAGTACCGTATACATGAATAGTAAATCCGACACCAAAAGATAGAAATTCCACAAAAACATCTTCACGCTTCATTGAATAGTACTCGTGAATAGTAACTCGTGAATAGTAACTCATGAATAGTAACTCGTGAATAGTAACTCATGAATAGTAACCCGGAGCATGAAAAAGTTCCAAATTTGATAAAAACTTCAGATCAACATTTCAACATAATGATATTGAAGAAATAATATCATTACTGAAAAAAAATAATATCCCTTACCTCAAAGAATCGATTGCCGGAAGGAAAGGTCTCAAGTGATCTTGAATGAAACTTGTCTTGAACAAACAACTCTCAAAGTATCTAAATACTCACAAAATACGCTCAATAATATAGAGAAGAGAAAACTTTGTTTCGTGTGATTTTCAATTCTAACTTAGCCCTCTATTTATAGGAAAATGTTAGTTGCACCAAAGCAGACTTGACTGCTACCGATGGCTTTACCGCTACTATTGCCACCCACCACATTTGAAATAAAATTCAGCACATTTCTTCACCAACCACAAGTGGGGCCCACTCAATTCTAGAATTTTCCACCAAAATCAATTATAACCCTAATTTCCAATCGGACACCTCTTAAAATTCATAACAAATCATTCGTGCATTTTAACGGTTCAAAATTTGTGGACATATACTCAACTTATGTATGTATAACATACCCAAAAATTACCACAATCAGCAATCGGTCGGATTAAAAATTATAATCCCATAATATATCTCAAAACCCACGATTTAATTTTAATACCTCCAATACGGTAAAATCTTGATAAAACACCTCAACAATAATTTCTTCATTTATAACCACATAAATAAATCCATCATTTATATCCACATAAAATAAATATTTCTTTATCATATGAATCAATAATTAATTATTCACAAATAATATTACGAGAATCACAATTATGATGACGGTAGTTCCAGGAAAGAGGGGCTTTTCAGATAAGGATTTCTCCTTCTTGGCGGCTTGATTTAGGTGACCAAACCTCTCCTTGATGAACTTTCTAGACATTGCCAATAATGCTATCTAATAATATTATTTAAATAATATGAATTATTGATCGATAATGGAGATAATAATGCGTTGACAATTATTGAACAACAATAATATAAAATATCAACGCCTTGGCAATTATTGAATCGATAAAATAAAATATTGAAGCGATAACTCTTGTAAAAATTATTGAGTAGTGCCTTCTTTACGTAAGGATCAATAATTCAACAATCTTATGCAATACTGGTGTCTTCTCATGCAACCACGCGTAGACATTGTATTTTAACCAACTAGGGTATTCAACGGTCTTACTTGTAATAACTACGGCGTTATTTTTAACCAACTTATATTTGTCGTTTTCTTCATCCAATCGCTTTCAGTTATGGGGCCCCACACATGGCTCTTGTCAGTCATGCGAATATTCCCGACAAAGATCTGAATATTCCACGACCAAACGAATATTCCCAAACAAAATGAATATTTTATAACCACTTGCTTATTTTGAAATATTTGCGTATTTAACCCTTAACTATCCACATTAATCAAATCAACCCTTACTATTTCAAAATAATAAATAAAGAAAATTCCTTTTATTTAAAAAATTTGAGGTCTTACAACCTCCCTCCTTATGAAATTTCGTCCTCGAAATTGACGTGACGTACAGTGTTTGAAAAGGTGAGGATACCTCGCTTTCATTTCCGCTTTCAATTCCGTGTCATTTCCTCTATAGCATGATTCCTCCACAAAACTTTAACTTGTGGTATGACCTTCTTGGCGTAGGACATGCTCCTTCCTATCCAAGATCTTGATAGGTACCTCCTCATACGTTAAGTCTTCTACTATCTCATCCGGTTCTAACTTCGATAACGTGGTTGGGTCTTTCACATATTTACGAAATACAGATATGTGAAACACATTATGAACACGAGACATACTTTGAGGTAACGCAAGTCATATAGGCTACATTTCCTACTCGGTCAAGAATTTGAAATGGACCGATAAATCGTGGATTGAGCTTTCTCTCTTTCCCAAATCTTGTAACTCCCTTCCATGGAGCAACTCGTAACAATACATGATCCCCTACATTAAATTCCACGTCCTTTCGATGAAGGTCCGCATAACTCTTTTGTCGATCTTGTCTGCCGTTTGTATCGTTGTCGAATCATTTGGATCTTTTCGATAGTCATACGTCTTAACTTTCGGGTCCCAATAATGTTGCTTCACCCACCTCATCCCAACATATTGGAGAACGACATTTTCGTCCATATAATGCTTGAATGGAGCCACACCTATACTTTGCTCGATAAGCTGTTGTTGTAGGAGAATTCCACCAATGGTAAATACTTATCCCAAGCGCCTTGAAGTCAGGGACACGAGTCTTAATAAATCTTCAAGAGTTTGAATAGTCCTCTCGATTGTCCGTCCGTTTGGGGATGGTATCTTCTAACTAAATCGCAAATCCGTGCCCATAGCTTTTTGCAAGCTAACCCAAAATCTTGAAGTGAATCTTGGGTCACGATCCAAAACTATGGATACGGGCATGCCATGCAACCTCACAATCTCATTTACATACATACTAGCAAGACGCAGTGAATAAGTCTTCAAGAAAGTGAATAAGTCTCCAATAACCCAAATCATTGATGCCTTGAGAAATGGAAGCGAGAAACATGGTAATGTGTTAATCTCAATCAGGTACTAGATGCTCCGCCTTTAACGTTGGCAAGTTAAACAATCGAGATAAACATTTCTCATACTCTTTAAGTTGTCATGAGGCATAGGCTATGACTTTCCCACGTTGCATGAGAACACATCCTAACCCTTTGCACGAGCATCGGCGTAGATAACAAATCCATCCGAACGAGATGGTATTGTTAGAAGCAGTCTTAGAAATAAGTCTCTCTTAAGCTCTTGAAACTTTCTCGCATTCTTAAGCCCCAAACAATTTCGTATCCTTTCGAGTTAGGCGAGTTAATGGAGTAGCGATTCGAGAAAACCCTTCCACTAATCTCAGATAATAACCAATTAAGCCCAAAAGCTACGTGCTTGATCCGACTTGGAACCGGTTGCTCCCGACTTTGTATTGCTTCAATCTTCAGCGGATCAACAGATACTCTATGTTTTGACACCACATGCCCAAGAAAGGCTACTTCCTCGAAGCGAGAACTGCGTGATTTCTTCAATTTGGCATATAGTTGGTTTTCACTGAAGCCTTTGGAGTACCCGGCTTCAAATGGTGCTCATGATCTTCACGACTTTTGGAATATATAAGGATGTCATCAATAAAGACAACAACGAATGATCCAAATATTCCTTGAATACTCGGTTCATCATATCCATGAAAGCCAAGCGGAGCATTAGTTAGTCCAGAAAAGACATGACTAAGAATCATAATGCCCATACCGGAAGTTACATTTTGAATATCTTTGGAATATCCTCGGATCTAATTTTCATTTGATGATATCGAGCGAAATCGATTTTTGAAAAGAATTGTGTCACCTATTTGGTCAAACAAGTCATCAATACGAGGTAGAGGATACCTATTCTTGATGGTGACATGGTTCAATTCGATAGTCAATACAAAGTAGCATACTCCGTCTTTCTTTTTACAAATAAAGCAGGGCACCCCAAGGAGATGTCTTGGGGCCGAATGAAACCGATGTCCAACAATTCTACATGGTTGGACCTTTAACTCCATTGAAGTTCAATAGGGAGCCATTCGATATGGGGTTTTAGAAATGGGCTTGGTACCGAGTTCAAGATCAATAAAGAATTCACTTCTCACGTTACGGGGTAGGCCAGGAAGTTCTTGGAAATCGTCGGGAAATCGATATAACGAGAATATTATTCAAATTTGGCGTGTCTTTTATTCAAATCCATAACATGGGCTAAGAAAGCTTGACATCAGTTTTTAATAAGCGAATAGCTATTTGACCAACTTGATCAATTTAATTTCTCTACATTTCCAGATAGATCTAATGAGCACATGCAAGATAAAAGATAGCATAAGAATTTATAAATAGCTTACCCGTGATCACCTCGTTTGGGTTCCTCGCATTATGACCATACACAAAATCGTTGACTTTGACTTTTACGATTTTTTTTAGGTGTCTCACTTCCTTTTACAACTATAGCATACCTTGAGCTGTTGTGGGCGGTTTGGTGATATGTCCCTCTTTTCGCATTTGTATTTATGTAATGGGGTGGTCGTCTCCTCCCTTAGAACCGCCACATTTTCACATAGTCGTTGTTAAATCTCCTCTTTAAAATCTTGGCGCTTTTCAACCATGATGAACTCATTTCTTCATGATTATCCACCAAATTCGTGAGTATCATCTTTAATCTTTGAGTCTCTAATCGATAAATTGAGCCTTTTCAACATCTGAATAAAGAAAGTTTATGAGAAACGACTGAGATCATTTTCAAACCTCTAAGAAACATCCGCGTCATCGCCCTGATTTCCACCAATCGAACATATCTGCAAACTTTGCCTTTGACCCGTCATTGATCGGATCTTTCCTTAATTTGTTTTTGCATTAAATTCGTGGTCTCCAACTTCGAATCGAGTCTCCTCGTCGATTTTGCATCAAATTCTAAACGATCCCTCGTTCATCTTTCGGTGGTCTAAAACATCTGTTACGGGAAATTGCCACTGTCAGACGCTCCCTCGTTAATCCGATCATTCTCACGGCCTCATTTACTCCATAAATTCTCACGACATTCTCAAATACAAAAACAAGGGTTAATTAAGGAAATCAATATATCACATAATATCCCTATATCTAACAAATAAGACCAACTAGTAGACAAGCTTCTAAATAAGGATTTACTCGCCTCTCCTCCTAGTTCTATTCCCCGATCTCCGCCAGAGATCATATCCCTAAGCTCGATACCAACCGCGACGCCCCAAAATAGGTATACATCACCCATTCCGAGTTGTCAATACATGGTACGTAAACAACTACAACTTTATTATTACAACAAGAAGCGTGAGTTTAAATACAAATATTATCTTCTTAGATAATATTTATACTCACATAAATCCTCATCACATTTATTGATACATTATTTTACAAAATGGTGAGGACTACTAAACAATCCTTTCTAAAACCTTCATTCCATACCCGACTGCATCGCTTATATTCTCGCCTCCCGACGAGAGAGAATGGAACAAAAAGGAAAAGGGTGAGCTCAACTAGCTCGATAAAGAATATTATGACTAAGATAATATACAACAAATTATCGTTAGTCTTCAACAGGAAAAATTTAATAGAATCTGATAGACAACAAATTTTCAATCAATATTCGCACGTGGAAATAATAATTCATTAGAAGAGTTAAGTAGAGAATGCAAACTACTATCTTACATGTATGAATTTAAAAGTTCATCGTCATCTTTTATCCTCGTAACAACAATCAATATACATACCGGAATCAAATATTCATCTTTGCACTACTGAGCCAAAGATATTCATCGATTAATGTCATGTTCATTTAAACACACTGCTCATCTTTGCACTACGTGGCCAAAGATATTAATCGATCGGTCGTATTATCTCAACACTGCTCATCTTTGCACTACGTGCCAAAGATATTCTTGAAATCATTCATCTTTGCACTACAGCCAAAGATATTCAATAATATCATCATTTAAGGCGAGGATGATGAAAATATTTTTAAAGAACGAATCCAAAGGTGAAACAAAATGACAAGGATTAAGGATTAAGGATTAGTACTTTGTTTTATCCATGTCCAACAATACCCCAAAAATAATCACGGTGGTGTAAAATTCAAGAATGATCAAAACATGGATCTGATCAAAGCTAGTATCCAAAATAGATGTTTTGGACAAAAGAAGAAATTTTATTTTTTGGTGAATAGTCAGTATCGTGAATAGTCTTAGTATCGTGAATAATCAGATACGTGAAGAAATAATAATTCATTAGAAGAGTTAAGTAGAGAATGCAAACTACTATCTTCTATGTATGAATTAAAAGTTCAAATCTATCTTTTATCCCCTGTAACAACAATCAATATACATCCGGAATCAAATATTCATCTTTGACTACTGGGCCAAAGATATTCATCGATTAGTCATGTATTCATTTAAACACTGTTCATCTTTTGCACTACAGGCCAAAGATATTAATCGATCGGTCGTGTTCATCTCAACACTGTTCATCTTTGCACTACGAGGCCAAAAAGATATTCTTCAGAAATCATTCATCTTTGCACTTCTGTGCCAAAGATATTCAATAATATCATCATTTAAGACCGAGGATGATGAAAAATATTTTTAAAGAACGAATCCAAAGTGAAACAAAATGACAAGGATTAAGGATTAAAGATTAGTACTTTGTTTTATCCATGTCCAACAATACCCCAAAAATAATCACGGTGGTGTAAAATTCAAGAATGATCAAAACATGGATACAATCAAAGCTAGTATCCAAAATAGATGTTTGGACAAAAAGAAGAAATTTTATTTTTTTGGTGAATAGTCTTAGATATCGTGAATAGTCTTAGTATCGTGAATAAGACCGTATATACATGAATAGTAAATCCGACACCAAAAGATAGAAATTCCACAAAAACATCTTCACGCTTCATGAATAGTACTCGTGAATGAATAGTAACTCGTGAATAGTAAGAACTCATGAATAGTAACTCGTGAATAAGTAACTCATGAATAAGTAACCCCGAGCATGAAAAAAGTTCCAAATTTGATAAAAACTTGAGATCAACATTTCAACATAATGATATTGAAGAAATAATATCATTCTGAAAAAAAATAATATCCTTACCTCAAAGAATCAAGATTTCGGAAGGAAGGTCGGAAGTGATCTTTGAATGAAACTTGTCTTTGAACAAAGAACTCTCAAAGTATCTAAATACTCACAAAATACGCTCAATAATAATAGAGAGAAGAGAAAACTTTGTTTACGTGTGATTTTCAATTTAACTTAGCCCTCTCATTTATAGGAAAATGTTAGCCGCCAAGGCAGACTTGACTCACTTACACGATGGCTTTACTCGCTACTATTGCCACCCACCACATTTGAAATAAAATTCAGCACATTTCTTCACCAACCACAAGTGGGGCCCACTCAATTCTAGAATTTTCCACCAAAATCAATTATAACCCTAATTTAGAATCGACACCTCTTAAAATTCATAACAAATCATTCGTGCATTTTAACGGTTCAAAATTTGTGGACATATACTCAACTTATGTATGTATAACATACCCAAAATTACCATTAATCAACGGTCGGATTAAAAATTATAATCCCCATAATATATCTCAAAACCCCGATTTAATTTTTAATACCTCGAACGGTAAAATCACGATAAAACACCTCAACAATAATTTCTTCATTTATAACCACATAAATAAATCCATCATTTATATCCACATAAAATAAATATTTCTTTATCATATGAATCAATAATTAATTATTCACAAATAATATTACGAGAATCACAATTATGACAACCAAAGTAGTTCAGGAAAGGGGGGCTTTAGATAAGGATTTCTCTTCTTGGGCGCCGCAATTAGGTGACCAAACCTCTCCTTCGATGAACTTTCTAGACATTGCCAATAATGCTATCTAATAATATTATTTAAATAATATGAATTATTGATCCGATAATGGAGATAATGCGGTGACAATTATTGAACAACAATAATATAAAATATCAACGCTTGATAATTATTGAATCAATAAAATAAAATATTGAATAAAGAATCATCGTAAAAATTATTGAGTAGTGCCTTCTTACGTAAGGATCAATAATTCAACAATCTTGTGCAATACTGAGTAATCTTCTTTGTGCAACCAACGCGACATCAGTATTTTAACCAATAGGGTATTCAACGGTCTTAACTTATGATATAACTCTGTAGTTATTTTTAACCAACTTATATTTGTCGTTTTCTTCATCCAATCGCTTTCAGTTATGGGGCCCACATGCATGCTGCTTGGCCGCATTTAATATTCCCAAGCATTTAATATTCCACGACCAAACGAATATTCCCAAACAAAATGAATATTTTATAACCACTTGCTTATTTTGAAATATTTGCGTATTTAACCCTTAACTATCCACATTAATCAAATCAACCCTTACTATTTCAAAATAATAAATAAAGGAAATTCCTTTTTATTTAAAAAAATTTCGGGGTCTTACATGTAGTGCAAAGATTAATGTGCTTTTATGATGAATATCTTTGGCTGTAATGCAAAGATGTACAGGCGTTGAGATGAACATAACCAACTGATCAATATCTTTGGTCTGTAGTGCAAAGATGAATATTTGATTCCAGATGTATATTGATTGATGTTACAGGGATAAAAAATTGATGATGGACTTTTAAATTCATGGATAATACTAGATTTCATTCTCTACATGACTCATCTATGAATTATTATTTTCACTGCGAATATTGATCTGAAACTTGTTGTCTATTGTATTTTATCAGATTTTTCCTTGTTGAAGACTAACAATAATTTGTTCTATATTATCTTAGTCATAATATTCTTTACTGGGCTAGTTGAGCTCACCCTTTTCCTTTTTGTTCTATTTTTCTTCTCAGAAGGCGAGAATGTAGCAGTCTTAGTCGGGGTATGGAAACGCCGGTTCTAGAAGTTGTTTTAGTAGTCCTCACCATTTTTGTAAAATAATGTATCAATAATTGTGATGGGGACTTATTTGGGTGTGAATATTGTCTAGATGACAATATTTGTATTTAAACTCACAGTTTATGTATTGTATTAATTAAGTTGTAGTTGTTTCTGTACCACATATTTTGACGACTCAGAATGAGTGTTGTATACCTATTTTGGGGGCGTCACAGTTGGTATCAGAGCTTAGGGATATTATCTTTGGTGGAAATCGGGGAATAGAACTAGGAGGGAGAGGCAGAGTAAAACCTTCGCGCTAGTGTGTCTTTACCTAAGCTTATTTGTTGGTTGGTCAGTATATAGGGATATTATGTGATATGTTGACTTCTTTAATTAACCCTTATTTTATGAGCGGTATTTGAGAATGTCGATTGAGAATGTTAATGATGGAGTAAATGAGACCGTGGAGACACCTTTACTCACCAACGAGGAGAACGTGTGGTAAGAATGATCCTCCGTCGGTGAACAACACCATTGAAAGCGAGATGATGAACGACGGGATGTTTAGAAGCTTTTTGCGAGTTCATGCAAAATCTGACGAGGGAGACTCGTGTTCAAAATACAGGTGGAAATGATAACAACGCACGGTTTGTCACAACCAAGCAGTTCAAAGAGTTGGGACCACCAGAATTCTGGGAAAAGCCGAATCCAATAAAGGCGGAGACGTGGGTTAAACAAATTACCAAGATATTCGATGTCTTGGGATGCACGGAGGAACATAAGGTTCCATTCGCCACCTTTATGTTAAAGAATGAGGTAGATTATTGGTGAGAATCGTGAAGCGTACCCATCCGGTACAAGACTCAAAGATGTCTCGGAAACATTTGTAAAGCGATTCGATGACAAGTATTTTCACGAAAACGATAAAAATATTTTTATGAAAATAATAGCGGAAATTTTACCGAATTAAAGCTGTTGAACTACTCGGTAGTAAAAATCTGATGAATACGCGTGGTTGCATAGTACACTGCAGTATTGATTATTGATGTTTACATTGAGAAGTCACTCGGTTTTGTTCAATTATTGCTACGAAGAATTGTTGCATAGTATCTCACGTTATTTGATTCAATTATTGTCGATATTTTATATATTATTAAATCAATAATTGAGATGACGAGAGTTATTAATATTATTATTTGAAATATTAACGATGTCAGAAGTTACGCCAAATGGAGAGGTTTGGTCACCTAATCAATTGCGCCAATAGGAGAAATCCTTATTGGAAAGCTCCTCTTTCGTGAGAACAACACAGTCGATTAATATTGTGAATTATAATAATGATGATAAATGTTAATAAATATATTGAGGTGTCCTTTTATGAAGTCACGGAAGTTTATATATATATATATATATATATATATATATATATAAATTTTGTTTTATTAGTATTATTAATGTAATAAAGCAGAAAAAACTTTTTATATAAAATAGAATACTTTTATAAAGTTATTTGTTTTATTAGACAATAATTAGAATATATTATATTTTATTATGTATAGTGTTTTGATAGTAAATTTTTTTATATAAAGCAGAATACTTTTATAAAGTTATTTGTTTTATTAGACAATAATTAGAATATATTATACTTTATTATGCATAGTGTTTTGCATAGTGCTTCTGCGATAGTGTTTACATAGTAAAATCTTTTTATATAAAGCGAATACTTTTATAAAGTTATTTATTTTATTAGACTATAAATAGAATATATTATATTTTATTTAAAAGATTTTGTTTTATTAGAATATTTTATTAATATTGCGATAGTAAATCAATATGGACCAATCCATTTAAAAGTAAATCAATATGGATCAGTCCATTTAAAAGTAATCTAATAGACATCAAGTTTAGCTGCAATGGAATAAGCAATCCATTAAAAGAGTCAAGTAGAGAATAAAATCTACTATCTTTTATGATTTTAAAAGTTTTTCATCACTTTTATCATTTGAGACTCGACTTAATAATTAATCCACATAATCCCACACTACTACGGCGAGGATATTCATTAGGGTCACGACCATAAATTATCCATGCACTACGGGCCAAGGATATTCGCGTGTTATCAATGGTCATGATCATGCCAACAATCGTCCATCAATGCACTACGCCAACGAGGACTTTTATCACATCATTTGTAACATTACGATTAAGTGATTATACCGAATAATCCACGATCATAATCATACCAAGTCCATCTATGCACCACAGGCCACAGATGACTTTCAAAAAAATATAAACATGAGGATGATGACAATGATGATATAGAATTCAATAAAACAAGTTCACGAATTAATTTATCTAGGAACTAATAACGCCCAAATTGTCATCATGATACTTCTTTATAGAGTAAAATTTAAGAATGCTCGGAAGAATATTTTCATGAAAAGATATCTTTGGATAAAGCGCAAATATCGAGGATATTCCACTAATTTCATGGAGTATAAGTCAAAACTTTAACCATGAGTATAATAAAGAATGTAATAACAAAAAGAAATCACCGGACATGTGATAGATAAAGACAAGCGAGTTATTCCAATGAGAATAATAAATATGGAACCGGTCCGGCAGAAAGCCTTGAAGAGATATTAAAGCGAGAATAATAAATGCGGAATAATAAATAATAGAACCAGTCCGGCGTAAGCGCATTGCATGAGGATATTAAACGAGGATAATAAAGAAACGGAATAATAGAAGAATTTCACCATGTATGCATACTTAAGATAAACAAGTTATTCAACATAATAATATAGAATGGAATAATAGAAGAATTTCACTATGTATGCGGTACAGATAAGCAAAGTTATTCAACATAATAATATAGAATGGAATAACGGAGGATTTCACCAAGTATAGGGTATCTGCGTATCTGACTTATGTATAGGGGTATCACAGCGTACAAAGTTATTCAATGAATAATAAAGAATGGAATAATGAAGGATTTCACCGAATATAGGGTATCCGCATATACGTGTTATGTATAGGGTATGTCGGCGATATCAAAGTTATTTAATGAATAATAAATAATGGAATAACTGAAGGATTTCACCAAGTATAGGGTATGTCGCGTATACAGGTTATGTAAAACCCCGAATTTTTTTTATAAATAAAATGGAATTTCCTTTATTTATTATTTTGAAATAGTAAGGGTTGATTTAATTAATGTGGTTAGTTATGGGTAAAATGCGCAAATATTTTAAATAAGCAAGTGGTTATAAAATATTCATTGTTGTCGGGAAATATTCGTTTGGTCGTGGAATATTCTCATTGCTTCTAGAATATTCGTATGTACTGGTAGTTGACCTTTGTGTGGGCCCCATATGAGAAAAGCGATTGGATGGAGAAAATGACAAATATAAGTTGTTTATAAGTGGACGACGTAGTTATTCACAGATTATCTTGTTGGAATACCCGGTGGTTAAAAACACGATGTCTGGCGTTGTTGACGAAGCGATGGTATTGCATCAATTATTGATTCTTACGTAAGAAGGCACTACTCGATAATTATTACGATTAATGCTTATTCAATATTATATTTTATTGATTCAATAATTGCTACGTTGATATTCTTGTTGTTTTAATAATTGTCACTGCACAGTATTTTCTATTATCAGAGCAATAATTCATATTATCTGAATAATATTATTAGATAACATTATTGGAAATGTCTAGAAAGTTCTGTCGAATGAGAGGTTTGGTCATCTAATAATTGGCAAGATAGAGAGAGATCCTTATTGAAAGCCCCTCTTTCCGAGAAGCTGCATGGTTGTCGAGATTGGATTCTGTAATATTATTTGTGAATAATTAATTATTGATTTTTATGATGAGAAAATATTAATTTTATGTGGATATAGATGGAGAAAATTTTTAAAGTGACAATTGTTGAAAAAGCGATATTTTATCTTTTACGATAAAATAATATTTTATTATATTTTAATAATATAATAATGGTGATATTTTTATAATGAATGTGGGATATATGAATAAATGAGGAGGAAGAGTATTTTTGTGGCATTAAATGATTAACACATGTTTTGTGTGTCGGTAGACCCCAATTATTAACCGAAATTTGATTATAGCCTATAAAATCGCCCGTTTGTGGATTTTGATCAATTTATGTTTGAAATTTGGAAAAACTTTCTTCTGTAAAGTTGAAGAGAATTGAATTTTCTATAAAAACTTGCGAGATTCGAATTTTCTGACAAAAGGACTATTTATTGTGAATTATTGAAGTTCCGAAGTTCCGAAATAATTGATTTTTGGAAGTTTTAATTATTTATTTTATGAAAAACGTTTTTCTTACTTTTCTAGAAGGTGGGCATGTGGGAAATCTGAATTCAAAGGTTGGCTAAGGAAAATTTTAATATATATTATTATTATATTAAATTTTCTGCTTTGGTGTTCTAAGCAATTTCCTATATATAGGGTGCTTAGGTTAGAATTGAAAATCACATTTAAACGAAGTTTTCTCTATTTCTCTCTATATATTGAGCGTATTCTTGTGAGTATTTTGATACTTTGAGTGTTCTTTATCTATTGCAAGTTCCTTCAAATGATCGTATTTAGTATTTCAATCAAGCACCAGTCTCTTTTTGAGGTAAGGATGTTATTTTTTTCGTAATGATGTTATTCTTTCAATATCATTATGCCGAAATATTGATCTGAAGTTTTTATCAAATTTGGAACTTTTGGTGTCTGGAGTTACTTATTCACGATACTCAAGACTATTCACGTATCGACATTATTCACGAATCAAGATTTATTCACGAGAAAATTAAATTTTGTTTTTGTCCAAAATATCTATTATGGATACTAGCTTTGATTGTATCCATGTTTTGATCATTCTTGAATTTTACTCCACTATGATTATTATTGAGGTATTTTGGACATGGATAAACCGAATTACGAATCCTTAATCCTTAATCCTTGTCTTTTGTTTCCTTTGGATTCGTTTCTTTAAAATATTTTTCATCCTCATCCTAAATGATGATATTCTTGAATATATTTGGCTTTTGTAGTGCAAAGATGGTTGATTTTCTTATGAATATCTTTGGCCGTAGTGCAAAGATGAACAGGTATTGAGATGAACATGATTAATGATGAATATCTTTGGCGTAATGCAAAGATGAATATTTGATTCTAGATGTGTATTGATTGATGTTCTGAGGATAAATATTGATGATGGACTTTTAAATTCATAGATACTAGTAGATTTCATTCTCTACGTAACTATTCTATGAATTATTATTTTCCGCTGCGAATGTTGATCTGAAACTTGTTGTCTATTATATTCTATCAGATTATTCCCTGTTGAGGACTAACGATAATTTGTTCTATATTATCTTAGTCATAATATTCTTTACTGGGCTAGTTGAGCTCACCCTTTTCCTTGTTGTTCCATTTTTCTTCTTAGGAGGCGAGAATGTAGCGAGTACGAGTCGGGGTATGGAGTGATGGTTCTAGAAGTTGTTTTAGTAGTCCTCACCATTTTATAAAATAATGTATCAATAATTATGATGAGGATTTATTTGGTTGTGGATATTGTCTAGAAGACAATATTTATAATTAAACTCACAGTTTAAGTGTTGTCGTATTTTGCACGACAAATGTATTAATAAAGTTGTAGTTATTTCTGTACCATGTATTTGGCAACTCAGAATAGGTTGGATGGATTGGACCTATTTTGGGGGCGTCACAGGTTATGTATAGGGTATGCCGCGTATACAGGTTATTCCAACAGAATAATAAAGAATGAAATAACAGAAAGATTTCACCAAGTATAGGGTACGTCAGCGTATCTGAGTTATGTATAGGGTATGTCGCGTATACAGGTTATTCCAACAAAATAATAAAGAATGGAATAACAAAAGTTCTCTTCATGAATAAGAAAGAATAACACCCCTTACCGTAAAAGAAACTGGATATCGAAGTAGTGAAGTAGCAGAATACTCTTCTTCTTTCTCTCTATAATTTCTTTCTCAAGAGTTTCAGTGAATTCGTAAGAAATAATGAAAGAATGAGCTTCTTTTTATAGAAGAATGGAATGAATAGTAACTAATTCATGAACGGTCCAGATTGATTTACTTTTAAACGGATGGTCCAGATTAAAACTTAAAGCAACGGTTCATACTGATTCACTATTAAAACTTTAAACTAGCGATCCATATTGATTTACTATTTAAAACTTTAAACCAGCGATCCATACTGATTCACTATTAAAACTTTAAACCAGCGATCCATATTGATTTACTATTATAAATTCAACCAACGGTCTAAAAAATTAGCACATCTCCTCATGGAATGATATTGTACCCAAATACCCGAATGCACAATACTAGAGTGAATAGTAATCGGGTGAATAGTAACTCATGAATAGTAACTTGTGAATAGTGACTCATGAATAGTAACTCGTGAATAGTAACTCCGACACAAAAAGTGTCCCGAATACCCGATTGAACAATATAACCTCCAAACATCAATTATCATTGGAATAGATGTCGATTTCTACCAACACAAATAATTCCAACACAATGAAACTATCAAATTCATCTTTAATCAACACGAACTTAATCATCATTAATATCATAACTCACAATATTTAATAACCAGATCGTTCCCAAGAAATAGGGGGCTTTTCAATAAGGATTTTTCCCCATTAGCGCGCAATTAAGTGACCAAACCTCTCCTTGACAGAACTTCTAGACATTATAAATATTGCAATTTAATAATATGAACAACTTTGTCATCTCAATTATTGATTTAATAATATAACATATAATGAAGATGATACTATGACAATAATCGAATCAATAATATGAGAGATATGATGCATCAATTATTGTAGCAATAATTGAGTAAAACTGATTGACTTCTCACGTAAGCATCAATAATCAATACTGTGTGCTACTATGCAACCACGCGTATTACTGTACTTTTACTACCGAGTAGTTCAACAGTATCAAAGGTAAAACTTCCGTCGTTATTTTCATAAAAATATTTTTGTCGTTTTCTCAATCCGACAATAATTCCGTTGTGGGGTCCACCAATGACTGTGTCGTCGTATGAATATTCCCCGACACAAAGAATATTCCTCGACCAATCGAATATAATATAACAACTTGCATACTTTGCAAAATTTATAAATATTACCCACAACTATAACATTATATTAAATCCACACCATAATATTCAAAAAAAAATCAAGAAATTTAAATCTTTATTCGTAAAATTTGGGATTTTACATATTATTTCTTTTATATTCATGAAGAGAACTTATGTTATTCTATTCTTTATTATTCTGTTGGAATAACCTGTATACTCGGGCTACCCTATACTTGGTGAAATTCTTCTGTTATTCCAATCCTTATTATTATATTGGAATAACCTGTCTATGTGAAGTACCACATACATGGTGAAATTATTTTGTTATTCCATTCCTTATTATTATGTTGGAATAACCTGTTTATGCGAAATACTGCATACATGGTGAAATTCTTCTATTATTCCATTCTTTATTATTCGCCGGAATATCCACCATCATGCATTTTACGCATTTAATTCTGGTTTCATTCTTTATTATTTTGTTGGAATATCGTATGCATGCGTATATGCATGACTGGTTCCGTTATTTATTATTCCGTTGGAATAAACGTATGCATGCGGGCCTATCGCATTTATGGTGAATTCTGTTGTTATTCCATTCTTTATTATTACATTTGGGAATAACTGCACATCATGCGGTCTCTATCGCATGCATGGTGAATCCTTCGTTATTCCATTCTTTATTATTCTATTGGAATAACACATGTCATGTGGATTACCACATGCATGGTGAATGATCCTTTGTATTCATTCCTTATTAAATTATGGAAATGATCTGCATCTACGTGGATTACTGCATGGCGACGAAAATCCATTTCATAGATTTCATATATTCTTTTATACTCGGTTGGTTAAAGTTTCGCTTTCTATACTCTATGAAATTAGTGGAATATCCTTGATATTTGCGCTTCATCCAAAGATCTTTTCATGAAAATATTTTTTCGAGCATTCTTGAATTTTACTCTACAAAAAAGATCATGTTGACAATTTGGACGTTATTGAATTACGGATAAATTAATTCTTGAACTTGTTTTATTTAATTCTTATATCATTGTCATCATCATCCTCATATTTATATTATGTTGAAAGTCATCCGCGTATTCAGTAGTGCATAGATGGACTTGGTATGATTATGACCGGGGATTATTCGGTATAATCATGGTAGTAATGTTATAAATGATGTGGTTAAAGTCCCTCATTGGCCCGCAGAGAGCATTGGTGGATGGTTGTTGGCATGATCATAACCATTAATGAATACACGAATATCCTGGCCCGTAGTGCATGGATAATATGTGGTTGTGATACTTAATGAATATCCTTGGTAGTAGTGCTTGAGGGGATGATGTGGATTATTTATTGTTCGAGTCTCAAATGATAAAAGTGATGAAAAACCTTTTAAATCATGAAGATAGTAGATTTTATTTCTACTGACTATTCTAATGGATTGCTTGTTCACCGTAGTTAAACTTGATGTTTATTGTATTTTATCAGTTTAACATTGTTGAGGGCTAATGATAATTTAGTCTGCATTATCTTAGTCATAATATTTCTTACTGGGCTAGTTGAGCTCACCCTTTGCTTTCATTGTTCTCTTCGTGAAATGAGAATATAATTTGGGACTAGTGGGGAACGAAGTGGCGGTCCAGGATGATAACATTAGTAGTCCTCACTATTACATTAAATAGTGTGACAATAAATGTAATGAGGACTTCTTTGAGTGTGGATATTATCAGATGATGACAATATTCTTATTAAAACTCTCAAATTTTATGTTTTGTTGTGATTTTACACGCACAACAGATTATTATTAAGTTGTATTTGTATTTTATACCACGATTTATTTGAATTTCGAGATGGGTGATGTATACCTATTTTGAAAAGCGCCACAATCATAATCTAATTATTATTATAGAGGTGATGACACAAGTGTCCCATCACCTCCCGTGCTTTCAAACTTTTAAATTTTTATAAATATTTTTTTAAAATATTTCCCATTAAAATAAATCACGTTAATTAAAATGAAACAACAGCTAAAATTTTGAAGGTATTTATTACTTAGTAATTGCCCGTGCCTGAAGATACGGCGTAACGAAATCCTTTATCTTTCTCTGTTACAACAATCTAAAAATTAGAATGAATCTGAGTCGTCCTTGTGTTTTTCCACCCAAATTAATTAGAATGAATCTAAATCGTCTTTATACTTTTCCGCTCAAATTCAAATTGAATTATATCTTATTATTATAGATTTATGTTAACTCTAATTTATCTTTTTCTTCACATACTAATCACATTCTTACAACTTTTTTTACTATTAAAAATATCCAAGGTATTCTATCAATATGGACAAGTAAATTTTTTAAGAGTATATCATTTATAAAATTGGTATTTTTACATGTTAAATTGATGAGTATCTTTCATACAAGAGCTGAAACCCACTCATTATTTAAGAGAAAAATCATATAAAATAATAATGTTTTATACAGAAATATCAGTTCACGTCATTTATGAAGTTCAACATTTTCTTTTTTTTCCTTATAACATGTCTATAATATTTTTGACTCCTACAAATATTTAGAAGTAATACTACTCATAATAATTTTTTTGGACCTTACTCTACAAATATTTATAAGTTAGGTTAGGCCCAAAAATATGACAAAAAATGATTATAAATTAACCTAGTTCACATGACAATAATCTCAATCATACTCGCCAAAATTTAGCTTTTAGAGTCAAAGACTAGCACGGCCATCAATGGTCTATCAATAATCAAAAACTTTAATTAAAAAAAAATTAAGATATTAAAGTTTAATATCTTAAATTTAAAACATTATGTTAAAGTTATAATGGACAAATAACTTCAAAGTTTGAAAGTGTATTTAAGCTTATTTTTTTTAGACTCGAATACTCGATTAGTGTGAATTGACATTAACTTTAACGTACTAAGTCCATATAACTTTTCATTTTATGTGTTATTAATAGAATAAAAACTATAAAACTTATCCATAAAATATTTTTTATAATTTATATAATAAAAAATTATATAAATTATTACGGCTATCCTGGAAATGGAAATGGAAATGGAAAGGGCATAACGATAATTTATCGAGGCTTTCGGATTTCAAACTTCCATCAAATCCCATTTTTATTTTTTATTTAAGTGTCGAGTGTAACCAGCTACTACTTTATACACTCGTCATTCTAGATTGAGAGAGATATTTTGAGTAGTGTTTGTTTGAAATTTGAATCGATCGATCGGGAGAGATGAGAGAGATAATAAGCATACACATAGGTCAAGCTGGAATCCAGGTCGGAAATTCATGCTGGGAGCTCTATTGCCTCGAACATGGCATCCAACCCGATGGCGTTATGCCTAGGTATGTACATTCATTTCTTTCTCTCTATATATAGACGTATTGTTATTTATTTGCGATAAAAAAAAATTCGTTTGAACACCTGTTTGATTGGTACTTTAATCGATTTATTCCCATTTTTCTTTACTAGTAATAAAAGTTTTTGTGAATATAGTTGTTGTGGATCTGGGGTTAGTTTTTGAGATCTAGTTTCTGTGTGCCTAATGTGAATTTGGAAAGTGAGTAGCTGTGTTTGAGTCTGACTACTGTATTAATGTGTGCCTAATGTGAATTTGGAAAGTTAGTAGCTGTGTTTGAGTCTGACTACTGTATTAATTAGTTATAAGGTTACAAGTGAACTTGAATGTTCGATGTTTAGGGTGAAGTGAAATTTAATAGAGTATGCGGATGACCTAGAAATGGGAATATTCTGTTCTGCTGTTGTATATTTTTTTTACCAGCAGAAGCATTGATCTGATTTTTCAAATGTTTTTGCATTGAAGGAAAATAGGTTATTCCGTCTATTATTATTATTATCATCATCATCATCATCATCATCATCATCATCATCATCATCATCATCATCATCATCATCATCATCATCATATAACTTGAGGTTTCCAGTCTTGAGGTTTCCAGTCCCTTTATTTGGTTGCTGTTTAGAAAGAATGAAAAGCTTTACTGAACTGAGTCAGAGTGATATGGTATCAAATCAATGATAGTCTCTGTGGATGCTATTTTCCAACTCTGTACATTGACATGAGAATTTCAAGTTTGGGATCACGTATCATACTTTTCGGTTTACATTTTTGCATACACTTACATGGGCTGTTATGTAAAGGACAGAATAATAGTGGTTTCTAATATGTAGTTCTTGTCTTTTTCAGTGACAATACAGTGGGTGTTGCGCATGACGCTTTCAATACATTCTTTAGCGAGACGGGTTCTGGAAAGCATGTTCCCAGAGCTATATTTCTTGACCTTGAACCAACTGTCATTGATGAAGTGAGGGCAGGGGCTTACCGCCAGCTTTTCCATCCTGAACAACTAATTTCTGGAAAGGAAGATGCTGCAAATAATTTTGCAAGGGGGCACTATACAGGTAATTACATTGTTTTAAGTTCATGAGCCAGCACCTTACATCTGTTTAATTTAGGCTAACATAAATTCGCTGGTTGCCTTTCACAGTGGGGAAGGAAATTGTTGACCTTTGCCTTGACCGAGTGAGGAAGTTGGCCGATAATTGCACTGGTTTACAAGGCTTTCTGGTGTTTAATGCTGTTGGGGGTGGCACTGGTTCTGGTCTGGGATCTCTGTTGTTGGAACGCTTGTCAGTAGACTATGGAAAGAAATCAAAGCTTGGGTTCACCATCTATCCTTCTCCTCAGGTGTTTGTTCTTTCTAACTTGTTGCTAAGTCTCTTTATTCATAGCACTTTGTTTTATTGTTGTTATGTTCTTTTACTTGAGACGTGTTTTCAGTAATGGCCAATGTTCCAAACTGCATGTTAGCATTGATGAGGACTGGAATATTGGTTTATGTATGAGTTATGACAATGGAAGTAGAAAGTTACTAGAGGGATTATGGCTGATTAATATTTATTTCATTTGTTTAATGGCCAGAATCTGAAAAATAAATGTTAAATAAGTTATTTTTAACTGATTATTGTTCCATATGTATGACTAAACTGAAGGCAAATTGTTGTTGATTGCAGGTTTCAACAGCAGTTGTGGAGCCATACAATAGTGTGCTATCTACACATTCCCTTCTTGAGCACACGGATGTGGCTGTGCTTTTAGATAATGAAGCCATTTATGATATATGTCGGAGATCCCTAGATATAGAGAGGCCTACTTATACCAATTTGAACAGATTGATATCTCAAGTCATATCGTCATTGACTACTTCCCTGAGGTTTGATGGAGCCATTAATGTGGATATTACAGAGTTCCAGACCAACCTTGTGCCATATCCTCGAATCCATTTCATGCTTTCCTCGTATGCTCCTGTGATCTCAGCTGAGAAAGCATACCACGAGCAGTTATCAATTCCCGAAATCACAAATGCAGTGTTTGAGCCCTCGAGCATGATGGCGAAATGTGATCCCAGACATGGGAAGTATATGGCATGCTGCTTGATGTACCGTGGAGATGTTGTTCCCAAGGATGTCAATGCTGCTGTTGCCACTATCAAAACCAAACGAACTGTTCAGTTTGTTGACTGGTAATACATTCTTTTTTAATTTTAAAACTAATCTTTTTACTATTTTTGTTAAAAAAAGTGAAGAGATTATAACCAAAAGAAAGTATATACAATTTATTACTAATCCTAATTTTTTAAAGGGCTTTAATTCTAAGTTTGGAAGGATCATGCATAGATAGCTATATGTTTATTTCCATAGAAAATATTTCTATTAGGGTCAAAATTCCCAATTATTCAATTTCAATCCAGCTAGGATGAGATTTTCAGTGGAATATGATATAGAGTGAACCGTCATGAAATTTGTTTTTGACCTTTTGTTTTATATAAGATCTGCTTAGAATATTTGAAATTGGACCAAGTCAGCTGTTTGTTCTCAATTATCATCAGCTAGACTATCAAGATATTGAATTTATTATCTGCTTCTAGCAGAGGCATAGAGGAACTTTGGACTTAATACTTTCCACGTGGGTTTGCCAGAGAAGGGGTATTTGGGTTTTATCTTGATCTGATTTTTGCGATGGAACAATTAATTGTGTGTTGGGTTTCTCAGTTCTACTTATTGACAATTGAAGTTCTGGCAGCATAGAGTGAGATACTTTAGATGTATAAATTACTTTTGCAGACTAATTTAATATACGATCTACAAAATTCTTTATTATAACATGTTTCTAATAATGTTCTTACCCTTGCTGGATTGTTCTTTCTATTGCAACCATGCCCAATCTGAAGTTTTCTTTTTGGGTTTTAACAGGTGCCCAACTGGCTTTAAATGTGGTATCAATTATCAAGCTCCAACTGTGGTACCTGGAGGTGATCTTGCCAAGGTGCAACGAGCTGTTTGCATGATTAGCAATAACACAGCTGTGGTAGAAGTGTTCTCACGCATTGATCACAAATTTGACCTCATGTATTCCAAGAGAGCATTTGTGCACTGGTATGTTGGTGAAGGTATGGAGGAAGGAGAGTTCTCTGAAGCCCGTGAAGATCTAGCAGCTCTCGAGAAAGATTACGAGGAAGTTGGTGCTGACGGTGTTGATGATGAAGAAGACGGGGAAGACTATTGAAGTAATTGTACGTTTTTGTACAAGGTGGATTATATGCTAAATTTGTCGAGCTATGAGGGTGGTTCGATTGCTTTGATCTTTTATCTTTCTTTTGTGACCTTCATTTTATGTATCATCATTTCAACCTCCGGTGTGAAGTTGTTAAATGTGTTTTTTTATGGTGCGAGTGAATATTTCTTATATAATGCCAAGTGATTTTCCAGATCATGAGTTGCCATTAAATCATCTGTCAGGAATAGTATACTTCACCTATTCTCCTTGCTCAATATACTTGATTTCCGGCACTTCATGCAGCAGCAGAGTTGGCACAAGTATAATTATTGCAAGGCTATTGTTTTGTTGGTGTTTCTTGTCCTAAAAGCACGTTAGATTGGCTTCAAATTGTGTACTGTATGTGCCTTGCCGTATGACTGCAGTCTCTTCTTTTTAAATAGGTTTTAAATTCGAAAGCTGGCCGGAAGTTTCCTGCCTTGGCCCCTTTATCTCAATGTAGCAAGATCTCAAGCTCAATTCCACCATAAATTGATCAAAACACACGATAACAAAATTTGTAAGCTGAAAATAGAATGGCCGTGGCCGTCGTTTTCAAGCCAAATTCTTTTATTAAATCAGTCAACACCTGAAGACATCAAGCAGCCTTCATGAGTAATGGGAGCCCTCAAATGAATTTGATTTTTTCTTTTATTCCTTGATTGCAAGAAGCATTACATATTCTGATTTGAGCAAGCATTTTCACAGCTTTAACCGAGAATTAAAGGGATATTAATAAAATGAAACATACATTTCGATAGTCCTATTTTAATATAACTGAGAATTGAACAAGAGCCACACCAGACCAGCCATGCTTTCTAAGCTGCACTAAGAATAGCATTATCACAATCAGTCAGCAAGGCCGTCAAGGAGGTAATAATATCTCGCTTTTTTAACACCAAAAAAGTTACCATGCTAGCAACATCAAATCGGACTGATAATGGGTGAGCAAAACCTACATTTAATTAAAACAGACGGGCAAAATGTTATGGGCGTCTAAGGGGATTCTGACTAGCTTCCTCATCAACTAAGTTATAATTGCCATATGTCTCAAATTCATAATCCTTGTCAAGATCCTCCATTGTCTTGCCAAAAGCAAAGTGCTTTGCCCCCATTGTTGTAAAAGGCATTAGACCAAAAGCTCGGGCTGTTTTGATCTCCCTGGTAACCTTTCGCTGGGCCTTGGCACTAATTTTGGTCTACACAACAGAAAGATAGGTGATGAAAAACAATTTCAAAGTTTCATTTTCGGTTTTGTTAGTGTCAACCTAACTTAGCTATCCTGTTACCTTGCTCCTCTTGATGATAATTCCAGCATCTGTTAAAAAGTTGGCAAGGAATCTCACATTCTGTTCATATATTATTTGCAGAAGTTAGTACAAGTGAGTGGCAATTAGTGAGAGATTCTTAGAACCAAAAAACAATATTTATGTCAACTAATAGTATCAATTTTGGAAGAAAGCATTAATTAAGTGCTCCAAAAATACCCATGCAACTGAGTTGACAATGTTTGAGAAAAACCAAAAAGGAAACGTAGACAAATAATATTGGGACAGAGGAGGTGATAGTTGGTATCAAGATTACAGTGAATGTAAAATGATATGTAAACCACAACATGGCAAAAGACATGAAGGGAAATGTCAAGCTCAAACCTAGTTTGAGCTGAACCATTGCAAAATGTACTTAGTTCATAGAGAATTTAAGGTTTCAGAAAGGAGAAGATAACTTGGCGAGAAAGAGTTTGAGAGCTAAAGAAATGGACTAAACTGTCCTTTTAATTCATTTCAGTCATAATTCCATCACACATAACATGCTCATTATTTATACTAGTGAAAATACCACTAAATTTCACCTAACTGGAGGACAAAGATGACTAGGGGAGAAGTAGTAATATCCATGTGCTAGTCAAAAATCATGCACCTACCATGCTATGGCCAAACAGAAACCATCATTGGTGCTTTTTGCAGGATAAAGTAGAAATTTTATTGTTGGATGAAAAGAGCGAATACAAGCAACTGGTGATATAAGGAACTTCAATTTTGTTTCGATGCAATGTGCATAAAAGAAACAGTTGCCTAATCGCTTTTACTGTATTCGAATAAACAATAAAGTTAATGTGGTCATGCTCACTAAAAAACAGGGACTACGAAGAATATTGATGAATGCTAAAGTGCTCACCCTGAAATCAGCTTTTCTTAGAGCTTCCTCTGTTGTTACTTCGAATTCTTCCTTTTTAGTTGGTTTCCATACCCCTGGTCGTCTAAGATCCAGATCCTGCACGGAGTCATAGCAGACAAAGATGATAACAGCACAAGGGCACTCCATAAATGAAAGAGATGGGAGTAAAATAGAACAAAGTCGCATGCAAAAATCAATCTTAAACGCATGAACAGAATAGATTCATGTAGAAGTTGGATCTTAGAAGCCAAAAGACAACACATGCAAAGAGGAGACACTTTATAATAGGATTTTCTTTTATATATTAATTTCATGTTCCAAGGCTGTTCTTACACGTTCACTTGCATCACATACACAAGTGCTCTCTGAACCGTGCAATAGATCACCCATAACACAGCTCTCCCATTTGAGTTATCTTAGCCCCGGGCCATGCTATTCTTCATTTAAACATTTTCATCCAAAAATATAGAAATAGATTGCGCATCTTTTATATGTTAGATAGTAGCTTTAAACTATTTGCAGCGCCCACATGCATGAAGCTCAACGCTATGTTTGGAAAATAAAAAATGTCGGGGAAAGGAACTGAAAAGGGAATTCAAATATGGAAAAAATAGAAAAAGTACTTTTAACAAACACAAGTTCGATTAAATATACATTTAAAAAATTAAATTTCAAGTTCAAGTATATTGCTAAAAATAATAAGTTTAGAGTTGGCAGTGCTAACTGCCAAAGCCAGATATATCTCTGTAAGATCATTTCATAGCTCATACCTTAGTATCATAAGTCTCTCCAATTCTATCAAAATTTACGTCTGGTCTGTAAGTATAAGTTTCGTCTTCCCATATTCATCATCATCAACCTCAAAATCCCAGCCCGCTTTCTTTAACTTCCCATCCATCCCATCTGACAAGGTGTTGAAACTCTCATCTAGACCATCCATAAACTCAGGTCTGTTTCCAATGTTAAAATTGGTACCAAAACCCATTCGGTCATAAGTCTTCTCAATCCTATCAAGCTTTTGATAGAAGGACTTAGAATTTGAACTATTTCCAATCCTTTGCTCAAAGTCATAGGTAGACTCAAATGAGTTGGCATTTGGGATGTCATTAGCACCTGTGAAGCAAGATACCAGAAATAGAAAAATTAGGTTCTTCCATAGTCATATCATGAGCCTAATGAAGTGTAATCAAGTAAATCCTAGAAGTAACAAGCAACCTCTAACAATTAACAGATAAACTAAGTTGGAGTGACATGTTGCACCACTACAATGATATGGTAAAATATGATGAGTCATATTTGTGCCGTAATCAACCATCAACAACCTGAATCTTGGTCAACTGTAATTTCTTACAAGAATTATCAAATGTGATCATTATTTTAACCTTTAAAACAATTTAACATATCTGCAGGCATTATATTGTTGAAACTATAAACACCTCCTAGGCACATAGGCAGGAGGGGGTAGGCAATTAAAGTCTGATTATTTCAACATTAATATACAACAATGAGATATCTGACTGGATACATATGCCATTCTTTTGAATGTGTTTAATCCACTGAAAGAAAGATTTTTATTTTCAACAATAGCAATATTTACTAAGAAACATTATTCCCATTTGCAATTCTTCAGTTTATATATATTGGAAATATATTGAACACTTTTTGATGGAGATTATTTGAATCGATAAAAACAGATATTCGACCTGTAGAAAGAGCTCTAATCATCTGAGGACACTGAAATTGGTGTGACAAGCCAACATTCAAAGATCGCAATGCACCCTGAATGAGTTTCATCCTCCTGAAATTAGATAAGAACCAATACCCAACATGGCCTAAGTTTACAAAAACTCATGGAAAATGTAGAAAATAAGTAATAAATAATAAATTAATGGCAAAAAATATATATTAGTGACTGTGAAAAGAGTACTCAAACAAGTTGCAAATTAGATTCATATCTGTCTCATCTATTAAAATATAGGATGGTGAAAGCCTTTTTGTTAGTTTACACAAAGATAAAAATGAGGTATGCTAGTATCTTATGTATTTTGGTTTGAAAAAAGAGCAAGTCAAGGGATCTTTTTTCGATTAGTATAAATCATCAAGGGAATCAATATTTGCATGTATTTTTTATATTTCCACAACGACTCTCTCAATGAATAGTAAGTGGGTCCCATGCTCATGTTTAGAGAGCTTCTGTAAACAATACTTCCCTAAATCAATTGGTAAGTGCTTCCAGCCAAGTTCATATAGCTTATTTTCACAAACAAACTATACCTTATAATTTCTCAGGTAATTATGGTCATATCAGCACCAAAAGTTGTTCTTCAGCTTATTTGACAAAATGCTGGCAACTAATGACATCTAATAAGTTATCTCATAAGCAAAAAAGCCATGCTTTAAATAAACTAAGAGAATTTGAATCGAGGGAGATTAGCTTCGACTCTACTTGTGGATTTTGAACTTTGAAGAGCTTGGACGGAAAGTTTTTAATGAAATAGTTGAGGAAGTTGGGTACTGGGAAAGCTGAATGAGATGTGGTCGAAAGATAACATGGTGATACCTAGGCAGGTGCTTTCCTAGTGGATGCATAGTTTGACTATATAGTAATTAATCTTTGGAAAATTTATACTTTATAGATCTTAGTTTGTTTATTCTATTGTTGGTTGAATTGTTGATTTATTACTCCCTCCATCCAAATTTACTTGTCCTAATTTTCTTTTCGGTTTGTCCAAATCTATTTGTCCTCTTTCATTTTTAATACTATTTTTAACATTTTTCCAATAATACCCTCATTTAACTCTAAAAAAAATTCATTGAAAACAACATGACATACATTGGAAAAAGTAATACTATTAACTTTAACATTGGAATCACAACTACACTCCTTTTTTCTCCCCCCTCTTCTCTAATTTATCTTTCCAAGAAAGAGTTGGGAGACTAAATAAAACAAAAAAAGATGATAATAGTGTAATTAAAATGGGTAATTTGGAGATAAAAAAATTCTTAATAGGCGTGTACTTTCAAACTAGGACAAGTAAAGTTGGACGGAGGGAGTATATAATACTGCCACCTAGATTAATTTTATGGAAACGACTTGGTAACTTTTGTTTTAAATTAGTAGGGTTCAGGGTATGCTTGGGGCTGGAGTGGTAGACCTAGATTAAATTTAGTCAGTAGACCTGGTCTAAAAAATTGGAACGCATAATCAGGCTTGCTCTGATACTCAACAACCCAATCCAGGCAAATAATGTACGGAACTAAAAGACAGATACTTTCAAAATCACTCTGAAAACTGCAACTATTTAAACTAAATCACTCTGAAAACTACAACTATTTAAACTAACAGTAATTTTGATAAAACGGCTCCTCCAAGTACTTCATTTTAACAATGTTGTATTACTTTGCTAGGCAGATCATACTCTTTTTGGTATAGACTGTGTACCCATTAGATTGTAAAAAGTAATCACCATCGCGTGCGTACAAAGGATATTTATCAAATTCAATGTTCAAAACCTAGTCACTTCTAAGCACACACAAAAAAAATAAATAAATAAAAATTATAAGCCACACAAAGGAAATAAAGGGCAAAAAATAGCTGAAACCAAATAGCTACTCCTACAATACATGCCACGCAAAATCAGAATAAACTCCCAACAAGAGTTGGGGGCTAGAAACAGGCGAGTTCATCACTTGATACCCATAAACAAATGGGAACAAATTTTCAGAAAAAATGAGAAAAAAACAAACAAAAAAGATTAGAACTTTTTGGATGAAATTGATGAACGATACCTCATAGTGAGTACTCAGAAAGCAGCAACGAAAGACTAGGAAGGTGGAGGCAGAAGGTTACGACGCTGGAGCCGTAAAGCAGGCAACTCACTCTGAGTCTCCAGTAAAGCCCTAGAAGGAGCCTCACTCAATAAATAATCACTTCTAAAAACAAAGAAGTTGGAAACCAAAGTACCAAACCCACGAACCCGATCCGACCCTGAGTTTTTGGGCTTAAATTTTTTTTCTATAGCTTATTAAGTTGCCAATATTTCACTTCTAAAACCAAATGAGAAACATTTTATAGCCATTAATGACTATGTTAGAATCACTTCTAAAACCAAATGAGAAACTAAAATTATTTGAACTTTGTTTTCAACATTAATGCAAATACGTCTAATGGCGGCATATAAAATCAATTGATGCACTAATATTGGCTATTCAGTTATTACGTATATATATTTTTTATATTAATTAAACGATTTTTATATTAATTAATCATGCCAAGTTTTTATGGAATCAATAATTAATCTTTGTAAAATATTAACAATAAGACCCATGTTGCTCACTTGGTCATTGGACCAATGTTCCAAATTAGAGGTTACGCAAGACGTGGCGTAAGGGCGGTCGGCCGTATACGCGTAAAATTTAACAAAGTTCAAATTTTTAATAAAATGGGCCAATTTGCGTTGACCAAAAAAATTTACTCAATACCCAAAAACCCCAATTTACGTTGACCAAAAAAAAAGGGCTCAATACCCAAAAACCCCTAAAGTTCAGTAGTCTACTTTGTATTTTACCCTATAAATTAGTCTAACTTATAAATTATTTCCGAACAGGAATAATGCTCAAGCCATTAAATTTTATCCATTATTGATTAAACTAGCTTATTTGTCATTTCTAATCAAAAGTAACAATTCCTCACACAATTTTATTTTATTATTATTTTTTTTAGTTTTTATTTTTAATTTTATGTGCCTCAAATGCTCCAAAAGTTTAACATGTTGCTCTACTCGAACACATGACATTAACTGTGAGACCCCAGATTTTATCAATAAAGATTTAAATTTTGTCGAAATAATTTTTCAATATTATGGTGTGAATTTGAGATAATATTATAGTTGTGGGTAGTATTTATAAATTTTGCAAAGTATGCAAGTGGTTATGTTATATTCGATTGGTGGGGAATATTCGGTTTAGCGGGGAATATTAAATGCATAACTACCAATCATTGGTGGACCCCACAATGTAATTATCATTCGGATTGAGAAAACGACAAAAATATTTTATTGAAATAACGGCGGAAGTTTTTACAAGTGGATCTTGTTGAACTACTTCGGTAGTAAAAAAAGTACGATGAATACGTGTGGTTGCGTAGTAATATTACTGCGGTATTGATTATTGATCTTTATGTGAGAAGTCATTACCGGTTTGATTCCATTATCACCGATTAATAATATGAATTATTATAGCGATAATGACGCGTTTTATCTTATTCGTATTATTAACGTAATAAAGCGAAACATCTTTTTATATAAAAGCGAGAATACTTTATTAAAGTTTATTCATAAATAGAATATATTATATTTTATTATGCATAGTGTTGCGTAGTGTTTTTGCGATAGTGTTGCGTAGTGTTTGCGATAGTAAAATGTTTTTATATAAATAGAATATATTATATTTTATTTAAAAGATTTTTTGCTTTAAATATGAACCGTCCGATTAAAGTAAATCAATCTGGATAGTTCATGGATTAATTACTATGCATTCTATTTTCCTATAAATGAAGCTCATTCCTTCATTATTTTCTTATTTAATTCATTGAAACTCAGAGAGAGAAATTATGAGAGAAGCTAGAGAGAAAATCTATGTAGAGAAAGAAGAAGAGTATTCTCGTACTTCACTACTTTGATATCCGAGTGTCTTTTACGGTAAGGGGTATTATTTGTTGTACCGTAAGGGATATTATTCGATTTGTATTCATGAAGAGAACCTCTCTGTTATTCCATTAATTATTATTCATTGGAATAACTTTCGTAAAAGTGGTATACCCTATACATAACCTCAGATATGCTGGCGTACCCTATACTTGGTGAAATCCTTATGTTATTCCATCCTTATTTATTACATTGGAATAACTCAGATACGCTTGAATCCCCTATACTTGGTGATCTTCTTCTATTATTCCATTCTTTATTATTCATTTGGAATATCGTATGCATGTGTTTTACAGGACTGGTTCCATTGTTTATTATTCCGCATTTATTATTACATTTGGAATATCCATGTCGTGTGTTTACACTAGGACCGGTTCCATTGTTTATTATTCAAAGATTTATTATTACGTTGGATCATCCCGCTCGATTGTGAATTTCACGACACGGTTCCGTTATTATTATTACATTGGAATAACTTTGCTACATGCCAAGCATCGCATGCGTGGTGATTTCTTTTGTTATTCCATTCTTTATTATATCAGGTTGGTTAAAACTTTGACTTCTATACTCCATGAAATTAGTAGAATATCCTTGATATTTGTGTTTCATCCAAAGATCTTTTCATGGAAATATTCTTTCGATCATTCTTGAATTTTACTCTACAAAGCAAAGATCTTGTTGACATTTTGGACGTTACTTAATTCTCGGATAAAATAATTCTTGAACTTGTTTTATTGAATTATTATGTCATTGTCATCATCCTCATGATATATTATGTTATCTTTGGCTTACGTGCATAGATGAACTTAGTATGATTATGACGAGGATCATTAAGTATAATCATGGCTTGTTATAAATGATGTGATAAAAGTCCTCAATTGGCTCAGAATGCGGTGATGGATAGTTTTTGGTATGATTATGACCAGGGGTGATTCGGTATAGTCGTGACCATTGATAATTTGATGAAAATCCTCGACCGTGGTACGAGGATGATTAGATTGATGTGGTTTATTTATTTATTGTCGAGTCAAAGAATAAAAATTGATGAAAACCTTTAAAACCTAAAAGATAGTAGATTTTATTCTCTACTTGACTCTTTTAATGGATTAGATATTCTACCGCAGATTAAACCTGGTTTGTCTATTGTATTTTATCGGGTTTAACACTTTGTTGAAGGCTAATGATAATTTATTCGCATTATCTTTGTCATAATATTTCTTCTTGGGCTAGTTGAGCTCACCTTTTTCTTTCACCTTTATTCTTCTTGTGAAATGAGAACATAAATGGGACTTAGTCTGGGAGCGGAGTAATGGTCCAGAGGATAGCATTAGTAGTCCTCACTATTCGTGAAATAGTGTGATAATAGTTGTAATGAGGACTCCTTTTGAGTTTGTATAATATCTAGTAGACAATATTTGTATTCAAACTCACGGTTTATGTCGTATTGCATACCTGACAGTTAGGTTAGTAAGTTGTATTTGAATTTATGTACCATGTAAGTGGCGACCCAAGATGGGTGGACGTATACCTAATTTTGGGGGCGCCACGGTTGGTATCGAGCTTAGGGATATGATCTCCGGTGAGATGTGAGATAAGAACTAGGAGGGGGAGAGACGGGAATTCCTTCGCTAGTATGACCTACCTAAATTTATTTGGTATTTAATTGGTTGGTCGAGTATAGGGATAATATGTGATATGTTAATTAACCCTTGTTTTGTGACAACGGTGTTTGAGAATGGCATCCGAAAATGTTGAGATAAGCAATGAAGCACATGAGAGTGTTGATTCAAACTCAAACAAAAGGTAACGACCAACAACACGATAATAATCATCACCGTGATAACGACCATCTGAACAATGATGACCATCGTGGGAGAAATTATCATGTAAGAATGGTAACCACTTCGGTGGTAATCATGGCCAAGATAATAGAAGTGGAAATTTCAAGAAGAGAAGGTCATTTAGCTCGATTTTGTGCGTGCACCAAAGTCAAGTCCATTTGGGACGGTGGCACCAAAGGCGGATACTGGACAAAACAAAGTCGGTGGTTTCATGAAGAGCGTTTTCATGACTTCTTAAAAAGCAAGTGATTGAACGGGTTAAGACGCAGTTAGTTAATTATAAATTCTTGCATGAAGTCTATACCTTATTAGATATCGGTTCTACCAATTCTTTTATCTCACTTGCTTATGCGTTCAACGTTTAAATTTGACTCAGGAGAAGTTAGACTTTGACTTATTGGTTGAAACCTCGTTAGTAGGAGCCTTCGTTACCTCCCATTTTTTTTTTTAAATCTTGTTTGATTCAAATAAACACTTTCAACGTTACTGTCGATCTTATCTTTTGAAAATACTTGCCTTTGATGTGATTTTAGGAATCAATTGGTTAACTACTCATCATGCTTTTTCGTAAGGTTGTTAGCTTTTATATTCATAACCATCCCGTTATGCGAATTCAAAGTAACCAAACCACTAAAGTCAATCATTGTCATATCAAGCCATAAGTAAAGAGCCCCGATCCTTTCGTTGTTGACTTCCTTGTGTGGAATGCAATAGAAGCCGGATTTTTCAGAGGGCGATGTCGTGACTGAAGATGGCAAGTTGATAGGTATCATTGTGAGGTGATATCTAGGTTAAGGGATAGAAGTCACAGTTGGTATCAATGTGACGTACTATCCAAGTCTTGGATGAGAGTCACAGTTTTGAATGATATTTCTATCATTAATAAATTTCTTGGCGTATTCTTAAAGACTTCCTAGCCTACCCTAGAACGTAAAATCGAATTTTGTAATTGACCCCAGTACAAAAACCCATTTCTTAAACCCTCAAATATTTCTTCAACTAAAAGGATCTGTTTACGAGGATTATGATGAAAGTCATAATAAAAGCATTGGACTAATGAAAATCATGGGTATATGAAGTATTAGTAAGTGTTATGATGAGTTATGTTGGTTATTATGTGAAAACATGAAAGTTTCTTAGAAATCACAAAGTTGAAAATCAGATTTTAGTGAAAAACGTAACATGAAATTCAATTGACCATATCTCTTATTATATTTTGAATTTTTGAATGTGGTCAAGTCCTAGAGTTAGATCTATGAGTTAACTAACTAATCCAAGTGGAATTACTGGAAAAGGTGTTGTATATTTTTGTGTGGACTGATTTTAGCAAAGGAGTGCAAAGCTGCAAAAACCGAAAAAAGCTGCTGCCGTGATTTTAGAGGGGCTGTTTTGGCCACTTAAATTATGAGAAAAATTCTGGCCTTTTGGGACATGAAGTTATATGGTATAAAGTACCTCCTGTCCAAAAATGAGCTCATTCTGACTTAAAATGAGCAAGTTATGACTATTTCAATATTTAGGTTTTTCCGATTTAAAAACGCTTATAATAGGAGTTCTATAACCCGATGACCATGAAATTTAAAACTGGAAGCTCACGTTAACATGGGTAAGGTCCTGTCAAGATTTGGGAATTTTGGAGTTAAACTTGAGGTAGCTAATTTCTTAAGGAATTAATTAGAAATTGATTTTTGAAAAATAGTAAATGAATTTTAAAATTCCGAGAAAAATATATTTTCATTATGGGACTATATTATGCTAAATCCCAGAAAAGAAATATTTTTGGGACTGATTTGGTATTTTCATGAAAATAGTTTAATTCTTAACATATGAGTTAAATATGTTATGTGAAGTAAATAAAGTTGAAAATAGGATTTTATGGCTAGAAAATCCTATATAGTAGTATATGCATATTTTGTTTTGAGGATTTGATAATTGGTGATGATATCTTATGAGTATGACATTTTGAATGATTAAATGCATTATATGGTAAAGCGTAAACAATTGAGATAAATTGTTTATAAATTTAAGAAGTGATTAAAATATTGTTATAATATTAATGATATTAGATTATAAGATTATTAAGTGATTGATAACATGGAGATATTCTTGAATCTGGATAAATTATATTATAAATGTTTAATATTTATCCTTTATCTCATTTGATTGATTCTTTATATCATTATCCTCACGCTTATATTATGTTGAAAGTCATACGTGGCTGTAGTACATAGATGGACTTGGTATGATTATGACCGAGGATTGTTCTGGGTATAATCATAACCGTAATTGAAAAACACGATTATCTTTGGTCAGTAGTGCATGGATAATTTGTGGTCGTGATACTTAATGAATACACGATTATCTTTGGTAGTAGTGCATGGATAATTTGTGGTCGTGATACTAATGAATACACGATTATCTTTGGTAGTAGTGCATAGATAATTTTTGTGGTCGTGATACTAATGAATACAAGATTATCTTTGGTCGTAGTGCATGGATAATTTGTGGTCGTGATACTAATGAATACACGATTATCTTTTCGCCAGTAGTGCATAGATAATTTGTGGTCGCGTGATACTAATGAATACACGATTATCTTTGGCCATAGTGCATGGATAATTTGTGGTCGTGATACTAATGAATACACGATTATCTTTGGTAGTAGTGCATGGATAATTTGTGGTCGTGATACTAATGAATACACGATTATCTTTTGCCGTAGTGGTATAGATAATTTGTGGTCGTGATACTTAATGAATACACGATTATCTTTGGCCATAGTGCATGGATAATTTGTGGTCGTGATACTAATGAATACACGATTATCTTTGGTAGTAGTGCATGGATAATTTGTGGTCGTGATACTAATGAATACACGATTATTTTTTGTAGTAGTGCATAGATAATTTGTGGTCGTGATACTAATGAATACACGATTATCTTTGGTAGTAGTGCATGGATAATTTGTGGTCGTTGATCTTATTGAATACACAATTATCTTTGGCCGTAGTGCATGGATAATTTGTGGTCGTGATACTTAATGAATACACGATTATCTTTGGTAGTAGTGCATGGATAATTTGTGGTCGTGATACTAATGAATACACGATTATCGTGGTAGTAGTCCATGGATAATTCGGTGGTCGTGATATCTTAATGAATATCCTTGGCCTGTAGTGAAGGGATGATTCGATGATATGGATTAATTATTGAGCTGAGTCTCAGCAATGAAATATTAATTCATGGATGTGGTAAAAGTCATCTTTGGCCGTAGTGCATTGATAGACTTGGTATGATTATGACCAAGGATTATTCGGTATAATCATGACCGTAATTGAAAACACAAATATCCTTGGCCAGTAGTGCATGGATAATTCGTGGTCGTGATACTATTAAGCTGCGTCTCAGCATTATTGGTTTTACAGTTGTATATCTTTGGCCTGTAGTGCAAAGATGAATTGTTAATGAATATCTTTGGCCGGATTGCAAAGATGAATTTAATGTTTTCAACGATAAGGGTATTCAAGGTATCCTCACCTCTTATCATACCAGGTACGTACCCTAATTTCGAGGGCGAAATTCCATAAGGAGGGGAGATTGTGAGACCCCAGATTTTATCAATAAAGATTTAAATTTTGTCGAAATAATTTTTCAATATTATGGTGTGAATTTGAGATAATATTATAGTTGTGGGTAGTATTTATAAATTTTGCAAAGTATGCAAGTGGTTATGTTATATTCGATTGGTCGGGGAATATTCGGTTTAGCGAGGGAATATTCGTATAACTACTCAATCATTGGTGGACCCTAACAATGTAATTATTGTCGGATCGAGAAAACGACAAAAATATTTTATTGAAATAACGGCGGAAGTTTTACTGCGTGGATCTTGTTGAACTCTTTCGGTAGTAAAAGTACAAAGAATCGTGTGGTTGCATAAGTAGACACCGGTATTGATTATTGATCTTTATGTGAGAAGTCACTCGGTTTGATTCCATTATTGTCGATTAATAATATGAATTATTATATAGCGATAATGACGTTTTGTCTTATTCAGATTATTAACGTAATAAAATGAAACATCTTTTTATATAAAAATGAATACTTTATTAAAGTTATTCTATAAATAGAATATATTATATTTTATTATGCATAGTGTTGCATAGTGTTTTGCATAGTGTTATAAATAGTGTTTGCATAGTAAAATGTTTTATATAAATAGAATATATTATATTTTATTTAAAAGATTTTGTTTTTAAATATGGACCGTCGATTAAAGTAAATCAACTGGACCAGATTCATGGATTAATTACTATGCATTCTATTTTCCTATAAATAAGCTCATTCCTTCATTATTTTCTTACTTAATTCTTTGAAACTCTAGTAGAGAGAAATTATAGAGAGTTATATAGAGAAAAAATCTATAGAGAGAAAGAAGAAGAGTATTCGGTACTTCACTACTTTGATATCCAAAGGTCTTTTACGGTAAGGGGTATTATTTGTTGTACCGTAAGGGATATTATTCGTTTGTATTCATGAAGAGAACCTCTGTTATTCCATTAATTATTATTACATTGGAATAACTTTTGTAAAAGTGGTATACCCTATACATAACCTCAGTATATGCAGATACCCTATACTTGGTGAAATCCTTATGTTATTCCATCCTTATTTATTACATTGGAATAACTTTGTATCTGTGAATCCCTATACTTGGTGATCTTCTTCTATTATTCCATTCTTTATTATTACATTGGAATATCCATGCGTGTGTTTTACAGGACCTGGTTCCATTGTTTATTATTCGCATTTATTATTACGTTGGAATATCCTCACATGTGTGTGTTTTACAGGACACGGTTCCATTGTTTATTATTCAAGCATTTATTATTACGTTGGATCATCTTCTTGATTGTGAATTTCACGACCGTTCCGTTATTATTATTCATTGGAATAACTTGTCATGCAATCCGCATGCATGGTGATTTGATTTCTTTTGTTATTCCATTCTTTATTATACCCGATTCGTTAAAACTTTGACTTCTATACTCCATGAAATTAGTAGAATATCCTCGATATTTGCGTTTCATCCAAAGATCTTTTCATGGAAATATTCTTTCGATCATTCTTGAATTTTACTCTACAAAACAAAGATCTTGTTGACAATTTGGACGTTATTAATTCTCGGATAAAATAATTCTTGAACTTGTTTTATTGAATTATTATGTCATTGTCATCATCCTCATGATATATTATGTTATCTTTGGCTTACGTCGTAGATGAACTTAGTATGATTATGACTGAGGATCATTCGGTATAATCATGGCTTGTTATAAATGATGTGATAAAAGTCCTCGATTGGCTGTAATGCGGATTGATGGATAGTTTTTGGTATGATTATGACCCGGGGTGATTCGGTATAATCATGACCATTGATAATTTGATGAAAATCCTTGGCCGTGGGGTATTGGGGATGATTAGATGTGGTGGTTTATTTATTTGTCGAGTCTCGGCGATAAAAATTGATGAAAACCTTTTAAAACCTAAAAGATAGTAGATTTTATTCTCTACTGACTCTTTTAATGGATTGCATATTCCGCACTAGATTAAACCGGTTGTTTATTGTACTTTATCGGTTTAACATCGTTGAAGGCTAATGATAATTTATTCTCGCATTATCTTAGTCATAATATTTCTTATTGGGCTAGTTGAGCTCACCCTTTCTTTTCACCGTTCTCTTCGTGAAATGAGAACATATTTGGGATCGTCGGGGAGCGGAGTAATGGTCCGAGAGGATAGCATTAGTAGTCCTCACTATTCGTGAAATAGTGTGATAATAGTTGTAATGAGGACTCCTTTTGAGTTTGTATAATATCTAGTAGACAATATTTGTATTCAAACTCACAATTTATGTCAGATTATTATACTTACGCTTAGGTTAGTAAGTTGTATTTGAATTTATGTACTATGTAAGTGGCGACCCAAGATGGGTGACGTATACCTAATTTTGGGGGCGTCACATTAACGCTCTGTTTCTGAGTTTTAAAATGAACAGAAAAAAAATGGACAGAAAATTTAAGTTTTTTTTTTCAATTCTTATGTTTCTGAGTTTTTTAATAAACGGAAAAGAAAAGAAATGGATAGAAAACTTGGCCACTTTTTTTTCCAAAGTTTTTCGTTCAAAATTGGCCTGATTTGGATAGAAAAAAAATTAGAATAAGTAATATTTTTGTAATTCTCATATTATCCTCAACTTTTAATATAATAAATTTTAAATTACAACCCATGTCCTCAATTTTAAATTTTCTATTCTTTTCTATTAAAAACTCAGAAACGACACAAATGAAAACTTCAAATTTTCTATTCTTTTATTTTCTGTTATAATTTAAATTTTTTATTTTTTTCTTTTCTGTTCAAAACTCAGAAACAGAGATAGTGTAAAGGGTAAAGGAAGAGACCTTTATTACTAGGATATCATTTAGCTTGAGTACAAATAAAACAAATAAAACAAATAAAACATTAATTTCATGAAGAATTTGGATGGTCACTGATTAGGAATGACAATGGTGCGGTTTGGTAATATCAAATAATTTGGTATCAAAATATTTTTTTTTAAAAATGCACACAACACCAATAAATAATTATAAATAAAATAATATAAAATATTTCAAGAAATAAAATAACATTTTAGATTAAGAATTACCGCAACTTAACTTTAGGTTCATACAAATAAACTATAACAAATATTATTTTGTACTATTGGTATTACATATTCTTTCTAAGGTAGAGTTTAGATATTCCAAACTCACTAACACCTATATATATATATATATATATATATATATATATATATATATATATATATATATATACAGTCGAATAAATATCTTTATTATCTTCTCATTACGCTCACTCTACTTTTATAACGGACGGACATGATTGCCTTCGGCCATACAATCGTCATCTATATTTTTAGCGACGCTTATATGTTATCCGTCGCTAAAAATGTATTTATTTGACAGTTTATGACCAAAACCGTCGTCGTCCGGTCCCGTCGCTAAAGGGGAGTGAGCATCGATGAGTAAAGATAAGAATGATGACTGATCCTTATATATATATATATATATATATATATATATATATATGTGTGTGTGTGTGTGTGTGTGTGTGTGTTTGTCATGTCTATTTAATATTTTAATGTTTTAAAATATCAAAAGGTAAATAGTAACCAACATGACGAAATACTGTCAATGACTAATACGCATTTGGTTACCTCTAAAGGAAAGACTCCAAAAAATCCAATATGAACAAACAAATAATGTCAAACTACTGGTAATAGAATCAAAGACCAATCAACACTATCCAAATATATAAAACACTAGTTATCAAAACACAATCAGCAGATTTCCAAAATTAATTTAATCAACTCCATATTGCCAAAAAGTACCTAATAACTAAATCAGAATATAACAATAACCAAATGAAGCAGCAACGACAACCACAAACGAACCAAACGAAACAGCGGCGTCTGAAAATTTAGAAACAGAGCGGCGAGGCACTGAACTCGAAAACTGAGGGGTAGAAACAAGCAAAAGAATGTACGTACGTACATGTATAAAATTGATTTCACTTCCGTATGTTCAAGATTAATCGCATAATACTAATTAGAATTTTATATTTTTATACAAGTAGTCCACTTAATATTTTTTCCCTAATAACATTACAAAAACTGTTGTTTATGTACGTACGTACATGTATAAAAAAATATCTTAATGACCACTATTATATACATATATACATTTTTCATATATATATATATATATATATAAAGATTAATTTAAATACCAACTAGTGATCCTTGCTCCCCATCCATAGAGAAAGAAAAACTGTTGGTCAAACTCATTACTTTATTATTACAACAATCACTTGTTTTAAACAATAACATAAGTAAAACACTGGAGAAAATGACATGTCCACCACTGTTACAACAACTGCATCATGTCATTTTTCCTACCTTCTAAAACAAACCTAATCTTCAAAAGAAACATACCATTGTCTGTCTACCTTATAACCTCTGCTGCACGCCAATCTATAAAGGCTGAAGCTAATTCTGCAAACTGTGTGGTTGGATCTGCAGCAAAAGTTTAATGGATCTAATTCTTTACCACACACACATACACATATTACAAGGGAACAAAATTATTAGTTTATCTATTATAGATTAGAAGTGAAACATACATAGTTAATGGTTAAATTATTTGAACTATAACAAGTACCAGTCGGAATGTGGGATCATCCAATCAATCACTGCAAAAATCTTCATAACTCAAGCCTTCCGATATGGTGTTCAACCTCCTAGTGTCTCCTGAAAGGCCGCCGTGACCCAATCATTATTACAGTGTTTGAATTTCAGATGGATTTACAAAAGCGTAGAGTTTTACCTTGGTTATCTCCCCTACCATGGGAATCAAGAAAATCGCCTGAATCTCTCCCTAGGAACGGGGGCCTAGAGTAGTTCTCCAATATGTCTGAAAATAATCAGAGAGAAAAATAAATACTGAGTTTCAAAGTTGACTTGATTCGAGTGAGATGATTATGGTAATATAGAACATAATGTTATATCTAGGAGTCCTACATTTACTTGCATCGTCTTCCCCTGAAATATCTATTGCAAACAGAAAAAGAATTTGTAGGCTAGCAATTAAGGTTTACGACCATATTCAGACTTTCACCCACATACAGACACAAACAAACAACACAAACACACAAGTGTGTGGCGGATCAATGGCCCTAAGTTTTGTACACAATTTTTTGACTCTTGGATTTGAACACTCTTAATGGACATATATATATATATATATATATATATATATATATATATATATATATATACATGCATGCATATTTATATAATATACATATAGAGAGAGAGAGAGAGAGAGAGAGAGAGAGAGAGAGAGAGAGAGAGAATAAACCAGAACCATGGGAAAACTCCGCTGTTAAGTCTGATAAACCGAAGTTCTGAGAAATCCCCAATAATTCAAATGAAGAAGTGTCCGCATCCATCAGTGTTTCATTCAGGGGTTGTGAAGTTGACTCTACACTACTGAAAGATGAAATAGATGCATCCCCAATTGCAGGACGCGTTTCCATGACATTGCCATCAGAACCATAGATGAACTGCGACATGCTAGGATAGCCAGCTTCTGTTTTGATCATCCCCACATTCATTCCTTGCGTCATGCCCACATTTGAACTCTGAGCCAGCAACATGTTATGAGGAATATCAATCCTTCTCGAATGAGCAGGCATATCAACAGCTGTTTGCATGCACGAGGGAATTGACACACCACAATTAGTGAAATCATTAGGTATATTGGTAGCAATGGGCTGCTGCATGTTCTCTGTCTTTAAAGCAGGTCCCATATTTTCTGGGGCATAGCATGCTGAGTTCTGATGCACTGCCAGAGAATGATAAAATTAAGTTAATTGCAGTGGAACATGAAATTGTGGATCAGGAATATCATATGATGATACTGGCCGGATGGGATATAGTAAGGAAATTATTAACACTTCAGAGCTCAGAAACTTTAATGATAGCAAGTGATGACAATCACAGTTAAATCGTAGCTCATGTGCATGAGTAGGGCAAGGATCCATCTACACCGAGTGAAGAATAAACCAAAAAATGTTCATTTATTAACTAAAATTTATATCTACACATTTTTTTTTACATAAAAGAAGATTTTATTAATGAAGAGAGGACACGCAGAGGACAATAAGTCCTCCCAAAAGAAAAACAAATGAAAGTAAAGAAAATGAGTTTTAAAAAAACAATTGTCAGTGAAGCACCATCTGCCAATCCCTAGAAGGTCTGACAAAAACAGCTCGTCAAAAAACTTCCAATTCTTGATCACAAATAGATGAAAAAAAAATACAATATCCCAAAGTAATCAATATTCATGGCCCAATCACAAAACATACTAGCATTCTTCTATATCCGAAAACCAAACAAAAAGAAGAAACAAACACATCTCCAGAGAATCCTCCTAACCTTCCTGCTGCAAAAAAAACCCAAAATCTACGTAGGAGAAGATCTTCCACAGAAGAAGACGGACAAATCCAACATTCAACGCACACCACACAAAAAACACCACAACCACCAAGCCATCTGACACTGAAAAAATATATAAGAATGAGATTCACATTCCTGCATACCTTAAAACACACATCTAGAGATAAAGATTTGAAACGCCTTCGCCTACAACGCATATCATTAGTGTAAAGCAAACCAAGGGTCAAAGACTTGCACAGAAGACTTAATTTTATTTTTTTTTGAAAAAAGACTGATAAGAAAAGATTCCCAAGGATCAAAACAATACACATACCTATCCAACAGCTGTCCAAGGACTGAGAAATAGATGTTGAGTTAAGAAGTTAAATAAATGAGGGAAATTCACCTAGTCATTTAAAAATAAAAATTCCAAGAAACTTTCTCATTTCTATAAGCTCGTACCTCTGTAATCCATATCTATAAATAAAACAACTTTTCTTGTATGAACCACTGTCGTCAAGACACTCACCTATTTATATTGATACAAATTACATTATACATACACCATGCCAGGAATTTTAAATAATACATGCATGAAAAGTGCACAAGAAAATGTCCATGTATCTTACTTGGCGGCATATGAGATCCATTAGCAGGTAGGAAAGAAACTCCAGCCGTGTCAACATGATGCATCATCTCAACTTGTCTACCAAGCAACCTGTTGAATTCCATTATTTGTTCTTTCAACATCAATCTCAGATGATATGCCTTGAAAAATTCCTGATTTTCTTGTTCTAGTTTTTGCCAAACTGGAAGACAAGCAAAATATGTTTTAGGCTAGAAGAGAATAAGCACAAATAGCAAATACGATTATATAGACACATGAAAGATTAACAAGAGGCAAAAGAATCCTTACGGTTTTGAGTTTAGATCCGTACTAGGTCTGTAGGTATCTATTGACCGTAATATGCACAATAGATTGGCTAAAGGCCTAAGCAACCTTACTTAGCCAACTCAAATACTCAACCACCAGGATTAAGACATCATATAAATTGGTGCAGAATAACAAGACATCCCAGCAAACTAACTTTTGTAACATAGGCCATAGCAAAAGTTAGCTAACTCAAATACTAAACCACCAGGATTAAGACATCATATAAATTGGTGCAGAATAACAAGACGCATCCCAGCAAACTAATTTTTGCAGAATAGCAAGATTGTCCAATGAGAGTCCACCACAATTATGATGCATGCAGGAATAACCAAGCAATCCAACTCTTCTAGGACAATAGCATTGATTCGGAGATGACTCTAAATTCTAGTGTTGATTTGTAAAGGGATGAAAAAGCAACTCATTTTAGCCAAAAAACTTGATTCTTAGATAAAAAAACTAAATTTGTGATAATTTAAAATACAGATATACAATTAATATTCTTCCAACAACCTGTTAGCAAAGAACTCCTGAAAGACTCTACGTAGATCATCTTCCAAGAAAATTTGGAAAAAGCCTAGGAAACCGAAAACCGAGGGGACCATGAGTTATATCATTTGATTTGCTCCTCTTCAATTGACGTCTCCAACCAAATTTACCTCTCAGACAAAATAGGACATTAATCAAGGCCCTCAACCAAAGGTCACAATTCCACATCTTCATCATAAAACTTATAAAAATGAGTAATCTCATCACCATTCAGAAAAATGGATTTCAAATTACCTTACCCTACTGAAATTCATTCTCCCCAACAAAATTGCGATATCTTCCACCACTAGCCACCTCATGAAAAAGTCTTGAAAAACAACACTCATCCTTTACCAATTTCATCCTAGTCTTCTGCCTCCAACTAGACTCCTCATGCAAAAGTAACTCCTTAAACTCAATTTTCAATTGAGCTCTCTTACCAAGTAAATTCTCAGAAACCAGCCCCAAATCTTCTAACCTAATAATCTCCTTAACCTCTTCTGGACAAGAGCTTTCCTCTCCGGCTCTCCCTAATATCCTCAAACACCACTTTATTAATTTGCGCTTAACTAACTTTTGCATTTCAGCCACACTAATTTTATGAACATGTTATGTGCATGTGAGTGCTTGCAGACATACATGTGAGTGTGTGTGTGTGAGAGAGAAAGAGCTCTAAGAATAAATTCCCATTTTATTCATACCTATGATTTCACAAATACAGAATGGTCTACTTAAACTATTACTAATTGAACCAGTGTTCTAAAAGTCGCTAGACGGACCTAGGCGGCCGAGTGGGTGCCTAGGGGCCTAGGCGGGGGGGTCTAGTCGGATTGTGATAAAATTGATGTAGTGATACTTTATATAAGTAAATATTAAATGTTCTCTTCTAAAATTACACTTGTACTTTTTTTGACATTATATTTTATTTTATGTAAGGAAAGTGAAGAGATGTAGCTGAAAAGAAGACAAAAAATATTGATTATTTCGCAATAGTTCTAACTTCTAATTGTAAAGTGTAATAATATTCATTACAAAAATAATGTATATTTAGAAATTTTGAAAGTTATGAAGATATTGTTACATTTCAATTTATATTAACTATAAAGTATCAATTATATTATAATAGTTATCAATTATTTATTTTTTTCAATATCTATCAAGTATCACAAAACACAAAACACCAAAACAATAAATATATAATAGTTATCAATTATTATTTCTTCAAAAGGAAACTCAAAAACAAGAATAAATAATAGTTATATAAGCTAATAACTTATATTAACAGTTAACATTTAACAATAGAAATTACTTTTTTTTTGGGTAATTAACAATAGTTTTTACTTGTTATTAACCTACTGTATGTACTTTAAAATTATCAGCTTGCTGAAACTCCATAAATGGCAGCCAAATAAGAAATAAATCAGTATAACTTTCTCCAAATCAAATTATATGAAATAAATCAGTTTAACATTCCCCAAATAAAATTAAAATGGATTGATGTTCACATCAATTCGCTAAATAAATAGATTAAATTAGCAAACTTAGGCATGTACTCTCAAATTCCTTGATAGCCGAAATACAACCAATTATTGGATACAACCCATTGTTATTTCCACAAGTAAAATTTGATATTTTCACAAGATCTCTCTCACATAAGTAAAATGAAAGCCCAAGTATCAGGGAAAAAGAAAATGAAAGAAATTAAGACGTGGGGTAATTAACCTTCCCTATTAATCTGTCTTTCACAAAAACCCAAATGCTTCATCTCTCTATACTCCATGGCAATACATCCTCAAAATCAAAAAGCGAATCAGAGGTCATGAGCTGAAGGGACTTCGCCAGAGTTCAAGTTCGAAGGTCACGAGGTCGCCGGAGGTTGAATTGGAGGTCGCGGCTTGTAGTAGTAGTTGTTTGATTGTCGCAATTGGAGGGCTAGGGGCGAACCCCTTCAATCGTTTCAGCTTGATTTGGCAAGGGTTTTAAATTTTAATAGTTAAGCCTTTGTATTTACTGTTTTTTTTTTCTTTTGAGAAATTTTACTTGCCCAACTCAGCCGCTTTTTCCCGCCTAGTCGGCCGCCTAGGAGCGCCAGACGTTTTTTAAGCGATTTGGCCAGACCTCCACCCACGACTAGTCAGCCGCCTAGGCCGATTTTTAGAACACTGTTTATAACTTAAAGTTTCATACAGTATCACATGCCGACATCAAGAAGGTTTGTCTTTCACAAGATTACAAGGAGCATTAGTAGTTTATCTTCCAATTAATATATAATCAATGCACCAAAAAAGTAAATTTAAAACCTATTGATTTCATTTATCGTGGTTGAACTGAAAGAGTTACAAGAGGATAAAATCTGGAGTAGAAAAAACAAAGTGTCTTATCCGACTATTTAGAACAAACACACAGTAAATAACTAAAGAAAGTCGGCCAATATATGTGCCACAGTTTAACATATTACATTGATTTGAGGATGTATGAAATGTCAAAGAAAGATATGGCAGTTAACTACAAAAGAAGAAGAAAATAATAGACAATATGATAGTACCAAGTTCAGTAAAACCAGGCTCTATTTTCTCCTGTACTGAAAGAATATTCACTACTTCTTTTAGGGTCATGTAACGCTGGAGACATTGTTCAATAAGATTTTGCACCTGAAACCAAATATAGAGAAGTCAATGATCATTAATAATGACAAAAGACTATTCTTAAGAAATGAATTTGTATTTGCAGTACTGATATTTTAAAAATGCAATAACTTTATTTCCTTCCGATTCTCATGTTTCTTTCTACATAATTATTTATTTATTGTATGATACGAGTTATTCTTGGTGTCCTTTCCTGCTGCGTCGGATATAAGTAAAATACTTACAAGGTAGCTAATAAGACAATAGTCAAACAAAATTTAAGCTCTGTACATACCATTTGTAAATCTTGATCTGAAATCTTTCTAGACTCTTCACTAGACATTTTCCACGCTATACAAATGTTGCCAAAGATATATATATATATCACAATTCACTTGGCAGTCTAATGTAATTCGGAATGCCAATTCTTTCCTCCAAACTTAATATTGGGTAAGAAACGTATATCACCTGCCAATAAATTCAACATATATGCCTACTGAGTAAGCTATTACAACAAAGTTTTTTCCCAATTCAGCTATTAACAACATTTTAAAGGCCATAAAATAGAAACCAAGATTCCAAGTGCAGAAGAATAGCAGATTCATAATTACCAAAATATGTTCAACTACTAAATCTCACATAATGAAAAGCAAAAAAATATCATAAATCATTTGAACCTGACTACACAAGGTTTAAGCATGCAATACATGAAAACCCTGACTCACCACTCTTGTTATCACTCCGCATCAGCCTTGCAACATGCTCTATATATATATATATATATATATATATATATATATATATATATATATATATATATATAATGCTTAGATTGGGTCCATTCCTCTTGTTTTCCAAATACACCTTACAAGCATGACACTAACCCTCTAAGACATGATTGGGTCCATTCCTCTTGTTTTCCAAATACACCTTACAAGCATGACACTAACCCTCTAAGACATAATTTCAATTTTCAAGGTAACCATCACTTAAGTAGGCCTCTATGGCATGTAGAGAAAGATAACATCCGACCAATTGTAGCCAAGAAACAATATGTGATTTGATTGGTTTTGAGCTAAGAAACAATGATTGTTCTATAATTGGAGAATCCCCGATCTAGATTTGTGGATTCTTCAAGGAAATTCTTCCTAGTTTTTTAATAATAAAAAACAAACATATTACTTATACTATATATACTATACTGATTAATACGATGTTTATATACTAATGCTATCTCTGAATTTAATATGAGAATTAATTAGTATATTTTTCCTAAATTCCAAGATAGTATTAGTATTACAAAATTGATGGTTACTCTCTTCAATGTCAATAACGTTTTTTGTCCTGAGCATTATTTACAATCAAACAAATTTCTTCTTTTTCAATATAACCATTCTTCTACCAAGACTTCTGCTGGTTTATATATTTTTGGTTTTAATGATGACAAGTTACTTTGTAGATTTATATTTTATCATCATCAAAAAGGGGGAAAATGTTGGTTTGGGAGAATGTTGGTTTATATGTTTTGTTTTAATGATGATGACATATATTTTGTATGGAGATGTTTTGTGAGTTTCAGGTTATTGGATTGATTATGCTTATATCAAGATTTCAAGTGGTCCAATGTGAAGAAATGTTGTTTAGAGCCACCACATGATTAGGTCCCTAGGATCTCACCTAGGAAATCAAATGTAAGGATTTCTAGCTTGATTAATTAATTTCAAGGCAGTTTTATTTTGCTGGAAATAATTTTAAAAAGGTTTCATGAGCTTAAAATTCAAATCATTTAAAAAGCTATTTTTGGAAACCAAACCAATTGAGAAAATATTCACCTTATTTCACATGTTGAAAATTCAATCTCAAAAGCTGAAAATATTTATTTGGAAACCATATCAACTGAGAATCTATTCAGCCATGTTTTCCAAAGTCATATCAAAGGCAAGATATTTTCCATAAAGCTAATCGAGTTAATCCCTTATTTCTAGCTGCTGAGTTTGCTACGATATTATCCCTTTAATCAAGCTACCTAATTTTCAAATTCAAATATCCTTCCTTAAGAGCTTATTTCTTTTTCCCATTGGGTTTGCTGAAAATTGGGAAATTGGGTTCTTCTAGCCATTGGTCCTTCACTCTATATATATCATTTTGGGCTAAAGGTTTAAAACGAGAAATAAAGAAAAACAAGAGAAAGCTTATAAAGAAAAGTTTCTAATAATTTGATTTTGCATTGTTCTTAATTTCTTGTGCTATAAATACATAGATATATTGTAATCATATTCGTTCATATTAAAACTTATATACAAGCCTAGTTTGGTTTGTGTGATCCAGTGGTGGATAGACCTGTAGAAAAGAAGCTCTAAGGTTGCAGTGGTGCAAACGATTGCAGAGGTGCAAGAGGCTGAAGTTGTGCAAAGGGGGCAGTGGTGTCCAACAATGTTTGAAGCTTCTTTGTAACAGGGAGTATTTGTAATTGATTAAATATTTATTTGAATTTTGGAGTCTCCAATACCAATTGGTATTGAACGTGCATTAGGCCACTAGATTGAGGATAGGGGTTGAACCACATAAAAATCTTGGTGTTACGGTTTTCTGTTTATCTTGCTTTCATTGTTTCAATTCTACATTCTCACACAATTTCTATTCTGCACGATTAAAATCTAAGAAGTTACTTCATAACATGTTAACATAAATATCTAAGCAGATAGGTTTTGACTTGTCTAAATAATAAGAAGTTTCGCATAAGAGTTTCGCATATCGTTTAATATACTTAAGCGCATGCACAATAACTTCGTCTGGATAGTTCAATTAGCAGAGAATTTAAAAGTTGCCATTGTAGATCACTTTTAGCATAAACACCTATTCACCTCCCTCTAGGTGTGCATACACTCGAAATTACATTTGGTAACAGAGTTTTGACTCTACTAACGTGTGTCTTTGCAGACCGTAGGGTAATATTCTAATGGAACACCTTAATTTTCAAGAGGGGCAATCCACTAGCAGACCTCCATTGTTGCTGGGCAGTGAGAACTTCAGTTTCTGGAAGTTCAGGATAAAGATATATCTTACCAGAGCTCCATGGGAATGGTGGGTTGTTGACAATGGACCCGTCATTCCTAGGCATGATAATGGCAGACCCAAAACGCTTATGGAGATAGATGCAAATGAATCGTACATGATGTCCTACAATTCAAAAGCCATGAATACCTTGCTAAGTGGGATGGTATAATCAGAAATCGACAAAGTCTCCGGCTGCAGTACAACGAAATAAATATGGGATACTATCATCATGAGCCTTGAAGGGACGTCCAAGGTGAAAGAGGTGAAACTTAACATGTTGATGCAAGAGTACGAGTTGTGCACATTAGAGAACGATGAAACAATTAATGAAGCTCAAGGGAGGTTCCTCACTATAATAATTCTCTTAGCATGCTTGGGAGGAAAATTGATCAAAGAGAAATCAATAGAAAGCTACTACGAGTCATGCCAAAACGGTTCGCTCACCACCCTCCAGGACTCATCAACAATCAGTACCATGGAGACACATTATTTGGAGAGCTTGAAGAGTTTGAGAACCAACTCAGAAGATATGAAGAAGAAGAAGAGGAGACACCAATAAAGAAGACATTGGCACTCCAAGTTGAGAGCAATCAGAATGATCAGTACGAAGATTTCGATGAAGAAATTGAAATGATATCAAGAAAACTCGATAGACTACTCCAAAGGAAGAAACAAAAGAAGAATAAAGAAGGTAGCTCAATTCCAACGAGTAAGTCCAAAAAAGAACAATAAGAAGAAATTGCCCGACTCTGTTTCATGGGACTAGAAGATAATGATCAACTTGAGGTAAACAATTTTCATTTTAATGAATCTCTTGAAATAACTATGTGAAATAACTATCTCGATTATCTTGCTTTAAAAAATGAAAATCAAAAGCTCAAAAAAGAAAACTACTTATTTAAAGAATTGCGTAAATGAGCTAATGAATGAAGTTGAGTCACTTATGAAGAGAAAATAAAATGAATATCTTAAAAATGAAAATGAAGTTTTAAAAGAAAATTTGAATAATAGAGAGATGCATAGATGCTTTTAATGTTGGAAAAATGATGATGAATGTGCAACATGATGATAATGTAACAAATGCGTAAATAACATCTTTAAAAATGAACTTGCTAAATTTTATGAGAAAGAGAACTTATATGTTAGAGGACTGAAAAGGTCTAGTCTTGATAAACAAGGAATTGGGTATAATTCTATTAAAAATGTGTAAAATAGAACTAATAATAATATTAGAATGATTAATAGGAAACCAATACATAAACCACTTTATTGTTCACCATTTGTTACATGCAAAAAATGTGGTTTTAAAGGTCACTTTAATTCTAATTGCAATAAAATAAAACAAATTTGGGTAAAAAAATGTGATTTATATGCTACTAACCCAAAATAACCCAAGAAGATTTGGGTACCAAAAAGGTTGAGACTATTTATTTGTTTTGCAGATGTCTCAAGGTCGAAAAAAAGTTGAGTACTTTACCTTGAGAAAAAGAGAATGAAGGTTTTGCAGAAAAATAGAACCTGAAAGGTAGAAATCACCAATCAGATGCGTAAATCAAACTGATGACTGACAAACCGACCACCACTTCTTTGAAGGAGAAAAAATCGAGATAAAATAAAGAAGATCGCATAAACTGACCACCCAAAATGCATCTGCTTTGAGTAAGAAAAAATTAGATGATAAAGAAAGCGATAAATAGAAAAGTGAAAAAGACCTCAACAGCATGGGATAACCACTAGAAAAGATTTTGTAGAGTTTTGGTTATGAAAATACAAAGTCCAAAACACTAAGGAGCACAACCATCATGCTTATTACTAGTAAAAATGTTGATATATAGATAATAAATCACAAAGGTATGATCATATTGTTTACTTCTTATATGTGATATTTTTATAAGTTTTCTCCAGTTTCTTTCTTTATCTTCGCGCTTATTGTTGATGTCAAAGGGAGAGAGAGTAACTAAATTAATATGTTATAACTTAATTCATGAGTAACTAAATAATTCAACTTGTGCTTAATATGAATTATGTATCTCTTGTTATTACCTCTTGTTATTATTAAGAGCCAGATAAAAGATTTTTTTTAATAGTGACAAAAGGGGAGAGATAATTCGGATGGGGGCCTTTACATTTGGTTAACTGTCATATGATGGATATATGTTTAGAAGTTCAATTTATGTGATTGGTACATGTTTTATATTAATATGCATAATCTTAAGGGAGCCATATATTTAGGGGGAGTAATATATTATCAACAAAAAGGGGGAGAATGTTAGTTTATATATTTTTTGTTTTAATGATGACAAGTTGATTTGTAGAGTTATATTTTATCATCATCAAAAAGGGGGAGAATGTTGGTTTATATGTTTTGTTTTAATGATGATAACATATTTTGTATGGAGATGTTTTGTGAGTTTCAGGTTATTGGATTGATTATGCTTATATCAAGATTTCAAGTGGTCTAATTTGAAGAAATGTTGTTTAGAGTCACCACATGGTTAGGTCCCTAGGATCTCACATAGGAAATCAAATGTAAGGATTTCTAGCTTGATTAATTAATTTAAAGGCAATTTTATATTGCTAGAAATAATTTTAAAAAGGTTTCATGAGCTTAAAATTCAAATCATTTAAAAAGCTATTTTTGGAAACCAAATCAATTGAGAAAATATTAAGCTATAGTAAAGATCTCATTCCTTATTTCAAATGCTAAAATTCAAATTCAAAAGCTAAAAATATTTAGAAATTAACTATATCAATTGAGAATCTATTGAGCCATGTTTTGTGAGTTTGAGGTTATTGAATTGATTATGCTTATATCAAGATTTCAAGTGGTCCAATATGAAGAAATATTGTTTAGAGCCACCACATGGTTAGGTCCCTAGGATCTCACCTAAGAAATCAAATGTAAGGATTTCTATCTTGATTAATTAATTTCAAGGCAATTTTATTTTGCTGGAAATAATTTTAAAAAGGTTTCATGGGCTTAAAATTCAAATCATTTAAAAAGCTATTTTTGGGAACCAAATCAATTGAGAAAATATTCAGCCATAGTAAAGATCTTATTCCTTATTTCAAATGCTGAAAATTCAAATTCAAAAGCTGAAAATATTTATTTGGAAACCATATCAATTGAGAATCTATTCAGCCATGTTTTCGAAAGTCATATCAAAGGCAAGATATTTTCCATAAAGCTAATTGAGCTAATCTCTTAGTTCTAGCTCCTGAGTTTGCTAAGATATTATCATTTTAATCAAGCTGCCTAATTTTCAAATTCAAATATACTTCCTTAACAACTTATTTCTTCTTTCCGTTGGGTTTACTGAAAATTGAGAAATTGGGTTCTTCTAGCACTTGGTCCTTCTCTCTATATATATCATTCTGGGCTAAAGGTTTAAAACGAAAGCTTATAAAGCAAAGTATCTAGCAATCTGACTTTGCGTTGTTCTTAATTTCTTGTGCTAGAAATTCATACATATATTGTAATCATATTTGTTCATATTAAAACTTATATACAAGTCTAGTTTGGTTTGTGTGATCCAGTGGTGGATAGGCTTGTACAAAAGAAGCTCTAAGGTTGCAGTGATGCAAACGGTTGCAGAGGTGCAAGAGGTTGAAGTTGTGCAAAGGGGGCAGTGATGTCCAACTGTGTTCCAAACTTATTTGTAACATGGAGTATTTTTAATTGATTGAATATTTATTTGAATAAAGGAGTCTCCAATACCAATTGGTATCGGACGTGGATTAGGCCATTAGATTAGAGGATAAGGACTGAACCACGTAAAAATTTTGGTGTTGTGATTTTCTGTTTATCTTGCTTTCATTGTTTCAATTCTGCATTCTCACACAATTTTTATTCACACAATTTCTATTCTGCACGATTAAAATCTAAGAAGTTACTGCATAAAAGGTTAACATAAATATCTAAGCAGACAGGCTTTGACTTGTCTGAATAATTCGAAGAAGTTTCTACATATCAGTAAATTTGCATATATGTTGGTTCTGCATATCAGTTTAATATACTTAAAGCCTGTCTAGATAGTTCAGTTAGCAGAGAATTTAAAAGTTGCCATTATAAATCACTTTTAGCATAAAAACCTATTCACCCCCCCTCTAGTTGTGCATACACTCGAAATTACAACTTCAAGTAACAAATATACTTCAATATATAGACCATAAGGGATTAGGGTTTCAGAATCAATATACATAACACATATATAGAATAACCAACCATTAATGACCAAAATGAAATAACCCAATTAACCAATAAATATGCAATATAAATCCAAACTATACCATGATCATATCAAAAAACTCAAATTGCAGCAAGACGAACACACTCAAAATATAAAATGGATAAGAAATTATATTGCAAGAAATGGATCAATATGTACATCGGATACACCTCAAAAAATCAATCAAAAACTCAAATGGCAGCAATATATATATATATATATATATATATATATATATACATATGTTGTATAGAAATTATATATATATATATAATATGTGGATACAAGGAATATTAATTAAGGCATGAGATTGCAAAAGATTGTTGGAATTATATTGAGTTGATTGAACGTTACCAGTCTTTGATTCGGATACACCTCAGAGCTTCTTCACTCGTGCAACTTTTACTTTACAAAAAGAAGAAGAGGAGGCAGGAGGCAGGAGATTGATAATGGTTTTGCTTTTATGGAGTATTTTATGAGAGGAGTGACTGAGAAGCATAATAGAAGAAACGTGACACGTGTTGGTATAGGAAGGGGAGGGTGGAGCCCACAGCCCACAATTTGTTTGTTTGATTGATGATGGGTCCCATCTTTTATTGGGAAAAAAACAATTGATATTTTTAGCTCAAAGATTTTCTTACTAGAATATATTTAAAATTATCAGTAACAGTTTTGTATTGGTTAATTGCGTTAAATTAAGTATTTTTTAGATGATGATGATGATGATTATTATTATTATTATTATTATTATATAAATATATGTAAGAATAGAAAGTAATAAATGTTCTATTTCATCATTTTCAATTTATATTAGACACAACTATATACAATTTTTTTTTATTATGATAAAAATATTAGATTTAGAATTAATATACACAATATAATTATTTACTACTAAATTAATTAAAGGAAAAATATGCAAACCAAGCCTTTTAAACATGTAGGCATAGGGTAAAATAACTTTAACTTCAAAATAAATGGGGTGCTACTAATGTAATCCAACTAAACAATGAGAAATATTATTCAAAGGGAGAAAAACAGAGGATTCAACTGGATAAAACAACATGGGAATGAATATCCCAAACATTACTAGTACTAGAAATAGAATCACGAACATTCTCCCAATACTCATTCACTCACCCCATGAAGTGATGCTGATATCTGCCTTTCAAAATCAGCAATCTCATCAATAAATTGGAGAGAACCCATTTCAAATCCGCCATTAAAATTGCTAAAATTAATCCAGTTTACATGCATCAATCATTATCAACAAAATTTTGCACTAAGCCACTAGCAATAGGACTAGAACTAGTTTGGGTGGCAGAGGTTTTTGAGATGCTCTGCTTTAGGTCTTTTTAGATGCTCCCTTTCCGCAACAAAAACAAAAGCCACATGCGTATCTCCTCTCCTCCGCTGGTCCGCCTCATCGCCATTTCTTCAATTCAAAACCAATGTAGCTCCTTTGCTACGTTTCATCACTGCTCATCAGTCTTCAAGCACTGGAAAACGGATATATATTATTAGCACAAGTATATCTTATCTTTTGTTCACAATTACGTGACCTGAGCTTTATAACTGTTGAATTGCACTGTAGATCTAGTGATGTAAGTCATCTACCTGTGTAGGCAAAAACTTCTGACTCGGTATATGGCCTTGAGCCTGCATCTCATTAAGAAAAAATTGTGCGTCCCCATGTCTACCCATTTTAAATAGGCAATGCAAAATACTGCTGTAATGTACAATTGTGGGTTTCAAACCTTCACGCAGCATTTTTCGAAAGAGATCCATAGCTTCATCTACTCTCAAATTTTTGCAATATCCATTTATCAAAATGCTATAACTAGGATCATCGGGCACTATCCCTTCATTCATCATGGTATTCAACACTGCCAATGCACTATCCATTTCGCCTCGCAAACAATAACCATGCATGAGCGCACTGTAGGTGACTACATCAGGATTCTCACCTCTTTGAATCATTTGTTCGACCACGTGCTCTGCTTCTTTTACCTTACCTTCCTTGCAAAGCACATCTACCAGCATAGTAAAGCTGTAAACATTTGGCGATATACCTTTTCTAATCATTTCAGAGAGAAGATTCAAAGCATCATCGAATAGTTTGTCCTTATACAAACTATCAACGATGGTGCTATAAACTACAATATCTGGTTCACACCCTTCATTTTCCATTATTCTGAGCAACCTAATGGCCATGGAAGTGTTGCCTGTTTTGCAAATTTCATTTATAATGGTCCCATAAATAACTACATCAGGTTTAATTTCTTTTGTCCTTATCACCTTCTTGAACAATTCCTCAGCCTCCAAAAACTTATTTTCTGAAAGAAGCCCCCCTTATCAGAGTGGTGAAGGTAAAAGCATCCGGCACGAAACCACGTTTGTAGATCCCACCCAACAGAGAAAACCCGTAATCGACTCGATTACAGTGACAACAGTTTATAACGGTATTTATAGAAACTATCGAATTACCTTGTCAACTTCTTGGAACAATTTTATGATCATCGCCAACTGACTGAGACGCCACCCTTTATCGGTATTTCATCTCTAGAAAAGTAAAATCTACATGGTTCTTGAGATTGTCAGTTATTAAACTTAAATATCAGATTGTCATATAAATATATGAACAGTTCAAAGTCAATCCGGAGTTAAAGCACAAATATCTCTGAACAGAGAGGCAACAACGGAGTAGTATTTCATTCTGGCAATAGCGGCTAATAGTTGAGAGAACTCGATTACAGACGGGAGAGGTCGCATTCGAAGCATACGATCAAATAAAAGAAGAGCAACATCGAGATTATCGAACCCGGATTTGCATTTCTCAGCAGTAATTGCTGCAAAGAATCTCTGCCTATACGCTTGGGATTGGGGTTAGGGTTTGTGAATTTTGGAGCAGTAGATGTATGAAAGAAAAATGGATTGAATAAGCAGAAATTGAGGAGAGATTTACCTCCTGCAGTCGGGTGATTAGCTGCTATAATCGTTGGTAATTTGTTGGAGCTCAAAGTAAAAGCAGCCCCATGAATAAAGAGGCCTCCCCTTCCCATTTCCGATCTCTACTGTTGGAACAAGAACAAGAAGAACAGAAAAAGAAGAGAAAGAAGTATCACCGCCACACTATTGGAGAAATGGAAGCGCAAGTATATAAATCAGTATTATCAATTACTACATCCGTCCGTCTTTTTTTTTTTTTTTTTAGCTTAAACCACACATACCAATACACAAACCAAAATGATAAAAATATCATTAATATACTTTCTTTAGAGAACTGCAATTAATTAAAAGTGTCGATCAGTAGTGAGTAATGGAGGAATAATTGGTTGGGCGTAATAAATAAATACCAATTGTTACAAATATATGAAAAAATATTAAAAATTTATTGGAGTTCTAACACATCACTTATTTTGAAAAAAAAATTAAACCTAAATCAAAGTCTTATCCCATACCATCCAGGTAGTACTTAAATACTTCCCCGCTCTCTCTATATGTACTCATTTACCACTAGAGTAGAAAATAATTATGTTTTAAAAATTATTTTTTAAAACGACTTATATAATCCTCCTCAGTTCCTAAATAAGGTAATGTTTTAGAGGGTATCATACTTATTAAAGACATTTATTAATCTAATTCTATCATTAATATTGATATGTATTACCACAATTATCATTACATTAATTAAGAAAATATGTATAAAGTTGTCAAGATAAATGAGATAAAAAAATATTTGAAGGGGATCCGGATCCTCTACGAGGATTTCTCTGTGAAGATCTTGTGAGGGTTTTGTTGTGGGATTGACAACAAATTAAAAAAGAGATCTAATGACTCACAACTTTCTTTTTTGTCTGTGTATTAAAACGACGTCGTTTGATGGCTTTTAATTTTTTATCAACTTGTAAAAAAAAAATCATATCAAAACGACGTCGTTTTGATACACAGACAAAAAAAGAGAGTTGTGAGTCATTGGATCTCCTTTTTGATGTGTTGTCAACCCCACAACAAGATCCTCACAAAGAAATCCTCATAGAGGATCCTGATTCACTTGAAGGCAGTAGAGGAAAAATTTTAATTAATGCTTCTTAAAAATTTGTTGAAAAGTTTTGAATTTAGGAATAGAGGGAGTAGAAAGGAAGGAGTAGTTTATACTCGAACCAATTAACTTCTTTTAAAGATGATGAGATATTATTATCCAAAGGTTTTAGTTGTATGTGTATATTTGGGGGTATATACACATACATTATCCCCTCCGGCAACAATTTTTTCGAGTTTGATGATCATGACTGGGCCGAGGTTTTTGATCCCCTCTATGCTAGACTTGGTAAATCTGCTTAATTTAGTGTTCTGGCCTGTTAACCACTTCTCACACTCCCTGTGATAGAAAACTTCATGTTCACACGCCATGCCACTTGAATTCAAGCCATGCTTCCACCAAGACGAGAGAGAGAGAGAGAGAGAGAGAGAGAGAGACCAATCAATCGCTTTTCAACTACTACTACATCTAATCATGCCAACGAATTTCACACATAAATCAAAATCAACAGAATACACTAAGTGTGCCATCTAGGTACACACTTCAGATTGTATAATACATTAGTCTCTGCTAACCCGTTAACGAAGTAAGACATTGTCAAATGACTACAAAAGGAACAAGAATCAAGATAATGAGACCAAAGAAACAAGCCCATCGTCTAAGAAGCTACACAAATGGTGGAAACATATGAAAATGAAGAAGATAAGGATATATGTAAAACCAAATTACTTGCACAAAGCTGTAACTTTAGACCCCAACAACAAATTCATATAATTAATCATTGAGAGAAGTAACAAAAGAATCATAGTATATAATTTGACACGACCAAAACTGCAACAAAAATTGCCAAAGCCACAACCCTCAAACCTCATGCATGGACGGACCAACAAGAACCTCACAAACACAATTGCTGACCTTTCTTTCTTTTAAATATACACATGCTACAGAAAACTGTGGGTTTCATTTCACTCGCAATGACATTCACACTCGACCGCGCAACCAACCACAGGTTGCAGCACAACATCATCATCATGCAAAAATGAATGTGGGGAACACCTTATGGTAAAGAATGGGTAACCAGCATATGATTTGACGCAATGGACTGGACAAAGCAGTTTTCCCCCAATTGATAGCGAGCTCTACTCTTCTCAATCAACACATAGCTGGCTATGACGAGAGGATGGATTGCAATGCAAGCTGCTGCTGGGGCTGCAGTGATGACCATGTTGAAGCCAAGGTAGATGGCGGTAGCGTTTGCTGTAGCTGTCTCAGCAGATTAATCATTCGGCTGGCAGTTTGCTCAGTTGCAAGATCCTTGCCGGCAAACAGGACCTACAGAAAAAAGGAAAAACCTCATCAAGAAATGTAAATATGTTTGCATTTATACATTTATAGAAATGTGTATTCTGAACTGTTAAATGACTATTGACGGCATAATTATAACAGAATATTATGCATTCCAAAAGCTTTATTGGTTGAAGAAATTTTAGAGGTCTGAAGCTGAACCACAAAGCCATTTTAAAGATTCAGGGATACCGATTGCTGGAGAGTGGAGACCGATAAATGAATTGGGAGTTAGCAAAAGTGGGAGTTAATGAGACAATGCCTGAAGTGTCGAAAACACTCTTACGTGGTGCGATTCCATATAAATATAATTTTGCTTAACAAGTTTCCTCCCTCCTAGTACTTCAATTTTCTTAGTCATGATTTGAAGAAAGTGTCCCACGCCATCAATCCTTTGAAATACCAAAGAAGTGGGCTAAGAATCTAAATCTAAAATAAGAAGGATATTTTGAATTTGGGAGATGAGCTTATTTTGTAAAATATATGTGTGTATATATATATTCATACACGGTAGGTTGCTAAATAAACTTTCAGCATACCAACTAGTTTGGACTAAAAGGCGCAGTTCAGTTCAGTTGAAGTTGCTAAATCAACTCAAAGATAGAATGCTAACCTCTGCAAATACTGAAACTATTTTAGAGAGATACTGATTGTTGGGACCCAAAAGCTCTGTATCCGACCTGCATTAAGAAACATTGGTCAAGCTCTCAAGGAGGGTATACTCCAACAGGCTAAATTGAAGAGTGCTTGAATGCCTTATACCTTTCAACCATTGAACAAAGTTGGTCATGAACAACTTTGGCCTCAATCAGATCACCTTTTATCGGTAAGCAGCTTAACCAGGCAGGAAGAACCTGCCAAAGAACACAGCAAATCACAATCTGAACTTTGAAGAAATCACCCAAAAGTGATAAATATGTGATGATAATTGGTGAAACTTTGATTATTTCTCATAAAAGCTATATCTAGGAGATTACCCTTGGGAATATATTTATTATTTAAACCAAGATATCATCTTTCAAACAAGTTCCCCAGATTGTGTGACATGTGCAATACTACAATTAGCGTAAAAACGAAATTAAATGGCACATTTGAAAGCATGTCACTACACACAAAAAGAAAAGAAAAAACTGCTAGGATACTTGGTTTGGAAAAGCCATCAAAAACTCTGCAGACCAGTGACCACAATGAATAAGAGCTTATATACAACTTGCTTTCTTGAAAGGTTGTAGAATTGTATTACATTCAATGCATGTCACAAGTGGATTTATATTTCCAGCGAGAAAGAACACTGAAGTAACTCAAAATGAAAATATTTTTCCCAAAATTATTTTATTTTGTCAGGCATATTTTGAACAAAATAATTCAGTTCTTGGAAAATCTAAAATATTATGAGTTAAAACTAAAGCTTAACTGCGACATTCATTTCAGGATAGGGGGAGTACTTGGTAGAAAATGCTTAATCAACTTGCAAAATATGAGAAAAGAGAACTAATTAATCCACAGGCAGCTCTAAACAGAAAAAAAACATGAAGATAGAATTTTATTCAAGGCTAGGCAGCAAGCGCAAAAAGGGTCATGAAAAAAGTCAAAACATTGCAAAACTCGCAACATAAAATGCACTAAAAGTTTTGAAGTTCTATCATTTAAAGTTGTTTTTCAACTAATACCAAATTTGAGTCGTGCATATGCTGAACGCGATTATACCAATTATAACAAATATGAAAAAATAATAATAACAAGCTCAGTTTCTGCCCCTAGTTAAATTCCATAACTCAATAATTCATACCACCAATTCGATTGATGCGGACGCTGAACCCTATTGCCAGGTTTGATGTGCCGAACTGTTTTGGTGTGAAATGCTACTATGTTGACACTATGCAACACAATAAATATTCTGAAAATTATAATTTCACAATTTAACAAACCACCCACTTATATAAGTGAACAATAGCTAATTTATCACTCACTTATAAACGTGAAAAATAACTAGTTGATCATCCACTTACAGAATAACTACCTTACACAAGTACAAGAATAAATATATAAATATCTATTTTGCACCCACACACGTCATCTGTATCCAAGGCTAGTAGTACCAGAAAGGCCAAAAAGAATAGGCCCAGCTTCTGCCCCTAGTTAATTTCATTATTCAATTATTCATGCCACCATGATTTCCCTTAAAAACAAAGGCCCGCTACTTTTGTTCTTAGAGTTTGAATTGAATATGTGGCCCTATTTGTCAAAATCTTATGACCCGGAATCTGATTCAGGGCCTTACTTATTCAAACTATACAGGGAATCGTCTGGAGTGCTGATCCAAGAACGAACTCTGAACCAGCAATCCACTTAATTCCTATATACCAAGTCAATTAAATAATCATCTCTGAATTGATTTGCTCACTTGATTCCTAATGGTAACAAACCAAATGAATTTATATAAAACAATATTGAACTGATCAATTCACTTAATTGCTCATCTATTTGCCAAAAATCCTACTTTTATTTTGTAAAGAAAGGTGACTTCACTTTTTCTCTTCTTTTTTTCTTACCATTTATAAGTTCATTCTGCAGGCCATAAAGTAAAGATCTCGTGTTTCTCTCAGTATTAGTGCAGATGACTTGATTATAGAGTCCTGGTGTATAGAATGTGTATTCTTTTTTTCTTTTTTCTTTTATTTTTATTTTTTTTGTGTGTGGGAGACGAGGGGTTAGACAATCATATTTATATTTCAGTGCATCCCTTTACAATGATTGAAGAGTGTAGAAGGAAAAATTGGATCATCTTGTATGAAATCTCAATGTATCATGTATACATAACGATATACCTTTTTTTCCCTGGAAAAACATCAGTATATTAAGAACTGCCAGAGAGGAACAAACCCTTATAAAATATGTCCAAAATCACCCATCTATTGCCAAGTACAAACTGACAAGAAAATCAAACAAAAGAATGACCAAAATTTGATAAGACTTCATTTTTCAAAGTCTTTTTGTTCTACATTCTTATGAATTATGGTACATAGTATATCTTTGATCTTTCTATGCTTTGTTCATAATTTTTTATTTAACTATTTATCAAAAAATAAAATAATTAGCAAAAGCATATCATTCTTGATTTCATTCCATTCCTAAGTTTCAAAACTAAAATTATGATTCACAATCTTTGCCTCCTATCTGGCAATGGATACATTTTTGTTTGTACTGAATTTTGTTTTGTAGGGCAGGCAAGGTACTATCATAAATTCCTCTCTTTTACCCCATATTTACTATCCTCAATTCTTTCAGACTCCTTTAACATCTTGACTTAAACATATCATATAGAAGCCAAATTTAATGATACAACCCATTTTTATAAATAAAAAAGCACAAGTACCTGAGCTGAATCAATACTGTCACGATGAAACTGGCATATTTTCCCCAGAGCAGAAACAGCATTATCATATGCCATTACATTATCTGGTTGCAAAGCATTTGGGTGTCTTATCACAACATTCAGCCTTGAAAGAGCCTCTGAGAAGGTCCAAAAAAAAGAAGTCAATTAAGCATAATAAACAAGCAAATAAAATACTACACAACAGGCAATTAGATCACCTCCAACAAGTGGTTTGAAAACAGAACCGCCATATTCCGCACAAACACCAAGTCCATATACGGCTGCCTGAATATAATGAGATGACTTGGTTACAATGCTATCAAAATACATGAACAACTAAATGTGTAACAATTGACACTGTACAAACCTGTCGGACATCCGAATTCTCATCATTGCATGCTTCCAAAAGGAAAGGAAGATATGTATCATAATACCTAGTTTAGACACAAAGAGTTGTAGTAAATTAGTAATGGATGAAGTTTCATAACACCAACACTGTTTCTGAGTTTTAAAATGGACGGAAAATAAAATGAAAAGGACGGAAAACTTAAGTTTCTTTCTCAGTTCTCTTGTTACTGAGTTTTTAATGAAAACAAAAAAAAAGAAATGGACGGAAAACTTAACCACTTTTCTCGCCAAAGTTTTTGGTCCAAAAATGGACGGATTTGGATGGAAAACTAAATAAAATAAGCAAATCTTTTATAATCCCCTATTGTACCATCTACATTACAAACACAACATAATTAATATAAGCGTAAAATAGCTATCCAAATGTAAAACTGAAGTTTTATTTAATTTTCCTTTATAAAATCAGTAACAACATATAAGAAAACTAGCAAGTTATCTATTCTTTTATTTTTTGTACAAAAGTCAGAAACCTAGTGCAGCAATTGTAAGTACATAGGTATACATACTTCAAAGCTGCTTCACGGCACTGTTCTGCAACATCATCAAAGATACATATGGCAATCCTCCTCTCTTCTGCTGTTTTATCCTTGCCCTTCATTAAGGTAAGCACGTAGAGAATAAGATGAAACACATTAACACTATACAAATGGAGCTTCTTGCACAAGAATCATCATTTAATCTTTTAAGAAAGGGAAATTTTTAAGTTACAATAATAGCAATCAGTGCCACAACTTACCCACATAGGCATTAAATATGATGATAGCTCATCGAAGAAAGGCAAGAAAGAGGCTTTGAATGTTTTGATCAAAGTTCCCAAAATTTCACCGACCTGAACCCAAGAATTAAATAACCAGGAAAAAATATTATTATCCGTGCAAAAAATAAATAAATTTTATTTGGAGAAGTAAAAATGCTTTCTGTATGTGGAGATGCAAAAAACGTCTTTGAGAAACAAACTTGGTCAAAAACTTCTTCTTCTTGCTCATTTTCCTCTTTAAGCAACTCCCCCTCCTCAGCATCGAAGTCTTCAGCTTTGGCCCTTTCAGCTCTTTCCTTTTTCCTACTTGAACTGGCTGTTATCACCTGTTTTATCTCATCCACAATGCTTCTTACCTGGCCTTCATCCAAAATTGGTCCAGAGATCTGAAAACAAAAGAGATAATTATGAAACTTTGAATGAAATGCAACTGTAGAAAAAGAGCCACTACCAAAAAAGTAGTACAAGTAGAAACAAAATAGTCACATTTGAGCAAAAATACTTCCTTTTCAATATTCTACTGCTCTTAAGAAATGTGAACAAAACATAAACCAAAAATTAATTACTTGTAAATATGCTTGCTCAAGAGACATGAAAATTTTCAGGTGTTTTATTGCCTAAGAAGAACCTAAGTATAACGTTTTCTTACAAGATAGTCAACACGGTTGAAATAATTTTGAAACATTCTCATTTTTAACCAAAAGAGATTGACACTTCAGTAAAACCTTTCAATTTTCAAGCCAATTAAAACAACAAATGAAAATATATTCATCTCTCTTCTGCACCAGATTGAGAGTCTGTGCAAGAGTACACCTGTGGAAAATTTATTTCTTCTACATGTAGCATAACAAACCAACCTCTACTAATTATTACTAAATACATCAGCAGCATTTAACTGTCGCTGAAGCAAAAAGGCCAGTGCATCAAACAACCAAATGATTACAAGAAAAGGAGAAAATATACTGTCATCATAGATTGGATATGAGAAATTTAATAATTCTAACATAAAATTTGAGGCAGAAAAATTCCCAAAGAGGCAACATTCCAAATGCCACAAAAAATTAGCATTAACTTTGCATGTTTAAACATCACCGGCAAAATCGACTCACCTGAACACATTCATTCAAGGCATCCAACATATTTGCACAGATTTCTGTATCAGGTTCCTGCAAGCAATACAATTGATACCCGGATTATGAGAACCATATCCTCACACATATTTAGAAAGCAGGCTGCACATATTAAAACTTTTAGTGACTACAAACAGCTAATACCTTATGTAAAGCTTCGACCAGAGCTGGTATTATGTAGTCAGACAACTGTTTAATATAAGACTCGTTTCGACCCTGAGCAAGTCCTTTCTCTACAGCTAATTTTGCAGAACGCAACAGCTCCGGCATGGCTAGAAACAAAAATATATGTTACACTTAAAGAAATACAGTAAATCATCAACAGGGTTGAAAATTATAAGTCAGAATTGAGGAAACAATATTAGTATGTTTTAACCTGAAACAGCTGCTTTCCTGACTTCTTCATGAAAATAAAATTTAAGAAGCGGAACCAAAGTTGGGGCAACCTGTTTCATATATGAAGATCATTCAATAAAAAATTCCACTGAACAGCCTAAATCAAAAAAAATTATAAATGACATTTCAAAATAAACCTGATCAATCCATGGATAGAAACCCTCCTTCAACTCATCAGCATAGCAACAAAGCATGTTACAAGCTGTAGCTTTCTCTTCTAGGACGCTAGTCTTGATCCCAATTCTTTTATCGCCTAGAGTGATGGTCTCCATGCTGCAAGAGATATAACCACTACTAGGATCAAAGAATCTCTTCAACAGCACGTACAACTAAGCTAGTATTTCTAATTTTCATACAATGCACATACATTGATACAGGATAAAGAAAGTGATATACACAAAAACTAAAGTACTAAAGGGGAAAGGTCAGGAATGGAACTTGCTCATCCAATAGAAAAGGGATTAAACATTGAATAATAGTGAAGCACAAACAATTGTTCAACAAAAAAACAGACGACAAGAGTGATAAATAAATTTTATTTGTACAAAATATCATACTGTTATATTAATAGAACAAGTTGAAAACTTGATGATTTACTAAACTGAGATGATGAGAACACTTGATAAATGTACGACACTACAAAAATATAATATAATTACATGGAACAACCAAATCCACCCTCAAGTTGCTTAAAGGCTTTGCAACTTTAATGCGTTGTCCTTATTCCATCTCAAGAACAACCAAATCCACCCTCAATCTGTGGACCATGATACCATTACAGTTCTCTAATGGCCCGTCACAGCCATTACAACTACATATATGTCTCCCTGGTATATCAAAGAGTAACTGAAATGCTACCACAAACTGTCACACACTCCCCAGCTAAGGAAACCATATTTTTCCATCAAGGCATTGCAAGTTTCCTTGAGCTTATTCAGTATGGAAGGAAGATTCATAAGTAAAGTCTATTATCCGAATCCTGACATAATATGTAGAATAAATCTTCAACCTATTAACTAAGGCAACCATATTTTGTCATCAAGGCATAGCAAAAGCAAAATCTTCCTTCTGCTGACTTTAGTACACTATATCATTTTGTTGTATTGCCTACTTGCCTTCATTGGGGGGATAATTTAAAAGTATCTTTCTCTGTTGTATTGCTTAACAATATAAATTGAATTCCAAGAATGATGACAATGACGACATACCTGTCATCATCAGATTCATCAATTTCATTATCTGAATCTGCAGATGTAATGATCACATCAGGTTTCAGTTGAGCAGACTGAAGCAAGGGAGGCATGACTACACTCATATAGGGAAGGAAATCTTGCCCCAAACACTTGCAAAGTCTTGCCCATGCCTATAGCAAAAGTAAAAGTAAAAATTAGCTTGGACATATAAAATAATACAATGTATAAATAAGCATTCTCCAGTTTATAATTCAGGGTAGACACGTACTTGTAGCATGTAGCTTGTAGTAGGATCATCGGTCTCCATTTGAGATCCTTGCAATGACATAAGCACTTCCATTACCTTGAATTGAGTAATTGACAAACATACTTAGAAATAGAAGCAAAGCGCACATTAAAGAATTATATCTTGAAGTTTAGAGCAAAAAACGTTTGGAAAAGAGAGAAAAAAAGGACCAAAAAGAACCAGATCTGGCATGACACCCACCAGGTTGCATAAATCATGCAAGGAATTTAACTAGAAAATCCCAAAAACAAGTTCATCATGCACATGCATTTTCTGGTCATAAATTATTGAAAATTTAAAAGGATAAAAGATATCATATAATAATATATATATATATATATATATATATATAATTATATATGCAAATTACCTGTCATCCCTGAACTTCTCCTTTCCAACAGCCATTCCAACCAAACTAATGCATTCCATGGCTTTTGCACGAAGCATGCGGTTAGATTTGTCATTTGCATTAACCAATATAGCTTTCAAGTAGGGCATAACTGCATCATAGTACTTTTGAAAATGCTCCTATTGACAAGCCAAAGAATCAGAAAGATACGAACAACAAATGCAAAAAAATTTCTAAGTTCCTAACAACTTGTAAAATATAGTAACCTGAGATGAGTCAGCTACAGAGGCCAGAGCAGTCAAGGCACCTTCCTGCACCATTTGTTTGCCATTCTGCAAAACAAACAGTATGGAATATTAGGAAAGGGAAAAATGACTATCTACAAATGTTAATAGATCTTTATATATATTTAGTTTGCGGCACCTATTTTCTCTGCTATTATACCTCTAGAAGCACAAGCAGCTTGCTCACTATTCCATCTAAGTAAGGCGTTAATATATCTGGTGTACAGTTCTCACTGAAATTGAGCACGGCCGAAGCAGCATGCGCCTATAGAAAAAATTAACAGTGAGTTTGTACTTTTGAGTAAAAGTAATGGATTAGAAAATTGACTCAGAGATACTCAAACAAATGTTTAAAAACAAAGACAAGTTATTCTGTATAACATGACAGGAAAGTGTTGTATGACGTCAAAAACATCCTATAACACACAACCAGCAAGCTGCAGCAAGGTGACGAAGAAAGCCAAAGCTATATAACTCATACATCAGGCTAAACGTTAGTTGACAGCATAAAGACATCAGACAGGAGCCAAATCTCAAGATAGATAACCTGTGAAATACTCCTTTTCCAAAATTAGAGATACATTTGTAAAATAATGGCTTTAAGGAAAACTTTACTTTTCCAAACTTATCCTTCAACATTCGCTATAAATGTAGTAGTGGTGTCATGATAGTAGTATAGTACTCATTACTCAATCAACTAACTAATAATTAAAGTAATGGCATGTTCACCCCATTTCATTTTATCTATTTCTATTTTTGGAACGTATAATAAAGAAAAATATATCTCTAATTTTTGGACGGGGAGTATTAAAATCAGGAATCAGGATCCCAATGTTTCTAAGCAAATTTTAATTAAGAATAAGAACAGACACAAGTATAAGGTGTATCAAAAGACTAAAAAAGAGCAAACAATTAACAAACAAACTAAACCATCAATTCCTAAATATGTGATGGAAGACTGTGCTGATCTAAGACAACTTTGACCAAGAATTTATTATTTGACTATGACTTTACTAAACCCATACACTACATTCACATAATGGCGTTATAGTTTGATTTATCCATGAACTACTACATATGGAATTTTATTACCTTCAATCATAATGTTATTATGGAAATTATGATTTTGCAGCTAAAAATACCAAAGGAACCAAAACTACAAGCAACACAAAACTTCGTAACAATGTCCGTTAAACTCGATGAGTATCATAAAAGCTTTGTGACAATGTGACCTCACTCCCCCTTTCTCTCACCTCAACAACCCCCTTCTAAAAATAATGATAATTCACCCACGAGTTACATCAGCACCTTGTATTCAAGATTCATTAATATTTTGTAATAATCAGAGTGCAAATTGTTTTATAATAACATAGAAGTCGCCTTCTAGAAGATAAAGGTTTTTTAATCAGTCTACAAGATACAAGTTAATATACCTAAAAATAGAAAAAACGTCATGAATTATTGTTTATGTGAAGCGAGATATAAAAATTAAAGGATTATTGTTTAATTGTTTTATAATTATTTATAGATAAGTTAGTTTAACTAAATTACATCTTTTAGTTATAGTTAGACTATTACTTATCTTTTATTTGTAGCAAATAACTATTAAGAGTTTGTTTCATTATCAAATTAGGTTAACTTTGAATTAGGGTTTAATGTTCTATAAAAACTTAAGTAATCCTATTGTTGGCATTGTGCCATATTGGCTACTGGCCTTCGTCATCCTTCTCCACTTTTTCCTTTCTTTGACCCAACTTAGTCCTGCATCATTAGTGAGAGGAAGAAAGGCCACCATTTATGTAAAATGTGTTTACATTGGAAATGGAGAGTACCAACATCATACATAAATATGTAGGCATCACATGGACTCCAATACGGAAATCGGGTATTGGTGGTTTTTAGGTGCCAAGCTTGTCTATCTTTTGAAATAATAAAATACAGGGACACGGCATAAGGATCCAAATTATAGACACGGATACAACACGTCATTTTGACAAAAAGTTAATGTTGTGCAAGAGTTAGCAAAATAATGTCAAACATTTGTGCCTAATTTAATTATAATTGAGAATTAGTTATTAGTCGGGTATATTTAAGTAAAAATTAAATTTGACAAATTTAGTGAAGAATCCGACTCGGATCATACCCATTTTGACACGGTTACTTTCAACTAAAGAGTTCATGTAAGATAGGGTATCAATTCCAATTAAGATTGCAATTTATGACACCTATGAAATTTATGACGCACGCAGACCCGGAAACTCTCTCAAGTCTCAATTCTTTAAAACAAAATAAACATCATACAGCATCCCCCACACACAAAACTTGACTCATTGTAAAATATTCAGACATTGGAATAACTTCTAAAAAGTTCACTTCCTAAAATCTGCAACAAAAACAAAGGTATATCCATTTCTTCCAATGTAGCAGTGAGTAGCACACAAGTGTTCGGTTCCCATGATATTATTCACAATATTTTATACCTTTAGACATGTATCATAACCAATTTTGTTGCTTTGCAAATATCAAAGTGAAACTTCCTTCAATTTCTTAATCAATCCTCGCACAGGGACAACCAACTTATAATAAGACTGCCTAAAACCTATATAACTAGGACAATTTTCAAAGTTTTTTAAACAGATCTTTCCATACTTGGAGAACTCAAAACTTATCCAAAAACACTTGCAAGTTACTGATATCAACATGGATATCATACGGTTACATGTAGTTCCATAGATCTCTAAAGGACAGACCCGTTTAGGCTCTGGTCTCTATGCTTAGGAATCAAGCGGTACACATAAAGCGCCTTACAGAACATCACATATTAAACTAGTAATTGGCTCAATCTACTTTTCATTTTACAAGTTCAGGTGTTTCCTACTTGTTCCATTACTTTTTCCTGCAGATAGCGTGTCAAGTGTTGGGAAAACGATGTGAAAAAGGAATTGCATCATGAACTGAGGAGCTACCAGTTTCTTTTTCCATAACTGAATAAACAATACAAACTGATTAGAAAACCTTCACCACTTCCTCCAACATTAAAACCATTTTATGTAAAAATTCAGCAGTCCCCTAAACAAAATCTTTCAATAGTTTTTTAATATTCTCTCCGTCCCATAAATATTGCAACACAATTTTTTACACAACTTTTAAGAAAATGTTAAACTCTTGTTTGATTTCCTAATTGACCCTTATGAATGAATGGTAAAGAATGCATCAAGATTATGAAGCACAAAAGTTTTAGTTAGTGGAGGGAACTCACTATATATTCAAATGATGAAAGAGATGATTATGGGTAAATTAGTCATATAACTTCACAAAAGGTACTCAAAAAAGAAATGTTGCAAATTTTGTGGGACTTCCTAGAAAGAAATGTGTTTCAATAATTATGGGACGGACAGAGTACTTTCTTTATCTACGGTAACAGCTATGAATGAAAGATTTTTCTTGATCAGAATACAACCGATTCACAAAGCATTAAGCTAATAGATATATATCTGAAGGACTATCAAACATATAGATACCAGTAAAATTGCAAAAACATCACTGAACAAAGTTCTAGCACCATGCCAAATATGTCCAAAAATGAAGAGCAAAGCAAAAGAAGCATGTCCAAAAGTAAACCAACCCCTTGGACTGCTACAAAAAACACCATCATAGTAGTTAACAGAATATCACAATGATTCAGCAAGATTTAAACTAAATAATTTGAGCGCTAAAATGGCAACGGAAAGCTTAATTAAACCCGACCAAACCTACTAACCTGCACACGCGGACTCTGGAAGTCATCCATGGCAGCAGCTAGTGCTGGCAGCACCCTTTGATGGTACTGTACTTGCAAATCCGGTCCCAAATCTGTAGACAACTGCCCAATTGCATTAATTGCAGCCCATCTTACTCGAGCATAGGGGTCTTGAAATGAATTAAGAACCATTGTTACCACTTGCTCCAAATTTTTTATCATCACCTGCAACGGGTTATGAAGATCACATTTTACGGCTTTGGAACACAAACCAAATGCAAACTGATAAACAATGTTTCAAATAAACAAGTGTTTACATCAAGTAATACTAAATTACCTTCGAGCATCCTTCAGCAATCTGTGCAAGTGCAATTAATGCAGCATGATGGTTTTGCCACTCTGGGGCAGCCAAATAAGCCGGCAACTGCTCCGATGCAACAGGAACAATAGTATTCCCTCCCAAAGCAATGGCCAACCGATCCAAACATTCCTGTCCAACACTGTAATTACTAGTCTCTCCGGCATCCTCATCCTCAGTATCCGCAAGATGCCACGCCGGATCATCTTCAATATCTAACAGCATCTTCATCAAAATTGCAAATAACCTGCTAATAAACTGGGGCAATTTCCTCATCATTCCAGGAGCTCTCTCTCTGGCCTCTGCAAGAGTAATCACAAACTCAATGGCCAGATGTCTTGTACCCTCTTCTAAAGTTTCAGCCTCTGCAATTTGCAACATGGACCCCACTACTTCCACTAATTGCCTCCTCAAAAACCTTGGCTCTGTCCCAGCCAATTCAATCATTAATTCTAATGCTTCCTGAGCTGTGGCTTCCTGCCCACAATTCAATGCTTCTGTCAAAGTCCTCATCATCGCAGGCAACAAATCCTGAAAGCGATCACGGTCGCTGGAGCTAGACAAGCACTGAATGAAATTAATAACTGCACTGAGTGCTGCAATTCTTACATCCGAGCTAGACGAAGACGTCAAACACTGTAAAAATACAGTATGTAGGTGCTTTATGTGCGGAATCAGGGTTTCACCTATGTACTGAGACAATTGTGCGAAGATTAAAAATGCGGATTCTTGAAGCTTATGTGAATCCGACGATACGCATTGGAACATGAAAGGTAAGAGCTCCGGCCATCCATTGTCGGGTAAAATCCCAGAAGCAAGTTCCGAAATGGTGTCACAGAGCTTTTTGATAATCGTTTTGGCTTCTTCCCTTTGAACGCAAGAGAGGAAGAACGATTTGAGGGATGACTGAGTTGAAGGAGATAATCGAGGCCATATGTACGAGTCATCACGAGTCAACTGTTTTCTAAGTAGAATAGCGGACATGGCACGGGCTTCAACATGAGGGGAGAACTGGAGGAGGTGAGCGAGTTTCAGAACCAGCGAATTCGGATCGGATTGCTTGCAGAGATTGAAAATCAGTTCGGCTTGCGATCTTTGCTCGTTGGAAGAGGCCATCAAGTGAGAGATTAGGGTTTCAAATGGGGCGGGATCAGGCCCCAAAATCGCTACAAGTTGAGCTTGTTGAATCTGAGTCGACTGTGAAGTATCCATCGCGAAGGCGAGTTACGGTTTTTGGGTTGACAAGGCCGGCGAATCAACAACTCGAGGTGACGGCTGTGGCGCTCTCTCTCTCTCTCTCTCTCTCTCATACACACGCACTGTTTCTCTGTGCGTATATATTATATATATATATATATTTCACAAAATCGATCGCACACACTTTCAGATTATTTAAGGGCATGTTTGGACGGTAAAATATGGTTAATGTGGCCTAATTAGGGCAACAGACACTACTAAATGGATGATTAGCTGTAATTTAGGTGTCAAAATATTTTTGTCCTTTATAATATAATAATGTCAACCTTTTTGGAGGGAAAAGTAAGTGTAGATTATTGACCAAAACTCAAAATTTATGATGTAGTATTGTTAAATCATTCCCAACAGTTTTTCAAATAAACTCTGTATCCAAAATATAAAATACATTAATAAATTATTATTCAATATTTTTCTTGTCCTTATTTAATTTTTTATTTTAATCTCAAAATAGAATTTTACTCTTCAGGGAGCGAGAGAATCAAAAGATCATTATCTATTTATACAAAATGATATTTCACACCCTTATTTTTAGAAAGGGGTAAAGGAATTATCGTCATTTGCAATCTCGTCTTCTAGAGCTTATTCAACGTCCCTTTTCAAAATTATTTCGACGGTCCTCTTCACCAACTATCTTCTTCTCCAAATCTCATTTGCGGTATCTTGAATCATTTAATTTGAATGTATTTTGTAGAAAAACAAAATCTAGGGTTCCAATTTCGATCTTCTTTTTTTGTTTGATTTTGACCTTGTTTGTTTTATGATTTTGACCCCTGTTAGTTTCAATATTTGTTTGATCTTTACATCTTATCTGTAACACCCCCTTCCCGAAAAGAAAAAGGGATATCACGCACAAACATATAAATACAAACCTATAATAAATTTCAAAATATCACCAATTAAATTGAACACCAAATGTCACATACTCCAATTTAAATAGAAGGAACTCTACATTTGTAAGACCCCAACTTATTATAAATAAAATTGAATTTTTCCTTTATTCATTATTCTAAATTAATAAGGTATTAATTTGATATAATGCTTTGGTTATGGGTGAAATGTGCAAATTTTGCAAAATAAGCAAGTGGTTATAAAATATTCATTTTTGTCGGAGAATATTTTTTTTGTCGGGAATCTCCGTACGACGGCGTAGTCATTTGTGGGCCCCATAACGAAAAACGGTTGGATGAAGAAAAATGACAAGTATATGTTTTTATAAATAACGGCGTAGTTGTTACCATTAACACTGTTAAATTACCTGGTGGTTAAAATACGATGTCTGAGTTGTTGCAAAGAAGATGCCAGTATTGCACGATATTTATGAATTATTGATTCTTACGTGAAGAAGGCCACTACTCGATAATTGTTACATGATTTATCGCTCAATATTTTATTGATTGATAATTGTTGCGTTGATATTTTATATTATTGTTGTTCAATAATTGTCAACATTGATATTTCTATTATCGGATCAAAATTCATATTATTTGAATAATATTATTAGATAACATTATTGGCGATGTCTAGAAAGTCGAGAGAGGTTAGGTCATCTAATCAGGCTTGCCAAGTGAGGAGAAATCCTTATTGAAAAGCCCCTCTTTCTTGGGAACTATCTAGTTATCATTATTGTGATTCGTAATATTATTTGTGAATAATTAATTATTGATTTATGTGGCGCCCCAAAATAGGTATACATCACCTAATTCGAGTTGTCAATACATGAATGCGAAACAACTACAACTTTATTATTACAACATATAAAGCTGTGAGTTTAAATGAGATATTGCCATCTGCATAATATCCACACGCAAATAAATCCCCATCATAATTATTGATACATTATTTTACAAAATGGTGAGGACTACTAAACAACTCTCTAGAACCTTCCTTCCATACCTTGACTAAGACTCGCATACATTCTCGCCTCACGAGAGAAAAAATGGAACAACAGGGAAAAGGGTGAGCTCAACTAGCCCGGTAAAGAATATTATGACTAAGATAATATACAACAAATTATCGTTAGTCTTCAACAGGAAAAATCTAATAGAATCTGATAGACAACAAATTTTAATTCAATATTCGGCATGGAAATAATAATTCATTAGGAGAGTTAAGTAGAGAATGCAACTACTATCTTCTATGTATGAATTTAAAAGTTCATCGCGTATCTTTTATCCCTGTAACATCAATCGATATATATCTAGAATCAAATATTCATCTTTTTGCACCACAGCCAAAGATATTCATCGATTAAGTCATGTTCATCTAAACACTGTTCATCTTTGCACTACTACCAAAGATATTCATCGAAATCATTCATCTTTGCACTACTGAGCCAAAGATATTCCATAATATCATCATTTAAGACCGAGGATGATGAAAATATTTTTAAAGCGAATCCGGTGAAACAAAATGACAAGGATTAAGGATTAAGGATTCGTCTTTTTGTTTTATCCACGTCCAAAAAAAACCTCAAAAATAATCATAGTGGTGTAAAATTCAAGAATGATCAAATCATGGATACAATCAAAGCTAGTATCCGAATAGATATTTTGGACGAAAAGAAATTTTTTATTTTTGATGAATAGTGTCGTATTTCGTGAATAGTCTTGAGTATCGTGAATAAGTAACTCAGACACCAAAAGTTCAAATTTGATAAAAACTTGGATCAATATTTCAACATAATGATATTGAAGAAATAATATCATTACGAAAAATAATATCCTTTACCTCACAAAGACAAGACTTCTAGTTGAAAACAGGATATAGACTATGACTTGAACTTTCAGACCAGTATAGCAATACTCAAAGTATACTCAAAATACTCACAAGAATACGCCGATAATATAGAGAGAGAAAACTTGATTTTCGGTGTGATTTTCAATTCTAACCCAAGACCCTATTTATAGGAAATTGCTTAGAACACCAAAGCAGAAAATTTAATATAATAATATTATATATATTACAAATTCTTTACACACACTTAGCATCTGAAATCAGCAATCTTAACACATGTTAAATGAGTCCCAACAATGTAAAAAACGTTTTTGTAATTAAAAATATTTTAAACTTCCAAAAATTAATTATTTCTGAGCTTTAGAACTTCAATATTTCATAATAAATAGCCCTTTTATCAGAAAATTCGAATCTCATGAATTTTATAGGAAATTCAATTCTACAACTTTGCAGAAGAAAGTTTTTCCAAATTTCAAACGAAATTGATAAAAGGAAATTCACAAAGCAGGCGATTTTACAAAATTTATAATCAAATTTGATTCGATAAATGGGGTCCATAAACATGTTTAACATGTTTTAAACATTTATTGCAACAAAAATACTCTTCCTCCTCGTATACTCATATATCCCACATTCGTTGTAAAAATATCACCATTATTATATTATTAAAATATAATAATACATTTAAATGAATTATCTTATCAGAAAAAGATAAAATTTCAATTTTCAACAATTGTCACATTAAAATTTTCTCCATCTATATCCACATAAAATCAATATTTTTCTCATCATATGAATCAATAATTAATTATTCACAAATAATATTCTGAGAATCACAATATTGACATGAGGCGGTTCAGGGAAGAGGGCTTTCCAATAAGAATTTCTCCTTCTGGCGCCATGCAATTAGGTGACCAAACCTCTCCTTAGATGTAACTTTCTAGACATTGCCAATAATGTTATCTAATAATATTATTAGGATAATATGAATTATTGCATCGATAATAAAAAATATTGTGTAATGAAAATTATTGAAACAACAACAATATAAAATATCAACGCAAAGCAATTATTAAATCGATAAAATCTTGAGCAATAATTCAGTAACCATTATTAAGTAGTGCCTTCACGTAAGAATCAATAATTGGTGCAATCACCGTATACTTCTTGTGTTTTAACCACACGAGTATTTTAACTTGATAATAGCAGTAATAACTACTGTAGATTATTTTTAAACAACTTATATTTATTGTTTTCTTCATCCAATCGCTTTTTTAGTTATGGGGCCCACAAAATCTTTGCGCTTCATACAAATATTCCCACAAATGAAAGAATATTCCACAACCAAACGAATATTCCCAAACAACAATGAATATTTTATAACCACTTGCTTATTTTGAAATATTTGCGTATTTTACCCATAACTATCCACATTAATCAAATCAACCCTTACTATTTCAAAATAGAAAATTAAATTTCATTAATAATAAATTGGGGTCTTACAACCTCCCTCCTTATGAAATTTCGTCCTCGAAATTGACGTACATATCGTGTGTTTGAAAAGGTGAGGATACCTCGCTTTCATTTCCGTTTCAATTCCCGTGTCATTTCTCTATAGCATGATTCCTCCACAAAACTTTAACTTGTGGTATGACCTTTCTTGGCGTAGGGACATGCTCCTTCCTATCCAAGATCTTAACAGTACCTCCTCATACGTTAAGTCTTTATTATTTCGTCCGGTTCTAACTCTATAACGTGGTTCGGGTCTTTCACATATTTACGAAGTATAGATATGTGAAACACATTATGAACACGAGACATACTCGGAGGTAACGCAAGTCTATAGGCTACATTTCCTACTCGGTCAAGAATTTGAAATGGACCGATAAATCGTGGATTGAGCTTTCCTCTCTTTCCAAATCTTGTAACTCCCTTCCATGGAGAAACTCATGACAATACATGATCCCCTATACTAAATTCCACGCCCTTTCGATGAAGATCCGCATAACTCTTTTGTCGATCTTGTCTTGCTTTTTATATCGTTGTCGAATCATTTAGATCTTTTCGGAGTCACACATCGTCTTAACTCGGGTCCCAACAATGTTGCTTCACCCACCTCATCCCAACATATTGGAGAGCGACACTTTCGTCCATATAATGCTTCAAATGGAGCCACACCTATACTTGCACGATAAGCTGTTGTTGTAGGAGAATTCCATCAATGGTAAATACTTATCCCAAGCGCCTTGAAGCTTCAGGACACAGAGTCTTAATAGATCTTCAAGAGTTTGAATAGTCCTCTCTCGATTGTCGTCTGGTTTGGGGATGGTATGCCGAACTAAATCGCAAATCCGTGCCCATAGCTTTTTTGCAAGCTAACCCAAAATCTTGAAGTGAATCTTGGGTCACGATCCGAAACTATGGATCTTGGCATGCTATGCAACCTCACAATCTCATTCACATCATACTAAAGCAAGACGTTCAAGGGAATAAGTCTCCGTATCGGCAAGAAATGAGCAGACTTGGTTAATCTATCAACAATAACCCAAATAGCATTGATGCCTTGAGAAACCGTAGGAAGACCCAGAACTTGAAATCCATGGTAATGTGTTCCACTTCCATTTCGGAATCTCGAGTGGTTCTAACGGACCCTTAGGTACTAGATGCTCGCTTTACACGTTGACAAGTTAAACACATTGAGATAAACTTTGCAATCTCTCTTCATATTGTTCCACCAAAATGTATGTCAAGATCACGATACATTTTAGTACTTCCAGGATGGATTGCAAATGGTGTATTGTGTGCCTCCATCATAATCTTGTACTTCAAATCAGAGTCGTTAGGGACACAAAGTGTGGAGTGGACTCGAAGTATTCCTTCTTCATCAATTCTCGCTTAGGAATAGCTCCTTCTTGTACTTTCTTTTTCATACGCATCGATCTCAAGATTCGGTGGCTTGAAAGCAACCTTAACTTTTCTATTAAAGTTGGCTCTACGCGTATACTTGACATCATCGCACTTGTTCCTGAATATGATCTTCTACTCAACGCGTCAGCTACCACGTTCGCTTTTCCAGGATGGTATTGAATAGTGTGGTCGTAGTCTTTCAATAGCTCGAGGCAACGTCGTCATTGCTGCAGCATGTTGAGTTCTCTTTTAGTGAAGAAATATTTAAGGCTTTTATGGTGCGAATATATCTCCACTTTCTCCCATATAGATAGTGCCTCCGGATCTTTTAAGTTGAAAACGATTGCGGCCTAACTCTAGATCATGAGTAGGATAATTCCTCTCATATTCTTTAAGTTGTCATGAGGCATAAAGGCTATGACTTTCCCACGTTGCATGAGAACACATCCTAACCCTTTGGTGAAGCATCATTTGTAGATAACAAATCCATCCGAACCGGATGGTATTGTTAGAACAGTGCGAAATAAGTCTCTCTTAAGCTCTTGGAAACTCTTCTCGCATTCTTCGCTCCAAATGAATTTTGTATCCTTCCGAGTTTAATTTGGGTTAATGGAGTAGCGATTCGAGAAAACCCTTCCACGAATCTCCGATAATAACCGCCTAAGCCCAAAAAGCTACGTGACTTGATCACGACTTGGTTGCTCTAACTTTGTATTGCTTCAATCTTGGCGGGTCCACGGATACTCCATGTTTTGACACTGCGTGCCCAAGAAATGCTACTTCCTCAAGCCCGAACTCGCATTTCTTCAATTTGGCATATAGTTTGTTTTCACGAAGCCTTTGGAGTACCAAATTTCAAATGGTGCTCATGATCTTCACGACTTTTGGAATATATGAGGATGTCATCAATAAAGACAACAACAAACCGATCCAAATATTCCTTGAATACTCGGTTCATCATATCCATGAAAAGCGCAGGAGCATTAGTCAATCCGAAAGACATGACTAAGAATTCATAATGCCGCATCTTAGAAGTTCTAAAGGCGGTCTTTGGAATATCCTCGATTCTAATCTTGGTGATGATATCCGTAAGCGAAGATCGATTTTGAAAAGAATTGTGCCCTTGCAATGGTCAAACAAGACATCAATACGAGGTAGAGGATACCTATTCTTGATGGTGACATGGTTCAATTCCGATAGTCAATACAAAGTCGCATACTCCCGTCTTTCTTCTTTACTGAATAAAAGCAGGAGCACCCCAAGGAGATGTCTTGGGGACGAATGAAACCGATGTCCAACAATTCTCGTAGTTGGACCTTTAACTCTGAAGTTCAATAGGAGCCATTCGATATGGGGTTTTAGAAATGGGCTTTATACGAGTTCAAGATCAATAAAGAATTCAACTTCACGTTACGGGGTAGACCAGGAAGTTCTTCAGAAATACGTCGGGAAAGTCGATAACAACAGGAATATTATTCAAATTTGGCGTGTCTTTATTCAAATCCATAACATGGGCTAAGAAAGCTCGACATCCGCTTTTCAATAAACGAATAGCTTTATGATTAGATATGACAATGATTGATTTTAATGGTTTAGTTGCTTGAATTCGCATAACATGGTTGGTTAGGAATATGAAAACTAACAACCTTACGAAAACAATCAATTTTGGCATGATGAGTAGTTAACCAATCAATCCCTAAAATCACATCAAAAGCAAGTATCTTTAAAGAGATAAGGTCAACGAGGTAAGGTGATGGTGCCAACTTGAATTAAACAAGATTTATAAGCAAAGTGAATGTGATGAAAGTTTCTCCTAACTGAGTTTCCACGAGATAGGTCAAAGTCTAATTTCTTGAGTCAAGTTTAAATGTTGAGCACATGCAGGAGAGATAAATGAATGGGTATACCCAGGTATCAAGTAAGGTATAAACTTCGCAAGAATTTATAAATAGCTTACCCGTGATCACCTCATTTGGGTTCTCGCATTTTGACCGATCACAACAAACGCCTCTTCCGGGCAGATTGACTTTGACTTTTTCGGGACGATCTTTTTGAGTCACAAATCCCCATTGAACTAGGTTTATTCTGCATCAATCTCGGCGATATGTCATTCCTTTCCACAATTATAGCATACCTTGAACTGTGGGCGGTTTGGTGATATGTCCCTCTTTTCCGCATTTGTAGCATATATGAACGGTGGTCGGTTCTCTCTCCTTAGAACCGGTTGTTCTTTGGCATAATCGTCTTCACATGGTCGTTGTTAAATCTCCTATTTTTAAAATCTCCTCCGACTCGCTTCTTCTATTTTCATGGCCATGATTACCACGAGTGGTTACCATTTTGTCCGTCTGTTTCTTTCTCCATTGGTTATCATTATTACATTGATCGCTATCTCCAGTACGATCCTGGTTATGGTCCTCGGTTGAACATACTCGTTATCTCTTTCTAACAATTGAGCCCTCATTAACAACATCCTCGAAGAGAGAAAATTTATGAGAAATGAGATATATTGTCGTATGGGTTTCAAACCTCTGAAACATCCGCGCGTCATCGTTCCTCATTCTCCACCAAATGAGGTGCAAACACGGATAACTCGCAAACTTTGCCTCGTCATTGAGACACCGTCATGTTGTTTTGTTCTAATCGATGAACTCCACTTCCTTCATATAGCGAACACTTTTAGGAAAGTATTTGTCAATAAATAGTTTCAAACGTCTCCCAAGAGACATCTTTGAGAAAAGGTTTGGATGGGTACGCTTCACGAGACTCCCACCATGATACGCTTACCGCCATGGAACATAAAGGTGGCGAATGGAACCTTCATTCTCAGGTGCATCCCAAGACATCGAATATCTTGGTAATTTGCTTGACCCATGTTTCCGCTTGGCATGATCGGATCTGGCTTTCCCTTAAATTCTGGTGGTCCCAACTCTTTGAACTGCTTGGCTATGACAACCCGTGAATTGCTATCATTTCCTCCTGTATTTTGAACACGAGTCTCACAAATCGATTTTGCATGAACTGCAAAAAGCTTCTAAACATCCCTCGTTCATCATCTACTCGGTGGTGTTGTTCACGGGAGGAACATTGCCCGACTGTTGCACGTTTTCCTCGTTGGTGAGTCTGAGCGTCTCCACAATCTCATTTCTATTGTTAATATTCTCAATCGACATTCTCAAATCGTCATAAAACAAGGGTTAATTAAGGAAATCAATATATCACATAATATCCCTATATACTGACCAACTAACAAATAAGCTTAGGTAGGACACACTAGCGAAGGATTTACTCGTCTCTCCCCTCCTAGTTCTATTCCCCGATCTCCGCCAGAGATCATATCCCTAAGCTCTGATACCAACTGTGACGCCCCCAAAATAGGTATACATTGTGACGCCCCCAAAATAGGTATACACAACACCCATTCTGAGTCGCCAAATACATGGTACAAGAAGCAAACTACAACTTCAATATCACAACAGTAAAACTGTGAGTTTAAATACAAATATTATCTTCTAGACAATATCTATACTCAAATAAATCCTCATCACATTTATTGATACATTATTTTACAAAAATGGTGAGGACTACTAAACAATCCTTTCTAAAACCTTCATTCCATACCCCGAGCTGCAGTACTTGCTATATTCTCGCCTCCCCGAGAAGAATGGAACAAAAAGAAAAGGGTGAGCTCAACTAGCTCAAGAAGAATACTATGACTAAGATAATATACAACAAATTATCGTTAGTCTCCAACAGGAAAAATCGATAGAATCTGATAGACAACAAGTTTTGAGATCAATATTCGCAGTGAAATAATAATTCATAGAAGAGTTACGTGAGAGAATGAAATCTACTATAATCTATGAATTTAACAATCCATCATCAATATTTTATCCTGTAACATCAATCAATATTCATCTCAAATCAAATATTCATCTTTGCACTACTGAGGCCAAAGATATTCATCAATCGGTCATGTTCATCTCAACACTGCTCATCTTTGCACTAAAGGCCAAAGATATTCATCGATCGGTCATGTTCATTTAAACACTGTTCATCTTTGCTTTCAGGTGCCAAAGATATTCTTCGAAATCATTCATCTTTGCACTACAAAGCCAAAGATATTCAATAATATCATCATTTAAGACCGAGGATGATGAAAATATTTTTAAAGAACGAATCGGTGAAACAAAATGACAAGGATTAAGGATTAAGGATTCGTACTTTGTTTTATCCATGTCCAACAATACCTCAAAAATAATCATAGTGGTGTAAAATTCAAGAATGATCAAAACATGGATACAATCAAAGCTAGTATCCGTAATAGATATTTTAGACGAAAAGAAGAAATTTTATTTTTCGATGAATAGTGCAGTATTCGTGAATAATGTCAGATATCGTGAATAGTGCCAGTATACATGAATAGTAACTCGACACCAAAAGATAGAAATTCCAAAAAAACATTTTCACGCTTCATTAATAGTACTCGTGAATAGTAACTCGTGAATAAGTAACTCATGAATAGTAACTTCGTGAATAGTAACTCATGAATAGTAACCTGAGCATGAAAAAGTTCCAAATTTGATAAAACTTCAGATCAACATTTCAAAGATAATGATATGAAGAAATAATATCATTACTGAAAAAAATAATATCCTTACCTCAAAGAATCAAGATTACCGGAAGGAAAGGTCGGAAGTGATCTTTGAATGAAACTTATCTTGAGCAAAGAACTCTCAAAGTATCTAAATACTCACAAAATAAGCTCAATAATATAGAGAGAAAGAGAAAACTTTGTTTCGGTGTGATTTTCAATTCTAACTTAGCCCTCTATTTATAGGAAAATGTTAGCCGCCAAGCGAGACTTGACTCGCTACTGATGATGGCTTTTACCGCTACTATTGCCACCCACCACATTTGAAATAAAATTCAGCACATTTTTTCACCAACCACAAGTGGGGCCCACCAATTCTAGAATTTTCCACCAAAATCATTTATAACCTAATTTCGAATCGGTCACCTCTTAAAATTCATAATAAATTATATCGCTCATCTTTAACGGTTCAAAATTTGTGGACATATACTAAACTTATATATGTATAACATATCCAAAAATTTCAACGATCCAAACGGTCGGATTAAAAATTATAACTCACTTAATAAAGCTATAATAATAACCGATTTGATCTTTTAATACCTCCAATCCAACAAAATACAAATAAAACATCTCAAAGATTAATTCCTTCATTAATAACCACATAAATAAATACATCATTTATATTCATATAAAATAAATATTTCCTTATCATATGAATCAATAATTAATTATTCACAAATAATATTACGAATCATTTTTATGACAATGACGGCTATTCCTCAGAAAGAGGGGCTTTCCGATAAGGATTTCTCCTTCATTGGCGCCGCAATTAGGTGACCAAATCTCTCCTCGACAGAACTTTCTAGACATTGCCAATAATGCTATCTAATAATATTATTCAAATAATATGAATTATTGATCCGATAATGGAAAATCTTGTGCGATGACAATTATTGAACAACAATAATATAAAATATCAACGCAGCAATTATTGAATCAATAAAATAAAATATTGAGCAATAAGAATTCACTCGTGAAAATTATTGAGTAGTGCCTTCTTACGTAAGGATCAATAATTCAACAATATTGTGCAATCTTTGTGTCTTCTTTCATGCAACCACGCCAGACATCGTATTTTAACCACCGGGTATTCCAACGGTCTTAATTCAGAATAACTACGCCAGTTATTTATAACCACCCAAACTTTATCGTTTTCCTCATCCAATCGCTTTCGTTATGGGGCCCATACATGGTGGCTACTACGTCGCATTTAATATTCCCGACAAAGACGAATATTCCACGACCAAACGAATATTCCCCGACAAAAATGAATATTTTATAACCACTTGCTTATTTTGAAATATTTGCGTATTTAACCGCTAACTATCCACATTAATCAAATCAACCCTTACTATTTCAAAATAATAAATAAAGAAAATTCCTTTTATTTAAAAAATTTGAGGTCTTACAACCTCCCTCCTTATGAAATTTCGTCCTCGAAATTGACGACGCGATCGGTGTTTGAAAAGGTGAGGATACCTCACTTTCATTTCGCATTTCCAATTCCCGTGTCATTTCCTCTATAACATGATTCCTCCACAAAACTTTAACTTGTGGTATGACCTTTCTTGGCGTAAGACATGCTCCTTCATATCCAAGATCTTGTGGTACCTCCTCATACGTTAAGTCTTGGCTATCTCGTCCGGTTCTAACTCTATAACGTGGTTCGGGTCTTTCACATATTTCTGAAGCATGATATATGAAACACATTATGAACACGAGACATACTTGGAGGTAACGCAAGTCTATAGGCTACATTCTACTACTCGGTCAAGAATTTGAAATTGACCAATAAATCGTGGATTTGAGCTTTCCTCTCTTCCCAAATCTTGTAACTCCCTTCCATGGAGCAACTCATGATAATACATGATCGCTACACTAAATTCCACGTCCTTTCGATGCAGATCCGCATAACTCTTTTGTCGATCTTGTCGCTTTGTATATCGTTGTCGAATCATTTGGATCTTTTCGGTGAGTCATATCGTATTTAACTCGGGTCCCAACAATGTTGCTTCACCCACCTCATCCCAACATATTGGAGAACGACATTTTCGTCCATATAATGCTTCAAATGGAGCTACACCTATACTTGCACGATAATTTGTTGTTGTAGGAGAATTCTACCAATGGTAAATACTTATCCTAACCGCCTTGAAGTCTAGGACACGAGAGTCTTAATATATCTTCAAGAGTTTGAATAGTCCTCTCTCGATTGTCTAAAATCCGTTTGGGGATGGTATCTTAACTAAATCGCAAATTGCGTGCCCATAGCTTTTTGCAAGCTAACCCAAAATCTTGAAGTGAATCTTGGGTCACGATCCAAAACTATGGATACTGAGCATGCCATGCAACCTCACAATCTCATTCACGTACATACTAGCAAGACGTTCAAGGGAATAAGTCTCCCGTATCGGCAAGAAATGAGCAGATTTGGTTAATCTATCAACAATAACCCAAATAGCATTGATGCCTTGAGAAACCGTAGGAAGACCCGTAACGTAAATCCATGGTAATGTGTTCCCACTTCCATTAGGAATCTCAAGTGGTTGCAACGGACCCTTAGGTACTAGATGCTCCGCCTTTACACGTTGACAAGTTAAACACATTGAGATAAACTTTGCAATCTCTCTCTTCATATTGTTCCACCAAAATGTATGTCGAAGATCACGATACATTTTAGTACTTCCAGGATGGATTGCAAATGGTGTATTGTGTGCCCCCATCATAATCTTGTACTTCAAATCGAGTCGTTAGGAACACAAAGTCTCAGAGTGGACTCAAGTATTCCTTCTTCATCAATTCTCGCTTAGGAATAGCTCCTTCAGACTTTCTTCTTCATACGCATCGCCCGGCCCATTGGCTTGAAGCGACTTTAACTTTATCGATTAAAGTCGATTATACTCGTATATCATCACGTGGGTACCTAGAGTTTTCATCTCCATCTCTATTATTTGTAAATTATACTGAAATTAGTCTTTGACAATATCATTATTACTCAGACTTCAGATACGATCTTCTACTCAACACGTCTACTACCACGTTCGCTTTTCCAAGATGGTATGGTCGTAACATGTCTTTGAAATGAATCTCCTCTTGAGTTCTTGAAGCTCTTCCCACATTCCTTGCTCCATTCGAATTTTGTATCTCTACGAGTCAATTTGAGTTAATGGAGTAGCGATTCGAGAATATCCTTCAACGAATCTCTCGATAATAACCAACTAAGCCTGAAAGCTACGTATTTCGATTCTCGACTTAGGTTGCTCTCTCAATCGTGACTCATATCCCAATCTTGGATAAGACGTCACAATGACACCTATCGATTTACTATCGCATCGAATATGGCGCCCCTACAGAGAGTTCGCAGGTGAATTCCACAAAGGAAGTCACAAGATAAAGGCTCGGTACCAAATTTATAGTTGAATTTTTAACTCGAACTTCAATAGGAGCCATTCGATATGAGATTTTAGAAATGAGTTTTGTCTGGGTTCAAAGTCGATACAAAATTTAATATCGAAGCTTTGGGAGTAAGCAAGAAATTCTTGAGAAAATACGTCGGGAAAAATCAATAACAACAAGAATATTATTCAAATCGGCGTGTTTTTATTCAAATCCATAACATGGACTAAGAAAACTTGACATCCGTAATAAACGAATGACTTCATGGCTCGATATGAAAATGTTTGACTACAATGGTTTGATTGCTTGAATTGAATAACAAAGTTGCTTAGGAATATGAAAACTAACAACCTTACAAAAGAAATCAATTTGGCATGATGAGTAGTTAACCTTAAAATCACATCAAAAGCAAATATCTCTATAGAAATAAGGTTAATGAGGTAATGTGATAGTGCCAAACTGAATCAAGCAAGATTTCTAAACAACGGATGTAATGAAAGTTTCTCCTAACTGAGTCTCCATAAATAGGTCAAAGTCTAATTTCTCCGTAGTCAAGTTCAAACGTTGAGCACAAGCAAGAGAGATAAAAGAATGGGTAGAAGCAGGATCTAGTAAGGTATAAACTTCGCAAGAATTTATAATTAACTAACTGAAGTCTTAACTTCGTCGGGTTCCTCAGATTTTGACCGGCCACGACAAACGCTTCTTCCAAGAACCGTTGACTTTGACTTTTACGGGACATCCTTTTGAGTCACCATTTCATTGGATTGGGTTTCGATATCGTCATAATCTCGAAGCGATATGTCATTCTTTTCCACAATTATATCATACCTTAAAGCTGTTGTGGGCGGCCAATGATATGTCCTCTTTCCCAGATTTGTAACATACGACCGGTGGTCGTTTCTCCTCCCTTAAAACTAGTTCATCTTGGCTACCGACGTCTTCAAATGGTCGTTGTTGAATCTTCTCTTTTTAAAATCTCCTCCCGACTCGCTTCTTCTATTTTCATGGCCACGATTACCACCGAGTGGTTACCGCCTTTGTCCGTATTCTTCTTTCTCCATTTGGTTATCGTTATTACGATGACTACTATCTTGAGATGATCCACGGTTATGGTCCCTCGGTTGAACGTACTTCGTTATCTCGCTTCTAACAACTGAGCCACATTTGACAACATCCGAATAGAGAGAAAATTTATGAGAAATGAGATATTGGCGTATGTCGGGTTTCAAACCTCTAAGAAACATCCGCGTCATCGTTCCTCATTCTCCACCAAATGAGGTGCAAACACGGATAACTCCATGAACTTCGCCTCGTCTTTGGGACACCGTCATGTTATTCGCTTCTAGTCTAAAAACTCCACTTCCTTCATATGACGAATACTTTCGTGGAAGTACTTGTCATTGAATCATTTCTGAAATGTCTCCATGACATCTTGCCGTTGGTATTTGGATGGTACGCTTCGCAGATGAGACTCCCAAAGAATCGCTTCGCCACGAACATAAAAGTAGCGAATGGAACCTTACGTTCCTCCGCATCCCAAGACATCGAATATCTTGGTAATTTGCTTAACCCATGTTTCCGCCATGATCGGATCCGCTTTCCTTAAATTTTGGTGGTCCCAACTCTTTGAGCTGCTTGGCTATGACAACCCGTGAATTGCTATCATTTCTCCTCAGTATTTTGAACACGAGTCTCCCTCGTCGATTTTTGCATGAACTCGAAAAAGCTTCTAAACATCCCCTCGTTCATCAACTACTCGGTGGTGTTGTTTCACAGGAGGAACATTGCCACTGTTCTGACGTTCTCCTCGTTGGTGAGTCTGAGCATCTCCACGGTCTCATTTACTCCACTATTAATATTCTCGTTCGACATTCTCAAATACCGTCATAAAATAAGGGTTAATTAAGGAAATCAATATATTACATAATATCCCTATATATCTTGACTTCAACTAACAAATAAGCTTAGGTAGGACACACTAGCGAAGGATTTTACTCGTCTCTCCCTCCTAGTTCTATTCCCCGATCTCCGCCAGAGATCATATCCCTAAGCTCGATATCAACTGTGGACGCCCCCAAAATAGGTATACACAACACCCATTCTGAGTCGCCAAATACATGGTACAAGAAGCAAACTACAACTTCAATATCACAACAGTAAAACTGTGAGTTTAAATACAAATATTATCTTCTAGACAATATCTATACTCAAATAAATCCTCATCACATTTATTGATACATTATTTTACAAAAATGGTGAGGACTACTAAACAATCCTTTCTAAAACCTTCATTCCATACCCCGACTCGTACTTGCTATATTCTCGCCTCCTGAGAAGAATGGAACAAAAAGGAAAAGGGTGAGCTCAACTAGCTCAGTAAAGAATACTATGACTAAGATAATATACAACAAATTATCGTTAGTCTCCAACAGGAAAAAATCTGATAGAATACAATAGACAACAAGTTTCAGATCAATATTCGCAGCGGAAATAATAATTCATAGAAGAGTTACGTAGAGAATGAAATCTACTATAATCTATGAATTTAATAAATCCATCATCAATATTTTATCCCTGTAACATCAATCAATATTCATCTCAAATCAAATATTCATCTTTGCACTACAGGCCAAAGATATTCATCAATCGGTCATGTTCATCTCAACACCTGTTCATCTTTGCACTAAAGGCCAAAGATATTCATCGATCGCCTATCATGTTCATTTAAACACTGCTCATCTTTTCACTTCTGGGCCAAAGATATTCTTCAGAAATCATTCATCTTTGCACTACACAGCCAAAGATATTCAATAATATCATCATTTAAGACCGAGGATGATGAAAAATATTTTTAAAGAACGAATCCAAAGGAAACAAAATGACAAGGATTAAGGATTAAGGATTTCGTACTTTGTTTTATCCATGTCCAACAATACCTCAAAAATAATCATAGTGGTGTAAAATTCAAGAATGATCAAAACATGGATACAATCAAAGCTAGTATCCGGAATAGATATTTTGGACGAAAAGAAGAAATTTTATTTTTTCGATGAATAGTGCCAGTATTCGTGAATAGTCAAGATCACGTGAATAAGGCCGTATACATGAATAGTAAACCGACACCAAAAGATAGAAATTCCACAAAAAAACATTTTCACGCTTCACGTAATAGTACTCGTGAATAGTAACTCGTGAATAGTAACTCATGAATAGTAACTCGTGAATAGTAACTCATGAATAGTAACCCGACATGAAAAAGTTCCAAATTTGATAAAAACTTCAGATCAACATTTCAAAGATAATGATATTGAAGAAATAATATCATTACGAAAAAAATAATATCCCTTACCTCAAAGAATCAAGATTTACTTGGAAGGAAAGGTCAGGAAGTGATCTTTGAATGAAACTTATCTTGAACAAAGAACTCTCAAAGTATCTAAATACTCACAAAATACTCAATAATATAGAGAGAGAAAGAAAACTTTGTTTCGGTGTGATTTTCAATTCTAACTTAGCCTCTATTTATAGGAAAATGTTAGCTTACCAAGCGAGACTTGACAAGCACACGATGGCTTTACTCGCTACTATTGCCACCCACCACATTTGAAATAAAATTCAGCACATTTTTTCACCAACCACAAGTGGGGCCCATCAATTCTAGAATTTTCCACCAAAATCATTTATAACCTAATTTCTGAATCAGTCACCTCTTAAAATTCATAATAAATTATACGCTCATCTTTAATTCGGTTCAAAATTTGTGGACATATACTCAACTTATATATGTATAACATATCAAAAAATTTCAACGATCCAACTATTTCGGATTAAAAATTATAACTCACATAATAAAGCTATAATAACACCGATTTGATCTTTTAATACCTCCAATCCAACAAAATACAAATAAAACATCTCAAAGATTAATTCCTTCATTAATAACCACATAAATAAATCCATCATTTATATTCATATAAAATAAATATTTCCTTATCATATGAATCAATAATTAATTATTCACAAATAATATTATGTAATCACATTTATAACAACCAGTTTGTTTCCAGGAAAGAGGGGCTTTCAGATAAGGATTTCTCCTCATGGCGGCGCAATTGGGTGACCAAACCTCTCCTTATGTAACTTTCTAGACATTGCCAATAATGCTATCTAATAATATTATTCAAATAATATGAATTATTGATCCGATAATGGGAAATCTTGTGCGATGACAATTATTGAACAACAATAATATAAAATATCAACGCAAAGAATTATTGAATCAATAAAATAAAATATTGAGAATTCACTCGTGAAAATTATTGAGTAGTGGCTTCTTCACGTAAGGATCAATAATTCAATAATCTTTATGCAATACCGTAGTATGCCATGCAACCACGCCGTATTCTTGTATTTTAACCACGGGTATTCCAAGCGATCTTAATTGGTAATAACCACGTGTTATTTATAACCACCCAAACTTTGTCATTTTCCTCATCCAATCGTTTTCCGTTATGGGGCCCATATATCGCTGCAGGTAAATGCACGAATATTCCCAAGCGATCACGAATATTCCACGACCAAACGAATATTCCCGGCACAAAAATGAATATTTTATAACCACTTGCTTATTTTGAAATATTTGCGTATTTAACCCCTAACTATCCACATTAATCAAATCAACCCTTACTATTTCAAAATAATAAATAAAGGAAATTCCTTTTTATTTAAAAAATTTTTGGTCTTACAACCTCCCTCCTTATGAAATTTCATCCTCGAAATTGACGTACGTACCTGGTGTTTCGAAAAGGTGAGGATACCTCACTTTCATTTCCGTTTCCAATTCCCAGGTCATTTCCTCTATAACATGATTCCTCCACAAAACTTTAACTTGTTGTATGACCTTTGCGCGTAAGACATGCTCCTTCCTATCCAAGATCTTGACAGGTACCTCCTCATACGTTAAGTCTTGGCTATCTCGTCCGGATTTCTAACTCTATAACGTGGTTCGGGTCTTTCACATATTTCTGAAATATGGATATGTGAAACACATTATGAAACACGAGACATACTTGGAGGTGCTTGTGAAGTCTATAGGCTACATTTCCTACTCGGTCAAGAATTTGAAATGGACCAATAAATCGTGGATTTGAGCTTTCCTCTCTTCCCAAATCTTGTAACTCCCTTCCATGGAGCAACTCGCAATAATACATGATCGCCTACACTAAATTCCACGTCCTTTCAATGCAGATCCGCATAACTCTTTTTGTCGATCTTGTCTTGGTTTGTAAATGTTGTAGCGCCCCAAAATAGGTATACATCACTATTCTCGAGTTGTCGATACATGGTACGTAAACAACTACAACTTTATTATTACAACATATAAAACTGTGAGTTTAAATACGAGATATTGCCATCTAGACAATATCCACACGCAAATAAATCCCCATCATAATTATTGATACATTATTTTACAAAAATGGTGAGGACTACTAAACAACTCTCTCTAGAACCTTCCTTCCATACCCGACTAGTACTTTCGCTACATTCTCGCCTCCCGAGAAGAAAAATGGAACAACAGGAAAAGGGTGAGCTCAACTAGCCGGAAAAAAGAATATTATGACTAAGATAATATACAACAAATTATCGTTAGTCTTCAACAGGGAAAAATCTAATAGAATACAATGACAACAAATTTTAATTCAATATTCGCAATGAAATAATAATTCATTAGGAGAGTTAAGTAGAGAATGCAACTACTATCTTCTATGTATGAATTTAAAAGTTCATCGTCTATCTTTTATCCTTGTAACATCAATCAATATATATCTAGAATCAAATATTCATCTTTGCACTCTGAGCCAAAGATATTCATCGATTAGTCAGTATTCATCTAAACACTGTTCATCTTTGCACTACTACCAAAGATATTCATCGAGAAATCATTAATCTTTGCACTAAAAGCCAAAGATATTCCATAATATCATCATTTAAGCATCGAGGATGATGAAAAATATTTTTAAAGAAAGCGAATCCGATTGAAACAAAATGACAAAGGATTAAGGATTAAGGATTCGTACTTTGTTTTATCCACGTCCAAAAATACCTCAAAAAAATAATCATAGTGGTGTAAAATTCAAGAATGATCAAATCATGGATACAATCAAAGCTAGTATCCGAATAGATATTTTTGAATAAAAGAAATTTTTTATTTTTTGATGAATAGTGTAAGATTCGTGAATAGTCTTAGATATCGTGAATAGTAACTCAGACACCAAAAGTTCAAATTTGATAAAAACTTCAGATCAATATTTCAACATAATGATATTGAAGAAATAATATCATTACTGAAAAATAATATCCTTTACCTCACAAAGACAAGACAGTTGAAACACCTGGGATATAAAGTATGACTTGAACTTGCCTCAGAGTATAGCAATACTCAAAGTATACTCAAAATACTCACAAGAATAAACGCCGATAATATAGAGAGAAAACTTGAGTTTCGGTGTGATTTTCAATTCTAACCTAAGCACACCTATTTATAGGAAATTCGCTTAGAACAAAGCGAGAAAATTTAATATAATAATATTATATATATTACAAATTTTTTACGCACACTTAGCATCTGAAATCAGCAATCTTAACACATGTTAAATGAGTCCCAACAATGTAAAAAACGTTTTTGTAATTAAAAATATTTTAAACTTCCAAAAATTAATTATTTGAGACTTGAACTTCAATATTTCATAATAAATAGCCTTTTATCGAAAAATTGAATCTCGCGTTTTTTATAGGAAATTCAATTCTCTACAACTTTTGAGAAGAAAGTTTTTCCAAATTCCAAACAGAAAATTGACCGAAATCCACAAACGAAGGCGATTTTACGTTATAATCAAATTTCAAATCAATAAATGGGGTCCACGCGACATGTTTAACATGTTTTAAACATTTATTGCAACAAAAATACTCTTCCTCCTCGTATACTCATATATCCCACATTCGTTGTAAAAATATCACCATTATTATATTATTAAAATATAATAATACATTTAAATGAATTATCTTATCGAAAAAAGATAAAATTTCAATTTTCAACAATTGTCACATTAAAATTTTTCTCCATCTATATCCATATAAAATCAATATTTTTCTCATCATATGAATCAATAATTAATTATTCACAAATAATATTACTGTAATCACAATATTATTGACAACCGAGCGGTTCTCAGGAAGAGGGGCTTTCAATAAGAATTTCTCCTTATTGGGCGCCGCAATTAGGTGACCAAACCTCTCCTGTGAGCGTAACTTTATAGACATTGCCAATAATGTTATCTAATAATATTATTCGAGATAATATGAATTATTGCATCGATAATGAAAAATCTTTGTGTAATGAAAATTATTGAAACAACAAAGAATATAAAATATCAACGCAAAGAATTATTAAATCAATAAAATACCGAATAAAGAATTATCGTAACCATTATTAAGTAGTGCCTTCTTCACGTAAGAATCAATAATTGGTGCAATACTGGTAATCTTCTTGTGTTTTAACCATCGAGTATTTTAACAAGATTACGCTAACAACTACGTAGTTATTTTTAAACAACTTATATTTGTCGTTTTATTCATCCAATCGCTTTTTAGTTATGGGGCCCATAAAAATCTTTACCGTCGTATTATGAATATTCCCCGACAGTAAGAATATTCCACGACCAAACGAATATTCCCCGACAACAATGAATATTTTATAACCACTTGCTTATTTTGAAATATTTGCGTATTTTACCCATAACTATCCACATTAATCAAATCAACCCTTACTATTTCAAAATAGAGAAAATTAAATTTCATTAATAATAAGTTGGGGTCTTACAATTTATATGGTAAGAAAATATTTATTTGATGTGGATTTAAATGATGGATTTATTTATATGGTTATAAATGAAGGAATTAATGTTGAGGTGTTTTATCAGTATTTTGTCGATATTAAAAACTCAAATCGGTGTTCTTAAAGCTCTTTTGCGTAAATTATAATTTTTAATCCGACCGTTGGATCGTTGTGATTTTTGGATATGTTATACATATATGAGTTGAGTATATGTCCACAAATTTTGAACCGTTGAAAATTAATGCATGATTTGTTATGAATTTGAAAAGGTGTTGAAATCATCCGTTTGTGGATTTCGGATATTTTTGGTCTGGAATTTGGAAAAACTTTCTTCTGTAAAGTTGTAGAAAATTCGAGTTCAGGCAAAATGGACATAAAATTTGTATTTTTCTGATAAACGGGCTATTTTCTATGAATTATTGAATTTTGAAAAATAAAATAATTTTTATTAATTTATGGGTGGGACCCACTTTTGGTTTTCAAACATATGGGCTGCTAGCTTTGTTCAAAGATGGCTGGTGGCTGATCAAATATGTGGGCATGCTTAGAAAAGAAGAAATAAAATAATATATTTTATTATTCTATTCTCCTATGGCGTTCTAACATTTTTCTATAAATAGAGGGCTAAGTTAGAATTGAAAATCATACCAGAAACAAGTTTTCTCTCTTTCTCTCTCTATATTATCGAGCGTATTCGTGTGAGTATTTTGATACTTTGAGTGTTGTTTTACTGATGCGAAGTTTTATCAAGACTATACAGAAATTGATTTAAATACGGTTATTTTGAGGTAAGGGATGTTATTTCTTTCGCAAATGATATTAATATCTTCAATATAATTATGCCAAAATATTGGTCGAACTTTTTATCAAATTTGGAACTTTTTGTGTCGAGGTTCTTATTCACAGATACTTACACTATTAACGATATCGACCTTATTCATTTAATCTAAGACTATTCACCAAAAAATAAATTTTTTTCTTTTTGTCCAAAATATCTATTATGGGTACTATCTTTGATTTTATCCATGTTTTGGTCTTTATTTTTGGAATTCTGCTTCATATTTGGTTATAATGGAGTATTATTGAATTTGGATATACTGAAGTACGAATCCTTAATATTTGTCCTTTTGTTTCACTGGATTCGTTTCTTTTAAAATATTTTTCATCATCCTCAGTCCTAAATGATGATACTACTGAATATCTTTGGCCTGTAATGCAAAGATGAATGATTAACTGATGAATATCTTTGGCCCGTAGTGCAAAGATGAACAGGTGTTGAGATGAACATGACCAACTGGTAATATAAATGAATATCTTTAGCCTGTAGTGCAAAGATGAATATTGATTGTTGTTACAGGGATAAAATATTGATGATGAACTTTTAAATGTTAGAAGATAGTAGAACTCATTCTCTACGTTACTCTTCTAATGGATTGTTGTTTTCGCTGCATTTGTTGATCTAAAACTTGTTGTCTATTATATTCTATCTGATTTTTCCCTGTTGAGGACTAATAATAATTTGTTGTATATTATCTTAGTCATAATATTCTTTACTGGGTTAGTTGAGCTCACCCTTTTCCTTGTTGTTCCATTTTTCTTCTCAGGAGGTGAGAATTTAGTAGGGACTAGCCGGGGTATGGAATGATGATTCAAGATTGCTATTTTAGTAGTCCTCACTATTTTGTAAAATAGTGTATTAATAAATGTAATGAGGACTTATTTGGTTGTGGATATTGTCTAGAAGATAATATTTGTATTTAAACTCACAGTATGTGTTGTCGTATTTTGCACGACAATTGTAATAATGAAGTTGTAGTTTTTTTTCTGTACCATGTATTTTGGCGACTCAGAATGGGTGTTGTATATCTATTTTGGGGGCGTCACAACATTTACATAGTCTCTACAATTAAAATTAAATGCCAAAATAACCCAAACATCCATATACAAAATATTAGGAAAACCAAGTCTAATAAAAAGTCTCAAAAATTAATCTACTCATTTGGATCAAAGGTAGCTCTCATCCCACAAATCCTGATCATCCCTGATTACCTGCCGAGAAAAAAACATAGTGTGAGTCAATTGCCCAGTACAGATATAAAAATGCACATATATAAACATTATATATATGTACCGAAAGAACTGAATGAACGAAAAATTACAACTACTAACCAAATATGAATAGATCAAATTTGGTGAGACAAGATACAAATGATTAACACTGTCGAACCGACAACTATAGTCAAAAGAATTCCAAACAAATAAGGCTGAATCAAATGGTTATAAGATAACAATTTCATATTGAGCTCAAATACAGATAGCCAAAGGCTAACAAAATACATCGGTACCATGATGTATATGTAAGACCCAAAATTTTATGAAATGAAAGTATTCAATTTTCTTATAATTATTATTCTGTTTAGTAAATGGTTAAATTGATAAAAAGTTAAAGTTAAGAGTATTATGTGAAAATTTTACAAAGTAAGCAAGTTGATATAAAATATTCGTTTGGTCGAAAAATATTCTTTTTGTCGGGAAATATTCGTACGACGACACAATCATTGGTGGACCCCACGGAATGAATATCGGATATAGAAAGCGACATAAATAACCTTTTTATAAAAATAAGGGTAAAACTATTACCGTTAAACTGTTGAAATACCCGGTGGTTAAAATACGATGTACATAGTGTCGCACAAGAAGATACTGGCAGTATTACTTGATAATAATTCTATTTATTGATTCTTACGCAAGAAGTCACTACTCAATAATTATTACAGTAATTATTGTTCAAAATTTTATTTTATTGATTCAATAATTGCTACGTTGATATTTTATATTATTGATTCAATAATTGTCATTGCACAGTATTTCAAATTATCAAATCAATCATTTATATTATTTGAATAATATTATTAGATAACATTATTGACAATGTCTAATGAAGTTCTGTCTAGGAAAGAGGTTAGTTAATTGCGCGCCAGTAAGGAAAAATCCGTAACGGAAGGCTCCCTCTTTCCTGGGAACGACCTAGTTGTCAATATTGTAGTTCTGTAATATTATTCAATATGAAAATATTTATTCAATATGGATTTAAACGAAGGAATGTTTAGTATGTGACATTTATTGAAAGTTGGTATTTTATCTTTTCCGATAAAATAATTCGTTTAGATATATTATTATAATATTACATTATAGTAATATGATGTGATTATATAATAGTATGATTTTTATAATTTGAAGGGTAACATTATTATAACAAATTTATGGTATAAAAGTAAAATGAGGTGGAAGAGAACAAATTGAATTCATATGATATAAGCAATGATGTCATCGGAACGATGAGGTAAGCAATGATGTCATATGGTCGATGAAGTAAGCGATGATGTCATAAATTATGGCAAAAAGACTATTTTACCCTTACTCTGCCAAACCTATAAATAGAAGCTCATTTCTTCATTATTTCTCACCAATTCACTAAGACTCACAAGAGAAACAGTAGAGAGAGACTATAGAGAGAAAGAAGAAGAGTATTCTGCTACTTCACTATTGCAGTACTCAGTCTTCTACTAAGGTAAGGGGTATTATTTCTTCTCATATTCTTAAATCTAAACTTATTATAGTAAGTATTACTTCTATAATCCATAAAATTAGTGGAATATCATTGAGTTTTGTGCTTCATCTAGTATCATTTCATTGGAATATTGGTCTGAACTTTTTTATTAAATTTCAATATTTTCACACGAAGTACTATTCACGGGTTACTATTCACTCGGGTACTATTCACTCGAGGATTCGGGGTACTTTGCATGACGGGATACTATTCACTCGGGTACTATTCACCCGGGGTAATATTCATGATAAAAAATAGATTTCTTTTTTATCCAAATTATTTTGATACATGAATATGATTCTTGAATTTTACACCACAAAGCAGTTATCATGTTGACAATTTGGACATTCTTGAACTTTGGATAAATTAATTTACAAGACTTTAAAATTTATCATTGTTCTTACTTAATTAAATTTTTATATCATTGTCATCATCCTCATGCTTATATTGTAATGAAAGTCATCTTTGGTCCGTAGTGCATAGATTGACTGTTGATTGGTATGATTAGTACCAGGAAAGTTTGTATTGGTATAATCATGATCTGTAATGTTACAGACAAATGATGTGGTAAGTCCTCTTTGGCCCGTAGTGCATTGATGGACAGTTGTTGGCATGATCATGACCATTGGCGATAATAACGAATATCATTGGCCCGTAGTGCATGGATGATTCGTGGATGTGATGATAATGAATATCCTTGGCCCGTAGTGCATGGATAATTTAGTGATGTGGATTATTTATTGAGCTGAGTCTCAGCGATAAAATTGATGATAAACTTTTAAATCATAGAAGATAGTAGATATCATGCTCTACTTGTCTCATCTAATGGATTGTTGTTCCACTGCAGTTAAACTTGTTGTCTATTGTATTCTATCAGTTTAACACTGTTGAAAGCTAACGATAATTTATTCTGCATTATCTTAGTCATAATATTCTTTACTGGGCTAGTTGAGCTCACCATTTGCTTTCATTGTTCTCTTCAGAAATGAGAATATAGCTGGGACTAGTCGGGGAACGGAGTGATGGTCCGAGAGATAGTGGCTATAGTAGTCCTCACTATTTTATAAAATAGTGTGATAATAATTGTAATGAGAACTCCATTTGAGTTTAGATATTGTATACGAGACAACATTCATGTTAAAACTCTCAGCTACGTTTTATCGTATTATAATAATGAAGTTTGTATTTGATTTCTGTAACATGTAGTTGACGACTTAGAATGGGTGATGTATACCTATTTTAGGGGCGTCACAGTTGGTATCAAAGCTTAGGGATATGATCCCTGGCTAAGATGTGATGCTATAACTAGGAGGGGAGAGACGGGTAATTCCTTCGCTAGTATGACCTACCTAAGTTTATTTGTTATTTAATTAGTCGGTCATAATATAGAGATAATATGTGGCATGTCAATTAACTATTGTTTTGTGGCAGTGTTTGAAAATGATATCTGAAAATGTTGAGATAAGCAATGGAGCACAAGAGACCGTTGAGTCACCGCAGATCAATAACCAGGACAATGTGCATCAGGAAGGCAATAATCCTCAGGTAAATAACAATACCGACCAAATGATGAACGATGTGGGTGTTTAGAAGCTTTCTGCAATTCATGCAACATCAGTCAAGAGAGACTCTTGCGCAAAATACAGGTGGAAAAACTGACAACTCTCGGATGGTCACCACTAAACAATTCAAGGAGCTGGGACCACCGAAGTTTTTGGGAAAGCCAGAACGACTTAAGGCAGAGACATGGATTAAGCAGATTACCAAGATATTTGATGTCTTGGGATTCTCTGAGGAGCAAAAGGTTCCCTTTGCCACCTTCATGTTGCGAGGAGAGACAGATCATTGGTGTGAATCTGTAAAACATACTCAGTCTGCCGCACTGAAGATGTCTTGGGAGAAGTTTTAAGAATTATTCAACGACAAGTACTTTCCCGAAAGTATTCGTCACATGAAGGAGGTGGAATTCATCAAGCTGGAGCAAAACTGTAAGACCCCGAATTTTATGAAATAAAAGTATTTAATTTTCTTATAATTATTATTCTATTTACTAAATGGTTAAATTGATAAAAGGTTAAAGTTAAGGGGGATATGTGAAAATTTTTACAAAATAAGCAAGTTATCATAAAATATTTGTTTGGTCGGGGACTATTCTTTTTGTCAGGAAATATCCGTACGACGACAAAATTATTGGTGGACCCCACAATGAAATTACTGTCGGAGTTAGAAAATGACAAAAATATCTTTTTTATAAAATAACGACGAAAGTTTTACAGTTAAACTGTTGAAATACCCGGTGAAAAAGTACGATGTCTGGCGTGGTTGCATAAGAAGATTACCAGTATTGTACATTATCTTTAATTATTGATGCTTACGTGAGAAGTCACTCAGTTTATTCTATTATTGTCATAGTAATTGCTGTATAATATCTCTCATATTATTGATTCAATTATTGTCACAGTATCATCTGCGCAATATTTTATATTATTAAATTAATAATTGAGACGACAAAGTTATTCATATTATGTTGAATAAGTTCATATGATGAATAAGTTCGTGTTGATTAAAGATGAAATTGATATTTCCATTGTGTTGAGATTATTATTGTTGGTAGAAATCAACAATTATTTCGATAATAATAGATTTTTGGAGGTTAAATTAACCAATCGAGTAATTAATCTAATAAATGAGCAATTAATTGCTATTAGTTCACATGCATATAACTATATGTTCACATGAATTGAACTATTGATTAACATGCATGTACTATTAGGGGAGGTGGTGCAAGTTTGATAATACTTGTAGGACTAAATTAAAAATGGAAGAAAAGATAAAGTTACTATACTGTAATATTTTGAGCCCCTAATCGTGCAATTATCGAAACTATGTTTTACTATAAATATAAGCTCTTTCTTCTTTCATTCTCACCAATTCACTAAGACTCACAAGAGCAATTATAGATAGAGAAATTATATATAGAGAGAGAAGAAGAGTATTCTGCTACTTCATTATTGCAGTATCCAGTCTTCTACTAAGGTAAGAGATGTTATTTATTTCTTATTCGTAAGGGGTATTATTTATTTCGTATTCGCTTACGATATTATTTTTCATATTCGTAAGAAATTTTATTTCGTTCCATATTCGTAAGGAATATTATCTTCGTTCAATATTCGTAAGGAATATTATTTTCGTTCAAAAGTCGTATGGGATATTATTTTTGTTCAGTATTCGTAAGAAATAATATTTTCTTCCATACTCTGTAGTATGTGAGTAATATTATTTCGTTTCATATTCCTAATTTTACACTCCTTCTGTTAAAGTATTGCTTCTATACTCCGTGAAATTAGTAGAATATCCTTTAAATTTGCGCTTCATCCAGTATCGTTTCACAAGGATATTTTTGAACATTCTTGTTAAATTTTAAGTGCTTCATGCTGGAGTACTGTTCACGGGATACTATTCACAAAGTACTATTCACATGGTACTATTTATAAAGTACTATTCGCGGGTTACTATTCAGAAAGTACTATTTATGAGGTATTATTCACAAAGTACTATTCTTGAAGTACTATTCAGTTGGGGTACTATTCATGACAAAAATTGATTTTTTTCCTGTCCAAATTATTTTTGATATAATATTATTCTTGAATTTTACTCCACAAAGCAGTATCATGTTGACAATTTGGATATTATGGAATTCTAGATAAATTAAATTATAAATCTTTAAAAATTTATCATTTGCTTTCTTTTAATTGAATTCTTATATCATTGTCATCATCATCATGCTTATATTGTGATGAAAGTCATCTGTGACTTATGTGCATAGATGGACTGTTGATTGGTATGATTATGACCAAGGATTATTCGGTATAATCATGGCCATAATGTTACAAATGATGTGGTAAAAGTTCTTATTCGCCTGTAGTGCATTGATGGACAGTGGTTAGCAAAATCATGATTGTAAGACCCCAACTTTTTGAATAAAGATGAATTTTCTATAAATATTATTTTTGAATATTATGGAGCGAAATTGATATAATGTTATAGTTAACAGGTAATATTTATAAATTTTACAAAGCACGCAAAGTTGTTATATAATATTCGATTGGTGGGGAATATTCGTTTTAACAGGGAATATTAAATGCGACGACCACAATCATTAGTGGACCCCACAATGTAATTATTGTCGGATTGAGAAAACGACAAAAATATTTTATTAAAATAACGGCGGAAGTTTTCTTTATTATCTTGTTGAACTACTCGGTAGTAAAAAATACTGATGTCTGGCATGCATTTGCGTAGTAGTAGTAATTGCGGTATTGGTTATTAATGTTTATGTGAGAAGTCACTCAGATTTGCTTATTTTATGGACCCTCATTTACCTATTTTTCAAAATAATCGGTAGAAAGTTATAATAAGAGGTGTGGGCCCAGAGTGGGACCCAGGTTTGAAAGAAGAGTTAGGGTGGGGGAAAAGGAAATGGAATGGTCGGGAGAGAGTTGTATATAGTATATATATATATATAGATATGCATGTGTTAATTATATATATATTATATAATTTGTTATATATATATATATATATATATATATATATATTTATATGATGATGTACTTTTTGGTGATAGTGGATTTTGGTGGAGGGTTTTCATCCGTTTATGTGATGGAGTGATAGAGTGGTGGAGTGGTATTATATATATATATATATATATGGTGGGTGTAATATATGTATTATATATATATTTTATATAATATATATTATATTTTATTTAAAAGATTTTGCTTTAAATATGGATCGTCAGATTAAAGTAAAACAATCTAGGCAGATTCATGAGTGAGTTCTTATGCGATCCATTTTTCTATAAATGAAGCTCATTCCTTCATTATTTTCTTATGAATTCATTTGAAACTACAGAGATAAAGCGTAGAGAGAGAAAGAAAAAAAGTATTCGCTACTTAACTACTCTTATATCCGTTTTTCTTTTATGGTAAGGGGTGTTATTTCTTTTGTATTCAAGAAGAGAACTTACATTATTCCATTTTTTATTATTACATTGGAATAACTTTGTATATATGCTGAACTACCTATCTTTGGGTGACATTCTTCTATTATTTTGTCTTTATTATTATTACATTGGAACATCTTGTGCGTGTGTTTTACCCAGGACTGGTTAAAATCTTTATTATTCTACATTGGAATATCACATGCGTGTGTTTTATCTGGGACTGGTTCCGAACTTTATTATTCATCTTTATTATTACATTTGGAATATCACATGCATGCGTTTTCTGTGGGACACGGTTCCGATTATTTATTATTCTATTGGAATAACCTATCTATGAGAAGTACCGCATGCATGGTGATTTCTGTTGTTATTCCATTCTTTATTATTCTGTTGGAACATCACGCCGGTGCTTAATTTACTTTACCGACTGGTTAGATTACTTATTATTCATTGGAATAACACATACATCTGATCACCGCATGCGTGGTGATTTCTTTTGTTATTCCATTCTTTATTATACTCAGTTGGTTAAAATTTTGACTTCTATATTCCATGAAATTAGTGGAATATCATTGATATTTGCGCTTCATCCAGTATCCTTTCATGGAAATATTCTTCTGAGCATTCTTAAATTTTACACAACAAAACAGTATCTTGTTGTTAATTTGGACGTTATTGGTTCCTGGACAAATTAATTCTTGAACTTGTTTTATTGAATTCTTATATCATTGTCATCATCCTCATGTTTATATTACGTTGAAAGTCATCTGTGGCTTTGTAGTGCATAGATGGACTTGGTATGATTATGATGGGATTATTGGGTATAATCATAACCGTAATGTTACAAATGATGTGGTAAAAGTCCTCATTGGCTCGTAGTGCATTGATGGGACGAGTTGTTGGCATGATCATGACCATTGATGAATACACGAATGTCCTCGGCTTTTGAAGTGCGAGGATAATTTGTGGTCGTAATACTAAAGAATACCCTTGGCCGTAGTGCAGGGGTGATTCGATGATGTGGATTATTTATTAAGCTGAGTCCCAGCGATAAAAGTGATGAAAAAACCTTTTAAATCATGAAAGATAGTAGATTTTATTCTCTACTTGACTCTTTTAATAGATTTGTGTTAAATTCATTGCAGTTAAACTTGATATCTATTGTATTTTATCAGTTTAACATTGTTGAAGACTATTGATAATTTCTTCTGCATTATCTTAGTCATAATATTTCTTACTGGGCTAGTTGAGCTCACCCTTTCTTTCACTGTTCTCTTCAGGAAATGAGAACGTAGCCGGAACTAGTCGGGGAACGGAGTGATGGTCCGAGATGGTGTCTTAGTAGTCCTTACTATTCTATAAAATAGTGTGATAATAAATGTAATGAGGACTCCATTGTGTTTGAATACTGTCTAGAAGACAATATTCGTTTAAAAATTCTCAGCTATGTTTTATCGTATGTTACACGACAGTTGTATAATTAAGTTTGTATTTGATTTATGTACCATGTATTTGGCGACTCAGAATAGGTGATGTATACCTATTTTGGGGGCGTCACAGTTGGTATCAAAGCTTAGGGATATGATCCCTGGCTAAGATGTGAGACAAGAACTAGGAGGGGAGAGACGGGGAATTCTTTCGCTAGTATGACCTACCTAAGTTTATTTGGTATTTAATTGGTCGGTCAGAGTATAGAGATAATATGTGATGTTATTTAACCCTTGTTTTGTGGTAGTATTTGAAAATGACAACCGAGAATGTTGAGAATATCAATGGAGCACAGGTGTGACGCCCCCAAAATAGGTATACATCACCTATTCAGAGTCGCCAAATACATGGTACATAAATCAAATACAAACTTAATTATACAATTATCGTGTAACATACGAAAAAACATAGCTGAGAATTTTGAAACAAATATTGTCTTCTAGACAGTATTCAAATACAATGGAGTCCTCATTACAATTATTATCACACTATTTCACAGAATAGTGAGGACTACTAATGCTATCATCTGGACCATCACTCCGCTCTCGACTAGTCCCTCGCCACGCTCTCATTTTTCAAGAGAAGAAAAAAAAGGTGAGGTTAACTAGCCCAAAGAAGAAATATTATGACTAAGATAATGCAGATAAATTATCATTAGCCTTCAACAATGTTAAACCGATAAAATACAATGACATCAAGTTTAACTGCAATGAACAAGCAATCCATTAAAAGAGTCAAGTAGAGAATAAAATCTACTATCTTTTATGATTTAAAAGGTTTTCATCATTTTTATCATTGGGACTCGACTTAATAAATAATCCACATCATCGAATCCCGCACTACTACCAGCCGAGGATATTCTTTAAAGTATCACGACCACAAATTATCCATGCACTACGGGCCAAGGATATTCGTGTATTCATCAATGGTCATGATCATGCCATAAAATAATTCATCTTTGCACCCTTGGCCGAAGAGAATCCATAGCCATAATCATACCAAAAACTGTCCATCAATGCATTACGGGCCAACGAGGACTTTTACCACATCATTTGTAACATTACGGTCATGATTATATCGAATAATCCCTGGTCATAATCATACCAAGTCCATCTATGCACTACAGGCCACAGATGAGTTTCAAAAAATATAAACATAAAGATGATGACAATGTTATAAGAATTCAATAAAATAAGTTCAAGAATTAAGTTATCTAGGAACCAATAACGTCCAAATTGTCAACAAGATACTATTTTTGTGGTGTAAAATTCAAGAATGCTCAGAAGAATATTTCCATGAAAAGATACTGGATGAAACGCAAATATCAAGGATATTCCACTAATTTCATGGAGTATAAAAGTCAAAACTTTAACCAACTAAGTATAATAAAGAATGGAATAACGACAGAAATCACCGGTATACTGAGAATCGGCGTGATACTGAGTTATTCAATGTAATAATAAAGAATTGAATAACAACAGACTTCACCGTATATCAGAAATCAGCGTATCTGAGTTATTCCAACAGAATAATAAAGAATTGAATAACAACAGATTTCACCGGTATACCAGAATCGGCAGATATCTGAGTTATTCCAACGTAATAATAAATGGAACCGTGTCGAGCAAAATTTGCACCAACAGGATATTAAATGTAATATTAAAGAATGAAATAATAGAATAATTTCACCACGTATGTGGTACTTCAGATAAACAAAGTTATTCCAACATAGTAATATATAATGGAATAACGAGAGGATTTCACCAAGTATAGGGTATCTTGGCGTATACGAGGTTATATATAGGGTACGCCATTATACAAGTTATTCCAATGTAAGAATAATAAAGAATGGAATAACATAAGGATTTCACAGTATAGGGTATCCGCAGCGTACACAAGGTTATGTATAGGGTATGCCGCTTATACGAGTCATTCCAATGTAATAATAAAGAATGGAATAACATAAGGATTTCACCAAGCATGTGGTGTCCATATATCTGATTTTGTATAGGGTATGTCTTGGCGTATACAAGTTTATTCAAATGAATAATAAAGAATGGAATAACATAAGAATTTCACCAATGCATGTGGTGTCTGGCGTATATAGGTTATGTATAGGGTATGCCGCATATACAGGTTATTCCAACAGAATAATAAAGAATGGAATAACCGAAGTTCTCTTCATGAATAAGAAAGAATAACACCTCATACCGTAAAAGAAACTGAAAATAGAAGTAGTGAAGTAGCAGAATACTCTTCTTCTTTCTATCTATAATTTCTCTCTCTAGAGTTTCAAATTGAATTAAATGAAAATAATGAAGGAATGAGCTTCTATTTATAGAATAATGGAATGAATAGTAACTAATTCATGAACGGTCCAGATCGATTTACTTTTAAACGGACGGTCCATATTAAAACTTAAAGCAACGGTCCATACTAATTCACTATTATATCTTCAACCAACGATCCATATTGATTTACTATTATAACTTCAACCAACGGTCTGAAAAATTAGCACATCTCCTCATGGAATAATATTGTACCCAAATATCCGAATGCACAATACAAGAGTGAATAGTAATTTTGGTGAATAGTAACTCATGAATAGTAATTCCGACACAAAAAGTGTCCCAAATACTCGAGTGAACAATACTAGAGTGAATAGTAATTTGGGTGAATAGCAACCCGTGAATAGTAACTCCGACACAAAAAGTGTCCCAAATACTCGAGTGAACAATACTAGAGTGAATAGTAATTTCGGTGAATAGTAACTCGAGAATAGTAACTCCGACATAAAAAGTGTCCCAAATACTCGGGTGAACAATACTAGAGTGAATAGTAATTTTGGTGAATAGTAACCCGTGAATAGTAACTCTGACACAAAAAGTGTCCCGAATAACCTCCAGACATCAATTATTGATTTAATAATATAAAAAATAATGCAGATGATACTGTGACAATAATCGAATCAATAATATGAGAGATATGATGCAGCAATTACTGTAGCAATAATTGAGTATAACTGAGTGACTTATCACGTAAGCATCAATAATCAATATCGTGTGTTACTATGCAACCACACGTATTACTGTACTTTTACACCGGGTAGTTCAACAGTATTAACGATAAAACCTCCGCTGTTATTTTCATACAATATTTTTTTCATTTTCTAAATACGACAATTCTTCCGTTGTGGGGTCCACCAATGATTATGTCGTCGTACAAATATTCCCGACAAAAAGAATATTCCTCGACAAAAAGAATATTTTATAACAACTTGCATACTTTGCAAAATTTTCAAATACTACCCACAACTATAACATTATATCAAATCCACACCATAATATTAAAAAATATTTCGAGAAATTTAAATCTTTATTTATAAAATCTGGGGTCTCACAACAGGAGACCGTTGACTCTCCACAGATCAATAATCAGGATAATGTGCATCAGGAAGACGATATTCCTCAGGCAAACAACAACACTGACCAAATGATGAATGATGGAATGTTTTGAGGCTTCATGCAATTCATGCAACATCAGGCGAGAGCGGCTCCTGTCCAAAATACAGGTGGAAACACTGGCAACTCTCGGACGGTCACCGCTAAGCAGTTCAAGGAACTGGGACCACCGTAGTTTATTAGAGAGCCAAAACCACTTAAGGTGGAGATGCGGATAAAGCAGATTACCAAGATATTTGATGTCTTGGGATGCTCTGAAGAACAAAAGGCTCCCTTTGCCACCTTCATGTTGCGAGGAGTAGCAGATTACTGGTGGAAATCTGTAAAGCGTACTCAACCTGCCGCACTAAAGATGAATTGGGAGAAGTTCCAAGAACTGTTCAACGACAAGTACTTTCCCGAAAGTATTTGTCACATGAAAGAGGTAGAGTTCATCAAGCTGGAACAAAACAACATGACCGTATCGCAGTACGAAGCCAAGTTTGCCGAGTTATCCCGGTTTGCGTCCCATTTGGTTGATAATGAGGAGAGAATGACGCGAATGTTTTTAAGAGGTTTGAAACCTGAGATACGTCAATATCTTATCTCTCATAAGCTATGTTTGTATTCAGATGTTGTTAATAGGGCTCAGTTATTGGAGCGTGATAACGAGTCAAGCCAACCATAAAAGAGCAGCCGACAAAATGATAATAGCAGTGAGAACAGTCATCGAAGTGGTGACAACAAGCGTGGAGGGAATCAACAGGCCAGAAATGGTAACCACTTCGGTGGTAATCAGGGACAAAACAATAAGAATGAACATTTCAAGAAGAGGAGATTGAACAATGATGGAAAGACGTCAGTACCAGCACCTATTGTGAAGGAAGGAGAACGACCACCTATTATATGCTTCAAATGTGGAGGGGAGGGACACATCAGTCCAAACTGCGCGATGCCATCCAAAGCATGTTATAATTATGGATGAGAAGGTCACCTAGCCCGATTTTGTCGTTCACCAAAGACAAGTTCAGCTAGGATGGAGGCACCAAAGGCCATCCCAGAAAAGTCAAAGCCGGTAGTGCAAGGGAGAGCGTTTGTTGTAACCTCCCAGAAAGCAAGGAACCCAAACGAGGTCATCACGGGTAAACTTATCATAAACTCTAGCGAAGTTTATACCTTAGTTGATAACGATTCTACCCATTCTTTTATTTCTCCTACTTGCGCTCAACGTTTAAATTTGACTCCGGAGAAATTAGACTTTGACTTATCTGTTGAAACTCTATTGGGAGAAACCTTCGTTACATCCATCGTTTATAAGTCTTGTTTAGTTCAAATCGGTACCCACACATTACCTGTCAATCTTATTTCTTTGAAAATACTTGCATTTGATGTGATTCTAGGGATTGATTGGTTAACTACTCATCATGCAAAAATTAATTATTTTCGTAAGGTTGTTAGCTTTCATATTCCTAATCAACCTATTATGCGAATTCAAGCAACCAAACCATTAAAATCAAACACTGTCATCTCAAGCCATAAAGCTATTCGTTTATTGAAAAACGAATGTCAAGCTTTTTTAGCTCATGTCACGGATCTAAACAAAAATACGTCAGTTTTGAATGATATTTCTATTGTTAATGAATTTCCGACGCGTATTCCACGAAGAACTTCCCTGCCTACCCCAGGCGTGAAATTGAATTTTGTATCGATCTTGAACACTGTACAAAACCCATTTCCAAAGCCCCATATCGAATGGCTTCTATTGAACTTAGGAGTTAAAGACCCAATTGTAGGAATTGTTAGACATTGGCTTTATTCGTCTAGTACTTCCTCTGGGGTGCTCTCGCTCTATTCGTGAAGAAGAAATATGGGAGTATGCGACTTTGTATTGATTATCGGGAGTTGAATCATGTCACCATCAAAAATTGGTACCCATTGCCACATATTGATGACCTGTTTGACCAGTTACAAGGAGCCAAATTCTTTTCAAAGATTGATCTTCATTTTGGGTATCACCAATTGAAGATTAGAACCGATGACATTCCAAAGACGGCTTTCAGAACTCGGTACGGGCATTATAAATTCCTAGTCATGTCTTTTGAATTGACTAATGCTCCTGCTGCCTTCATGGATATGATGAACCGAGTATTCAAGGAATATTTGGATCACTTTGTGGTTGTCTTTATTGATGACTTCCTTATTTATTCCAAAAGCCGTGAAGATCATGAGCAACACTTGAGGCTGATACTCCAAAAACTTCGTGAATATAAGCTTTATGCCAAGTTAAAGCTTGGGCACATAGTATCAAGTCATGGAATATCTGTTGACCCAATAAAGATTGAAGCTATTCAAAGCTGGAGCAACTAAATCGATGGATCGAAATGCACGTAGCTTTCTCGGTTTAGCTGGTTATTATCGGAGATTCGTGGAAGGATTTTCTCGAATTGCTACTCCACTAACTCAGCTGACTCGGAAAGATACAAAGTTCGGTTGGAGCGAGGAATGTGAGAAGAGTTTTCAAGAACTCAAGAGGAGACTCATTTATTTTGCTTACGACAATACCATCTGGTTCGGAGGGATTTATCATCTACAGTGATGCTTCGAGCAAAGGGTTAGGATGTGTTCTCATGCAACATGGGAAAGTCATAGCTTATGCCTCACGACAACTTAAAGAATATGAGAGGAATTATCCTATTCATGATCTAGAGTTGGCAGTTGTTGTCTTCGCACTAAAGATTTGGAGGCATTACTTGTATGGGGGAGAAAGTGGAGATCTTTACAGATCATAAAAGCCTCAAATATTTCTTCCGCTGCAGTTAAACTTGATATCTATTGTATTTTATCAGTTTAACATTGTTGAAGACTATTGATAATTTATTCTGCATTATCTTAGTCATAATATTTCTTACTTGGCTAGTTGAGCTCACCCTTTCTTTCACTGTTCTCTTCAAGAAATGAGAACGTAGCCGGAACTAGTCGGGGAACGGAGTGATGGTCCGAGATGGTGTCTTAGTAGTCCTCACTATTCTATAAAATAGTGTGATAATAAATGTAATGAGGACTCCATTTTGCTTGAATACTGTCTAGAAGATAATATTCGTTTGAAAATTCTTAACTATGTTTTGTCGTATGTTACACGACAGTTGTATAATTAAGTTTGTTTTTGATTTATGTAACATGTATTTGGCGACTCAAAATAGGTGATGTATACCTATTTTGGGGTCGTCACAATGACCATTGGTGAAAACATGAATATCCTTGGCCCGTAGTGCATGGATAATTCGTGGTCGTGATACTAATGAATATCCTTGGCCCGTAGTGCATAGATAATTCAGTAATATAGATTATTTATTAAGATGAGTCTCAACGATAAAATTGATGATAAACATTTTAAATCATAGAAGATAGTAGATATCATGCTCTACTTAAGTCTTCTAATGGATTGCTTGTTCCGCTACAGTTAAACTTGCTGTCTATTATATTCTATCAGTTTAACACTGTTGAAGGCGAATGATAATTTATTATGCATTATCTTAGTCATAATATTTCTTACTAGGCTAGTTGAGCTCACCCGTTTCTTTCACTATTTTCTTTAGGAAATGAGAATATACCTGGGATTAGTCGGGGAACGGAGTGACGGTCCAGATGTTTGCATTCGTCTCTCCCCTCCTAGTTCTATTCCCCGATCTCCGCTAGAGATCATATCCCTAAGCTCTGATACCAACGGTGACTCTGGACACCAACATGTGTCAGCACCTCACCAGTGATACCTATCAGTTTGCCACCGCAGAACGGCGTCCCCTACGGAGAGTCTGGCTTCGGTGCATCCCCATCAACAGGAAGTCACCAGATAGAGGCTCGGGGCTCTTTACTTATGGCTCTGATACCAACTGTGAGGCCCCCAAAATAGGTATACATCACCCATTCTGAGTCGCCATATACATGGTACAGAAATAACTACAACTTTATTAATATATTTGTCGTGCAAAATACGACAACACTTAAATTGTGAGTTTAAATACAAATATTGTCTTCTAGACAATATCCACACCCAAATAAAGTCCTCATTACAATTATTGATACACTATTTTATAAAATAGTGAGGACTACTAAAACCACTGTCTTGAACCATCACTCCACACCCCGACTAGTTCCCGTTATATTCTCGCCTCCCGAGAAGAAAAATAGAACAAAAAGGAAAAAGGTGAGCTCAACTAGCCCGATAAAGAATATTATGACTAAGATAATGTACAACAAATTATCCTTAGTCTTCAACGAGGAAAAAATCGATAGAATACTGATAGACAACAAGTTTTAGATCAACAACTGCGGTGAAATAACAATTCATTAGAAGAGTTAAGTAGATAATGAAATCTACTATCATCTATGAATTTAAAAGTTCATCATCGATATTTTATCCTCGTAACATCAATCAATATACATCTTGAATCAAATAGTCATCTTTTTACTCTACGAGCCAAAGATATTAATCGATCGGTCGTGTTCATCTCAACACCTTTTCATCTTTGCACTACGGGCCAAAGATATTCATCATAAAATCAATCATCTTTGCACTACAGGCCAAAGATATTCAGTAATATCATCATTTAGGACCGAGGATGATGAAAAATATTTTAAAGAAAACGAATCCAGTGAAACAAAAGAATAAATATAAAGGATTCGTACTTTAAACAATCCGAGTTCAAAAATACTTCATAAATAATCATGGTGGAGTAAAATTCAATAATGATCAAAACATGGATACAATCAAAGCTAGTATCCATAATAGATATTTTGGACAAAAACAAAAATTTAATTTTTACGTGAATAAAGGTAAATTATTGAATGAATAGTCAGTATCGTGAATAGTGTCGTATACATGAATAGTAATCCCGACACTAAAAGACAGTAATTTCACAAGAAAAATTATCATGCTTCATGAATAGTACTTGTGAATAGTAACTCGTGAATAGTAACTCATGAATAGTAACTCGTGAATAGTAACTCTGACATAAAAAGTTCAGAATTTCACAAGAAAAATCTTACTAATATTCCGGCATAATGATATTGAAAGAAATAATATCATTTTTAAATAAAATAATATCCCTTACCTCAAAAAGACAGTACTTCTGACTGGAATACTAGATATAGTGCTGAAGGGAACTTGTACCGTATAGAAACACTTAAAGTATCAAAATACTCACAAGAATGCGCTCGATAATATAGAGAGAGAAGTAGAGAAAAAACTTCAGTTTCTGGTGTGATTTTCAATTCTAACCTAAGTACCCTATTTATAGAAAAATGCTTAGAACACCAAAGCAGAAAATTGAATATAATAATATATTTATAACCAAATTTTCCTTAGCCCACCACATCAAAAACACATTTTCCACACAAATGCACCAAAAATGAAAAACATGTTTTAAACAATTTTTGTTACAAAATCAATTCAGACTCAATAATAAGGAACTTTAATAATTCACAATAAATAGTCATTTTATCAGAAAAATTCAAACCTCATGTCCTTTCCATTGGAAATTCCATTCTCTACAACTTTGTTGAAGAAAGTTTTTCTAAATTCCAAACAAAATTGGTAGAAATCCACAAAGCAGACGATTTTACTGATTTATAATCAATTTTCGGTTGAAAATTGTCCACCAATACACAAAACATGTGTTAAACATTTAATCCAACAAAAATATTCTTTCTCCTCATTTATTCATATATCCCACATTCATTGTAAAAATATCACCATTATTATATTATAATAATATATTTAAATGAATTATTTTATCGAGAAAAAGATAAAATATTAATTTTCAACAAGTGTCACATTAAAATTTTCTCCATCTATATCCACATAAAATAAATATTTTCCTCATCATATAAATCAATAATTAATTATTCACAAATAATATTACGAATCGCAATCGATAACTAGGTAGTTCACAGGAAAGGGGCTTTCAATAAGGATCTCTCCTTACTAAGCGTAATTAGATGACCTAACCTCTCCTTTAGGCCAGAACTTTCTAGACATTGCCGATATTGCTATCTAATAATATTATTCAAATAATATAAATTATTGATCCGATAATGGAAAATCGCCGTGTAGTGACAATTATTGAAACAACGGTAATATAAAATATCAACGCAGCAGTTATTGAATTAATAAAATCTTTGAACAATAATTCATCGTAACAATTATTGAGTAATGCCTATGCTACGTAAGAATCAATAATTGGTGCAATCTGGTATCTTCTGTGTGTTTTCAACCACAAAGTATTTCAACAAGATAACTTGAATAACAACGCGTCGTTATTTATAAACAACTTATACTTGTCGCGTTTCTTTCCACCAATCGTTTTTTCGTTATGGGGCCCACATTAAGAATCTTGTAGTCGCATACGAATATTCCACGACCAAACGAATATTCCCCGACAACAATGAATATTTTATAACCACTTGCTTATTTGAAATATTTGCGCATTTTATCCATAACTAACCACATTAATCAAATTAACCCTTACTATTTAAAAATAATAAATAGAGAAATTCCATTTTTTAAAAAAAAAATTGGGGTCTTACAATGGAGGCACCAATGGTCGTCCCAGACAAGTCAAAGCCAGTAGTTCAAGGGAGAGCGTTTGTTGTGCCCTCCCAAAAAGTGAGGAACTTGAACGAGGTTATCACGGGTAAGCTAATTATAAACTCTTGTGAAGTCTATACCTTATTTGATACCAGTTTTACCCATTCTTTTATTTCTCCTACTTGCGCTCAACGTTTATATTTAACTCCGGAGAAATTAGACTTTGACTTATCTATTGAAACTCCATTAGGAGAAACCTTTATTACATCCACTGTTTATAAGTCTTGTTTGGTTCAAATCGGTACCCTCACATTACCTGTCGATCTTATTTCCTTAAAAATACTTGCATTTGATGTGATTTTAGGGATTGATTGGTTAACTACTCATCATGTAAAAATTGATTGTTATCGTAAGGTTGTTAGCTTTCATATTCCTAACCAACTTATTATGCGAATTCAAGCAACCAAACCACTAAAGTCAATCACTGTCATATCAAGCCATAAAGCCTTCGTTTATTAAAAACGGATGTCAAGCTTTCTTAGCCCATGTCACAAATTTAAATAAAAATACGTAAGAGTTGAATGATATTTCTATTGTTAATAAATTTCGTGACGTATTCCTTGAAGAACTTCCTGGCCTATCCCTAAAGCGTGAAATCGAGTTTTGTATTGACCTTGAACCCGGTACAAAACCCAATTCCAAAGCCCCATATCGAATGTCTCATATTGAACTTCAGGAGTTAAAAATCCAACTGCAAGAACTGTTAGACATCGGTTTCATTCGTCCTAGTACGTCTCCTTGGGGTGCTCCTTGTAAGACCCCAATTTTTTTTTAAAAAATGGAATTTCCTCTATTTATTATTTTGAAATAGTAAGGGTTGATTTGATTAATGTGGTTAGTTATGGGTAAAATACGCAAATATTTTAAATAAGCAAGTGGTTATAAAATATTCATTGTTGTCGGGGAATATTCGTTTGGTCATGGAATATTCGTACGACGGCGCAGCCTTGTGTAGGCCCCATAACGGAAAGAGATTGGATGAAGAAAACGATAAGTATAAGTTATTTATAAATGATGACAGTAGTTATTACCAGAAGTATCTTTGTTGAAATACTAAATTGGTTAAAATACAAGATAGACACGGTATTGCACCAATTATTGATTCTTACGTAAGAAGGCACTACTCAATAATTGTTATAGTAGTTACTGTTCAATATTTTATTTTATTGATTCAATAATTGCTACGTTGATATTTTATGTTATTGTTGTTTCAATAATTGTTACTACACAGTATTTTCCGTTATCGGAGCAATAATTCATGTTATCTGAATAATATTATTAGATAATATTATTGACAATGTCTAGAAAGTTCTGTCTAAGGAGAGGTTTGGTCATCTAATTGCGCGCCAGTAAGGAGAAATCCTTATTAGAAAGCCTTCTCTTTCCTGAGAACTGCCTGGTTGTCAGTAATGTGATTATGTAATTTTATTTGTGAATAATTAATTATTGATTTTATGATGAGGAAAATATTCATTTTATGTGGATATAGATGGAGAAAATTTTTAAAGTGGCAATTGTTAAAAATTGATATTTTATCTTTTCTGATAAAATAATATTTTATTATTATAATGGTGATATTTTTATAATGAATGTATGATATATGAATAAATGAGGAGGAAGAGTATTTTTGTGGCATTAAATGTTTAACACATATTTTGTGTGTTGGTGGACACAATTCTTGACCGAAAATTGATTATAGCCTGTAAAATCGCCCATTTGTGGATTTCGGTCAATTTCTGTTTGGAATTTGGAAAAACTTTCTTCTGAAAAGTTGTAGAGAATGGAATTTCCTATAAAAAGGACATGAAGTTTGAATTTTTCTGATAAAAGGGCTATTTATTGTGAATTATTAAAGTTCCGGATTATTGAGTCTGAATAGATTTTGTAACAAATATTGTTTAAAACATGTTTTTTTTCATTTTTGGTGCATTTGTGTGGAAAATTTGTTTTTGATGTGGTGGGCTAAGGAAAATTTGATTATAAATATATTATTATATTCAATTTTCTTCTTTGGTGTTCTAAGCATTTTTCTATAAATAGGCTGCTTAGTTTAGAATTAAAAATCACACCAGAAACTGAAGTTTTCTCTCTACTTCTTTTTCTATATTATCGAGCATATTTTTGTGAGTATTTTTGATACTTTGAGTGTTGCTATACGGTGATAGAATATAATAGACAACAAATTTCAGATCAATATTCGCAGCGAAAATAATAATTCATAGAAGAGTTACGTAGAGAATAAAATCTACTAGTATCTATGAATTTAAAAGTTCATCATCAATATTTTATCCCTGTAACATCAATCAATATACATCTTGAATCAAATATTCATCTTTACACTAAATTAAAGATATTCATCGATTGGTTATGTTCACTCAACACTGTTCATCTTTGCGCTACTACGGCCAAAGATATTCATAAGAAAATCAACCATCTTTTTCTACGGGCCAAAGATATTCATTAACATCATCATTTAGGAGTGAGGATGATGAAAAATATTTTTAAAGAAACGAATCCAGTGAAACAAAAGACAAGGATTAAGGATTCGTAATTCGGTTTATTCACGTCCAAAAATACCTCAATAATAATCATAGTGGGGTAAAATTCAAGAATGATCAAAACATGAATACAATCAAAGCTAGTATCCATAATAGATATTTTGGACAAAAACAAAAATTTAACTTTTCTGTGAATAGTGCCGTATACGTGAATAGTAACTCCGACACAAAAAGTTTCAAATTTGATAAAAAGTTCATATCAATATTTTGGCATAATGATATTGAAGAAATAATATCATTTACAAAAGAAAATAATATCCCTTACCTCGAAAGACAGTACTTCTAGTTGAAATGTCGGATATTAACTATGACTTGAACTTGCACCGTATAGCAATACTCAAAGTATACTCAAAATACTCACAAGAATACGCTCGATAATATAGAGAGAGAAAACTTCAGTTTCTGGTATAATTTTTAATTCTAACCTAAGCACCCTATTTATAGGAAAATGCTTAGAACACCAAAGTAGAAAATTTAATAAATTAATATTATTTATTTTTCCACATCTTCCTACGCATCCAAGCATCTGAATTCAGTCTCTAGCACATGTTAAAGATGCCCACCAAACACAAAAAATGTTTTTCTTATTTAAATTATTTTAAACTTCCAAAAATCAATTATTTCGGAGCTTTGGAACTTCAATAATTCATAATAAATAGCCCTTTCAATTCTCTACAACTTTGCAGGAGTAAGTTTTTCCAAATTCAAATGAAATTGAAAAGAAATCCATAAGCCAGCGATTTTACAAGCTATAATCAAATTTTCAAGAAATGGGATCCATGAACACACAAAACATGTGTTAATCATTTAATGCAACAAAATACTCTTCCTCCTCATATACTCATATATCCCACATTCATTGTAAAAATATCACCATTATTATATTATTAAAATATAATAATAATATTAAATGAATTATTTTATTAGAAAAAGATAAAATATTAATTTTCAACAATTGTCACATTTAAAAATTTTCTCCATCTATATCTACATAAAATCAATATTTTCCTCATCATATAAATCAATAATTAATTATTCACAAATAATATTACGTAATCACAATATTGACAACTGTGCGGTTCAAGGAAGAGGGCCTTAGGTAAAGATTTCTCCTAATTGGCGCGCAATTAAATAACCTCTCCTTAGACAGAACTTTCTAGACATTGCCAATAATATTATCTAATAATATTATTCAGATAATATGAATTATTGCTCCGATAATGGAAAATACTGTGTAGTGACAATTATTGAAACAACAGTAATAATAAATATCAACACAACAATTATTGAATCAATAAAATAATATATTGAACAGTAATTACTGTAACAATTATTGAGTAGTGTCTTCTTACGTAAGAATCAATAATTGGTGCAATACCGAGGTAATCTTCTTGTGTTTTAACCATAGAGTATTTTAACAAAGATTACTTGTAATAAGCTACTGGTCATTTATAAACAACTTATATTTATCGTTTTCTTCATCCAATCGCTTTCCGTTATAGGGCCACACAAGGGTGCGCCGTCGTACGAATATTCTCCGACAGCAAGAATATTCCAAGACCAAACGAATATTCCCCGACAAAATATGAATATTTTATAACCACCTACTTATTTAAGATATTTCCGCATTTTACCCAAAACTAATCATATTAATCAAATCAACCCTTACTATTTCAACATAATAAATAGAGGAATTTAAATTTCATTTATTAATAATTTGGGGTCTTACAGAGATAAACTGTAGAGAGAAAGAAGAAAAGTATTCTACGCTACTTAACTACTCTTATATCCAGCTTTTTACTACGGTGTGGGTGTTATTTTTTTTGTATTCAAGAAGAGAACTTACATTATTCCATTTCTTTATTATTTCATTGGAATAACTTTGATACATGTGCTACCCTAAACTTGGTGACATTCTTCATTATTACATCTTTATTATTATTTCGGTGGAACATCATGTATGCGTGTGTTTTACAGGACTGGTTAAAATCTTTATTATTCTATTGGAATATCACATGCATGTGTTTTTAGGACTGGTTAAAATCTTTATTATTACGTTAGAATATCACATACTATGCAAGCACCGCATGCATGGTGATTTCTTTTGTTATTCCATTCTTTATTATACTCGGTTGGTTAAAGTTTTGACTTTTATATTCCATGAAATTAGTGGAATATCCTTGATATTCAAGCGCTTCATCCAAAGATCCTTTCATAGAAATATTCTTCTGAGCATTCTTGAATTTTACACCACAAAACAAGTATCTTGTTGACAATTGGACGGTATTAGTTCCTGGACAAATTAATTCTTGAACTTGTTTTATTGAATTCTTATATCATTGTCATCATCCTCATGTTTATATTCTGTTGAAAGTCATTTGTGGCCTGTAGTGCATAGATGGACTTGGTATGATTATAACCAGTGATTATTCTGTAAGACCCCGACTTTTTATTAATAAAATAAAATTTCCTCTATTTATTATTTTGAAATAGTAAGGGTTAATTTGATTAATGTGGTTAGTTATGGGTAAAATGCGTATATATTTCAAATAAGCAAGTGGTTATAAAATATTCATTTTATTGGAGAATATTCGTTTGGTCGTAGAATATTCTTACTGTCGGGGAATATTCATATGACGGCGCAGCCTTGTGTGGGCCCCATAACGGAAAGCGATTGGATGAAGTAAACGCAGCAAAGTATAAGTTGTTTATAAATAATCTGGCGTAGTTATACACAGATTAATACTTGTTAAAATACTCGATTGGTTAAAACACGATGTACGCGTTGTTGCACAAGAAGACTTTGCAGTATTGCACCAATTATTGATTCTTACGTAAAGAAGACACTACTCAATAATTGTTATAGTAATTACTGTTCAATATTTTATTTTATTGATTCAATAATTGTTGTGTTGATATTTATTATTACTGTTGTTTCAATAATTGTCACTACACAGTATTTTCCATTATCGGAGCAATAATTCATATTATCTGAATAATATTATTAGATAACATTATTGGCAATTTCTAGAAAGTTTTGTCTAAGGAGAGGTTATTTAATCAAGGCTACCAAGAAGGAGAAATCTTTTAGGAAGGCCCCTCTTTCACAGGGCTATGCGGTTGTCAATATTGTGATTCTGTAATATTATTTATGAATAATTAATTATTGATTTATATGATGAGGAAAATATTGATTTTATGTGGATATAGATGGAGAAAATTTTTAAATGTGACAATTGTTGAAAATTAATATTTTATCTTTTCTAATAAAATAATTCATTTGAATATATTATTTTAATAATATAATAATGGTGATATTTTTACAATGAATGTGGGATATATGAGTATATGAGGAGGAAGAGTATATTTGTTGCATTAAATGATTAACACATGTTTTGTGTGTCGGTGGATCCCATTTCTTGACTGAAATTTGATTATAGCTTGTAAAATTATCCGTTTGTGGATTTCGGTCAATTTCTGTTTGAAATTTGGAAAAACTTACTTCTGCAAAGTTGTAGAGAATTGAATTTCCTATAAAAAGTCGTGAGATTCGAATTTTTCTGACAAAAGGGCTATTTATTGTGAATTATTGAAGTTCCGGATTAATTATTTATTTTATTTTTTTTGGAGTTTTAAATTAATAAAGTGAGAAAAACGTTTTTTGTCATTAAAGTGGGTCTAACATGTGATTTCAATGGGTTGATTTCAGATTCAAGAAGTGGACGTAGGAAATTTGTAAATATATAATATTTTATTAAATTTTCTGCTTTGGTGTTCTAAACATTTTCCTATAAATAGGGTGCTTAGGTTAGAATTGAAAATTACACTGAATACTGAAGTTTTCTCTCTATTTCTCTCTCTATAATATCGAGCGTATTTTTTGAGTATTTTTGTACTTTGAGTATTGCTATACGGTGCAAGTTTTTTCAGCACTATATCCAGTATTCTAGTCAGAAGTACTATTCTTTTCAAGGTAAGGGATGTTATTTTTTTCGTAATGATGTTATTCTTTCAATATCATTATGCTAAGATATTGATCTGAAGTTTTTATCAAATGTGGAAGTATACGACACTATTCACGGATACGACATTATTCACAGAAAATTTAAATTTTTGTTTTTGTCCAAAATATCTATTATGGATACTAGCTTTAATTGTATCCATGTTTTGATCATTCTTGAATTTTACTCCACTATGATTATTATTGAAGTATTTTTGGACGTGAATAAACCGAATTACGAATCCTTAATCCTTAATCCTTGTCTTTTGTTTCCATTTGGATTCGCTTTTTTTTAAAATATTTTCATCATCCTCACCCCTAAATGATGATGTTACTGAATATCTTTGATCGGTAATGCAAAGATGGTTGATTTTCTTATGAATATCTTTGGCCCGTAGAGCAAAGATGAACAGGTGTTGAGGTGAACATGACCAACTGATGAATATCTTTGGCCCGTAGTGCAAAGATGAATATTTGATTCTAGATGTGTATTGATTGATGTTACAGGGATAAAAATACTGATGATGGACTTTTAAATTCATAGATAATAGTAGAATTCATTCTCTACTTAACTCTTCTATGAATCATTATTTCCGCTGCGAATGTTGATCTGAAACTTGTTTATCATTATATTACATCGATTATTCTGTTGAGGACTAACGATAATTTGTTCTATATTATCTTAGTCATAATATTCTTTACTGGGCTAGTTGAGCTCACCCTTTTCCTTGTTGTTCCATTTTTCTTCTCAGGAGGCAGGAATGTAGCGAGTACGAGTCGGGGTGTGGAATGATGGTTTTAGAAAGTTGTCTTAGTAGTCCTCACCATTTTTGTAAAATAATGTATCAATAAATGTGATGAGGATTTATTTGGGTATGGATATTGTCTAGAAGACAATAATTGTATTTAAACTCACAGTATATATGTTGTCGTATTTTTTTTCACAACAAATGTATTAATAAAGTTGTAGTTGTTTATGTACCATGTATTTGGCGACTCAGAATGGGTTGGATGGAATGGACCTATTTTGGGGGCGTCACATATTCGGTATAATCATGACCGTAATGTTACAAATGATGTGGTAAAAGTCCTCATTGGCCCGTAGTGCATTGATGGATAGTTGTTGGCATGATCATGACCATTGATGAATACACAAATGTCCTTGGCCCGTAGTGCAAGGATAATTTGTGGTCGTGATCTAAAGAATATCCTTGGTAGTAGTAGGCGGGGTGATTCGATGATGTGGATTATTTATTGTTTGAGTCCCAAAGTGATAAAAGTGATGAAAAACCTTTTAAATCATAAAAGATAGTAGATTTTATTCTCTACTTGACTCTTTTAATGGATTGCTTGTTCATTGCAGTTAAACTTGATATCTATTGTATTTTATCGGTTTAACATTGTTGAAGACTATTGATAATTTATTCGCATTATCTTAGTCATAATATTTCTTCTTTGGGCTAGTTGAGCTCACCCTTTCTTTTCTTTGTTCTCTTCAGGAAATGAGAGCGTGGCTAGGAACTAGTCGGGGAACGGAGTGATGGTCCGAGATGGTGTCTTAGTAGTCCTCACTATTCTATAAAATAGTGTGATAATAAATGTAATGAGGACTCCATTGTGTTTGAATACTGTCTAGAAGACAATATTCGTTTAAAAATTCTCAGCTATGTTTTATCGTATGTTACACGACAGTTGTATAATTAAGTTTGTATTTGATTTATGTACCATGTATTTGGCGACTCAGAATAGGTGATGTATACCTATTTTGGGGGCATCACAGTTGGTATCAAAGCTTAGGGATATGATCCCTGGCTAAGATGTGAGACAAGAACTAGGAGGGGAGAGACGGGGAATTCTTTCGCTAGTATAACATACCTAAGTTTATTTGGTATTTAATTGGTCGGTCAGAGTATAGAGATAATATGTGATATGTTATTTAACCCTTGTTTTGTGGCAGTATTTGAAAATGACAACCGAGAATGTTGAGAATATCAATGGAGCACAGGAGACCGTTGAGTCTCCATAGAAAAATAATCAGGATAATGTGCATCAGGAAGGCGACATTCCTCAGGAAAACAACAACACTGACCAAATGATGAACGATGGAATGTTTCGAGGCTTCATGCAATTCATGCAACATCACATCGAGTAGAGGCGGCTCATCCAAAATACTGAGGTGGAAACACTGGCAACTCTCGGACGGTCACCGCTAAGCAGTTCAAAGAACTGGGACCACCGGAGTTTATTGGAGAGCCAAAACCACTTAAGGCGGAGACGTGGATAAAGCAGATTACCAAGATATTTGATGTCTTGGGATGCTCCGACGAACAAAAGGTTCCTTTGCCACCTTCATGTCATGAGGAGAGGTGATTCTGCGGTGGGAATTTGTAAAGCGTACTCGACCGCCTTGACCGAAGATGACTTGGGAGAAGTTCAAGAAGCATTCAACGACAAGTACTTTCCGAAAGTATTCGTCACATGAAAGAGGTAGAGTTCATCAAGTGGAACAAAACAACATGGCCGTATCGCGATCTGAAGCCAAGTTTTAGAGTTGTCACGGTTTGCGTCCCATTTGGTTGATAATGAGGATAGAATGACGCGAATGTTTTTAAGAGGTTTGAAACCTGAGATACGTCAATATCTTATCTCTCATAAGCTATGTTTGTATTCAGATGTTGTTAATAGGGCTCAGTTATTGGAGCGTGATAACGAGTCAAGCCAACCAAAAGAGAGCAGCCGACAAAATGATAATAGCAGTGAGAACAGTCATCGAAGCGGTGACAACAAGCGTGGAGGGAATCAACGAAGCGAAATGGTAACCACTTTATGTGGTAATCGGGCCAAAACAATAAGAATGGACATTTCAAGAAGATGATTCAACAATGATGGAAAGGCGTCGATCAAAGATTTACCGTTGTGAAGGAAGGAGAACGACCACCTATTATATGCTTCAAATGTGGAGGGAGGGACACATCGGTCCAAAGCTAGCGATGTCAGTCAAAGCATGTTATAATTGTGGAAGAGAAGGTCACCTAGCCCGATTTTATCGTTAATTGTGGAAGAGAAGTTTATACCTTAGTTGATAACGATTCTACCCATTCTTTTATTTCTCCTACTTGCGCTCAACGTTTAAATTTGACTCCGGAGAAATTAGACTTTGACTTATCTGTTGAAACTCTGTTGGGAGAAACCTTCGTTACATCCACTGTTTATAAGTCTTGTTTAGTTCAAATCGGTACCCACACATTACCTGTCAATCTTATTTCTTTGAAAATACTTGCATTTGATGTGATTCTAGGGATTGATTGGTTAACTACTCATCATGCAAAAATTAATTGTTTTCGTAAGGTTGTTAGCTTTCATATTCCTAATCAACCTATTATGCGAATTCAAGCAACCAAACCATTAAAATCAATCACTGTCATCTCAAACCATAAATTTATTCGTTTATTGAAAAACGGATGTTAAGCTTTCTTAGCTCATGTCACGGATCTAAACAAAAATACGTCAGTTTTGATTGATATTTCTATTGTTAATGAATTTCCCGACGTATTCCCTGAAGAACTTCTTGGCCTACCCCCAGAGCGTGAAATTAAATTTTTTATCGATCTTGAACCTAGTACAAAACCCATTTCCAAAGCCCCATATCGAATGGCTCCTATTGAACTTCAGGAGTTAAAGACCCAACTGCAGGAATTGTTAGGCATTGGCTTTATTCGTCCTAGTACTTCTCCTTGGGGTGCTCCTGTTCTATTCGTGAAGAAGAAAGATGGGAGTATCCGACTTTGTATTAATTATCGGGAGTTGAATCATGTCACCATCAAAAATAGGTACCCATTGCCACGTATTGATGACTTGTTTGACCAGTTGCAAGGAGCCAAATTCTTTTCAAAGATTGATCTTCGTTCTGGGTATCACCAGTTGAAGATTAGAACAGATGACATTCTAAAGACGGCTTTCAGAACTCGGTACGGGCATTATGAATTCCTAGTCATGTCTTTTGGATTGACTAATGCTCCTGCTGCCTTCATGGATATGATGAACTGAGTATTCAAGGAATATTTGGATCACTTTGTGGTCGTCTTTATTGATGACATCCTTATTTATTACAAAAGTCATGAAGATCATGAGCAACACTTGAGGCTGATACTCTAAAAGCTTCGTGAATATAAGCTTTATGCCAAGTTAAAGAAATGCGAGTTCTGGCTTGAGGAAGTAGCATTCCTTGGGCACGTAGTATCAAGTCATGGAATATTTGTTGACCCAGCAAAGATTGAAGCTATTCAAAGCTGGGAGCAACCTAAATCAGTGACTGAAGTGCGTAGCTTTCTCGGTTTTAGCTGGTTATTATCGGAGATTCGTGGAAGGATTTTCTCGAATCGCTACTCCACTAACTCAGTTGACTCGGAAAGATACAAAGTTCTATTGAGCGAGGAATGTGAGAAGAGTTTTCAAGAACTCAAGAGGAGACTCATTTCAAAGAATTGCTACGACAATACCATCCGGTTGGAGGGATTTGTCATCTACAGTGATGCTTCGGGCAAAGGGTTAGGATGTGTTCTCATGCAACATGGGAAAGTCATAGCCTATGCCTCACGACAACTCAAAGAATATGAGAGGAATTATCCTACTCATGATCTAGAGTTGGCGGTTGTTGTCTTCGCACTAAAGATTTGGAGGCATTACTTGTATGGGAGAAAGTGGAGATCTTTACAGATCATAAAAGCCTCAAATATTTCTTCACTCAAAAGGAACTCAACATGCGACAACGACATTGGCTTGAACTGTTGAAAGATTATGATCATACCATCCAATACCATCCTGGAAAAGCGAACGTGGTAGCTGACGCATTGAGTAGAAGATCATATGCGGGTACGAGTGCGATATTGTCAACGCAAAGGCCCATTTTGTATGACTTGCAAAGGATGGAGATAGCGATAAAGACTCCAGGGACCCATGTGATGATGGCGAACATACGAGTAGAACCGACTTTAATTAATATAGTTAAAGCTGCTCAAACTACAGACCTGGAGCTGATGCGTATGAGGAAGAAAGTGCAAGAAGGTGCTATGTCGGAAACAAGAATCGATGAAGAAGGAATACTTTGAGTCAACTCCAGACTTTGTGTTCCTAACGACCCAGATTTAAAGTATAAAATCATGATGGAGGCGCACAACACAAAGTTTGCAATCCATCCTGGGAGTACCAAAATGTATCATGATCTTCGTCATACATTTTGGTGGAGCAATATGAAGAGAGAGAGATAATTACATTTATCTCAAGGTGTCTAACTTGTCAACGAGTCAAGGAGAGCATCAAGTACCAAAAGGTCCATTGCAACCACTTGAAATTCCAGAATGGAAGTGGGAGCACATTACCATGGATTTTCATTCATTGGTCTTCCCAAGGTTTCTCAAGGCATTGATGCAATTTGGGTCATTGTTGATAGATTGACCAAGTCCGCTCACTTCTTCGCCAATACGAGAAACTTATACACTTGAACATCTTGCTCAGATGTACATAAACGAGATTAAAAGACTGCATGGTATGCCAAGTATCCATAGTTTCGATCGAGACCCAAGATTCACTTCTCGATTTTGGGTTAGTTTCAAAAAATTATGGGCCGCAGATTTACGGTTTAGTTAAGATATCATCCTTGGAGCGGATGGACAATCAGAGAGGACTATTCAAACTCTGGAAGATTTATTAAGACTCTGTGTCCTTGACTTCAAGGGAAGTTGGGACAAGTTATTACCGTTGGTGGAGTTTTCATACAACAACAGTTATCAAGCAAGTATTGGTATGGCTCCATTCGAGGCATTGTATGGAAAAAAGTGTCGTTCTCCATTATGCTGGGATGAGGTGGGTGAAGCAACGTTGTTGGGACCAGAGTTGGTGCGTATGACTACGGAAAAGATTCAAACGACCCGACAACGTATAAAAACCTCACAAGATCGACAAAAGTGTTATGTTGATCTTCATCGAAAGGACGTGGAATTCGATATTGGAGATCATGTGTTGTTACGTGTTGCTCCATGGAAAGGAGTTACGAGATTTGGAAAGAGAAGAAAGCTCAATCCTCGATTCATTGGCCCATTTTTAATCCTCGATCGAGTAGGAACTGTGGCCTAAGACTCGCTTTACCGCCAAGTATGTCTCGTGTTCATAACATTTTTCACATATCCATGTTACATAAATATGTGGAAGACCCGAACCACATTATTGAGTTAGAACCAGACGAAATAGCGGAAGATTTAACGTATGAAGAGGTTCCTGTTCAAATCTTGGATAAGAAGGAACATATTCTACGCTCCAAGGTTATACCTCAAGTCAAAGTTTTGTGGAGAAACCACGATGTTGAGGAAATGACCTGGGAGTTAGAATCTGAAATGAAATCAAGGTATCCTTACCTCTTCGATATACCAGGTATGTACCCTAATTTTGAGGGCGAAATTTCTTAAGAATGGGAGGTTGTAAGACCCCAACTTTTTGAATAAAGATGAATTTTCTATAAATATTATTTTTGAATATTATGGAGCGAAATTGATATAATGTTATAGTTGTGAGTAATATTTATTAATTTTGCAAAGTACGCAAGTTGTTATATAATATTCGATTGGTGGGGAATATTCGTTTTAACAGGAATATTCATACGACCAAGACAATCATTAGTGGACCCCACAAATGTAATTATTGTCGGATTGAGAAAAAGACAAAAATATTTTATTGAAAATAACGGCGGAAGTTTTATCATTATCTTTGTTGAACTACTAGGTAGTAAAAAATACTGATGTCTGGCGTGGTTGCATAGTAGCACACGGTATTGGTTATTAATATTTATGCGAGAAGTCACTCAATTTTGCTTATTTTATGGACCCCCATTTACCTATTTTTCAAAATAATCGGTTGAAAGTTATAATAAGAGGTGTGGGCCCAGAGTGGGACCCACGTTTGAAAGAAGAGTTAGGGTGGGGGAAAAGGAAATGGAGTGGTCGGGAGGGAGTTGTATATAGTGTATATATATATATATGCATGTGTTAATTATATATATTATATAATTTGTTATATATTATATATATATATTTATATATGATGATGTACTTTTTGGTGATAGTGGATTTTTGGTGGAGGGTTTTCATCCGTTTATGTGATGGAGTGATAGAGTGGTGGAGTGGTATTATATATATATATATATATATATATATATATATGGTGGGTGTATATTATATATATATATATATATATGGTGGGTGTAATATATGTATTATATATATATTTATATAATTTATATAATATATATTATATTTTATTTAAAAGATTTTGCTTTAAATATGGATGAAGTCAGATTAAAGTAAATCAATGTGGATAGATTCATCGGTGAAATTTTATACGGTCCATTTTTCTATAAATAAGCTCATTCCTTCATTATTTTCTTACGAATTCTTTGAAACTCTAGAGAGATAAAGCGTAGAGAGAAAGAAGAAAAGTATTCGCTACTTAACTACTCTTATATCCAGCTTTTTTTTTACGGTAAGGGTGTTATTTCTTTTGTATTCAAGAAGAGAACTTACATTATTCCATTTCTTTATTATTCATTGTTGAATAACTCAGATATCGTGAGCTACCCTATACTTGGTGACATTCTATTATTATTCATCTTTATTATTATTCATTTGGAACATCACATGTGTTGTGTTTTTACAGGACTGGTTAAAATCTTTATTATTACATTGGAATATCACGCTCGTGTGTTTTACACGGCACTGGTTCCATCTTTATTATTACATTGGAATATCGTATCATGTGTTTCTACGCCGGGACTGGTTCCGTTATTTATAATTTTGTTGGAATAACCTATCTATGCAAGTACCACACGCATGGTGATTTCATTGTTATTCCATTCTTTATTATTCTGTTGGAACATCTGCCGGTCTGTAATTTACTTTGACTTTGGTTCCATTATTTATTATTACGTTGGAACAACTGTTTATGCAAAGTACCGCATGCGTGGTGATTTCTTTTGTTATTCCATTCTTTATTATACTCGGTTGGTTAAAGTTTTGACTTATATTCCATGAAATTAGTGGAATATCCTTGATATTCTTGGCTTCATCCAAAGATCCTTTCATGGAAATATTCTTACGAGCATTCTGAATTTTACACCACAAAAGCAAAGATCTTATTGACAATTTGGACGTTATTGGTTTCTGGACAAATTAATTCTTGAACTTGTTTTATTGAATTCTTATATCATTGTCATCATCCTCATGTTTATATTACATTAAAAGTCATATGTGGCACGTAGAGCATAAATGGACTTGGAATGATTATGACGAGGATTATTCTTATAATAATCATAGTAGTAATGTTACAAATGATGTGGTAAAAGTCCTCATTGGCCCGTAGTGCATTGATGGACGATTGTTGGCATGATCATGACCATTGATGAATACACGAATATCCTGGCCCGTAGTGCGAGGATAATTTGTGGTCGTGATACTAAAGAATATCATTGGTAGAAAGTGCGGGGGTGATTCGATGATGTGGATTATTTATTGTTGAGTCCCGGCGATAAAAGTGATGAAAAAACCTTTTAAATCATAAAAGATAGTAGATTTTATTCTACTTGACTCTTTTAATGGATTGCTTGTTCATCTATGCATTAAACTTGATATCTATTGTATTTTATCGGTTTAACATTGTTGAAGACTATTGATAATTTATTACGCATTATCTTAGTCATAATATTTCTTCTTGGGCTAGTTGAGCTCACTTTTTCTTTCTTCCGTTTCTCTTGAGGAAATGAGAAGCGTGGCAAAGGAACTAGTCGGGGAACGGAGTGATAGTCCGAGATGGTGTCTTAGTAGTCCTCACTATTCTATAAAATAATGTGATAATAAATGTAATGAGGACTCCATTGTGTTTGAATACTGTCTAGAAGACAATATTCGTTTGAAAATTCTCAGCTATGTTTTGTCGTATGTTACACGACAGTTGTATAATTAAGTTTGTATTTGATTTATATACCATGTATTTGGCGACTCAAAATAGGTGATGTATACCTATTTTGGGGGCGTCACAGCGGAGACCGGGGAATAGAACTAGGAGGGGAGAGACTAGTAAATCCTTCGCTAGTGTGTCCTACCTAAGCTTATTTGTTAGTTGGTCATAATATAGGGGTATTATGTGATTTGTTAATTTGTTTAATTAACCCTTATTTTATGGCAGTATTTGAGAATGTCGACTAAGAATGTTAACAGTGGAGTAAACGAGACCGTAGAGACTCCTTTAATCACTAATCAGGAGAACGTGCAACAGGCTGGCAATGTTCCTCCTGTAAACAACACCACTGATCAGACGATGAATGATGGGATGTTTAGAAACTTTTTGCAGTTCATGCAAAATCAGATGAGGGAGACTCGTGTACAAAATATAGGTGGAAATGATAGCAACGCGCGGTTTGTCACAGCCAAGCAGTTCAAGGAGTTGGGACCACCAGATTTCTTGGGAAAGCCGGATCCGATTAAGGCGGAGACGTGGGTCAAGAAAATTACCAAGATATTTGATGTCTTGGGATGCACGGAGGAACAGAAGGTTCTATTCGCCACTTTTATGTTCCGTAATGAGGCAGATTACTGGTGGGAATCTATGAAGCGTACCCATCCAGCCGCACTCAGCATGTCTTGGGAAACATTTCAGAAACTATTCAATAACAAGTACTTTCCTGAAAGTATTCGTTCCGGATATAATCAGTTAAAGATTAAAACCGATGACATTCCAAAAACTGCTTTTAGAACTCGGTACGGGCACTACGAATTTCCTTTCATGTCTTTTGGATTGACTAATGCTCCTGCTGCCTTCATGGATATGATGAATTGAGTATTCAATAAATATTTGGATCATTTTGTGGTTGTCTTTATTGATGACATCCTCATTTACTCTAAAAGCCGTGAAGATCATGAGCATCACTTGAGGCTGATACTCAAAAAACTTCGTGAAAACAAGCTTTATATAAGACCCCAACTTGTATAAATAAAGATTAATTTTTCTCGAAATATATTTTTGAATATTATGGTGTGGATTTGATATAATATTATATTTATGGATAATATTTACAAATTTTGCAAAGTAAACAAGTGGTTATAAAATATTCTATTGGTCGGGAAATATTCGTTTTAACAGGGAATATTCGTACGATGGCACAATCATTAATGAACCCCATAAACGGAATTATTATCAGAGTTATAAAACGACATAATTATGTTTTTATAAAAATAACGGTGAAAGTTTTACTATTAAACTGTTGAAATACCCGGTGGTAAAAGAACAGTAATACACATGGTTACATAGTAGCACACGGTATTGATTATTGATGCTTACGTGAAAAGTCACTCAGTTATACTCAATTATTGCTACAGTAATTGCGCATAATATCTCTCATATTATTGATTCAATTATTGTCACAGTATCATCTCCATAATATTTTATATTATTAAATCAATAATTGAGACGAAAAAGTTATTCATATTATTATTTGCAATATTGACGATGTCTAGAAAGTTCTGTCAAGGAGAGGTTTGGTCACCTAATTGCGCGCCGATGGGGAGAAATCCTCATCGGAAAGCCCCTTCTTTCTTGGGAAGGATCTGGTTGCAAAATATTGTGAGCTATAATATTAATAATGAATAAGTTCGTGTTGATTAAAGATAAAATTGATATTTTCATTGTGATGGGATTATTAGTATTAGTGGAAATCGACATTTATTTCGATAATAATTGGCTTCTGGAGGTTATATTGACCAATCGGGTAATTAATCAGATAAATGAGCAATTAATTGCTATTAATTCACATATTTACAACTATTTGTTCATATGTATGTACTATTGATTTACATGCATGTACTATTAGGGGAGGTGGTGCAAGATTGATAATACTTGCATGACTAAATTAAAAATGGAGGTATAGATGAGGATACTATACTGTAATTATTTTTTCACATGTATAGAACTATTGATTCACATGACTGTACTATTGATTCACATGCATGTACTATTAGGGGAGATGGTGAAAGTTTAATAATACTTGCTCGACTAAATTAAAATGAAGGAAAAGATGAAGGTATTATACTGTAATATTTCAAGCCCCAAAATGTGCAATTATCGAAACTATATTTTTCTATAAATAGAAGCTCGTTCTTCTTTCATTCTCACCAATTCACTAAGACTCACAAGAGCATTTATAGATAAAGAAGCTATAGAGAGAAAGAAGAAGAGTATTCTCGCTATTTATTTATTCCAAAGATATCTGTCTTCTTCTAAGATAATTGGTATTATTTATTTCAAATTAAACATGATATTATTTTTTCAGATTAAGTAAGAAATTTTATTTTCATTCAATATTCATAAGGAATATTATTTTCATTTAATATTCGTAAGGAATATTCACGGAGTACTATTCATAAAGTATTATTTACTTCTATACTTCGTGAAATTAGTAGAATATTCTTTAAATTTGCGCTTCATCTAGTATCGTTTTACAAGGATATTTTTTTGAACATTCTTGTTAAATTTTAAGCTTTTCATGTCGGAGTACTATTCACGGGGTACTATTAACAAAGTACTATTCACGGAGTACTATTCATAAAGTATTATTTACGGGGTACTATTCTCAAAGTACTATTGTGACACCGCCAAAATAGTTATACATCACCCATCCTAAGTCACCAAATACATGATACAAAATTTAAATATAACTTATTTATACAACTGTCGTGTAAAATACGACAAAACATAATCTGAGAGTTTTAATATGAATATTGTGAGACCCCAGATTTTATCAATAAAGATTTAAATTTTGTTGAAATAATTTTTTAATATTATGGTGTGAATTTAAGATAATATTATAGTTGTGGGTAGTATTTATAAATTTTGCAAAGTATGCAAGTGGTTATATTATATTCGATTGGTCGGGGAATATTCGGTTTAGCAGGAATATTAAATACAACTACTCAATCATTGGTGGACCCCACAATGAAATTATTGTCGGATTGAGAAAAGCGACAAAAATATTTTATTGAAATAACGGCGGAAGTTTTACTAGTAGTTCTTGTTGAACTACTCGGTAGTAAAAAATACGATGTCGTGTGGTTGCATAGTAGCTGCGCGGTATTGATTATTGATGCTTATGTGAGAAGTCACTCGGTTTGATTCCATTATTGTCGATTAATAATATGAATTATTATAGCGATAATGACGTTTTGTTTTATTAGTATTATTAACGTAATAAAAGCGAAACATCTTTATATAAAATAGAATACTTTATTAAAGTTATTCTATAAATAGAATATATTATATTTTATTATGCATAGTGTTGCATAGTGTTTTGCATAGTATTGCATAGTGTTTGCATAGTAAAATGTTTTTATATAAATAGAATATATTATATTTTATTTAAAAGATTTTTCTTTAAATATGGACCATCGATTAAAGTAAATCAATCTGGATAGTTCATGGATTAATTCTTATGCATTCCATTTTCCTATAAATAGAAGCTCATTCCTTCATTATTTTCTTACGAATTCATTGAAACTACTAGAGAGAGAAATTATAGAGAGAAGCTATAGAGAAAATTATAGAAAGAAGAAGAGTATTACTGCTACTTCACTACTTCTATATTAGGTTCTTTTATGGTAAAGGGTGTTATTCTTTCTTCTTGAAGAGAACTTACATTATTCCATTCATTATTATTACATTGGAATAACTTTGTAAAAGTGGCATACCCTATACATAACTTTGTATCTGTGGCATACCTATACTTGGTGAAATCCTTATGTTATTCCATTGCTTATTATTACATTGGAATAACTTTTGTATCGCATGATTTACCTATACTTGGTGACATTCTTCTATTATTACATTGGAACATCACGCGCATGTTTTTTACCGGACTGGTTCCATTTTTATTATTACATTGGAACATCACATGCGTGTGTTTTACACCGGACACGGTTTCGTCTTTATCATTCTGTTGGAATATCCTATCACGTGTGTTTTACGGATCCGGTTCCATCTTTATTATTACATTGGAACATCTGTCGGTGTGAATTTCACGACTGGTTCCGTTATTATTATTACATTGGAATAACCATCTATCGCAATCCGCATGCATGGTGATTTCTTTTGTTATTCCATTCTTTATTATACCCGGTTGGTTAAAACTTTGACTTCTATACTCCATGAAATTAGTAGAATATCCTTGATATTTGCGTTTCATCCGATATCTTTTCATGGAAATATTCTTACGATCATTCTTGAATTTTACTCTCTAAAAGCGATATCATGTTGACAATTTGGACGTTAATAATTCATGGATTAAATAATTCTTGAACTTGTTTTATTGAATTACTATGTCATTGTCATCATCCTCATGTTATATTATGTTATCTTTGGCTTACGATGCGTAGATGAACTTAGTATGATTATGACCGGGGATCATTCGGTATAATCATGACTTGATATAAATGATGTGACAAAAGTCCTCGTGGCACTGTAATGCGGTGATGGATAGTTTTTGGTATGATTATGACCGGGGTGATTCGGTATAGTAATGACCATTGATAATTTGATGAAAATCCTTGGCGAGTAGTAGTACGGGGATGATTAAATGTGGTGGTTTATTTATTAAAAGTGAGTCTCGGTGATAAAATTGATGAAAACCTTTTAAAACCTAAAAGATAGTAGACTTTATTCTCTACTTGACTCTTTTAATGGATTGCTTATTCCATTGCAGATTAAAGCTGGTTGTCTATTGTATTTTATCGGTTTAACTTTGTTGAAGGCTAATGATAATTTATTACGCATTATCTTAGTCATATATATTTCTTCTTGGGCTAGTTGAGCTCACCCTTTCTTTCTTTATTCTCTTGAGGAAATGAGAACATAATTTGGGAGACGAGTCGGGGAGCGAAGTAATGGTCGAGGAGGATAGCATTAGTAGTCCTCACTATTACGTGAAATAGTGTGATAATAGTTGTAATGAGGACTCCTTTTGAGTTTGTATAATATCTAGTAGACAATATTTGTATTCAAACTCATAGTTTATGTCGTATTATATTACCACAGCGATTATATTAGTAAGTTGTATTTGAATTTATGTACCATGTAAGTGGCGACTCAAGATGGGTGGCGTATACCTAATTTTGGGGCGTTACGGTTGGTATGGTATCGAGCTTAGGGATATGATCCTGGCTAAGATGCGAGATAAGAACTAGGAGGAGAGGCGGAAATTCCGCCGCTAGTATGACCTACCTAAGTTTATTTGTTATTTAATTGGTGTTCATCGAGTATAGGGATAATAATTGATATATTAATTAACCCTTATGTTGTGGCGGTGTTTGGAAATGGCAATTTGAAAATATTCACAATGGAGTGAATGTGACCGTTGTGACACCTTTAATCACTAATCGGAGTTAATGCAAAGGTCGAGACGAGAACAAATTAGAGATATCCACGTAGTGAATGAAGAACTAATTGTTGCACCCAAGCTAGTTAGCAGAGGTAGCGGTGAGAGTGAGGAAGAAAGGAAGAAGAGGAACACGAGGAGAATTGGTTAGAAGAAATTTATGATCAAAACTTAGAATTACAAAATCGTGTTCGTGAGCTAGAAGAACGAGGTTGAAGAAGCGACAAGCGATTCGTGGAACAAAGGGATACAACAATTCAAAATTGGGTTACCCGATATGTGATGCTCGAACAAAATCGGCGGGGTGTAAGATATTAAAGTTGGAATCGAGAATTTAAAATCAAAGATCGGCTAAAGAAGAAAACAATGAAGCGAAGGAGAATGGGTGATGCATGGGTAAAAGCTGCCACAACGCGTTGATAGTGTAGAAAAAGGCGTTCGATCCAATAAAGCCAAAATAGATGAAATGGACTTTGCTTTTTGGACAATGATTGGGAGAACCAACATCGAATTGAAATTACCACATGCATAGCGGTCAACCGAATTCGATATGGATCGGAGAATAATGATTCAAATCATGGATCGGGGAATGCGAAGAAGCACTTAAGGGTGGAATGTACCTATAGTAAAGTCAAACTTCGATAATTTAAGCGAGGCGTTTGTCGAGAAACCCGAACGAAGTTATTACGGGTAAGTTAACTATAAATTCTGAAGTCTATACCTTATTAGAATCTGGGGTTCTACCCATTCTTTTATCTCTCTTGCTTGCGTTCAACGTTTAAATTTGACTCCGGAAAAATTAGACTTTGATTTATCTATTGAAACCGTTGGGAGAAACCGCCGTTACCTCTTTGTTTATTAATCTTGTTGTTTCAAATAAACACTTTCACGTTACTGTCGATTTTATCTCTTTGAAAATACTTGCCTTTGAGGTAATTTTTGAAAGCGATTGATTAACTACTCATTATTCTTTTTGTAAGGTTGTTAGCTTTCATATTCTAACCAACTGTTATCTGAATTCAAAGTAACCAAACCCTAACGTTAATCATTTGTTATATCAATCCATAAGTAAAGAGCCCCGAACCTTTCGTTGTTGACTTCCTTGTGTGGAATGCACCGAAGCCGGACTTTACGTAGGCGACATCGTGAATGAAGATGGCAAGTTGATAGGTATCATTGTGAGGTGCCATCGAGGGTTAAGGGATAGAAGTCACGATTGGTATTAATGTGACGTCTTATCCAAGTCTTGGACGAGAGTAATGATTTTGAATGATATTTCTATCTTTAATAAATTTCTTGGCGTATTCTTGAAGACTTCTTAGCCTACCCTAGAGCGTGAAATCGAATTTTGTATTGATTGACAGACAAAACCCATTTCTTAAACCCTCAAATATTTCTTCAACTAAAAGGATCATTTACGAGGATTATGATGAAAGTCATAATAAAAGCATTGGACTAATGAAAATTATGGGTATATGAAGTATTAGTAAGTGTTATGATGAGTTATGTTGGTTATTATGTGAAAACATGAAAGTTTCTTAGAAATCACAAAAAGTTGAAAATCGATTTTGGTGAAAAGCGTAACATGAAATTCAATTGACCATATCTCCTATTATATTTTGAATTTTTGAGTGTGGTCAAGTCCTAGAGTTAGATCTATGAGTTACCTAACTAATCCAAGTGGAATTAATGGAAAAGGTGTTGTAGATTTTTGTGTGGACTGATTTTTTAGCAAAGGAGGCCAAAGCTGTAAATTTTGAAAATGCTCTTGCCCAGAAACTTGAAGAGGCTGTTTCGGCCACTTAAACTATGAGAAAAATTCTGGCCTTTTGGGACATGAAAGTATATGGTATAAAGTACCTCCTGTCCAAAAATGAGCTCATTCTGACTTAAAATGAGCAAGTTATGACTATTTTAATATTTAGGTTTTTCCGAAAAAAACGCTATAACCAAGTTCTATAACTCAGATGACCATGAAATTTAAACTGGAAGCTCACGTTAACATGTGTAAGGTCCTGCCAAGATTTGGGAATTTTGGAGTTAAACTTGAGGTAGCTAATTTCTTAAGGAATTAAGTGGAAATTGATTTTGAAAAATAGTAAATGAATTTTAAAAATTCGAGAAAAATATATTTTCATTATGGGACTATATTATGCTAAATCCCAGAAAAGAAATATTTTGGGACTAATTTGGTATTTTTCATGAAAATAGTTTAATTCTGAACATATGAGTTAAATATGTAATGTGAAGTAACAAAGTTGAAAATAGGATTTTATGGCTAGAGAATCCTATATAGAGTATATGCATATTTTTGATGAGGGATTTGATAATTGGTGATGATATTTTATGAGTATGGCATTTTTGAATGATTAAATGCATTATATGGTAAAGCGTAAACAATTGAGAAAAATTATTTATTTAAGAAGTGATTAAAATATTGTTATAATATTAATGTTATTAGATTATGAGATTATTAAGTGATTGATAACATGGGGATATTCTTGAATCTCTGGATAAATTATATTATAAATGTTTAATATTTATCCTTTATCTCATTTGATTGATTCTTTATATCATTATCCTCATGTTTATATTATGTTGAAAGTCATACGTGGCTTCAGAAGTGCATAGATGGACTTGGTATGATTATGACCGGGGATTGTTCGGTATAATCATAATAGTAATTGAAAAAACACAATTATCTTTGGTAGTAGTGCATGGATAATTTGTGGTCGTGATCTTAATGAATACACAATTATCTTTGGTAGTAGTGCATGGATAATTTGTGGTCGTGATACTAATGAATACACAATTATCTTTGGTAGTAGTGCATGGATAATTTGGTCGTGATACTAATGAATACACGATTATCTTTGGTAGTAGTGCATGGATAATTTGTGGTCGTGATCTTAATGAATACACAATTATCTTTGGTCGTAGTGCATGGATAATTTGTGGTCGTGATCTTAATGAATACACGATTATCTTTAACTTAGTAGTGCAAGGATAATTCGTGGTCGTGATACTTAATGAATATCCTTGGCACGTAGTGCGGGGATGATTCGATGATATGGATTAATTATTGAAATTTGAGTCTCGTGATGAAATATTAATTCATGGATGTGGTAAAAGTCATCTTTGGCCGTAGTGCATTGATAGACTTGGTATGATTATGACCACGGATTATTCGGTATAATCATGACCGTAATTGAAAACACGAATATCCTTAGCCAGTAGTGCATGGATAATTCATGGTTGTGATACTATTAAGCTGAGTCTCAGTATTATTGGTTTTACAGTTATATATCTTTGGCCTGTAGTGCAAAGATGAATTGTTAATAAATATCTTTGGCCTGTAGTGCAAAGATGAATTGTTAATGAATATCTTTGGCCGGATTGCAAAGATGAACTTAATATTTTCAACGATAAAGGTATTCAAGGTATCCTCACCTCTTTATCATACCAGGTACGTACCCTAATTTCGAGGGCGAAATTCCATAAGGAAGGGAGATTGTGAGACCCCAGATTTTATCAATAAAGATTTAAATTTTGTTGAAATAATTTTTTAATATTATGGTGTGAATTTAAGATAATATTATAGTTGTGGGTAGTATTTATAAATTTTGCAAAGTATGCAAGTGGTTATATTATATTCGATTGGTCGGGGAATATTCGGTTTAGCAGGGAATATTAGACAACTACTCAATCATTGGTGGACCCCAGCATGTAATTATTATTTGATCGGATTGAAAGCGACAAAAATATTTTATTGAAATAACGGCGGAAGTTTTAAGTGTTCTTGTTGAACTACTCGGTAGTAAAAGTACGATGTCGTGTGGTTGCATAAGTACCTTTACGGTATTGATTATTGATGCTTATGTGAGAAGTCACTCGGTTTGATTCCATTATTGTCGATTAATAATATGAATTATTATAGCGATAATGACGTTTTGTTTTATTCAGTATTATTAACGTAATAAAAGCGAAACATCTTTTATATAAAATAGAATACTTTATTAAAGTTATTCTATAAATAGAATATATTATATTTTATTATGCATAGTGTTAGTAGTGTTTTGCGTAGTAGTATTGCATAGTGTTTGCATAGTAAAATGTTTTTATATAAATAGAATATATTATATTTTATTTAAAAGATTTTTCTTTAAATATGGACCATCAGATTAAAGTAAATCAATCTGGACCAGTTCATGGATTAATTCTTATGCATTCCATTTTCCTATAAATAGAAGCTCATTCCTTCATTATTTTCTTACGAATTCATTGAAACTACAGAGAGAGAAATTATAGAGAGAAGCTATATAGAGAAAATTATAGAAAAAGAAGAAGAGTATTTCGCTACTTCACTACTTCTATATTAGGTTCTTTTACGGTAAAGGGTGTTATTCTTTCTTCTTGAAGAGAACTTACATTATTCCATTCATTATTATTACTGTTGGAATAACTTTGTAAAAGTGGCATACCCTATACATAACTTTGTATCTGTGGCATACCCTATACTTGGTGAAATCCTTATGTTATTCCATTGCTTATTATTACATTGGAATAACTTTGTGTCACAGTTTACCCTATACTTGGTGACATTCTTCTATTATTACATTGGAACATCACATGCATGTGTTTTTACGGGACACGGTTCCATTTTTTATTATTACATTGGAACATCACATGCGTGTTTTTTACGGACTGGTTTAAATCTTTATCATTACATTGGAATATCCTGTCATGTGTGTTTTACGGATCCAGTTCCATCTTTATTATTACATTGGAACATCACTTCGGTGTGAATTTCACACGACTGTTTAGATTATTATTATTACATTGGAATAACTTTATCATGCAATCTACCGCATGCATGGTGATTTCTTTTGTTATTCCATTCTTTATTATACCCGGTTGGTTAAAACTTTGACTTCTATACTCCATGAAATTAGTAGAATATCCTTGATATTTGCGTTTCATCGATATCTTTTCATGGAAATATTCTTACGATCATTCTTGAATTTTACTCTCTGAAAACGATATCATGTTGACAATTTGGGCGTTAATAATTCATGGATTAAATAATTCTTGAACTTGTTTTATTGAATTACTATGTCATTGTCATCATCCTCATGTTATATTATGTTATCTTTGGCTTACGTGCGTAGATGAACTTAGTATGATTATGACCGAGGATCATTCGGTATAATCATGACTTGATATAAATGATGTGACAAAAGTCCTCGGTGGCACTGTAATGCGGTGATGGATAGTTTTTGGTATGATTATGACCGGGGGTGATTCGGTATAGTCATGACCATTGATAATTTGATGAAAATCCTTGGCCGTAGTATGGGGATGATTAAATGTGGTGGTTTATTTATTAAAAGTTGAGTCTCGTGATAAAATTGATGAAAACCTTTTAAAACCTAAAAGATAGTAGACTTTATTCTCTACTTGACTCTTTTAATGGATTGCTTATTATTGCAGATTAAAGCTGGTTGTCTATTGTATTTTATCGGTTTAACCTTTGTTGAAGGCTAATGATAATTTATTACGCATTATCTTAGTCGTAATATTTCTTCTTTGGGCTAGTTGAGCTCACCCTTTCTTTCTTTGTTCTCTTCAAGAAATGAGAACATATTTGAGACGAGTCGAGGAGCGAAGTAATGGTCGAGAGGATAGCATTAGTAGTCCTCACTATTACGTGAAATAGTGTGATAATAGTTGTAATGAGGACTCCTTTTGAGTTTGTATAATATCTAGTAGACAATATTTGTATTCAAACTCATAGTTTATGTCGTATTGTACACGACAGTTATATTAGTAAGTTGTATTTGAATTTATGTACCATGTAAGTGGCGACTCAAGATGGGTGACGTATACCTAATTTTGGGGGCGTTACAAATATTGTCATCTAGACAACATCCACACTCAATGGAGTCCTCATTACATTTATTATCAAACTATTTTATAGAATAGTGGGGACTACTATAACACCATCTTGGACCATTACTCTGTTCCCCGACTAGTCCCGGCTACGTTCTCATTTCCTAAAGAGAAAAATGAAAGCAAAAGGGTGAACTCAACTAGTCCAGTAAGAAATATTATGACTAAGATAATGCAGAAATAAGTTATTGTTAGCCTTCAACAATGTTAAACTGATAGAATATAATAGACAACAAGTTTAACTGCATCGGAACAAGCAATCCATTAGAAGAGTCAAGTAGAGCATGATATCTACTATATTCTATGATTTAAAAAGTTTTTTTTATCGACTTTATCGTTGAGACTCTGCTTAATAAATAATCCACATCATCAAATCATCCCTGCACTACGACCAAGGATATTCATTAGTATAACAACCACAAAATATCCATGCTCTACGGGCCAAGGATATTCGTGTTTTCATCAATGGTCATGATCATGCCAACAACTATCCATCAATGCACTACGGGTCAATGATGACTTTTACCACATCATTTGTAACATTACGGTCATGATTATACCGAATAATCTCTAGTCATAATCATATCAAGTCCATCTATGAACTACGGGTCACAGATGACTTTCAACATAATATAAGCATGAGGATGATGACAATGATATAAGAATTCAATTAAAAAAAGTAAATGATAGATTTTTAAAGATTTATAATTTAATTTATCCAGAATTCAATAATATCCAAATTATCAACATGATACTGCTTTGTGGAATAAAATTCAAGAATAATATTGTACCAAAAATAAGTTAAACCGAAAGCGAATCAATTTTTATCACGAATAGTACCTCGGGTGAATAATGCCCGAGTAAATAGTAATTCGGGAATAGTAGCCCGTAAATAGTACTACGGCATGAAAAAGTTAAAACTTATCAAGAATGCTCAGAATAATATTTTCACGAAAAGATACTGGATGAAACGTAAATTTTAAGGATATTCTACTAATTTTATGGAGTATAGAAGCCAAAACTTTAACAAAATGAGTATAGAATTCGAAATCAGAAATGAAATAATATTACTTACATACTACAGAGTATGGAAGAAAATATTATTTCATACGAATATTGAACAAAAATAACATCCCTTACCTTGAAAAGAAGAGTATTCCAACTGGTATAGCGGGGATATTCTTGAAGAAAACTTGAACTATTTTCTACGCTCAAAGCTTCCTTAAACTCTAAAGAAATACGTTCAATATTATAGAAAAATAATTCTCTGATTTTGGTGTGATTTTTAATTCTAACTAAGCATCCTATTTATAGGAGAATAGAAGGATATTATTTGAAAATTAAAATCACGGAATGCACAGAACGAATTCGCGGACTACACAGACTGAAACTTTTGAAAAAATTTGATTTATTATGCAGCACTATGCAATAAAATATTCTAATAAAATAAAAACTTTAAATAAAATATAATATATTCTATTTTTTCATAAAAAATAAAACTTATTATAATATATATATATATATATATATAATTTTAATAATGATGCCTTACAATCACGACCAACATCCCCCCATTTCCCAAAATTAGTCATATGTGGGCCCCACATGTGGCCCCACTTTTATTATATAAAAATATACCGTATAACTTTTTACCGATTATTTCAAAAAATGGGTAAATGGGGGTCCATAAATACTTCATAAAAAAATTTTCAATATTTTTTAACAACGTTTATTCATATTATTATAACTCGTAATATTAACAACCAGATCGTTCCCAGGAAAGAGAGGGCTTTACGATAAGGATTTCTCTCTATTGGAGCGTAATTAGATGACCTAACCTCTCATTGACAGAATTTATAGACATTATTAATTATGCAAATAATAATATAAATAACTTGTCATCTCAATTATTAATTTAATAATATAAAATATTACGCGAGATGATCTTGTGACAATAATTGAATCAATAATATAAGAGATATGATGCAACAATTACTATAGTAATAATTGAGTATAACTGAGTGACTTCTCACGTAAGCATCAATAATTAATATCGTAGTGTCTACTTATGCAACCACGCAGCATTATTCTTGTACTTTTATCTTTGGGTATTTCAATGGTTTTAACGGTAAAACTTTTCGTAGTTATTTTTATAAAATATATTTACATCGTTTTAACTCCAAGAATAATTTTGTTGTGGGGTCCTTTGTAAGACCCGAAATTTTTTAAATAAAAGGAATTTCCTTTATTTATTATTTTGAAATAGTAAGGGTGGATTTGATTAATGTGGTTAGTTATGGGTAAAATCATAAATATTTCAAAATAAGTAAGTGGTTATAAAATATTCATTGTTTGTGGGGAATATTCGTTTGGTCGTGGAATATTAAATCTTTGTGGGGAATATTAAATGCGCGAGTAGTATGACCATGTGTGGGCCCCATAACGAGAAAGTGATTGGATGAGGAAAAGCGACAAATATAAGTTGGTTAAAAAATAGCACGTAGTTGTTACAGAATTAAGGCATTGGAATCCCGGTGGTTAAAATACGATGTCTGGGTTGGTTGCGTAGTACACCACGGTATTGCGATATTGTTGAATTATTGATCCTTACGTAAGATGGCACTACTCGATAATTTTCACGGTGAGTTCTTTTTGATATTTTATTTTATTGATTTGATAATTCTTTGCGTTGATATTTTATATTATTGTTGTTCGATAATTGTCTTTGCATAGTATTTCCCATTATCGGATCAATAATTCATATTATTTGAATAATATTATTAGATAACATTATTGGCAATGTCTAGAAAGTTACATCTAAGGAGAGGTTTGGTCACCTAATTGCGCCAAGATGAGGAGAGATCCTTATTGAAAGCCCCCTCTTTCTGAGGATGACTGGTTGTCATAAATGTGATTACGTAATATTATTTGTGAATAATTAATTATTGATTCATATGATAAGGAAATATTTATTTTATATGAATATAAATGATGGATTTATTTATGTGGTTATTAATGAAGGAATTAATGTTGAGGTGTTTTATCGGTATTTTATCGGATTGGAGGTATTAAAAATCAAATCGGGGTTTTGAGATATATTATGGGGGTTATAATTTTTAATCCAACCGTTGGATTGTGGTAATTTTTGGGTATGTTATACATACATAAGTTGAGTATATGTCCACAAATTTTGAACCGTTAAAATTCACGAATGATTTGTTATGAATTTTAAGAGATGTCGATTAGGAAATTAGGTTTATAATTGATTTTGGTGGAAAATTCTAGAATTGAGTGGGCCCCACTTGTGGTTGGTGAAGAAATGTGCTGAATTTTATTTCAAATGTGGTGGGTGGCAATAGTAGCGAGGTAAAGCCATCATCGGTGCAAGGTCAAGTCTGCCTTGGTGAGGCTAACATTTTCCTATAAATAGAGGGCTAAGTTAGAATTGAAAATCACACGAAACAAAGTTTTCTCTCTCTCTCTCTATATTATTGAGCGTATTTTGTGAGTATTTAGATACTTTGAGAGTTCTTTATTCGAGACAAGTTTCATTCAAAGATCACTTGAGCCTTTCCTTCCGGAAATCTTGATTCTTTGAGGTAAGGGATGTTATTTTCTTCTCAAATGATATTAATTCTTCAATATCATTATCTTTGAAATATTGGTTGGTACTTTTTATCAAATTTGGAACTTTTTTCATGTCGGGGTTCTTATTCATGAGTTCTTATTCACGAGTTACTATTCATGAGTTCTTATTATTCACGAGTTCTTATTCACGAAAGTACTATTCATGAAGCGTGAAAATGTTTTTTTGTGGAATTTCTATCTTTTGGTGTGAGATTACTATTCACGATATCAAGACTTTATTCACGATATCTGGAACTATTCACGAATACTAAGACTATTCATAGAAAAATGAAAATTTTTCTTTTAAGTCTAAAATATCTAATACGGATACTAGCTTTGATTGTATCCATGTTTTGATCATTCTTGAATTTTACTTCACTATGATTATTTATGAAGTATTTTTGAACTCGGATTGTTTAAAAAGTACGAATCCATAATATTTGTCATTTTGTTTCTTTGGATTCATTCTTTAAAAGTATTTTCATCATCCTCGGTCTTAAATGATGATAGTATTGAATATCTTTGGCACGTAGTGCAAAGATGAATGATTTCTGAAGAATATCTTTGGCTGTAGTAAAAGATAAATGATTCTTGATGAATATCTTTGGCCTTTAGTGCAAAGATGAGCAGTGTTTAAATGAACATGGCCGATCGATGAATATCTTTGGCCTTTAGTGCAAAGATGAGCAGTGTTTAAATGAACATGACCGATCGATGAATATCTTTGGCCTTTAGTGCAAAGATGAGCAGTGTTTAAATGAACATGACCGAGTGATGAATATCTTTGGCCTTTAGTGCAAAGATGAGCAGTGTTGAGATGAACATGAATGGATTGATGAATATCTTTGGCTGTAGTGCAAAGATGAATATTTGATTTGAGATGAATATTGATTGATGTTACTGAGGATAAAATATTGATGATGAATTTATTAAATTCATAGATTATAGTAGATTTCATTCTCTACGTAACTCTTACATGAATTATTATTTCACCATGAATATTGATCCGAAACTTGTTATCTATTGTATTCTATCGATTTTTCCTGTTGGAGACTAACGATAATTTGTTGTATATTATCTTAGTCGTAGTATTCTCTTTTGGGCTAGTTGAGCTCACCCTTTTCCTTGTTGTTCCATTTTTCTTCTCGGGGAGGCGAGAATGTAGCGAGTCTTAGTCGTCGGGGTATGGAATGAAGGTTCTACAGAGAGTTGTTTAGTAGTCCTCACCATTTTTGTAAAATGATGTATCAATAAATATGATGGGGATTTATTTGAGTATAAATATTATCAGAAGATAATATTTGTATTTAAACTCTGATTTTATTGTTGTGATAATAAAGTTGTAGTTGTTTACGTACCATGTATTTGGCGACTCGAGAATGGGTTGGATGGAATGGACCTATTTTGGGGTCGCGTCACGGTTGGTATCGAGCTTAGGGATATGATCTCTGGCGGAGATGGGGAATAGAACTAGGAGGGAGAGGCGAGTAAATCCTTCGCTAGTGTGTCCTACTAAGCTTATTGTTGGTTAGTCATAATATATGGGTATTATGTGATTTTTTAATTTATTTAATTAACCCTTGTTTTATGATAGTAATTGAGAATGTCAATTGAGAATATTAATAGTGGTGTAAATGAGACCGTGGAGATGCTGTCTTTAACAACGAGGAGAGCGTGCTGTGGTGGCAATGTACCTCTGTGAATAACACCGGCGGCGGATGATGAACGAGGGGATGTTTAGAAGCTTTTTGCGGTTCATGCAAAATCGACGAGGGAGACTTCGTGTTCAAAATCTGAGGAGGAGATGATAGCGATTCACGGGTGGTCACGAATGCAAGCGATTCAAAAGTTGGGACCACGAGTGCAGGGAAAGCGGATCCGATCATGGCGGAAACATGGGTCAAGCAAATTACCAAGATATTCGATGTCTTGGGATGCGCGAAGAACAGAAAGTTCCATTCGCTACTTTTATGTTCCGTGGCGGCGATTCATTGGTGGGAATCGTAAGCGTACCCATTCACCGCACTCAAAGATGTTATGGGAAGCGTTTGAAGCGATTCAATGACAAGTACTTCCACGAAAGTATTATTCGTATATGAAGGAAGTGGAGTTTATTAGATTGGAGCGAGAATAACATGGCGGTGTCCCAAAGACGAGGCGAAGTTTGCGGAGTTATCCGGTTTGCACCTCATTTGGTGGAGAATGAGGAACGTATGACGCGGATGTTTCGAGAGGTTTGAAACCCGAGCATACGTCGATATCTCATTTCTCATAAATTTTTCTCTATTCGGATGTTGTCAGCGAGGCTCGGTTGTTAGAAGCGAGATAACGAGTACGTTCAATCGAGGGACCATAACCGAGGATCATACCAAAGATAGCGATCATCGAATAACGATAACCGGTGGAGAAAGAAGAATACGGACAAAGGCGGTAACCACTACGGTGGTAATCGTGGCCATGAAAATAGAAAAGCGAGTTGGGAGGAGATTTTAAAAGAGGAGATTCAACAACGACCATGTGAAGACGTGTCCAAAGTGATGGCCCGGTTCCAAGGAGAGAAAGACCATCGGTCGTATATACAAATGCGGAAAGAGGGACATATCATTCAAAGCGCCTACAACAGTTTAAGGTATGCTATAATTGTGGAAAAGAAGGACATATCGCTTTCGAGATTATGCGATATCGAAACCCGATCCAATGAGGAATGGTGACTCAAAAGGATGTCCCGGAAAAGTCAAAGTCGGCGATTCACGGAAGGCGTTTGTCGTGAATGGGTCAAAATCGAGGAACCCGAACGAAGTTAGCACGGGTTAGTTAATTATAAATTCTTGCGAAGTTTATACCTTACTAGAATCTGGGTTCTACCCATTCTTTTTTCTCTCTCTTGCTTGCGCTCAACGTTTGAACTTGACTACGGAGAAATTAGACTTTGACCTATTTATGGAGACTCAGATTAGGAGAAACTTTCATTACATCCGTTGTTTAGAAATCTTGCTTGATTCAAGTTGGCACCATTACCTTACCATTGACCTTATCTCTTTAAAGATACTTGCTTTTAAGGATTGATTGGTTAACTACTCATCACGCCAAAATTGATTGCTTTCGTAAGGTTGTTAGTTTTCATATTCTAAGCAACTATTATTGAATTCGAGCAATCAAACCATTGAAGTCAAACATTTTCATATCAAGCCATGAAGTCATTCGTTTATTACGGATGTCAAGTTTTCTTAGTCCATGTTATGGATTTGAATAAAGACACGTCGATTTGAATAATATTCTTGTTGTTATTGATTTTTCCGACGTATTTCTGAAGAATTTATTGGCTTACTCCCAGTGATATTAAATTTTGTATCGACTTTGAACCCGATACAAAACTCATTTCTAAAATCTCATATCGAATGGCTCTATTGAACTCGAGGAGTTAAAAATTCAACTATAGAATTTGGTACATGAGCCTTTATCTTGTGACTTCCTTTGTGGAATTCACCTAAGCGAGACTCTATGGGGGCGTCATATTCGATGCGATAGTAAATCGATAGGTGTCATTGTGACGTCTTTATCCAAGATTGGGATATGAGTCACGGTTGAGAAGCAACCTAAGTCGATGAATCTAAATACGTAGCTTTACAAGCTTAGTTGGTTATTATCGGAGATTTGTTGAAGGATATTCTCGAATCGCTATTTCATTATCGCATGGTGACTCGTAGAGATACAAAATTCGAATGGAGCGAGGAATGTGGGAAGAGCTTGAAGAACTCGAGAGGAGACTCATTTCAAAGACGTATTACGACCATGCCATCCTCGAAAAGCGAGCGTGGTAGGTGGCGTGTTGAGTAGAAGATCGTATACAAATCTGAGTACAATATTGTCAAAGACTCATTTCAGTATAATATACTGAAATAATAGAGATGGAGATGAAAACTCTAGGTACCCACGTGATGATATCTGATGCGTGATGATATCTGAGTATAATCGACTTTAATCGATAAAGTTAAATTTGTTTCATTGCACACACGGAGGTGATGAATTTGAAAGAAGAGGTGCAAGAAGTTGTTATTTTAAAAGCGAGAATCGGTGAGGTGAGGAAAGCTCAAACCTTCGATTTATTAATCCATTTGAAATTCTCGATCGAATAGAAGCGTGGCCTATAGACTCGTTTTACCACCAAGTATGGCGCGTGTTCATAAGCGTTTTTCACGTATCGATGTTACGTAAATATGTGGACGACGAAACACGTCATTGAGTTAGAACCAGGACGAGATAGTAGAAGACTTAACGTCACGAGGAAGTACTGTCAAGATTTTGTAGAGGAAAGAACATGACCTATGTCATTGGAGGTTATACCATAAGTTAAAGTTTTGTGGCGAAACCATCTTTATTGAGGAAATGACACTGGGAGTTGAAGCGAAAATGAAAGCGAGGTATCTTTACCTTTTCGAAACACCAGTACGTCGTCCAATTTCGAGGACGAAATTTCATAAGGAGGGAGGTTGTAAGACCCCAAAATTTTTTAAATAAAAGGAATTTCCTTTATTTATTATTTTGAAATAGTAAGGGTGGATTTGATTAATGTGGTTAGTTATGGGTAAAATGCTTAAATATTTCAAAATAAGTAAGTGGTTATAAAATATTCATTGTGTTTGGGGAATATTCGTTTGGTCGTGGAATATTAGATTTGTAAGACCCAGCTTTTATAAATAAAGATGAATTTTTCTATAAATATTATTTTGAATATTATGGAATAAATTTGATATAATGTTATAGTTGTGGGTAATATTTATAAATTTTGCAAAGTATGCAAGTTGTTATAAAATATTCGTTTGGTGGGGAATATTCTTTTTGTTAGGGAATATTAATCATAATGGCTCAATCATTGGTGGACCCCCTAATGAAATTATTGTCGGATTGAGAAAGCGACAAAAATATTTTATAAAAATAACGGCGGAGGTGTTCTGAAGTTAAAGCTGTTGAACTACCCGGTGGTAAAAAATACGATGTCTGGCGTAGTTGCGTAGTAGCTTGCGGTATTGATTATTGATCTTTACGTGAGAAGTCACTCATTTATGCTCAATTATTACTACGATAATTCTTTGCATCATATCTCTTATATTATTGATTGATTATTGTCATAGTATCATACGTATAATATGTTATAGTATTAAATCAATAATTGAGATGACAAGTTATAAATGATTAATAATTGTTGAAAGATTAAATATGTGTTGATGAAAAAAAAATGATTTGTGGTAAGTTTGATTATTTTATGGGGGCTCGTATATGTTATCATCTAAGAGTCTCTTCATCAATAGTATTTACCTTAAATCGATAGTAATTACCTTCGTCGATAGTAATTACCCTTGTGAATAGTATTTACCTTGAATCGATAGTAATTACCTTCGTCGATAGTAATTACCCTTGTGAATAGTATTTACCTTCGTCGATAGTAATTACCTTCGTCGATAGTAATTACCCTTGTGAATAGTATTTACCTTCGTCGATAGTATTTACCTTCGTTAATAGTAATTACCTTTACAGACGTCGAACCACTTGTCGTTTCACATTCTGAGAACCGTCAAACCGGTCGTCGAGCCACTTTGCCTTTTCACACGGCGGTGCTAAGCTAGAAATCTTCTATAAATAGAGGCCTAGGGCTTCATTATTTTTCACGAATTCATTCGAGCTATAGAGAGAGAAAGTATAGAGAATAAGAGAGAAAGAAGAAGAGTATTTTGTTCTACTACTGCTTCTTTGCGGTATTCAATCTCTACCAAATGTAAAGGGTGTTATTCTTTCTTATTCATGAAGAGAAGCTGTTGTTATTCCATTGCTTATTATTACATTGGAATAACTTTTGTATAAGTGGTTTACCCTATACTTGGTGACATTCTTCTATTATTACATTGGAACATCACATGCGTGTGTTTTTACAGGACTGGTTAAAATCTTTATTATTATTACATTGGAACATCACATGCGTGTTGTTTTATTAGGACTGGTTAAAATCTTTATGTTTTATACTGGTTAAAATCTTTATTATGTTGGAACATCACATGCATGTGTTTTACAGGACTGGTTAAAATCTTTATTATTACGTTGGAATATCTATACATGTGTTTTACGGATCTGGTTCCATCTTTATTATTACATTGGAACATCACATCGGTGTGAATTTCACGACTGGTTCCGTTATTTATTATTACATTGGAATAACTTTTTATGCATGCGATCTATCGCATGCGTGGTGATTTCTTTTGTTATTCCATTCTTTATTATACCCGGTTGGTTAAAACTTTGACTTACATACTCCATGAAATTAGTAGAATATCCTTGATATTTGCGTTTCATCGATATCTTTTCATGGAAATATTCTTACGATCATTCTTGAATTTTTACTCTACAAAGCGAGTATCGTGTTGGATAATTTGGACGTTAATAATTCTGGATAAAATAATTCTTGAACTTGTTTTATTGAATTCTTATATCATTGTCATCATCCTCATGTTTATATTTTTTTAAAAGTCATACATGGCTTTTGTAGTGCGTAGATGGACTTGGTATGATTATGATGAGAGACTATTGATTGTAATCATAGTAGTAATGTTACAAATGATGTGATAAAAATCCTCGATTGGTAGTAGTGCATTGATGGGCCGATTGTTGGCATGATCATGACCATTAATGAATACACAAATATTCTTGGCGTAGTGCATGAATAATTGTGGTCGTGATACTAAAGAATATCCTTGGTAGTAGTCGCGGGGTGATTCGATGATGTGAAATATTTATTAAAATTTGAGTCTCACTATATGATGATGAAAAACCTTTTAAAACCTAAAAGATAGTAGACTTTATTTTCTACTTGACTCTTTTAATGGATTGCATATTCATTGCTATGATAAAGCCCGGTTTTTATTGTATTTTATCGGTTTAACATTATTGAAGACTATTGATAATTTATTACGCATTATCTTAGTCGTAATATTTCTTCTTGGGCTAGTTGAGCTCACCCTTTCTTTCTTTGTTCTCTTGAGGAATGATAATATAAATTTGGGGACGAGTCGGGAAGCAGAGTGATGGTCACGAAGATAGCATTAGTAGTCCTCTTTATTACGTAAAATAGTGTGATAATAGCTATAATGAGGACTTTTGTTTGAGTTTGTATAATATCTAGTAGAGCGATATTTGTATTTAAACTCACGATTTATGTCGTATTATTGTACAGCAGTTATGTTAATAAGTTGTATTTAAATTACATACCATGTAAGTGTCGACCCAAGATGGGTGATGTATACCTAATTTTGGGGGCGTCACGGTTAGTATCGAGCTTTAGGATATGATCCTGGCTAAGATGTGAGAATAGTACTAGGAGGGAGAGGAGGCAGAATACCTTATTTAGTATGACTACCTAAGTTTATGTGATATTTTATTGGTTGGTGGAAGATAGGGATAATTTGTTACATGTCAATTAACCTTTTGTTTTGTGGCGATGTCTGAAAATGACATCGAGAATGTTGAGAATACTTGATGGGCCTTGCGATTGTTGATTCACCACATATCAATAATCGAGGATAATGTGCATCGAGGAAGGCGACAATCCTCATCTGAAAAAACAACAACCTTGACCAAATGATGAATGATCAAATGTTGGAGGCTTTATACGATTTATACGGCAATGAGCGAGGCGACTCATCCAAAAGCGTGGGGTGGAAACACGGAAAACTCTCGGCGGTCCGCATTAAACAATTTAAGGAGGCTGGGACCACCGGAGTTTAAGGGAGAAGCCAAAACCACTTACGGCGGAAGCATGGATAAAGCAGATTACCAAGATATTTGATGTCTTGGGATGCTCAAGGAAGCAAAAGGTTCCCTTCTTAGCCTTTATGTTTCTTGCGGAGAGGCGGATTCTTGGTGGGAATCGGTAAAGCGTACTCAACACAATTTGTCTTGAAGATATCTTGGGAGAAGTTCAGAGAGGCATTCAACGACAAATACTTTCACGAAAGTATTCGCCCACATGAAGGAGGTGGAGTTTATCAAGTTGGAACAAAACAATATGGCCAGTGTCATGATACGAGGCAAAATTTGCGGAGTTATCACGGTTTTCGTCCCACTTGGTGGATAATGAAGAGAGAATGGCGCGAATGTTTTTAAGAGGTTTGAAGCAGGAATCGTCGACATCTTATTTCTCATAAAAGCGTGTTTGTATTGGATGTTGTAAATAGGGCTCGATTAGTGGAGCGCGATAATGAGTCAGCCTTGACTAAAAAGAAGCGGTAAGCAAAATTATAATACCGGTGAGAATAGTCATCGAGGCGGTGACAACAAGCGTGGAGGAATCAACGGGCGGATATGGTAACCGCCGGTGGTAATCGAGGCCAAAACAATAAGAATGGACATTTCAAGAAAAGGAGATTCAATGATGATGGAAAGGCGTCGACACTGACACCCGTTGTTAAGGAAGGAGAAAGACCACCTATCGTATGCTTCAAATGCGGAGGAGAGGGACACATCGATCAAGCTGCGTCATCTTAGTCAAAGCGTGTTATAATTGTGGAAGAAGGTCATTTAGCTCGATTTTGTCGTTCTAGAAGACAAATTGACTAGGATGGAGGCACCAAAGGCCATCCCAGAAAATTCAAAGCCAGTAGTCTGAGGAGGCGTTTGTTGTGACCTCCCAAAAAGCAAGGAATCCGAATGAGGTCATCACGGGTAAGCTTATCATAAACTCTAATGAAGTCTATACTTTATTTGATCTGGGTTCTACCCATTCTTTTATTTCTCTACTTGCGCTCATCGATTAAATTTGACTCAGGAGAAATTAGACTTTGACTTATCTGTGGAAACTCAGAGTTGGGAGAAACCTTCATTACATCCCTTTGTTTATAAGTCTTGTTTGGTTCAAATCGGTACCCTCACATTACTGTCGATCTTATTTCATTAAAAATACTTGCATTTGGCGTGATTTAAAGGATTGATTGGTTAACTACTTATCATGCAAAAATTGATTGTTTTCGTAAGGTTGTTAGCTTTCATATTCCTAATCAACCTATTATGCGAATTCAAACGACCAAACCATTAAAATCAATCACGGTCATCTCAAGCCATAAAAGCTATTCGTTTATTGAAAAGCGGATGTCAAGCTTTCTTAGCTCATATCATGATTTAAAAAAAATAAATCGAGTTTTAAGCGATATTCTATTGTTAATAAATTTCTGGCGTATTCTAGAAGAACTTCTGGCCTACCCCAGGCGTGAAATTGAATTTTGTATCGACCTTGAACGGTACAAAACCTATTTTCAAAGCCCATGTCGAATGGCTCTATTGAACTTGGGAGTTAAAGACCCAGCTGCGAGGAATTGTTAGACATTGGCTTTATTAGTCTAGTACTTCTCCTTGGGGTGCTCTCTGTTCTATTCGTGAAGAGAAAAAGATGGGAGTATGCGACTTTGTATTGATTATCGGGAGTTGAATCACGTCACCATCAAAAATAGGTATCCATTGCCACGTATTGATGACTGTTTGACCCGATTGCAAGAGCCAAATTCTTTTCAAAGATTGATCTTCGTTAGGATATCACCAATTGAAGATTAGAAGCCGTGACATTTCAAAGGCGGCTTTGAGGAACTCGATGCGGGCATTATGAATTCCTAGTCGTGTCCTTTGGATTGACTAATGCTCCTCTTTGCCTTCATGGATATGATGAGCCGAGTATTGAGGAATATTTAGATCACTTTGTGGTCGTCTTTATTGATGACATCCTTATTTATTCCAAAAGCCGTGAAGATCATGAAAGCAACACTTGGTGACACTCCAAAAGCTTCGTGAATATAAGCTTTATGCGAGTTGAAGAAATGCGAGTTACGGCTTGAAGAAGTAGCATTCCTTGGGCACGTGGTATCAAGTCATGGAATATCATTGACCCAATAAAGATTGAAGCTATTCAAAGTGGGAACAACCTAAATCGATGTATAGAAATCGTAGCTTTCTCGGTTTATTTGGTTATTATCGGAGATTCGTGGAAGGATTTTCTCGAATCGCTATTCCATTGATTTCGGTGACTCGGAAAGATCAAAGTTCGGTTGGGGCGAAGAATGTGAGAAGAGTTTTCAAGAACTCGAGAGGAGACTTATTCAAAGACTGTTACGACAATACCATCGGCTCGGAGGATTTGTCATCTCTGATGATGCTTGAGCAAAAGGTTGGGATGTGTTCTCATGCAACATGGAAAAGTAATAGCTATGCCTCGCGACAACTCAAAGAATATGAGAGGAATTATCCTACTCATGATCTAGAGTTAGCATTTGTTATCTTTGCACTTAAAATTTGGAGGCATTACTTGTATGGGGAGAAAGTGGAGATCTTTACGGATCATAAAAGCCTCAAATATTTCTTCACTCAAAAGGAACTCGACATGCGACAACGACGTTGGCTTGAGGCTATTGAAAGATTATGATCATACCATCGATACCATCTGGGAAAGCGAGCGTGGTAGGGCGCATTGAGTAGAAAATCATATGCAGAAATCTGAGTGCGATATTGTCATACGAAAGGCCCATTTTGTGTGACTTGCAAAGGATGGAGATAGAATTAAATACTCGAGGACGCATGTGATGATAGCGAGTATCTGAGTAGAGGCAGAACTTTAATTGATAAAGTTAAAATTTGCTCAAGCTACGGACACGGAGGTGATGCGTATGAGGAAGAAAGTGCAAGAAGGTCTTATCTGGGAAGCAAGAATCGATGAAGAAGGAATACTTGAGTCGACTCGGACTTTGTGTTCCTACGACCACGATTTAAAGTATAATATCATGATGGAGGCACCTGACACACCATTTGCAATCCATCACTGGGAGTACCAAAATGTATCATGATATTCGTCATATACATTTTGGTGGAGCAATATGAAGAGAGAGAGATATTTGTTTATCTCAAGGTGTCTAACTTGTCAGCGAGTTAAGCGGAGCATCAAGTACCAAAAGGTCCATTGCAACCACTTGAAATTCCAGAATGGAAGTGGGAGCACATTACCATGGATTTAGATTCACGGTCTTCCTAAGGTTTCTCAAGGCGTTGATGCGATTTGGGTCATTGTTGATAGGTTGACCAAAGTACGCTCATTTCTTACCGTCGAGAAACTTATACACTTGAGCGTCTTTGCTCGTATGTACATAAGCGAGATTGTAAGGCGCATGGTATCTGCGGTATCCATAGTTTACGATCGAGACCCAAGATTCACTTCACGATTTTGGGTTAGTTTGCAAAAAGCTATGAGCACGGACTTACGATTTGCTTTCGGCATATCATCCTCGAGACGGACGGACAATCGGAGAGGACTATTCAAACTCTTGAAGATCTATTAAGACTACTGTGTCCTTGATTTGAGGGAGTTGGGACAAGTTCTTACCATTGGTGGAGTTTTCCTCTGACAGAGTTATCAAGCAAGTATTGGCATGGCTCCATTCGAGCGTTGTATGGAAGAAAGTGTCGTTCTCGATTATCTTTGGGATGAGGTGGGTGAAGCAACGTTGTTGGGGCCGGAGTTGATACGTATGACTACGGAAAAGATTCAAACAATCCAAACAACGTATAAAAACCTCACAAAATCGACAAAAGAGTTATCTTGATCTTCATCGAAAGGGCGTGGAATTCGATATAGGAGATCATGTGTTGTTAAGAGTTGCTCCATGGAAAGGAGTTACAAGATTTGAAAAGAGAGAAAACTTAACCCTCGATTCATCGGTCCATTTTAATCCTCGATCGAGTAGGAGCGTGGCTATAGACTCGCTTTCTGCTTGAATATGTCTCGTGTTCATGCGATTTTTCACATATCTATGTTACGTAAATATGTGAAAGACCGAACCATATTATTGAGTTAGAACCGCAAGACGAAATAGCGGAAGATTTGGCGTATGAAGAGGTTCTGTTCAAATTTTGGATAAGAAGGAACATATTCTACGCTCCGAGGTTATACCTCAAATCAAAGTTTTGTGGAGGAACCACGATGTTGAGGAAATGACTTGGGAGTTAGAATCGAAATGAAATCAAGGTATCCTTACCTCTTGACATACAGTCGTACCCTAATTTTGAGGCGAAATTTCATAAGAAGGGAGGTTGTAAGACCCCTGACTTTTATAAATAAAGATGAATTTTCTATAAATATTATTTTTGAATATTATGGAATAAATTTGATATAATGTTATAGTTGTGGGTAATATTTATAAATTTTGCAAAAGTATGCAAGTTGTTATAAAATATTCGTTTGGTGGGGAATATTCTTTTTGTTAGGGAATATTAAATACTGATGGCTCAATCATTGGTGGACCCCTAATGAGAATTATTGTCGGATTGAGAAAGCGACAAAAATATTTTATAAAAATAACTTGGGCGGAGGTGTTACCAATTAAAAGCTGTTGAACTACACGGGTGGTAAAAAATGCGATGTCTGGCGTAGTTGCGTAGTAGCTGCGGTATTGATTATTGATGCTTACGTGAGAAGTCACTCACTATGCTTTCAATTATTGCTACGATAATTCTTTGCGTCATATCTCTTATATTATTGATTCAATTATTGTCATAGTATCATTTGTATAATATGTTATAGTATTAAATCAATAATTGAGATGACAAGTTATAAATGATTAATAATTGTTGAAAGATTAAATATGTGTTGATTAAAAAAAAAATGATTTGTGGTAAGTTTGATTATTTTATGGGGGCTCATATGTTATCATCTAAGAGTCTCTTTCGTCGATAGTATTTACCTTAAATCGATAGTAATTACCTTCGTCGATAGTAATTACCCTTGTGAATAGTAATTACCTTCGTCGATAGTAATTACCTTCGTCGATAGTAATTACCCTTGTGAATAGTATTTACCTTCGTCGATAGTAATTACCTTCGTCCAATAGTAATTACCCTTGTGAATAGTATTTACCTTCGTCGATAGTATTTACCTTCGTTAATAGTAATTACCTTTACAGACGTCGAACCACTTGTCGTTTCACATTCTGGTGATCGAACCACTTGTCGTTTTCACATTCGAGCGTCAACCGGTCGTCGAGCCACTTGCCTTTTCACACGGCGGTCTAAGCTAGAAATCTTCTATAAATAGAGGCTAGGGCTTCATTATTTTTCACGAATTCATTCAAGCTATAGAGAGAGAAAGTATAGAGAGAAAGAGAGAAAGAAGAAGAGTATTTTTTCTTACTACTTCTTTGCAGTATTCAATCTCCTACCAAATGTAAGGGGTGTTATTCTTTCTTATTCATGAAGAGAAGCATTGTTATTCCATTGCTTATTATTACATTGGAATAACTTTGTATAAGTGGTTTACCCTATACTTGGTGACATTCTTCTATTATTACATTGGAACATCCACATGTGTTTTTTAGGACTGGTTAAAATCTTTATTATTATTACTGTTGGAACATCACATGCATGTGTTTTACAGGACTGGTTAAAATCTTTATTATTACATTGGAACATCACATGCGTGTGTTTTACAGGACTGGTCCGTCTTTATTATTACATTTGAATATCTATACATGTGTTTTTTACAGGATCTGGTTCCATCTTTATTATTACATTGGAACATCACATGGTGTGAATTTCACGACTTTGGTTCCGTTATTTATTATTACATTGGAATAAACATGCGTATGCGGTCTATCGCATGCATGGTGATTTCTTTTGTTATTCCATTCTTTATTATACCCGGTTGGTTAAAACTTTGACTTCTATACTCCATGAAATTAGTAGAATATCCTTGATATTTGCGTTTCATCGATATCTTTTCATGGAAATATTCTTCTGATCATTCTTGAATTTTACTCTACAAAGCAGTATCATGTTGACAGTTTGGACGTTAATAATTTCTGGATAAAATAATTCTTGAACTTGTTTTATTGAATTCTTATATCATTGTCATCATCCTCATGTTTATATTTTTTTTAAAGTCAAATACGTGGCTGTAGTGCATAGATGGACTTGGTATGATTATGACGAGAGACTATTGATTGTAATCATGGTAGTAATGTTACAAATGATGTGATAAAAATCCTCGATTGGTAGTAGTGCATTGATGGGCGATTGTTGGCATGATCATGACCATTAATGAATACACAAATATTCTTGGGCGTAGTGCATGAATAATTGTGGTCGTGATACTAAAGAATATCCTTGGTAGTAGTGCGAGGGGTGATTCGATGATGTGAAATATTTATTAAAAGTGAGTCTCGACTATAACGATGATGAAAAACCTTTTAAAACCTAAAAGATAGTAGACTTTATTTTCTACTTGACTCTTTTAATGGATTGCATATTAAATTGCAGATTAAAGCTGGTTGTCTATTGTATTTTATCGGTTTAACATTATTGAAGACTATTGATAATTTATTACGCATTATCTTAGTCATAATATTTCTTCTTGGGCTAGTTGAGCTCACCCTTTCTTTCCTTTGTTCTCTTGAGGAAATGATAATATAAATTTGGGACGAGTCGGGGAAGCAGTGATGGTCTGAAGATAGCATTAGTAGTCCTCACTATTACGTAAAATAGTGTGATAATAATTGTAATGAGGACTTTTGTTTGAGTTTGTATAATATCTAGTAGAGCGATATTTGTATTTAAACTCACGGTTTATGTCGTATTGTACGACAGTTATGTTAATAAGTTGTATTTAAATTACGTACCATGTAAAGTATCGACCCAAGATGGGTGATGTATACCTAATTTTGGGGCGTCACATTAAATCTTGCATCGGGGAATATTAAATGCGACGCAAAGACCATGTGTGGGCCCCATAATGGAAAGTGATTGGATGAGGAAAAGCGACAAATATAAGTTGGTTAAAAATAACAGGCGTAGTTATTACTGAATTAAGACTGTTGGAATACCGGTGGTTAAAATACTGATGTCTGGCGTGGTTGCATAGTAGCTTTACGGTATTGCGCATATGTATTGAATTATTGATCCTTACGTAAGATGGCACTACTCAATAATTTTCACGGTAATTCTTATTCGATATTTTATTTTATTGATTCAATAATTCTTTGCGTTGATATTTTATATTATTGTTGTTTGATAATTGTCCTTTGCACATGATTTCCCATTATCGGATCAATAATTCATATTATTTGAATAATATTATTAGATAACATTATTGGCAATGTCTAGAAAGTTACATAAGGAGAGGTTTGGTCACCTAATTGCGGCGGCGCCAAGATGAGGAGAGATCCTTATGGAAAGCCCCTCTTTCACGGGAGCGACTGGTCATTATAAATGTGATTACGTAATATTATTTGTGAATAATTAATTATTGATTCATATGATAAGGAAATATTTATTTTATATGAATATAAATGATGGATTTATTTATGTGGTTATTAATGAAGGAATTAATGTTGAGGTGTTTTATCAGTATTTTATCGGATTGGAGGTATTAAAAATCAAATCAGGGGTTTTGAGATATATTGCGGGGGTTATAATTTTTAATCCAACCGTTGGATTGTGGTAATTTTTGGGTATGTTATACATACATAAGTTGAGTATATGTCCACAAATTTTGAACCGTTAAAAATTCACGAATGATTTGTTATGAATTTTAAGAGATGTCTGATTCGGAAATTAGGTTTATAATTGATTTTGGTGGAAAATTCTAGAATTGAGTGGGCCCCACTTGTGGTTGGTGAAGAAATGTGCTGAATTTTATTTCAAATGTGGTGGGTGGCAATAGTAGCGAGAGTAAAGCCATCATCGGTGGTGAAGTCAAGTGCTGCCTTGGGCTAACATTTTCTATAAATAGAGGCTAAGTTAGAATTGAAAATCACACGAAACAAAGTTTTCTCTCTTTCTCTCTATATTATTGAGGCGTATTTTGTGAGTATTTAGATACTTTGAGAGTTCTTTATTCGAGACAAGTTTCATTCAAAGATCACTTGAGCCTTTCCTTCTTAGAAATCTTGATTCTTTGAGGTAAGGGATGTTATTTTCTTCTCAAATGATATTAATTCTTGATATCATTATCTTTGAAATATTGGTTGGTACTTTTTATCAAATTTGGAACTTTTTTCATGTCGGGGTTACTTATTATTCATGAGTTCTTATTCACGAGTTACTATTCATGAGTTACTATTCACGAGTTCTTATTCACGAGTACTATTCATGAAGCGTGAAAATGTTTTTTGTGGAATTTCTATCTTTTGGTGTTGAGTTCTTATTCACGTATCTCGGCACTATTCACGATATCTGGAACTATTCACGAATCGACACTATTCATAGAAAAATGAAAATTTTTCTTTTCGTCTAAAATATCTATTACGGATACTAGCTTTGATTGTATCCATGTTTTGATCATTCTTGAATTTTACTTCACTATGATTATTTATGAAGTATTTTTGAACTCGGATTGTTTAAAGTACGAATCCATAATATTTGTCATTTTGTTTCACTGGATTCATTCTTTAAAAGTATTTTTCATCATCCTCGGTCTTAAATGATGATAGTATTGAATATCTTTGGCTGTAAAAGATGAATGATTTCTGAAGAATATCTTTGGCCTGTAGTGCAAAGATAAATGATTACTGATGAATATCTTTGGCCTTTAGTGCAAAGATGAACAGGAGTTTAAATGAACATGACCGATCGATGAATATCTTTGGCCTTTAGTGCAAAGATGAGCAGTGTTTAAATGAACATATGGCCGATGATGAATATCTTTGGCCTTTAGTGCAAAGATGAGCAGTGTTGAGATGAACATGATGGATTGATGAATATCTTTGGCTGTGTAGTGCAAAGATGAATATTTGATTTGAGATGAATATTGATTGATGTTACTGAGGATAAAATATTGATGATGGTATTAAATTCATAGATTATAGTAGATTTCATTCTCTACGTAACTCTTCTATGAATTATTATTTTCACTGCGAATATTGATCCGAAACTTGTTATCTATTGTATTCTATCGATTTTTCCTGTTGGAGACTAACGATAATTTGTTGTATATTATCTTAGTCATAGTATTCTTTACTGGGCTAGTTGAGCTCACCCTTTTCCTTGTTGTTCCATTTTTCTTCTCAGGAGGCGAGAATGTAGCGAGTACTAGTCGGGGTATGGAATGAAGGTTCTAGAGAGAGTTGTTTAGTAGTCCTCACCATTTTTGTAAAATGATGTATCAATAAATATGATGGGGATTTATTTAAGTATAAATATTGTCTAGAAGATAATATTTGTATTTAAACTCACAGTTTTATTGTTGTGATAATAAAGTTGTAGTTGTTTCTGTACCATGTATTTGGCGACTCAGAATGGGTTGGATGGAATGGACCTATTTTGGGGTCATCGCGGTTGGTATCGAGCTTAGGGATATGATCTCTGGCGGAGATCGGGGAATAGAACTAGGAGGGGAGAGACGAGTAAATCCTTCGCTAGTGTGTCCTACCTAAGCTTATTGTTGGTTGGTCATAATATATGGGTATTATGTGATTTTTTAATTTATTTAATTAACCCTTGTTTTATGATAGTAATTGAGAATGTCGACTGAGAATATTAATAGTGGTGTAAATGAGACCGTGGAGATGCTGTACTTAACAGCGAGGAGAGCGTGCAACAGTGGCAATGTACCTCCGTGAATAACACCACCGAAAGAGATGATGAGCGAGGGGATGTTTAGAAGCTTTTTGCGGTTCATGCAAAATCGCAGACGAGGAGACTCGTGTTCAAAATACTGAGGAGGAGATGATAGCGATTCACGGGTGGTCACGGCCAAGCGGTTCAAAGAGTTGGGACCACGAGAGTGGGGAAAGCCAGATCCGATCATGGCGCGGAAACATGGGTCAAGCAAATTACCAAGATATTCGATGTCTTGGGATGCACGAAGAACAGAAAGTTCCATTCGCTACTTTTATGTTCCGTGGCGAAGGCGATTCATTGGTGGGAATCGTGAAGCGTACCCATTCATTGCGCTTCTCGGCATGTCGTGGGAAGCGTTTGAAAGCAGATTCAATGACAAGTACTTCCACGAAAGTATTCGTCGTATGAAGGAAGTGGAGTTTATTAGATTGGAGCGAGAATAACATGGCGGTGTCCCGAGACGAGGCGAAGTTTGCGGAGTTATCCGGTTTGCACCTCATTTGGTGGAGAATGAGGAAGCGTATGGCGGATGTTTACGAGAGGTTTGAAAACGGCATACGTCAAGATCTCATTTCTCATAAATTTTCTCTCTATTCGAGATGTTGTCAGCATGAGGCTCGGTTGTTAGAAGCGAGATAACGAAATACGTTCAATCGAGGGACCATAACTTGAGGATCATACCAAAGATAGCGGTCATCGAATAACGATAACCGGTGGAGAAAGAAGAATACGGACAAAGGCGGTAAACCACTCGGTGGTAATCGTGGCCATGAAAATAGAAGAAGCGAGTTGGGAGGAGATTTTAAAAAGAGGAGATTCAACAACGACCATGTGAAGGCGTCGGCGCCCGATGGCAACCGGTTCCAAGGAGGAGAAAGACCATCGGTCGTATGTTACAAATGCGGAAAGAGGGACATATCACCAAACCGCCACAACAGTTTAAGGTATGCTATAATTGTGGAAAAGAAGGACATATCGCTTTCGAGATTATGCGATATCGAACCCAGATCCGGTAGGAATGGTGACTCAAAAGGATGTCCCGGAAAAGTCAAAGTCAACGCGATTCACGGAAGGCGTTTGTCGTGACTAGGTCAAAATACGAGGAACCCGACGAAGTTAGCAGCAGGTTAGTTAATTATAAATTCTTGCGAAGTTTATACCTTACTAGATACCGGTTCTACCCATTCTTTTATCTCTCTTGCTTGCGCTCAACGTTTGAACTTGACTACGGAGAAATTAGACTTTGACCTATTTATGGAGACTCCGTTAGGAGAAACTTTCATTACATCCGTTGTTTAGAAATCTTGCTTGATTCAAGTTGGCACCATTACCTTACCTGTTGACCTTATCTCTTTAAAGATACTTGCTTTTAAGGATTGATTGGTTAACTACTCATCATGCCAAAATTGATTGCTTTCGTAAGGTTGTTAGTTTTCATATTCCTAAGCAACCTATTATTCGAATTCAGGCAATCAAACCATTGAAGTCAAACATTTTCATATCAAGCCATGAAGTCATTCGTTTATTACGGATGTCAAGTTTTCTTAGTCCATGTTATGGATTTGAATAAAGACACGTCAGATTTGAATAATATTCTTGTTGTTATTGATTTTTCCTGACGTATTTCCTGAAGAATTTATTGGCTTACTCCCAAAGACTGATATTAAATTTTGTATCGACTTTGAACCCGGTACAAAACTCATTTCTAAAATCTCATATCGAATGGCTCCTATTGAACTTCGTGAGTTAAAATTCAACTATAGAATTGATACATGAGCCTTTATCTTGTGACTTCCTTTGTGGAATTCACCTAAGCGAACTCTCTATAGGGGACGTCATATTCGATGCGATAAGTAAAGCGATAGGTGTCATTGTGACGTCTTATCCAAGATTGGGATATGAGTCGCGGTTGAGAGCAACCTAAGTCAAGAATCGAAATACGTAGCTTTCAGGCTTAGTTGGTTATTATCGGAGATTTGTTGAAGGATATTCTCGAATCGCTATTTCATTATCGTGGTGACTCGTAGAGATACAAAATTCGAATGGAGCAAGGAATGTGGGAAGAGCTTGAAGAACTCAAGAGGAGACTCATTTCAAAGCACATGTTACGACCATGCCATCCCGAAAAGCGAGCGTGGTAGGCGGCGTGTTGAGTAGAAGATCGTATACTGAAATCTGAGTACAATATTGTCAAAGACTCATTTAAGTATAATATACAAATAATAGAGATGGAGATGAAAACTCTAGGTACCCACGTGATGATATACAGATGCGTGATGATATCACAGTATAATCGACTTTAATCGATAAAGTTAAAGGCATTCAAGCTACACACCTTGAGGTGATGAATTTGAAGAAGGAGGTGCAAGAAGTTGTTATTTTAAAAGCGAGAATCGGTGAGGTGAGGAAAGCTCAAACCTTCGATTTATTAATCCATTTGAAATTCTCGATCGAATAGGGGCGTGGCCTATAGAGACTGCTTTTACCACCAAGTATGACGCGTGTTCATAACGTTTTTCACGTATCGATGTTACGTAAATATGTGGACGACCGAAACACGTCATTGAGTTAGAACCAGGACGAGATAGTAGAAGACTTAACGTCACGAGGGTATTACTGTCAAGATTTTGTAGAGGAAAGAACATGACCTATGTCTACCGAGGTTATACCATAAGTTAAAGTTTTGTGGAGAAACCATCTTTATTGAGGAAATGACACGGGAGTTGGAAGCGAAAATGAAAGCGAGGTATCTTTACCTTTTGAAACACCAGTACGTACGTCGATTCGAGGAGGACGAAATTTCATAAGGAGGGAGGTTGTAAGACCCCAAAATTTTTTAAATAAAAGGAATTTCCTTTATTTATTATTTTGAAATAGTAAGGGTGGATTTGATTAATGTGGTTAGTTATGGGTAAAATCATAAATATTTCAAAATAAGTAAGTGGTTATAAAATATTCATTGTTGTCGGGGAATATTCGTTTGGTCGTGGAATATTAAATCTCGTGTGAGAATATTAAATATTGCACGGCAGTAGCAGCCATGTGTGTGGCCCCATAACGGAAAGTGATTGGATGAGGAAAGCGACAAATATAAGTTGGTTAAAAATAACAGGCGTAGTTATTTACTGAATTAAGACCATTGGAATACCGGTGGTTAAAATATGATGTCTGGCGTGGTTGCATAAGAGTACTGCAGTATTGCATAAAGTATTGTTGAATTATTGATCCTTACGTAAGATGGCACTACTCAATAATTTTCACAGTAATTCTTATTCGATATTTTATTTTATTGATTCAATAATTCTTTGCGTTGATATTTTATATTATTGTTGTTCAATAATTGTCATCGCATGATATTTCCCATTATCATATCAATAATTCATATTATTTGAATAATATTATTAGATAACATTATTGGCAATGTCTAGAAAGTTACATCAGGAGAGGTTTGGTCACCTAATTGCTTGCGCCCGATGAGGAGAGATCCTTATTGGAAAGCCCCCTCTTTCACGGGAACACTGGTCATTATAAATGTGATTACGTAATATTATTTGTGAATAATTAATTATTGATTCATATGATAAGGAAATATTTATTTTATATGAATATAAATGATGGATTTATTTATGTGGTTATTAATGAAGGAATTAATGTTGAGATGTTTTATCGATATTTTATCGGATTGGAGGTATTAAAAATCAAATCGGGGTTTTTGAGATATATTGCGGGGTTATAATTTTTAATCCAACCGTTGGATTGTGGTAATTTTTGGGTATGTTATACATACATAAGTTGAGTATATGTCCACAAATTTTGAGCCGTTAAAAATTCACGAATGATTTGTTATGAATTTTAAGAGATGTCCGATTCGGAAATTAGGTTTATAATTGATTTTGGTGGAAAATTCTAGAATTGAGTGGGCCCCACTTGTGGTTGGTGAAGAAATGTGCTGAATTTTATTTCAAATGTGGTGGGTGGCAATAGTAGCGAGTAAAGCCATCGAATTGTAGCGAGTCAAGTCTGCTTGGTGGGCTAACATTTTCCTATAAATAGAGGGCTAAGTTAGAATTGAAAATCACACCGTAAACAAAGTTTTCTCTCTTCTCTCTATATTATTGAGCGTATTTTGTGAGTATTTAGATACTTTGAGAGTTCTTTCAAGATACAAGTTTCATTCAAAGATCACTTGAGCCTTTCCTTCCGAAATCTTGATTCTTTGAGGTAAGGGATGTTATTTTCTTCTCAAATGATATTAATTCTTCAATATCATTATCTTTGAAATATTGGTTGGTACTTTTTATCAAATTTGGAACTTTTTCATGTCTGGGGTTACTTATTCATGAGTTCTTATTCACGAGTTACTATTCATGAGTTCTTATTATTCACGAGTTACTATTCACGAGTACTATTCATGAAGCGTGAAAATGTTTTTTTGTGGAATTTCTATCTTTTGGTGTCGGAGTTATTATTCACGTATACGACACTATTCACGTATACGGCACTATTCACGAATACGGCACTATTCACCGAAAAATGAAAATTTTTCTTTTCGTCTAAAATATCTATTACGGATACTAGCTTTGATTGTATCCATGTTTTTGATCATTCTTGAATTTTACTTCACTATGATTATTTATGAAGTATTTTTGAACTTCGGATTGTTTAAAGTACTAATCCATAATATTTGTCATTTTGTTTCTTTGGATTCATTCTTTAAAAGTATTTTCATCATCCTCGGTCTTAAATGATGATAGTATTGAATATCTTTGGCTTTTGTAGTGCAAAGATGAATGATTCTGAAGAATATCTTTGGCTTTGTAGTGCAAAGATAAATGATTCTTGATGAATATCTTTGGCCTTTAGTGCAAAGATGAGCAGGAGTTTAAATGAACATGACCGACTGATGAATATCTTTGGCCTTTAGTGCAAAGATGAGCAGTGTTTAAATGAACACGACCGATCGATGAATATCTTTGGCCTTTAGTGCAAAGATGAGCAGTGTTTAAATGAACATGACCGATCGATGAATATCTTTGGCCTTTAGTGCAAAGATGAGCAGTGTTGAGATGAACATAATACCGATTGATGAATATCTTTGGCTGTAGTGCAAAGATGAATATTTGATTTGAGATGAATATTGATTGATGTTACGGGGATAAAATATTGATGATGGATTTATTAAATTCATAGATTATAGTAGATTTCATTCTCTACGTAACTCTTACATGAATTATTATTTCCATTGCGAATATTGATCGAAACTTGTTTGCCTATTGTATTCTATCGATTTTTCCTGTTGGAGACTAACGATAATTTGTTGTATATTATCTTAGTCATAGTATTCTTCTCTTGGGCTAGTTGAGCTCACCCTTTTCCTTGTTGTTCCATTTTTTCTTCTCGGGGAGGCGAGAATGTAGCGAAAGTCTTAGTCGGGGGTATGGAATGAAGGTTCTAGAGAGAGTTGTTTAGTAGTCCTCACCATTTTGTAAAATGATGTATCAATAAATATGATGGGGATTTATTTGAGTATAAATATTGTCTAGAAGATAATATTTGTATTTAAACTCACAGTTTTATTGTTGTGATAATAAAGTTGTAGTTGTTTCTGTACCATGTATTTGGCGACTCAGAATGGGTTGGATGGAATGGACCTATTTTGGGGTCGTCACATCCACCAATGATTGTTCCGTCGTACGAATATTCCCTGTTAAAACGAATATTCTCCGACCAATTGAATATTATATAACAACTTACTTACTTTATAAAATTTATAAATATTACCCACAACTTTAATATTATAACAAATCAACACCATAATTATTCAAAATAATATTTATAGAAAAATTCATCTTTATTCATAAAAGTTGGGGTCTTACAATTATTCACAAAGTACTATTCACAGGGTACTATTCACTCGGGTATTATTCACCCGGGGTACTATTCATGACAAAAATTAATTTCTTTTCTGTCTAAATCATTTTTGAGACAATATTATTCTTGAATTTACTCCACAAAGCAGTATCATGTTGACAATATGGACATTATTGAATTCTTGATAAATTAAATTGTTAAAGTGTTTAATATTTATCATTTGCTTTCATTTAATTGAATTCTTATATCATTTTCATCATCTTCATGCTTATATTATGATGAAAGTCATCTGTGGCCGTAGTGCAAAGATGGATTTGGTATGATTATGACCGAGGATTATTGATTTATAATCATGGTAGTAATGTTACAAATGATGTGGTAAAAGTCCTCATTAGCCCGTAGTGCATTGATGGACAGTGGTTGGCATGATCATGACCGTTGGTGAAAACACGAATATCCTTGGCCCGTAGTGCATGGATAATTCGTGGTCGTGATACTAATGAATATCCTTAGCCCGTTGTGCATGGATAATTCAGTGATGTGGATTATTTATTAAGCTGAGTCTCAGCGATAAAATTGATGATAAACTTTTTAAATCATAGAAGATAGTAGATATTATGTTCTACTTGACTCTTCTAATGGATTGCTTATTCCGCTGCAGTTGTTGATATAAAACTTGTTGTCTATTGTATTATATTTGTTGTTATACTGTTGAAGGCTAAGGAAAATTTATTCTGCATTATCTTAGTCATAATATTTTTTACTGGGCTAGTTGAGCTCACCCTTTTCTTTCATTGTTCTCTTTAGGAAATGAGAATATAGCTGGGACTAGTCGGAGAATGGATTGACGATCCAGATGGTTGTTTTACTAGTACTCACTATTCTGTGAAATAGTGTGATAATAAATGTAATGAGGAGTCCATTGAGTTTGGATATTGTCTAGAAGATAATATTCGTGTTAAAACTCTCAGCTTATGTTGTATATTTAATTTTGTATTTGTATTCTGTACCATGTATTTGTCGACTCATAATGGGTGATGTATACCTATTTTGGGGGCGTCACACTTTATGCTAAGTTGAAGAAATGCGAGTTCTGGCTTGAGGAAGTAGCATTCCTTGGGCACATGATATCAAATCATGGAATATCTGTTGACCCAGCGAAGATTGAAGCAATATAAAATTGGGAGCAACCTAAGTCAGTAACCGAAGTACGTAGCTTTCTGGGCTTAGCTAGTTATTATCGGAGATATTCTGTGGTTAATTATGGGTAAAATGCGCAAATATTTTAAATAAGCAAGTGGTTATAAAATATTCATTTTTATCGGGTAATATTCGCTTGGTCGTGGAATATTCTTGCTGTCGGGGAATATTCGTACGACGATGCAGCCTTTTGTGGGCCCCATAACGGAAAGCGATTGGATGAAAAAAACAACAAGTATGAGTTTTTATAAATAACGGTGCAGTTTTTGCCGTTAACACTGTTGGAATACCCGGTGGTTAAAACACAGTAATACGCGGTGTTGCACAGTAGCACATAGTATTGCACCAATTATTGATTCTTACGTAAGAAGGCACTACTCAATAATTGTTACAGTAATTACTGTTCAATATTCTATTGATTCAATAATTGCTATGTTGATATTTTATATTATTATTGTTTCAATAATTGTCACTGCACAGTATTTCCCATTATCAGATCAATAATTCATATTATTTTAATAATATTACAAGATAACATTATTGGCAATGTCTAAAAAGTTATGTTTAAGAGATGTTATTTAATTTGCGCCAAGATAAGAGAAATCCTCTTAGGAAGGCCCCTCTTTCTTGGGAGCAATTTGGTTGTCAAGATTGTGATTACGTAATATTATTTGTGAATAATTAATTATTGATTTATATGATAAGGAAAATATTTATTTTATGTGGATATAATTGGAGGAATTTTTTTTAAAAGTGACAATTGTTGAAAATTGATATTTTATCTTTTTGATAAAAAAATTCATTTAAATATATTATTATATTATAATAATATAATAATGGTGATATTTTTACAATGAATGTGTGATATATGAATAAATGAGGAGGAGTATTTTTGTTACAATAAATACTAAAAACATGTTAAACATGTTGGTGGACCCCATTTTTGATTGAAATTTGATTATTGCCTGCAAAATCGTCCGTATGTGGATTTCGGTCAATTTCTACTTGGAATTTGGAAAAACTTATATTTACAAAGTTGTAGAGAATTGAATTTTCTATGGAATGGACATAAGATTCAAATTTTTCTGATAAAAGGGCTATTTATTATGAATTATTGAAGTTCCGGAATAATTGATTTTTGAAGTTTTAAATATTTTTTAAAAGAAAAACATTTTTTTCATTTTAGTGGGCCCCACATGTGTGGTAAATGAGCTAAGTTCAGATGTCAAGAGATGGGCGTGAAATTTGTTTATAAATATTATTATTTTATTAAATATTCTATTTTGGTGTTCTAAGTATTTTCCTATAAATAGGGTGTTTAGGTTAGAATTGAAAATCACACCAGAAACTGAAGTTTTCTCTCTCTATAATATCGAGCGTATTTTTGTGAGTATTTTGATACTTTGAGTGTTGATATACGGTTCAAGTTCCTTTCAGCGTTATATCTGATATTCCAGCCAGAAGTACTATTTTTTTGAGGTAAGGGATGTTATTTTTTTAAAATGATATTATTTCTTTCAATATCATTATGCCGGAATATTGGTAAGATTTTTCTTGTGAATTCTTGTCTTTCTGTGTCGAGGTTACTATTCACGTATACAACACTATTCACAGAAAAATTAAATTTTTGTTCTTTGTCCAAGATGTCTATTATGGGTACTATCTTTGATTGTATCCATGTTTTGATCTTCATTCTTGAATTTTACTCCAATATGGTTTGTTATGAAGTATTTTTGAACTTGATTTGTTGAAAGTACGAATCCCTAGTCTTTGTCATTTTATTTCACTGGATTCGTTTCTTTAAAAATATTTTTCATCATCCTCAGTCCTAAATGATGATATTACTGAATATCTTTGGCCTGTAATGTAAAGTTGAATGATTTTCTGATGAATATCTTTGGCCCGTAGTGCTAAGATGAACAGGTGTTGAGATGAACATGACCAACTGATAAATATCTTTGGCTTGTAGAGAAAAGATGAATATTTGATGATGTTATAGGGATAAAATATTGATGATGGACTTTAAAATTATAGAAGATAGTAGATTTCATTCTCTACTTAACTCTTCTAATGAATTGTTATTTTCGCTACGAATATTGATCTAAAACTTGTTGTCTATTATATTCTATCAGATTTTTTCATGTTGAGGACTAACGATAATTTGTTCTATATTATCTTAGTCATAATAGTCTTTATTGGGCTAGTTGAGCTCACCCTTTTTCTTTTTATTCTATTTTTCTTCTCAAGAAGCGAGAATATAGCGGGAAATAGTCGAGGTGTGGAATGATGGTTCTAGACAATTGTTTAGCAGTCCTCTATTATTTTGTAAAATAGTGTATCAATAATTGTAATGATGACTTATTTGAGTGTGGATATTGTCTAGAAGACAATATTTGTATTTAAACTCACAGTTTATGTGTTGTCGTATTTTACACGATAATTGTATTAATAAAGTTGTAGTTGTTTCTATACCATGTATTTGGCGACTCAGAATGGGTGATGTATTCCTATTTTGGGGGCGTCATATTTTATAACAACTTGCTTACTTTGTAAAATTTGTAAATATTACCCACAACTATAACATCATATCATATCCACACCATAATATTCAAAAATATATTTCGAGAAAAATTAATATTTAATCATAAAAGTTGGGGTCTTACACTTGGTACTATGTCCTTAACACAATTATGCCCTCCGTACGGTACTCAAAGTTGATAGCACTTGTCTCACAGGATACAATGACAACGTATACTATAGTAGCACTCCAAATAGTATACTCAACGAACCAAAGAAATTCTCATAACTATCTCTCAAAATAACTATGAAAACTGATGAACAAATTAAGACTTGAATACTTTATAATGCTTGAATTCTCATGAATTGAGTGACTAAATTGGTTGCCCCCTCCTATCTATTTATAGGACGGTAAGTTGTGATGCCCCCAAAATAGTTTCATACAACCCATTTTAAGTCACCAAAATACATACTATAAAATCCAAATACAAACTTTCCTATTTACAACTATTAACTATCGTGCAAAATTCGACAATACACATACTATGAGTTTTAATACAAATCTCGCACCGTACATAATATGACAATATCCATACTCAAATTAAGTCTTTATTACAATTATTATCACACTGTCATGAAGATTGCTATATACTATCTCCGACTATCACTCCATTCCCCGACTAGTTCAAGCTATATTCTCATTTACTAATTGATGATCATGTTGACGATTTGAACATTCTTGAATACTAGATAAATTAAATTATAAATCTTTAATATTTAGAACTCACTTGATTTATTCTTTATATCATTGTCTTCATCCTCATGCTTATATTGTGGTGAAAATTATCTTTGACCCGTAGTGCAAATACGAAGTGTTGATTGGTATTATTATGACTAAGAATTGTGCATTGGTATAATCATGATCTTTAATGTCACAAATAAAGGTTTGTGGTAAAAGTCCTCTTTGGCCCGTAATACATATGGACATGTGTTTGGCATGATCATGACTACTGATGATACAAACGAATATATTTGGCCCGTAGTGCATAGATAATTCGTTGATTTGAAATAATTATTGATTGGTGTTACAGAGATAAAATACTGATGATGGAATTTTAAATCATAGAAGATAGTAAACATCATGCTCTACTTGACTCTTCTAATAGATTGCTATTTCCGCTGCAGTTGTTGATCTAAAAGTTGTTATCTATTGTATTTTATCAGATTTTTCACTGTTGAGGACTAAGAATATTTTATTATTCATTATTTTAGTCATAATATTCTTTATCAGGCAAGTTGAGCTCACTTTTTTTGTTCCATTGTTCTTCTAATAAAATGAAAGTGTAGCTGAGACTAGTCGAAAAGTGGAGTATTGGTCCGAGATAGTTACTATAGAAGTCTTCACTATGTTGTGAAATAGTGTGATAATAATTGTAATGAGGACTTAATTTGACTTTGAATATTATCTTATTATGTATGGTGTAATATTTGTATTCAAACTCATAGTATGTGGGTCGTATTTTGAACGACAGTTTAATAGTTGTAAATACGGACATTTGTATTTGGATTGGTGGACTCCACAACGGAGAATATTTGTTTTAACAGGAAATATTAGTACGACGACAGAATCATTGGTGAACCCCACAACGGAAGTATTGTCGTAGTTAGAAAATGACAGAATTATCTTTTTATAAAAATAATGGCGAAAGTTTTACCGTTAAACTGTTGAACTAACCGGTAGTAAAAGTATAGTAATACGCGTGGTTGTATAGTAGCACACGGTATTGATTATTGATACATACGCGAAAAGTCACTCAGTTATTCTCAATTATTGCTACAGTAATTGTTGCATCATATCTCTCATATTATTGATTCAATTATTGTCACAGTATCATCCGCATAATATTTTATATTATTAAATCAATAATTGAGACGACAAACTTATTCATAATATTATTTGCAATATTGACAATGTCTAGAAGTTCTATCAAGGAGAGGTTAGGTCATCTAATCATGCTACTGATAGGAGAAATCCTTATCGAAAAGCCCCCTCTTTCCTGGGAATGACCTGGTTGTTAAATATTATGAGTTATAATATTAATGATGAATAAGTTCGTGTTGATTAAAGACGAAATTGATAGTTCCATTGTGTTGGGATTATTAGTGTTAGTGGAAATCGACATTTATTTCGATAATAATTGATGTCTGGAGGTTATATTGACTAATCGGGTACTTCCGAAGCAATCACAGCATTCCGATAACATCGTCTGGCCAAATCCAAGTCCCGAGCTACTTCTCCGACTCCGTGTGCCGTTGGGAATTTGATTTTAAAGTGAGGAATGGAGGTCACTGTTTGAAGGGTAGTCAAAGTAGGTCTTCCCAGTATGGCATTGTAGGCTGAATCTACATGCACAACATAAAATTTACACATTATTTCTACCTGTTGTGGAGCAGCACCGAAGATGACTGGTAGCTCAATAGTTCCCGCCACTTTGATCGGATCGTTGTTGAAGCCATACAAAGGAGCTTCCTGACCGACCTCCATCTTTCGCCCATCCAAATGCATCCTCTGATATACATGGGCATACAGAATATCAATAGAAGACCCGTAGTCAATCATCATTCGCTTCATATCCACTGAACCCACTTGTGCAATTATCAACAATGCTCCTTCATAGGGTTCGATGGGCTCTGAAGGGTAATCTTCATCTTTAAAGGATATGACCGTCCCTGGATACGACCTGTCGGTCTTCGGGAGAACACCCGCCACAAACATAACCAAATCCAAATATCCTCGTCTCTTCTTCCCTACCAACTTTTCTGCTGTTCCCCCGGTAATTACATCAACGACGTGCCTTGGTGACTGATTAGGAGCAGGTTGCACAGGTTGAACTAGTTGAACCACTTGAACAGTCCGATCCTCGTTCGGCTGTTCTTGCTGGTGATCTCTTCCGACCACATACTGGACCAACACTCCACTCTAAACCTTCCGTTCCATGAATTCCTTCAGACTACAACATTCATTCGTGTCGCGACCCGTTGCCTGATGATAACCACAAAATTTTCGAGTATTGCCCGCTCCAGGTTTAATGTTGTCATGAGGTGGTTCAAAATAAGGTTGATTCCTGATCTGATCCAAAATGACAGCTCTATCCGTATTCAGTTTGGTGTATACTTTATTCACCTTCTAGGTAGAAACAGGTGGACGATTCCTTCCTTGACGCCAATTATTATTGTACTTCTTCGAACTTCCTTCTGGCCGATCATTATTTCCTCCCCCTTCCTCTGATCGCCATCAATTTTCTCCTTATCTGTCTCATTCAATCTGTTTGAAGAAGGACGCTTTAAGCTATTCATAGCTTCTTCTACCACAATATAGCCCTCAGCCTTATAAAAGGCTTCGACCAAACTCTTCAGGTGATGAAACATCAACTTTTTCACCAGCTTCTCAAAATTCAGTAAATCCAAACTGTTCTGGAACAACCCAACAACCTGAAGATCATTAAGATCGGTCACCTGGCCGACTGCTTCCCTGAATCGCTTCATATACTGACCCAGTGATTCATTTGAATATTGTCGAACTTGAGCCAATGAACCGGTAGGCTTCCCTCTTCTTCTGTTGCTCCCAAAACGAGCATGAAATTTGTTACATAACTCTGTCCATAACGAGACTGAATCCAAAGGAAAAGTACCCATCCACTGTCTTGCATCCTTTCTAAGCATCGTCACGAACATCTGATACTTGGCAGCATCGGTAAAATCATAATAATCCATCAGTCTGTCAAACGTCTGGCTATGGTCGTAAGGATCCCCGGATCCATCATAACTCTCCATATGGGGAAGTTTCTTAGTGGAATCAGCCTTCTCCCTAAGGATATCCAAGGAAAAAGGAGACGTCTTTTTTCCCGAGGTATCTTTCACTTGTTGAACTTCGGCCAACTGCTTTCGAAGCTCTTTCAATTCTTTAACCAAAAACTACATTCCTTCTGGCTGTGTGAAAAGGTCTTTTGTTGGCTCTCCCTTCTTAATGCGAGTTATTTGATCTTTTCCATCTGAATTCACAGCTCTGGAAGGACTCCTATGATGACAAGTATCCTCAGGTTAAAACAACCTTGCTATCTTCTCAGGAGTGTGACTTCTGTCTCTATTCCGGTGTGGAATTCGATCGCTGTGGTGAGTATTGTCCATGAGTACTATTCATTTATACGGTACTATTCACAAAAGTACTATTCACATATACTATTCACAAAGTACTATTCATAAAGTACTACTCACGAAGAAATATTCACGAGTACTATTAATAAAGTACTATTCACGGGGTACTATTCACCCGGAGTACTATTCATGAATAAAATTGATTTCTTTTCAGTCCAAATTATTTTTGATACAATATCACTTTTGAATTTTACTCCACAAAGCAGTATCATGTTGGTAATTTGAACATTATTGAATTCTGGATAAATTAAATTATAAATCTTTAAAAATTTATCCTTTGTTTCTTTTAATTGAATTCTTATATCATTGTCATCATCCTCATGCTTATATTGTGATGAAAGTCATTTTTGGCTTACGTGCATAGATGAACTGTTAATTGGTATGATTATGACCAGGGATCATTCGGTATAATCATGACCCGTAATGTTATAAATGATATGGTAAAAGTACTCATTGGCCTGTAGTTCATTGATGGGCAGTTGTTGGTATGATTATGATAAGAGATTATTCGGTATAATCATGACCATTGATGATTACATGAATATCCTTGGTTGTGGTGCAGGGATGATTTGATGATGTGGTTTATTTATTAAGTTGAGTCTCAGCGATAAAGTTGATGAAAAACTTTTTAAATCATAGAAGATAGTAGATATCATGCTCTACTTGACTAAATACAATGAATTGCTTGTTCTAGTGAGTTAAACTTGTTGTCTATTATATTCTATCAGTTTAACATTGTTGAAGGCTAACAATAACTTATTCTGCATTATCTTAGTCATAATATTTTTTACTGGCCTAGTTGAGCTCACCCTTTTGCTTTCATTGTTTTTTTCAGGAAATGAGAACGTAGCCGGGACTAGTCGGGGAACGGAGTGATGGTCCGAGATGGGGTTATAGTAGTCCTCACTATTCTATAAAATAGTGTGACAATAAATGTAATGAGGACTCCATTTCAGTTTAGATATTGTCTAGAAGATAATATTCGTATAAAAACTCTCAGCTCATGTTGTATAACTAAGTTTGTATTTGTATTCAGTATCATGTATTTAGCGACCCAAGATGGGTAATGTATACCTATTTTGGGGGCGTCACAGATTTTGTAGTATGTATTTGGCTACTCAAAATGGGTTGTGTAGACCTATTTTTGGGGGCACGCCCCTAAAATAGGTATACATCACGCATTCTGAGTCGCCAAATACATGGTACAGAAAACAATTACAACTTCATTATTACAATTGTCGTGCAAAATACGACAACACATATGCTGTGAGTTTAAATACAAATATTGTCTTCTAGACAGTATTCAAACTCAAATAAGTCCTCATTACAATTATTGATACACTATTTTATGAAATAGCGAGGACTGCTAAAACAACTATCTTGAACCATCATTGCACATCCCGACTATTTCCCGCTATATTCTCGCCTCCTGAGAAAAATGGAACAAAAAGGAAAAGGGTGAGCTTAACTAGCCCAGTAAAGAATATTATGACTAAGATAATGTACAACAAATTATCCTTAGTCCTCAACAGAGAAAAATCTGATAGAATATAATAGACAACAAGTTTTAGATCAACAACTGCAGCGGAAACAACAATTCATTAGAAGAGTTAAGTAGATAATAAAATCTACTATCATCTATGATTTAAAAGTCCATCATCAATATTTTATCCTTGTGATATCAATCAATATACATCTTGAATCAAATATTCATCTTTGCACTACGGGCCAAATAAATTTTTTTGTATCACCAGTTGGTCATGTTTATCTCAACACCTGTCCATCTTTACAGTACGGGCCAAATATATTCATCAGGTAATCATTTATCTTTGTACTACAGGCCAAATATATTCATCAAGTATCACCATTTACGACTGAGGATGATGAAAAATATTTTAAAGAAAACGAATCCAATGAGATAAAAGGACAAAGATTAGGGATTCGTACTTTGGTTTATCCAAGTTCAAAAATACTTTATAATAATCAATTGCGGAGCAAAATTCAAAAATGAAGATCAAACATTGATACAATCAAAGATTGTAAACATAATAGACAACTTGGACAAAGAAAAGAAAATTTAATTTTTCTGTGAATAGTGTCGTATTCGTGAATAGTGTCGTATACCGTGAATAGTGTCGTATACGTGAATAGTAACCCCGACACGAAAAGGTAGAATTTTCATAAGAAAAATCATACTTCGTGAATAGTACTCGTGAATAGTACCGTATTTGTGAATAGTGTCATATACGTGAATATTATCGTATACGTGAATAGTAACCTCGACATGAAAAGGTAAAATTTTTATAATAAAATTCATACCAATATTTCGGTATAATGATATTGAAAGAAAATAACATCATTTATGAAGAAAATTAACATCTCTTACCTCAAAAGAATAATACTTCTGACTAGAATATCATATATAACGCTGAAGGAAACTTGTACAGATTAGTAACTCTCAAAGTGTCTAAATACTCACAAAATACGCTCGATAGTATAGAGAGAAAACTTCTGATTCTGGTGTGGTTTTTAATTCTAACATAAGCTGTAAGACCCCAATTTTTTTTGAATAAATATGAATTTTCTATAAATATCATTTTTGAATATTATGGAGTGAAATTGATATAATGTTATAGTTGTGGGTAATATTTATAAATTTTGCAAAGTACGCAAGTTGTTATATAATATTCGATTGGTCGGAAAATATTTTTTTTAACAGGGAATATTCGTACGATGGCACAATCATTGGTGGACCCCACAACGGAATTATTGTCGGATTGAGAAAACGATAAAAATATCTTTTTATGAAAATAAAGGCGGAAGTTTTACCTTTAACTGTTGAAATACCCAGTGTTAAAAGTACAGTAATACGCGTGGTTTCACAGTAGCACACGGTATTGATTATTGATGCTTACGTGAGAAGTCACTCAATTTTGTTCAATTATTGCTATAGTAATTGTTGCATAGTATCTCACGTTATTTGATTCAATTATTGACGATATTTTATATATTATTAAATCAATAATTGAGACGATAAAGTTATTAATATTATTATTTGCAATAATAACGATGTCTAGAAGTTCTGTCAAGGAGAGGTTAGATAATTTAATTGCGCGCCAATAGGGAGAAATCCTTATTGGAAAGCCCCCTCTTTCCTCAGAACGACATGGTCGATTAATATTGTGAATTATAATAATGATGATAAATGTTGTTAAAAATATTGAGAGAATTTTTATGAAGTAGTTGTTGTAAATTTTACTTGTTATTTGCACCCCCCCCCCCCCCATTTACTTATTTTTCAAAACTGTAGGTAGAAGTTATCTCGGTTTTGTTTATATATATATAAGTGCATGTGTGTGCTAGTGTGAATATATATATATATATATATATATATATATATATATATATATATATATATGATGGTGATGGAAGTTGAAAAATGGGGGAGGGTTCATGGAAGTAAAGAAGAAAAAGAAAAGAAAGAGATGAATTGGGTGGTGGTGTGATGAGGTAGTATATATATATATATATATATATATATATATATATATATATATATATATATATATATTTAACATGTGAAGGTTGACTAATGGGGGGGGAAACAAAAATGATAATTGGGCACGGGAAGGAGTTCTAGTATATATTATACGCAAGTTTGAAATTTTGGCAGGGAGATGATCACAAGAATGCGTCCCGTGAATTTATAATGAGCATGTGTGTGTGTGTGTGTGTATATATATAATATTATAATTTATTTAAAAGTTTTTATTTTATTAGAATATTTTATTGCATATTATCATTTCCATTCTCCTATAAATAGAAGCTCATTCCTTCATTATTTCTTACGAATTTACTGAAACTCTAGAGAGAGAAACTATAGAGAGAAAGAAAAAAAATATTCTGCTATTTCACTACTCCTATATCCAGTACTCTTCTTTTAAGGTAAGGGGTATTATTTCTTTTGTATTCATGAAGAGAACTTACATTATTCCATTCTTTATTATTACATTGGAATAACTCGTATCTGTGACTACCCTATACTTGGTGAAATTCTTACTCGTTATTCTATTCTTTATTATTATGTTGGAATAACTCGCCTACATCAAATACCGCATACATGGTGAAATTCTTACGTTATTCCATTCTTTATTATTACATTGGAACATCCATGCATGCGTTTATGCATGACTGGTTCCGTTATTTATTATTCGGTTGGAATATCACCGTCATGCGTTCTACGCGTGACCAGTTCCATTATTTATTATTCGGTTGGAATATCACATGCGTGCGTTTACGCATGACTCGGGTTCCATTATTTATTATTACATTGGAATAACTTCATGCATGCGATCTATCGCATGCTGGTGATTTCTTTTGTTATTCCATTCTTTATTATATTCGGTTGGTTAAAGTTTTGGCTTTTATACTCCATGAAATTAGTGGAATATCATTGATATTTGCGCTTCATCCAGTATCTTTTCATGAAAATATTCTTCTGAGCATTCTTAAATTTTACACCACAAAGCAGTATCAGGTTGACAATTTGGACGTTATTGGTTCTTGGATAAATTAATCTTGAACTTGTTTTATTGAATTCTTATATCAATATTGTCATCATCCTCATGTTTATATTCTTTTGGAAGTCATCTGTGGCCTCTAGTGCATAGATGAACTTGCTATGATTATGACCAGGGATTATTCGGTATAATCATGACCGTAATGTTACAAAAGATGTGGTAAAAGTCCTCATTGGCCCGTAGTGCATTGATAGACAGTTGTTGGCATGATCATGACGATTAATGAATACACGAATATCCTTGGCACGTAGTGCACGAATATCATTGGCCATAGTGCAGAGGTGATTCGATGATATGGATTATTTATTAAACTGAGTCTCAGTGATAAAAGTGATGAAAAACTTTTTAAATCATAAAAGATAGTAGATTTTATTCTCTACTTGACTCTTTTAATGGATTGCTTGTTCCACTGCAGTTAAACTTGATGTTTGTTATATTTTATCAGTTTAACACTGTTGAAGGCTAATGATAAATTATATGTATTATCTTAGTCATAATATTTCTTACTGGGCTAGTTGAGCTCACCCTTTTTGCTTTCATTGTTCTCTTTAGGAAATGAGAACGTAGCAGGGGCTAGTCGAGGAACAGAGTGAAGGTCCAGAGGATAGCATTAGTAGTCCTCACTAATAGTGTATTAATAAATGTATTGAGGACTTATTTTGAGTTTGAATACTGTCTAGAAGACAATAATTGTATTAAAACTCACAGCTCATGTTGCATATTTAAGATTGTATGTGACGCCCCCAAAATAGGTATACACAACACCCATTCTGAGTCGCCAAATACATGGTACAAGAAGCAAACTACAACTTCAATAATACAAATGTCGTGTGAAATACGACAATATATATCATGAGTTTAAATATAATATTGTCTTACAGACAATATCCACACGCAAATAAATTCCCATCATAATTATTGATACATTATTTTACAAAAATGGTGAGGACTACTAAACAACTCTCTCTAGAACCTTCATTCCATACCCCCACTAGTACTCATTTACATTCTCGCCTCCGAGAAGAAAAATGGAACAACAAGGAAAAGGGTGAGCTCAACTAGCCCGATAGAAGAATACTATGACTAAGATAATATACAACAAATTATCGTTAGTCTCCAACAGGAAAAAATCGATAGAATACAATAGACAACAAGTTTTGGGATCATATATCATAGTAATGAAATAATAATTCATAGAAGAGTTACGTAGAGAATGAAATCTACTTTAATCTATGAATTTAACGAAATCCATCATCAATATTTTATCCTCGTAACATCAATCAATATTCATCTTCAAATCAAATATTCATCTTTTACACTACAGCCAAAGATATTCATCAATCGATCATGTTCATCTCAACACGGTTCATCTTTGCACTAAAGGCCAAAGATATTCATCGATCGGTCGTGTTCATTTAAACACCGCTCATCTTTGCACTACTGAGCCAAAGATATTCTTGAAATCATTCATCTTTTTGCACTACTGAAGCCAAAGATATTCAATAATATCATCATTTAAGACCGAGGATGATGTAAAATATTTTAAAAGAACGAATCCGGTGAAACAAAATGACAAGGATTAAGGATTAAGGATTAGTACTTTGTTTTATCCATGTCCAACAATACCTCAAAAATAATCATAGTGGTGTAAAATTCAAGAATGATCAAAACATGGATACAATCAAAGCTAGTATCCGAATAGATATTTTGGACGAAAAGAAGAAATTTTATTTTTCTGATTGAATTGTCAGATATCGTGAATAGTGCAGTATACGTGAATAAGGTCAGATATCGTGAATAGTCTGATATCGTGAATAAGTAACTCCGACACCAAAAGATAGAAATTCCACAAAAACATCTTCACGCCATGAATAGTACTCGTGAATAAGTAACTCGTGAATAGTAACCCCGACATGAAAAAGTTCCAAATTTGATAAAAGTTCCAACCAATATTTCAAAGATAATGATATTGAAGAAATAATATTATTACGGAAAAAAAAAAAATATCCCTTACCTCGAAGAATCAAGATTGCTTGGAAGGAAAGATTCGGAAGTGATCTTTGAATGAAACTTATCTTCAACAAAGAACTCTCAAAATATCTAAATACTCACAAAATACGCTCGATAATATAGAGAGAGAGAGAGAAAACTTTGTTTACGGTGTGATTTTCAATTCTAACTTAGCCCTCTATTTATAGGAAAATGTTAGCCCGTAGAAAGCGAGACTTGACTGCTACCTAATGGCTTTACTCGCTACTATTGCCACCCACCACATTTGAAATAAAATTCAGCACATTTTTTCACCAACCACAAGTGGGGCCCACCAATTCTAGAATTTTCCACCAAAATCATTTATAACCTAATTTCTGAATTAGTCACCTCTTAAAATTCATAATAAATTATACGCTCATCTTTAACGGTTCAAAATTTGTGGACATATACTCAACTTATATATGTATAACATATCCAAAAATTACAACGATCCAACGGTCGGATTAAATATTATAACTCACACAATAAAATTCGTAATAACACCGATTTAATCTTTTAATACCTCAATCAAACAAAATACAAATAAAACATCTCAAAGATTAATTCCTTCATTAATAACCACATAAATAAATAAATATTTCCTTATCATATGAATCAATAATTAATTATTCACAAATAATATTATGTAATCACATTTATGACAACCAGAATTTTCTCAGGAAAGAGGGCTTTCAATAAGGATCTCCTTCATTGGCGCAATTGATTAGGTGACCAAACCTCTCCTTATGCAGAACTTTCTAGACATTGCCAATAATGTTATCTAATAATATTATTCAAATAATATGAATTATTGATCCGATAATGGGAAATAATGTGCGATGACAATTATTGAAACAATAATAATATAAAATATCAACGCAACAATTATTGAATCAATAAAATAAAATATTGAATAAGACTTCTTTGTGAAAATTATTGAGTAGTGCCTTCTACGTAAGGATCAATAATTCAACAATCATGCAATCTGGTGTCTTTCAACCACCCGCGTATTCTTGTATTTTAACCACCGGGTATTCCAATGTCTTAATTGTAATAACCACGCGTTATTTATAACCACCCAAACTTTATTCGTTTTCCTCATCCAATCGCTTCAAGTTATGGGCCCACACATGGTTTTCTTGCAGTCATACGAATATTCCCGAGCAGTCTGAATATTCCACGCACCAAACGAATATTCCCCACAAAATGAATATTTTATAACCACTTGCTTATTTTGAAATATTTGCGTATTTAACCCTTAACTATCCACATTAATCAAATTAACCCTTACTATAATAAATAAAGGAAATTCCTTTTTATTTAAAAAAATTTTGGGGTCTTACATTGTATTTGTATTCTGTACCATGTATTTGGTGACTCAGAATAGGTGCTGTATACCTATTTTGGGGGCGTCACATAAGCACCTATTTATAGGAAAATGTCAGAACGCCAAAACAGACTAAATTTAATAAAATAATATTTTCAAAAATTTCTACGCACACCTCCGTGACCAAATTATCAGCACACCAAAAGTGGGGCCCACCCCATATTTTTAACAAAAATATTTATTTTTAAAACTTTAATAATTCATAATAAATAGCTCTTTTATCAACAAAATACGAATTTTATGTCCATTTCATATGAAATTTAATTCTCTACAACTTTGTAGATGAAAGTTTTTCCAAATTCCAAATAAAAAATGACCGAAATTCACATACGGATAATTTTTAATACCTCAATTCCAACAAAATTCTGATAAAACACCTCAACATTAATTCCTTCATTTATAACCACATAAATAAATATTTTCCTATCATATAAATCAATAATAATATTATAGAATCATAATAACGACAATTAGGTCGTTCCCAGGAAATAGGGGGCTTTCCAATAAGGATTTCTCCTTACTGGTGCTCAATTAGGTGACCAAACCCATTTTCTACACATAACTTCTTAGACATTGCCAATAGTGATATCTAATAATATTATTTAATTAATATGAATTATTAATCTGATAATGAAAAATACTGTGCAGTGACAATTATTGAACAACAATAATACAAAATATCAACGTAGCAATTATTGAATCAATAAAATAAAATATTGAACAGTAATTACTGTAACAATTATTGAGTAGTGTCTTCTCATCGGTAAAAAACCGAACCGGTACCGAATCAAAAAACCCAGAAAATTAAGAATCTGACAAGTGCAAGAATAACCGATTTTTGCATGCGAGTTAAATTACAAAGTCGCATACCAGCTTTTTTTCGGTTCGATTTTTGATTATACCGCAATAATTAAATAATTTTTTTATATATTAACAAATTTTTAAAAACTGAGAAATGAAACTAGTAAATTACACTTATAAATACTAATTACAATTATTAGTCTAAGATTATTTAACTATCATAGTTGTAATAAATAGTAATTGTAGATTAAAATTCTATTATTTTAATTTCCTTACTTGAAAGAGTACATGTAAAAATCCCATTTGTCAAAAAAAATAAAAACATTAGTTTTTCACATTGAATCTAGTTGTAATTCTTGGCATCATAAAAGAATTGAATCTTGTTATAGAGATGTGCAAGTCAGCATTCGTAGTGCAGTCTTATTTATCAATAATAAAAAAAATTGACGTCCATTCATAAGCAAGCACGTCACATAAACAAAACTAGCAATGAACAGATGGAACATCATATTTTATTTTATAGGGTGAACTGATCAGAAGCAAAGTAATCTCGAAAATTATTTCTTTTGGAAGTTTGCTTAGATGATAAACCTGAAGTGCGGTATTATTTATTTACACCTGAAGAAGCTAGATCTAAAATTACATATATATATATATATATATACAGATAAAATATAGATTCATAAATGTAGCTGTTGACAACTTTCAAATGACAGCAAGGAACAAAGGAATAAAACAGTCTCACTTTTTCGTTTTTTTTCTTTCGATTTTTTGGTATTTACCGAATTTCAAATTTTCATTACCGCTATCGATACCGAAAAGTATAAAAAAAATCAAAAAATCGGTACCGAAAAAATTGAAATCGAAAAAAACGGTACCACCGATACCGGTTTCAACCGGTTCGGTAAAAAACTGAAAAAACCAATTTTTTTGAGCAACCCTATGTAAGAATTGATAATCTAAAAATCGCATGTAATATCGTATCTTTCTTGTGAACAATGCGATATTCTTGTATTTTAACCACTGCGTATTCCAACAAGTGTTAATTAGTGAATAACTAGGCCATTATTTATATAAAAAACTCATACTTGTTATTTTCTTCATCCAAGCAGCTTTTTTCGTTATGGGACACATATGGATTTAACATAGTATCGCACGAATATTCCCCGACAACAAGAATATTCCACGACTAAACGAATATTTACCGAAAACAATGAATATTTTATAACCACTTGCTTATTTTGCAAAATTTATAAATTTTACCCATAACTAACCACATTAATCAAATCCACCCCTTAATATTTCAAAATAATGAATAGAGAAAATTTAATTTAATTTATAAAAAATTGGGGTCTTACAATATACATATATATGTATATATATATATATATATAGGAATCCATCCATAAAAATAGGTTGCCGTGGACAACTGTTATCTTGAACCACTTTTGGATAGTTGATCGATTTATTGAAAGGCTTAGATTGAATGTCATAATTGCTTGGTAAAAGCATGAAGCTTTCTCTAGGCTTTTATTTTATTAATATATTACATTGGATGGTCAACTGTTGTTATTTTAATAATTTGAAAATAATTTTTAATATTAAAATACTCCAAATTTAGTAGGAACGACTTATCTATCGGTGGGTTTTTTTTTTAATGTATTTCTCCTTTTTATGGGATGACTCAACACATTAAAATCATATTAAAATAATAAAAATAATCTAAATTTAGCATAACTTTATGCTAAGTAGTGTAATTCTTTTGAAAAGCAGTCTAATATTATATATATGTACTACTGCAAGCATATCTCCTACCAACATTGATAATAATATTATAATATATATTGTAATAGTCAAGAAATTATAATATTATTATAAAATATTGTATTATTACTTATAATATTATTAATACTTATAATATTATTACAAAATAATATTATTAATACTTAATATTAGTAATACTTATAATATTATTACTTAAAATAATATTATTAATATTAGTAATACTTAAAGACAGTCAAACATTACATACAACTAAAAATGGAGCATATATTTTATAATAATAATAATAATAAATAATAATAATGCAACCAAACATGCATCTCCTTCACACTTGCTCAGCCGGAAGCCGGTACAAGTTCATACGGCTGAGGTTTTTTTTTTTACTATATCATTTTGCTTTTTTTTATTAATATTATAATAGTATAATATTAATAATATTATAATAATAATAGTATAATACTTACAAAATAATATTAGTAATATTTAAGTATTAATAATATTATTTTGTAATAATATTATAAGTATTACTAATATTAATAATATTATTTTAAGTATTACTAATATTAAGTATTAATAATATTATAAGTATTACTAATATTTTGTAATAATATTATATTAAGTATTATAAGTATTAATATTTTGTAATAATGTTATAATATTATAAAAATATTAGTAATACAATATTTTATAATATCAAATTATAATATTATATATTGTATTAATATTAGTAATATAATATTTTATAATAATATTATAATGTCTTGACTATTACAATATATATTATAATATTATTATCAATGTTAGTAGGAGATATGCATGCATTAGTACATATATATAATATTAGTATTGTATTTTCAAAAGAATTATATAAGAATTCCATGTATGTAGCTTATTTGGATTAATTTTATTATTTTAATGTGATTTTAATGTCCGAGTCATCCCATAAAAAGAGAAATACATATAAAAAAATACCCTATTTGGTAAGTTTGTGTTTACCGGAGTATATTTAATAATAAAAATCGTTTTGAAATTATTAAAATGACAACAATTGACCATCCAATGCAATATATTAAAATAAAAGTTCTAGAAAGCTCGTCTTTTATTTGGGCAATTATGGCATTCAATCTAAGCCTTCCAATAAGTTGATCAACCATTCCAAAAGTGGGTTAATTATAGTAATGTCCATGGCAACCGGTTGCTATGGATGGATTCTCTCTATATATATAGGATTCCATCCTGAAGAACCCATTGTTGGGAAGCAACCCATTTTGCCGGCCGCCATTCTGACTGTAGCGGCTTATAAAAAAAAATAAAATTTACATAAAGGGCTTGCAGACAGATCGTAATTGGTGCCAAAATGAATTGTTCCCAACAACCGATCATTGTGGATGGAATCCATATATATATATATATATATATATATATATATATATATATATATCCCATGATGAACATGATCAATAATCCCCATATTTTAAGTTGTCAAATGGTTTTACATGACTAATAGTCTTATATTAAGAGACTAAACAGTCCATCGTTAAATAATTAAATAGTTTGAAATAACATTAAATTATTACAAATAGTCCAATCTGGGAGTGGTTAACATGAATTTAACTTTGGTCAATTGACCAATACTGATTGTTCGACAAATGTTTGGGAAGTGATTTCTCTCTGCGTTTGAGCACTGTATTAATCAATTGATCAACTTACCATTAAATTAATTTCATGGTAACTAGATCCGTTCAATCCTAAGTAGGGGTGCTCATCGGTAAAAAATCGAACCGGTATCGAAAAAACCGAACCGGTACTAAACCGAAAAACCCAAAAAATTAAGAACCCCAGTCTGCAAGTCTTGAATAACCCGATTTGATTCTGGAATAAATTTCTAAAATCGATCGGTTTTTTTTTGGTTCGGTTATACCGCATGTATATAATTATTAATACTTTGGCATTTTTCCATCCCTTTGGAGCTGATTTACTTTGTTAAGAAATCCGCAGCTTTTATAGTACTTTGTGGAGCAAAACATTACACATCTAATTAACCATACTAAAACAGACTTCATTTTATAGTACTTTGTGCACCTTTACCATCCAATATCCATACTAATTACTAAAACAGTGGCTGTTGTCATGAGTTCATTTTGCCAGTTGCAGTTGCCACCACCACCTTACACCTCTATAGTGCCTCCACATCTCTGGCGTTGCCACCACCACCGTCTCTTTCTCCTCAGCCTTATCATCATCATCACTAACCAAATTCATCTCATCAACATTAAATATTTTCTTCTCTCATGAAATTCTCTACAAAAATGAAAATACTAGTCCATGTAGAATTCAAATTCAAAATCGAGTGGACTACTCAAGATATCCAAAATTCAGGTCTTCTTCATGGAGAAGATAATGATTTATGGACTCGAGAAGAGAGAGGTCAGATTGTGAGATCATGGTATATATATATATATATATATATATATATATATATATATATCTCTTCAAACTTATATTTTTTGGGTTTGTAACAAATTTAATTTTTTTTTTATGCTAGTGTATACTTAAATTTGGTGAATATGATATGAGTTTATGGTGAGTATTGACTGCTGCTGTGCTGTAGTGTACATCATTCCTGCCATGTTAGAAACATAGAATGCTAACTCATGAAATCAGAACCCTGTTGGATTTACTGTACCCATACAAGCATTCAGTAGAATCAGTACAAAATTTCGGTTCTTTTTCCGCATTTCGATTTTTACCGAATTCAAAAAGTTCATTACCGCCACTCTAGAGTCAGAAAAGTATAATAGAATCGAAAAAATTCCAGTCTTGAAAAAAACCCAGAATGGCGTCGGTTTTGGTACCATAGGATTGCCGATAAAAAATCGAAAAAATTGAATTTTTTTAGCACCTCTAATCCTAAGTATTTTTTTATGTAAATAAACATGACATTAATTAGTAGGATCCAAACTTGAAAATTTGGGGTCAAATTTGATTTTTTTTTAAGAATAAAAATTTAATAAAATAAATCACAAAATTAAATAATTCTTAAATATTGTTTACAATAACATTTTTCGAAGTTTCGTTGTTTGAAATTGTTGCATGATAGTCTTATTTTTAATAGTTACAAAAATATCACGCTCAAAAATATCACATTTTTAGTAATCGTAACTCTTACATTTTTTTACCTTCTTAGTGTTTAGGAGAAGTAAATTGATTAAGATAATAAAATACTTAAGTTCTTATAGTAGTATTTTATTTTAACAAGATAATAGCATATTCTTTTTTCATTAATATAATAGTAGTGTCTTAATATAATTGTAGTACTTTACTTATCTTATTCCACTAAACTTTAAAATTTATAAATATATTAATAATTGTAGTATATATATATATATATTATCCATCCACAACATATTTGGTTGTTGAGGAAAGATTCCATTTTTGGCCAAATTGCCATGTTTCAACTCTACTTTGACAATTTTTTTTTTTATTTTTATATGTAGGGTAGAACTTGTATGGCGGTACCAAAATGAGTTCTTTCCCAACAACCGGTTCTTCATGGATTTTATAATCCATATATATATATATATGTATGTATAGGGTTTCTTTCAAAACGCATACCAATTTTACGGACTAAAAAGGCGCACCAAATAAAAAAGCAGGTTAAATACACTTTTTTCCCACTCTAGAAAGTCGGTTCTGCATAAATCGATTATCGAACCGATTTTTTTACTAACAAACTCATCAACTATATATTATTTACAAAAAGTAATTTTATAAATACATGTCAGTTAATCATTTAATGTAAGCAATAATGTATGCAATACGCATAGGAGAGAGAAGCTGGATAACTATTAAATTAAATTATACTCTTTCTTATTATTATTATTATTCTCTTTCTTCTTATTCTGATTATTCTATTCTTCTTCTTCTTCGAACCAGACTTCTCCCAACTCGTCGGCGACTTTTGATTCTCGACGACGATGACGATTCTCCCTCTCGCTGATGTTCGAAATTGACCGGTGCCGGTGAAATCTCTCTCTCTCTCGACGACGACCTGTTCTCACGGCTGCCGGTGAAATCTCTGCTTCAATTAAGATCTATCTGCAAGCTCTGGCTGTCACAAATTTCAAGCCCTAATTTCATCAAAACCCACCTCAATCGCACCGTTAACCACAAAACTCCCCCATCACTCATCGTTCACAGGTGTGGCACGAACTCCAGCGGCGAAGTTATTTCTCTGATCACTCATCGTTCACACAAAACTCCCCCATCACTCATCGTTTACAGGTGGGGCACGAACTCCAGCGGCGAAGTTATTTCTCTGATCCACCTCGATTCTATCGAAAATCCGATCGATCTCAATCCACCAACTTTACCTAAATTACCAACCGCAAGAATAAGAACGCTGTAATGGGTTATTCTTATATTTTCATTTTCGATCTGGTGATGCTGGGTTTGTGCTGTGATTCTGTTTTGAATTAGTTTAATTTTGTTTGGTCTAATCAATTTTCTGATTTTCGTGGCTGCCTATTATTATGTGTGGAATCACTTTGATTTTTGCTATGTTTCTGGTTGGCTCCTTGTTGATGCTGGGGAGTCTTTGCCGGAGGAAGGTAGCTGTCGGATTGTCACCGGATTAATAATAAAATATATTAATTAAATTAATTAGTAATAAAATATATTAATTAAATTAATTAGTAATAAATATATTAATTAAATTAATTAATAATAAAATATATTAATATATAATTTTTATAAATGTATTTATATAAAATTAATGTGGTGGTGGAAATAAGGGTTTACCTTGGCAATGATTTTTCTGTGAAAATATAATCATTTTGACCATGTTTGTATTACCAATTTTAGTTTTATCTAAATAGAGATTAATTAAATTAATAAATTTATTAAATTATTTAAATTAAAAGAAAATTACATATTTATGTGTAATTTATATAATTTATTTAAAATTGTAACATATTGAAGAATAAGATTTTTTTGTATGTTATAATACCAAAATTTTATCATACCAAACAAATATTAATGATTAAAATAAATTTTAAAAATTATTTTTATCGTCCTTTTAGTTTGAATGAATTCATATTTTTTTATAATTTTTAAATATTTTAGGTTCACTTTAAAAATATAAAATTATCTAATATTTTGAAATGGAAGTATTAACTTTTTAATTTAATTTTTTAAATAATTTAATTTTTAGCAATATATATATATATATATATATATATATCACATTTAAGTTATTAATTTTTTCTATTTTGTATATATCACATTTACTTTTATTTTGAATGGATTATTTTATTTATTTGATTTTGATTAGTTTAGCATTAAATTTATAAGAGTTTCCAACTAGGCATGCTAGAAAGAAAAATGTGTGACATGTAAGTTTTCTCTCTCTCACGTGGCATCACATGTAATTTTTCCGTTTAAAATCAAACAATTTAATGTAATTAAGAATTTTTGTAAAAAAACGTAGATTCGATTAATGAATATAAAAAAATTAATTCAATGATACATTTATAAACCGACTCCTAGTAGAATGGCGAAAAGTGTAAAAAACGTACAGAAACCAAAAAAAATTCGCGGGTCAAAAATACCGGGTCGGAAACCCCTCCTCTCTTACTGATTCCCTCCTTCTCTCTTACTCTGCCATTCGCGCCCATTTTAGATCTCTCTCTGCCATTCGCGACCGATTCTCTCTCAAAGCCCATTTGAAATCCCTCTCTGCCATTCGCGACCGATTCTCTCTCGTAAGATCAGCGAAATCGATAAAGCTTAGATTGTACGCGACCCGTTTGAAATCACTCTCATCAGTTGGTGAATCCATCACTCTCTGTCGATTCTTTCTCAAACCCCTTTCCCGATTGTCATTCAAAGCGCTGAAGCTGAAGCTAGGGTTTCGAAATCGCCGGACATCAAATACACAGAGTATAGTTTCTTTTTCATTTTAGCTATATGTTTAAATTGAATACACAGAGTATATGTTTAAATTGAACTCGTTTCTTCTCCTTGGTTTTCACAGAATGAATGCTTACAAAACTTGTTGGTTGTTCTTTGATTATTAATTGTTTCTTTTCCACTTGGTGCACTACATAGAAATTCAGTCAAGAAATACTAGTTCTTTTGACAGAAAATTATTACTGTACATCAAAATTCAAAAGTCATACCCCACAAGAAAGATTAGAAATGACATGGTGAGGCTTCTTAAAAATCCAGTGGGGGCATGTGACCCCCTGTCCTGGCTTTGGATCCGCCCGTGACATTGAATTATAATTATCTATCAATATTTGTTATGCTTTCTTCTTTCTGTTTTTCTTCTTATTTTACCTACTTTATATTTTTGGTTCGTGTTGAGTTTCTCCATTTCGTGTGTTTTTCATCAACCTCATTCACCTTAACCATGTTATTGTGCGCTTTATGTGTTTTCTTTTTATTTTTGTGATTGATTTCACTTAGGAAGCATGAATATTTTTCGAAAGCCCACAAATTCGTGTCGAGACTGTATGAGACACGTGTTGGACAAACACTCATAGCCTTATATATATTTTATTTATTTTTGGTTTAAAATTTTAACAATCCAACACAGGAGAACTCAGTGGTCTAGGGGAGAATTTGGAATGCCTTGTTCGGGGAGGGGATATATAGTCTGATCGCAAGAAAACTCCTTAAATTTTGTCAAAGAGTAATGTTACAGATACAAACTATTCTACAAACTGCTGATGTGGCATACTCCACAACGGTTTTTTATGTGGGGCCGAAGACTACATTGAAATAATTTGTTGATCAATATGCTGATATAGAGTATGTCACATCAACAATGTGTAAAATATTTATAGAATAATTTGTTTCTGTAACATTATTCTTTATCAAATTTACTAATTTTAAAAAAACTTATAATTATTTATTAAAATGTAAAAAAATATTACTCCCTCCGTCCCAGGATGAAAGTCCTGATGGACTTTTCACGCATATTAAGAAGAGGAATAAAATAACAAAATTGTCCATAATAATATGTCATTAATTATTTTCAATGTCATTAATTATTTTCAATGTAGGTGAGAGAGTGACTTTCTAGCTGTTCAATTCAAAATATTCTCTCTCCATATTTATTAAATATGGAGAGAGAATTAGAATAAGAAAAGTATGAGATATTTAATGCTACGGATATAATAGAAAAATTGTGTAAAAGTTTGATTATTAAAAGAAAATGGATATTTAACATGGGACTACCAAAATAGTAATAAGCACTTTTATCATGGACGGAGGGAGTACTTCTCAAAAACTACTTAGAAGTCGATTTATAAGTTCAGAAATTATGCCATATTAGCCCCGACTATCATTTTATCTCTCCTATCTCGAATTCAGACCTGCCCGCCCAAACGCAACAACCTCTTCCCTTTCCAATCGGCAACTCTAATCTTTTTCTTTCCAATTGGATTTCTCAGCCTTGCTCTTCTCTTCCTATGGTTATTGGCTGTAATCCTAGAAAATTGGGCTTTCTTCTCAACTGATAAGGAACTGTTTCTCTCTCTTTTCGGCCCCTCACATCTCAGCCCCTCTTTTTGCTCTACAAATTCAAGGTTAGTATCCTTGTTTAAGCTTTTTTTTTTTTCAATTTCAATTTCTGTTCTTTGTTTTCTGGTGTAATTGCATCAGCCCCTCTTATTTGTTCAGTATTTGTTGTTGATGTATTCAATGATTTGTTATAGTTTGTAAGTCGTAAGTATTTCTATATCGATAAATTGGTTCCGCCTGTGTTTGAATTTTAGTTTTTTATATTATATTTGCCATTTATGAACTTATGGATGCAAATGCTACCTAAGACATTTATTATGTAAGGTGCTTGTGTTTTTCACTATTTTGTATAAGATTTATCATGCTCTGTTAGTAGTTAAATTTATTTATTGTAGAAATATATTTTTATAAATTAAATATATATGAAGAATTGAATTTATCCCCCAACGGATCGTTTCCTGAAAATGTCGGGCCGTGCTTCATAGGATTTCAGCGTCTCAACAAAGATTATTCTGGATTGAATTAAGGTGTCCAATTCTAACTAGTTCTATGTATGGCAGCCTTTCAGAAACCAGCTTGCACAATTCGAGATCTCAGAATTTTATGGGGGAGAAAACTAGTTCTTAATGAATTGCCGGAATTTAAATCACATATGCTCATATACATATAATCTAGTAAGCCCGGTATATAAACACAAAAGATGACCCCGAGTTTCTATTTTCAGTTTTTCCACTACATCATGGGGTTCCTCTTTTCTTATTCTCTAATATATGCTTCCATTTCCACAACCTCTCACATAGATATCCCATCGCTACATTTCACGTGCTCCCAGTGGATAATAGACTACCTGTCAGGCCTGGGTTAGGCTCTGACCAAAATATAGAAACAATTAGATGTTTAGACAAAATGTTTGGTAGAATTGGCCAATTGGGGAGGAAGAAGGATAGAACTTAGTGTTTCTCATTGAGTCCAAAATAGATACAGAGAAGGGGAAGAAGATAGGGAGAAAGATTTAATAAGCTTCTCATTTCGTTAATTAATTCTGAATGCTTAAAGAATGACTCTCATTACATCTAATTATAGAAAAAGAAACTTGCTAGAAAATTAAGCTAAAGGTACACTTACTTTCTTATCCCACACAACTACTGACTACCTCACACTAAACAGACTGGTCTCTAGATTATTCTAATTGATACTAACTATCCAATATCCCCTTGCCCGACAGTCCCGCTGTTATTGTTCGCAGGCTGTCTAGATATAATAGTATTAGAATTAAATTGAATGAGACGTGCTCTAAATCTTATAGTTTGATTATTGAAGCAAATCCACAAACTGTTCTCCCTAGAGAAACATGACTCTGGAAGCTCCACCATGAGAAGCACAATAGATAAAGAAGCTAGTTAGGAGTTATACTAATTTATGAAGAAGGCCAAATGTCTCCTCAACATTAAAATAACAAAGAAAATGAAAAAAAATGAGACAAATATACCAATAGAAGTATAGAACTATTTTAGTTTAGGCCTTGTATTGCCAAGCTCTTCCCGCACATACCAGACTCGTTCACTCCTCTCCTTATGAGGGCACAACACTTCACAGTTGCCACCTCAGTCACCCTTACACTGTTCCCGGCCATCAATCTAGCTATGTGGTGAATTAATTGCATCTCTATTGTTCCTACTTATGAAAAATAAAATACATCTGTATCCATCCTTGATATCATACTTCTGTAGTTCACATTTTCACTTATGTAATTTTTTTTTCGTGATCGATTGAATACTTGCCACTATGTGCATGTGTGCGCGTGCACGTGTTTCTGTTTGTATCTTATGTAAACTGTCCATAAACTCCCATCTTTTGTGAGTTAAATACAAGTGTCATTATTACTATATAACCTTTTTAACTCTTGAATACTTGGTTGTTAGAAATGTAAATGTCGTTGTAGAAGAGTTTAAGGAATTTAGGAGATGAGTGGAGATGCTTAGCAGAATTTCCAAGCGCTGCTTGTGCACTGCTACTCCTCAGCCATGGCTCTTTGTAGGCTTAGGCAACCCTGGGGATAAATACAAAACAACCAGACACAATGTATGACCACATTTATACATTTTCTGAATACCTTTCTATCTCAAACACCACTTCTTTTGGTTTCTAGTATTATCACTATTTTGTATGATTGGAAGCAGGTAGGGTTTAAAATGATTGATGCATTTTCTGAATCACAAGGATTTCCAGTGGACACAGTTCATTGCAAAGCTCTATTTGGGAAAGGTTGGTCCTCTTTATTTATTTATAGATAAATGGGTTGTTCCTTTATATGAACCTATATGGTTGATTTGTTTTCTTTATTTAACTTAACATCATCACGTGCAGGTTATTTACTTGATATAAACTAATAAATGCAAATTCATGTATTTATTTTGTCTTATCTTTCAGGTTTTGTAGATGGTGTTCCTGTTTTCCTTGCAAAACCGCAAACTTATATGAATTTGAGTGGCGAATCTGTAAGCAATCTAAAATATCTCAATAATATTAAAACTATACTTTAAAAGATTTTATTTTCTTCACATTGTGATCACGTTCAGTTGATTACTTGAACATACTTTGTCATCTCTTGCTGGCTGCACTATTGGCCACTATTATTCTTAAATTGAAGATTACCCAGCATTCTTACATTTTTTTCCTCTCCCCTGAATGGTATTTTTTTAAAACTACATAAATTACTGATGGAAAATTGGGTCTTGGTTGGTTAGCTTATTTGAATATTGAGCTCTGGAATACCTAGTTCTGGTTTAGAGGCATACAAGGCTGATTTCTCTCCTTGAGCTGCAATAATCTTTGTTAAGTCCTTATAAGGAGAAGTCCACCTCCTTAGGGTGTTTGGAAACTATTATTGTTCTAGGAGGCTGTTTTCCAGAATTGCTTTATGTTCTGTAAAAACCCCTTTCTGTTTCCATAATACTTGCTTTCTATGTTAGTTTCTAAAGTTCCGTCATGCATTATAGACATTTCTTAGTTATATGGTTTGCAAACCTCAATGCTTTATGGTCAAACACTTGTTTTATGTGCAAGCAAGAGAATGAGGCACTCTCACTTTTCTTTTAGTATTATTGTGTTGTTTGGGATTGTCCAACTCTAGATTTGTTGTTATGTGGGAAGGGTTGGTGTTTCCCACTTTTGTGGAGGATATTTTGCTTATTTGATGTCAATCTTTTGGAGGGATGAGATGTCAAGATGCTTTGGTGTTTCTTGCTTCTGTGGGGGATATATTTACTTATTTGGTGTTGATGATTTGAGGGACGAAATGATGTCAAGATGCTTTGAAAGTGTGTAATGGTTTTTGTTTTTTAGGGTTGGGGAATCTTAAATGAGCACAATGCGACTTTTTAGTATTTATAGAGAACTATTTAGCTTTTGTTTTATAGCGAGATATAATAATTTTCTTGTTTCTCAATGGGCTTCTTCTATGTGTGCGCTTAGGCTGTGTTTAATCTTTGTAGAGTTGAAGCTGCACTTCTCAAGTGCCTACTTTTTAATTTTCATATGTCATAGTATGAGTGAACTCCTTTCCCCTTTGTTTGTACTCTCTCTTCTGTTAATGAAATTACTTTATCTACCATTAGAAAAAAAAAGACGCTCTCAATTCCTCCTCTCCCACTACACACCCGCAATCAAACCAACCTTCTCTCTTGTAGTCAACATCCTACTCTATAGATCCTCAATTAAAGAGGAAAAAAGGGCACATGATTTACTTAGCGCAAATCCTCTGACACCTTAACCAAGCCTTACGTTCTTCCATTCATAAGGACCAAGATAAAATTTTCATGTCTACGTGAACAATGAAACGACTTTAGCATTTATTAGCAATCTAATATCAGTAAAGGTAATTTTTGAATTTTGAACTTTGACAAGTGACATTAATGTTTTTTGGGTAACTAAAGTATTTTATGGATGGAACCTAGGTATCCATGCCATATTCTTATTGTTATCCTTTTTTACTTTTCAAAAGAAGCATATCTATCAGAGGGAAAATGGGTAGGATTTCAAATAAATTTCATGTTTGTATAGACAAAGAAACGACTATAACATTTATTTCCAAAATAATCTCAATTTTGAAACGAATTTGTATTTTAACCGGCAATGCCGCTAATTTGAGGCTAAGTAAAGAATTTATGGACTTACCAATGGCACTAGTGCGTATTCTTAATGTTATGCTTTTTATTCTATGAATGTTCAAATGTTGTTATCCCCTTTATATTTATATTTTGGAAAATGATAAATATTGCTAATGGTTACGTTGATTATTTGATTGCCAGTTACGTGGATAAGTATTAGATGTAACTTTTTGAGAGAGATGTGTAATATGTGGAGCCTTCCCCTAAAATTCATACCAATCCCATGTATTGATAAGCTTCGCAATTGTAATTTGGCGTAAATTTTTTACAATACATAGCAGGATTCATATTTTTAATATCTTAAAATAGACAAGTGTAATCCTAGGAAAATATGAAATCAAGGTATTTGACCAATTTTTGGGGCCAGAATTTAATTTAAACATAAATCAAGATGATATTTTCTTATTTTATCGTTTTGAGGTCAATTCTGTTGGTGCCTTCAATCAACCCATAGGATACCTGCCCCATATATTCAAGATTTAAGTAAATTTATCACATCCCAAAAGGATATAAATAAAATTGAAAATCCTTAAAACCTATTTCTATATTGGAATTAGATTCATGTCAAAATGATTATTAAAAAAAAGCTCATTCTTATTCTCCAAACTTTATTTTTGGAATTGCGTTAGAAGACGTTAACAATATAAAGGAATTTTTTTTGGAGGGTTTGTATGATAACAAGGATAGAAAAAGGAAATAATAAAAATTGAGATTTGTTATTTCCACAACTGAAATTTAATATTTCCACAAGGCATTACTCGTAAATGTGGGTTCCATTTACTATTCATGTGAGAGAAGCCTTGTGGAATTATCAAATTTCCTTGTGAAAATATCAATTCTCTACAAATATACATGAGTATATAGGATACATCCGAATGTTTCACTTACTGAAAATTAGCAATGTCACATGTCAAAGTTGAATCAGTTTTTTTTAACCGAGATTAGATCTGCAATTAATAATATAGCCGTTTCTTTGCCCATGTAGACATTAATTCTTTTTTTTGAATTCTTTCCCATTTCTTCTTTCTTTAAATATGCTTTTTGATCCCGTCATAAATTCAAGATTTCATTGCGATTAAAGGAAACCCTCCTATATAAGTGACCATCTCTCTTATATTGTCAGCTACTCTTGGACCACCCAAGTTTTCTATTGACGTTTTTCAGTTTTAATTTCCTCCCGAGTAATCTAAATAATATCATTCATGGCCCTTGATTGGAACCCCGTTGCTCCTGTGCGATTTATCCCTTCTGAAAATGGATTAGTGATCCATTACATTGCTTGGACCCCACCATTTGAAGACTCCTGGAAGCTAAACTTTGCTGGGTGTGCCAATGTTAAATTTGACAAAGTAGGGGTTGGTTGCGTGCTACGTGATCAAAATGCCATTTTCAAACATGCTGTTTCAGCACCAGTAATAGGCTGTACATGTACTATTGAAATTGAATTGGAAGCTTTAAGGTTTGGGTTAAAGCGAAGCTGTAAAGCTAGGAATTGATTATCTTGAAATAGAAGGAGAATCAGAAACTGCAATGAGGGTGATACTCGGTCATGTAAGTCCATCTACGCTATTGACTCAACTGCTATTGACTCAACTGCTTTCACCCGATACATGATTATGCTAATAGAGCTGCTAGAAAGTTAGCAATAATGCCATTGATGAAGGACAATTTGTGCATTGGTCCAAGAAAACTCCTCCAGCAATATCGAAAATTCTGATTGAGGATATGATAGGTCGTTATGACTTTGTTGATTGACTTATCTAATAAACAAAAATATCTAGTGCCTGTCTTCTTATATGTGGGTTAGGATCTCATTATGGGTTAGGCTTCTTGCTTTGGTGGCTTTGTTATTGGGTGCCTTTGGAGGAAACAGGAGTTGGGTTTGCTATTTCTGATTTACATAGGAACTGGGGTCAGATCTTCTGTTGTTTCTGGTAGGAGGATGTCTTTCATTCTAGACTCCTGTATCATCTCTTCTTTCTAATAAAATCTCCTTTATTTGAAACAAAAGGCTCCATTCAACTCCTCTTCTCCATTTGCCCTGGGTTTTGTCTATGAAACTCCGTTTTTCTTATCATTGCTTTTCATAACTACACTTGTCATCAGTGATCTTGGGTAAGATGATCTCTTGAACAAAATCTTTCTGCTGTAAGTGTGCTTTTAATTTTTTTGAGCAAATATTGTGCTAAAAGTAATGGTGATGTTGTATGGGCTACTAATGTTTAAATCTGCAGCAATTGACAGCCAATAGGAATTTATTGATGTATAGGACTTAATACTTCCAATTTGCCAAAGGTTCTACACTATCATCAATGGATGCTTCGATAAATGAGTTCGGTGATAATCATTGCAGTGTAGAATGCGCTACTTTTGTCAATCATTATATCATTGAACTCCACAGTTTAAGGGATATGTTCTGAGGCTCTGTGCTAATATTGTATGTTAAGCATGAAACTTAAAGTCTTAAAACATAATAAAGGAAATGATATTTCTAGTATTGAATTTACCATTCCAGCGCAAATGTATGTAGTGCACGAGGTACAATTGTGTACTGCTTCACTAGCACTGGATTTACAAATTCTGCGTTGGAAACACCATTTCCCCAGAATAATGATAGAATTTTGTGTCGGAGAATATTTTTGACCAACTTTTAGTGATGTTACAGAAGCTCCAATTGGAATCAATGTGATGCACTAACTTCCGTTTTGTTTCCATTATTTACAGAGTGGCCCTCTTGCTGCTTACTATAAACTCCCTCTTAACCGTGTGGTTGTGGTATATTCTATTTCAGAGGCAATTATGTGCCCTCATAAATTTTGTTCGGTTGATTACATTTAGCTTGTATTCATTAAATTTTTTTGTTTTAGTTTCATGATGACATGGATTTACCATGTGGAGTTCTTCGCCTTCACCACAAGGGGGGTCATGGAAGCCATAATGGGTATAAATATAATAATATACACGTGCTTTATTACATTACTACATTAAGGGTTTTGCAGGTTAAATTTACTTTTCACCTGTATAGAAGGATTTTCATGATAAAGTACATTTGTCTGCATGTAATTTTATATAATTATGTGAGTGATGGCACACCAAGAGTTATGTTTATAACAAGATAAAAACAGGTGGCTGTTCACAGCTTCTGCGTTGTGCTCTCTGTGTGCGTTTATATGTATGTTGGTTTTTATTTTCTATTGTCTTATCGTTGCCCATTTTACTCCCAGATGGAGATGTTGGTATAATATTTTCTTTCGACCTTTTGCAAAAATTTACTATAGTACATTATAAAATAGAACTTATAGAAGAAATAGTAGAGTGTCTAACTTATGGGGAGGCCTGAAAAATATATGATGGCTTACACACATTTTGATCAGCATAGTTTGAATGTGATGTTCAATCAATGATTCAATGTGCTAAACTTTGCATATATTAAATATGTTTGTATGCTTAATTTGATACAGGAATGTCTAAATCCATCCATCTAGGCTTATCCATCCGTTTTCCTTTGGTAAATAGCTCAGGTGTATTAATAAAGGCCTTAAAGGGGATGACATACACAGGATCTACAGAGACACCCTTATAGGAAACCAAAAGAAACAACACCTATGTGCAGCATCACAGCTGTTATGCACCCAATCACTCAAAACTACTGTCCGAACCTAAAAAGAGAAGACTCACCCAAAAGGTCATCAACAGAGGTAGACCCCAGATACGTCTCATTAAAATAGTAGGCTCAAAAACAAAAAGCCCATATGACCAATATTGACCTTTCTCTATCTTCGACACACCTCATTGCACGCTTTGCACACTAAATGCAGATTGTTTACAACTAATAAGATTGGGAATTCCTGGAGCTTTATAAGGAACACTAAGTTGTGAATTTTAAGTCGTTGAACAGATAATAGTTACAGTTTTTTCACAGATGTTTTTCTTGAACTTCATGGATTGGTAAGGAAGATTTGTCGGGACTTTTGATTTTCATTTTTTGGAGCTTTCTTGTTTTGCTTTATTATTGAACTATATGCTTTTCTCCTTATGGTGCCCCCTTGTTTTTTGGTGGGGGAGAGTAGCAATAAAATCAGACTCATGTGATATTATCTCTTTATGTATCTATTTTTAATGGAAAACTGTTAGATATTGATTTTGAAGTCAAGTGGCCGAGCTTGTTTAGATAGATTGCTTTTCCTTATTTGAGTAGGGAGAAAATTAATATATCAGAAAACCATGCAACTTGTGGGAATTTAAAAGTTGTCTGGTTAACCACTTATCATTAGTTAAGATGTCCTTTTACATCACGTGACACATGTGATTCTCCATGTCCTTATTTCCCGGATGTTACTATGCTTCTTAGACTGCTGATGGCTTCGTCATGACATGAACACATGAAGTAAATGTGTTGAGTTTATAGCACCTGCAATAACTCGGATTTATCAAGTACTGTAATTATTGGGGACTAGAATAGTACTTGTAGATTGGATATCCTCTGAGTTTCAGTAAGCAAGCTTTAAACTCATTCTCCCTTTCTGTTCGTCTACCAGGCTGAAGAGTGTGATTTTTCATTTTCGTGGAAACAGAGAGTTTGCTCGGCTGAGAATAGTCAGTTTGAGAAATCCTATATATTCTGTTGCTTGATTTAGTTTCATAGTTGATTACCGTTGCTATGTTTTTAGGTATTGGAAGGCCTCCTGGTCAAATGGATCCTAAAGCCTTCTTGCTCCAAAACTTCAATGCTACAGCTCAAGGACAGGTAAGTTTATTATTGGTATTTAGTTCTCATCAGTTGCGAGAAACTATTTATAGCACAATCTCTATTTATCAAACTTACCAGAGAAAGAATATGCTCCATATTTATCATGATTCTGTTTATTATGCAGTAATCTCTCTCTTTGGTAGGAATCCTTGTTGAATCCATCATGAAAGCTTTTGACCGGTTCTGAACTATTTCTTTCTAATTGATCCTTTCCCAAAATATTTGGATACCTGCCGTAATATTTACAAAAGGAGTGTATTCAAATAGAACTTCTTAAAACTGGGCATGGATGTTCTCCTTCTGGACTATTATTAACAGCAAAAATAGCCTCATTTCTTCTAATAACTTTTCTCGTCTAACATGTTTTTTGTTTTGTTTTGAAGATCGAGGCTGCACTGCAAGAAGGGGTTGATGCGTTGAAACAGAGAGTGCAAGATGCTTTAATACGCAGCAGAAGTACAAGCACATAAGGTCGCAGAACATGCCAGTATGACAAGCAGAGGATGCGACACAAAAAATTAGACCTAATTAAATGACGGATGTTTTGAGCACGAGGAAAACAGAAATTAATGCCCCGATGTTGATGATGCATTTTTTTTTTTTTCCGTGGTGCTGAATTTGGTTGTAATGAACTAACTACATGTTTTATTTGTAAAGAAAACATTGAGTCAATTATCAAGAGGCTTATCCTGCCCAAGGATGATTTTTTTAATTTTATATTAGTTTGTTTGCCTGAAAACAGAGTCTAAACCTATATTTGTTGAGACTTCTATATGTATCCTTTGTATATAAAATCATGGATCCGGTTACGTTGATATATGTTAATTTTATGGTGTTAATTTTATGATGTTAATTTTAAGTTAGTAAGTTGGATTGATATGAATTAATTTTGCAGAGATTTTTTTAATCATGCAGAGAGATTATTTTTTTGATATTGTACGCAGAGAGATTAGATTTTTCACTGCTGCGCTGGCCGATATTGATATTATATTGATTAATTGATTGATTAAAATTAACTTCATGTTATTTATTTCATTATTCACATAATGAAATAAATTTTTACGTATTGTATGACAAGTTCACCATAACCGGATCTGAAAGTTATATATTTTGCCATTTGATCTATTCAAATCCAAATCCTACTACAACGACTAATTAAGATCCAAAATTTGGGATTTTGAATTATTGAAAATACATTTCCCTATATTAATGGCTTATAGATGTATAATTAAAATATAATTTGTGAAAAAAATTATATCCATAAAACTTAAAATATACCGGAGTCCCATAATTATGAAAAAACAAACTACATCAGTGTTATTATAGTAAATTCACCTTAAATCTAGTATATTTTTTGAGAATTTTTTCCCTTCTGATAATCTTTTGAAAATAAGTAACATTTAATAAATAATTACGTATGCTTAATAAATTTATACTAATAAGTGTGTGAATGGCCCACAAAAAAAATTATTGCCTTTTTTTTCGAGTTAAATTAGTATTAAACTACAACTTCCAATAAATTAACATTAGTCATCAATAATCAATAAAAATACAAAAGAACAAATTAACAAAATTTATAATTTTTTTGCTAGTTTTTTACTAAAATTAAACACACACCTTACGTGGTCACTGTCAAAGTTCGAACCTAAGAAGCCTAGTCCACCAATTGAACTAAAGTTTTGGTATGAAAATTTTCAACTTAGAGCATCTCCAATAACTTCTTCAACCACTTTGAGATACTCAAATAGGTTATCTACATTAGAAAAATTCTCTCTAACAGCCTCTTCAAACTGTCACATAGGTCAATAAACATTCTTTTGACTCTTCAAATATGCAATCTCCTTCTCACTCTTCAAATCTATAATTAAAGGCTAAAAACATTAATTACGCTCGATAGGTTTGATGTATAGCTCATTAAATGGAAGAGACTGATGAGACATAAAATATGAAAGTAGCAAATAATGCTCTTCAATTTGAACTCTTGGAGATGCTCTTAGTAGACCATATAAAGATTATTGAGCTAAACTAAGAGCCAAAAAAGGAAAAAGCCAAGTTAAGACAGCAAGAAATACTCTCACCGTCCAAGATTGATTTGTTATGCATGTGTATGACTTGTCGTCCTACTTAGTTTTATAATTTACTACTGTAAAAAAGAGTTATCACAATTAATTATTTCCAAATGTAGTATATGAAGGAAACTTTTAAATAGGTAAAAAGGCAAGACTTTCACTTTAGAACAAAGTATATATAGTGACAAAAATATGAATGGGAAAAAGTGATTACAAAATATATGATTGAATGCTTGAATATGAATCATATTTAGTTTATAAAATTTATCGAGTATAAAATAAAGTTTAAACTTTTGAATATGATGTTTAAAAATTAATTTAATGGTTCGAGTAATTTAAGAATTTTAAATTTACACTCATTTATATTTAGTTCTCGAATCTAACTTAGTCGAATGTAGCTAATCATTTGTTCATTTATCCAATCATTTGTTCATTGTATTTAAATAGCACCAATAAAAAATTAATTTTTGCTATCAACAAAAATAGTAATTAAAAAATAACGGATATTTTCACATAAAAAAAATATTTTTAATCATTCTTTTCATATGAAAATTTATTGAATGAGAGAGATGTACAAAATGAGTTTACTAATAAAAACCTCTCATCAAAATAGTGAATAAACTCTCAACTCTTTATCAATGAGAGAGAGAAATGAAGAAGTACTCATCATCAATAGTAATCTTCTTCATCAACAAGTAGGAGAAATAATAATAACATGAAGACTACGCCAGTGTTGCGCCGAGGTGGGGATGAAGAGAGGACCGTGGACGGCGGAAGAGGACGAGCTGTTGTCCACTTACATCAAGAGAGAAGGAGAAGGGCGGTGGCGGACACTGCCGAAGCGGGCGGGACTCCACCGCTGCAGGAAGAGCTGCCGCCACCGGTGGATGAATTATCTCCTCCCCTAACGCCAAGCGAGGCCATATTTCTTCCGGACGAAGAGGATCTCATCCTTCCCTCACTGCCTCCTTGGCAACAAGTAAGTAAACATTAATTGTTACTGTAGTCTAAATTTCATTAAAAAAAATGCATGTTCTCTTCAATTATATATATATATATTCCATTTAGCGACGTTGGCGATTCAGCTATATCGTAGAGAACCATCCTTTAGCTTTTAGTCGATATGATCGAATGGTTCGATGATAAAGAGAGTATACGTAAAGAAGCTTGATCCTCTCTCTCTCTCTCTCTCTCTCTTATATATATATATATATATATATATATATATATATATATATATATATCGATCTGTCGGTTCGATCCATTCTTTGGCAATTGAAAAGGTAAACTCTTGATTCTCAAAGAACCGATTCATGTGGATGGTGTATATATATAATCAATTAATGTTTTATTTTTGTCCTAATCTAAGCCCTTAGCTTTAAAGAACAAGTGGTGTTTGATTGCATTAAAAAATGTCATCCATTACGAATGTCTCTAAATTATTAAAATACAAAATTAAATTTAAACTAGTTAGAATATCACATTAAGATGTATTAAGAGATGTATTGTTAAAATTAATACACATTAAATGCATTTTTTTCGATTTTACCTTGGGAGAGTAGCATAGATGAAATAGACGTCTCTCGCATATCTATTACTAGTTATCAATCACCCCTATATATATATATATGTATGTATGTATGTATGTATGAATATAGAGTCGTATATATTTAATTTAAGTAGATGCTTATTTATGATGTATTAGGTGGTCATTGATAGCCGGGAGAATTCCAGGACGTACATACAATGAAATAAAGAACTACTGGAACACGCACCTCAGCAAGAAGCTCATCAGCCAAGGGATTGATCCAAGGACCCACAAACCCTTTTTAGGTAATAATTCCTCATCGTCATCACCCAAAGTTGTAGTACCAAATGAGCATCACATTAACTCATCAAACCCTAATTTAGGAAATGATGATGATCAAAATGGCAATGCAATCAATTTTAATGGTGATCTAATGAACATTAATCACGAGAAAGATGAGGATTATATTTATAATTACGACGTCGGTGAAAATGATGATGATGATGATGGTGTGTTCTCTTCTTTTTTGAATTCATTGATGAATGAAGAAATGTTCAACACCCAAAACCAAGAACCACCAGCTGCCAATCTTGTGCATGGTTGATCATGATATATATATATATATAGCCCGACTCTCTCCAGCGAATCGGAAGGAGCGAACCGACTATAGTAACGAAAAAACCTTTGCTATAACATAAAAATTGATTTTTATGTTATAAGCGACGAAAAATTGTCGCTATATATGGTTAGATTCTTTTTTTGCTTTCGCTTTTTTGGAGAAAAGATATTATATATATACTATATATATATAATTAATGTCCAATCCTCTAATACTAATTAATGTCCAATATATATATATATATATATGCTGGGTGTTGCTTTTGCGTGGTTTTATATGTAATTGTCAAACGTGGTATTATAACAAAATACAAATGATTTTAAATGAAATCAAAATCATTGCTAGCCAAAGTTTGGAAAGTATGTAATAATATTGTAGTGTAATAATACTTGCATGACTTGCATCTTTTGCATGTTTGATTGGATAATTGGAATCCAGTTACCATGAAGTTAACATGATATGATAATTAAGTTGATCATGTGACCAAATACAGTGCTGACACGCAGAAAGAGAACACCTCCGCTCACGTGTTGATATTGTATTGATCAATTGACCAAAATTAACTTCATGTTAATCATTCTTGATATATTGGTCGAAGATCAAGTACTATATATATATATATATATATATATATATTCTTTTAATTTGGGGTTTTTTAATTAGCTACTCGTACATAATTATGAACATCCACAACAAATTGAAGAAAAATAAGGTGCGAAAGGGCATAGTTTGAATTTTGAAATACCAATGCCCCATTGAATGACAAGAAAAGAAATAAAAGTAGAAAAGAAAAATATAAACCTCATGCTAACGGCAAAACGACTCATTGTTTGGTTTGGTTTCATTAATTTTAATTCAAAAATCTCCCTACACTATATATTTTTAGTGAATTACTTTAATCCTCAAACACTGCCACCTCATTAAAAAAGCTGACATGGAACTAAATAAAAGAAAAATACGTTGAGGTGTAATTTCTTAACTCTAAATATGTGAAACTAATGACAATAATATCTTTTGCGATATAATTATTATTCTCAAATGACTATATATAATTAATCTCCTAAAAATCAGTTTTCTCAATTTAATCAATAAAGATGATCATAATCATTAATTTGTAAAATTAAATTTTAAATTTGATTTACAATTCATGACAGGAATCTTGTAATATTGGATGACGTTTGGGATTAATTGGAGGAAATCGGACATTTCCTGTCAGAGAGAGGTGCAAGCCAAGTCCGAGTCTTGTCTGACCAAGAAGCATGGCATCGTTTCAAAAGATGCATGGCAGGAAACTGCAAATTCCGACCAAAAAGCAAGCGTTGCCAAGGAATGTGGAGTGGAGGCTTACCTCTTGCAAATTGAAATAACAAACATTATTTAGAAAGATGATAAGAAGAATTATTCAAGAATTGTACTTTACTTTGTTGTCAATTTCCACAAGATTGCTGAGTCACACTGGCTGCTGCAAGAAACAGACTAGACTCCTTGGTTGATAAACTCAGAAGTTGCTACTTGCTAATATCTGATGATAAGGGGCATACTGTAATGTAAAATTAATTGCATCATGTTGTACGTGATGTTTGTTTATCAATTGCAGCTAGAGGTGAGCTATGTTATATGGTAAGACATGATCGAAAGAGTGGCTGCATCTCAATGGTTTAGATTGTCCAAACCTGAAGCTTTTGCATCTGGAATGCAGACAAGAGAACGAATGGCCACATCCCACTCCTGCATGATTCAGCAGGAGTTTGGAACTTTATAGGCTTGATGCAAATTGGGTGGTAGAGTCCAAAAAACTGATTATTTGTTAATACAATCAGAGACTTGAAGAATCCTGTCAAGGAGTTCAATAAAGATGGTTTTGTGAATTTGAAGATACTACACATGTATGGTTCAGTCGCAGGGAATACCACTTTCATTAACTTGGAGTCCTTGAACATTTCAAATATGGGTAGTCTGAAAGAGATCTTCCGGCAAAGTCCTTTGGTAGACTAGAAGTAATGAAGATGCATAACTTACCTATGATAGGGGTCCGATTTCACCGCCCTCCTGTGCAACCTTAGAGTTCTCAAAATGAAATTTTGTCACGTAATAATATGCCTGGTACAACTCCAGAAACTAAGTATAAGACGATGTATATAAGATGCTGGACGAAATTGTTGTCAAGGAAGGAATACCACATGTGAAAGATGGAGAACGTACTCATTGAGTTCCTCTAAAACTACAGAAATGGCTATATCTTCTTCTTCTTCTTCTTTATTTATTATTCTTTCTTAAAAAGAGGCAAACAATATGACAAATTATGTCAAAATTTGAAATAAAATATACTAGTTAAAAGTCCATTGCCATGAGATAGAATCCAAGATAGAAAAGAATTATTTTTCTTTGTGAGCAAGTAAGTGGGTTTACTTGATATTAATCCAATTAGAAATTGGGTTAATGGAAGCAATATTGGAATTGGAGATTCCATGAAAGGAATCCAAGCTGAAAAAGGATTTACTTGTTAGATTGGTTGGTGACCAAGACAAGGAGATGTGATCTCTAATTTGATTAGGAGAATAAATTGTTTCTAATCCATAATATGAATGGATTAGGAAGAGTACTATAAATAAGGCTATGAGGGAGTCTTATTTGACACATGAGAGAAGCTTGGTAGCAAGAAGGTACCAAAAGAATAAATTGAGAGAATTACAGTTTGTTGTTCGTGGGTATCCGCCGCCATCTCCGTTCAATTGAAAGCTTGAAGACTTTATTGCTTTGGGTGTTTTGGGTGGTGAAGTTAATTAGTTTCTCAACCTAATTAAAGGTAAAATTGTATTCTCTAAATTTATTGTGTAACCTCAAGTTTTAGGGCATAAAACTTGAGAGGATTATTGTAAGCCCATTATTAGTGATATAGTGGAGATTCGGAGTTTGACCCGTGGTTTTTACCTCTTAATTTTAGAGGGTTTTCCACGTAAATTTGGTGTCTTGCTTGTGGATGGTTATTTGTTATTTTTGTTCTCATAATTAGTTTTGTTGATTTCATATTTAATTGCACAAAGACGGAAAAGTAATTCCTGGGATATAGATCATTTTTGACGTACTTTTCCCAACAATGGTATCAAAGCTTGGTTATTTTTGTGATTTTCTTGTGCGAATTAAATGGAGGATTGGACAGCAGGTTGCATGATTAATCTCAAGGCTACAAATTATGCAATTTGGAAGCCAAGAATGGAGGATTTGCTTTACTGCAAGGATTTGTACGAGCCACTTGAGAACGATGGAGTTAAGCCCACAAACAAGAGTGACGCGCAGTGGAACAAGATGAACAGGAAGACTATTGGTCTGATCAGATCGTGGATTGATCAAAGTGTATTTCATCATGTTGCCACGGAAACTAAAGCCTATGCTCTCTGGCAGAAATTGGAGTCCATGTATGAAAGGAAGACGGCACAAAATAAACCTTTTTGATTAGGAAGCTTGTGAATTCTAAATTCAAGGATGAAAACTCCGTTGCAGAGCACTTGAGTGATTTTCAGAGTTTGATAAATCAGTTGAGTACGATGAAGATGGTCATTAACGATGAGATGCAGGCTTTGTTGTTGTTGAGCTCTTTGCCTGATAGCTGGGAGACGCTGGTTGTATCACTGAGTAACTTCGCTCCTAATGGTACGCTGACTATGGATACAGTCAAAGATAGTTTGTTTAATAAGAGCAGAGGCGAAGAGATACTATGGTGATTAATATTTGAGTCACAAGTTTTGTCGCATACGTAGTAGGGGCAAAAACAAAGGGAGAAACTCTCCTGAAGACGACAAATCCAGGGGAAGGTCAAGAGATAGAAAAAAAGTAATTTGTTTTCACTGCCAGAAGCCGGGTCACATAAGACGAGAATTGTAAGACCCCAACTTTTATAAATACAGATGAATTTTTCTATAAATATTATTTTTGAATATTATGGAATAAATTTGATATAATGTTATAGTTGTGGGTAATATTTATAAATTTTGCAAAGTATGCAAGTTGTTATAAAATATTCGTTTGGTCGAGAAATATTCTTTTTGTTAGGGAATATTCGTACAACGGCTCAATCATTGGTGGACCCCACAACAGAATTATTGTCGAATTGAGAAAACGACAAAAATATTTTATAAAAATAACTACGGAGGTGTTACCGTTAAAAAGCGTTGAACTACCCGGTGGTAAAAGTAAAAGCGATGTCTGGCGTGGTTGCATAGTAGCACACAGATTGATTATTGATGCTTACGTGAGAAGTCACTCACCTATGCTCAATTATTCTCTACAAGAATTCTTTGATCATATCTCTTATATTATTGATTCAATTATTGTCACAAAGATCATCTCATATAATATGTTATATTATTAATTGAGACGACAAGTTATAAATGATTAATAATTGTTGAAAGATTAAAATGCGTTGATTAAAAATAAAATGATTTGTGGTAATATTTATTCAATCCTTAATGTATATAAAAAAGAGTCATTATGAGACGTTTGTGGTAAGTTTGATTATTTTATGGGGGGGCATATGTCATCATCTAAGAGTCTTAAATCAATAGTAATTACCTTTGTGAATAGTAATTACCTTCGTCAATAGTATTTACCTTCGTCCAATAGTAATTACCTTTGTGAATAGTAATTACCTTCGTCAATAGTATTTACCTTCGTCGATAGTAATTACCTTCGTCAATAGTAATTACCCTTGTGAATAGTAATTACCTTCATCGATAGTAATTACCTTTACCAGACGTCAAACCACTTGTCGTTTCACATTTCAAAAGCGTCAAACCACTTGTCGTTTCACATTCTGGTGATCGAACCACTTGTCGTTTCACATTGCAGCGTCAAACCACTTTTCTTTTCACATCATCGATCATCGTCAAGCCACTTGCGCTTTTCACATGGCGGTGCTAAGCTAGAAATCTTCTATAAATAGAGGCCTAATGCTTCATTATTTTTCACTTAATTCATTCAAGCTTATAGAGAGAGAAAGTATATAGAGAATAAGAGAGAAAGAAGAGTAGTATTTTGTTACTACATCGCCGCAAAGATTCAATCTCCTACCAAAAGTAAGGGTGTTATTCTTTCTTATTCATGAAGAGAACTGTTGTTATTCCATCGCTTATTATTCCGCATTGGAATAACTTTTGTATAAGTGGTTTACCCTATACTAGGTGACATTCTTCTATTATTACATTGGAACATCCATGTCGCATGTGTTTTACACCGGACTGGTTCCGTTTTTATTATTATTCTCATTGGAACATCCTGCTCATGTGTGTTTTACACCGACTGGTTCCGCTCTTTATTATTCGTTGGAACATCCCGCTCTGTGTGTTTTACACTGGTTAAAATCTTTATCATTCTGTTGGAATATCCTATTCATGTGTTTTACACCCGGATCCGGGTTCCATCTTTATTATTGTTGGAACATCGTATCGGTGTGAATTTCACCGACCAGTTCTTATTATTATTATTCATTGGAATAACTTTGCCTATCGCGGGCACCGCATGCGTGGTGATTTCTTTTGTTATTCCATTCTTTATTATACCCGGTTAAGTTAAAACTTTGACTTCTATACTCCATGAAATTAGTAGAATATCCTTGATATTTGCGTTTCATCCAAAGATCTTTTCATGAAAATATTTTTCCGATCATTCTTGAATTTTACTCTACAAAACAAGATCATGTTGATAATTTGGACGTTAATAATTCCTAGATAAAATAATTCTTGAAATTGTTTTATTGAATTCTTATATCATTGTCATCATCCTCATATTTATATTATGTTGAAAGTCATACGCATTCGTAGTGCGTAGATGGACTTGGTATGATTATGATGAGAGACTATTCTTGTAATCATGACCGTAATGTTACAAATGATGTGATAAAAATCCTCGATGGTAGTAGTGCATTGATGGACGATTGTTGGCATGATCATGACTATTAATGAATACACAACTATTCTCGCCCGTAGTGCATGAATAATTGTGGTAGTGATACTAAAGAATATCCTTGGGTCGTAAAATGCGGGGGTGATTCGATGATGTGGAATATTTATTAAAGTGAGTCTCACCTATAACGATGATGAAAACCTTTTAAAACCTAAAAGATAGTAAACTTTATTTTCTACTTGACTCTTTTAATGGATTCAGATATTCACTGCAGATTAAACCGGTTGTTCATTGTATTTTATCGGTTTAACATTGTTGAAGACTATTGATAATTTATTACGCATTATCTTAGTCATAATATTTCTTCTTTGGGCTAGTTGAGCTCACTTTTTCTTTCATTTATTCTCTTGTGGAAATGAGAATATTTGGGACGAGTCTGGGAACGAGTGATGGTCCCGAAGATAGCATTAGTAGTCCTCACTATTCAGCGTGAAATAGAGTGATAATAATTATAATGAGGACACCTTTTTGAGTTTGTATAATATCTAGTAGACGATATTTGTATTAAAACTCACCGTTTATGTCGTATTGTACACGACAGTTATGTTAGTAAGTTGTATTTAAATTCTGTACCATGTAAGTGGCGACCCAAGATGGGTGATGTATACCTAATTTTGGGGGTGTCACAAGAATGCAGATTTTTAAAAAAGGAGCAGTCTAAGGAAAAAGATGAGGATAAAGATTCGATTGTGTATCTATCCGACGTTGATGTAGCCATTGTTTGTGAGGATAAACCCAAGTGCCATGTTAATGATTGGATTATTGATTCGGGTGCTTCGTTCCATGCTATTTCGCGTGGTGAAATCTTCACATCCTACAGTAGTGGTGATTTTGGCTATGTACGGATGGGAAACGGAAGTGCATCCAAGATTATAGGCATTGGAGATATTTGTTTGGAAACTAACAGTGGTTGAAGGTTGATGCTGAGAGAAGTCAGACATGTTCTAGATATTCGTTTTAATTTGATTTCTGCTGGTAAGCTTGATGAAAATGGTTATAAAAGTTACTTTGGTGAAGGTCAGTGGAAGCTCACCAAAGGGTCTCTAGTGGTGACTAGAGGTAAGAAGGTATACACTCTTTATACGATGCGGGCGCATGTGAGAGGTGTTGAAGATGAGGAAGTTAGGCAGAAAAAGGTGTGGTACAAAGCTGTGCGAGATGAGAGAAAAGCCTTGCATGAGAACCACGAGAGAAAAGCTCTTCGCTTTAAATGAGTACCAAAAGTGAAGAAGGAAAGTTATAGCTCGTAGCCAGTGTACAAAACGGTTGTGAATGAATTTGGCAATAAAAAATATGTCAAGTTTGAGATAGATCCTCCCATTGAGAAGAACCATGCCGATGAGACAAAGCCGGACATGAAGATATTTGAAAATTCCAAGAAGCTTGAGTTGAGCCAAGACTTCGTTGGAATTAACTCCGAGTAAGGAGTTGTGGTTGGTGATCCCTCCTCTCATGGGTTCGGAGGGGGAGATTGTTGGGTGTGGGTCCTCACTCATGAGATAGAATCCAAGATAGAAAAGAATTATTTTTCTTTGTGAGCAAGTAAGTGGGTTTACTTGATATTAATCCAATTAAAATTTGGGTTAATGGAAGCAATATTGGAATTGGAGATTCCATGAAAGGAATCCAAGCTGAAAAAGGATTTACTTGTTAGATTGGTTGGTGACCTAAACAAGGAGATGTGATCTCTAATTTGATTAGGAGAATAAATTGTTTCTAATCCATAATATGAATGGATTAGGAAGAGTACTATAAATAAGGCTATGAGGGAGTCTTATTTGACACATGAGAGAAGCTTGGTAGCAAGAAGGTACCAAAAGAATAAATTGAGAGAATTACAGTTTGTTGTTCGTGGGGTATCCACCGCCATCTCCGTTCAATTGAAAACTTGAAGACTTTATTGCTTGGGGTGTTTTGGATGATGAAGTTAATTAGTTTCTCAACCTAATTAAAGGTAAAATTGTATTATCTAAATTTATTGTGTAACCTCAAGTTTTAGGGCATAAAACTTGAGAGGATTATTGTAAGCCCATTATTAGTGATATAGTGGAGATTCGGAGTTTGACCCGTGGTTTTTACTTCTTAATTTTAGAGGGTTTTCCACGTAAATTTGGTGTCTTGCTTGTGGATGGTTATTTGTTATTTTCGTTCTCATAATTAGTTTTGTTGATTTCATATTTAATTGCACAAAGATGGAAAAGTAATTCCTGGGAACGCATTTTAGTATTATGAAAGACTATGTTTTAAGGAAGCTGCTATATATGCTCAATTGTTTGTCTAATAAACTAATAATGGCATCATTCTTGCTTGTTTGTATAGCTTGCTCATTTGGCTAATATCTTCATTCTAGTTGTTAGAATACATAACGGGATTGTTGACATTTGTTTGTGTTGGGCGAGCACCTTGTGGCACGGCTTCAAGAATCAAGGCTGTCTCACAAAAATTACTTCCCGTTTCACCTAACGTGTGTGCCAAGGGGCTCTGGTAAAAATAAAGTGAGGATATATATAACTTTGTACCTCTCTCCATCCAAAAGAACTCCATCAGTCAATTTGCAAACGTCCTTTTCAGTTGATGCTGTAACTGAGATTATTCATCTCCCTATTTTACCTGCCGGAGCTCCGGCGATCCAAAGTTCTCTCCATATTCAACGGAAAGCTTCCGGTCGGATCTTCTCAGATATCAGTAAGACTAGCATTTAGAAATTTTGTAAAGTAAGGTTCTTTTGGGGAGTGGTTCGCAATTTTTCTTGGTATGCGGATTGATTCATATTAAATTCAGAACAAATATGTGTATAGATTGTTGCATTACATATATTTGTGAATTGATTTCTTCCTTTTTCTTTAAAAATACGCGTGTAAATGATTTGAGCTTAAATGTATATTACAGGTCTTAAATTCGAAATTTCCAGTTGTAAAGAAAAGGCTTCCCAAAAAGATGAGGCAGTTGTTTATATATAAGCATTCGAATGTTTATCTATATTGTATATAATCTTCCTCCTCTTTCGTAACTGTAACACCTGTGATTAAATTAGAAAAATAGAAGGAAACAGATAAGAGAAGGTGTATATTTCACTTTCTTTATATAAAAAAAAGTTAAAATAAGAAACTTTTAAAGCTAAATTGTAGTGTTAAATATTGGTCTCTTTTTATTTATCTATTTTTTTTTTCCAGTTGTATCTGCAACTTGGTTATCACTGTTAAGTTTGTAGCTAGTATATGTGTTAGAATATAAGATCCCACACACGCACACAAACGATAGAGAATTAAGAAAAATACAAGAGATTTACGTGGTTCCCCAATTTGGGTACTACACAGACGGCTGGATTGTTTATTGATGATTCCTTAGATGCCTAGGTCTTTACAATAGATAATATTTATAACTACTAATCTTATTCCAACCCCCTACTTGACATTATGTCCGTCTTTAAATTTTTTTTATGGTTTCTCCCATATTATGAAATACAAGTTTCCAAACAATATGTTTACTCATGTTGCAGAGGATGGAGGTGTCATTTGGGAGTTTCCAAGTTGCATTGATTGATGAGATTGAGACCCTGTTTTTATTTATTTATTTATATTTTGGTGAATGTGTATTGGCAAACTAGCAATATTGTACATTTTAGAATTTTGTTTTCTGGGACAAACAGTTTTGTTCTTGTGATACTTACACTCCTTGGGGGAGGAATTTCAGTACTTCTAATGTTTCATAAAGTGAATGATCTTAAAAGCATATATATCAAGTACTTGATGCACATACCACAATGACTAAAACATTAGTCAAACCATTCTAGAATAAAATTTACCTAGTACCACAGAAACAGGAAATGAGACTGAGCAGCCAAGGTAGGGGATCTAGGTGAGATTTTTTATTTTAAGTCAATTTTAATATTTTATCTTACATTTATCCAAACAAAACAATAATATAAAAGCAAAATAATCTATAATAAAGGTCTTTGCTTAAAATTCAAACATATATTCATATTGCTAATGTCAAAGTTCAAACACAAACATGCAATTGTTTAAAGTTCAAACATATTTTTAACGTATTAATTTTATTCATAAACAAGATTGCTATTAAATAATAAAATTTAAAATTTCAAGAATTAATTCAATATTAAAACTTAGAAACTAAACATAAATTTAAGAATTATATTGAATTAAACTAAATATTACAAATGTATCATCATTTATATAATTTGAAATTGGTTCAAGTTCAAAAAATTACAACTATAATAAAATTATCCATTTTGACTTGATATTGTTCACTTCTTGTTGTGATTTGATATGCTACAACCTGTATTATAAATATGGTAAATCAATAGAAAAATAAATATATCAAGATCTGGTTTGGATAATTATTAAAATAAAAAAAACCTCTGCCTAATTTTATTGAGGGATTTATTTGTCGCCTTGGGCCTAGGTGAGACGTCAAGGGGCCTAGCGCCTAGACGGGGCGCCAAGGGGAGACCTAGCGCCTAGGCGGGGATTTTTAGAATAATGGTACAGAGAATAAGACATGAGATATGAATTCCCTACCCTGGGCTTCTCTTGGTGATCTTCCTTGAACTATAAGCCTATTATCATAATCCTCAGCAATTATTGCAGCTGATTGTAGGATTAGCCAGGATTTTTACTCACCCAAAAATCATTTTACTAAGATAAATGAGTCTAACAATGAAAATGAGAAACAAAGGCTCCTTTCTTACTTACTGTGCACAAAAGCAAAAAGTTTAATGAGTAGGATGCTGGGATATTTTTACCAAAATTATAAGAATTCGCAAAAACTAATATAGCATATGACATTGCATCTGATTTCCTTAGATTCATGGAAATGGAAGTCTCGAGCATATCTTCAAGCTTTGATTGCCTATTTTTTTATTGTTATTTTTTTATTTTGCATTAATTACTTTTGTTTTTACGAGTGTTTTATTTTAAAGAACACCTGAAAGGGGGTGGAACCTTGCTCGTATTGGTGATAGAAACAAACAAGAAACCAAGAAACCCCAGCTTACCAGGGGAACAGCCCCTACCCCTCCTAATGAGCGCTATACAATCCACCGAATACAAGATAACAATTGGAACAGGGAAGAAGAAATTTGAAAAAATTGTTGTAAACTTATAATCAATAAAATAAATGAACAGTCAAATATAATCACAAGCTGAATATTAGAATTATGAAAGCCAATGACACCACAAAACAGGTAACAAAGAGATCTAAATACTTGTACAAAAGCAATAGAAGGTATCTCCAACCTGGTTAGCATGTATTAACTCCCTCCTTGCAATCACTTGTCAGGTTATAAAACGTCTCTACCCGTGTCTTTGCCCTGTTCAGTACCTCAGCGTCTACTTCAACTCTCATATGCCCATCAAATTCAACTGGGCGGTCACCATTTAAAAGCCTCGTCTCGTTGTACCACTCACTTGAATTTCCCACAATTTCTTGTAATCGTCCAGCAAATGAACCTTATAATGAGACCTCAATTTATCAAAGTAATTATAGAATGGTTCGTTGGTGGCAATATATAAATTCCTCCAAGGTTGAACAATCCCTTGCAGCTTCGCAACAAGGGCATCTGGTGATGTATCAGCACCCAGATGCGGCCACATCTCCTTATTCTGTGCTTTTTTGCCTCGAACCTCATGGACTGCATCAAAATCCCAGTCTATTTGCTCACTAATCTTGGAAACTATATTCATAAGTCTCTTTGATTTCCATAGAGCATGCCATGGTCTCTGAATATACTTTGCAGAAGGACCTTCACAAACACTATACCAGTAATTTTCTGGCTCAGGTGCATCAAATTGCCTCCATATGATTGTGCTCTTATCTTTCCTTAGTTGCATTGGTGTGACTTTATGGCTTGCAAACCTTTCTAACGGAACCTTCTTCTTATGGGACTTATCCCACTTTTGCCAATCTCTCAAGGAACTCACCCTCCTCTGCAATCGACGCCACCTCTTTCAAATGCTCAAAATCATAATAGAACCTGAAATCTTTTCCCACCTCATCCTTTTTACTTGTAGAATGAGTTGCTGACAAACATATACTCAAATCCATCACAAAGGTTCTATTCAAATACTGAGCCTCTCCAAGAGCACATAAAAGCTCCACATATAGTGATTCATTCCTTACAATAATCTCCTCCACGCTTGAATAATACAAGTACCTCCCTTTTCTGAAAGCTGTATCAAATCCCAACACTGGGACCGTGTCATTGATCTCATCATCACGGAATGGTGGAGTAATTTTAGCCCTTTGACCTCTTCCAGTGCCATTAACTCTGTGTAAGGAACAAGCTACCGTTTAGCTCAACCCAACAGAATATGCAACTAAGTTGATGGAAATGTAAGGGAAATATATGATCTCAGTGTGACCACTGTGAATCAGTTGGTTTATGTATAAATTATTATGGACAGAGAATACAGAATTATGTATAAGGAAGAGAGATCTCAGAGAGGGAAACGGGAGGAAGAGGAAGAAGAATAGAGAGAAAGAAGTTTCATTCCCCAAAAACATGCCCAATACATCGATGCTCGCACCCTTATATCCAAGCATGCACGCACCTAGCAACAGATTTCATAACTGAATTGTAACAAGAAAAGACTAACAAGTCCTCAACTATTCTAGGACAAGACTAAACTAACCTTGCCTATTATAACAGTCAGTTAATAACTAACTATTAGCTAACTGTGATTATTAATTGGAAAGTGCACTAAAACAAGGATAAGCTATGATTTGGAACTGAGGAATGCTTTACAATCCCTCCCACTTGACAGAATCCTTGTCCTCAAGGATGAAAGTGAGGAAACCTGCTCTGGAACATGTCTCATTCTTCCCAAGTTGCATCAGAAGGAAGTGTGTTAGACCATTGCACTAACACTTCCACCGCAAAGAACATTATTTTTTTAACCATCTTCCTATCCAAGATAGCCACAGGCTCCACAGTAAATTGCCCTTGATCATTGGATCAAGGCGGTGTAGGTGAAATTTGGAAGCATTTATCCCAATACATTTTTTCAATAAAGAAACATGAAACTTTGGGTGTATCTTAGCATTCATTGGAAGTGTAATTTATAAGCCACATTGCCAATTTTCTCCAATATCATGTAAGGCCCAAAGTACTTAGGACTCAACTTCCCAAATCTGGTGTGTTGTAAACTGGTTTGCTGATATGGTTTAATCCTCAAGTAAACCAAGTCTCCCACCATAAAAGACCTCTCAGATCTTGCTTTATCAGCATAATGTTTTATCCTAGCTTGAGCCTCAATCAAATTCTGTTTGAGCAACCTAAGAGAATCAGTCCTGTCCTTGCAAAAACTTCTAGTGGTTGAGTCATGTACTCTTCTTTGTTGATGAAAGTTAAAGTAGGGTGGTCTATACCCATAGAGGGCTTCAAATGGTGAAGTTTTTAACCCACTGTGAATTGTGATGGTGAGTGTTATACCACCATTCTGCCATAGGAATCCAGTTAGTCCACACCATTGGTTTTTGTGTCACCATACACCTCAAATAACATTCTAATACCTGATTCAACCGTTCAGTTTGTCCATCCGATTAGGGGTGATAGGCTGAACTCAAGTGCAACTTAGTTCCCACCAACTTAAACAAGGATTGCCAGAACAAGCTAATAAAAACTTTGTCTCTATCAGATACAATTGTTGAAGGAAAACCATGCAGTCTATAAATCTGAGCAATATAAGTATGTGCCAGATCTTGAGCTGTAAAGGGATGCTTGAGTGTAATGAAGTGTGCATATTTGGTGAGCCGATCCACTACTACCCAAATAACAGTGTAACCTTTAGAATTAGGCAGCCCCTCTATGAAGTCCATAGAAATGTATGTCCAAGGAGTTTCGGGCACAACTAATGGTTGAAGAGGACCAGGATTTGCCATCGTCTCTCATGCTACATTTTTGACATATATCACAACTTCTTACCCACTTGGTTACATCGGCTCTTAAACCGGGCCAAAAGAAGTACTTGCTAATTTTTTCATATGTTCCTCTTATGCTCGAATGACCTCTAAAGGTGAATGATGGAATTCATCGCAAGCAATTTTTTCTTAGTACCAAATCAGGTCCCACCACTAGTTTATCCATAAACTTGAGTCCGCCATTGTGTTGTAAAGAGTAACTGGTAGAGAATTAGGATCCATGACTAGTTGAGTTATCAAACCCCTAAGGCCCTCATCGACCTCCCAAGTAGAATTTAGTTCGAAATCCATCGAGGAACAGATGCGAGAGATGGTCGAGTAAAGAAGAATGGTTAGAACCCTCACCGTTGGTGCGGATAAGCGATCTGCTACTACATTGTCTTTTCCCTTTTTATAAATAATCTCATAATCCAATCCTAGCAGCTTGGTAATCCATTTTTGTTGGTTCACAGTAGAGACACTTTGGTCTAAATGATATTTCAAGCTTTGATGATCAGTCTTTATGTGGACCTTATTCCCCAATATTAGTGTCTCCATTTGCTTACAGCATGAACTAGGGACATAAGCTCCTTCTCATAAGTAGACCATCCCAAATGCTTGGGAGCTATAGTTTTGCTCATGAAAGCTATTGGTCTGCCTTGTTGCATAAGGACTGCTCCTAATCCATAGTATGAGGCATCAGCTTCTATCACAAAAGGTTTTGAAAAGTCAGGCATTGCTAGTACTGCTGACCTGGTCATAGCCTCTTTAAGGGCTAAGAAAGCTTTTGTGGCCGTTGGAGTCCAAATGAATCTATCCTTCTTTAACAACTCAGTTAGAGGCCTACTTATGGTCCCATAGTTCCTTACAAATTTTCTATAGTAACATGTTAAACCCAGAAATCCCCTTAGTCCCTTAAGATTTTGTGGTTGGGGCCATTTGACCATACATCTATCTTGTCTGGATCAGTTGAGACCCCTTCATGAGATATGACATGCCCAAGATACTTGACCTGTTCCATTCCAAAAGTGCACTTACTTCTTTTAGCATACAACTGATTAGTCTCCAACAATTGTAAGGTCATTCTAAGGTGACTCATGTGCTCTTCCCAGGTTTTGCTGTACACTAGTATGCCATCAAAGAAAACCAGAATGAATTTTCTAAGGAATGGTTTAAATACTTCATTCATAAGGGACTGGAAAGTTGCTGGTGCATTTGTGAGGCCAAATGGCATAACGAAGAATTCAAAATGGCCTGAGTGAGTCCTAAATGCAGTCTTCTGTATATCAGATTCATGAACTCTGATTTGGTGATAACCAGACCTCAAATCTAACTTTGAAAACCACCTTGCTCCATGCAGTTCATCTAGTTGTTCATCAATAGCAGGGATGGGAAATTTGTCCTTAACAGTTTGCTCATTTAAGGATCTGTAATCTACACACATTCTCCATGTACCATCATGTTTTTTAACTAACAGAACTGGAAAAGCATAGGGGATGTTGCTTGGTTGTATGACACCAGACTGCAACATCTCATTCACTATTATATCAATCTCTTCTTTTTGCACATGAGGGTACTTTCAGATGGCCCTTCATTTCTGGTGACTTCCTTCCTTCAAGTTGATATGATGATTATGATTCCTATTAGGGGGTAATTGTTTAGGTTCCTGGAAGACCCCAGTAAATTCTTCAAGTATGACATCTAACTCATGCCCTTGTGGAATTTCATCATTTCCATTCCTTACAGAGTCATCCTTGTAGCTAGTAGTGGCATCCTTGACCTGGTTATCATAGACCATTCCAAATAGATACCCAAAATATCCATGGGTGGTGGTATTGAGGATATTGTTGAATTCACCAGAGGACATGACTTGAATAGTAGGAACCACAGAATCAGATTCACCTTGCAACACCACTGACTTGCCATTCTTAATGAAGGATAATGTTAACTCCTTGAAATCAAATGTGGTAGGATTAAAATCCCTTAACCACTGGACTCCTAGTACAACATCAATCCCACCCAAGGGTAGAATCTTAAAGTCATTGCTGAACTCCTCTCCTTGTGTTGTCCAATGAAGGCCCACACACTCCTCGACATCGTTAACCTTAAATCCATCACTCTGAAAATGTTGATTGGTTTAGTAGACCGTGACCTGGAGCTCTCGATCTCTCGCGCGGATTCTCGGATCCAGAAATTGTGAGTGTTTCCACTGTCAATTAGTATCTTGAGAAACTTCCCATTAGCCATTCCCACCACTCTGATTATATTATTCTTACTGTGTCCAGACAAAGCATGTAATGTTATATGAGCTTCTTGTGTACCCCCTTCCTCTACAAGCTCCTTAGTTTCTATGTCACCACCTACTTCCTCCTCACACTCATCAGTTTCCACCTCAGAAGGCAATATCATGAACAAGTGTGGGGTCTTGCATTTGTGACCAGGAACATATGGTTCATCACAAGAAAAACACAACCTCTTCCTTCTTTTCTCATCAATTTGTTCATTAGTTAACCCTTAGATAGGAAGTGACCTGCCATACTCCAACTGTTTAAGAGGAGTAATTGGGTCAGTGTTGCCCATGTCGATGGAGGTTTAGCGAGAAAACACCTTTGTGTTTTTCTGTGAACTTCCCACTGCACCATATTTAGTGCTCAACCTACTCCTTTTCACCCAAGCCTCAAACTTAGCTTGGAAACCCTGATTAACTCCTTGAGACTAGTGGCCTTCAACTCCTGTATACCCAATCTTATCTCTTCCTTTAGTCCTCCAAGATAGCAGTCCATGAAAAAGGATTCATTGAGTGTAGGATTCTTTAGTAGAGCCCATCCTTTTAACTCCTCAAATTTCCTTTTGTAGTCATCTACAGATCCAACCTGATGTAAGTTTTTGAGTTCACCAATTGGATTAGAGCACAGCCTTCGAGGACCAAATCTAGCTAGTATTTCATCCACAAAGCCAATCCAAGTCGAACCAATCCTTGAGGAACAAATCCTCGCATACCATTCCTCGGCCTCACCCTCCAAATTCATGGTAGCTAGATACAATTTCGCTCCTCTTCCACTACATGATGTGTGAACAATTTGTTACATCTTCTAATCCAAGATCTAGGATTAGCTCCATCAAATTTAGGAAACTCAAATTTGATAGATTTAAAGATATTATTGCTATTACCCATCGTTATTGCTACTCCCATCATGTCCATTATTACCTCCACTATTCATAGAGCCCAATATTGAACCCATGGGATCATTGTGGTTACATGTTCGATTACATTTAACGGCATCCTTAGTGTTAACATGGCTTCAAACCCTTTCATCATCTGCTGCAATCTCTGGTCCATCTTCACATCAATATCCTGCTTGAGTTCATTCATTTGAGCACCGAAATCATGTTTGAGACTTCCTATCTGCTCCTCCAAATGACTGAGGCATTAATTGGTTGTTAGTAGCCATGGTAGGATTGACCAGCTTTGATACCAATTTGTAAGGAACAAGTTACTGTTTAGCTCAACCCAACAGAATATGCAACTAAGTTGATGGAAATGTAAGGGAAATATATAATCTCAGTGTGACCACTGTGAATCAGTTGGTTTACCGTTTATGTATGAATTATTATGGACAGAGAATACAGAATTATGTATAAGGAAGAGATATCTCAGAGAGGGAAATGGGAGGAAGAGGAAGAAGAATAGAGAGAAAGAAGTTTCATTCCCCAAAAACATGCCCAATACATCGATGCTCGCACCCTTATATTCAAGCATGCACGCACCTAGCAAAAGATTTCATAACAGAATTGTAACAAGAAAAGACTAACAAGTCCTCAGCTATTCTAGGACAAGACTAAACTAACCTTGCCTATTATAACAGTCAGTTAATACTAACTATTAGCTAACTGTGATTATTAATTGGAAAGTGCACTAAAACAAGGATAAGCTATGATCTGCTGGAACTGTGGAATGCTTTACACTCTGCTCCTTGGCCTTCGGGCATTTATCCCCGAATGCCAACCTTTTGCACCAACCACTTTATAAGTACAATTTTCACCAAATCCAATACTTAACCTCCGAAAATCTCTATACTTCCTCCAAGATTTCTCTTTCTTGTTCCGAAATCTCAGGCAACATCACATTCACCCAGTTTTGACCCATTAACCACCATTTTATACCCCAAAAACACAATGGACTATAAATGCTTTAAATTAAACTTTTCAACCGCAATCAAAACTCTCGGCTCTGAACAATTCACTACATTCAAATCCTCACAACCAGATTTAAAGGACGCATTTTTAATACTCTCATCGGATTTCTCAATTATTGCATCAGTGAGAGGGATATTCATACCTACCGGTGACACAGCCGGGCTAACAACCATATCTTCCCCAGCTTTGAGGACTGAATTGTCAGTCTGAAATGTGGCATTTTCAACTTTAGTAAAAACCCTACTTAAGGCTCTAGAGGACTCCCATGGATCAGGGGGTTGGTATGTGATGGCAATTACAGTAAATATAAGCACTGAGAACACAAAGACTGAGAAGCAAATATTGCTAATGGCTTTTAGTAGGTTTTGCCCAATTGGGTCTGTTGTTTGATTCAAATCATTCATTGATTCAAAACCCTAATATCCTAATCAAATTGGAATCATAAAAAGCCAATAAATTGGTATTTATTAAACTAAAGATTGGATTTTTAAGCTGAAAATGGCAAAATTGGGTCCTATTATACAAAGGAAAAGCAGTGAAAATCACAAGCAAATAAAGATGGGGAAATGGGTATTTTACTCACCTCTTTTATGAGATGGGTCTTGAATTTCAGATATTGTATTTGTAAGAAGAAAGATTAATCTGATCTAGGAAGTTGGGCTTCATAATGTGAGATTGGATTTAATAAGAAAAGCTTGGATCTTGATTTGAGTTCAGTGCAGACAAACTTTTATTTTTAGGCAAGCAGTTCAGTAAAACAAGGTAAACCAAAAAACTAAAGTCTTACAGAAGTGAGTTCAGGCTCAAATAAATTTGGTCTCTGGAAATTTCCATCATTTATAGAATTTTCAATACTACATTCTGATCAGTGCAAAATTAAACTCTGAAAAACATATGTTGGATTGATTCATAAGGATTTTGATATTTGATATGACTTATATTTTATTTTTACTTGAATGACTAAGCAAATCAGAAAAAAGTTGATCCAATCTCTGAAAAGCATATGTTTGATTCATCATGCTAACCACCTAAACTTCAAATATAAATGACACGGTTAACCCCTCTTTTCTGCATATGGATGGCTAGAAACTTGATCCTAATAGTTCAATATGAAAAGCAACTAAGGTGATTGACAAACTCAAATGTGAATATAAAAAGCACTATAATATACTAGAAGAACACAAATTGAATTTAACAATATTCAGTTTATCATAACGAGTGTTCAGAAAGGAAATGATAACAATATTCATTTTATCAGTCTCAAATGCTTATTGCCAAAAGACTGGCTCATATACTCATTCTATTTCATCTTCTCCCTTTCTCAAATATTTGGAAGACTTTGGAAGTCTTTAGATATGAGGTCAGACTTTGGATATGGGTACCTTTTCTTCTAAAGTCTGTCTGAAAAATCTATGACTTTTTGAATACCAAAATACTTTTATAGACTTTGTAAAAGTCTCAATTCAAACGTACTGCACCAGATATGGTGATGAGTTTTGTGGCTTAAAATCTGCGTTTTCGAGTTAAAAAGTTGCATTTGGAATAATTGAGTTTAAAGGAACAAGACGTTTGAGACTCTAAAAGCCCCAAACCAAACATGCACTTTCAACTCCTTGCATAATCTACATAGCCAAGATAATTCACTGGGCACGTATTACAAGAAACAGAAACTTTTATAGAAGATGAAATCGGCTCCCAAGTTGGAAATGAGAAACAAAAAAATAAAAATAATTAACCTGAAGCTTGAGAGTGTTATAAAGCTCTTTCACGTTTGCTACAGAGGCAGGATCATCCTTTCCATACTTCTCTTGTAAACAGAATCCATCTGGATAAGCAAATCTAGTACCCTTAACAGCAGAGAATTAGTTATTAGAACACTGCTTTTAACTGACATGCAAAAACTTCTTTTGTTCCAGTGCTTTTACTACCAACCAAGAGCACTTGAAATCTTCAATATCAGTGCCAATCTGTCAATTCAATAGACCTTCCGATATCTGGTCGTTTATCAGTACAGGTCAACGAATTCACAAGTAAAAACGCATATCACAGGAGTTTACCTTCCCAATCACCTCTGGTGCACCAAAGCAATCCAGATAATCATCCTAAAAATATATCAGCAGATTGTCAATTGACATACTAAATAGCCTTCAAATTATCAGGAAAAAAAGATAATTATATGCTCTTTTAAAATGCTGATCTGATAAAAAGAAATTAAAATTTAACTTCAGAGTGATTTAGAGTCAAACGGGAGATGCATCAAGTTCTTACAAACAGAATACTAAAGACTCATGGCGAAATAACACTTACCCGCACTTGAAAATAGGTTCCCATTTCAATAAGTATGTCCTTTACATTAGTATGCTTCTCCAGATCTTCGCCTGACATAAGAAGTGCACAGGCCACCTTGAAAAAAAATACTTAATAATTAGGATCAAGGAAAATTTCAGAAACAATAATAAGAAAATGAAAATTAAGGCAGATTATTCCTTGAATCTGTATAAGGAGTAACATTTTTCAGAAAGAGAAACAAGATCTGAATAAATCTGAGAAATTTTGTAATAAATATGCTCCTTTAAAACAAATAAATAGGTATATTATTACTCTATCAGCATCAAGTCCACAGATAAAGTCAAGTGACTAGACATCTAGAGTTCATCAACAAAAAAAAACATGACAGCAAGAAATGTGAAACGAGAGATTCTTAACAAGACACCATTAGCCACAAAACAGAAATGAAAATTATCACTCACTGGAAGGTAAAATGAGTAGTATGCAGATTTGTACTGCACAATCCGGCGATGACTGCAGAAGAACACAATATTTTGTACTTCAAAAAGTGAAAATTGGGAATAAGAAATATTAAAAAGAAGATAGACAAGAAATCCAGCACTTACATAGGCAATGAGTATTTCGACAAGTCTTTCTCTCCTACAGGGGTGGTGATCAAATCTTTCATCTGTCCACAAGTTGTCTGGAATTCTACCTGTTCATGATTTTAAAAAATTAATACTAATAGTTGTGAATTACTGATCCTGATCAAATAATCTTTATGTGGGAAATCCCACCTCATTAAATAGATCCAACAGATCCACATAGTAAGGCTTTTGTCGGAAATGCTTCTTGAGAATCCTTGGAATATGGTTGCGAAATAATATTGCCATCATTTACGGCAATCATACCAACCTAGTACAAAAAATTCAGAAACTGGTCATTCAAGGAATCAAAGTGAACCATTGAAATGCTTAACCAAAAGAATAAGTGGTAATTGAAAATCAATAGACTCGTACCTTAGGTAATCTGAACCAACAAGGTTGACCTCTGCGCGTATGAGAGCTATCCATAATATCATCGAGCACGAGAAAATAAGCTTGAAGCTGTAAAATTTTCGCCAATTAGGTTCACATACTCATGCAACAAAAAGGTAAATAATCATGAAAATAAATGAAATGCTCACCTTATATATAGATAGAGAGATCTAGATTGATTGACACGTCTCTACTTGTTTCTTACTATTGCAATTAAGACATCCTTTTCTTCTTTTTCTCTGGTGGGTTTGGTGACCTTTTTGTGACCATGACCACCTTTCTGATTATACTTTTACACTACCTCCGTCCCTAAATAACTGAGCAGTTTTGATTTTTGATGAAATTGTTTTTTTTTAAAAAAAATTTAATAAGTAAATATATATAAATACATTTTGGAAATTATAAAATTTGGGGTAAGAAGTTAAATTATTGTGCTTGAAATGAACTGCATTTAGATGTTTGGACTCAAAATCCCCACCGAACATGCAGTAAGACAAGGAACTAACCACAGTTCGAGAGTTCTTAACCATAGAAACTAAGATAATCCAAAGTAAGGAATCTGATTAAGTTTGGATTGTCAACCTCATATGACCCAACAACCAAGTTTGGATTCTCAACCTGATATGACCCAACAACCAAGTTTGGATTCTCAACCTGATATGACCCAACCTTAAAAAGTTAGCTCTACCTGCGGATTACATTACTGGTTCAAACTATGAGCTAGAATGTTTCCGTAGCCAGTTTAGCTGGACCACTAGCAATGACAAGGTGCATGTTCGATTATACAGTATTTGGAGCAAGTAGTGCGTTTGGTTCGTTTGAAAGTCCAAATGCAATTGAAAATCTTGTTCGTCTAGAAACAACTTATTTCAAACGCAACTTGTTTAACTCACAAACATAACGTTTGGGGTTCAAACGCAACGTACCAAACACTACTGTCGCAAACGCTAACAACCGAACAAACCCAAGGATGCACACACCCCTGATATTCATTAACAAAATTTTAACTCAAAAGATGAGAGCAGAACAATGTACCAGTAAAATCCCAAATATAATTTGTTAAAGTCAAAACAGTTTCACATAAAATGACCCCCCCTTAGTTCTCACAGATTCAGGTATGGGCCATGTATGTCCACTAATTTCAGTAAAAGGAAGACCTTCTGAAAGAGCCCACTGTAACACGATGAGGAGGGGTCGAGACAACAACAACATTGCAAAGCAGCAACAAGAGCTGAGGAAATAGTTCCTTGAGAAGAACTGCTAATCTAATGACCAAATCTAATATCTATGTCTATTAAGCTTGTCATTTGTTGGAACAGCAGAACTACAACATCTCAGTCCTTTCTCTCTCCTCGTCTCTCAACTCTTGTCCAGATATACCTGTAACGCAGCACCTGAAAAAATAAATGATGGGGTGAAAAATAGGAGTTCAGTTTTGCTTGTAAATGAATTTTGCTTCTTCCATTATGGACAACAAAAGTATTAGAAAATTTACAAAGTTCTATGCTATCAGCTTTATTTTACAGAAAAAACTACTTATGCAACCTGGCTTTAATAGTGGGTTCAACGTAAAATTTTCCTAACCATGAGACTAAAAATCCATCTAGATAAAGGTTAATAATTCTAGAGCTGACCACTTATCAAACTGCTTGGCTTTATAATATTTCAGTGCAACGCTGCATTTCACAATATGCAGCCCCCTTATAATAATATTCCTAAAAGATATTACATAAACTTCTAAATATTAGAAAATAATAAAGTGCATCTTCATAGTGAGAAACACGACTTTCATGGGTTCACTAATCCTCAAAAGCAATCATAAAATCAGTATGTATGTTTATAGTATACCTGATTTTCATCCTCGGCGAGACTGCTCCATCGGAGCCCAATTTTCTTGCTGATGGCCTATCTCTTGCCTATGGGACAAAGGCTTTGTCCTGTTGTAATTTTCAGCAAAGGAGATTTCATATCCACTCCTGTAATTTTCTTGAAATGCTTTGTAATTTTCAACAGGAATCAAAGTGAACCATTGAAATGCTTAACCAAAAGAATAAGTGGTAATTGAAAATCAATAGACTTTGTCGCTTCTGGATGGGATGTGTTGCTAATGCTAAAGGATACAGAACTGCTGAAGACTACTAATAGTAAGAGAGAAATCAATTGTGTCAACTGGTTATGACGATGCCTAATCCCAAAAAGAAAAATTATGCCCTGCCCTGCTAAGTACTAACCAATCCACAGTCCTATTTTAAAATTGTTTGGAAACGACGGAGAGAGAATTCATAAATCAACTTCTTATTATTAAGATTGTAATTTCTGAACTATTACTCTAAAATCAAAACAATTGTACTGTGGGAGTAGGAAAACAAGCATATGATCCTTCAAAGTTTATAGAGCTACAGCTGTGATAACATCACCTGGGTGTTCGTTATCCAGTACACTAGACATGACTTTAACCGAATTCAAGTCCTGTTTTGGACCCCAATCAGTCCACGCGTCCTCTCCGAAGTGCAAGTCATCAAAGAGTGCAATCTTGAAGGGTGAACCCTGCGTTATTTGAAGGTTGTTTCCCGGAGTCGTCCGGAGAGCTACAGGGCGGCGATCTCCCAGAAGGTTTAGTGAACGGACGGTCGAGATGAGCGAGAAGAGGAGAAGGAAACAAGAGACTGATATCGTTCTTGGTTTGGAAGAGGAAAGAATGCATCTTCTCATCTTTCCCTCCTAACTTCCCCTCCACAAACCCAGAATCCTCCTGTCTCTTGATTTTAGTAACGCCTCCTCTTCTCGCCCTCTTTGTAACGCTTGGATTTGGGCCAGTAAATTTATTTCTTCCTCTTCTCACCAAACTCTTCTTCAACACATCCCATCCAGAAGCGACAAAGTCGATCTCTTCATCACATCCCATCCCATCCCATCCAGAAGCTACTGGTAGAGAGAGAGGTATTTCATAGTTGTATGAGCAAGTGTTTGTATCTGCAATTATATCCAAAAATTTATGTGTATGTACATGCTCAGGGGCGAACGCATGATTTTTGTTGGGCACTTTTATAATTATTTTTTAAAAAAAATAAAAAAATAAAAATCACCAAATATATATTATTTTAATTAAATATATTCGTCTTATTTTTAATTGATTTATCTTCTATTTTTTTTACTATAAATTAAGTTTCATCACCGCCTAAATTCAAATCCAAAAAAAATCTTCAGTTATGATAGCTATTCTGGTTTTTCTTCTTCTCCTCCCATCCGCCCTCGCCTCCGCCACCGCCACAACTCCCTCCGCCACAACTGCCACAACTCCCTCCGCCACCGCCACAACTCCCTCCGCCCTCGCCTCCGCCACCGCCACAACTCCCTCCGCCCTCGCCTCCGTCACCGCCACAACTCTCTCCGCCACAACTCCCTCCACCACAACTGCCACAACTCCCTCCGCCACCGCCACAACTGCCGCCTCCACCACAACTGCCACAACTCCCTCCGCCACCGCCACAACTCCCTCCGCCACCGCCACAACTGCCGCCTCCGCCACAACTGCCACAACTGACGCCTCCGCCACAACTGCGGCAACTACCTCAGCAGCTATAAAATTCCCCGACGACAGTCCGTTAAAACTACTTGCATTAGGCATCATAGCAGTAATCATAATCGTGTGGGGTAAATCTGAACCACCGAGAGGTCCACCTACGGTTCGCTTCCGGAAGAAGAAAGACTTCCCTCCGCTCAAACTAGAGCGGAGGAAGAACTAGAACTAGAGATTTGAATGAATGAATGAATTTGAACGAATGAAAGCAGTTAGATTTGAATGAATGAATTTCTAATATCGAATGAATTTGAATGACTGAAAGCATAGTTATTAGTAGATGATGATGATTGTAATGAATGAAAGCATAGTTATTAGTAGATGATGATGATTGTAGATGATGATTGTATATTAGTCTTTTAGATTGAAGAAGTTGAGGAAAAAAGTGCAAAAGAGAGCTTTCAAAGACAGTCGAATGATTACTTTAAGCGTATAATCCTGTATGCCTTATTGTATTGTTCCCCCACCCCCTCTAAAATTATTGCATATTTAAATTCAGAGATAAATAAACCAAATAAATTCCAATTCCTCAAAGATCCACCATTTGATTAGGTATTGTTCTGAACCGGACGTTTTGTTATCAATATTATACACATATATAGTATGCTGGCGTACTGCTAATACGCTAAACTTTGGACCGATTCATCCATCCCTCATTTACAGGGCTTCTGTTCAATGGCGTCTCTCTCCAAGTCTCAATCTCTTAATATCTTCTCGACTACTCTCTCTCACCGTCTCGCCTACCATCCCAGATCACCGGTGTTTCACTATCATAGTCACTTTCTGGGAAAAAAGAGAAGAATAGAACTCTTAGGCGAAAAGATCAGTAGGCCAGTGAAGAAACTAGGCGAATCAGGTTCATTATCTCTCGCAGTCTTCAGTTCTTCTCATTTCCCCTTACAAGGGCCTAATCTCTCCCTTATATAAGCCCTAGCTTATCGTGAAAGTCTTCATTTTCTTAGTAATCTATCTTCCACTTCTGGATACTTGGTTTTAAAGAAAGAGAAGGATAGTATCACAAACCAACCCAATTAATCTGACTACACTGATTACATGTAAAACCGACTGCTACGGCTGGCTTCGGCGTCGCACCCTACAAAACCGACTATCTCGGCTTTGGTTAAAATTTTTGAATAAGACTCTGGCCAAAACTACCTGTGTGCACCTCTGTAGTAGATAGCAGCCACATATTTATTTTACTGTTGTGGTTTCTATTTTTTATGGGGTTGTTTACTTTCCTTGATATCTTAGTAGATTATGTATATCAAAGTTCCATGAGATTCTCATGAGACAAGCTTCTGATGAAATTTGATGTCCTTCCTCTGATACCTTTTGGTTTAAAATTTAAATGCCTCGATGTTCTTGCCTTGATAATTTTTTTCCTCTTACTTGTGTGGTTTTAGTAATTTGATATGTGTATCGGGTAAAGTTGTATTTAGGATTTGTTGTTATGTGATATACAGCTACTTTTGACTTGGAGCCTGGCGGCTTGGTGATGGGAACCATTGATGTAATAGATTCGAGGATCCGTCCAGGCAAACAGGAGTGGATATGAAATCTCCTTTACTCCCATAGGCAAGAGATAGGCCATCAGCAAGAAAATTGGGCTCCGATGGAGCAGTCTCGCCGAGGATGAAAATCAGGTATACTATAAACATACATACTGATTTTATGATTGCTTTCGACGATTAGTGAACCCATGAAAGTCGTGTTTCTCACTATGAAGATGCACTTTATTATTTTCTAATATTTAGAAGTTTATGTAATATCTTTTAGGAATATTATTATAAGGGGGCTGCATATTGTGAAATGCAGCGTTGCACTGAAATATTATAAAGCCAAGCAGTTTGATAAGTGGTCAGCTCTAGAATTATTAACCTTTATCTAGATGGATTTTTAGTCTCATGGTTAGGAAAATTTTACGTTGAACCCACTATTAAAGCCAGGTTGCATAAGTAGTTTTTTCTGTAAAATAAAGCTGATAGCATAGAACTTTGTAAATTTTCTAATACTTTTGTTGTCCATAATGGAAGAAGCAAAATTCATTTACAAGCAAAACTGAACTCCTATTTTTCACCTCATCATTTATTTTTTTGGGTTAAATATACTTTTTCCACTTTACTCGATCTCGGTTTATAAATGAATCATTGAACTGAATTTTTTTTCATTCGACTCACTGAACTACAATTTGTTTACAAACCGTTACAAATTCTGTTAAAGTGTTTGACTTTGGACGGAAAAATTACAAGAGGTGCCACGTGAGAGAGAGAGAGAGAGAGAAATCCTGCATGTCATATATTTTTGTTTGTGGCATGCCTAGATGGAAAAACAATCATTCTTCTAAAATCCATTAATATTTTTTAAAATTCTGTCTAGTTTAAAATAATGCATTCTAAATAAAATTCCTACATGTCAAATTCTGTCTAGTTTTTAAAATTCTGCCTAGTTTTTGAAGAATTTAAAATTTTATTTTAAAAGTAAAAGTAGGATTAATCTTAATGATTTTATCTTAATGTAAAAATCATTAATCTTATTTCTTAATGTAAAAATCATTAAGATTAATCCTACTTCTATTTTTAAAATTTTATTTTAATCAATTAATATTTGTACAATCTTAAATAAATTATATAAATTACATATAATTATATAATTTTCTTTTAATTTAAATAACTCTTTAAATTCATTAATTTAATTAACCTCTCTTCACATAAAACTAAAATTAATAATATATCATATAAATGTCTAACATGTTATTGTATTAAGATATATTATATACATTATTAAAATAAGAAAATTTTGGGTAAATTTTGAATTTGAATAATGTCTTTAACATTATTCATAAATATTTTATAATAAACACAAATTAAAAATTAAAATTTATAAAAAAAATTCAAACCATTGTTCAAATAAAACCAGTCAGTATGAGAGAGAAAGTGAAGATAACGAGGGAGGAAGGAGCAAATATATATCAAATCTATATCTACAAATTTCGGATATATTTATTACAATAAATACAACTAAATGGGTAGATCCGATGAAGGACTCCATAGATCCATAAAACTCTATCTGTCAATCGGCGATGGCTAAGATCAGATTAGAGCCGCTTGGATCTGGTTTTGGAGTTTCTCGGCGTTTGATTAGAGCCGCTTGGATCTGGTTGATTAGAACCTGCTTTGTTAACATGACTCAGCACTGATTTATCTGCTTTTGAACAATGATCTTATGTATTGGTACTAGGTAAATTTTATTCACTTACAAAAATAATTTTAAAAAAGTAAATAAATACACATGGCATGGAACATGGGATAAGACAATAGATAAGATACGATGCTAAATTTGGAATCCAAGGGAAGACACAAGTAAGAACGTAAAAGCAGACGGCAGAGCCCAAGGAAACTCAAAGCACTCCCCTAGACCAATCAATGCAACTTGGCATTAAAACTCCCAAATGACACCTCCATCCTCTGCAACATCAGTAAATATATATTAGCTACAAACTTTACATAGATAACCAAGTTGCAGATACAACTGGAAAAAAGAAGAGAAAAAAAGAGACCAATATTTAACAGTAGAATTTAGCTTTAAAAGTTTCTTATTTTAACATATATATATATATATATATAAAGAAAGTGTAATATACACCTTACCTTCTCTTATCTGTTTCCTTCTATTTTTCTAATTTAATCACAGGTGTTACAGTTATGAGGAGGAAGATTATATACAATGCTGAATATTGAGATATATAGATAAACATTCAAATGCTTATATATAAACATTCAAATAAAACTCATGCATCTAGCTCACGACACTAGTTCTAACAGATGTAAGGTCCTTCTGCAAACAATATGACATACATTCAGCCTAATTTACCGAAGAGGTAATAATTTTAGTATACATACCTTTTACTTTCTTGTTTATCCAAGTTTCTGCCAGCATCCCAGCACCTATTCCAGAAACAATAGACGACCCATAAAAACTAATGGCGGAAAGATTTGATCTACGAGGAAGAAAATAGCACTCTGGAATCTGCCTCATCTTTTTGGTAAGCCTTTTCTTTACAACTGGTTCAGCACTAGGCTCGTCAACTACTGACTTAACAATGTTTTTCCAGTCCATACCCTTTAACGGCTCTTGGCCTCCACAATCCCCATGACAAATATTGCCTTGTAGCTTAATTCTGTTAATAAAAAATTAACAGATTATCAAAGTTGGCCATCTTATTTGTTACTGTGGGGTTGACAGCTTATCATTTCTTTCCCAAAAGAATACAAATGTCAATTTACTGATGGATAACAAAATTTTGCTAAAAATCATGGTTATAACAAGTGTTGCAACTTGGAAGAGAAACTTTTGCTCACTACCCAAACTGGGGTTATATACAAAAGACCACATAGGATTTTCATAAACCCATAGAATCTGCAATCCAATAGACTAGTTTGATAATATGAAACTTCAACAGAATGCAGCTCAATTTAACCCAAAACTAAACTAAATACGGAGAAGCAAGTCTGCATAAGAGGCAAAAACAAATTGCTAAACCAAAATTTCGAATTTAAGACCTGAAAATTTTATAGTAGCTGAATAATCAAGCACAGAGCTTTTCAACAAGTCTGAATTTAATTGAAAGGGATAACGCATATTTTAGTGTATTATACACGTATGTTCGTAGAGAATTGAACATAATATCATTCATACAAGAGAGGGAGAGAGAGACGGAAGCACAAGAGGTTAGTCATCTGAGTGTCAACCTCAAGATTCCCAACCCTCACATTTCTCAGAAATAACCCATTACCAAGGCTTCAAACATTTAGTCTACCTAGCCAAAGAAGAATGTATAAAGTCGATAAGCAAAAATAAATAAATTCTAGCAGTCAATCACTTAATCAGCAAACACATTATAGAATAAAAGCATAAAGTGGGAATTTGCAACTGCCGCTCACTAAGCCAACCGTATATAGAGGCTTTAGATGTAGAAATAGAAAACACACATGCATGCACATACGCGTGCACTCAAGAAATTGATTCTCACAAGCCACCAGAAAGGAAAATAAAGAAAAAAGAAAAAAGAAAAAAGAAAGAAGAAAGCATAAGAGTGGAGCCACACTTGGGCTAGGGTGGGCTATAGCCACTGGCGGAACCAGGGGGGGCACCTGCCCCCGGTAGGTTGGTACTAAGGTTAAGCTTTGGAGAGAAAAAAATGATATTTACATATATTTTATATCTTTTCTGTATTTTTTTTATAGGTCCTGCAACTCAATGTGAGTGAGAAACGTAAATTTGAATTGTCTAAATAATGACAAAATGTTTGCAAATAAAAAACATAAAGAGGCTATTTTGTTTTGTTCAATATAAAATTATTATGAACTTTTTAAAATCAAATTAAGATATTTTAAACTCTAAATTAATATAATTTTTTTAATTTTAAAATTTCTGAGGCACATGCTCTCAATAGTCAAAATCTATTAAAAGTTGCATGAAAACACAATTTATTTCTTATTTGATGCATTAGAAACTCCAAAGTAGCCTTTAATTTAATTAATGGGTGATATAATAAGCATCTCAATTTTTAAATGCATTCTTCTCCGGAAAAACTCCAAATTAACCTTTAGTTAATATGTAATCAAGAAATCTTTGTGAAGAGATTCAATCAAATATGCTCATTTCTATATTCCTACAATTTTTACAAACACATTGAATTATTATATTTTTCCAACAATTGAAAACGAGCAAATTTTGAGTCGTTTTAAACTATCTGAACTCGCGTGATCTGATTAGGGGTGATAACCGAGCCAAGTAGTTTAAATTTTCGACTCGAGATCTACTCGAAAATATGATCCAAAGCTCGAATTGAAGTTGATCCGAGTCGAATCGATCCATACTGCGTTTTTCGTTTAATGATACACGAGTCGAACTCGAAAGCGCACCGGTGTTTCGCTCGTATTAAGGTTCGAGTATTTCATTTTTTTCTCAAACCATACTCGATACCTGCTCGATGGATCATATTCGAAAATTGGTCTGATCCATGCTAATAAGCTAAATATGTTATATTTATATCAATCTTTATAATTTATAAAGTGTAGTATGAAATTGTGTAAACTTGTACTTGAATAAATCAATGAATTAAATGTCAATTTATATTACATTCTTTATAATTTTAATACATAAATAAAAGTGAAAATTTTTTATATATAAATATTAATTAAGTACTCAATTTAGTATGTAGTGGTTCATTTTTAAGTGAAATGGTTCATATTCGAAGCTCAATTTGAAGGCTCATGAGTAACTCGCTTTGTAAACGAGTCGAGTACTTACGAGCCGAGTAGTTCCGAGTAATGATCCGAGTCGAATCTGACGCAAAAATATAAATCCTTTATCGAATCCGAGTCGAATTCGAGCTCAATTTTTTCGAGTCGAGCCGAATCCGAGCATGAAAGTGTTCGCTCAGATTCGGCTCGTTTGCACCCCTAGATACAGTTACCTCCTCTTAGTCGTAAAACCGAAAGAAGCACTTCAAGCGTTAATAAATAAAAATTTTTTACTGATGTATTTTGCCCCCCCTATGAAAATCTTCTGGTTCCGCCACTGGCTATAGCCCGGGTGGATTTTTTTTTATTTTATTTTTTAGCTATAAGGTAGGGGAAAATATGTAACTTAATAAACTTAAGGGCAGATTAATAGTGGAGCTATACTTGGAGGGAGCAAAACAAAATTTCATAAACCAATTCTAATAGAGGAGTTTTTTTTTTTTAATGATTTTTTGTTGTTGTAATTTTTTTAATATGTCATGTAATTTAGATTATTTTCATAACATAAGGAATTTAAATTTTTATTAACAAATTTGTGATTAGAAAGAAATATTAGGGGGTCAATAAGGAGTGTATATATATATATATATATATATAATGTTATTACTTGTAATATTAACAATATTGTAATTAAATACATGTTTTACATATGCAACCGGCCGAAAAATATAAAATTATCTAAAAAAATTGGCTCAGGGGCGCAGCCCCCGAACCCCGTCAAATTATTTATAAGATCACAATTTTTTGACTGCGCGATAGCCTAGGGTGGAAAAATTTCCTGGCTCCGCCTTTGATTAAGAGAGACTGAAAAGAGACGTATTCCCTGTGAGTAGAAACCATAATGAGAATTAACTAAATGGACTAAGCAGTAATAAGGAGCAGAAAAGAGATAAAAGTCAGACCAGGAAAAGGAACATACTTCTTATGAAACTACATAGATTTTTGAAGTAAGTCTTAAGTTTATAACTGGGACCTGATAATCGAGGAGCTCTAGAAACACAAAACAAGAGTATCTCCTCAAGAACCTTATATTGGGGAAAAAAACAGACCAAAGCACAAAGATCCACAAGCAGAAAGCTTCAAAAAATCATAATTAAAATTCACCAGCAAGGGAAAACAGTTGGCCCTCATGGAAGAACAGTGAATAAAGTGAAAGTTTATTGCTCCAAAAAAATTTCAACTTACATTAAGCATCTAAATCATTAGAGTTCTTAGCCAAATCAACTAATATTCTGTAAATTCTACTCCCTCCATCCCACAATTATTGCAACACAACTTATTGCACAAATTTTAAGAAACTTTCAAAATCTCATTTGATTTCCTAATTCGTCCCTATAAAGTGTGTGGTTAGGAGTATTAATTAAGAGACTCTGTCTAATACTGTAACAAAAGGAACAAAATAAAGAATATCAACATGATAATGAGAAGCAAGATACTTTCTTTAACCAAGATAAAACATAAAGTCAATTCCTACCTCAAGGCAATGGAAAATTTGGAGCAGTAAAAATAACACCACTATAAACAGAAATTACACAACTAACCCAATAAACCAAACTCCAATAGGTGATACATTAGCCACATTTAAGCTCAAATCATTTACACGCGTATTTTTAAAGAAAAAGGAAGAAATCTATTCACAAATATATGTAATGCAACAATCTATACACATTTGTTCTGAATTTAATATGAATCAATCCGCATACCAAGAAAAATAAATAAAAATTGCGAATCAAAGCCAAAAGAGCCTTACTTTACAAAATTTCTAAATGCTAGTCTTACTGATATATGAGAAGATCCGACCAGAAGCTTTCCGTTGAATATGGAGAGAACTTCGAATCGCCGGAGCTCCGGCAGGTAAAATAGGGAGATGAATAATCTCAGTTACAGCATCAACTGAAAAGGACGTTAGAAAATTGTTGAGAAAGACTGATGGAGTTCTTTTGGATGGAGAGAGTTACAAAGTTATATCCTCACTTTATTTTTACTAGTGCCCCTTGGCATACACGTTAGGTGAAACGGGAAGTAATTTTTGTGAGACAGCCTTGATTCTTGAAGCTGTGCCACAAGGCACTCGCCCTATATAGAATAGACTAGTAATTGTCCGTGCCTGAAGGCACTGCGAAACGAAAAATTAGATTAAAATTCGAAAAGTACTACATTACTTAAAGACTCTTTGCAACCTAAAATAACTTACAATCAGACATAACAATTATCATCAACACATATCCAACCACCAAATCATCAATCTAGTCGCTACTATTTTCAAGAAATTTAGACAAAGTTTCCTTTAAAAATGGATATCTAGAAAAATCTAAACCTGTCTACAAAATTACAATCATCAATAAATATCCAAACCAGCAAGACAACCATCATTCCATACCCAAAATCATCATAACCATGTATAATTAGTTAACTTTACAAAGGACGGAAAACAAAAAATAAACACATGCAGAAAATAGAGAAACAACTTCGTATATTTGAAATATAAAAATTATCGCAATATGTGAGTCAAAATATAACAATTGTAAATCCGAAACTTAAGACCCCTTACTTTACCCTGAATCACACATATATACTTATTTTGAAACTTCTTACCATGCATATACTTGTACATCAGTTGAGCTGCACAAAAAATTGTCTTGTATAATAATTTTATCCAACTTGTCAATATTCTACAAATGATTAACAATAAAAAACAATTCAATCAATATATTTAATACAGAATAAGAATGCTTAATCCAGTTTCACCTAAATTTCAAACATGTGGTATGAAAAATTGAAAACCCCGTATAAATGCCTAATTGATGTTTCAGATTAAGTACACAACAAATGACACATTAAATACTCCAAATTCTATAATAATAATAATAATAATAATAATAATAGCAATTGCAATTAATAATTATTTCCTCCATTCGAAAATATAAGATCACATTATTGAATTTTAAAATTCAATTTAAAATATTTTTAAACTGAAAATTGTTATGATTCACTAATACGAAATAGTAAATCTTATAATTTGTAGTACTTTTAGTCTTTTAGATAGTTTACAATATTTCATCATTGCAATGATTAAAACTAAAATCTATGTCAATTTTGAGTTTTGAAACGAGTGAAGTATTAAACAGGAAGGTATAAAAACATATAGACTCAAAGACACAAACTATGTACCAATAGTTAACCATTTCAGAAAAACAAAGATTCACTTTAGATTGAACCAAACTTCCCAAACTAAATAATTGGAAGAGCAAATGAGGACATTCATACAACATTACATGGTCACCGCACTATTTCAGAATTAAGTACCTTATGAAGTTTCACAATATTTTAACAAAAGAAACAATCTTAAAACAAAAACATAGTCCCCTTATTAACAACAAAGAAGAAATAACAACAAATTTACAAATCAAATTAAAAAGCAAAGATTGATTATGGGTACTCGCTAATAAGAAACATGTTGTAAAGAATGTTTGGAAATACACTTTCTTAAATGCCTTTATATAATTGAACTACACTTGTGTATTTCATTTCACACTATTGTCCCAATTCCCAAACAACATAAATACCCAATGAATAAAACAGAAATAACATAAATTTACATACCCATCAAAGTAAAATAATAGAAAGGCATAAATTACTTACTCATCTTCGACTCAATCCCCATTTAACTCCTCAGAAATTGCAGCACAGAAAAACAGAGAATGGGTCATCATATGATTGTTTTTTCCGCTATGGAGATGATACGAAGGCTAACTCGGTGCATACTAACCAAAACGCAATTTCGGAATTGTACCAAGCTTAGTGATTGTTTGTTGTGATTAATTTTTGGTAGAATCTACGTCTCTCTAATTTAATATAGCCGATGCTTTGTTATCCCAAACCTATAATCTCCTTCGCTATTCAAAAAACTTCATATAGAGTCTAGATAAATCCGTATTACATGGTTGAACGTAGAACAAAATGTTAGGGGATGGCCGTAAAATTGAGCGCATGGAAGATATAAGGTTAGGCTTTCAGTAAAGAGAAAAATTGGAGTTTAGGATTGTAAAAATGGCGGGAATATAGAGAGGTAGAGGAGAGAAACGGGGAGTGAGAAGACGAAAACGAAAAGGTTTTTTATTTGATTAGAATCGCCTCAGTATTGAGACGCAAGCGTCAATTGAAGAACTAAGTTAACTAACGTATGAATAAAAAAAAATAAAAAAAACAGTTCAAGCAATATATTTAACACAGTATAAGAATACTTAATCCAATTTCACATGAATTTCAGCATGTGGCATAATAATTTCAAAACCCCATATAATTGTCTAATTCATGATTCAGATGAACTACAAAGCAAATTCTATAATAATAGCAATACTAATAAGGACAATGCTCCAAATTCTATAATAATAGCAATACTAATAAGGAAAACAATGACATATACTATACATGTTTTCAAAGGAATGCCATTGTGCATATATTAACCATTTGTATATGGAACAAAGCATAAATTCTTCCAGAAATCTACCCAAATGAAGTATTGCCTTATTACTTAAAAGGAGTATAGATTATTGAACAAAAACTGCAGTTTCAACCACTAACAAAAAGTATTTATCTTGTAATATGATGATAATGGAACTGCAACTTTTGAATCTCGCGAACTTATATCCGTAGTAAAAATTCTTCACCTCAATAATCCTTATGAACTTTTGAACTTATGTGCATAGTACATGATATGATAAATTGCCTAATCCCCAAAATTTAAATAGTAAAAATACTTCACCTCAATAATCCTTCAATATTCACAGTGATAGTTATCACCAAAACCATATACAGAAATCGAAATGTACACCAATCAATTTAATTATGATACATTTGAGAGATTTCGTCATTTTATACTACGATGACTTTATTGTGCTTTTAACAATAAATCATGAAAACCCATATTAACAGAAACTCAATTTGGCCAAAAATGGGAGAAAACTTAATACGCTTATATTTCATGAATTCGGTTACTGTAAAACATGTATAGACCATATATAATCAGATTATACATGCATATTAATGATTACAATTAACTTCTAACAATAAATTCACATAACCCAAATTGACATAGACTCAATTTGGCCATATGGGAAAAACTACAAATTGAAAACTAGAGGTGAGATTACCATTGCTTTTTCCTTGTTTAGATAGTTAGGAATCCCTCTCTAATTCTCCAATTCTTCTATCTCCAGACCAAATTCTCCCAAATTTTCTCTAACTCAGGAATAATACGTAAATGAAATAGAATAACAAATCCTTAAATCATCTAATTAATAATTAAATTAATTAGAATAACATTATGCTTATTAAATAATTCATTTAATCAAATAAATTCAATTAAATGCATACTTTGAATAATAAATCCTCCACATCAATTTAATGTAACACATATAATTAAATTAATCTACCATGAATTAATTATTTAACTCAAATAAATAATCCAACTTAATTAAATAATTCCACAAAATATTTATTTAATTCAATAAATATTTAAAAAAATCAATTTGGAAATATTTTAATTTAACTTTCTAATTAAAGTCAACAATAATAATGTAACTTGGTACAGAAATTAAAAATATATAACTAACAAAGCTCTTCTTGACCTCTATATATCAACATGTGTTGGCAGCTCCTCCTCTAACTTGCTCATATATAGTTACTGCTTCTCCCATCACTTGTTCTAGAGACTTGATTCTCGTTTTACCAGATGGGTGATAGGATACAAAGCATCTTCTTAAATAATGTATCAAATTTTTCATAGAGTACGTTACATCATTATTTCTTGTCGTCCTCTCCATTAGTACAGGAAATGAACTAGGGTCATAACCAGCCGGAAGCAACTAGCATTAGTCCAATGTAATCTGCTACCAATTCTTCTCTGCAAATAACAACAACAACAACAATAATAATAATCAATTAAATACAATCAAGCGGAATCCAATTTTGGTGCAATGAAAAAAAATGAATTCTCTCATTCTATTTCGATGATATTCCGAAGTCGACGAATTGTACGAAGTAGAACGAGCTAACTCTACTTATCTAGTTATTTTCTAAAGTCTTCATTTAAAAATGTATTTCGAATTTTGGAACGGAAGGAGTATTGTATTGTAATTTTATTACTTCACTCTATTTTTTTTGTAATTAAAATATTTATAAGTATCCATAACAAACGATTGCAATGTACACTACTCCAGCAAACAAATCTTATACTGTTAATCCAAAAATTCAACCCAAAAAGGAACTGGCCGCAACTCATAGTAGCTGCTAAAAGGATTTTTTTTTTATTGGCCGCTACTCTTAGTGGCGGCTAGAGAATTGTTTTTTTTGTTGGTCTCTACTAAGAGTAGATATGTCTTAAACACCTAAGTTGTATTACAATAAGGAGCTTAAATTTTAAATAATCAAATTGTCACAATAATTGACAATGTTAAATTATATTACATAAGAAATTATTTATACAAATATTTTATAAAAATAAATACATTAAATATAGTTGATGATTAAATTTTATTACTTAAGAAATTATTCTTACAAATAAATACATTGAATATAATTGACAATTTAGATTTTATTACTTAAGAAATTATTTATAAAAATAAATATAGTATACATAGTCGACAATGTTAAATTTTATTACTTAAGAAATTATTTATACAAATATTTTATATATTGAAACTATTTAAATCTAACTAAGATAATGCGTGTTTTAGAAATTTCTCCGTCATCTACTCTTAGTAGAAGTCGGGAAAACATAATTCTCTAGTCGATTCTAAGAGTAGCGCCCAAAAAAAATCCTCTTAGCCGCTACTAATAATAGTTCTTTGCCGGTTCCTCTTTGGGCCGTTGAATCTCGGATTAACGGTGCAAGATCTGTTCTTTGAAATACTATCCAAAGCAATCGTTAAGCTATAAATCACAACCATATATATATATATATATAAACAAGATTCAAACATGTAGAGATTTTGTAGATTAAGTCATCAAATTAAAGAAACAAAGATTCATACCTCATTTTAAACCATTGGATGAAGATAATTAGAGGCACCATTGTGAAATTACCGGGGAAGGTGTACGCTATGAAAGTTACTAACTTTAAGTAATTTGTTTCGAGATTGAACATACCCAATGACCAACCTAATCAAAACAAATTTAAGTTATTATTCACAAAAACTAGTAGATGAACCCATGAGAAGCACTGTATATGTTTGAATATTAGTATGTAAAATTTATTTAAACATTATAATTCATGTAAATTCTAAAACATGCATGTGTAATATATTACTAGCTACTCCATATATCATAACATACCTCATGCCCAAGAATAGTTTGCAATGTCTTTTTCAGAATTGCAATAGTACTCAATCATGCGAGTAGTAATTCCAATCCTGCGTAATCCTCTAATATAATAAGCTATAGCCTTACGGCTATCCACAACTTCAGATTTCAATTATGTCCTTCCAAGTGTGAGGAAGTATATATATGAAGCGAGCCTTTGTTAAACACCTCTTCTCTCATATCGACGAGAGAGACTGAATAATAATTGCCATTCGCCAATTTTGAATTCATTTGAAAATCTTATCATCACGCTTATCATCTTCCAACTTTAATCCAACATTCAATGCGTTAATGATCTCTCCAAATATCGACTCCACTCGAATACGTGTAGGGTGGGTTGGGGGCAGTATTTTCCCTCCATGTACCCATTCAAAATTATACCAATACCGTAACTCATCTCCTACTAGTCCATTCAGAATAGTCGAAGCAGATGATAAAACGAAATCATGTGCAGGATTCTTCATATTTCTCCCAACTCTTCTGAGGCAAGTGTAGTTGAAAAGAATGGTTGAAACTATGAAACATAAACCAATCAACACACTTTTGAGACAATTTTCATGTCTAAGCCACCTAGGTCTAGGTATTATTTTCGCAAGTTTATTAATTCTCGAGGGAATTAAATATTGATCACGATCCGAACAACATTGAATTGTTAATAGTCGATTGCCAAATCTTTTTCTTCTTTTTGCTCCGACGATGCTATTCAGATTCACACAAATTGGGGGGTGTCTGATAATGTTTTGTTCAACAATTGACAATCTCCGCACCAACAATTTTGTATCGTCCGGGGGCAAACACAGATTTCTATATGCTTGAAACCCAAGTAAAGATACCTCCATAAAGTTAATGGGGAAATATAGTAGACTCTTGCCGTCTGCATATTGGAACGCCGTTAACTCCATTGATCTTATTTATAAGCTACATACATACATGAAAACATATACATTGACAAGTTAGTGTTTGAAAAACCCGGCCTTACAACTAAAACGGTCTCTAATAAATTAAAGAGCAAATTACCAATAACACGCCAAACAAATATTATGCAATCCCACTAAATAAATAAATAGTAGTATGAAAATAAACCGAGCACAAGACACCAAATCTTAAATGAAAAACTCTCTAAAATTAAGAAGTAAAAACTCTGGGACACCAAATTTTACGTGAAAAACCCTCTAAAACTAAGAAAAATTAAGAGGTAAAAAATTAGGACGAACTCATCGAGCACAAGACACTAGATTTTACTTGAGGTAAGAGGTAAAAACTATTGGACCTGCATAACTACTGTTCTTTCTAATAAACCCAGAAAGAAAATTACTCCAAAGTCTCCGATACAAACGCATCTCTTTGCCGCAATTTATAAAACATGTGGAAGGCATTGCCTAGAAAAAAATAAAGCACACCCACAAACTACTGAAGGGATAATGAATTAATACTCACCAGCAGTTTAGTTTTCCTTAACGGAACGGAACGAAGGAGAAGAGGCTGCAGCTGCGAGGTCTCAAAGAAAGTGGAGGGTTTTAGTTTGAGGGTTTTAGTTTTATATTCTGTGATTTTTATGTTTAGAATAAGTACACAGTATATTGGACTTTCTTTGGAGACATAGTACTAGTATATATGTATGTATCATATTATATCCTTTTTGATTTTGGAAAGAATCTTTCCATCCTGCCTTATTAAAAACAAAAATCCTAATATCTTTAGGAATTAATTCCACCGACCAGTAGGATTAGGCTCCACAAAAAAGAAACTCCCAATTGTGAGAGAAATTGAATAGAGTAAAAAATAAAAGTCAATGAGCAATTCATTACCGAGTGTGAATGGAAAAGAAGTTGATATTAGCAGTGATTCTGATAGAAGTAGTGAAGAACATAGAGCAGTTTCTGAGGAAGGAGTAGATTCTGGTTTGGATATGTCTTCTGATGGGGATGATCCATTCACAGATGATTTTCTGGACGGAAGTGAGGATGAAGAAGGTACAGGTTCTCAGGGTGCATTAGTTAGTTCCTGTAACCATTTCCAAAAATCTTGTTTTGGTTAAGAATTATTATGTTTTCTTTGCAGGCAAAGGTTCAGATATAGATTCTGAGTCGGACTTAATCTGATATCGAGAAGAAGTCTAAAGCTATTGATGAAAAAAGCAGGCGAGAGTAGAAGATGATGCAGAAGCGGAATTGCAGCTAAACATCAAAGAAGAAGCTGATGAATTCAGATTGCTAACCACAGAGGTTTATCTTTATCAACACTTCTAGCCTTGTAGTTCGTTTGGTTTATGTTTCTATTATTTGATGTTTAGGTTCTTGTTATCATGCTTAAGCTAGATTTGTCTGTAATAACTTAGGAACTTGAGGAACAGGCACAAGGACCCCTCCGATCTTCCAAGGCTCCAGCGCAGGATAAAAGAGAGTGAGTAATATGTCTGTTTATGTTCCCAATCAATGTTAAGCCAGTCTTCATTTCATAGTTGTTCATGTATATTGCTATTCAATATTTCAGTTGTTCGAGTGCTTTCAAATTTTAAGTCTTTGCGCCAAGAAGGGGCAACACGTAAGGATTACATCCAACAACTTAAGATGGACTTGGCTTCATACTATGGTTACAATGATTACCTGATTGAGGTCTTGGTGGAGGTAGTATCTAATATTGTTGAAATCATCTCCATGTTATTAGTTGTAATGGTATGCTTATTTTCCTTCATGGTGCTTTGACTCTCAGTTTGTATTTCTTACAGATGTTTCCAGTTGTTGAACTCATGGAACTTATTGAAGCCTCTGTGAAGCAGCGACCTATTTGTCTTCGTACAAACACTTTAAAGGTGGCATCTTAGGATTTGGATGTTTCGACTAAACTGCATTTTGCTAATCATTTACTTCTCTCTCTATGTAATAATTCAGGCACAGAGAAGGATTTGGCTGGTATTTTGTTGAACAGGGGTGTCAACTTAGATCCCTTAAGCAAGTGGTCAAAAGTAAGAGTTATTAATATCCTTATTACAGCTTTAACATCATTATGTTTTAATTATCAAGAATTTCAAATTATTTTCTACATAAACCTGCAAGTTGGCTTAGTTGTTTATGACTCACAAGTGCCCATTGGTGCCACTCCTGAATACATGGCTGGTTATTATATGGTAACTTGATATTTTAGTTAGAAATCATTGCCTTATTATATACTTATTTGAAAAAACTATTATTATTATTTAATTTGTCCAGTCACATCATTTTTAACATTTATGTCAACAGCTGCAAAGTGCAAGCTCATAAGTAATTTGCATGTAATAAGTTGTTTGTCTTTTGTTTTTCCATCAGTGGCATCAGAGCCAGAAATAGAAGAGAAAAGCGAGAGTTCCAAAAGACTTTTGAAAGTCCCCAAATAGTCCATTGTCCAAAAATAGCAGTAGCACTTTTTACTCATCTGTTTTTCTTTTGCGGAAGCAGTAAAACAATGGCTTTAGATTCCAATTTTGTGCAGGCGGCAATCCCACGTTTTTATGGTCACTATGACCATTGGAGCATGCTAATGGAGAATTTCCTACTGTCAAAAGAATATTGGCAGATTATTGAATCTGGAATTGGACAACCAGAAAAGATGCAGTGTTGACAGATGCTCAGAAAACAGAGTTGGAAGGAGAAAGCTAAAAGATTTAAAGGCAAAAAACTACCTCTTTCAGGCAATTGATCGTCCCATTTTGGAAACAATTCTTAGCAAAGACACTTCCAAGGATATTTGGGATTCCATGAAGAATAAGTATTAAGGTACAACACGGGCTAAGAGGCAGCAGCTTCAAGCACTTCGTTCGGAGTTCGAAATGCTTCGAATGAAATCAGGAGAGTCAGTTTCAGACTATTTTTCAAGAACGATGGCAATCGTTAATCTAGATGCGAATCCATGGCGACAAGACGGATGATGTTACTATTGTTGAGAAGATTCTTCGATCCTTGACACCAAAATTTAATTTTGTTGTACATTCTATAGAAGAGGCTAATGATGTTGATAAACTTGCAATTGATGAATTACAAAGTTCTCTGTTGGTTCATGAGAAAAAAATTAACCAACAGGAGAAAGAAGAACAAGCATTGAAGGCCTTATCAGAAAATAACTCTACACCTAATAGAGCTGATAGTGGACGGGCCGATGGGGTAGAGGCAATGGACGTGGTAGAGGAGGCAGATTTAACAATGATCGTGGGTTCCACCAACAAAACCATCAGCATTATGAGAAACAATTTCAAAGAAAAGGCGAGAGGCGTGGTGGCTACCACTCAACAAATTATAGACCAAAGTCAGCAGACAAGTCCAATGTTGAGTGTTACAGATGTCAAGGGTATGGCCATTATAAGTCGAATGTGAAACTAATTTTAATAGACAAAGTGGAGAAAAAACTAACTTTGCAGAAAAGGAAGAAGAAGTGTCTCTTTTGATGGTGAGTCATGTGAAGGAAGAAGCTCAACAAAACATGTGGTATTTAGACACCTATTGCAAAGAACCACATGTGTGGAGACAAAAAGCGCTCGAGTTGGACGAATCGTCCGTAACACTCTGTCAAGTTTGGTGACAACTCCATAGTTTCTATCATGGGAAAAGGAAAGGTAACTGTTCAAACTAAAGGAAATTCTACCCATATCTCTAATGTTCTTTTTGTCCCAGACTTAAAGACCAACTTGCTCAGTGTGGGTCATCTACAAGAAAAGGGGTACGAGATTATTATCAAAAATGGAGTATGTCGTATTCAAGATGCAAAGTTGGGCTTAATTGCTCAAGTTAACATGACATAAAATCGCATGTTCCCGTTGGTTCTTCACAACACCAAGCATATGTGTTTTTCAGCAAAATTGAAGGATGAATCATGGCTATGGCATTTTCGTTATGGTCATCTAAACTTTGGTGGTTTAAAGGCTCTACAACAGAAAAACATGGTGATTGGTCTTCCTCAAATTAAAGCTCCCGCTGAAGTTTGTGAAGAATGCTTTGTTAGCAAACAACAACGTATTCAATTCAAGCAAGGAAAATCATTGAGAGCAAAAAGGCCATTGGAACTGATTCACTCTGATCTGTGTGGGCCAATAAGTCCATCTTCTAATGGAGGTAAAAGATACATAATTACCTTCATTGATGATTATAGTAGAAAAATTTGGATTTATTTTTTGCAAGAGAAATGTAAAGCTTTTGCAGCCTTTAAAAAATATAAAGTGCTTGTTGAGAAGGAAGTTGGCAGCCCCATCAAAGTTCTTCATACTGATCGTGGTGGAGAATAGAACTCACATGAATTTGCAAGTTTTTGTGAGGCTCATGGAATCAAGAGACAACTTACAACAGCTTATACTCCCCAACAGAACGGTGTGTGCGAAAGGAAAAATCGCACTATTATGAATATGGTGCGAAGTCTTTTGACAAGCAGCGGTATTCCGAAAACTTTATGGCCAGAAGCAGTCAATTGGAGCATTCACATTTTGAACAGAAGCCCCACACTTGTTGTTCAAAATATGACGCCGGAAGAAGCCTGGAGCGGACGGAAACCAGCAGTGGATCATTTCAGAATTTTTGGGTGTATTGCTTATGACCATATTCCAGATGAGAAGAGAAAGAAGCTGGACAACAAAGGAGAAAAATGTGTTTTTCTTGGTGTCAGTGATCAATCAAAGGCCTATAAACTGTACAATCCTAGCACCATGAAAATAATTATTAGTCGTGATGTGGTTTTTGATGAAAATGGCACATGGTTGTGGAGTGAAAATGGTGTTAAGCAAAGCATTCCAACAGATTTAGATGATGACGAGACAAGGCAATGAACCTATGGAGCAAAGACAACAACCAGACTCAATCATTCAAGATCAACCTCAAAGTCCACTTGTTAATGAAGCTGCAGAACAAAGACCTCAACGACAGAGAAAAAGGCCTGCTTGGATGACTGATTATGAGGTAGATGATTTTGACAAGTCTCAAGAAGATATACTTACACATTTTACTTTATTCTCAGATTGTGATCCCGCTACTTTCAAGTGGTGTCGACAAAGAATCAAAATGGAGAAAGGCTATGGATGCTGAAATTACAGCCATAAAAAGAAATGATACTTGGGAGCTTTGTGATCTTCCAAAAGGGCAGAAAACAATTGGTGTAAAATGGGTTTACAAGACAAAGCTGAAGGAGAATGGTGAAGTTGATAAGCACAAGGCACGTTTGGTGGCTAAGGGCTACAAGCAGGAGTTTGGTGTTGATTATAAAGAAGTCTTCGCTCCGGTTGCAAGGCATGACACAATCAGATTGGTGATTGCATTGGCAGCTCAAAACTCATGGCCTATCTTCCAATTGGACGTGAAATCAGCTTTCCTTGTTTAGATAGTTAGGAATTAACTTCTAACAATAAATTCACATAACCCAAATTGACATAGACTCAATTTGGCCATATGGGAAAAACTACAAATTGAAAACTAGAGGTGAGATTACCATTGCTTTTTCCTTGTTTAGATAGTTAGGAATCCCTCTCTAATTCTCCAATTCTTCTATCTCCAGACCAAATTCTCCCAAATTTTCTCTAACTCAGGAATAATACGTAAATGAAATAGAATAACAAATCCTTAAATCATCTAATTAATAATTAAATTAATTAGAATAACATTATGCTTATTAAATAATTCATTTAATCAAATAAATTCAATTAAATGCATACTTTGAATAATAAATCCTCCACATCAATTTAATGTAACACATATAATTAAATTAATCTACCATGAATTAATTATTTAACTCAAATAAATAATCCAACTTAATTAAATAATTCCACAAAATATTTATTTAATTCAATAAATATTTAAAAAAATCAATTTGGAAATATTTTAATTTAACTTTCTAATTAAAGTCAACAATAATAATGTAACTTGGTACAGAAATTAAAAATATATAACTAACAAAGCTCTTCTTGACCTCTATATATCAACATGTGTTGGCAGCTCCTCCTCTAACTTGCTCATATATAGTTACTGCTTCTCCCATCACTTGTTCTAGAGACTTGATTCTCGTTTTACCAGATGGGTGATAGGATACAAAGTATCTTCTTAAATAATCTATCAATTTTTTCATAGAGTACGTTACTCCTCTTCTTCTTTGTTGAAATACCTTGTGACCATCATTATCTCTTGCCGCCCTCTCCATTAGTACAAGAAATGAACTAGGGTCATAACCAGCCGAAGCCATTAGCATTAGTCCAATGTAATCTGCTACCAATTCTTCTCTGCAAATAACAACAACAACAACAATAATAATAATAATAATCAATTAAATACAATCAAGCGGAATCCAATTTTGGTGCAATGAAAAAAAATGAATTCTCTCATTCTATTTCGATGATATTCCGAAGTCGACGAATTTGTACGAAGTGGAACGAGCTAACTCTACTTATCTAGTTATTTTCTAAAGTCTTCATTTAAAAATGTATTTCGAATTTTGGAACGGAAGGAGTATTGTATTGTAATTTTATTACTTCACTCTATTTTTTTGTAATTAAAATATTTAAAAGTATCCATAACAAACGATTGCAATGGACACTACTGGCCGCAACTCATAGTAGTTGCTAAAAGGATTTTTTTTTATTGGCCGCTATTCTTAGTAGCGGCTAGAGAATTGTTTTTTTTGTTGGTCTCTACTAAGAGTAGAGGTAAGGAGATATGTCTTAAACACCTAAGTTGTATTACAATAAGGAGCTTAAATTTTATATAATCAAATTGTCACAATAATTGACAATGTTAAATTATATTACATAAAAAATTATTTATACAAATATTTTATAAAAACAAATACATTAAATATAGTTGACAAAGTTAAATTTTATTACTTAAGAAATTATTCATACAAATAAATACATTGAATATAATTGACAATTTAGATTTTATTACTTAAGAAATTATTTATAAAAATAAATACAGTATACATAGTTGACAATGTTAAATTTTATTACTTAAGAAATTATTTATACAAATATTTTATATATTGAAACTATTTAAATCTAACTAAGATATGCGTGTTTTAGAAATTTCTCCTGTCATCTACTCTTAGTAGAAGTCAGGAAAAACATAATTCTCTAGTCTATTCTAATTCTAAGAGTAGCGGCCAGTAAAAAAAATCCTCTTAGCCGCTACTAAGAGTTGCTGCCAGTTCCTCTTTGGGTCGTTGAATCTTTGGATTAACGGTGCAAGATCTGTTTGCTGAAATACTATCCAAAGCAACCGTTCGCTATAAATCACAACCATATATATATATACAGAAAGGATTAAGAGCATAATCCTTAAATATCATAACGCCTTAAATAACATAATTTTATCAAAACGACGTAGTTTTGATAAGACGCGGTGGCATTTTTGTAAATACGCGGTGGCATGGTATTTACAAAATGCCACCGCTGCTCTCCAAAACTACGTCGTTTTGATAAAATTATGTTATTTTAGGCGTTATGCTATTTAAGGAGAATGCTCTTGATCCTTAACGTGTGTATATATATATATATATATATATATATATATATATATATATATATATATATATATATAAACAAGATTCAAACATGTAGAGATTTTGTAGATTAAGTCATCAAATTAAAGAAACAAAGATTCATACCTCATTTTAAACCATTGGATGAAGATAAGTAGAGGCACCATTGTGAAATTACTAGGGAAGATGTACGATATGAAAGTTACCAACTTTAAGTAATTTGTTTCTGAGATTGAACATACCCAATGACCAACCTAATCAAAAACAAATTTAAGTTACTATTCACAAAAACTAGTAGATGAACCCATGAGAAGCACAGACATGTTTGAATATTAGTATGTAAAATTTATTTAAACATTATAATTCATGTAAATTCTAAAACATGCATGTGTAATATATTACTAGCTACTCCATATATCATAACATACCTCATGCCCAAGAATAGCTGCAATGTCTTTTTCAGAGTTGCAATAGTACTCAATCATGCCAAGTAGTAATTCCAATCTGCGTAATCCTTTAATATAATAAGCTATAGCCCTTACGGCTATCCACAACTTCCAGTTTCAATTATGTCCTTCCAAGTGTGAGGAAGTATATATATGAGCGAGCTTATTAAACACCTCTTCTCTCATATCGACGCGATCGAATAATAATTGCCCGCTCGCGCGAATTTTGAATTAAAAGAAAATGGCACACGCTTATCATCTTCCAACTTTAATCCAACATTCAATGCGTTAATGATCTCTCCAAATATCGACTCCACTCGAATACGTGTAGGGTGGGTTCAGCGATATTTTCCTCCATGTACCCATTCAAAATTATACCAATACAGTAACTCATCTCCTACTAGTCCATTGAATAGTCGAAGCGGATGATAAAAGCGAAATCATGTGCAGGATTCTTCATATTTCTCCAACTCTCTTCGAGGCAAGTGTAGTTGAAAAGAATGGTTGAAACTATGAAACATAAACCAATCAACACACTTTTGAGACAATTTTCATGTCTAAGCCACCTAGGTCTAGGTATTATTTTCGCAAGTTTATTAATTCTCGAGGGAATTAAATATTGATCACGATCCGAACAACATTGAATTGTTAATAGTCGATTGCCAAATCTTTTTCTTCTTTTTGCTCCGACGATGCTATTCAGATTCACACAAATTGGGGGGTGTCTGATAATGTTTTGTTCAACAATTGACAATCTCCGCACCAACAATTTTGTATCGTCCGGGGGCAAACACAGATTTCTATATGCTTGAAACCCAAGTAAAGATACCTCCATAAAGTTAATGGGGAAATATAGTACTCTCTTTGCATCTGCATATTGGAACGCCGTTAACTCCATTGATCTTATTTATAAGCTACATACATACATGAAAACATATACATTGACAAGTTAGTGTTTGAAAAACCCGGCCTTACAACTAAAACGGTCTCTAATAAATTAAAGAGCAAATTACCAATAACACGCCAAACAAATATTATGCAATCCCACTAAATAAATAAATAGTAGTATGAAAATAACACCAAATCTTAAATGAAAAACTCTCTAAAATTAAGAAGTAAAAACTCTGGGACACCAAATTTTACGTGAAAAACCCTCTAAAACTAAGAAAAATTAAGAGGTAAAAAATTAGGACGAACTACTGAGCACAAGACACTAGATTTTACTTGAGGTAAGAGGTAAAAACTATTGGACCTGCATAACTACTGTTCTTTCTAATAAACCCAGAAAGAAAATTACTCCAAAGTCTCCGATACAAACGCATCTCTTTGCCGCAATTTATAAAACATGTGGAAGGCATTGCCTAGAAAAAAATAAAGCACACCCACAAACTACTGAAGGGATAATGAATTAATACTCACCAGCAGTTTAGTTTTCCTTAACGGAACGGAACGAAGGAGAAGAGGCTGCAGCTGCGAGGTCTCAAAGAAAGTGGAGGGTTTTAGTTTTATATTCTGTGATTTTTATGTTTAGAATAAGTACACAGTATATTGGACTTTCTTTGGAGACATAGTACTCAGTATGTGAGTATATATGTATCCTATTATATCCTTTTTGATTTTGGAAAAGAATCTTTCCATCTCGCCTTCCTGCCTTATTAAAAGAATAATCCTAATATCTTTAGGAATTAATTCCACCGACTAGTAGGATTAGGCTCCACACATACCAAATTTTAAAAAGAAAAAAGAAACTCCCAATTGTGAGAGAAATTGAATAGAGTAACCATTAACCGATTTTGAATAACCATTAACCGGTAACCATTAAAAGACAATTTGCACCACAAACTTTACATCATTATTGACTTTTGCACCCCAAAGACAATAACCATTAAAAAATTTAAAAAAATTTTGTTTTTACAAAAATTGTAAAATAAATTTGTGTTTACAAAATTGTAAAATACAATTTTTTATTAAAAAAAAATCAGTTTTTACAAAAATTGTAAAAAATAAAATTGTGCTTTACAAAATTGTAAAATACAATTTTTTACAAAATTGTGTTTAATAACAGAATTTTTAAAAACTTGTAAAAGCAGATTTTTTTTTCAATTTTTTGTAAAATAGAATTTTTTAAACATTTTTTTGTAAAATAGAATTTAAAAACATAATTTTTTTACAAAATTTGTCTAAAACAGAATTTAAATTCTGTTTTGTTTTTAAAAACAGAATTTTTTTAAGTTTTCAAAAATTCTTTTTTAAAAACAAAATTTGTATTACAATTTTGTAAAAACATATTTTAAAAAAAAATATTGTATTTTACAATTTTGTTAACACAATTTTACAATTTTGTAAAACACAATTTATTTTACAATTTTGTAAAAACATAATTATTTTTTAATTTTTTTGTAAAACTGTATTTTTACAAAAAAATTCTGTTTTAATTCTGTTTTTAAAAATAGACTAGAAGACAATTTAAATTCTGTTTTAGACAAAAAATTCTGTAAAACAGTTACCGCTGATGTAAAACAGTATGTGTTTAAATTTGTTTTAGACAAAATAAAATTTAAAAAATTCTTTTTTAAATTCTATTTTTACAAAAAAATGTTTTAAAAATTGAAAAAATCTGCTTTTACAAGTTTTTAAAAATTCTGTTTTAAAACACAATTTTGTAAAAAAATTGTATTTTACAATTTTGTAAAACACAATTTTTTTTACAATTTTTGTAAAAACAGATTTTTTAATAAAAAAATTGTATTTTACAATTTTGTAAACACAAATTTATTTTACAATTTTGTAAAAACAATTTTTTTTTGTAAAAACAGAATTTTTACAAAAAAAATCTGTTTTATTATTTTAATTATTTCATTTTAAAATTAATTATTTTATTTTTATTTTTAAAATTAATTATTTTATTTAAATTAATTATTTTAAAATTATTTTATTTTATTTAAAATTAATTAATTTTGCCAATTTTAAAAGATTAAAAAACAATTTCACACCCCAAACTTGTGTTAATTTCAGTGGTCGGTCCTTTTCGAATTTAAGTTAAGTGAAGAAAGTGTGCGTTTTATTACGTATAATGAAGCCAAAGGGGTGTCTTACACCTTTTTCGGGCCAAAAGGTGTAAAAGTCAACAATGATATAAAGTTTGGGGTCCAAATTGTCTTTTAGTCAAAATAAAAGTCCAATGAGCAATTCATTACCGAGTGTGAATGGAAAAGAAGTTGATATTAGCAGTGATTCTGATAGAAGTAGTGAAGAACATAGAGCAGTTTCTGAGGAAGGAGTAGATCCTGGTTCGGATATGTCTTCTGATGGGGATGATCCATTCACAGGTGATTTTCTGGACGGAAGTGAGGATGAAGAAGGTACAGGTTCTCAGGGTGCATTAGTTAGTTCCCTGTAACCATTTCCAAAAATCTTGTTTTGGTTAAGAATTATTATGTTTTCTTTGCAGGCAAAGGTTCAGATATAGATTCTGAGTCGGACGAATCTGATATCGAGAAGAAGTCTAAAGCTATTGATGAAAAGCAGGCGAGAGTAGAAGATGATGCAGAAGCGGAATTGCAGCTAAACATCAAAGAAGAAGCTGATGAATTCAGATTGCTAACCACAGAGGTTTATCTTTATCAACACTTCTAGCCTTGTAGTTCGTTTGGTTTATGTTTCTATTATTTGATGTTTAGGTTCTTGTTATCATGCTTAAGCTAGATTTGTCTGTAATAACTTAGGAACTTGAGGAACAGGCACAAGGACCCCTCCGATCTTCCAAGGCTCCAGCGCAGGATAAAAGAGAGTGAGTAATATGTCTGTTTATGTTCCCAATCAATGTTAATCCAATCTTCATTTCATAGTTGTTCATGTATATTGCTATTCAATATTTCAGTTGTTCGAGTGCTTTCAAATTTTAAGTCTTTGCGCCAAGAAGGGGCAACACGTAAGGATTACATCCAACAACTTAAGATGGACTTGGCTTCATACTATGGTTACAATGATTACCTGATTGAGGTCTTGGTGGAGGTAGTATCTAATATTGTTGAAATCATCTCCATGTTATTAGTTGTAATGGTATGCTTATTTTCCTTCATGGTGCTTTGACTCTCAGTTTGTATTTCTTACAGATGTTTCCAGTTGTTGAACTCATGGAACTTATTGAAGCCTTTGAGAAGCAGCGACCTATTTGTCTTCGTACAAACACTTTAAAGGTGGCATCTTAGGATTTGGATGTTTCGACTAAACTGCATTTTGCTAATCATTTACTTCTCTCTCTATGTAATAATTCAGGCACGGAGAAGGGATTTGGCTGGTATTTTGTTGAATACATGGCTGGTTATTATATGGTAACTTGATATTTTAGTTAGAAATCATTGCCTTATTATATACTTATTTGAAAAAACTATTATTATTTTTTAATTTGTCCAGTCACATCATTTTTAACATTTATGTCAACAGCTGCAAAGTGCAAGCTCATTTTAGCCTGTGATGGCCCTTGCTCCTCAGGAGAAGGAACGAATTGTTGATATGGCGTAAGTAATTGTACTATATCCTTAAATTATTTTTGCATATCAATAGTAGTTCTTGTCTATGCTGATTGAGCAGCTTTCCTTGGCATTTGTATTTTTCTCCTTTGCTTTTTTATTCTTCTTCATCTCATCAAGTGCATGGTTACATCTTGTATGCACAGGCTTATTTGATAATTTAGCTTTTTGAACCAGAAAAAAATGGTTACAGCATTGTGGGGGAATCAAGCAGTTATTGCACTTTTATTTAATATCGGGTTAAGTATAAAACAGATTAGAAACCTCTTGTTATATAATGTCAATTGAACACCCCTGTACAGTTGTTGGTATATAATGTCAATTGAACACCCCTGTACAGTTGTTGGTATATAATGTCAATTGAACACCCCTGTACAGTTGTTGGTCTGGGTGGTCTGGCACACCTACAGTAATAAGTTAATCATATATGAGAGAATACATTTGCAAGACATTTATGCATCTTTGAAGTTTTTATTGCTGACTTAAGGACATGGAAGAAAGAGCATAGTGAATGCTAGAAGCTTTATCAATGGATCATGTTTTCGACTTCACATCAGGGCTTGACTTATCAAAAAGAAAAAAATGATTAGGTCGGCTTGGTGAAGGGGAAGGTATATAAGATTTTAGGTTTTAAAGGAAAAGCTTGTAGACTTTTTTTATGTTAGTTGTGTTGGAGACAAAAATCCAAGGCTCTTTGGTTAAAGGAAGTGGATTTTAATACCAAGTCCTTCCATAGAATTTTGAATGCCTATATAAAGTAAATCAAATTGGGAGACTAGTTGTGGTTTGGGATGATGAGAATTGAGAGAGCTCCATAGAAAGGTGCAGTGGGATAGATGATGACATTGATGGGGTGAACAATGCTTTCTCTGTGATTTTTTTCCTTCCTATTTTAGTAACACATCTGAGGTCTTAGTTTCCTTGGATATCTATTTGGACAAGTCTGGTACCCGAATAAACGATCTTCTTTGCCTGGGACCTGGCCAGGCCAGTCAACAAAGGAAGTGGGTTTTACAGGTGACTCCTCAAGCAGTAGAAACAATCAAATGTAAATTACTTTTTTATGTGGAAGGACCAAGGAGATGGAGAGAGTAGAGTGTGCATTGCATTGGCCAGATGCGAGTGAGTAGTGGAATTTGTTTTATTACATGTTTTTGTTTTTGGCTGAATAATGCCAAGGTCAGTGAGAGATTTGTTGTGGAGTTGTTCCTTAAATGAGAGGTGCCAAAAAGGAAATAATCTTTGTGATATAGCTCTATTATGTAATGTTTGGAGCCAATAAACTGAATAGAAGACCTTTTGAGCGTATATAAATGTCCATAGCTAAGTCAAGTCTTTGCATTACATATGCTGTATTTTTTTTATAGGAGGAGGCTTTGCCTGTCTCTTCGATTCGTTCTATGTTTCTTGGAGTTTTGTGAAACAAAATACATAGGTCTATTATTTGGTAGTTGTCTCTGCATTTCTTGTACATTTTTTTAAATCTTAACAGCACATTATACTTGTTGCAGAGCTGCTCCTGGTGGTAAAACAACTTATGTCACTGCACTTATGAAGAATAGTGGTAAGTAGTATTGCTAGCTTCTGGCTGCTAACTGCTGAGTGTGTTGTTGTAATTGTTTTTGTGTTTCTAAGGGAAAGCCTTATTTACTGTGTTTCATTCTCTCGTTTATGCATGACATGGTTATGTTCCTTGTCTTGTTCAGCCAATCCTTATCATTCTTCATGATTAGATTCGTCCTGGAAAAGTAGTTATTTTTCTGGATATAAAGAGGTGTTAATTATCTTTATGTTTGGATGTGTCAATTCACGATTTTCTTTGTGTTTGAATTATAGAAACCTTCTTACTATAACATAAAACAGCAATTGTCCGTGGTAATGTATAAAGAAAGTAAATTACTGCAGAGTTGATTTTATATTACCCAGTGTTCTAAAAATTGCATAGCGCCCACTTAGGCGGAATCAGCCCTCAAACGGCCTTGGCGGGCAAGGTTTTTTTTTCCTATTTTACTTAAAAGAATTAAGAGTAATTTTCATGGGCAACCGTAGAAACAATATAGTTCCACCATCTAAATAACATAATTTTTCATGTACATATGTAAAAAGTTTAGAATCTTTGCATTCAATATATGCCTTATCTGATTGCCCTTGTATTTTCCTTGAGCTTGAAAGCAATTGCATATTTCATTACAAATAAAAGTAATTCAACGACAATTTTGAACATCCTTTTTGAGTCATTGATGTTCCAAGTGTATTAATTTCATGAATCGCATTGTTATCAAGTCGTCGAGTAGTCGGCAAATCGACAAATAAAAAGCAACTCGTCTGGACGACTTGGGTTCACAAAGAGAAGTCGAGCGATCTGCAGCGATTCGGATGACTTGGTCGCCTATTGAGCGACTTGGACGATGTGAGTGCTAAGCGGGCGACTTGCTAGAGTGGAAACCCTACAAACCAAATCGATCGATCGGTGATGAGCCACTACGACTTATCATCATCGTCATCACATAGCAGAGAGGAGAGAGGCGATCGCGACGGCACGACTAATCCGCAACTTACTGCATGGCTTGCCGGCCTCTTCTCCGTGGACTCGCAGAACGACTGCCTCTCTTCTCCGTGACTCGCGACCTCCCAGATGCTTCTCCTCTTCTTTCTCTTCTATTTCTCCTCATCATCTTCTTTTTTCTCTGCTGCTCTATTTTTTTTGGGCATTCTGACCTCTGATGGGGTATGAGTTTGAGTGTATTGTGTGACGCCCCCAAAATAGGTATACGTCACCTATTCTGAGTCGCCACTTACATGGTACATAAATCAAATACAAACTTAATTATACAACTGTCGTGTAACATACGACAAAACATAGCTGAGAATTTTGAAACGAATATTGTCATCTAGACAGTATTCAAACACAATGGAGTCCTCATTACATTTATTGTCACACTATTTCACAGAATAGTGAGGATTACTAATGCACCATCTAGGACCATCACTCCGTTCCCCGACTAGTCCCAGCTACGTTCTCATTTCCTGAAGAGAACAATGAAAGAAAGGGTGAGCTCAACTAGCCCACTAAGAAATATTATGACTAAGATAATGCAGAATAAATTATCATTAGCCTTCAACAATGTTAAACTGATAAAATACAATAGACATCAAGTTTAACTGTAGCGGAACAAGTAATCCATTAAAAGAGTCAAGTAGAGAATAGAATCTACTATCTTTTATGATTTAAAAAGTTTTTCATCACTTTTATCACGGGACTCATTTCGATAAATAATCCACATCATTAAATCATCCCCGCACTCTGTGCCAATGATATTCTTTAGTATCACGACCAGAATTATCCATGCACCACGGGTCAAAGATAATCGTGTTTTCATCAACCTGTCTGATCATGCCATAAAACAATTCATCTTTGCTCCCTTGGCAGAAGAATCCATAGCCATAATCATACCAAAAAGCATCCATCAATGCACTACGGGCCAATGAGGACTTTTACCACATCATTTATAACATCATGGTCATGATTACAAGAATAATCCTCTGTCATCATAATCATACTAAGTCCATCTATGCACTACAGGCCACAGATGACTTTGAATATAATATAAACACGAGGATGATGACAATGATATAAGAGTTCAATAAAACAAATTCACGAATTAATTTGTCCAGGAACCAATAACGTCCCAATTGTCAACAAGATATTGTTTTGTGGTGTAAAATTCAAGAATCCTCAGAAAAATATTTTCATGAAAAAATATTGGATGAAGCGCAAATATCAAGAATATTCCACTATTTTCATGGAGTATAGAAGTCCAAACTTTAACCAACTGAGTATAATAAAGAATGAAAAACAAAAGAAATCACCGTGTATGCCAGATTGCATGATAGGCAAGTTATTCCAACAGAATAATAATAACGGAACCGGTCGTGAAATTACACCATATACGTGATGTTCCAACATAATAATAAATAATTAAAAGCGGAACCGGTCCAGGCAGATAAAGATGATACATGATATTCCAACAGAATGAATGAATAATTAAAAGCGGAACCAGTCCCACAGATAAGATGATGAGGATATTCCAAATGTAATAATAAAGGCGAATAATAGAAGAATGTCACCAAGTATAGGGTATTCAGCAGATACAAAGTTATTCTAATGAATAATAAGAAATGGAATAACAATGCATTCTCTTCATGAATATAAAAGAATAATACCCCTTACCGTAAAAGAACTGGATATAAGAGTAGTGAAGTAGCAGAAAACTTTTCTTCTTTCTCTCTTACAGTTTATCTCTCTAGAGTTTCAATGAATTCGCAAGAAAATAATGAAGGAATGAGCTTCTATTTATAGGAAAATGGAATGCATAGTAACTAATCCATGAACGGTCCAGATTGATTTACTTTAATCTGACGGTCCATATTTAAAGAAAAATCTTTTAAATAAAATATAATATATTCTATTTATAGAATAACTTTAATAAAGTATTCATTTTATATAAAGATGTTTACATTTTATTACGTTAATAATACGAATAAAACAAAACGTCATTATCGTTATAATAATTCATATTATTAATCAACAATAATTGAATCAAACCTGAGTGACTTCTCACATAAATATCAATAATCAATCCAGGTGTGCTGCTACTACGCAACCACGCCAGACATCGTATTCTTTTACTAAAGAAGTAGTTCAACGGTTTTAACGGTAAAAACTTCCGCCGTTATTTTCATAAAAATATTTTTGTCGTTTTCTCAATCCGATAATAATTCTATTAATAGGGTCCACTGATGATTGTACCGTAAATACGGATATTCCCCGACAAAAAGAATATTCCCCGACCAATCGAATATTATATGACAACTTGCATACTTTGCAAAATTTATAAATACTACCCACAACTACAACATTATATCAAATCCACACCATAATATTAAAAAAAATATTTCGAGAAATTTAAATCTTTATTTATAAAATCTGGGGTCTCACATATTGACTGTATTATTTACCTTTTGCTTTGAGGGTCACGTGGGTCTAGTACTAGTCTATTAGTATTATTATTTTTTTGTGAACTTGTGATGAGGCAACACTCTGTACAGGACTCTTTATTGGGTATATATGTTGCCTAATTAATTTATGTTGCAAGTGCAGTTATTCAATACTCTTTAATATTGAAGTGATATTAAATTACTGAATATGATATAATTAAAGTCCTTGCTTTATATGATTGAGTATGATATAATATGTTGCTAATTGATATGATAAATTGGTAATTGGTATGTTTTTTTATATGACATGGTAATTTTTTATATTCTGTTAGTGTTGTTGCTTAATTTTTTTTATATATGATATGTGATGTATACTTATAATATAGTTATAAAGTACTTATAATATTGTTATTCTATATATACAATCTTAAAAATTAAGAAACAAAACATAAATTTAAGAATTATATTGAGTTAACTAAATATTACAAATGTATCACCATTTATATAATTTGAAGTTGGTACAAGTTCAAAAAATTACAACTATAGTAAAACTATCATTTTTACTTGATCTTGTCCGCTTCTTCTTGTGATTTGATAAGCTATATAACCTGCATTTTGAATAGGAAAAAGCATTAGAAATATAAACATATAAATATTCATATAAATGTTAAAAATATATAATTTTATACGTATAAAATTTACATTGTTAACGACTAGTCGACTTGCGGACAACTAGTCGGGCGCTTTGTCGACTAAGCGATTAAGCTCCCGGCCAACGAGTCGACTCGACTTTACGACTTGAGAACTAAGATAATACGCGACCGATCGTTAACTTAATTGATAACTTATTGTTTGTTTGAATATTAGAAACTGTGTGTGTGTGTGTGTATTCAAAATACCGCCTAGATGTCGCCTCATAAGCCACTAGCTCCTTTTAGCAATTTTTAGAACATTGATATTACCAATTGTTAATTCAATTTATTTTGAGGCCTATCTACTGAGATTTTGCCTTTAAAAATATATTGGGGTGTCTGCTCACCTTTGTTTGCAACCACTATTTTCAACCTCCTTGGTTCTAATTGATGCAATATTTCGAAAGTATTTTCATGGATTGTTCTGTTAATGTTGTGTTTTAACTTGTACATTTTTGAGTTCTTGGTATCTCACTATTCTTCTATTCAAATTGGCACGTTAGTGTGTCTGTCACACACTATCAAGATTTTCAAATATAATAAGCTATAACCTTACGGCTATCCACAACTTCCAGTTTCCAATTATGTCCTACCAAGTGTGAGGAAGTATATATATGAGCGAGCCTGTTAAACTCCTCTTCTCTCATCATCATCTTTACTTCATCAGAATAATTAGCAGTTCTAGTTCTAGCAATGTTGTTGGGGTCTCCTGAAACTGCTACTGTCATACGATTATCACCTTCTAACTGTAATCCAACATTCAATGCGCTAATGATCTCTCCAAATATCGACTCCACCCGAATACGTGTAGGGTGGGTTGGGGCAGTATTTTCCCTCCATGTACCCATTCAAAATTATACCAATACCGTAACTCATCTCTTACTAGTCCACTCAGAATAGTCCAAGTAAAAACATTAGGACGAACTACCGAGCACAAGATAGTAGATTTTACGTGAGCTAAGAGGTAAAAACTACGGGACGTACTCCGAAAATTTCCACAGGTAAAAACTACAGGACGTATTCCGAAAAATTCCACTATAATCAACCCTAAGTAGAAAAGTTAATTTTAATACTAAAGACTGGAATTTAATAACAAAAAAATTTAGAGAGCATAAGAATTAATACCTATAATTTGAATAAAACTCAAATTATTTCACCACTCACCCTTCGCTGCTGATGAATACGCCCAAATCAACCCAAGCTGTATGCTAATAATCCCTCAATTTACGTAACACACTCACTGTTGTTTTTAATCTTCAGCCGACTAACAATGTACTCACATACTGACTATGTCTCCAAAGAAAGTCCAATATATATATATATATATATATATATATATATATAGGTAAATAATCCACAACAACCACATCAGGTTTACGAAAACTTGATGTTCACAGATAGGCATCAGGTTTACGCAAACCCGGTCGCCAAAATGGATTGCTCCCCAACAACCGGTTGATGTGGATGGAACCCCATATATATATATATTATCCTTTTTGATTTTGGGAAGAATCCGCCAGTAAGTCGGTTTACTTGCTTTCCATCTCGCCTTCCTGCCTTATTAAAAAAAATCCTAATACCTTTAGGAATTAATTCCACCGACCAGCAGGATTAGGCTCCACACATACCCAATTTAAAAAATAATAAGAAGAGAAAAAAACTCCCAATTTTATATAAAAATATTTTGCCGCTGGAATTAAACAAAAAATCTCCTCCTTTTGGCAGAGGTTATGTGCTAGGGACATATATAGTTGAGGTTATGGCCGAGGGCAGGGACACACCTAGGATTATGGTCTAGCGGAGGCGAGTTTTTATACAATTACATATTTAATAAAAATATAAATAATTAATATAAATTTATTCACTATATATAATATTATTTTTATTTTTACTATGAACTCATTAATCACAAAAGAGAAATATTTGTATCATAATTTATATGAAGTGGGTAAAAATTCAATTAGAAGTTCCTTTTTCTATTAGAGAGAAAGAAAGAGGCAGTGTTTGGGTTGTTTTTTATGCAAGACGGGTTCAATGTTAAACAGTAGCTAATTACTCGTACTCCTTGTGTCCTCAAAAAGGCAAAAATACCCTTTTAGTCATTGTACTTTTCCTTTGGTTTCAATTTAATATTATACATTTTTTCTATAATTGTCCGTATACAATTTTATAGGTGATCAATGTCATCTTTAATGTGTGAGTTGTAATGACGTACAAAAAAAATTCATGTGACCAAATATGCCAGATCAACGTGGTGAGGGACAAAATAGTCTTTTCACTTTCGCTCTTATTTCTTTCATGTTTCCCTATAATTCACTTGGGAAAAATCAACTTTTGGTGTCTGTACTAGAATCCGACTTACAAGTTGGTACTCCAACTGGAAAAAAAGTAAAAAAATTGATATTTGTACTTAAAAAAAAAACAAGTTGTACTTAAATATTTATGTAAAATCGTTAAATTTAACTAACAAATATGACGAAAAAGTCTTAGTTGGCTAACAGCCCCTACGTGGATAATGACATTTGTATCTGAGACTCATCAGAAGTTAAAATTGGAAGGAAAGATGCATCCTAATCACGCACGTGGGTCACGTGAGGAGGAAGGAGGCAAAAGGAACAAATTTGGCCATTCAGAACTTTGAAGACAAAACAGAGAAAGAGAGGGAGAGAAAACACGGTGTGATTCTTCAAAATTGTAGGTGCGATCCTTCAAAACGAGTGTTGTTACAATGACAAAAAAAACTTGTAAAAATTAGTTTACAAAATGATGCGATATAGTGTAATTAGTGCATGCATGGGTGACCCTAGTGATAGTAACCAACAACAACAAGTCACATCATTTTATAAAGAACTTTTTGTAAGATTCTTTTATTATCAAAGTATTATTGCTCATGATATTATTGGTTTGGGAAAAATAGAGAAATACATAAATACCCTTTATTTTCACTTCCTTTGAACACTTGTAAAAACTTAAAATAAAGCATTTTATTTTATAACGAAGTGCAAATTCTAAAACAGTCAAATTCTAAACATTTACATCATGGTTTAGATGGGATTAAATCCACTAAAATTCCATTTCTCTAAGTCTTTAAGTTCATATCAATGGATTAATCAACAATCTCTGTCAGTCAAAGCTTATATATGCAGTTTTACTACTTAACTTTGTCGGTCAAGAAATTTCAATATTAGTAGTTGTAAGACCCTAACTTTTATGAATAAAGAATAATTTTCTCAAAATATATTTTTGAATATTATGGTGTGGATTTGATATAATGTTATAGTTGTGGGTAATATTTACAAATTTTGCAAAGTAATCAAGTGGTTATATAATATTCGATTGTCGGGGAATATTCGTTTTAACAGGAATATTAAATGCACATAATGACAATCATTAGTGAACCCCACAATGTAAGTATTGTCGTAGTTAGAAAACTAATTGAATTATCTTTTATAAAAATAATAAATGAAAGTTTGAATTGTTAAAACTGTTGAACTACCCGGTAGTAAAAGTACAGTAATACGCATGGTTACTATGGTATTGATTATTGATGCTTACGTGAGAAGTCACTCAGTTATACTCAATTATTGCTACAGTAATTGCTGTATCATATCTCTTATTATTGATTCAATTATTGTCACAGTATCACATGCATAATATATTATTATTAAATCAATAATTGAGACGACAAAGTTATTCATATTATTATTTGCAATATTGACAATGTCTAAAAGTTTTGTCAAGGAGAGGTTTGGTCACCTAATCAATTGCGCCAATAAGGAGAAATCCTTATCGGAAGCCTCTCTTCCTAAGAACGACCTGATTGTTAAATATTGTGAGTTATAATATTAATGATGAATAAATTCGTGTTGATTAAAGATGAAATTGATAGTTCCATTGTGTTGGAATTTTTAGTGTAAGTGAAAATCGACATTTATTTCGATAATAATTGATGTCCTGGAGGTTATATTGACCAATGGGTAATTAATCAATAAATCATAATTAATTGCTATTAATTCACATGCTTATAACTATGTGTTCACATGTGTACTATTGATTTACATGATTTACTATTAGGAGAGAGGTGCAAGATTGATAATACTTGCATGACTAAATTAAAAATGGAGGTATAGTTGAAGGTATTATATTGTAATTAGTTTTTTTCACATAATTATACTATTGAGTCACATGAATGAACTATTAATTCACATGAAAAAACAGTTTTTTTATTTTAAAAATTATTTAACACTCTTATAGCTACAATTATTTTCTCAATATCCTAATTAATATTTATCCATTTGAAAGTTTTTGAACATCTTTCCCATGCCTAATACTTCATCTGTTTTAAAATATAAGATTATTACTAACTTTTCAAAGCCAACTTTAGATATTTTCAAATTGAAATAGATTCCCTTAAATACAATCAATGCAATGATGAATATTGTAAAACTATTTCTAAAATATTACTCATTGTAAGATTTTATTGTTTCATAATTTTAAATGAATTACCTCAATTTGAAATTTGGAAATATTTTAATTTAACTTTCTAAAGTCAACAATAATAATGTAACTTGGTACAGAAATTAAAAATATTTAACTAACAAAGCTCTTCTTCACCTCTATATATCAACATGTGTTGGCAGCTCCTCTAACTTGCTCATATATAGTTACTGCTTCTCCCATCACTTGTTCTAGAGACTTGATTCTCGTTTTATCAGATGGGTGATAGGATTCAATGTATCTTCTTAAATAATCTATTAATTTTTTCATATAGTACGTTACTCCTCTTCTTCTTTGTTGAAATACCTTATGACCATCATTATCTCTTGTCATCCTCTCCATTAGTACAGGAAATGAACTAGGGTCATAACCAGCCTAAGCCATTAGCATTAGTCCAATGTAATCTGCTACCAATTCTTCTCTGCAAATAACAACAAGAACAAGAACAACAACAACAACAACAACAACAACAATAATAATTTAGATTTCTTTCTAGTCTTTAATTTCAGTATTAATAGTCTATATATATATATAAATATATATATACTACAAAAGATTTACTAAAGTGTTTTTATTTTTCGCTTAAACCCGTTCAGTTTTTAATGCAAACCTTTAGTAGGAAAAGTGATCAACTTTTTTGTCTATTTTTTTTCTTTTTCGTTCCTTAAAAAACTCACAAAAAAGAAAAATAGATAGAAAATTTAATTTTTTAACTGATTTCTTTTCTTTTCTTTCTGTTTTAAAACTTAAAAACACTATGAAAAAAGTATAATTTACTATTGTTTCTTGCATAGAACCTCCATTACTAAATCCTTAGTTAATAGTAATGCTTCGTTTGTGTATGTAAAATCTATTAGTTATACTAAAACGCAGTTAACATGACCACATCATGATCGTATTATTGATTGAGTACTATCTTATTTTTATAATTTTTATGTACATTAATTTTTCTCATGTGCGAAAGACTTATAATACTTACGTTGTAATTAAACAATTACATAATTAATATTTAATTATTTATAGGTACTATAATCAATCAATTTTAATTTAAAAATACCATCTTAAAAAAAATATTACAGTCTCAGATTATCAAACAAGAATATTACATATATGATTGTTGTCAATTTCTATTCAACATGTCCCATTTCTTTTTTATATATATAATTTTAATTTCCTTTTCCCAATTCAATTTTAGCTGCCGAAACACAGCTGATAGGGTTTAGTTGGATGCCCCTTGCAGTGGAACTGGGGTAAGTGATCTGGTTTGATATATGCTCTTCTTTGGCTTCAGTTTGTTATTTTCTCTCTTTTTTCAATCTGACAAATTTAATACAATTTACAGGTTATATCGAAAGATGAATCTGTCAAAACCTCTAAAAGTCTTAAAGATATACAGACTTGCGCTCATCTGCAGAATGTACGTACTATCTTATGATGAAGTGATTCTCAAAGAATCTAAGGCATATTGGATGGTGGTGTTTATAGTTTTACAAAAATAAACAGTTTGAATCTTTGATTTGCTACTTGTGTTTGAGATTTTGATATTGTTCATTCAAGGAGTTTAACCTTTTAAGTTCACTTAGATGAGTACAGGCTGCATTTAAGTTAGAGAGAAGTCAAATTGAAGCAGGTTTCGAGATAAGGACAGTTGCAGAAATCAAGAACTTCACATATATGTACTTTTAGATGTTGGAGCTCTTGAGATTTTTTGAAGAGAGTTTTCTGCATAGTCTACAAAGAGACTAAAAGAAGTCAGAAGAATTTATTATGCAATAGGATTCTCACCGTTGTCCTTTTGTTCTTTCCGGATCATATGTTGCTCTTCATGTATAGTATAATAAGTTGCCATATATGATTTTTTAAGAGGGGGAGGGAGGTTACAACCCCTTCAAATTGCCTTCAAACATAAGACCCATTGTACAACTCTTTCTGACCTCTGGGAATCTTTGTTGTTCACGGAGAATGGCTTCATAAAGTTTGTTTGTTGAATATTAGTTAGGAACATACTCGAGAGATTTTTTTGTTTTTTTATTTTCACAACTTATATTTCTTGGAGACTGTATTGATTTAATTTTCTGAAGGACCTGTTTGATTGGTAGAATTTGTTAGCTTTGAGTGAGGGCTGACTTCTGTTGATTAAAGTTCTAATTGGAGATGGTTTAATTACTCATAGCTTAATGGAAGATATTCTCTTTTTCCTCTGTAGGAGCTGATCCTTGCAGCAATCGACATGTGTGATGCAAATTCAAAGTTGGGGGGTTTCGTAGTTTACTCTACATGTTCTATAATGATTCCTGAGGTTTGTTTGTGTCCATCTTTTAGATTTTCAGTAATTCCCTTGCATCTTTTCTACTTAAAGTTGCATTTTGCAGAATGAAGCTGTAATAGACTATGCGCTCAAGAAGAGAGATGTAAAACTTGTGCCATGTGGACTTGACTTTGGGCGTCCAGGGTATTGTTAAATTTAAATGTTTGAAGTTTCTGACCAACATTGTATTTTTACGAGTACTAATAGTCTAATACTACTCAATACCAGGTTTATTCGATACAGGGAGGAACGATTTCATACATCTTTAGAAAAGACGAGGCGTTTCTATCCCCATGTTCACAACATGGATGGATTCTTTGTTGCAAAGGTATATTTTCATTTTTGTGGCGAGGTTCTTCACTTGATTAGTATGCGTAATGCAGTTGAATTCTGTTAAGACATAATAGTCTGAGTTAAATAATATAATATTATTCGTGTGTGTTGGAGTCTGAATTAAATAAATATTGTTTGTGTATTGAAAAGATACGCAATTGCCAGATGAAATTTTGCATGTAAAATTTTCTCTGTGGATTGTGGAATATAGTCATGCTTCTCTCCAGCATAAAAAATAATCCCTAATTTCTCGCACCAAAAAGCATATACGCAAGAGGTTGCTTGGGGATAATACAGTTTTGCTTGAACTTCCTAATGCTTCAGTGGAATGTTAACTTGGGGGGGAGGTCTTAAACTGTTTGGATATTTGGCTCGCCATGCAGAAAAGAGGTGTGTTCAGTTGGGCCTTCTAATCATGACCAAGTAATCTGAGTAAATTTACTTTTTCCTGTCTTTCAGTTGAAGAAAATGAGCAATTCCAAGGTAGCTCCCTCTGAACCATCAGAAGAACCAATTGAAGAACCATCAGAAGAACCATTGGAAGACTTGGAGGAAGAGCCAATTGAAAGCATCAGCATAAAGTAAATCGTAAAAAAATTGAAGCAGCAGCACAAAAAAGATGAAAGCACTGTAAAAGAAATGGCGAGTTTGAAGAATGGTGTTCCTGAACATGGGATGACAGATAAAAAAAGGAAGCACAGTAAAAGCTTTTATAGAGAGAGAATCTCAAAAGAAAGGTACCCGGCTTTTTTTTCCATCTATAAGAACAAATGCATTTCAACGTTCATGTGATACAGAATTGCTTTGAACTTGACTAGCTATAGATCTATTGAAATGAATAAATCGTGTATTACCCCCTAATTATGGTGTATTTGCGAATGAGTTGGGCCCTAATATCGGTTTTCTCAAGTTTGGGAGATGTCCACTCCTAATAATTGTTTAAACGGCCATAGTGCGATCAAGTATATTGAAAGGCTTATATTTTTGACATTTGTGCAGAGAAGAGGAGACAAGCTATGAGGGTAAAATCAAAGGGTTAGCCTTTCGGTGAAAAGAAAGCTGCAAAGAAGGCTGAAAGGGTTGGATGAAAGTTAGTGAATTTGAGTAGTTACAAGTAATTAATGCTGCTAAGAGGAGGATCTTAGTTTGGATTCTATTTTTTCGGGTTGCTCTAGTTTTCCTGTATTAATTAACAAACGTATTGACTGATGCAGAAATGTTGTTATAGCTTGTACGATGTTTTACCAGAAAAGTTAAGGGGAAAAATTACTGTTAAATTGACTGCAGTTAATTGGTGTATTAAGTCCGACAGCACCAACTTTTTTACCATTGAAACTGAGGTTAATTCTACCTGAGAACCGAGTTGATGAGCTTCTGCAATGTGATCGAGCATAATCTGCAGAGAGATGTCCAGCTTAAGCTCAGTTGTCAATTGATTTGCAAAGCATTTTGAGTTCCAATTTGTTAGTTTTGTATTTTGTTGAACATTTAAAAACAATTTTGCTTGGTGGTTCAAGCTTTTGGTAGATATAAATCCTGGGTTAATGTTTTTATTTTGTATTAGTTTGTTAAATTCTCCTCAAGATGTATACTCTTTCTTTTTCTTGTTGAAATGGCCAGTTTTTAATTATATACTTGTTATAAAAAGATTACTAAAACTAAGAATAAAATGATTAGAGAAAAGAGACAATGATTAGAGAAAAGAGACATAAGAGACATGTCTCATAATATTTTCATATATCCCATTCATATATCCTTCATATCTCCATCATCATCTATTACAATGCTCATGTTCTTATTTATAGATACATGGACTTGGAAGTTTCAAAACTCAAAAGTCATGAGTTTAAAATTTAATAAACATGGGAGTTACTAAAATATCAAAGAGCATTACAATTAAATATAAATCTAGACATCCATAAATATATATAGTCATGATTTTATAACACTCCCCCTTGGATGTCTATTGGATATCCATACGCATAGAAAGTTGTCTCATTAAAAACCTTACCAGGAAAAACCCAATGGGAAAAAAAAAAACTTGGTTAAGGGAAAAAGAGTGCAGCGCGTATTAGCTCCCCCTCATGAATGTATCTTTAAGTCCTCCAACTGTTGCATTCCAATATCGCGACACAATCCTTCAAACATTGTAGTTGGTAATGTTATGCTGAACAAATCTGCTAGATTATCTCTTGATCAAATTTGTTGAACATCAATGTCACCACACTTATCAAGGTCATGTGTGGAAAAGAATTTTGGTGAGATATGTTTTTTTCTATCTCCTTTGATGTATCCTCCATTTAATTGAGCTATACGTACAACATTGTCTTCATACAGAATGAATGGAGTCCTTTTATAGCAATTTTCTAAGAATATGCCTCGTTAAAAACCTTACCAAATAAAAACCCAGTGGGGAAAAAAATTTGGCTAAGGAAAAGAGTACAATATTCTTGTATAACTTCTAGTGCCATGAGATTGCCTCATTAAAACCTTGCAAAGGAAAACCCAGTGGGAAAAAAACCTTAGCGAAGGAAAAAGAGTACAATCAGCACATATCCATTTTACTCCCCTTCATAAGTACATAGAATTTCTATTGTTTATGGTAAAAATATCATTAAGTCGAAGCATGCCAATATTGTGCACCATCTTTTTCAAAATCATAGTTGGTAATGACTTAATGAATCTATCAACCAAATTATCACATGATCATATATGCTTGATATCAATATCGCCATTCTTCTGGAGCTCAAAATAATTTTGGAGCAATATGCTTGGTTCTATCACCCTTTGGATAAAATAATCCCAAATCAATAGTCTCACGAAGATAATGTAAAATATGTTTGATTTCATTTCAATGTCTTCGATTTGGTGCATAACTATACATTGCTAGTATGTTAACTGCAAATGCTATATCAAGTCTTGTGAAATTTGCAAGATACATCAAAATATCAATTGCACTAAGATATGGTACTTCAGGACCTAATATATGGTACTTCAGGACCAAGAGTTTCTTTAATATTTTCTTGTGGTCAAAACGGATCTTTCTTGATATCAAGTGACCAACCCATCATTGGAGTACTCAAAGGATTAACATTATCCATGTAAAGTTACTTCAGGACTTTTTATGTGTATGTTGATTGATGAACAAGAATTCCATAGCTCAATTTGTAGGCCAAGACAAAAATTTGTCTTACTAATGTCTTTCATCTCAAATTTGTTGTTTTTGTCAACTCTTCTGTAGCAAGATTTTTCATCAATAAATACAGTAATAATAGCAAATCCATAGTATGATTTTTTGATAAAAATGCATGCACAAATTGAATTATTCTTAAATCCTTCTTTCAAAAGATATCTACTCAGGCGATTATACCACAATATGCATCTGGATTGCTTTAACACATATAAAGATCTTTGTAACTTAATAAAATACATACTTTGAGATGTAGAATTATATGCTTCAGGCATTTTATATCCTTCAGGGATTTTCATATATATATGATCATTATCTAATGATCCATATAGATATGTTGTAACAACATTCATTAATTGCATAACCAAATTTTCTTTTGCTACCAAGCTAATTAAAAATCTAAATATAATTGCGTCCATTACAGGAGCATATATTTCTCTATAATTAATACCAGGTCTCTGCGAGAAACCTTGTGTTACAAGTCGCGCTTTGTATCATATAATTCCAATTTTCTTATTTCATACAAATACCCATTTGTATCCAATGTACCATTACACCTTGTGTGTTTGGACTCACAGTCCAAAAACTTCACGTTTACTTTATGAATTTAGTTCTACTTGAATCGCCTCTTTCCACTTTGGCCAAATATTTTTACATTCATCAACAATTTGTGGTTCATATTCATGATCATTACTTCTGGTAATATCAAGAACAACTTTATATAAAAATATGTTGTTTATAATAATTTTATTTCTATCCAATATATTCGTCTCTTGTATATACATAATGTATCGAGATCTCTTTATTTTCAGGTGCCTGGTCCTCTTCAGGGGATAACTCTTCAAGAGTTTTATTTACAAGAGATTTTTGTTCATAAGTTTTGGATAGATTGATAAATTTTGTAGCTTTGTTTCATGGGTATAGCCTCTTTATAGTCGCAACTTATTTTTCTTGTACTTTCTTCTTCCGGGAAATTCTATCTTTAACAATCGATCATTCTTTCATGTTTTGATTTGTGACTTTGATTCAATTTGTTCTTTGCATTAATTGATTATCCTACATGGACATCAATCTCTCGCTAGAGTATTAGCGGCCTAGAATGTGAGATATCACTATTTTCTTATTATCGGTGAATAATTCGGGTAATTGACTTGCAATTCATTGCAAATGAATTATCCTTTGAACTTCTAGTTCATATTGATTTGTATAAGGATCAAGATTAAATAACTTTGAAATATTTCAATTAATCTCCCGTCGTGCTTCAGGCAATGATCTCACGTCGTGCTTCAGGCAACGACTTTTCTCCCCCTAATGGTGGGAAGACTATTAAAATAACAATCCTCAAAATATACCTTAAAAATATCACTCTAAATTCTTTCTTAGAAGATGAACACCAAATAACAATAATTAAATGTGATAATTTGGTAATTAATTTTCTTTGATATAATCAACAGGTAAAGGAATCTTCTGGTTCTTTAAAGGATGTTCATGGGAGTTTTCAATAATTCAATGCAACATTATTGATCCTAGATGATCATGCCAAATCATAAAAACATTTGGATCCAAACACTTCTGGTGTATTGCACACTTCTGGTGTATTACAACATTTGTTTCAACTATTCTCATTTTAGTAAAATATAACCCAGAAGAGAAAATATACAATTTTTCTAATATGAGCTTCTGGCCCGATACTATTCAAGTAATATAAAGAAATTCTTCACTGCCTTCAATAAAATAGCATGCTCCCAAACAGAGACAGGAAGTTTTGTTCTCATGAGCAATGGTCTTGCAATTAACTGGAGGTGTTTAATAAATGATTCAGCAAGACCATTCTGAGTATGAACATGGGCAACAGGATGTTCATTATTTATCCCAAGTGACATGCAATAATCATTAAATGTTTGGGATGTTAATTCACCAGCATTATCAAGACAAATAGTCTTGATTGTATGATCCGAAAATTGTGCTCGTAATTTAATAATTTGAGCAAATAATCTCGCAAATGCCAGGTTGCGAGTTGATAATAAGCACACATGTGACTATCTTGTAGATGCATCTATTAAAACCATAAAATATTTAAATGGTCCACTTGGTGGATGAATAGGCCCACAAATATCTCCTTGAATACGTTCTAGAAACTTTGGGGATTCAGCCCCAATTTTAGCTGGTGATGGTCTAATGATCAATTTACCTTGAGAACAAGCAGCACATGAGAATTCCTTAAATTGAAGAATCTTTTGGTTCTTCAATGGATGACCATTATAACGTATATCTTTAAAGCTGAGCAAATTTCTTGTTTGCCTCAGAAGAATATAAAGAATCATCAATACAAAGTTTTGTGCTCTTTGACAACATTATAATCACTCTTCCAGAGACTTTAATTAAGTTTGATGAGCTTCTGGCCCATACAACTTCATATATGAAAAACATAAATTTAACTTTATTACTTGAAACATAAATAAAACATATAATAAAAATACTTATTAAAATGTCATAATATAATGAAATAAAAATAATTAATTGGTATGAACATCTCTATCAACATATCATCAAAGAAACCAAAGATATCAAAATTAGTTATATCCACTCCATTTGAAAAGTCAAAATAATTCATGGGATCTTCGGGATCATTATGAACAATAAACTTTATTTCAATTCCATTTCCGTTTCTTTTATGGAGTCTTGGTACAAATCTATATATCAAATGTTTAGGAGTACGACAAGTACATTCTTTTTTTATATTGATTGTTCCTTTCACGTCTACTACCACAACCACAATCATAATTTCCTCTATGATTATCAAATGAGGTTCCATTCACTTCAGGGAATGTAATAGAATCAGTCGAACGAGATTGTTGGTTTTTCAACAAAAACTCATTATTTTGTACAGCTATTAGAAGACATAATATCACTTCTGGGAACATAGTTTCCTTTATCGCTTCAGGGAATATTTTGTAAACTTACGTTTTCGATATTGCTACTGCAGGAGCATATTCGAGGCATGAAATATAATAAATATTTTCTCTAACATGTCTTCATCAGTGTTTTTCACTCAACACTTTTAAAATCTTGCAACTTCAGGTGCAACCAATTACAATGAGCTTTTAAAATCTTTCCTTTAAATCATTTCATAAGACAAGTGAGTCTTTTACAGTAATGTACTCAACTTTTAATTTTTCATGGAGATGATAGCGAATAAAAATCATTAATTTTGCATGATCCTACAGGGATGCATGATTGTCAACTATAATTGTATCTCCAAGGTTCTTTGCCTTTATATGAATCTCATCAAGATTCCATTACAAATAATTCTTGCTCGATATAAATCAAGAGCAACAAATTCAAATTTATAAGATTTAAATATTAAATAACTAAACATATTCCCACATCAAATTAAATAATTATATATGTTCAGATTTAATTGTAATGAAACAATTTATAGAAATGCAGTAAAACACGAAATTAAATTTGTCCACTAAAGATAACAAACCAATACTACTAAGCGTATTTGTTATTGTAACTTCATACAAAAATTTATCAAAAGGTCATTAGAAATATATCAAATATGCTACCATGCATGCCAAAAGGAAATATATCAAAAATCATTAGAAATATATCAAAAGATTGTTTTAGTACGAGAACTAAAAAGAACTAAAACATCATGTATTCTATCGGATCCCTTTTGATTTATTTAAATTAAAAGAAATGCAAAATTACAATACACTTTTATAAAAATAAACACTGCACAATAATTGAGTTTAGATATTACGCCGTATAACAACAAAATAATTTGAGGGTGGTCTGATGATGACTTACATATGAGTATGACAGTCATTAGCATACTAGAACCAAGAACAACAAACTCTAATAATAGATTATGAATGGAATAACAAAAATTTGCGTATCCATATATATATATATATATATAATAGATAAATATACATTCTCCTTAAAATCAAATATGATTATCTTCAAGACGAATGTGAGAAGCAATTCGTGCTGATAACATGTTATAAAAAGATTACTAAAACTAAGAATAAAATGATTAGAGAAAAGAGACAATGATTAGAGAAAAGAGACATAAGAGACATGTCTCATAATATTTTCATATATCCCATTCATATATCTTTCATATCTCCATCATCATCTATTACAATGCTCATGCTCTTATTTATAGATACATGGACTTGGAAGTTTCAAAACTCAAAAGTCATGAGTTTAAAACTTAATAAACATGGGAGTTACTAAAATACCAAAGAGCATTACAATTAAATATAAATCTAGACATCCATAAATATATATAGTCATGATTTTATAACAATACTTAAATTTTTTTTACGTGGATATGTTTAAGTTCAATATAAGAAACTTCTTTTCAACCAACCTTCAAGATGAGAAGAGCCAGTGTTTCTGTCAAAAAATCTCAGTATATTATTTTCTAAATGTAATTATCTTAAAAGAGTTTATTTGAGGAAAGTTATATATATATATATATATATATATCTAATAAAATATAAATGATTTTGAATTTTCCGCTCACTCAATAAATCATCCTGGCTGTCCAAAGTTTGGAATAAATCCTACCGTCCATACATCTATCTAATAAAATATATCTATCTATCTATCTAATAAAATACAAATGTTTTTGAATTTCTCGCTCAATCAATAAATTATCTGGACCGTTTAAAATTTGAGATAAATCTCACTGTCCATACAGTGCCGGAGGCACGGAACCCAACTAGTATATATATATATAGCTTTCTATGCGGGTTTGAACCAGGCTATATCGACGTTTCTTGGTTATACAACGGTTTTGGCGACGGTTTTATTTGTCGCTAAATGTGGTCCGCATGCGGGCCACCCACATAGGAAGCTCTCTCTCTCTCTCTCCCTCTCTCTCTCTATATATATATATATACATCTGTGTATTACACAGTCGCCTATGACGACGGTTTTTTAGTCCTATGGCGATGGTTCACCTGTCGTCATAGACTAGAATAGTTGTAGCGATGGGTGAATTGTCGCTATAGTCCAAAAAAACAATCGCCATAGACGACTATGTACTACACAGCTGTGCATGTGCATATATTATATATATATATATATATATATGGGATTCCATCCACAGCAACCGGTTGTTGAGAGCAACCCATTTTGACACAGCCGCTACAACCTGTAGGGGCTTATAAAAAAAAAACTAAGTAACAAGCCGCTACAACCTCTAACGGCTGGGCCAAAATGGGTTGCTCTCAACAACTGATTGCTGTGAATGAAATCCCTATATATATATATATTAAAGTTGAAAGGCTGCTTCTTGTTGCATATTATCAATAATAATAACAAGGGGACTTTTTTTATCTAACCATCAAGTATAAGGACCCAAAAAGGGAGTGGAAAATTAATTAATACCTTACAAATGTTTTCAGTGTACAAATCATAATACAGTAGAACCTCTATAAATTAATACGATTAGGATTGAAAATTTTTATTCATTTAGAGAGTTATTACTTAATTGATAAATTAATAATTTATTAATTTAAAGAGTGTTTTTCTATTCGGTGAACATAAATTTAATTACATTAAAATTATTGTATTTTATTGATATTTATATCATACTTTTTTTGATACAATGTATCATACTTATTAAATTAATGTAATAATAGAATTCATTGTAAGTGATATTAATTATGTTTAATAATTAAATAATGTTCATTGTATCCACTTTTCAAATTACATTCACATTTTGGACCTTAATGAGAAAAATTAAGGATGAAGTTCAATTAGATTTGAATTTCAAGACAAAACAAACGAGAATAAAATCATATTTTAAAAGATTACCATAGATATATTTGTAATTTAAAAGAATTATTAATTTATGATTTTGATGGGACCATATATTTATATAAGGGTCTTTTTAAAAATTATTATTTTATCAAAATTATTAATTTATCCCATTAGACCAAGTCGGGACAGGAAAAAAATATTATTTTAGAGAGATTATTAATTTTTGAGTATTAATTTATAAAGGTTCTACTGTATATTGTATTTAGGGCTAATGACAAAACTATCCCCCCAAGTATGGACGAAAATCAATTTGATACTCAAAGTTTGGGAATATGCAATCAATACCTCTAAGTATTTTAAAACAACAAAAGTGTCCCTTTTGGCCGGAAAAACCAATTTTCCGCGGGAAATTGCCACGTGTCAGAGAGAGAAAAGTAATTTTTTTTTAATATTTTTATTATTTATTACTCTCTCCGCTCCCTTCTCTCTTTCTCTCTCCTCCTTTTCTTTCTCTCTGCTCTCACCTCTCTCTTCTTTTCTTTTTTTCTTTTTTTCTTTTTTTTTCTAAATTGCCTCTCTCTCTCTCTCTCTCTCTCTCTCTCTCTCTCTCTCTCTTCCTTGATTCTCTTTCCATTTTTTCCCTCCATTTACTTAATTAATTGGTATTCTAATATTTTATTTTAAATTGTAATAATTTTTTGGAGTTTATATACTTGTATAAAATCATAATACATGTATGCATACATTTAAAATGTATAATACATAAAAAAAACATCAATGGTAAGTTACTATTAATATTAAAAAAATATTAAAGAAAGTTAAATTTTGGTGGTGATCAGTGGTGAAGCTACGTGGGAATTGTGGGGTCAATTGATGTGACTCCCTCAAAATAGGTATACACAACATCCATTCTGAGTCGTCAAATACATGGTACAGAAAGAAATTTATAACTTCAATAATAAAATTATCGTGCAAAATACGACAACACATACTGTGAGTTTCAATACAAATATTGTCTTCTAGACAATATCCACACTCAAATAAGTCCTCATTACAATTATGCATACTCTATTTTACAGAAATAGTGAGAACTGCTAAAATAACTTTCTAGAACCATAACTCCATACCCCGACTAGATTCTGCTATGTTCTCACATCTTGAGAAGAAAAATGGATCAAAAAGACAAAGGGTGAGCTCAACTAGCCCAGTAAAGAATATTATGAGTAAGATAATATACAACAAATTATCATTAGTATTCAACAGGAAAAAATCTGATAGAATATAATAGACAACAAGTTTTAGATCAACAAATGCGTGAAACAACAATCCATTGTAGAGTCACGTAGAGAATGAATTCTACTATCTTCTAAGATTTAAAAGTCCATCACCAATATTTTATTCCTGTAACATCAATCAATATACATCTTTAATCAAATATTCATCTTTGCACTACAGGCCAAAGATATTCATTTGTATCACCAGTTGATCATGTTTATCTCAACATCTGTTCATCTTTGCACTACGGGCCAAAGATATTCATCAGTTAATCATTCATCTTTGCACTACAAGTTAAAGATATTCAGTAACATCATCATCTAAGATTGAGGATGATGAAAAATATTTTAAAGAAAACGAATCCAGTGAGCCAGAAGGACAAATATTAGGAATTCGTATTACAGTTTATCCAAGATCAATAATACTTCATAATAACCACTTGTGAAGCAGAATTCAAAAATAAAGATCAAAATATGGATACAATCAAAGTTTGTGAGATCCCAAAATTATGAAATGAAAGTATTTAATTTTCTTATAATTATTATTTTATTTAGTAAATGGTTAAATTGAGAAAATGTTAAAGTTAAGGGTGATATGTGAAATTTTTTCAAAGTAAACAAGTTGTCATAAAATAATCGGTGATAAAAGTATAATAATACGCGTGGTTGCATAGTAGCAAACGGTATTGATTATTGATGCTTACGTAAGAAGTCACTCTGTTATACTCAATTATTGCTATAGTGATTGCTGCAACATATCTCTCATATTATTGATTCAATTATTGTCACAGTATCATCTGTATAATATGTTATATTATTAAATCCATAATTGAGATGACAAAGTTATTCATATTATTATTTGCAATATTGAAAATGTCCAGAAGTTCTGTCAAGGAGAGGTTTGGTCACCTAATTGCGCGCCAATAAGGAGAAATCCTATTGGAAATCCCCCTCTTTCTTGGGAACGACCTGTTGTTAAATATTGTGCATTATAATATTAATGATGAATAAGTTCGGGTTGATTAAAGATGAAATTGATAGTTCCATTGTGTGGAAATTATTAGTGTTAGTGAAAATCGACATTTATTTCGATAATAATTGATGTCTGGAGGTTATATTGACCAATCAGGTAATTAACCGGATAAATGAGCAATTAATTACTATTAATTCACATGCTTATAACTATGTGTTCACATGTGTGTACTATTGATTCACATGATTTACTATTAGGGGAGTTGGTGCAAGATTGATAATACTTGCATTACTAAGTTAAAAATGGAGGTATAGATGGAGGTACTATACTGTAATTCGTATTTTCACATGTCTAGAACTATTGATTCACATGATTTACTATTAGGGGAGGTGGTGCAAGTTTTATAATACTTGCAAAACTAAATTAAAAAGGAAGAAAAAGAGGAAGGTATTATACTGTAATATTTTGAGCCCCAAAATGTGCAATTATTAAAACTATATTTTCCTATAAATAGAAGCTCATTCCTTCATTATTTTTCACCAATTCACTAAAGCTATAGAGCAATTCTCATAGAGAAATTATAGAGAGAGAAGCTATAGAGAGAAAGAAGAAGTGAAGTCTGCTACTTCACTATTCTAGTATCCAGTCTTCTTCCGAGGTAAGGGATATTATTATTATAGTAAGGGGTATTATTCTTTCGTATTCATGAAGAGAGTTATTTTCTTTCAATACTCGTAAGGGTTGTTATTACATTCTTTATTATTATGTTGGAATAACCTGTCTATGCGAAGTATCGCATACATGGTAAAATTCTTCGTTATTCCATTCTTTATTATTACATTGAAATAACTTTATGCAATGCGATCTATCACACGCATGGTGAATTTCATTGTTATTCCATTCTTTATTATTACATTTGTTGAATATATCACATGCATGCGGATTACGCATGACACGGTTCCGTTCTTTATTATTTTGTTGGAATATCACATGCATGCGGATTACGCATTTGATTCGGGTTCCATTATTTATTATTACATTGGAATAACTCGATTGTATGCGGTATATCGCATGCACGGTGAATTCTTTTGTTATTCCATTCTTTATTATTCTGTTGGAATAACTTTGTCTCACGCGGACTACCACATGCATGATGAATTCTTCTATTATTCCATTCTTTATTATTCATTGGAATAACTGCATACATGTGGATTACTGCAGATGCATGGTGAATGATCCTTGAATTCATTCTTTATTAAATTGTGGAAATGATGCATCTACGTGGATTATCGCATGGCGGGTGAAAATTCATTTGCGATTTCAGATATTCTATTATACTAGTCTCGAGATATCATTTCTTTTTGTACTCGTCATGGAATATCATTTTCTTTGGTATTTTTTTACGAGTTACTATTCACGGGTTATTATTCACCGGTTACATTATTCACTCTAGTATTATCCACTCGGGTATTCGGGGCACTTTTCGTGCCGAAGTACTATTCACGAGTTACTATTCACGGGTTACTATTCACCCAATTACTATTCACTCTAGTATCATTTACTCGGGTATTCGGGACACTTTTCGTGTCAGGGTACTATTCACGAGTCTTATTCTCAAGTACTTTTCACAGGTACAATTTATCAGAAAAATATATTTCTTTTTCATTCAAATTATTTTGGTACATGAATATTATTCTTGAATTTTACTCCCACAGCAAAGATCATGTTGACAATTTGGATATTTTTAAACTCTGGATAAATTTAAAGTCTTTAATATTTATCCTTAATTTCGTTTGATTAATGCTTATATCATTGTCATCATCCTCATGCTTATATTGTGATGAAAGTCATCTGTGGCTTACATGCATAGATGGACTGTTGATTATTGGTTTTACAGTTGTATATCTTTGGCTTATGCACAAAGATGAACTGTTGATTGATAGCTTTGGCACGTAGTGCAAAGATGGACAGGTGTATGACATGATCATGACCACTGGTGATACTAACGAATATCCTTGGCCCGTAGTGCATGGATAATTCAATAACGTGATTGGCAGGATCATGACCATTAGTTAACAGTTGTATATCTTTGGCCGTAGAGCACTGACAGATAATTGATTGGTATAATCATGATCATTGATTTTATAGTTGAATATCTTTGGCCTATAGTGCAAAGATAGACAATTGATTGGTATGATCATTGATATTATATTTGTATATCTTTAGCCTTTGGGGTAAGGATATTGAGTAAACGTTCTATTAAGCCTTTGTGGCAAGGAGAAACTGTTGATTTACATGATTATAAATATGAATTGTGAATTTAACTATAACCTTTGGTGGTTCAGGAAAAGACAGGTGATGAGAGTTCTCTGTGTCTTGGGTACAACAAAGAACAGTTGATGAGTATTACAGGAATTAAATATTAACGATGGACTTTTAATTTGGAGGAGATAGTAGACATTATGTTCTACTTGACTCTTCTAATGGATTGTTTATTCTGCTGCAACTATGGTTGAAAAGTTTTATTATCTACCATATGTTCTAAATCTCTGATTTATTCTGATGAAGGCTGTTGATAAATTAATTATCTTAGCCATGATATTCTTTACTGGGCTAGTTGTGCTCACCCTTTTTGCTTCACAATTCCTTTCAGGTAATAAGAGTGTTGCTGGGTTGAGCAAGGATAATAGGGGAATAGAACAGTGGTCTATAGCTGTTGAGGTTATCCCTAAATAGTATAGAAATAATTTTATTGAGAACTTTAGATAAGTGTGTCGTATTGTATACGTCATTTGATATTTAATTTTGGTGAACTGAATAGGGTGAGGTGAACCCAACTTTGGAAGGGTGTTTTTCCACTATCATACAAGATGTCTAATGACATACAACCTCGTGTTATCATAAGACAGGGTTGTGCACATCCACTTGCTGAGTATATCTATGAGCACTACCTATATGATCTTGGAGTTTGGTTGAAATATAATTTTCAATTGCAGACAGTGGAGATAGTTATATGTCAAGAGAAGACTCACCATTGGAAAGAATATGATAGTAATCTTCTCGTTTTTCTTTGGGGTCTATTGGGTCAACCAAGGATAATTTTGTGGACATATGATATCTATCATAACCTAGACGCATGGCCTCCCATATACGAAGGTTTCCTTGAGCACTTTCCAAAGATTTTAATTTTTAAAATAGTTTTTGACTGTACTTTTATGTAAAGTACCATTGTAAGGTTGTGGTCGAGGCACCATGAAAGTTACATATATTTGTATTAAAAATCACAGTTTAACTGTGGTCATATTCTTCACGACAGTTCAACAGTTGTATAAATGAAGTTTGTATTTGATTTTTATAGTATGATATCTGGAGACTCAGAATGGGTCATGTGGACCTATTTTGGGGGCGTCACAAATGGTATCAGTGCTTAGGGATATGGTCATTTGGCGGAGATATGAGTCTAGAACTAGGAGGGAGGAGAGTAATATAACATACTCGCTAGTGTGTGACTTACCTAAGCTAAAATTGTTTACTTGATAAGTTAAAAATTTGTGATATGTCAATTAACCTTTGTTTTGAAGATATATTCTAGAATGATATCTGAAATATAGAAGATAAGCAATGGGAAAATCATGATACGGAGGATATAACCGGGAAGGTACAATCCGAAAAGAAAGCAATGTATTCTCATCTCTTCGAATACCAGGTGTTGGTTATATATTTTATGATTTTAATGATGACAATATTATTGGGTTTATGAATTTGATTTAAATTGTTTGGGCTGATTTAAATTTATTATATGTTGATTTCTTGTTGGCCCAAGATTGGAATTATGGTCCAATAGTATATTCCTTCTATATTTAAGTTTGCATGTTGCATGTTAATGAAAAGATCTTTAATATAATTTAGTAATGATAAGGAACCTTTTATCTAGTGATTGGTTAGTAACAAACTTTATCAAATATCTCCTTGTTCCTTTATTTAAGGTGTTTTAGTTTGACTTGAAAATATATCCTTGATTTACCAAATCTGTAAGACCCCAACTTTTATGAATAAAGATGATTTTTCTATAAGTATCATTTTTGAATTCTACAAAGTGTTATAGTTGTGGGTAGTATTTATAAATTCTACAAAGTATGCAAGTTGTTATATTATATTCGATTGGTAGGAGAATATTCATTTTAGTAGGGAATATTCGTACAATGGCACAATCATTGGTGGACCCCGCAACAGAATTATTGTCGGATTGAGAAAATGACAAAAATATTTTTATGAAAATAACGGCGGAAGTTTTACCGTTAATGTGAGACTCCGAATTTTATGAAATAAAAGTATTCAATTTTTCTATTTTGGTAAATAGTTAAATTGATAAAAGTTTAAAGTTAAGGGTGAAATGTGAATTTTTTTCAAAGTTATTCATATTAATAAATTGTAATATTTACAATGTTTAGAAGTTCTGTCAAGGAGAGGTTTGGTCATCTAATTGCGCGCCAATAGAGAGAAATCATTATCAGAAAGCCCCATCTTTTCTGGGAATGACCTGGTTGATAAATATTGTGAGTTATGATATTAATGATGAATGTTATTAAAAAACAAAGTTGTGTTCGGAGTTGAATTTGGAGACGCGGACGTGATATTTGAGTCCGGAGCGATGAAATTAGTAAAAATAGACTATAAACACAAAATTTTCGGGGTTGGCTTTTTGGTCAAAAAGTTAACAGTTGACTTTTTAAGGAAAAGTCAAACTTCGAAATTTCAAAATTTATATTGTTGATAAAAATAGTTCTATTGTGTTGGAATTATTAGTGTTAATGAAAATTGATATTTATTTCGATAAAAATTGATGTCTGGAGGTTATATTGACCAGTCGGGTAATTAACCGGATAATTGAGCAATTGATTGCTATTAATTCACATGATTATAACTATTTGTTCACATGTGTGTACTATTGATTCACATTCTTGCTACTATTAGGAGAGTTGGTGCAAGATTGATAATACTTGAATGACTAAGTTAAAAATGGAGGTATAGATGGAGGTACTATACTGTAATTCGTATTTTCTCATGTCTAGAACTATTGAGTCACATGATTTACTATTAAGTCACATGATTTACTATTAGGGGAGGTGGTGCAAGTTTGATAATACTTGCAGGACTAAATTAAAAAGGAAGAAAAAGAGGAAGGTATTATACTGTAATATTTCGAGCCCCAAAACGTGCAATTATCGAAACAATGTTTTCCTATAAATAGAAGCTCATTCTTCTTCATTTCTCACCAATTCACAAAAGCTATAGAGCAATTATTATAGAGAAATTTTAGAGGGAGAAGCTATAGAGAGAAAGAAGAAGAGAAGTCTACTACCTCACTACTCCTATATCCAATTTCTTTCTAAGGCAAGGGATATTATTTGTTGTACTCGTAAGGGATGTTATTCTTTCGTATTCATGAAGAGAACTTCTGTTATTCCATTATTTATTATTATGTTGGAATAACCTGTTTATGCGAAGTACCGCATACATGGTGAAATTCTTCTATTATTCCGTTCTTTATTATTCTGTCGGAATATCCTGTCGGTGCGTATTACACCTGACCTGGTTCCATTAATTATTTTGTTGGAATAACCTGTTTGTGCGGTCTATCGTATGCATGGTGATTTCTATTGTTATTCCATTCTTTATTATTCTGTTAGAATATCCTGTCTGCATGCATTTTCTGTGGGACACGGTCATTTTTATTATTTTGTTGGAATATCACATGCATGCGTTTTACGCTTGGGACTGGTTAAAATCTTTATTATTACGTTGGGAATAACTCATCATGAGTCTCTATCGCATGCATGGTGAATCCTTCTGTTATTTCATTCTTTATTATTCTGTTGGAATAACCTGACTATGCGGATTACCACATGTATGGTGAATGATCCTTTGTATTTCATTCCTTATTAAATTATGGAAATAATCTGTTTACGTGGATTATGATGAAAGTCATAATAAAAGCATTGGACTAATGAAAATCATGGTATATGTGGTATTAGTAAGTGTTATGATGAGTTATGTTAGTTATTATGTGAAAACATGAAAGTTTCTTAAAAATCACAAAGGCTGAAAAATTAGATTTTGGTGAAAATAGAACATGAAATTCAATTGACCATATCTCCTATTATATTTCGAATTTTTGAGTGAGGTCAAGTTCTAGTGTGACGCCCCCAAAATTAGGTATACGTCACCCATCTTGGGTCGCCACTTACATGGTACATAAGTTCAAATACAACTTACTAATATAAGCGTAGGTATGCAATCGACATAAGCTGTGAGTTTGAATACAAATATTGTCTACTAGATATTATACAAACTCAAAAGGAGTCCTCATTACAACTATTATCACACTATTTCACGCTGAATAGTGAGGACTACTAATGCTATCCTCTCGGACCATTACTTCGTTCCCCGACTCGTCGGCTATGTTCTCATTTCACGAAGAGAACGGTGAAAGAAAGGGTGAGCTCAACTAGCCCAAAGAAGAAATATTATGACTAAGATAATGCGAATAAATTATCATTAGCCTTCAACGATGTTAAAAGCGATAAAATACAATAGACAACCGGTTTAAGCTGCGGTGAATAAGCAATCCATTAAATGCAGTCAAGTAGAGAATAAAGTCTACTATCTTTTAGGTTTTAAAAGGTTTTATCAATTTTTATCGTGAGACTCGACAATAAATAAACCACCACATCTAATCATCCTACTACCACGGTCAAGGATTTTCATCAAGTTATCAATGGTCATTGACTATATCTTAGAATCACCCCCGGTCATAATCATACCAAAAACTATCCATCATTTGCATTACAGTGCCACCGAGGACTTTTGTCACATCATTTATATCAAGTCATGATTATATAGAATGATCTCTCGGTCATAATCATACTAAGTTCATCTATGCACGTAAGCCAAAGATAACATAATATAACATGAGGATGATGACAATGACATAATAATTCAATAAAACAAGTTCAAGAATTATTTAATCCATGAATTATTAACGCCCAAATTGTCAACATGATCATTGTTTCAGAGAGTAAAATTCAAGAATGATCGGAAGAATATTTCCATGAAAGATACTTAGATGAAACGCAAATATCAAGGATATTCTACTAATTTCATGGAGTATAGAAGTCAAAGTTTTAACCAATTTGGGTATAATAAAGAATGGAATAACAAAAGAAATCACCATGCATGCGATGCTTGCATAAAGTTATTCAACGTAATAATAATAACGGAACCGGTCGGGTGAAATTCACCGCAAGTGAGGATGTTCCAACAGAATAATAAAGATGGAACGGATCCGTGTAAAACACATGAGATAGGATATTCCAACGAGAATGATAAAAGGCGGAACCGTGTCGGTGTAAAACACGCGAGACGAGGATGTTCCAACAGAATAATAAAAAAGCGGAACCGGTCCGGTGTAAAACACACGCATGGATGTTCAAACAGAATAATAGAAGAATGTCACCAAGTATAGGTAAAATGGCGTATACACTGAGTTATTCAATGTAATAATAAGCAATGGAATAACATAAGGATTTCACCAAGTATAGGGTATGCTGGCGTATCTGAGGTTATGTATAGGGTATGCCACTTTTACGAGTTATTCAACAGAATAATAATGAATGGAATAATGAAGTTCTCTTCAAGAAGAAGAATAACACCCCCTACAAGTAAAAGAACTGAATATAGAAGTAGTGAAGTAGCGAGAATACTCTTCTTCTTTCTATAACTTTCTCTATAAGCTTCTCTATAATTTTCTCTCTAGAGTTTCAATGAATTCGTAAAGAAAATAATGAAGGAATGAGCTTCTATTTATAGGAAAATAGAATGCATAGTAACTAATCCATGAGCGGTCAGATTGATTTACTTTTAATCGACGGTCCATATTTAAAGAAAAATCTTTTAAATAAAATATAATATATTCTATTTATATAAAAACATTTTACTATGCAATACTATGCAAAACACTATGCAACACTATGCATAATAAAATATAATATATTCTATTTATAGAATAACTTTTAATAAAGTATTCTATTTTATATAAAATATGTTTCTATTTTATTACGTTAATAATCTGAATAAAACAAAAGCGTCATTATCGCATTTATAATAATTCATATTATTAATCGACAATAATGGAATCAAACCGAGTGACTTCTCACATAAGCATCAATAATCAATACCGTGTGCTACTATGCAACCACACGTATTCATCGTACTTTTACTACTGAAAGTAGTTCAACAAGAACCACGGTAAAACTTCCGCCGTTATTTCAATAAAATATTTTTGTCGTTTTCTCAATCAAACAATAATTACATTATAGGTCCACCAATGATTGAGCCGTTATACGAATATTCCTGCTAAACCGAATATTCCCGACCAATCGAATATAATATAACCACTTGCATACTTTGCAAAATTTATAAATACTACCCACAACTATAATATTATCTCAAATTCACACCATAATATTAAAAATTATTTCGACAAAATTTAAATCTTTATTGATAAAATCTGGGGTCTCACATCTAGAGTTAGGTCTATGAGTTTTGTAACTTATCCAAGTGGAATCACTGGAAAAGGTGTTGTAGATTTTTGTGTGGACTGATTTTAGCAAAGGAGTCAAAAGCTGCAATTTATGAAAAAGCTACTGTCCAAAATTTTAAAAGGGCATTTTCGGCCACTTAAATTATGAGAAAAATTCCAGCCTTTTGGACATGAAAATATATGGTATAAAGTACCTACTGTCCAAAAATGAGCTCATTCCGACTTAAAATGAGCAAGTTATGACCATTTCAATATTTAAGTTTTTTCGACAAAAAATACTATAACCAGAGTTCTATAACTCTGATGACCATGAAATTTAAACTGGTAGCTCACGTTAACATGTGTAAGATCCTGCTAAGATTTGGGAATTTTTGGATTTAACCTTGAGGTAGCTAATTTCTTAAGAAATTAATTAGAAATTGATTTTTGAAAAATAGTAAATGAATTTTAAAAATTTCTAGAAAAATATATGTTCAATATGGGACTATATTATGCTTAATCCCAGAAAAGAACAATTTTTGGGATTGATTTGGTATTTTTCATGAAAATAGTTTAGTTACTAACATATGAGTTAAATATGTTATGTGGAGTAGAAGAATTGGTAAATAGGATTTTAGGGCTTGAAAATCCTATATAAGGTATATGCAGATTTTTGATGAATGAACAATTAAATGCTTTATTTAGAAAAGTGTAAACAATTAAATGAAATTATTTATAAGTTTAAGAAAGGATTAAAATATTGTTATAATATTAACAATATTAGATTATGATATTATTAAGTGATTGATAATGTTTGGATAAATTTAAAGTCTTTAATATTTATCCTTGATTTAGTTTGATTAATACTTATAATATTATCATCATCCTCATATTTATATTATGTTGAAGTCATCTATGACTTGTAGTGCATAGATGGACTTGGTATGATTATGACCAGGGATTATTCGGTATAATCTTGACCGTAATGTTACAAATGATGTGGTAAAAGTCTTCATTGGCCCGTAGTGCATTGATAGACAATTTTTGGTATGATTATGGCTATGGATTTTCTTTGGCCAAGGGTGCAAAGATGAATTATTTTATGGCATGATCAGGACTGTTGATGAAATGCTTATAATATTGTCATCATCCTCATATTTATATTATGTTGAAAGTCATGTGTGGACTGTAGTGCATAGATGGACTTGGTATGATTATGACTAGGGATTATTCGGTATAATCATGACCGTAATATTACAAATGATGTGAAAAAAGTCCGCGTTGCCCGTAGTGCATTGATGGACGAGTTTTGGTATGATTATGGCTATGGATTCTCTTGGCGCCAAGGTGCAAAGATGAATTATTTTATGGCATGATCGGGGTAGTTGATGAAAATCGATTATCTTTGGCCGTAGTGCATGGATAATTCGTGGTCGTGATCTTAAAGAATATCCTTGGCTGTAGTGCGGGGATGATTTGATGATGTGGATTATTTATTGAAAGTGAGTCTCGGTGATAAAAGTGATGAAAAACCTTTTAAATCATAAAAGATAGTAGATTTTATTCTCTACTTGACTCTTTTAATGGATTGCTTGTTCACTGCAGATTAAACTTGATGTACATTGTATTTTATCGGTTTAACATTGTTGAAGTCTAATGATAATTTATCTTGCATTATCTTAGTCATAATATTTCTTCTTGGGCTAGTTGAGCTCACCCTTTCTTTCATTGTTCTCTTTAGAAAATGAGAGCGTGCATTTGGGACTAGTCGGGAACAAAGTGATGGTCCTAGATGGTGCATTAGTAGTCCCCTCACTATTCTGTGATATAGTGTGATAATAAATGTAATGAGGACTCCATTGAGTGTGGATATTGTCTAGATGACAATATCCTTATTAAAACTCCCAGCTTATGTTCTATCATATTTTACACGACAGTTGTATAATTAAGTTGTATTTGTATTCTGTACCATGTATCTGACGACTCAAGATGGGTGATGTATACCTATATTTGGGGGCATCACGATTAATCTTTGTTGAACTACTCGGTAGTAAAAATGCGATGTCTGGCGTGGTTGCATAGTAGTACTGGCACACGGTATTGATTATTGATGCTTACGTGAGAAGTCACTCGGTTATACTCAATTATTACTACTGATAATTGTTGCATCATATCTCTCGTATTATTGATTCAATTATTGTCACGATATCAATTTGCATAAAATGTTATTTTTATTAAATCAATAATTGAGATGACAAAGTTATTCATATTATAAATTGTAATATTTCTGATGTGCAGAAGTTACATCGAGGAGAGGTTAGATAATCTAATTGCTTGCATGATAGGGAGAAATCCTTATCGGAAAGCCTCCTCTTTCCTGGGAACGACCTGGTTGATAAATATTGTGAGTTATAATATTAATGATGAATGTTATTAAAAATTAAAGTTGTGTTCGGAGTTGAATTTGGAGAGGCGGACGTGATATTTGAGTCCGGAACGACGAAATTAGTAAAAATAGTCTATAAACACAAAATTTTCTGGGATTCACTATTTGGTCAAAAAGTCAACAGTTGACTTTTTTGGGAAAAGTCAAACTTCAAAATTTCAAAATTTATATTTTTGATAAAAATAGTTTCATTGTGTTTGAATTATTTGTGTTAGTGAAAATCGACATTTATTTCGATAATAATTGATGTCTGGAGGTTATATTGACTAATCGGGTATTTAACCGGATAAATGAGCAATTGATTGCTATTATTTCACATGATTATAACTATTTGTTCACATGTGTATACTATTGTTTCACATTCTTGTTACTATTAGGGGAGTTGGTGCAAGATTGATAATACTTGCATGACTAAGTTAAAAATGGAGGTATAGATGGAGGTACTATATTGTAATTCGTATTTTCACATGTCTAGAACTATTGATTCACATGATTTACTATTAAAGTACATTATTTACTATTAGAGGAGTTGGTGCAAGATTGATAATAATTGCATGACTAAATTATAAATAAAGGAAAAGTTGGAGGTATTGTTCTGTAATTTTTCGAGCCCCAAAATGTGCAATTATTGAAACTATATTTTTCTATAAATAGAATCTCATTCTTCCTTCATTTCTCACCAATTCACTAAAGCTATAGAGCAATTATTATAGAGAGAAATTATAGAGAAAAAATCTATAGAAGAAGAGAAGCCTTTTACCTCACTATTCTTATATCCAGTTTCTTTCAAAGGTAAGGGGTATTATTTCTTTTTTATTCATGAAGAGAACTTCTGTTATTCCATTTCTTATTATTCATTGGAATAACTTTGTATCATGGACTACCCTATACTTGGTGACATTCTTCTATTATTTCGTCTTTATTATTACATTGGAATATCCATGCATGCGTTTTCTGTGGGACTGGTTAAAATCTTTATTAGTATTACATTGGAATAACTTTGTCTATCGAAGATACCGCATGCATGGTGATTTATGTTGTTATTCCATTCTTTATTATTACATTGGACATCATCTGTCGGTGCGAATTTTGCACGACACGGTTCCGTTATTATTATTATGTTGGAATAACACATACATCGCGAATCACCGCATGCATGGTGATTTCTTTTGTTATTCCATTCTTTATTATACTCAGTTGGTTAAATTGTTGACTTCTATACTCCATGAAATTAGTGGAATATCCTTGATATTTGCGCTTCATCCAATATCTTTTCATGAAAATATTCTTCTGAGCATTCTTGAATTTTACTCTACAAAGAAGTATCATGTTGATAATTTGGACATTATTGGTTCCTAGACAAATTAATTCGTGAACTTGTTTTATTGAATTCTTATATCATTGTCATCATCCTCATGTTTATATTATGTTGAAAGTCATCTGTGGCCTGTAGTGCATAAATGGACTTGGTATGATTATGACCAGGGATTATTCGGTATAATCATGACCGTAATGTTACAAATGATGTGGTAAAAGTCCTCATTGGCCCGTAGTGCATTGATGGATAGATGTTGACATGATCATGACCATTGATGAATACACGAATTTCCTTGGCCTGTAGTGCATGGATAATTTGTGGTCGTGATACTAAAGAATATCCTTGGCCGTAGTGCAGGGGTGATTCGATGATGTGGATTATTTATTGTTGAGTCGTTGATAAAAGTGATAAAAGTGATGAAAACCTTTTTAAATCATAAAAGATAGTAGATTTTATTCTCTACTTGACTCTTTTAATGGATTGCTTGTTCCTCTAAAGTTAAACTTGATGTTTGTTATATTGTATCAGTTTAACACTGTTTAAGGCTAATGATAATTTATTCTGCATTATTTTAGTCATAATATTTCTTACTGGGTAGTTGAGCTCACCCTTTCTTTCACTTTGTTCTCTTGTGAAATGAGAGCGTAAATTTGAGACCAGTCGGGGAGCGGAGTGATGGTCCGGATAATAGTATTAGCTAGTAGTCCTCACTATTCTGTTAAATAGTGTAAAAATAAATGTAATGAGGACTTATTCTGAGCGTGGATATTGTCTAGAAGATAGTATTTGTATTAAAACTCACATATCTCTTGTTGTATAATTAAGATTGTATTTGTATTCTGTACCATGTATTTGGTGACTCAGAATAGGTGATGTATACCTATTTTGGGGGCGTCATAGTTGGTATCAAAGCCATAGAAAAGAGCCCCCAGAGCCTTTTCTTTGGTGACTTCAAGTCTTGGGGGATGCAAAGCCGGACTTTCCGTAGGGGGGCCTTGGATTCTGCGGTGGCAAGTTGATAGGTATCATTGTGAGGTGCTATCCAGGTTAAGGGATAGAAGTCACAGTTGGTATCAAAGCTTAGGGATATGATCCCTGGATAAGATGTGAGACAAGAACTAGGAGGGGAGAGACGGGGAATTTCTTCGCTAGTATGACCTACCTAAGTTTATTGATATTTAATTGGTCGGTCAGAGTATAGGGATAATATGTGATATGTTAATTAACCCTTATTTTGTGGCAGTATTTGAAAATGGCAGCCGAGAATGTTGAGAACATCAATGGAGCACAGGAGACCGTTGAGTTTCCACTGATTAATAACCAGGACAATGTGCATCAGGAAGGCGACAATCCTCATGCAAACAACAACACTGACCAAATGATGCACGATGGAATGTTCCGAGGCTTCATGCAATTCATGTAACATCAGGCGAGAACGGCTCCTGTCCAAAATACAGGTGGAAACACTGGCAACTCTCGGACGGTCACCGCCAAACAGTTCAAGGAGCTGGGACCACCGAAGTTTTTTAGAGAGCCAAAACCTCTTAAGGCGGAGACGTGGATTAAATAGATCAACAAGATATTTGATGTCTTGGGTTGCTTCGAGGAGCAAAAGGTTCCCTTCGCCACCTTCATGTTGCGGGCAGAGGCAGATTACTAGTGGGAATCTGTAAAGCGTACCCAACCTGCCGCACTGAAGATGTCTTGGGAGAAGTTTCAAGAACTGTTCAACGACAAGTACTTTCCCGAAAGTATTCGTCACATGAAAGAGGTAGAGTTCATTAAACTAGAGCAAAACAACATGATCGTGGTAATGAAGTAGTCTGAAGCCAAGTTTCCGAAATTTGTCGGTTTGCGTCCCATTTGGTTGATAATGAGGAGAGAATAACGCGAATGTTTCTAAGAGGTTTGAAACCTGAGATACATCAATATCTTATCTCTCATAAACTGTGTTTGTATTCAGATGTTGTTAATAGGGCTAAGTTATTGAAACGCGATAACGAGTCAACCCAACCAAAAGAGAGCAACCGACAAAATGATAATACCAGTGAGAGCAGTCATCGAAGCGGTGATATCAAGCGTGGAGGGAATCAGCATGCCAGAAATGGTAACCACTTTTATGGTAATCAGTGCCAAAACAATAAGAATGGACATTTCAAGAAGAGGAGATTCCACAATGATGGAAAGACGTCAGCACCAGCACCCGTTGTGAAGGAAAGAGAACGACCACCTATTATATGCTTCAAATGTGGAGGGGAGGGACACATCAGTCCAAACTGCGCGATGCCGTCCAAAGTATGTTATAATTTTGGAAGAGAAGGTCACCTAGCCCAATTTTGTCGTTCACCGAAGACAAGTTCAGCTAGGATAGAGGCACCAAAGGTCGTCCTAGAAAAGTCAAAGCCGGTAGTGCATGGGAGAGCGTTTGTTGTGACCTCCCAGAAAGCAAGGAACCCAAACGAGGTCATCATGGGTAAGCTTATCATAAACTCTAGCAAAGTCTATACCTTATTTGATACCGGTTCTACCCATTCTTTTATTTCTTATACTTGCGCTCAACGTTTAAATTTGACTCTGGAGAAATTGGACTTTGACTTATCTGTTGAAACTCCATTGGGAGAAACCTTCATTACATCCACTGTTTATAAGTCTTGTTTAGTTCAAATCGGTACCCTCACATTACCTGTTGATCTTATTTCATTGAAAATACTTGCATTTGACGTAATTCTAGGGATTGATTGGTTAACTACTCATCATGCAAAAATTGATTATTTTCGTAAGGTTGTTAGCTTTCATATTCTTAACCAACCTATTATGCGAATTCAAGCAACCAAACCATTAAAATCAATCACTATCATCTCAAGCCATAAAGCTATTCGTTTATTGAAAAACGGATGTCAATCTTTCTTAGCTCATGTCACGGATCTAAACAAAAATACGTCAGTTTTGAATGATATTTCTATTGTTAATGAATTTCCTGACGTATTCCCCGAAGAACTTCCTGGCCTACCCCCAGAGCGTGAAATTAAATTTTGTATCGACCTTGAACCTGGTACAAAACCTATTTCCAAAGCCCCATATCGAATGGCTCCTATTGAACTTCAGGAGTTAAAGACCCAACTGCAGGAATTGTTAGACGTCGATTTCATTCATTCTAGTACGCCTCCTTAGGGTGCTCTTGTTCTATTCGTGAAAAAGAAAGATGAGAGTATTTGACTTTGTATTGATTATCGGGAGTTAAACCATGTTACCATCAAAAATAGGTACCCATTGCCATGTATTGACAACCTGTTTGACCAGTTACAAGGAGCCAAATTCTTTTCAAAGATTGATCTTCGTTCCGGTTATCACCAATTGAAAATTAGAACTGATGACATTCCAAAGACGACTTTCAGAACTCGGTACGGGCATTATGAATTCCTAGTCATGTCTTTTGGATTGACTAATGCTCCTGTTGCCTTCATGGATATGATGAATCGAGTATTCAAGGAATATTTGGATCACTTTGTGGTTGTCTTTATTGATGACATCCTTATTTATTCCAAAAGCCGTGAAGATCATGAGCAGCGGTTGAAAGGTCGATACTCCAAAAGCTTCGTGAATATAAGCTTTATGCCAAGTTAAAGAAATGCGAGTTCGGCTTGAGGAAGTAGCATTCCTTGGGCACGTAGTATCAAGTCATGGAATATCATTGACCCAAATAAAGATTGAAGCTATTCAAAGTTTGAAGCAACCCAAATTAGTAATGAAAAACGTAGCTTTCTCAAAAACATTTGGTTATTATCAGAGATTCGTGGAAGGATTTTCTCGAATCGCTACTCCATTAACTTAGCTGACTCGGAAAGATACAAAATTCAGTTGGAGTGAGGAATGTGAGAAGAGTTTTCAAGAACTTAAGAGGAGACTCATTTCAGTACTTGTTCTGAAAATACCATCTGGATCGGAGGGATTTGTCATCTACAATGATGCTTCGGGCAAAGGGTTAGGTTGTGTTCTCATGCAACATGGGAAAGTCATAGCCTATGCCTCACGACAACTCAAAGAATATGAGAGGAATTATACTACTCATGATCTAGAGTTGGCAGCAGTCGTTTTTGCACTAAATATTTGGAGGCATTACTTGTATGGGGAGAAAGTGGAGATCTTTACTGATCATAAAAGCCTCAAATATTTTTTCACTCAAAAGGAACTCAATATGAGACAGAGACATTGGCTTGAACTGTTGAAAGATTATGATCATACCATCCAATACCAGTCCAGAAAAGCGAACGTGGTAGCTGACACATTAAGTAGAAGATCATATGCGGGTACGAGTGCGATATTGTCAACGCAAAGGCCCATTTTGTATGACTTACAAAGGATGGAGATAGAGATAAAGACTTCAGGGACCCACGTGATGATGGCGAATATACGAGTAGAACCGACTTTAAACGATAAAGTTAAAGCTGCTCAAACTACAGATCTGGGGCTGATGCGTATGAGAAAGAAAGTGCAAGAAGGTGCTATGCCGGAAGCAAGAATCGATGAAGAAGAAATACTTCGAGTCAACTCCAGACTTTGTGTTCCTAATGACCCTGAGTTAAAGTATAAAATCATGATGGAGGCGCACAACACACCGTTTGTAATCCATCCTAGAAGTACCAAAATGTATCGTGATCTTCGACATACATTTTGGTGGAGCAATATGAAGAGAGTGATAGCGGGGTTTATCTCAAGGTGTCTAACTTGTCAACGAGTCAAGGCGGAGCATCAAGTGCCAAAAGGTCCATTGCAATCACTTAAAATTCCAAAATAGAAGTGGGAGCACATTACCATGGATTTCATTACTGGTCTTCCCAAGGTTTCTCAAGGCATAGATGCGATTTGGGTTATTGTTGATAGATTGACCAAGTCTGCTCATTTCTTATCGATGCGGGAAATTTATACAATCGAACGTCTTGCTAATATGTATATAAACGAGATTGTAAGATTGCATGGTATGCCAGTATCCATAGTTTCTGATCGAGACCCAAGATTTACTTCAAGATTTTGGGTTAGTTTGCAAAAAGCTATGGGCACAGATTTACGATTTAGTTCGGCATATCATCCTCAGACGGACGGATAATCAGAGAGGACTATTCAAACTCTTGAAGATTTATTAAGACTCTGTGTCCATGACTTCAAGGGAAGTTGGGACAAGTTCTTACCATTGGTGGAGTTTTCCTACAACAACTGTTATTAAGCAAGTATTGGCATAACTCCATTCGAGGCGTTGTATGGAAGAAAGTGTCGTTCTCCAGTATGTTGGGATGAGGTGGGTGAAGCAACGTTGTTGGGACCGGATTTGGTGCATACGGTATAACTACGAAAAAGATTCAAACGATCCGACAACATATAAAAACCTCACAAGATCGACAAAAGAGTTATGCTGATCTTCATCGAAAGGACGTGGAATTCGATGTTGGAGATCATGTGTTGTTACGTGTTGCTCCATGGAAAGGAGTTACGAGATTTGGAAAGAGAGGAAAGCTCAATCTTTAATTCATTGGCCCATTTTTAATCCTCGATCGAGTAGGAACTGTGGCGTATAGACTCATTTTACCGCCAAGTATGTCTTGTGTTCATAACGTGTTTCACATATCCATGTTACGTAAATATGTGGAAGACCCGAATCATATTATTGAATTAGAACCGGACGAGATAGAGAAAGATTTAACGTATGAAGAGTTACCTGTTAAAATCTTGGATAAGAAGGATCATATTCTACGCTCCAAGGTTATACCTCAAGTCAAAGTTTTGTGGAGGAACCACGACGTGGAAGAAATGACTTGGGAGTTAGAATCTAAGATGAAGTCAAGATATCCTCACCTATTCGACATACTAGGTACGTACCCTAATTTCGAGGGCGAAATTTCATAAGAAGGGGAGGTTGTAAGACCCCAACTTTTATGAATAAAGATGATTTTTCTATAAGTATCATTTTTGAATATTATGGATTGAATTTATTATAATGTTATAGTTATGGGTAGTATTTATAAATACTTCAAAGTATGCAAGTTGTTATATTATATTCGATTGGTCGGAGAATATTCGTTTTAGCAGGGAATATTCGTACAATGACACAATCATTGGTGGTGGACACAATGAAATTATTATGCGATTGAGAAAGCGACAAAATATATTTTTATGAAAATAACGGCGAAAGTTTTCACAGTTAATCTTGTTGAACTACTCGATTAGTAAAAATACGATATACGCATGGTTGCATAGTAGCACACGGTATTGATTATTGATGCTTACGTGAAGTCACTTTCGGTTATACTCAATTATTGCTACAGTAATTGTTGCATCATATCTCTCATATTATTGATTCAATTATTGTCACAGTATCATCTGCATAAAATATTATTTTTATTAAATCAATAATTGAGATGACAAAGTTATTCATATTATAAATTTCAATATTTATAATGTCTAAAAGTTCTGTCAAGGAGAGGTTAGATAATCTAATTGTGCGCCAATAAGGAGAAATCCTTCTCGAAAAGCCCCCTCTTTCCTGGGAACGACCTGGTTGATAAATATTGTGAGTTATAATATTAATGATGAATGTTATTAAAAATTGAAGTTGTGTTCGGAGTTGAATTTGGAGACACGGACGTGATATTTGAGTCCGGAACGACGAAATTCGTAAAAATAGTCTATAAACACAAAATTTTCTGGGATTCACTATTTGGTCAAAAAGTCAACAGTTGACTTTTTCGTGAAAGGTCAAACTTCAAAATTTCAAAATTTATATTTTTGATAAAAATATTTTCATTGTGTTGGAATTATTTGTGTTAGTGAAAATTGACATTTATTTCGATAATAATTGATGTCTGGAGGTTATATATTGACGATCGGTATTTACTTAGGATAAATGAGCAATTGATTGCTATTATTTCACATGATTATAAATATTTGTTCACATGTGTATACTATTGTTACACATTCTTGTTACTATTAGGGGAGTTGGTGCAAGATTGATAATAATTGCATGACTAAATTATAAATAAAGGAAAAGTTGGAGGTATTGTTCTGTAATTTTTCGAGCCCCAAAATGTGAAATTATTGAAACTATATTTTTCTATAAATAGAATCTCATTCTTCCTTCATTTCTCACCAATTCACTAAAGCTATAGAGCAATTATTATAGAGAGAAATTATAGAGAAAAAATCTATAGAAGAAGAGAAGCCTTTTACCTCACTACTCTTATATCCAGTTTCTTTCAAAGGTAAGGGGTATTAATTCTTTTTTATTCATGAAGAGAACTTCTGTTATTCCATTTCTTATTATTCTATTGGAATAACCTGTATACGCGGACTACCCTATACTTGGTGACATTCTTCTATTATTTCGTCTTTATTATTACATTTGGAATATCACATGCATGCGTTTCTGTGGGACTGGTTAAAATCTTTATTATTATTACGTTAGAATATATCACATGCATGCGTTTCTACGTGGACACTGATTAAAATCTTTATTAGTATTACGTTGGAATAACTTGTCATCACGTCTAATACCGCATGTATGGTGATTTATGTTGTTATTCCATTCTTTATTATTCTATTGGAACATCACAGCCGGTGCAATTTACTTTGACACAGTTCCGATTATTATTATTCTCTGTTGGAATAACTTTGTCTATGCTGCAATACCGCATGCATGGTGATTTCTTTTGTTATTCCATTCTTTATTATACTCAGTTGATTAAAGTGTTGACTTCTATACTCCATGAAATTAGTGGAATATCCTTGATATTTGCGCTTCATCCAGTATCTTTTCATGAAAATATTCTTCTGAGCATTCTTGAATTTTACTCTACAAAGAAGTATCATGTTGATAATTTGGACATTATTGGTTCCTGGACAAATTAATTCGTGAACTTGTTTTATTGAATTTTTATATCATTGTCATCATCCTCATGTTTATATTATGTTGAAAGTCATCTGTGGCCTGTAGTGCATAAATGGACTTGGTATGATTATGACCAGGGATTATTTGGTATAATCATGACCATAATGTTATAAATGATGTGGAAAAAGTCCTCATTGGCCCGTAGTGCATTGATGGATAGATGTTGGAATGATCATGACCATTGATGAATACACGAATTTCCTTGGCCCGTAGTGCATGGATAATTTGTGGTCGTGATACTAAAGAATATCCTTGGCCGTAGTGCAGGGGTGATTCGATGATGTGGATTATTTATTAAGCTGAGTCTCAGCGATAAAAATGATAAAAGTGATGAAAACCTTTTTAAATCATAAAAGATAGTAGATTTTATTCTCTACTTGACTCTTTTAATGGATTGTTTATTCTGCTGCAGTTAAACTTGATGTTTGTTATATTGTATCAGTTTAACACTGTTTAAGGCTAATGATTATTTATTATGCATTATCTTAGTCATAATATTTCTTACTAGGCTAGTTGAGCGCACCCTTTCTTTCACTGTTCTCTTCAAGAAATGCGAACGTAGTTGGGACGAGTCAGGGAACGGAGTGATGGTTCGGATGATAGTATTAGCTAGTAGTCCTCACTATTCTGTTAAATAGTGTAAAAATAAATATAATGAGGACTTATTCTGAGAGTGGATATTGTCTAGAAGACAGTATTTGTATTAAAACTCACATATCTCTAGTTGTATAATTAAGATTGTATTTGTATTCTGTACCATGTATTTGGCGACTCAGAATAGGTGATGTATACCTATTTTGGGTGCATCACAAAATCTATTGGACTCTTTAATTGCTAATATCATGGGGTATACCAACTTTGATATGAGTTTCCTATTCTATCTCTTGTTCATAACCGTTGGTCAATATTGTAGCTTTAATTATGGGATTTAAATTATCTAATTTCTTGCTAACAAATATAGCCATTGGCCTTCATGTTATATAAAGCTTCATCATGCTCGGTTTTGAAGGAGCCCAACAATTGGAAAGCAGCAATTCATTCTTCTTAATTCTTATAGCTTTCTAATAGTCTTTCTAGCAATCAATGTCCTGTTATTCTTAAGCTAGAAAGTTGATATTCCATTGGAATCACCATCATTGTAATCTAAAAAACAAGTAACTATTAGCTTTGGTGGTCTAGAGTTTCTAGAGTTTAGTGGGTCTGTTCAAAGGAAGCTTCAAAGGTCTCAGAGGTGAGAAAAGGTGCAGAGGTGTACAAGTTGCAGAGGTGCAAAGGGGGCATTGGTGTCCAACATCAGAATTGAAGCGTCTTTGTAACAGGGAATTATTTTTTTGTATTGAGGTTTAAATCTTAATAAAAAGAGTCTCCAATCCTAGTTGGGATTGGACGTGGATTAGGCCACTAGATTAGAGGATAGGGGCTGAACCACTCAAAAATCTTGGTGTGATTTTTACTTCTGTTTATCTCTTTAACTGTCATTCACGTTCTGCACTTTTTTGTTATTCACGCCACTATCCAGATACTAAAGCAGACAGGTCTAGCTGTTTGATAATATTAAACGAAGAACATAAGTTAAAGCAGACACTAAAGCAGACAGGTGTAGCTGTCTGAATTAAACCTGTTGCAGAAAATTTTAAAAAGTTTTTACCGTTTATCACTTTTAGCTTAAACACCTAATCACCCCCCCCCCCCCCTCTAGGTGTGCACATACATAGAATTACATTTGGTATCAGAGCAAGGCTCTACTAATATTGATCGTTGCAAGTCATAGGGAAAGATCCTATGGCACACCTAAACTTTTAAGAAGGTCAGTCCACAAGCAGGCCACCGCTGTTGTTCAGAAGTGAAAACTTCAACTTTTGGAAGTTCAGAATGAAGATTTTTCTTAAAAGAGACCCATAGGAATGGTGGGTTTTTTAAAAATGGACCAGTCATTCCACGACATGATGATGGCAAGCCAAAGAATCTCATTGAAATGGACTCAAATTAATCGTATATAGAATCTTATGATTCCAAGGCCATGAATACACTTTTAAGTGGCATGGTTCAGTTAGAGATAGATAAAGTCTCTTCTTGTACTACGGCTAAGAAAATTTGGGACACAGTCATCATGAGCCATGAAGGTACTACTAAATTGAAGGAGGTCAAGTTGAGCATGTTAATGCACGAATATGAACTATTCAAATTGGAGAAAAATGAATCAATTAGAGATGCCCAAGCAAGATTCCTTACTCTAATGAATTCTCTAAGCATGCTCGGACGAAAGATTGATCAAAAGGAAATCAACCGAAAGCTTCTCAGAGTTATGCCAAAGTGATTCGCTCCAAAGGTTACTACACTTCAAGACTCAGTCACAATTAGCACAATGGAAACTCTTACCTTATTTGGAGAACTTGAAGAGTTTGAAAACCAATTAAAATTAGACGATGAAGAAGATGAGGCACTAAGAAGAAGAAGACCTTGGCTCTACAATTTGAAAAGTCGCATAGAAGACAATTATGAAGATTTTGATGAAGAAATTGAAATGCTATCAAGAAAACTCGAGAGACTACTTCAAAGAAAGAAACAAAGGAAGAATCAAGAAGGTATCTCAACTCCAATGAGCAAATCCAAAATAGAACAAGATGATGAAATTGGCCAATTATGTTTCATGGGACTAGAAGACGATGATCAACTAGAGGTAACAAATTTTCATGAAAATTTTGAAATATCTACATCTGATTATCTTGCTTTACAAAATGAAAATCAAAGGCTTAAAAAGAAAACTGCTTATTTTAAGAACTGCGTAAATGAGCTAATGAATGAAGTTGAGTCACTTATTGAAGAAAGAAAAGAAAATGAATACCTTAAAAATGAAAATCAAATTTTAAAAGAAAAATTAAAAATGAGAGATGTATGCATAGATAATTTTAATGATGGAAAAATTATGAATATGCAACATGATGATAATGTAATAAATGCAGAAATAGCATCTTTAAAAAATGATCTTGCTAAATTTATGCAAGGAGAAGAGAACCTAAATGTTATGTTAGGGGCACAAAGGTCCAATCTTGATAAACAAGGGATTGGGTATAATCCTATTAAAAATGTGGAAAATAGGACTAATAATAATATTAGAATGATTAATAGTAAATCAAGGCATAAACCAAGTTATTATTCACCATTTGTCCCAGCTACGTTTCCATTTCCTGAAGAGAACAATAAAAGAAAGGGTGAGCTCAACTAGCCCAAAGAAGAAATATTATGACTAAGATAATGCAAAATAAATTATCGTTAGTTTTCAACAATGATGTTAAAAGCGATACAATATAATAAACATCAAGTTTAAGCTGCGGTAAAAAACAAACAATCCATTAGAAGAGCCAAGTAGAGAATAAAATCTACTATCTTCTATGATATAAAAGGTTTTTCATCATTTTTATCGCTGAGACTCAGCTCAATAAATAATCCACATCATCAAATCATCCCTGCAATACAGGCCAAGGATATTCTTTAGTATCACGACCACGAATTATCCATGTACTACAGGCCAAAGATAATCGTGTTTTCATCAACGATCCTGATCATGCCATAAAATAATTCATCTTTGCACCCTTGGCCGAAGAGAATCTGTGAGACCCCAGATTTTATGAATAAATATTTAATTATCTCGATTTTTTTTTTTAAATTTGAGATAATGTTATAGTTGTGGGTAATATTTACAAATTTTGCAAAGTATGCAAGTTGTCATATTATATTCGATTGGTCGGGAAATTTTCTTTTTGTCAGAGAATATCCGTATGACAGTACAATAATTGGTGAACCCCACAACGGAATTATTGTCGAATTGAGAAAACGACAAAAATATTTTATTGAAAATAACGACGAAAGTTTTACCGTTAATACTGTTGAACTACTCGGTAGTAAAATACGATGTCTGGCGTGGTTGCATAGTATGTTACCGGTATTGATTATTGATGTTTATGTGAGAAGTCACTCGGTTTTGTTCAATTATTGCTACTGATAGTTGTTGCGTAGTATCTTACATTATTTGATTCAATTATTGTTGATTTATAAGTTTTGTTTTATTAGTATTATTAACGTAATAAAACAGAAACATCTTTTTATATAAAAAAGAATACTTTTATAAAGTTATTCATTTTATTTGATAATAATTAGGTTATATTATATTTTATTATGCATAGTGTTGCATAGTGCCTGCATAGTATTTTCATAGTAAAAATCTTTTTATATAAAATAGAATATATTATATTTAAAAGATTTTGCTTTAAATATGGACCGTTCGATTAAAGTAAATCAATCTAAACCGTTCATGGGTTGGTTACTATTCATTTCATTCTTCTATAAATAGAAGCTCATTCCTTCATTATTTCTTACGAATTCATTGAAACTCTGAGAGAGAAACTATAGAGAAAGAAGAAAAAGTATTCGCTACTTACTTACTTCTTTATTCAGGTTCTTCTTTATACGGTAAGGGGTGTTATTTCTTTTGTATTCAAGAAGAGAACTTACATTATTCCATTTCTTTATTGTTACATTGGAATAACTTTTGTATCTGTGAGCTACCTATACTTGGTGACATTCTTCTATTATTCCGTCTTTTTATTATCTTTGTTGGAATATCCATACTATGTGTTTTACACCGGACTGGTTCCGCTTTTTATTATTATTACATTGGAATATCTTATGCATGTATTTTACAATTTAGGACACATTTACATCTTTATTATTATTCTTTGGAATATCACGTGCGTGTGTTTTACACGGACACGGTTCATTATTTATTATTCATTTGGAATAACCTGTCTATGCGAAGTACCGCATGCATGGTGATTTCTGTTGTTATTCTATTACTTATTATTCTATTGGAACATCCTGTCGGTGTGAATTTCACCTGAACTGGTTTCGTTATTTATTGTTCAGATGGAATAACCTGTCTATGCGAAGTACCGCATGCATGGTGTAATACCCCAGCTTTTTATAAATAATATTGAATTTTTCTCCAATTATTATTTTGAGTTAATAAGGGTTAATTTGATATAATGTTTTGGTTATGGGTGAAATGTGCAAATTTTGCAAAATAAGCAAGTGGTTATAAAATATTCATTGTTGTCGGGGAATATTCGTTTGGTCATGGAATATTCGTTTTGTCGAGAATATCCATACGACGGCGCAGTCATTTGTGGGACCCATAACGAAAAAACTGTTGGATGAAGAAAACGACAAAGTACGAGTTTTTATGAATAACGGCGTAATTGTTACCGTTAACACTGTTGGATTATCCGGTGGTTAAAATATAGTAATACGCGTGGTTGCACAGATTGTTGAATTATTGATTCGTACATGAGAAGGCACTACTTAATAGTTGTTATAGTAATTACTGTTCAATATTTTATTTTATTGATTCAATAATTATTGCGTTGATATTTTATATTATTGTTGTTTCAATAATTGTCACTGTACAGTATTTCCCATTATCAGATCAATAATTCATATTATTTGAATAATATTATTAGATAACATTATTGGCAATGTCTAGAAAGTTCTGTCGAGGAGAGGTTAGATAATCTAATTGTGCGCCAGTAAGGAGAAATCCTTATCGGAAAGCCCCCTCTTTCCTGGGAACGGCCTGGTTGTTATAATTGTGACTCTGTAATATTATTTGTGAATAATTAATTATTGATTAATATGATAAGGAAATATTTATTTTATATAAATGATGGATTTATTTATTTTATGTGATTATAATTGAAGGAGTTAATGTTGAGGTGTTTTATCTGTATTTTTGTCAGAATGGATGTATTAAAAATCAAATCAGTATTTTTACGATATATTGCGTGAGTTATAATTTTTAATCTGACCGTTGGATCGTTATGATTTTTGGATATGTTATATATATATAAGTTGGGTATATGTCCACAAATTTTGAACCGTTAAAAATGAACGAATGATTTGTTATGAATTTTAAGAGGTGACTGCTTCAAAAATTAGAGTTATAAATGATTTTGGTGGAAAATTCTAGAATTGAGTGGGCCCCACTTGTGGTTGGTGAGAAATGCGCTCAAATTGAATTTCAAATGCGGTGGGTGGCAATAATAGCAGGTAAAGCCATCAGGTAGCAGGTCAAATCTGCTTCGGCGGGCTAACATTTTCCTATAAATAGAGGGCTAAGTTAGAATTAAAAATCACACCAGAAACATAAGTTTTCTCTCTTTCTCTCTCTCTATATTATCGAGTGTATTTTGTGAGTATTTAGATACTTTGAGAGTTCTTTATTCAAGACAAGTTTCATTCAAAGATCACTTAGACCTTTCATTCCGAAGTACTGTTTCTTTGAGGTAAGGGATGTTATTTTCTTCATATATGATATTATTTCTTCAATATCATTATGCCAAAGTATTGATCTGAACTTTTAATCAAATTTGGAACTTTTTGTGTAAGAGTTACTATTCACATATACGGCACTATTCACGTATACGACACTATTCATGAATACAACACTATTCACGAGTATTGTTCACGAAGTATGATTTTTCTTGTGGAATTTCTACCTTTTTGTGTCGGGGTTACTATTCACGTATACGACACTATTCACGTATATGGCACTATTCACGAATACGGTACTATTCACCGAAAAATGAAAATTTTTCTTTTTCGTCCCAGATGTCTATTATGGTTACTATCTTTGATTGTATCCATGTTTTGATCTTTATTTTTGAATTCTGCTTCACAATTGGTTATTATGAAGTATTATTGATCTTGGATAAACTGTTATACGAATCTCTAATATTTGTCCTTCTCTTTCTCTGGATTCATTTTATGTAAAATATTTTTCATCATCCTCAGTCCTAAATGATGATATTCTTTGAATATCTTTGGCACGTAGGCAAAAAGATGAATGATTAATTGATGAATATCTTTGGCCCGTAGTGCAAAGATGAACAGGTGTTGAGATGAACATGACCAACTGGTGATATAAATGAATATATTTGGCCCGTAGTGCAAAGATGAATAGGTGTTGAGATGAACATGACCAACTGGTGATACAAATGAATATCTTTGGCCGTAGTGCAAAGATGTATATTGATTGATGTTACAGGGGTAAAATATTGATGATGGACTTTTAAATTCATAGATGATAGTAGATTTCATTCTCTACTTAACTCTTCTAATGAATTGTTGTTTTCGCTGCAGTTGTTGATCTAAAACTTGTTGTCGATTATATTCTATCAGATTTTTCCCTGTTGAAGACTAATGATAATTTGTTGTATATTATCTTAGTCATAATATTCTTTACTGGGCTAGTTGAGCTCACCCTTTTTCTTTTTGTTCCATTTTTCTTCTCAGGAGGTGAGAACATAGCAGGATTTAGTCGGGGTACGGAGTGATGGTTTTAGAAAGATGTTTTAGCAGTCCTCACTATTTCTAAAAAATAGTGTATGAATAATTGTAAGGAGGACTTATTGGAGTGCGGATATTGTCTAGAAGACAATATTTGTATTTAAACTCACAGTATGTGTTGTCGTATTTTGCACAACAATTGTATTATTGAAGTTATAGTTTGCTTTCTATACCATGTATTTGGCGACTCAGAATGGGTGTGGTGTATACCTATTTTGGGGGCGTCACAGTTGGTATCAAAGCTTAGGGATATGGTCTCTGGCGAAGATCGGGGAATAGAACTAGGAGGTGAGATATGAGTAAATCCTTCGCTAGTGTGTCTTATCTAAGCTTATTTGTTGGTTGGTCATAATATAGGGATATTATGTGATATGTTAATTTGTTTAATTAACCCTTGTTTTATGGCAGTATTTAAGAATGGCTTCTGAGAACGTTAACAATGGAGTGTATGAGACTGTGGAACAACCTTTAGTCACAAACCAGAAGAACGTACAACAGGAAGGCAATATTCCTCCTGTAAACAATACTACGGAGCAAACGATGAATGATGAAATGTTTAGGAGCTTTTTGCAGTTCATGCAAAATCAGACGAGGGAGACTCGTGTACAAAATACGAGTGGAAGTGATAAGCAACGCCATTCATCTGACCAACGATTCAAGGAGTTGGGACCACCAGATTTTTGGGGGAAGCCCGATCCAATTAAGGCGGAAACATGGGTCAAACAAATTACCAAGATATTCGATGTCTTGGGATACACGGAGGAACAGAAGGTTCCATTCGCCACCTTTATGTTCCGTGGTGAGGCAGATTACTGGTGGAAATCTGTGAAGTGTACCCAGCCAGCTGCACTCAAAATGTCTTGGGAAAGATTTCAGAAACTATTCAATGACAAGTACTTTTCTGAAAGTATTCGTCGTATGAAGGAGGTAGAGTTTATTAGACTAGAACAGAACAACATGACGGTGTCTCAGTATGAGGCGAAGTTCGCAGAGTTATCTAGGTTTGCACCTCATTTGGTGGAGAATGAGGAACGTATGACGCGGATGTTTCTAAGAGGTCTGAAACCCAATATACGTCAATACCTTATCTCTCATAAATTTTTTATGTATTCAGATGTTGTTAACAGGGCTCAATTATTAGAGCGAGATAACGAGTATACTCAACCGAGGAACCACAACTAGGGTCATACCGGTGACAGTAGTCATCGGAGCGATGATAACCAGCAAGGAGGGAAAAATACTGACAAAAGTGGTAACCACTCTGGTGGTAATCGTGGCCATGATAATAGGAGAGGTGAGTCAAGTGGAAATTTCAAGAAGAGAAGATTTAACGATGACGGGAAGACGTCGGTGGTAGCACCAAAGAACAAATTTAGGGGGAGGAACGGCCGCGGTTAGATGCTTCTGGATGCGAGAGGAGGGATATATAAGTCTAAACTGTTCAAAGCCTTCCAAGGTATGTTATAATTGTGGAAAGGAAGGTCACATAGCTCGATTTTGTCCTATAGCGAAATCAAGTCCAATTGGGACGGTGGCACCAAAGGCGGATACGGACAAAACAAAGTCGACGGTTTCTGGAAGAGCGTTTGTCGTGACTGCCCAAAATGCGAGGAACCCGAACGAAGGTATCACGCGTTAGTTAATTATAAATTCTTGCGAAATATATACCTTATTAGATATCGGTTCTACCCATTCTTTTATCTCTCCTGCTTGTGCTCAACGTTTAAACTTGACTCCAGAGAAATTAGACTTTGATTTATCAGTGGAGACTCCATTAGGAGAAACTTTCGTTACATCCAATGTGCATAAATCGTGTTTGATCCAAGTTGGCACCATCACATTACCTATTGATCGTATCTCTTTAAAGATACTTGCTTTTGATGTGATTTTAGGGATTGATTGGTTAACTACTCATCATGCCAAAATTAATTGCTTTCGTAAGGTTGTTAGTTTTCATATTTCTAAGTAACCTATTATTCGTATTCAAGCAAACCATTGAAGTCAAACATTTTCATATCAAGCCATAAAGTCATTCGTTTATTGAAAAATGGATGTCAAGCTTTCTTAGCCCATTTCATGGATTTAAACAAAAATACGTCAGATTTGAATGATATTTCTGTTGTTAGTAAATCTCTTGACGTATTTCCTGAAGAACTTGTTGGCCTACTCCCAGAGTGTGATATTGAATTTTGTATCGACTTTGAATCCGGTACAAAACCCATTTCTAAATCTCTTATCGAATGGCTCCTATTGAACTTCAGGAGTTAAAAACCCAAGTACAAGAGTTGGTACCCAAGCCTCTATCTGGTGACTTCCTTTGTGGAATGCACCAAAGCCAGACTCTCTGTTGGGAACTCTATATTTGTGTGGTGGTAAAACGATAGGTGCCATTGTGATGTGCTATCCAAGATTGGGATATAAGTCACAGTTGAGAGAAACTTAAGTCAGTAATCAAAATATCTAGCTTTCTAGGCTTAGCTGGTTACTATCGAAGATTCGTGGAAGGATTTTCTCGAATCGCTACTTCGTTAACTTAGCTGACTAGGAAAGATACAAAATTCGTATGGAGCGAGGAATGCGAGAAGATTTTCCAAGAGCTCAAGAGGAGGCTCATTTTGGCACATGTTCTAACCATACCATCCTGGAAAAGCGAACGTGGTAGCTGACGCATTGAGTAGAAGATTGTATGCGAATACGAATGTGATGTTGTTAACACAAAGACCCATTTTGTACGATTTACAAATGATAGAGATAGAGTTAAAAACTCTAGGGACTCACGTGATGATATACGAGTAGAATTGAATTTAATCGATAACGTTAAAGCCGCTCAAGCTACAGACCTGGAGCTGATGAATATAAAGAAGAAGGTGCAAGAAGGCGTTATTCTAGAAGTAAGAGTCGATGAAGAGAAGAAAGCTCAAACCTTCGATTTATGTGAAATCCTCGATCGAGTAGGAACTGTGGCCTATAGACTCGTCTTAATGCTAAGTATGTCGCGTGTTCATAACGTTTTTCATGTATCGATGTTAAGTAAATATGTGGATGACCCGAATCATGTTATTGTGTTAGAACCAGACGAGATAGCTGAAGATTTAACGCACGGGGAGGTACCTGTTAAGATCTTGGATACGAAAGAGCATGTCATACGCACAAAGGTTATACCACAAGTTAAGGTTTTGTGGAGGAACCATGCTATTGAAGAAATAACCTGGGAGTTGGAATCACAAATGAAAGCGAGGTATCCTCACCTATTCAAAATACCAGGTACGTACGTCAATTTCGAGGACGAAATTTTATAAGGAGGGGAGGTTGTAAGACCCCAGTGAAACAAAAGAAAACGAATCCAGTGAAACAAAAGAATAAATATTAAGGATTCGTATTTCAGCTATTTCATGTCCAAAAATACCTCATAAATAATCATAGTGGAGTAAAATTCAAGAATGATCAAAACATGGATACAATCAAAGCTAGTATCCATAATAGATATTTTGGATGAAAAACAAAAATGTAATTTTTCTGTGAATAGTGTCATATTCATGAATAGTGTCGAATACGTAAATAGTGTCGTATACGTGAATAGTAACCCCGACACAAAAAGTTCCAAATTTGATTAAAAGTTCAGACCAATACTTCGGCATAATGATATTGAAAGAAATAATATTATTTTAAAAAAAAATATCCCTTACCTCGAAAGAATAGTACTTCTGGCTGGACTACTGGATATAGTGTTGAAGGAAGCTTACACCGTATAGCAACACTCAAAGTATCAAAATACTCATAAGAATACACTCAATATATCGAGAGAGAAAGAGAGAGAAGATTTTAGTTTCTGGTGTGATATTCAATTCTAACCTAAGCACCCTATTTATAGGAAAATGCTTAGAACACCAAAGCAGAAAATTTAATAAAATAATTTTATTTATTAAATATTCAAGCCCACCACCCAAGAATCTGAATTCTAGCAAAATAACACATTTATCACATGTGGGACACTCACCAAAAACGTTTTTCTTTAAAAAAATAATTAAAACTTCCAAAAATCAATTATTTCGGAACTTCTGTACTTCAATAATTCATAATAAATAGCCCTTTTATCATAAAAATTCGAACCTCATGCCCTTTCCATTGGAAATTCCATTATCTACAACTTTACAGAAGAAATTTTTTCCAAATTCCAAACAAAAATTGACCGAAATCCACAAACGGGCGATTTTATAAGCTATAATCAAATTTCAGTCAAGAAATAGGGTCCACCGACACACAAAACATGTGGTAATCATTTAATAAAACAAAAATACTCTTTCTTCTGATATACTCATATATCCCACATTCATTGTAAAATATCACCATTATTATATTATTAAAATATAATAATATATTTAAATGAATTATTTTATCAGAAAAAATAAAATATTAATTTTCAACAATTGTAACATTCAAAATTTTCTCTATCTATATCCACATAAAATCAATATTTTCCTCATCATATAAATAAATAATTAATTATTCACAAATAATATTACGAATCACAATATTGACAAACCGGCAGTTCCCAAGAAAAGAGGGGCTTTCAATAAGGATCTCTCTCTTCTTGGCCAAGCAATTAGATGACCAAACCTCTCCTTAGAAGCGAGAACTTTCTAGACATTGTCAATAATGTTATCCAATAATATTATTAGGATAATGTGAATTATTCTCCGATAATGGAAAATCTTGTGTGGTAATAATTATTGAAACAACGATAATATAAAATATATATCAACGCAACAATTATTGAATCAATAAAATAAAATCTCGAAGCATTAATTTCGTAACAATTATTGAGTAGTGCCTACTTACGTAAGAATCAATAATTGGTGCAATACTGGTATCTTCTTCGTATTTTAACCACCGAGTATTTCAACGAAGATTAGCGGTGAATAACTACAAGAGTTATTTATAAACAACTTATATTTGTCGTTTTCTTCATCCAATCGCTTTCCGTTATGGGCCCACACAAGGCTGCGCCGTCGTACGAATATTCCCCGACAGTAAGAATATTCCACGACCAAACGAATATTCCCCGACAACAATGAATATTTTATAACCACTTGCTTATTTGAAATATTTACGCATTTTACCCATAACTAACCACATTAATCAAATTAACCCTTACTATTTCAAAATAATAAATAGAGGAAATTTAATTTTATTTATAATAAGTTGGGGTCTTACTGTTGTTCTAACGACCACGATTTAAAGTATAAAATCATGATGGAGCTTATAACACACCGATTTACAATCCATCTTGGGAGTACCAAAATGTATCGTGATCTTCATCATACATTTTGGTGGAGCAAATGAAGAAGAGAGAGAGAGATACTGTTTATCTTAAGGTGTCTAACTTGTCAACGAGTCGGCGAGAGCATCAAGTACCAAAAGGTCCATTGCAACCACTTGAAATTCCAGAATGGAAGTGGGAGCACATTACCATGGATTTCAAGCATTTGGTCTTCCCAAGGTTTCTCAAGCGCATAGATGCAATTTGGGTCATTGTTGATAGATTGACCAAGTCTTCTCATTTCTTACCAATACGAGAAACTTATACACTTGAACGTCTTGCTCGTTTGTACATAAAACGAGATTGTAAGACTACATGGTATGCCGGTATCCATAGTTTCGATCGAGACCCAAGATTCACTTCACAATTTTGGGTTAGTTTGCAAAAAGCTATGGGCACAGATTTACGATTTAGTTCGGCATATCATTCTCAGACAGACGGACAATCAGAGAGGACTATTCAAACTCTGGAAGACCCGAACCACATTATTGAGTTAGAACCGGACGAAATAGCGGAAGATTTAACGTATGAAGAGGTACCTGTTCAAATCTTGGATAAGAAGGAACATATTCTACGCTCCAAGGTTATACCTCAAGTCAAAGTTTTGTGGAGAAACCACGATGTTAAGGAAATGACCTGGGAGTTAGAATCTGAAATAAAATCAAGGTATCCTTACATCTTCGACATACCAGGTACGTACCCTAATTTCAAGGGCAAAATTTCATAAGAAGGGGAGGTTGTAAGACCCCAACTTTTATGAATAAAGATGATTTTTCTATAAATATCATTTTTGAATATTATGGAATGAATTTGATATAATGTTATAGTTGTGGGTAATATTTATAAATTTTACAAAGTACGCAAGTTGTTATATAATATTCGATTGGTCGGGGAATATTCGTTTTAACAGGGAATATTCGTACAACGACACAATCATTGGTGGACCCCACAACGGAATTATTGTTGGATTGAGAAAATGACAAAAATACTTTACGAAAATAACTGCGGAAGTATTACCGTTAATTGTTGAAACACTCGGTGTTAAAAGTACAGTAATATGTGTGGTTGCATAGTAGCACACGGTATTGATTATTGATGCTTACGTAAGAAGTCACTCAGTTTTGTTCAATTATTGCTACAGTAATTGTTGTATAGTATCTCACGTCACTTGATTCAATTATTGTCAATATTTTATATATTATTAAATCAATAATTGAGATGACAAAGCTATTAATATTATTATTTGCAATATTAACGATGTCTAGAAGTTCTGTTAAGGAGAGGTTTGGTCACCTAATTGCGCGCCAATAGGGAGAAATCCTTATTGGAAAGCCCCCTCTTTCCTGGGAACGACCTGGTCGATTAATATTGTGAATTATAATAATGATGATAAATATTGTTATATATATATATATAAGTTATAATATTTGTCAAGTGGGGGAATCATGGGTGCATCCCGTGAATGAGCTAGCATTATGTGATGTCTTTGTCATCAAAAGAAATTGGTGGAGTGGGGGGGAATGGATGGAGCACTATATCATTATTATATATATTTATAAAGTGTAGCATTTATTTGGTAAGGCAAATGATGTCACGGGATTGAATCCCGTAAATTTAAGAAAGAAGCATGTGTTATATATATATATATATATATAATATTTTATTTAAAAGTTTTTATTTTATTAGAATATTTTATTACATAGTATCCTTTTCATTCTCCTATAAATAGGATGCTTAGTTAGAATTGAAAACCACACCAGAAATTCAGAGAATTCTTCTTCTATAATCTTGAGCGTATTTCTTTAGAGTTTTACGAAGCTTTGAGCGTAGAAAGCAGTATAAGTTATCTTCAAGAAAATCTTCGCCCTACCAGTCGGAGTACTCTTCTTTTTAAGGTAAGGGGTATTATTTCTTTCGTCTTCATGAAGAGAACTTTTGTTATTCCATTCTTTATTATTCTGTTGGAATAACCTGTATATGCGGACTACCATATGTTAGGTTTGTAATATTCAAGAACGCAATCAAATTGCATAAAAATGCGGAAACGTGTAAAAATCAGAGTTTAAAATTTTTACAAACCATATACCCGGATCACCCTTTATGCACAATTATTAATTAAACGGAAAAGATGAATAAGAAACATACCCTTGAAGATCCGAGCTTCCTCAGGTACAAGTTCACCTCCAATCCTTTTCGCGTTCAACTTGAATCCACCGGGTTTGGTTCCTTCCTTTGATCAACGTTAGCCACCTAAGTGTTTGGCCTCTAGAGGTGATCCACCAAGGAATAATAAGAATTCAAGAAGATGGGTATTTGGCTCAAACCCTAGTTTTCTATCTCTATAGAAAAGAACGTACTCTCCAACCCTTGGAATTATCGTATGTTGTAAAAGTCAACAACCACATCACCCATAATAAGACTCCTCTTATTTATAAATGTGGGCAACCCACCTTAACAATTAAGGAATTGGGTTTTATTTAATTAATTAAATTCTTTTAATTAATTAAGCTCCCTAATCTTATTAGGGATAATTAATTAAACTCCTTTAACTAATTTTCCTTCCTAATCCAATTAGGAAAAAATGAGAGTACTTATATTAATTAATTCCTAAACTCTTTTAGAAATTAAAATAATAATAATTGTAATAATATTAATAAGACTTCTCTTATTAATTTATATTTAATATTTCTAAAATATTAAATAATAAATATTAAGCTATTTAATTTATTCTATCACCATAGATTAAATTAAATATACTTAATATATTATTACGATTATACCATTAACTTCTTAAATAATTATTCTTCCTTTTATGGTGTGACCCTTTAGGTTCTCCATATTAAACCAGGTTGTGAATAAATCAATTAGAACAATTCTAATCTTATTTAAATAAATAAATTAAACAATTAATTTATTTAAATAAATAATATTTATTCTCTGATAGGGATAAAGCCTCCCAAGTGATCAACGACTTTCCGGATAATATAGATTTCAACATTAATCATAAAAGAACCTTTGAGTAAATAGTTAAAAGACAATTCAATCCTTCCACCATACAATGTCCCAATTAAATATAAGACATGGAATTACTTTGTCAAGTCTTATTTTATTTAATTATATGTATTTCGACTCTTAAATGCACAACTCCAAATAATGCAAATTAGAAACTCCTTTCTAATTTCATTACGCCTTTGCCAAGGACTCTTTGGGTTGTCATTTATCGAATCACATAGGACATTTCTCTTCTTTTAATAAGTGGTAGATTCTTTATTGATCATACATTATCTCCATATATAAACTTATTATACCCAAGCATACCCTTTGATATACCCTAAGGGTCTTAAGGAATAAGTCAAAGTATAACTCATCATACATAAGATACTATGATGATCTCAAGTCCAAGGATCACTTCAGTCTTACTATCACTACTGAATTCTATTGACGAGCAAGTAAAACTCCATTAGGTATTCCTTAGCAAGCCACGTTCAAAGATGAACTTATTCTCTAATAAGCACCTACATACTTGTTTTAGTGTCTCACACACAAATGATCATGAGATCAATCATCCTCATCCAACGAAAGCAAGCAACGTATGTACCAATCTATCCGGATTCACTAATCCCCAATTTAGTAATCCAATGATTGTGAACTATTTTAGTTTTAAGCTTTCTAAGAATTTAGATCTCATTAGAATGATCATCATCATTATTCTAAAAGCATTGCTTAAAACTATGGGTTTATCACATATTATAAAACAGCATCATGTAGATAATTAAAAGCCTTTAATAAATTAATACTTTTTATTAATAAATGAATAAGATTGTTACAAAGTATATGCTTTATCATCAAACATGATTGGCTTGTGTGCATACTACTTTCACCATATACTTGGTGAAATTCTTCTGTTATTCCATTATTTATTATTCTATTGGAATATCATGTTTGTGCGTTTACGCATGACCTGGTTCCGTTCATTATTATTTTGTTGAAACATCCTCTATGTGCGCTTTACGCATGACCTGGTTCTGTTCTTTATTATTCTGTTGGAACATCCTGTCTGTGCGAATTACGCATGACCTGGTTCCATTCTTTATTATTACATTGGAATAACTCATGCATCTGGTCTATCGCATGCATGGTGATTTCTTCTGTTATTTCATTCTTTATTATTTTGTTGGAATAATCTGTCTATGTGGATTATCACATGCATGGTGAATGGTCCTTTGTATTCATTCCTTATTAAATTGTGGAAATGATCTGTCTAAGTGGATTACCGCATGGCAGATGAAAATCCATTTGCAGTTTCATATATTCTCTTATACTCATTTGGTTAAAGCTTTGACTTCTATACTCCATGAAATTAGTGGAATATCCTTGATATTTGCGCTTCATCCAGTATCTTTTCATGGAAATATTCTTCTGAACATTCTTGAATTTTACTCCACAAAGAAGTATCATGTTGACAATTTGGACGTTATTGGTTTCTGGATAAATTAATTCTTGAACTTGTTTTATTGAATTCTTATATCATTGTCATCATCCTCATGTTTATATTATGTTGAAAGTCATCTGTGGCCTGTAGTGAATAGATGGACTTGGTATGATTATGACCAGGGATTAATCAGTATAATCATGACCGTAATGTTTCAAATGATATGGTAAAAGTCCTCATTGGCACGTAATGCATTGATGGACAATTGTTGGCATGATCATGACCATTGATGAATATACGAATATCCTTGGCCCGTAGTGCATGGATAACTTGTGGTTGTGATACTAATGAATATCCTTGACCGTAGTGCAGGGATGATGTGGATTATTTATTAAGCTGAGTCTCAGCGATAAAAATGATGAAAAACCTTTTAAAACATAGAAGATAGTAGATTTTATTCTCTACTTGACTCTTCTAATGGAATACTGCTTGTTCCGCTGCAGTTAAATTTGATGTCTATTGTATTTTATCAGTTTAACACTGTTGAAGGCTAACGATAATTTATTCTGCATTATCTTAGTCATAATATTTCTTGCTGGGCTAGTTGAGCTCACCCTTTTGCTTCTATTGTTCTCTTCAGGAAATGAGAACGTAGCAGGGACTAATCGGGGAACAGAGTGACGGTCCAGAGGATAGCATTAGTAGTCCTCACTATTCTATGAAATAGTGTGTTAATAAATGTATTGAGGACTTATTTTGAGTTTGAATACTGTCTAGAAGACAATATTTGTATTAAAACTCACGCTCATGTTGTATATTTAAGATTGTATTTGAATTCTGTACCATGTATTTGACGACTCAGAATAGGTGATTTATACCTATTTTGGGGGCGTCACAGGGGGTGCTAATATTCCTGCATGAATTATTTACACTGGTTGATCATCGAATTTGTTAAGGCTCATTTTACACTAGGAGAGCTAAATGGTAGTATAGGTTATGCGATATGGATTCCACTAGTAGATAAATATTTCAAAGTGATAATGAGTTTTGCATGAAATACATCTTGAGCAAGTCTCTGATACTATGAATTTTATTCTAACCTAGAATTTTAGATGTATGGTTTTTATGCCTTCTTGAAAGGATCTTAAAGTCATGGTAAATCAGTTGTTGCTATACAGAATTGAAAGGATCTTAAAGTCACGGTTGATTTTTTTCTTAAGAAGGGTAAAAAGAACCATTTTAAATTAGAAAATTTTCACAATTACCTGCAGGGCACCTCACCAACGGCACATACGCCGCAAATCAGTCATTGGCAGCAGTGTATTGATTGCTTGAATCAGTCATTGGCATCACTTAATAGATACACTGTCTACACTGTTTGCCCATTTTATGTACAAAATTTAGCTCTTTGTTCGGTGATTGGGCAAATAGTTGGACGTTGACGTTAACAATAATGATAAATTAAGAATGTCAAGTTATTTTAAAATATATATATATATATATATATATTGAGATATCTCTTATAAATGCTTTTTTTTTAAACAAAGGAGTATTTGTTACTAATAATTTTTTTGACCGGAGAATTATTCAACAATAATGACGAAATGGAAATGGATTCTTTACTGCTAAGGTGGTGTTTGGTCACGTGCCTTTTTCTCTTTAATTGATATGACAATCCAGGTGAATAATTTTAAAATTGTTTTTAAATTTAGTTTGGCCTACCAACCTTACTTTCTTTCACTAAATAATTTTCACTTTTAATGTTGCTGTAATTTAGATGTGATATTATTAAAAAAAAATTACTTGGAAGTTGATACAGAGTAGTTCACTTTCAGTTTGTCTATTTGTTTTGTGTGCACTCCTACAAATAGACAACGGAACCCATCTTCAAACAAACACTCGTGGAACACTTGTGCATCATATTTTTATTCATGGTTCAATGGTTATAATTAATATAAGGGTAAATTTATAAAAGTGATATTTTTCTTTTCTTTTCATTAGAACTCAAAAACGCAAGAAAAGAAAATTTTAAATTTTCTATTCTTTTCTATTAAAAACTCAAAAACAACACAAAGAAAAACTTCAAGTTTTCTATTCTTTTCTATTAAAAACTCAAAAACAACACAAAGAAAAACTTCAAGTTTTCTCTTCAAAACTCAGAAACAGAGTGTAAAGGTAGACCAAGGGGAGCCTCAAGATTTCAATAGGATAGAGAGGTAGCTCAAGAAATAAAGGGTAAACAAACTCGTTATTGTGGAGAGCGTGGAGAAACCAACTATTATAGGACTACTTGTCCAAAACTAGGTACAAACAGTTCATTTTGTTATATTTTTTATTTATTTTTATTATAACTAAATATTTAATTTTTATTTTTATTGTTGTTTATTAATATCAAATCAACATAACAAAGACAATGATAATGAGAAAGGGAATAAAGGAAAAGACAAAACCACCGAAGGTACTTGGTATGCATCTTGTTGCATATTTTTTTTAAGTTGAAATTTATTGTTTATAGTACATATTTGCTAGTCTATCTCAATTTGGGAGAACACTGTTCTTCACATTTATAGTGCACAAAGAATTTTTTGGATTTTGCAACTTACTTTTGGGAGTTTGTGGTGTGGTGATGTGACTGTTGTAAGACCCCAGCTTTTATAAATAAAGATGAATTTTTCTATAAATATTATTTTTGAATATTATGGAATAAATTTGATATAATGTTATAGTTGTGGGTAATATTTATAAATTTTGCAAAGTATGCAAGTTGTTATAAAATATTCGTTTGGTCTGGGAATATTCTTTTGTTAGGAATATTCGTACAATGGCTCAATCATTGGTGGACCCCACAATGTAATTATTATTCGGATTGAGAAAACGACAAAAATATTTTATAAAAATAACTACGGAGGTGTTACCGTTAAAAGCTGTTGAACTACCCGGTGGTAAAAAAATGCGAATGTCTGGCGTAGTTGCATAAGTAGACACTAAGTATTGATTATTGATGCTTACGTGAGAAGTCACTCATTTATGCTCAATTATTGCTTTGAGAATTGCCGTGATCATATTTCTTATATTATTGATTCAATTATTGTCATAGTATCATCAGTATAATATGTTATAGTATTAAATCAATAATTGAGATGACAAGTTATAAATGATTAATAATTGTTGAAAGATTAAATACGTGTTGATGAAAAAATGATTTGTGGTAAGTTTGATTATTTTATGGGGGCTCATATGTTATCATCTAAGAGTCTCTTCTTCAATCAATAGTATTTACCTTCGTAATAGTAATTACCTTAAATCGATAGTAATTACCCTTGTGAATAGTATTTACCTTCAATCGATAGTAATTACCTTCAATAGTAATTACCCTTGTGAATAGTATTTACCTTCGTCAATAGTAATTACCTTCGTCAATAGTAATTACCCTTGTGAATAGTATTTACCTTCGTCAATAGTATTTACCTTCGTTAATAGTAATTACCTTTACCAGACGTCGAACCACTTGTCGTTTTACATTACAGGCGTCGAACCACTTGTCGTTTCACATTACAAAGCGTCAAACCAATTCGTCAAGCCACTTGCCTTTTCACACTAAGGTGCTAAGCTAGAAATCTTCTATAAATAGAGGCCTAGGGCTTCATTATTTTCACTTAATTCATTCAAGCTATAGAGAGAAAGTATAGAGAGAATAAGAGAGAAAGAAGAAGAGTATTTTGTTACTACTAATCTTTGCGAGATTCAATCTCCTACCAAATGTAAGGGGTGTTATTCTTTCTTATTCATGAAGAGAACTGTTGTTATTCCATTGCTTATTATTCATTGGAATAACTCAGATAATCGTGGTTTACCCTATACTTGGTGACATTCTTCTATTATTACATTGGAACATCCGTCTGCGTGTGTTTTACAGGACTGGTTCCGCTTTTTATTATTACATTGGAACATCCCGTGTGTGTGTTTTTTGGACGGATTCCGGTTAAAATCTTTATTATTACATTGAAATATCTTATCTCGTGTGTTTTACATCGGATCTGGTTCCATCTTTATTATTCTGTTGGAACATCCTGCCGATTGTGAATTTCACCGACTTTGGTTCCGTTATTTATTATTCATTGGAACATCACATGCGTGTGTTTTACAGGACTGGGTAAAATCTTTATTATTATTCCGCTGGAATATCCTATCGTGTGTTTTACACCGGATCCGGGTTCCATCTTTATTATTCTCGTTGGAACATCCCGCTTGTGTGAATTTCACGACTTTGGTTCCGTTATTTATTATTACATTGGAATAAACTCGTGCATGTGAAGGGCTATCGCATGCATGGTGATTTCTTTTGTTATTCCATTCTTTATTATACCGGTTAAGTTAAAACTTTGACTTCTATACTCCATGAAATTAGTAGAATATCCTTGATATTTGCGTTTCATCCAAAGATCTTTTCATGGAAATATTCTTCTGATCATTCTTGAATTTTACTCTACAAAACAGTATCATGTTGACAATTTGGACGTTAATAATTCCTGGATAAAATAATTCTTGAACTTGTTTTATTGAATTCTTATATCATTGTCATCATCCTCATGTTTATATTTTTTTTTAAAGTCATCTGTGGCCTGTAGTGCATAGATGGACTTGGTATGATTATGACCAGAGACTATTCGGTGTAATCATGACCGTAATGTTACAAATGATGTGATAAAAATCCTCAGTGGCCGTAGTGCATTGATGGACAGTTGTTGGCATGATCATGACCATTAATGAATACACAAATATTCTTGGCCCGTAGTGCATGAATAATTGTGGTCGTGATACTAAAGAATATCCTTGGCCGTAGTGCAGGGGTGATTCGATGATGTGAAATATTTATTAAAGTTGAGTCTCAGCTATAAACAGTGATGAAAAACCTTTTAAAACCTAAAAGATAGTAGACTTTATTTTCTACTTGACTCTTTTAATGGATTGCATATTCCGCTGCAGTTAAACTGGTTGTCTATTGTATTTTATCAGTTTAACATTATTCAAGACTATTGATAATTTATTCTGCATTATCTTAGTCATAATATTTCTTACTGGGCTAGTTGAGCTCACCCTTTCTTTCACTGTTCTCTTCAGGAAATGATAATATATAAAGCGGACGAGTCTGGGAAACGAGTGATGGTCCTGAAGATAGCATTAGTAGTCCTCACTATTCTGTAAAATAGTGTGATAATAACTGTAATGAGGACTTTTTGTTTGAGTTTGTATAATATCTAGTAGACGATATTTGTATTTAAACTCACAGTTTATGTCGTATTGTATTACGGCGCAGTTATGTTAATAAGTTGTATTTAAATTTTGCACCATGTAAGTGTCGCACCCAAGATGGGTGATGTATACCTAATTTTGGGGCGCCACGGTTAGTATCGAGCTTAGGATATGATCCCCAGCTAAGATGTGAGAATAGTACTAGAGGGGAGAGGCAGGGGAATACCTTCGCTAGTATGACCTACCTAAGTTTATGTGATATTTTATTGGTTGGTCAAGATAGGGATAATTTGTTACATGTCAATTAACCTTTTGTTTTTGTGGCGAAGATTCGAAAATGACATCCGAGAATGTTGAGAATAGCAATGGAGCGCAGCGATTGTTGATTCACCACATATCAATAATCGAGGATAATGCATCGTCGAAGGCGCATAATCCTCATGCAAAAACAACAACACCGACTAAAATGACGAATGATCAAATGTTCGAGAGGCTTTATGCAATTTATGCAACAAAGAAAGTAGAGCGACTCTCGCCCAAAACGTAGGTGGAAACACGGAAAACTCTCAAGGTCACCGCTAAACAATTTAAGGAGCTGGGACCACCGGAGTTTAAGGAGAGCAAAACCACTTCCGGCGGAAGCATGGATAAAGCAGATTACCAAGATATTTGATGTCTTGGGATGCTCCGAGAGCAAAAGGTTCCCTTCACGCCTTTTATGTCTTGGGAGAGCGGATTCTTGGTGGGAATCGGAAACGACTCAACCAAATTGTATCAAGATATCTTGGGAGAAGTTCCAGAGTCGTTTCAACGACAAATACTTTCCCGAAAGTATTCGCCACATGAAGGAGGTGGAGTTTATCAAGTTGGAACAAAACAATATGACCGTGTCGCAATACGAGGCAAAATTTATGAGTTATCACGGATTTTCGTCCCCACTTGGTGGATAATGAAGAGAGAATGGCGCTAATGTTTTAAGAGGTTTGAAGTCGGGAGATACGTCAACATCTTATTTCTCATAAACCGTGTTTGTATTCAGATGTTGTAAATAGGGCTCGATTAGTGGAGCGCGATAATGAGTCAACGAACTAAAAGAGAAGCGAGCGGCAAAATTATAATACCAATGAGAATAGTCATCGAGGCGGTGACAACAAGCGTGGAGGGAATCAACAAAGCCGCGATATGGTAACCACTTGGTGGTAATCGTGGCCAAAACAATAAGAATGGACATTTCAAGAAAAGGAGATTCAACAATGATGGAAAGACGTCAAGACCAAAGACCCATTGTTAAGGAAGGAGAAAGACCACCTATCATATGCTTCAAATGCGGAGGAGAGGGACACATCGATCCAACTGCGTCATGCAGTCAAAGCATGTTATAATTGTGGAAGAGAAGGTCATTTAGCTCGATTTTGTCGCCATCAAGACAAATTCAGCTAGGATGGAGGCACCAAAGGCCATCCCGGAAAATTCAAACCCGTTAGTGCTGAGGAGAGCATTTGTTGTGACCTCCCAAAGAGCAAGGAATCCGAATGAGGTCATCACGGGTAAGCTTATCATAAACTCTAATGAAGTCTATACTTTATTTGATACCTGGTTCTACCCATTCTTTTATTTCTCCTACTTGCGCGCTCATCGATTAAATTTGACTCGGGAGAATTAGACTTTGACTTATCTGTGGAAACTCCGTTGGGAGAAACCTTCATTACATCCACTTTGCTTATAAGTCTTGTTTGGTTCAAATCGGTACCCTCACATTACCGTCGATCTTATTTCATTAAAATACTTGCATTTGACGTGATTCTAGGGATTGATTGGTTAACTACTTATCATGCAAAATTGATTGTTTTCGTAAGGTTGTTAGCTTTCATATTCCTAATCAACCTATTATCTTTAATTCAAACGACCAAACCATTAAAATCAATCACTATCATCTCAAGCCATAAAGCTATTCGTTTATTGAAAAACGGATGTCAAGCTTTCTTAGCTCATGTCACGATTTAAATAAAAATACGCCGGTTTTAAACGATATTCTATTGTTAATAAATTTCCGACGTATTCCCAAGAACTTCCCGGCCTACCCCAGAAAGCGTGAAATTGAATTTTGTATCGACTTGAACCCAGACAAAACCTATTTCCAAAGCCCCATATCGAATGGCTCTATTGAACTTTGAGGAGTTAAAGACCCAACCGCAGGAATTGTTAGACATTGGCTTTATTCGGCCCTAGTACTTCTCCTGGGGGGTGCTCTGTTCTATTCGTGAAGAAGAAAGATGGGAGTATGCGACTTTGTATTGATTATCGGGAGTTGAATCACGCCACCATCAAAAATAGGTATCCATTGCCACGTATTGATGACTGTTTGACCCGGCAAGGAGCCAAATTCTTTTCAAAGATTGATCTTCGTTAGGATATCACCAATTGAAGATTAGAATCACGACATTCCAAAGACGGCTTTAACTCCGCAGACGGCATTATGAATTCCTAGTCATGTCCTTTGGATGACTAATGCTCCCGCCGCCTTCATGGATATGATGAACCAAGTATTCAAGGAATATTTAGATCACTTTGTGGTCGTCTTTATTGATGACATCCTTATTTATTCCAAAAGCCGTGAAGATCATGAGCAACACTTGAGGTCGACACTCCAAAAGCTTCGTGAATATAAGCTTTATGCCAAGTTGAAGAAATGCGAAGTTCGGCTTGAAGAAGTAGCATTCCTTGGGCACGTGGTATCAAGTCATGGAATATCATTGACCCAAAGAAAGATTGAAGCTATTCAAAGTCGGGAACAACCTAAATCAAATGATCAAGTAACGTAGCTTTCTCGGTTTAATTTGGTTATTATTCGGAGATTCGTGGAAGGATTTTCTCGAATCGCTATTCCATCGACTCAATTGACTCGGAAAGATACAAAGTTCGGTTGGAGCAAAAGATCGTGAGAAGAGTTTTCAAGAACTCAAGAGGAGACTTATTTCAAAGACCTGCTCGACAATACCATCCGCCTTGAGAGGATTTGTCATCTCAAAGTGATGCTTCGCAAAGGGTTGGGATGTGTTCTCATGCAACATGGAAAAGTAATAGCCTTTATGCCTCGCGACAACTCAAAGAATATGAGAGGAATTATCCTACTCATGATCTAGAGTTGGCAGCTGTTGTCTTTGCACTTAAAATTTGGAGGCATTACTTGTATGGGGAGAAAGTGGAGATCTTTACGGATCATAAAAGCCTCAAATATTTCTTCACTCAAAAGGAACTCAACATGCGACAACGACGTTGGCTTGAATCTGTTGAAAGATTATGATCATACCATCCAATACCATCCCGGAAAGCGAACGTGGTAGCCGACGATTGAGTAGAAAATCATATGCAAGCACGAAAAGTGCGATATTGTCAACGCAGAGCCCATTTTGTGTGACTTGCAAAGGATGGAGATAGAATTAAATACTCTGGGACGCATGTGATGATAGCGAGTATCTGAGTAGAACCGACTTTAATTGATAAAGTTAAAAGTCGCTCAAGCTACGCACTGAGGTGATGCGTATGAGGAAGAAAGTGCAAGAAGGTGCTATCTGCGGAAGCAAGAATCGATGAAGAAGGAATACTTGAGTCAACTCCGGACTTTGTGTTCCTAACGACTACGATTTAAAGTATAATATCATGATGGAGGCACACAACACACCATTTGCAATCCATCTCGGGAGTACCAAAATGTATCATGATATTAAATCATACATTTTGGTGGAGCAATATGAAGAGAGAGATAATTTGTTTATCTCAAGGTGTCTAACTTGTCAACGAGTTAAAGCGGAGCATCAAGTACCAAAAGGTCCATTGCAACCACTTGAAATTCCAGAATGGAAGTGGGAGCACATTACCATGGATTTCAAGCACGGCCTTCCTAAGGTTTCTCAAGGCATTGATGCGATTTGGGTCATTGTTGATAGGTTGACCAAGTCTCGCTCATTTCTTACCGACACGAGAAACTTATACACTTGAACGCCTTGCTCAGTATGTACATAAACGAGATTGTAAGATCGCATGATGGTATGCCAGATCCATAGTTTCGATCGAGACCCAAGATTCACTTCACGATTTTGGGTTAGTTTGCAAAAAGCTATGGGCAGACTTACGATTTAGCTTTCGGCATATCATCCTCGGACGGACGGACAATCGGAGAGGACTATTCAAACTCTAGAAGATCTATTAAGACTCGTGGTCCTTGATTTCAAGGGAGTTGGGACAAGTTCTTACCATTGGTGGAGTTTTCCTACAACAATGCTTATCAAGCAAGTATTGGCATGGCTCCATTCAAGCGTTGTATGGAAGAAAGTGTCGTTCTCAAAGATCTTTGGGATGAGGTGGGTGAAGCAACGTTGTTGGGACCGAGTTGGTACGTATGACTACGGAAAAGATTCAAACAATCCGACAACGTATAAAAACCTCACAAAATCGATAAAAGAGTTATCGATCTTCATCGAAAGGACGTGGAATTCGATATAGGAGATCATGTGTTGTTAAGAGTTGCTCCATGGAAAGGAGTTACAAGATTTGGAAAGAGAGGAAAACTTAACCCTCGATTCATCGGTCCATTTTAATCCTCGATCGAGTAGGAGCGTGGCCTATAGAGACTGCTTTTACCGCCAAATATGTCTCGTGTTCATAACGTTTTCACATATCTATGTTACGTAAATATGTGAAAGACCCGAACCATATTATTGAGTTAGAACCGGACGAAATAGCGGAAGATTTGACGTATGAAGAGGTTCCTGCTCAAATTTTGGATAAGAAGGAACATATTCTACGCTTCCAAGGTTATACCTCAAGTCAAAGTTTTGTGGAGGAACCACGATGTTGAGGAAATGACTTGGGAGTTAGAATCGAAATGAAATCAAGGTATCCTTACCTCTTCGACATACCAGTATCGCACCCTAATTTCGAGGGCTTAAATTTCATAAGAAGGGAGGTTGTAAGACCCCAACTTTTATAAATAAAGATGAATTTTTCTATAAATATTATTTTGAATATTATGGAATAAATTTGATATAATGTTATAGTTGTGGGTAATATTTATAAATTTTGCAAAGTATGCAAGTTGTTATAAAATATTCGTTTGGTCTGGGAATATTCTTTTTGTTAGGGAATATTCGTACAATGGCTCAATCATTGGTGGACCCCACAATGTAATTATATTATCGGATTGAGAAAGCGATAAAAATATTTTTTATAAAAATAACTATGGAGGTGTTACCGTTAAAAGCTGTTGAACTACCCGGTGGTAAAAGTACAAGAATCTGCCAGAGTTGCATAGTAGTACACTGCAGTATTGATTATTGATGCTTACGTGAGAAGTCACTCAATTTATGCTCAATTATTGCTACAGTAATTGCGCATCATATTTCTTATATTATTGATTCAATTATTGTCATAGTATCATCTGTATAATATGTTATAGTATTAAATCAATAATTGAGATGACAAGTTATAAATGATTAATAATTGTTGAAAGATTAAATATGTGTTGATGAAAAAAATGATTTGTGGTAAGTTTGATTATTTTATGGGGGGGCTCATATGTTATCATCTAAGAGTCTCTTCGTCAATAGTATTTACCTTCGTCAATAGTAATTACCTTCGTCAATAGTAATTACCCTTGTGAATAGTATTTACCTTCGTCAATAGTAATTACCTTCGTCAATAGTAATTACCCTTGTGAATAGTATTTACCTTCGTCAATAGTAATTACCTTCGTCAATAGTAATTACCCTTGTGAATAGTATTTACCTTCATCGATAGTATTTACCTTCGTTAATAGTAATTACCTTTACCGACGTCGAACCACTTGTCGTTTCACATTATTAAAGCGCCGAACCACTTGTCGTTTCACATTATTAAAAGCGCCAAACCAATTCGTCAAGCCACTGCGGCTTTTCACACTAAGAAAAGGTGCTAAGCTAGAAATCTTCTATAAATAGAGGCCTAGGGCTTCATTATTTTCACTTAATTCATTCAAGCTTATAGAGAGAAAGTATAGAGAGAATAAGAGAGAAAGAAGAAGAGTATTTTGTTACTACATCTTCGCTGCAAAGATTCAATCTCCTACCAAATGTAAGGGGTGTTATTCTTTCTTATTCATGAAGAGAACTGTTGTTATTCCATTGCTTATTTATTCTGTTGGAATAAACTCAGATAATCGTGGTTTACCCTATACTTGGTGACATTCTTCTATTATTCTGTTGGAACATCCTGCTCGTGTGTTTACACCGGACTGGTTCCGTTAAAATCTTTATTATTCTGTTGGAACATCATGCTCGTGTGTTTTACACCGGACACGGTTAAAATCTTTATTATTCTCGTTGAAATATCTTATCTCGTGTGTTTTACACCGGACCGGTTCCATCTTTATTATTCATTTGGAACATCCTGCCGATTGTGAATTTCACGACCTGGTTCCGTTATTTATTATTACGTTGGAACATCGTCATGTGTGTTTTACAAGGACTGGTTAAAATCTTTATTATTCTCGTTGGAATATCCTATCGTGTGTTTTACACCGGATCCGGGTTCCATCTTTATTATTCGTTGGAACATCCCGCTTGGTGTGAATTTCACCGACCGGTTCCGTTTATTTATTATTCATTGGAATAACTCCATGCATGCGGTCTATCGCATGCATGGTGATTTCTTTTGTTATTCCATTCTTTATTATACCCGGTTGGTTAAAACTTTGACTTCTATACTCCATGAAATTAGTAGAATATCCTTGATATTTGCGTTTCATCCAAAGATCTTTTCATGGAAATATTCTTCCGATCATTCTTGAATTTTACTCTACAAAAGCAAGATCATGTTGTTGAATTTGGACGTTAATAATTCCCGGATAAAATAATTCTTGAACTTGTTTTATTGAATTCTTATATCATTGTCATCATCCTCATGTTTATATTTTTTTAAAGTCATCGTATTCTGTAGTGCATAGATGGACTTGGTATGATTATGACCGAGAGACTATTGATGTAATCATGACCGTAATGTTACAAATGATGTGATAAAAATCCTCGAGGGTCAGTAGTGCATTGATGGACAAGCCGATTGTACGCATGATCATGACCATTAATGAATACACAAATATTCTCGCCCGTAGTGCATGAATAATTGTGGTCGTGATACTAAAGAATATCCTTGGCAGTAGTGCGTGGGTGATTCGATGATGTGAAATATTTATTAAAGTCGAGTCTCACTATAAGCAAGTGATGAAAAACCTTTTAAAACCTAAAAGATAGTAGACTTTATTTTCTACTTGACTCTTTTAATGGATCAGATATTCACCGCAGCTTAAACTGGTTGTCTATTGTATTTTATCGGTTTAACATTATTGAAGACTATTGATAATTTATTCTCGCATTATCTTAGTCATAATATTTCTTCTTGGGCTAGTTGAGCTCACCCTTTCTTTCACCTTTTCTTGTGAAATGATAATATAGTTGGGACGAGTGGGAAACGAGTGATGGTCACGAAGATAGCATTAGTAGTCCCTCACTATTCTCGTAAAATAGTGTGATAATAATCGTAATGAGGACTTTTTGTTTGAGTTTGTATAATATCTAGTAGATTTATATTTGTATTTAAACTCACAGTTTATGTCGTATTGTATACCTACGCTTATGTTAATAAGTTGTATTTAAATTCTGTACCATGTAAGTGTCGACCCAAGATGGGTGATGTATACCTAATTTTGGGGGCGTCACAACTGTGGACAGGTTGAAATGGGGGAATGGGGTCTTGAAGAATAGGATGACACCAGGGTCGAATGCCAAGATCAGTCCCGAAACCTTAAAGATGAGTAAGAGGTGTTTTCTGCATTATATTGTTGTTACTTTTATTAAAGATATATTTTTTTTATTTATAGCTGTAGTTATTAAATATAGTTCATTATTTTAAATTGTTTTTGGTGGTACTAGTTAGATTAATACTACCTACTAATAGGGATGGAATTTCAAAATGAATTTTCATTTTTCTTTCACTTTGATTGTGGTTTTAGTTTTTGAAAGGCCATATTCTTATTATGACATCCATGAATGATGATTATGTGAGGTACAGGGGTGTAACTATTTTTTTATTGTAATCCTTATCTATGACCTTTTGTTGTTGTTTGCACATTAGCTCTTAATGGTGACAATGTGGAAACTGCATTTTTTAAGCTGCTAGAGGAAATATACAATGTGCTGTCTAAGAAAGCTTTGAATTGTGATGGTGGAAAATCCAATGGTGGTGATCTTAAAGGGTTGAAGATTGATGTTATTTTCGGGTCGGATTTTGAAGTTAGTGAAATGAAGAAATTATCTACATGCTCTTGTTGAGGATTTTGAAGTTAATTTAAGGCTTTTAGTTTAGTGTGTCCATATTCAGTGCTTCATTTTTTTTGTGTTCATAATTTTTATTTTTTTTTGAATTATACAGTGTCTTCAGACACGGGTTATCGCTAGTTTATTATATATTAATGACGTCATTGGGTCAATAAGTGTCCGAACACTGGTTGGACTAGTAACCCATCTACCCGGTAGCCTTTTTGATTCGATGAACGATCCGATTATAAAAACACTAGCGATAACCCGTGCCTGAAGGCACTGTATAATTCAAAAAAAATAAAAAATATGAACACAAAAAAAATGAAGCACTGAATATGGACACACACTAAACTAAAAGTCTAAATTAATTCTTAACACACTCGCACTTTCCATACATACTCCACAAAGCATTTAAATGAAAATTCTTTTGAAGACAAATTTCAATGAATAAATAAAGAATATCAAACTTTAATAGTCAAATTCTCATAAATTTAAACTAAGTTTAACTACATTTCAAGATTTATTTTTTATTACTTATAATACTTTTTGATTGATTGTAACTTTTTAAATAGTAACTTGACAATTAAAAATTATTGTTGGCTTGTTATAACAACTCTTTTTTTTGTCGCACGTAGATGGGTATACAGTTTCGCAAATCCGTAACTTGATTCAAAAACTGATTGTAGGTGGTTATATAAATTTAGGATTAGCTCAACAACTAAGTTTAAAAATAAATTTAGGATTGCAGGCCGTTATATATATAGATCTATATATATGTTCAGCAAAACAATAGGAGTCTTTTCTACCAAGTAAGAAAATATACCATGAGCCAGGGAATGGAACAGTGTCTCAAACTCGAAGACATTTAAATTATGAATTGGAATTTAAGTAATCAATTAATAAATTTTTATCTCCCTCAAATATTTCACTCCAATATAATTTGCACATGTATTAAAAAAAATAAAAATAGAAGAGAATAACCTTATAAGATTATATAAAATGATAAATACTTTTATGTTTTTATACTAATAAACCTTACTAAATGACATATTTCCATTTATACTAATAAACCTTACTAAATAACATATTTTCTCTTTGCTTTATGTACCTATCTTTTTTATCTCCTTTTTGAAGACAAAAATTTGTATCTTTAGTCAAAAGGAGGGAGTAATAGACAGTTATTAAAGATGCACAAAATCAGTAATAAAACAATAGTCGATTAACTTAGAAAACAAGGTGCACCATGTATAGAACAACTTTTTGTTCAAAATAACCACACAAGATGATAAACCTCTCAATCTAGAAATAGTGACTAAAAGAATCAAATTGATTTGAAACATGATACTCCCAACAAATTTTTCTCGCTTGGAAAATCTATATTTCTATCTTAGTACTTGATTTGGAGCAATTATGTCGAATTTGGGAACAAAGCTTCTCCTTAGCAAGCTTCTCAAACTTTCACCCTCAATTTAATTTCATTAATCGCTTCTTCTTCTCATAGACTTTCCGAGCCCTTTCCTTCCTATTCTTCTCAAGCTCTCTGCGAGTGAACATCATATTGACCGAGGAATTCAAGGTTATAAAAAGAGACTTAGTGTACTCAATATCCAAATGACGATGAATAGTTTAAGGCCAAGAAACACAATGGAATCTCTTACAAAGGAAAACCACCACACGATATATCTCAGAAAAAACCACTTCCAGAGATTACGTTGCCAAATGGGGTCTAGACCTTTCCAAGAAAGGTAGAGTGGTGTAAACTAAATTAGTAAATGAATGCATAAGAAATTCAAAAAATAAATAAAATAATCTAATAAAAACATATAAAAAGTATTACTCTTTGTGCTGACTTTTCCTAGACATTAATCTTATCTTAAGTAAATTACATATAACATTTTCTTACACCCATTTAGAACAGTTCTGTACATATATGTTTATAACCAGCTAAGCAATCAAATGCTTTCTGTTCTTATTTATTCTTTTCAGTTGAGGGTAGAATCAAGTTTCAATCACATTACACAGTGAGAACCAGCAAACGAAAAAATATCATAAAGTACAAAAGATGGATGAGCAACGACACTTTCTCCCATTGATGACTATTGATTACATTGCATTAAATTCCATAACATTTGAGCTTGTGTCATAGATTACAAGAGATATTCATCACAATTAAATACAAGTACAACATAACCAAATTCGATAGTTATTAGTAAAGATCAAAATCAGTCATCCTCTAAAGCAAGTTAGATTGACAAAGAGAAGTATCCTTACATAGAAGCACATGCCGAATACCTCCTCCTCGTGAATTATGCCTCATCTTGATGAAAGCCTTTGGTATAAATCATCAGCCAATGCCTGCCTCAAGCTTTCCCCAAAATAGTAATAAGACTTCTCTTCTGACCTTAATCTATTCATCAAGAGATGAGGGAAATAGAAGAAAATTATAAAATTCGAAAGCAAAATACTTTAGTTGCAGTAAATATTTGTGGTACCAGCAAATGGTATGGATTCTAACAGAATTTTGATAATTGCTAGTAGGGAAGTTAACATAGCGTAGTTGGCTAGTAGGGAAGTTACCATTACAGCTAGCTTGGTATTATTACCAAACAATGGTGTAAGATTGATCATCATCAATTTATTTACAATCGATTTTTTTTCATAACATAAAAACACCAAAAGAGAATCAACAAATACCTGTAATATGTTACTATTAGGGCTACTAATTCAAGAACAACATGAGCTGGAATTCAAGCCGAAGGGAATATAGAAAAAAATAATTATGATACTAAATTGTTGGACGTTAGAGGAAGAGATAAAGAGAGAGAGGAGTTGTTTCAAACGAATAACACAGTGGAAGCATCATAAGGTGTTAGTGAATCAAATAATTGTTGGAAGTTTAAACCCATTAGTCGAAGAATACTATTCCAATGAAGTTACAAGTATGCTACACACAGCCAATGGTCACCAACACAGTACTACTCATTTTGAAGTATAATGGCACAAACTCAGAAAGTTCAAGAATAAAAAGCAAAAGGAAAAACATTTGGGAGATATCATGTATGAAAGCGTTGGCTATAACACAAAAAATAGCATATCACAAATCCTATCATTGATCAAATCAGATGCAAAAACAGAATTTATTGCATTATTATTCAAAATTAAAACATACAAAAAGCCTACAAAAAGCCTTTTTGTCATAAGCACATAATAATTAGGTATTTAAATCTAACCTTGATAGTATCATAATAGTTCCATCCAACATCCAAGCCTCAGAACCCTGATTTTCAAAAGATAATTTTTTTTAGAAAACCACAACTATATGAAAGATGAGCGGAACAGACATATTACTGGTCATAAAAGAACTAACTTGAGAGCATCAGGGATGACCATCCTCTTAATGTTGTCATATGAAGGTGGGATTCCTTCATAAACCTTTCACCGAGCAAGTGCAGCTACACCACGCTTAGTCTTATGGGGAATCATCTTGTAAACAATTTATTGAGCCATGTCAAACAGAACCAAAGATTTCAACAGGATTGCCACACGAGGTTTCTACAGTCAAGCGCATAAAATTTATAGTTTCTTTAAAAAAATATTGAAGTGGCCATAAGGTCCCAAGTGTTCGTATATAGATCCAAATAATATGAAAATTAACACAAAAAATAAATGTAGTCTCCGTAAAATGTTACACATCTTTCAATAAATGAGTTTCTCATGCCCAGTACCATTGCAGGATCTCTTCATCATTCCTTGACCTATCTTTAAAGGCAAAAATCTCCCCTCTGAAGGGAAGAATGCTCAAGCACTAAAGCATCGAATAAAGCTTGATCTCGGGTGAGGTGAAGATTTACAATAAAATTATGACTTGAACTTGAAATGATTCAAAAGCCCAAATTGAATGATTTTTAATTTGAATTAAATAAAAAATCAAGAAATATGAATCTTGAAACAAACTTTCAAGGATTTCCATTTCCAAAAAGAAACAAAATTTAGTAAGCAAAGCATGAACTTTACAGTGTATGATACTCATACAAGATAATCAAGTCACTTAATTAGTGACATTAACCAAAGCCCCAAATTTCTTCCAAACTCAGGGTCTTCGCATACCATACTAATAAATGGGTAGCTCTCTATATCTATCCATATCAAAGTAGATAAACCTAGACAAACACAAATACTCAACTCCACCGAGACAATAGCAACAAAGGAGAAAACAGGTATCCACGTCAACATATGTCTGCAAAAATGCACTTTTACAGACCATTATCAACAAATGGGCCTCTCTCAATAATGTAACTTAACATGCCATCTCAGAAAAAGGAAACTTCCTATCAAACCATAAATACAAATATGTACACATGAATTACCGAGAGGAATGAAACAAAATTGAAACAAAAAAAGTGTAATTTGTAGGAGTGCACACAAAAACAAATAGACAAACTGAAAGTGAACTACTCTGTATCAACTTCCAAGTAAATTTTTTTAATAATATCACATCTAAATTACAGCAACATTAAAAGTGAAAATTATTCAGTGAAAGAAAGTAAGGTTGGTAGGCCAAACTAAATTTAAAAACAATTTTAAAATTATTCACCTAGATTGTCATATCAATTAAAGAGAAAAAGGCACGTGACCAAACACCACCTTAGCAGTAAAGAATCTATTTCCATTTCGTCATTATTGTTGAATAATTCTCCGACCAAAAAAATTACTAGTAACAAATACTCTTCTGTTTCAAAAAAAAGTATTTATAAGAGAGATCTCAAAAAAAAATATTTTTTTTTAATTTTAAAATAACTTGACATTCTTAATTTATCATCATTGTTAACGTCAAGGTCCAACTGTTTGCCCAATCACCAAACAAAAAGCTAAATCTTGCACATAAAATGGGCAAACAGTGTAGACACTGTATCTATTAAGTGATGCCAATGACTGATTCAAGCAGTCAATACAGTGCTGCCAATGACTGATTTGCGGTGTATATGTCGTTGGTGAGGTGCCCTGCAGGTAATTGTGAAAATTTTCTAATTTAAAATGGTTCTTTTTACCCTTAAGAAAAAATCAACCGTGAGCAACAACTGATTTACCATGACTTTAAGATCCTTTCAAGAAGGCATAAAAACCATACATCTAAAATTCTAGGTTAGAATAAAATTCATACTATCAGAGACTTGCTCAAGATATATTTCATGCAAAACTCATTATCACTTTGAAATATTTATCTACTAGTGGGATCTATATCACATAACCTATACTACCATTTAGCTCTCCCAGTGTAAAATGAGCCTTAACAAATTCGATGATCAACCAATGTAAATAATTCATGCAGGAATATTAGCACCCCCATTATCAAATCTGCTCCTAATGCAGTTTTAGAAAGAAACAGAGTAACTCATTTGGTCTAGGGTTTGGTACCTGGCAACAATCGCAGGAGTAGCAGGAGATGGCCACGGAGGGAGCGAGAAGCATCAGTGCTGTAATAAATCGGCAGACCTAAAATGAAGAAATCGAAGGAGGGAGAAGGGAGGGAGAACTAAAATGAGAGGGGAATTGGAGACCCAAAACAAAGAGGTCAAAAGGTAAATTGAAGACCTAATAAAATAACTTACCTTTAAAGCTTAGTTTTGCTTGTCTCTACGCCGCTCTTCAGGTATGTCTAATCCTCGAGACAGCTTCGAATGGGAAAAATAAAGCTTCTGTAGTTGCAATTAACGCCGAGATTCGTCGCACCAAGGCTCGGTTGCTTGATGAAGTCCCTAAATTGCAGAGACTTGCACCAAGGTTTTGAATTGCTTCTAGGTACTTTCTCATGCTCTGGATCGTACATTAGGGGCTGGGTATGAGATTTAGGGTTGGGTTTGAGAGATTTAGGGCTGGAATTTGGGCTGGGTATGAGAAATAAGAGATTTAGGGGAGTTAAGAGGGATCGAGTTGTTTGGGGGGATTGAGTTGGCTCTGTGTGTGTAAGATCAGAGAGAAGAGAGATAGAGGGTTTGAAATTTGAATACAGAGGAATGAGAGAGAGCTGGCTGACGTGTAACTTGATGTGACATTTATGTTCTCTCTCTGCTCTGTTTTATATTATAGATTCTTGGTGGGGGAAAAAAGCAACAAAAAATAAAAGCAACAATGATTCAAACTCTTCCGAGTATTATTTGTCTGACTATCAGATGTTGCATATAATATCAGTTTGTATAACAGGGTAATTAAAGCAATCACAACAATGTTTATATAGATTGAAAGAGATAGCAAGTACCACAAAGATTAGTGACGGCACTTGAAATTGCCAATGCAGTGCAAACCCCTTTACCACTTCCACACATCTTCACCCAGCAACAATTTTGCAAACCATTTCTAAATTCAATGAACAGGAAAAAAGTAGGGTAAAAAGGGAGTCTGAAAAAGTATAGAACTGTAAAGTGCCTAATTCAACTACCAAATTCTGTATGGACTGGAAAGATAAACAAATTCCTCAATTTACCAAAATCAGAAGTTGGGTACCAAAAAAGGAGAAACCACGTGCACTACACTAATCTATGTACATCCATTTAACTTAACCGGTTTAAATTAATCATTGGGAATTGAAAAAAAATGCAAGTACTCCATTAATTTCTTGGCATAAAAATGGAGGTTTAAAACTCAAAAACACCACCACTTACCTGAAATTTGTGACCCATATTTTGTTTCTTCAAATTTGAATCACCCACAGCTCCAATACACAAAATCGCTTGATACTTTCCTGACTTCCCAAGCCTCTCTGCATAACATCAGTGATCCAATGTCAAATGCCACTCAAGTAAAAACTGTAACAGCAGGCCAAAATGATTGGAAATGGGAAAACTATTTTGAGATACATTTATGTAAGACCCCAACTTTTATAAATAAAGATGAATTTTTCTATAAATATTATTTTTGAATATTATGGAATAAATTTGATATAACGTTATAGTTGTGGGTAATATTTATAAATTTTGCAAAGTATTCAAGTTGTTATAAAATATTCGTTTTGGTGGGGAATATTCTTTTTGTTAGGGAATATTCGCATACAACTACTCAATCATTGGTGGACCCCTATAATGTAATTATTATTGCCGGATTGAGAAAGCGACAAAATATTTTATAAAAATAACTGGCGGAGGTGTTACCGAATTTAAAGCTGTTGAACTACCCGGTGGTAAAAATAAAGAATATGCGTGGTTGCATAGTAGAGTACACGGTATTGATTATTGATGCTTACGTGAGAAGTCACTCACCTATGCTTAATTATTACTCTGAGAATTCACGCATCATATCTCCTATATTATTGATTCAATTATTGTCACAAAGATCATCTCAGTATAATATGTTATAGTATTAAATTAATAATTGAGACGACAAGTTATAAATGATTAATAATTGTTGAAAGATTAAATATGTGTTGATTAAAAATAAAATGATTTGTGGTAAGTTTGATTATTTTATGGGGGGCTCATATGTCATCATCTAAGAGTCTCTTCGTCAATAGTAATTACCCTTGTGAATAGTAATTACCTTCGTCAATAGTAATTACCTTCGTCAATAGTAATTACCTTCGTCAATAGTAATTACCCTTGTGAATAGTAATTACCTTCGTCAATAGTAATTACCTTCATCAATAGTAATTACCTTTACCAGACGTCGAACCACTTGTCGTTTCACATTACAGGCGTCGAACCACTTGTCGTTTCACATTACAGGCGTCGAACCACTTGTCGTTTCACATTATTAAAGGATCGAACCACTTGTCGTTTCACATTACAAAAGGCCGAACCACTTGTCGTTTTCACATCATCGTCGTCAAGCCACTTGCCTTTTCACACAGCGGTGCTAAGCTAGAAATCTTCTATAAATAGAGGCCTAGTGCTTCATTATTTTTCATTTAATTCATTCAAGCTATAGAGAGAAAGTATAGAGAGAATAAGAGAGAAAGAAGAAGAGTATTTTGTTACTACACCGCTTTGTAAAGATTCAATCTCCTACCAAAAGTAAGGGGTGTTATTCTTTCTTATTCATGAGGAGAACTGTTGTTATTCCATTACTTATTATTCTGTTGGAATAACTTGTATATGCTGCAGTTTACCCTATACTTGGTGACATTCTTCTATTATTCATTGGAACATCCTGTCTGTGTGTTTTACAGGACTGGGTAAAATCTTTATTATTATTACATTTGGAACATCCTATCTGTGTTTTTTAATCTGGACTGGTTAAAATCTTTATTATTATTACGTTGGAACATCCTGTCGTGTGTTTTACACCGGACTTCGGTTAAAATCTTTATTATTATTCTGTTGGAACATCCTGTTTTATGCGTTTTTACGGACTGGTTCCGTTATTTATTATTCTGTTTGAATAACCTCACCTGTCTTGGCCTATCGCATGCATGGTGATTTCTTTTGTTATTCCATTCTTTATTATACCCAGTTGGTTAAAACTTTGACTTCTATACTCCATGAAATTAGTGGAATATCCTTGATATTTGCGTTTCATCCAAAGATCTTTTCATGGAAATATTCTTCCCGATCATTCTTGAATTTTACTCCACAAAACAAAGATCATGTTGATAATTTGGACGTTAATAATTTCTGGATAAAATAATCCTTGAACTTGTTTTATTGAATTCTTATATCATTGTCATCATCATCCTCATGTTTATATTATGTTGAAAGTCATACGTGGCTGTAGTGCATAGATGGACTTGGTATGATTATGACAGAGACTATTCGGTGTAATCATGACCGTAATGTTACAAATGATATGATAAAAATCCTCGATGGTCAGTAGTGCATTGGTGGGATGATTGTTGGCATGATCATGACCATTAATGAATACACAAATATTCTTGGCCCGTAGTGCATGAATAATTGTGGTCGTGATACTAAAGAATATCCTTGGCCAGAAGTGCGGGGTGATTCGATGATGTGGAATATTTATTAAAGCCGAGTCTCAAATTTATAATGATGATGAAAACCTTTTAAAACCTAAAAGATAGTAGACTTTATTTTCTACTTGACTCTTTTAATGGATTGATATATTCACCGCATGATTAAACCTGGTTGTCTATTGTATTTTATCGGTTTAACATTGTTGAAGACTATTGATAATTTATTCGCATTATCTTAGTCATAATATTTCTTCTTGGGCTAGTTGAGCTCACCCTTTCTTTCACTATTTTCTTCAGGAAATGAGAATATAAATTTGGGACTTAGTCTGGGAAATGAGTGATGGTCCTGAAGATAGCATTAGTAGTCCTCACTATTCTCCGAAATAGTGTGATAATAATTGTAATGAGGACTCCTTTTTGAGTTTGTATAATATCTAGTAGACGATATTTGTATTTAAACTCACAGTTTATGTATTAAGTTGTATTTAAATTCTGTACCATGTAAGTGGTGACCCAAGATGGGTGATGTATACCTAATTTTGGGGGCGTCACACTTATGTAAGTGAATCATGTTTAACATGGCAATACCCAAAAGAAAAACTCTAAATCATTTATGCTATCCCATCAAAAAAATCCTTGAACATTGTGGTTCATATATTAAAACTTACTTGAACTCTTAAAGACATTTTGTTAAACAACTTTAAGCCATTGTTAAAACCAATACACAACAATGTTCTCCAGATACTAATAACAATTCAAAAAAATTGAGATACTCAATAACCGGACATCTGGCATGGGTAGTGGAAAAAAGTAAGGTTATTGCACTTTAAAATTCAACATACCCAGTTAATAATAATGAGAAAAGTCAACTTACCCACCCAGTCAAAAAACATAAGTTAAGTGTATCAGGTAGCAGCAGGAGTGGGGTTGTAAGACCCCAGCTTTTATAAATAAAGATGAATTTTTTTATAAATATTATTTTTGAATATTATGGAATAAATTTGATATAATGTTATAGTTGTAGGTAATATTTATAAATTTTGCAAAGTAAGCAAGTTGTTATAAAATATTCGTTTGGTCGGGGAATATTCTTTTTTTCTTTTGGGAATATTCATACGACGGCTCAATCATTGGTGGACCCCACAATGGAAGTATTGTCGTAGTTAGAAAATGACAAAATTATTTTTCTATAAAAATAATGGCAGAGGTGTTACCGTCAAAACTATTGAACTACCCAGTAGTAAAAAGTACAAGATGTCTGGCGTAGTTGTATAGTAGTACACGATATTGATTATTGATGCTTACGTGAGAAGTCACTCAATTTATGCTCAATTATTGCTACGATAATTCTTTGCGATCATATCTCTTATATTATTGATTCAATTATTATCACAAAGATCATCATCAGTATAATATGTTATAATATTAAATTATTAATTGAGACGACAAGTTATAAATGATTAATAATTGTTGAAAGATTAAATATGTGTTGATTAAAAATAAAATGATTTGTGGTAATATTTATTCAATCCTTGATGTATATAAAGAGTCATTATGAGACATTTGTGGTAACTTTGATTATTTTATGGGGGGCCCATATGTCATCATCTAAGAGTCCCCTTAATAGTAATTACCTTTGTGAATAGTAATTACCTTTGTGAATAGTAATTACCTTCGTCAATATAGTATTTACCACAATCGATAGTAATTACCTTTGTGAATAGTAATTACCTTTGTGAATAGTAATTACCTTCGTCAATAGTATTTACCTTCGTCAATAGTATTTACCTTCGTCAATAGTATTTACCTTCGTCAATAGTAATTACCTTTGTGAATAGTAATTACCTTTGTGAATAGTAATTACCTTCGTCAATAGTAATTACCTTCGTCAATAGTAATTACCCCTTCGCAAATAGTAGTTGTCTCTTCAATATTACCAAGAGTCATTTTGACTCTTCGTTAAGACCAAGAGCCACCCACAATTTTTCTATAAATAGAAAGCTCATTCCTTCATTATTTCTTACGAATTCACTGAAACTCCAGAGAGAGAAACTATAGAGAGAAAGAAGAAAAGTATTCTGCTACTTCACTTTTCCAATATTCAGTTCTTCAAAGGTAGGGAATATTATTTGTTGTACCCGTAAGGGGTGTTATTCTTTCTTATTCATGAAGAGAACTGTTGTTATTCCATTTCTTATTATTCTCATTGGAATAACTCATATCTGTGATCTACCCTATACTTGGTGACATTCTTCTATTATTTCTGTTGGAACATCCATACGTGTGTTTTACAGGACTGGTTAAAATCTTTATTATTATTCATTTGAATATCACGTGCGTGTGTTTTACACGGACACGGTTCTATTTTTATTATTCCGTCTTTATTATTCTCGCCGGAATATCCTCGTCTGGTTTATCTGTAGAAACTGGTTCCATCATTTATTATTCGCATTTATTATTCATTGGAACATCCCGTCGGTTTGAATTTTCACCGACTGGTTCCGTTATTATTATTTACATTGGAATAACTCGCCTGTAAGGTCTATCGCATGTATGGTGATTTCTTTTGTTATTCCATTCTTTATTATACCCAAAGTTGGTTAAAACTTTGACTTCTATACTCCATAAAATTAGTAGAATATCCTTGATATTTGCGTTTCATCCAAAGATCTTTTCATGGAAATATTCTTACGATCATTCTTGAATTTTACTCTACAAAACAAAGATCATGTTGACAATTTGGACGTTAATAATTCACGGATAAAATAATTCTTGAACTTGTTTTATTGAATTCTTATATCATTGTCATCATCCTCATGTTTATATTATGTTGAAAGTCATCTCGTGGCCTGTAGTGCATAGATGGACTTGGTATGATTATGACCAGAGACTATTCGGTGTAATCACACAGTAGTAATGTTACAAATGATGTGATAAAAATCCTCAAATGGAAAGTAGTGCATTGATGGACGAGTTGTTGGCATGATCATGACCATTAATGAATACACAACTATTCTCGGCCAGTAGTGCATGAATAATTGTGGTCGTGATACTAAAGAATATCCTTGGTCAGAAAGTAGTGCGAGGGTGATTCGATGATGTGGAATATTTATTAAAGTCGAGTCTCACTATATAATGATGATGAAAAACCTTTTAAATCATAAAAGATAGTAGATTTTATTTTCTACTTGACTCTTTTAATGGATTAGATATTCACTGCAGATTAAACCTGGTTGTCTATTGTATTTTATCGGTTTAACATTGTTGAAGACTATTGATAATTTATTCGCATTATCTTAGTTATAATATTTCTTCTTTGGGCTAGTTGAGCTCACCCTTTCTTTCACCGTTCTCTTGTGAAATGAGAATATAAATTTGGGACGAGCCTGGGAAAAGAGTGATGGTCCAGAAGATAGCATTAGTAGTCTTCACTATTCTACATTAAATAGTGTGACAATAAATGTAACGAGGACTCTTGAGTATGGATATTGTCTAAATGACAATATTCCTATTAGAAGTCTCGATTTATGTATTGTCGTATGTTACCTGACGGATGTATAATTAAGTTTGTATTTGAATTTATGTACCATGTAAGTGGAGACCCAAGATGGGTGATGTATACCTAATTTTGGGGGCGCCACAATTTAGTATCGAGCTTAGGATATGATCCCTGGCCGAGATGTGAGATAAGAACTAGGAGGGAGAGGCGGGAATTCCTTCGTTAGTATGACCTACCTAAATTTATTTGGTATTTAATTGGTGATTCGAGTATAGGGATAATATGTGATATGTTAATTAACCCTTGTTTTGTGGACGGTGTTTGAGAATGACATCCGAAAATCTTTGAGATAAGCAATAAAGCACATGAGAGTGTTGATTCGACTCAAACAAAAGGTAACGACCAACAATACGATAATAATCATCTTTGGTGGCAATTTATCGTAACAATGATAACCATCGTGGGGAAATTATCATGCTAAGAATGGTAACCACGCCGATGGTAATCATGGCAAAGATAATAGAAGTGGAAATTGCAAGAATAGAAGGTCATTTAGCTCAATTTTGTTGTGCACCAAAGTCAAGTCTATTTGGGACGGTGGCACTAAAGGTGGATATGGACAAAACAAAGTCATTGGTTTTAGGAAGTGCATTTTCATGACTTCTCAAAAGCGTGTAAACCGAACGAAGTTAGCACGGGTTAGTTAATTATAAATTGCGTAAATCTATACCTTATAAGATATCGATTCTACCCATTATTTTATCTCTCTTGGTATGCGTTCAACGTTTAAATTTGACTCGGAGAAGTTAGACTTTGACTTATTGGTTGAAACTTCGTTAGTAGGAGCCTTCGTTCATCAATTATTATTTTTAAATCTTGTTTGATTCAAATAAACACTTTCACGTTACTGTCGATCTTCTCTTTTGAAAATACTTGCCTTTGATGTGATTTTAGGAATCAATTGGTTAACTACTCATCATGCTTTTCGTAAGGTTGTTAGCTTTTATATTCATAACCAACCCGTTGTTATGTAATTCAAGTAACCAAACTACTAAAGTCAATTATTGTCATATCAAGCCATAAGTAAAGAGCCCCGAACCTTTCGTTGTTGACTTTCCTTGTGTGGAATGCACCGAAGCCATACTTTCAGTAGGCGACATCGTGAATGAAGATGGCAAGTTTATAGGTATCATTGTGAGGTGCTATCTAGGTTAAGGGATAGAAGTCATGAGTTGGTATCAATGTGACGTCTTATCCAAGTCTTGGATGAGAGTCACAGATTTTGAATGATATTTCTATTATTAATAAATTTCGGTGTATTCTTGAAGACTTCTTAGCCTACTTAGAGCGTGAAATCAATTTCAGTATTGACCCTAATCTAAAACCCATTTCTTAAACCCTCAAATATTTCTTCAACTAAAATGAGCAGATTTACGTGGTTTATGATGAAAGTCATAATAAAAGCATTGGACTAATGAAAATCATGGGTATCGTGGTATTAGTAAGTGTTATGATGAGTTATGTTGGTTAGTATGTGAAAACATGAAAGTTTCTTAAAAATCACAAGGAGTTAAAACCGATTTTGGTGAAAAGCGTAACATGAAATTTAATTGACCAAATCTCCTATTATATTTTGAATTTTGAGTGTGGTCAAGTCCTAGAGTTAGATCTATGAGTTACCTAACTAATCCAAGTGGAATCAACTTTGAAAAAGGTGTTGTAGATTTTCATGTGGGTGATTTTAGCAAAGGAGTCAAAACTTTAAAATGTCCAAAAAGCACGCTTTGCCACGTTTTTGTAAGGGCTGTTTCGGCCACTTAATTAGTGAGAAAAATTCAGGCCTTTTGGGACATAAAAGTATATGGTATAAAGAACATAGTGCCCAAAAATGAGCTCATTCCGACTTAAAATGAGCAAGTTATGACCATTTCAATATTTAGGATTTTCTAACGAAAAATGCTATAACTAGGAGTTCTACAACTCCGATGACCATGAAATTTAAACTGGAGGCTCACATTAACATGTGTAAGGTCCCGCCAAGATTTGGGAATTTCTGGAGTTAAACTTGAGGTAGCAAATTTCTTAAGGAATTAATTAGAAATTGATTTTTGAAAAATAGTAAATAAATTTTAAAAATTTCGAGAAAAATATATTTTCATTATGGGACTATATTATGCTAAATCCCAGAAAAGAAATATTTTTGGAACTGATTTGATATTTTTCATAAAAATAGTTTGGTTACGAACATATGAGTTAAATATGTTATGTGAAGTAACAAAATTAGAAAATATGATTTTATGCCTGTAGAATCCTATATAGAGTATATGCATATTTTTTGATGAGGGATTTGATCATTGGTGATGATATCTTATGAGTATGGCATTTTTGAATGATTAAATGCATTATATGGTAAAGCGTAAACAATTGAAATAAATTGTTTATAAATTTAAGAAGTGATTAAAATATTGTTATAATATTAATGATATTAGATTATAAGATTATTAAGTGATTGATAACATGGGGATATTCTTGAATCTGGATAAATTATATTATAAATGTTTAATATTTATCCTTTATCTCATTTGATTGATTCTTTATATCATTGACATGATCCTCATGCTTATATTATGTTGAAAGTCATCGTGGCTCACGTGCATAGATGGACTTGGTATGATTATGACCGAGGATTGTTGGGTATAATCATGGTAGTAATTGAAAAACACGATTATCTTTGCACGCACGTGTGCGTGGATAATTTGTGGTCGTGATACTAATGAATACACGATTATCTTTGTACGTAGTCGTGGATAATTTGTGGTCGTGATACTAATGAATACACGATTATCTTTGTACGTAGTGCATGGATAATTTATGGTCGTGATACTAATGAATACACGATTATCTTTGGTAGTAGTGCATGGATAATTTGTGGTCGTGATCTTAATGAATACGATTATCTTTGGTAGTAGTGCATGGATAATTCGTGGTCGTGATACTTAATGAATATCCTGGCACCGTAGATGCGGGGATGATTCGATGATATGGATTAATTATCGAAATGAGTCTCATCAATGAAATATTAATTCATGGATGTGGTAAAAGTCATCTTCGGTAGTAGTGCATTGATAGACTTGGTATGATTATGACCAAGGATTATTAAGATAATCACGATCAGAGTGATTGAAAACACGAATATCATTGGCGATGAGTGCATGGATAATTCGTGGTCGTGATATTATTAAGTAAGCTGCGTCTCAAAGATTATTGGTTTTCTGATTGTATATATTTTGGCACGTAGTAGCAAAGATGAATTGTTAATGAATATCTTTGGCGGATTAGAAGATGAATTTAATATTTTAACGATAAAGGTATTCAAGGTATCCTCACCTCTTTATCATATCAGTATCGCATTCTAATTTCGAGGGGCGAAATTTCATAAAGGGAGGTTGTAAGACCCAAACTTTTATAAATAAAGATGAATTTTTTATAAATATTATTTTTGAATATTATGGAATAAATTTGATATAATATTATAGTTGTGGGTAATATTTATAAATTTTGCAAAGTAAGCAAGTTGTTATAAAATATTCGTTTGGTCGGGGAATATTCTTTTGTGGGGGAATATTAAATGACGACTTTTTTCAATCATTAGTGGACCCCATTAATGGAAGTATTATCGTAGTTAGAAAAGCGACAAAATTATTTTTCTATAAAAATAACTTGCGAGAGGTGTTACCGTCAAAAGCGTTGAACTACCGGTAGTAAAAGTAATGCGATGTAGAGCGTAGTTGTATAGTAGCAAACGATATTGATTATTGATGCTTACGTGAGAAGTCACTCATTTATGCTCAATTATTGCTACTCAAGAATTCACGCATCATATCTCTTATATTATTGATTCAATTATTGTCACAGTATCATCTGTATAATATGTTATAGTATTAAATTATTAATTGAGACGACAAGTTATAAATGATTAATAATTGTTGAAAGATTAAATATGTGTTGATTAAAAATAAAATGATTTGTGGTAATATTTATTCAATCCTTGATGTATATAAAGAGTCTGTTATGAGACATTTGTGGTAACTTTGATTATTTTATGGGGGGGCCCATATGTCATCATCTAAGAGTCCCTTCGTCAATAGTAATTACCTTTGTGAATAGTAATTACCTTTGTGAATAGTAATTACATTCGTCAATAGTATTTACCTTCGTCAATAGTAATTACCTTTGTGAATAGTAATTACCTTTGTGAATAGTAATTACCTTCGTCAATAGTATTTACCTTCGTCAATAGTATTTACCTTCGTCAATAGTAATTACCTTTGTGAATAGTAATTACCTTTGTGAATAGTAATTACCTTCGTCAATAGTAATTACATTCGTCAATAGTAATTATTACCCTTCGCAAATAGTAGTTGTCTCTTGATATTACCAAGAGTCATTTTGACTCTTCGTTAAACACTAAGAGCCACCCACAGTTTTTCTATAAATAGAAAGCTCATTCCTTCATTATTTCTTACTTAATTCACTTTGAAACTCGCAGAGAGAAACTATAGAGAAAGAAGAAAAGTATTCTCGCTACTTCACTTTTCCAATATTGAGTTCTTCAAAGGTAGGGAATATTATTTGTTGTATCGTAAAGTGGGTGTTATTCTTTCTTATTCATGAAGAGAACTGTTGTTATTCCATTTCTTATTATTACATTGGAATAACCTTTGATATCTGTGATCTCACCCTATACTTGGTGACATTCTTCTATTATTCATTGGAACATCACATGCATGTGTTTTTACAGGACTCGGTTTCGCCTTTTTATTATTATTCATTGGAATATCTCATGCGTGTATTTTACACTGCACTGGTTCCATTTTTATTATTCCGTCTTTATTATTCTATCGGAATATCCATGCATCTTTATATACGCCTCTACTGGTTCCATCATTTATTATTCGCATTTATTATTACTGTTGGAACATCCCGATTGTAATTTCACACGACCTGGTTCCGATTATTATTATCTTTGTTGGAATAACTCGCTTGCATAAGGATCTATCGCATGCGTACGTGGTGATTTCTTTTGTTATTCCATTCTTTATTATACCCAGTTGGTTAAAACTTTGACTTCTATACTCCATAAAATTAGTAGAATATCCTCGATATTTCGTTTCATCCAAAGATCTTTTCATGGAAATATTCTTACGATCATTCTTGAATTTTACTCTACAAAACGAGATCGTGTTGACAATTTGGACGTTAATAATTCTGGATAAAATAATTCTTGAACTTGTTTTATTGAATTCTTATATCATTGTCATCATCCTCACGTGTTTATATTATGTTGAAAGTCATCCGTACCTCAAGTAAGGTGCGTAGATGGACTTGGTATGATTATGAATGAGAGACTATTGATTGTAATCATGGATAGTAATGTTAAAATGATGTGATAAAAATCCTCGTTGGCCGTAGTGCATTGATGGAATGTTGTTGGCATGATCATGACCATTAATGAATACACAACTATTCTTGGCGCGTAGTGCATGAATAATTGTGGTCGTGATCTTAAAGAATATCCTGGCCGTAGTAAAGGGGTGATTCGATGATGTGGAATATTTATTAAAGTCGAGTCTCAAATTATACTATGATGATGAAAAACCTTTTAAATCATAAAAGATAGTAGATTTTATTTTCTACTTGACTCTTTTAATGGATTGCATATTCACATGCAGATTAAACCGGTTGTCTCATTGTATTTTATCAATTTAACATTGTTGAAGACTATTGATAATTTATTCTGCATTATCTTAGTTATAATATTTTTCTTTGGGCTGAAGTTGATTTCACAATTTTCTTTCATTTTATTCTCTTGAAATGAGAATATAATTTGGACGAGTCGGGGAAAAGAGTGATGGTTAGAAGATAGCATTAGTAGTCTTCACTATTCTGTTAAATAGTGTGATGATAAATATAACGAGGGGGACTTGAGTATGGATATTATCTAAATGACAATATTCCTATTAGAAGTCTCGGTTTATGTATTATTATCGTATGTTCTGCGACAGATGTATAATTAAGTTTGTATTTGAATTTATGTATCTAGTATAAGTGGCGGCCAAGATGGGTGGCGACGATACCTAATTTTAGGGGCGTCAGGGGTGGTGAAAGTAAGTTGGTAAGGGGTGGGGTAGGTTGGTAGGGGTGGGGTGGATGGGTAGGGGTGGGGGTGGGTGGGTAATGGGGTAGGGTGGGGGTAGGTGGGTAACGGGGTGGGGTGAGGTGGGGTGCGTGGGGTGAGGTGGGGTGGGGTGGGTAAAAGAAAGGGGGTATTTCTTTAAGATAAGTATTTCTTTTTTAATAAATATAAGTATTTCTTTTAAGTGGCATATTTGTCAATTATGTAAATACGACAATGGTTCACTTTGATTCCTGTTGAAAATTACAAAGCATTTCAAGAAAATTACAGGAGTGGATATGAAATCTCCTTTACTGAAAATTACAACAGGACAAAGCCTTTGTCCCATAGGCAAGAGATAGGCCATCAGCAAGAAAATTGGGCTCCGATGGAGCAGTCTCGCTGAGGATGAAAATCAGGTATACTATAAACATGCTGATTTTATGATTGCTTTCGAGGATTAGTGAACCCATGAAAGTCGTGTTTCTCGCTATGAAGATGCACTTTATTATTTTCTAATATTTAGAAGTTTATGTAATATCTTTTAGGAATATTATTATATGGGGGCTGCATATTGTGAAATGCAGCGTTGCACTGAAATATTATAAAGCCAAGCAGTTTGATAAGTGGTCAGCTCTAGAATTATTAACCTTTATCTAGATGGATTTTTAGTCTCATGGTTAGGAAAATTTTACGTTGAACCCACTATTAAAGCCAGGTTGCATAAGTAGTTTTTTCTGTAAAATAAAGCTGATAGCATAGAACTTTGTAAATTTTCTAATACTTTTGTTGTCCATAATGGAAGAATCAAAATTCATTTACAAGCAAAACTGAACTCCTATTTTTCACCTCATCATTTATTTTTTCAGGTGCTGCGTTACAGGTATATCTGGACAAGAGTTGAGAGACGAGGAGAGAGAAAGGACTGAGATGTTGTAGTTCTGCTGTTCCAACAAATGACAAGCTTAATAGACATAGATATTAGATTTGGTCATTAGATTAGCAGTTCTTCTCAAGGAACTATTTCCTCAGCTCTTGTTTCTGCTTTGCAATGTTGTTGTTGTCTCGACCCCTCCTCATCGTGTTACAGTGGGCTCTTTCAGAAGGTCTTCCTTTTACTGAAATTAGTGGACATACATGGCCCGTACCTGAATCTGTGAGAACTAAGGGGGGGTCGCTTTATGGCCCATACCTAAACTGTTTTGGGAGCCGATTTCATCTTCTATAAAAGTGTCTGTTGTTTCTTGTAATACGTGCCCAGTGAATTATCTTGGCTATGTAGATTATGCAAGGAGTTGAAAGTGCATGTTTGGTTTGGTTTGGTTTGGTTTGGGGCTTTTGGAGTCTCAAACGTCTTGTTCCTTTAAACTCAAATTATTCCAAATGCAACTTTTTAACTCGAAAACGCAGATTTTAAGCCACAAAACTCATCACCATATCTGGTGCAGTACGTTTGGGCAAAGCCGCTCAAACGCACTTTTTCTTGATGCACCAAAATGAAAAAGCCCTAAATCTTTTCTTTTTTTGTAGGATGTATTTGTCGAGTATGAGAGCAAGAGCTATGACAAGTTGATCAAATTTATTGAATCTCATCCGAGCCAAGCGATACAAGCAGTGTTAAAATCATTCTTGGGAAATCTATATATATAAAACAGAGCAGAGAGAGAAATAGAGAAATAGATAAGTGTCACATCCCCACGTCAACAGCTCTCTCATTCCCCTCATTTCAAATTTCAAACCCTCTCTCTCTCTTCTTACACACACAACTGAGATATAACACGGAGCTTCAAAAACACAAACAAAAAACACAAATGCGAAGCAGAAGAAGTTGAAGGGAGAGAAACACGAGATCGGCACACGTCATGCTGATCAACTTCCCTTGGCTCTCCTCTTGGCTCTCCTCGCGGCACACGAAGTCTAAGACCTTCTCCTCTTGGCTCTCCTCTTCCTCGGTCCACGTCGAATATCTTGGTATTTTTTCAATTTCAGTTTGGTTTCTTACAAAATGTGTGAAATTCTAGGAGAAATAAGAACCCATTGTCTGGGGGTTTAGCTTTATTGGGTTTATGGGGTTCTTGATTTGGTTGAATCTGAATTTTTTGAAATTTTCTTTTTTTAGGGTTCCTTTTGATTGGTTTGATGTTTACAATTATGTTTCTTGGTTATACTTCTGCGGTTCAGAATTGGGTATCAATAAATTAACCTGTTTTTTTCTATCTGGGTATAATGTGATATTTTGAATTTGATCCAGTCTGATTAATCTGTTAACTCCAGCTGCTACCCGATACACTTAACTTATGTTTTTTGACTGGGTGGGTAAGTTAACTTTTCTCATTATTATTAACTGGGTACGTTAACTTTTCTCATTATTAGTATTCTGTTTGTAAGAACTTGATGTATCTCCCGTTTGACTCTAAATCACTCTGAAGTTAAATTTTAATTTCTTTTTATCAGATCAGCATTTTAAAAGAGCATATAATTATCTTTTTTTCCTGATAATTTGAAGGCTATTTAGTATGTCAATTGACAATCTGCTGATATATTTTTAGGATGATTATCTGGATTGCTTTGGTGCACCAGAGGTGATTGGGAAGGTAAACTCCTGTGATATGCGTTTTTACTTGTGAATTCGTTCGCCATTTATCTCTGACCTGTACTGATAAACGACCAGATATCGGAAGGTCTATTGAATTGACAGATTGGCACTGATATTGAAGATTTCAAGTGCTCTTGGTTGGTAGTAAAAGCACTGGAACAAAAGAAGTTTTTGCATGTAAGTTAAAAGCAGTGTTCTAATAACTAATTCTCTGCTGTTAAGGGTACTAGATTTGCTTATCCAGATGGATTCTGTTTACAAGAGAAGTATGGAAAGGATGATCCTGCCTCTGTAGCAAAAGTGAAAGAGCTTTATAACACTCTCAAGCTTCAGGTTAATTATTTTTATTTTTTTGTTTCTCATTTCCAACTTGGGAGCCGATTTCATCTTCTATAAAAGTGTCTGTTGTTTCTTGTAATACGGCCCAGTGAATTATCTTGGCTATGTAGATTATGCAAGGAGTTGAAAGTGCATGTTTGGTTTGGGGCTTTTGGAGTCTCAAACGTCTTGTTCCTTTAAACTCAAATTATTCCAAATGCAACTTTTTAACTCGAAAACGCAGATTTTAAGCCACAAAAGTCATCACCATATCTGGTGCAGTACGTTTGAATTGAGACTTTTACAAAGTCTATAAAGTATTTTGGTATTCAAAAAGTCATAGATTTTTCAGACAGACTTTAGAAGAAAAGGTACCCATATCCAAAGTCTGACCTCATATCTAAAGACTTCCAAAGTCTTCCAAATATTTGAGAAAGGGAGAAGATGAAATAGAATGAGTATATGAGCCAGTCTTTTGGCAATAAGCATTTGAGACTGATAAAATGAATATTGTTATCATTTCCTTTCTGAACACTCGTTATGATAAACTGAATATTGTTAAATTCAATTTGTGTTCTTCTAGTATATTATAGTGCTTTTTATATTCACTTTTGAGTTTGTCAATCACCTTAGTTTCTTTTCATATTGAACTATTAGGATCAAGTTTCTAGCCATCCATATGCAGAAAAGAGGGGTTAACCGTGTCATTTATATTTGAAGTTTAGGTGGTTAGCATGATGAATCAAACATATGCTTTTCAGAGATTGGATCAACTTTTTTCTGATTTGCTTAGTCATTCAAGTACAAATAAAATATAAGTCATATCAAATATCAAAATCCTTATGAATCAATCCAACATATGTTTTTCAGAGTTTGATTTTGCACTGATCAGAATGTAGTAATGAAAATTCTATAAATGATGGAAATTTCCAGAGACCAAATTTATTTGAGCCTGAACTCACTTCTGTAAGACTTTAGTGTTTTGGTTTACCTTGTTTTGCTGAACTGCTTGCCTAAAAATAAAAGTTTGTCTGCACTGAACTCAAATCAAGATCCAAGCTTTTCTTATTAAATCCAATCTCACATTATGAAGCCCAACTTCCTAGATCAGATTAATCTTTCTTCTTACAAATACAATATCTGAAATTCAAGACCCATCTCATAAAAGAGGTGAGTAAAATACCCATTTCCCCATCTTTATTTGCTTGTGATTTTCACTGCTTTTCCTTTGTATAATAGGACCCAATTTTGCCATTTTCAGCTTAAAAATCCAATCTTTAGTTTAATATATACCAATATATTGTCTTTTTATGATTCCAATTTGATTAGGATATTAGGGTTTTGAATCAATGAATGATTTGAATCAAACAACAGACCCAATTGGGCAAAACCTACTAAATTGGGCAAAACCTACTAAAAGCCATTAGCAATATTTGCTTCTCAGTCTTTGTGTTCTCAGTGCTTATATTTACTGTAATTGCCATCACATACCAACCCCCTGATCCATGGGAGTCCTCTAGAGCCTTAACTAGGGTTTTTACTAAAGTTGAAAATGCCACATTTCAGACTAACAATTCAGTCCTCAAAGTTGGGGAAGATATGGTTGTTAGCCCGGCTGTGTCACCGGTAGGTATGAATATCCCTCTCACTGATGCAATAATCGAGAAATCCGATGAGAGTATTAAAAATGCGTCCTTTAAATCTGGTTGTGAGGATTTGAATGTAGTGAATTGTTCAGAGCCGGGAGTTTTGATTGCGGTTGAAAAGTTTAATTTAAAGCATTTTAAGTCCATTGTGTTTTTGGAGTATAAAATGGTGGTTAATGGGTCAAAACTGGGTGAATGTGATGTTGCCTGAGATTTCGGAACAAGAAAGAGAAATCTTGGAGGAAGTATAGAGATTTTCGGAGGTTAAGTATTGGATTTGGTGAAAATTGTACTTATAAAGTGGTTGGTGCAAAAGGTTGGCATTCGGGGATAAATGCCCAAAGGCCAAGGAGCAGAGTGTAAAGCATTCCACAGTTCCAGCAGATCATAGCTTATCCTTGTTTTAGTGCACTTTCTAATTAATAATCACAGTTAGCTAATAGTTAGTATTAACTGACTATTATAATAGGCAAGGTTAGTTTAGTCTTGTCCTAGAATAGCTGAGGACTTGTTAGTCTTTTCTTGTTACAATTTTGTTATGAAATCTGTTGCTAGGTGCGTGCATGCTTGGATATAAGGGTGCGAGCATCGATGTATTGGGCATGTTTTTGGGGAATGAAACTTCTTTCTCTCTATTCTTCTTCCTCTTCCTCCCATTTTCCTCTCTGAGATCTCTCTTCCTTATACATAATTCTGTATTCTCTGTCCATAATAATTTATACATAAACCAACTGATTCACAGTGGTCACACTGAGATCATATATTTCCCTTACATTTCCATCAACTTAGTTGCATATTCTGTTGGGTTGAGCTAAACAGTAGCTTGTTCCTTGCACAGAGTTAATGGCACTGGAAGAGGTCAAAGGGCTAAAATTACTCCACCATTCTGTGATGATGAGATCAATGACACGGTCCCAGTGTTGGGATTTGATACAGCTTTCAGAAAAGGCAGGTACTTGTATTATTCGCGTGGAGGAGATTATTGTAAGGGAATGAATCACTATATGTGAAGCTTTTTATGTGCTCTTGGAGAGGCTCGGTATTTGAATAGAACCTTTGTGATGGATTTGAGTATATGTTTGTCAGCAACTCATTCTACAAGTAAAAAGGATGAGGTGGGAAAAGATTTCAGGTTCTATTATGATTTTGAGCATTTGAAAGAGGTGGCGTCGATTGCAGAGGAGGGTGAGTTCCTTGGAGATTGGCAAAAATGGGATAAGTCCCATAAGAAGAAGGTTCCGGTTAGAAAGGTTGCAAGCCATAAAGTCACACCAATGCAACTAAGGAAAGATAAGAGCACAATCATATGGAGGCAATTTGATGCACCTGAGCCAGAAAATTACTGGTATAGTGTTTGTGAAGGTCCTTCTGCAAAGTATATTCAGAGACCATGGCATGCTCTATGGAAATCAAAGAGACTTATGAATATAGTTTCCGAGATTAGTGGGCAAATAGACTGTGATTTTGATGCAGTCCATGTGGTTCGAGGCAAAAAAGCACAGAATAAGGAGATGTGGCCGCATCTGGGTGCTGATACATCACCAGATGCCCTTGTTGCGAAGCTGCAAGGGATTGTTCAACCTTGGAGGAATTTATATATTGCCACCAACGAACCATTCTATAATTACTTTGATAAATTGAGGTCTCATTATAAGGTTCATTTGCTGAACGATTACAAGAAATTGTGGGGAAATTCAAGTGAGTGGTACAACGAGACGAGGCTTTTAAATGGTGACCGCCCAGTTGAATTTGATGGGCATATGAGAGTTGAAGTAGACGCTGAGGTACTGAACAGGGCAAAGACACGGGTAGAGACGTTTTATAACCTGACAAGTGATTGCAAGGAGGGAGTTAATACATACTAACCAGGTTGGAGATACCTTCTATTGCTTTTGTACAAGTATTTAGATCTCTTTGTTACCTGTTTTGTGGTGTCATTGGCTTTCATAATTCTAATATTCAGCTTGTGATTATATTTGACTGTTCATTTATTTTATTGATTATAAGTTTACAACAATTTTTTCAAATTTCTTCTTCCCTGTTCCAATTGTTATCTTGTATTCGGTGGATTGTATAGCGCTCATTAGGAGGGGTAGGGGCTGTTCCCCTGGTAAGCTGGGGTTTCTTGGTTTCTTGTTTGTTTCTATCACCAATACGAGCAAGGTTCCACCCCCTTTCAGGTGTTCTTTAAAATAAAACACTCGTAAAAACAAAAGTAATTAATGCAAAATAAAAAAATAACAATAAAAAAATAGGCAATCAAAGCTTGAAGATATGCTTGAGACTTCCATTTCCATGAATCTAAGGAAATCAGATGCAATGTCATATGCTATATTAGTTTTTGCGAATTCTTATAATTTTGGTAAAAATATCCCAGCATCCTACTCATTAAACTTTTTGCTTTTGTGCACAGTAAGTAAGAAAGGAGCCTTTGTTTCTCATTTTCATTGTTAGACTCATTTATCTTAGTAAAATGATTTTTGGGTGAGTAAAAATCCTGGCTAATCCTACAATCAGCTGCAATAATTGCTGAGGATTATGATAATAGGCTTATAGTTCAAGGAAGATCACCAAGAGAAGCCCAGGGTAGGGAATTCATATCTCATGTCTTATTCTCTGTACCATTATTCTAAAAATCCCCGCCTAGGCGCTAGGTCTCCCCTTGGCGCCTGCCTCAGGCGCTTAGGCCCTGACGTCTTTACCAGGCCCAAGGCGACAAATAAATCCCTCAATAAAATTAGGCGGAGGTTTTTTATTTTAATAACTATCCAAACTAGATCTTGATATATTTATTTTCTAATGATTTACCATATTTATAATACTGAGGTTGTAGCATATCAAATCACAACAAGAAGTGAACAATATCAAGTCAAAATGGATAATTTTATTATAGTTGTAATTTTTGAACTTGAACCAATTTCAAATTATATAAATGATGATACATTTGTAATATTTAGTTTAATTCAATATAATTCTTAAATTTATGTTTAGTTTCTAAGTTTTAATATTGAATTAATTCTTGAAATTTTAAATTTTATTATTTAATAGCAATCTTGTTTATGAATAAAACTAATACGTTAAAAATATGTTTGGACTTTAAACAATTGCATGTTTGTGTTTGAACTTTGACATTAGCAATATGAATATATGTTTGAATTTTAAGCAAAGACCTTTATTATAGATTATTTTGCTTTATATTATTGTTTTGTTTGGATAAATGTAAGATAAAATATTAAAATTGACTTAAAATAAAAAATCTCACCTAGATCCCCTACCTTGGCTGCTCAGTCTCATTTCCTGTTTCTGTGGTACTAGGTAAATTTTATTCTAGAATGGTTTGACTAATGTTTTAGTCATTGTGGTATGTGCATCAAGTACTTGATATATATGCTTTTAAGATCATTCACTTTATGAAACATTAGAAGTACTGAAATTCCTCCCCCAAGGAGTGTAAGTATCACAAGAACAAAACTGTTTGTCCCAGAAAACAAAATTCTAAAATGTACAATATTGCTAGTTTGCCAATACACATTCACCAAAATATAAATAAATAAATAAAAACAGGGTCTCAATCTCATCAATCAATGCAACTTGGAAACTCCCAAATGACACCTCCATCCTCTGCAACATGAGTAAACATATTGTTGGAAACTTGTGACTCATAATATGGGAGCCGCTGAAAAAGGCTAGTGCGGACATAATGTCAAGTAGGGTTAGAATAAGATTAGTAGTTATAAATACTATCTATTGTAAAGACCTAGGCATCTAAGGAATCATCAATAAACAATCCAGCCGTCTGTGTAGTACCCAAATTGGGGAACCACGTAAATCTCTTGTGTTTTTCTTAATTCTCTATCGTTTGTGTGCGTGTGTGGGATCTTATATTCTAACACATATACTAGCTACAAACTTAACAGTGATAACCAAGTTGCAGATACAACTGGAAAAAAAAAATAGATAAATAAAAAGAGACCAATATTTAACACTACAATTTAGCTTTAAAAGTTTCTTATTTTAACTTTTTTTTATATAAAGAAAGTGAAATATACACCTTCTCTTATTTGTTTCCTTCTATTTTTCTAATTTAATCACAGGTGTTACAGTTACGAAAGAGGAGGAAGATTATATACAATATAGATAAACATTCGAATGCTTATATATAAACAACTGCCTCATCTTTTTGGGAAGCCTTTTCTTTACAACTGGAAATTTCGAATTATTTAAGACCTGTAATATACATTTAAGCTCAAATCATTTACACGCGTATTTTTAAAGAAAAAGGAAGAAATCAATTCACAAATATATGTAATGCAACAATCTATACACATTTGTTCTGAATTTAATATGAATCAATCCGCATACCAAGAAAAATTGCGAACCACTCCCCAAAAGAACCTTACTTTACAAAATTTCTAAATGCTAGTCTTACTGATATCCGAGAAGATCCGATAGGAAGCTTTCCGTTGAATATGGAGAGAACTTTGGATCACGAGCTAAAATTTGGTAAAATAGGAGATGAATAATCTCGATTCTGACATCAACTGAAAAGGGCGTTTGCAAATTGACTGATGGAGTTCTTTTGGATGGAGAGAGGTACAAAGTTATATATATCCTCACTTTATTTTTACCAGAGCCCTTGGCATTTTACGTTAGGTGAAGCAGGAAGTAATTTTTTGTGAGACAGCCTTGATTCTTGAAGCCGTGCCACAAGGTGCTCGCCCAACACAAACAAATGTCAACAATCCCGTTATGTATTCTAACAACTAGAATGAAGATATTAGCCAAATGAGCAAGCTATACAAACAAGCAAGAATGATGCCATTATTAGTTTATTAGACAAACAATTGAGCATATATAGCAGCTTCCTTAAAACATAGTCTTTCATAATACTAAAATGCGTTTAGAATACTAAAATGCGTTCCCAGGAATTACTTTTCCGTCTTTGTGCAATTAAATATGAAATCAACAAAACTAATTATGAGAACGAAAATAACAAATAACCATCCACAAGCAAGACACCAAATTTACGTGGAAAACCCTCTAAAATTAAGAAGTAAAAACCACGGGTCAAACTCCGAATCTCCACTATATCACTAATAATGGGCTTACAATAATCCTCTCAAGTTTTATGCTCTAAAACTTGAGGTTACACAATAAATTTAGATAATACAATTTTACCTTTAATTAGGTTGAGAAACTAATTAACTTCATCATCCAAAACACCCCAAGCAATAAAGTCTTCAAGCTTTCAATTGAACGGAGATGGCGGTGGATACCCCACGAACAACAAACTGTAATTCTCTCAATTTATTCTTTTGGTACCTTCTTGCTACCAAGCTTCTCTCATGTGTCAAATAAGACTCTCTCATAGCCTTATTTATAGTACTCTTCCTAATCCATTCATATTATGGATTAGAAACAATTTATTCTCCTAATCAAATTAGAGATCACATCTCCTTGTTTAGGTCACCAACCAATCTAACAAGTAAATCCTTTTTCAGCTTGGATTCCTTTCATGGAATCTCCAATTCCAATATTGCTTTTATTAACCCAAATTTTAATTGGATTAATATCAAGTAAACCCACTTACTTGCTCACAAAGAAAAATAATTCTTTTCTATCTTGGATTCTATCTCATGAGTGAGGATCCACACCCAACAATCTCCCCTCCGAACCCGTGAGGAGGAGGGATCACCAACCACTGACTCCTTACTCGGAGTTAATTCCAACGAAGTCTTGGCTCAACTCAAGCTTCTTGGAATTTTCAAATATCTTCATGTCCGGCTTTGTCTCATCGGCATGGTTCTTCTCAATGGGAGGATCTATCTCAAACTTGACATATTTTTATTGCCAAATTCATTCACAAGTTTTTTGTACTTTGCTACGAGCTATAACTTTCCTTCTTCACTTTTGGTACTCATTTAAAGCGAAGAGCTTTTCTCTCGTGGTTCTCATGCAAGGCTTTTCTCTCATCTCGCATGACTTTGTACCACACCTTTTACGCCTTAACTTCCTCATCTTCAACACCTCTCACATGCGCAAGCATCATTATAAAGAGTGTATACCTTCTTACCTCTAGTCACCACTAGAGACCCTTTAGTGAGCTTCCACCGACCTTCACCAAAGTAACTTTTATAACCATTCTCATCAAGCTTACCAACAGAAATCAAATTAAAGCGAATATCTAGAACACGTGTCGACTTCTCTCGGCATCGACTGCAACCACCGTTAGTTTCAAACAAATATCTCCAATGCCTATAATCTTGGATGCACTTCCGGTTTCCCATCCGCATACATAGCCAAAATCACCACCTCTTGTAGGATGTGAAGATTTCACCACGCGAAATAGCATGGAACGAAGCACCCGAATCAATAATCCAATCATTAACATGGCACTTGGGTTTATCCTCACAAACAATGGCTACATCAACGTCGGATAGATACACAATCGAATCTTTATCCTCATCTTTTTCCTTAGACTGCTCCTTTTTTAAAAATCTGCATTCTTGTGACACCCCCAAAATTAGGTATACATCACCCATCTTGGGTGCGCCACTTACATGGCATGTAATTTAAATACAACTTACTAACATAACTGCGTAGGTATGCAATACGACATAAGCGGTGAGTTTGAATACAAATATAAATCTACTAGATATTATACAAACTCAAAAAAGGTGTCCTCATTATAATTATTATCACTCTATTTCACGAGAATAGTGAGGACTACTAATGCTATCTTGAGGACCATCACTCGCTTCCCAGACTCGTCCAAACCTATATTCTCATTTCACGAAGAACGTTGAAAAGAAGGGTGAGCTCAACTAGCCCAAGAAGAAATATTATGACTAAGATAATGCGAATAAATTATCAATAGTCTTCAACAATGTTAAACCGATAAAATACAATAGACAACCGGTTTAACTACGATGAATATCTGATCCATTAAAAGAGTCAAGTAGAAAATAAAGTCTACTATCTTTTAGGTTTTAAAAGGTTTTCATCATGTTATAAATTTGAGACTCAACTTTAATAAATATTCCACATCATCGAATCACCCCGCACTTCACGACCAAGGATATTCTTTAGTATCACGACCACAATTATTCATGCACTACTGCCAAGAATAGTTGTGTATTCATTAATGGTCGTGATCATGCCAACAATCGTCCATCAATGCACTACTACCATGCGAGGATTTTTATCACATCATTTGTAACATTACGGTCGTGATTACACCGAATAGTCTCTCGTCATAATCATACCAAGTCCATCTATGCACTTTTCAGCCACGAGATGACTTTCAACATAATATAAATATGAGGATGATGACAATGATATAAGAATTCAATAAAACAATTTCAAGAATTATTTTATCTAGGAATTATTAACGTCAAATTATCGACGTAATCTTGTTTTGTAGAGTAAAATTCAAGAATGATCGGAAAAATATTTTCATGAAAGATATCTTTGGATGAAACGCAAATATCGAGGATATTCTACTAATTTCATGGAGTATAGAAGTCAAAGTTTTAACCAATTGGGTATAATAAAGAATGGAATAACAAAAGAAATCACCGTAAATGCGGATTCAGATGTATGCATTATTCCAACGGAATAATAATAATGAGAACGGTCGGTGAAATTCACAATCAAATGATGTTCCAACGAGAATAATAAAGATGGAACGGATCCTGGTGTAAAACACACGGATAGGATATTCAACGAGAATGATAAAGAGCGGAACCCGGTCAGGTGTAAAACACACAAACAGGATGTTCCAGCGAGAATAATAAAAAGCGGAACCAGTCCTGTGTAAAACACATGACAGGATGTTCCAGCGGAATAATAATAAAAGCGGAACCGTGTCAGGTGTAAAACACATGAGCAGGATGTTCAACAGAATAATAGAAGAATGTCACCAAGTATAGGGTAAACCACTTATACAAAGTTATTCCAACAGAATAATAAGCAATGGAATAACAAGCAGTTCTCTTCATGAATAAGAAAGAATAACACCCCTTACTTTTGGTAGGAGATTGAATCTTTGCTGGCAGTAGTAAAAAATACTCTTCTTCTTTCTCTCTTATTCTCTCTATACTTTCTCTCTCTATAGCTTGAATGAATTCGTGAAAATAATGAAGCACTAGGCCTCTATTTATAGAAGATTTCTAGCTTAGCTTTGCACCGTATGAAAAGCGAGTGGCTCGAGCAATTGATCGATGATGTGAAAAGAAAAGTGGTTTGGCGCTGCAATGTGAAACGACAAGTGGTTCGGCGCTTTTGTAATGTGAAACGACAAGTGGTTTGGCGCTTTGTAATGTGAAAGCGGCAAGTGGTTTGACGTCTGGTAAAGGTAATTACTATCGACGAAGGTAATTACTATTCACAAGAGGTAATTACTATTGACGAAAGTAATTACTATTGACGAAGGTAAATACTATTGACGAAGGTAATTACTATTCACAAAGGTAATTACTATTGATGAAGGTAAATACTATTGACGAAAGTAATTACTATTCACAAAGGTAATTACTATTGACGAAGACTCTTAGATGATGACATATGCCCCCCATAAAATAATCAAACTTACCACAAACGTCTCATAACAGACTCTTTATATACATTAAGGATTGAATAAATATTACCACAAATCATTTTATTTTTAATCAACGCATTTTTAATCTTTCAACAATTATTAATCATTTATAACTTGTCGTCTCAATTAATAATATAATATATTATATGATGATGATATTTGTGACAATAATTGAATCAATAATATAAGAGATATGATCGTGAATTCATGTAGTGATAATTGAAAGCATAAATGAGTGACTTCTCACGTAAGCATCAATAATCAATACTGGTGCTACTACGCAACCCACGCGTATTCTCGTATTTTTTACCAACGGGTAGTTCAAGCGGTTTTAACGGTAACACCTCCTCCGTAGTTATTTTTATAAAATATTTTTGTCGTTTTCTCAATCAAACAATAATTACATTAATAGGGGTCCACCAATGATTGAGTAGTTATGCGAATATTCCCTAACAAAAAGAATATTCCTCGACCAAACGAATATTTTATAACAACTTGCATACTTTGCAAAATTTATAAATATTACCCACAACTATAACATTATATCAAATTTATTCCATAATATTCAAAAATAATATTTATAGAAAAATTCATCTGTATTTATAAAAGTTGGGGTCTTACAATTCTCGTCTTATGTGACCCGGCTTCTGGCAGTGAAAACAAATTACTTTTTTTCTATCTCTTGACCTTCCCCTGGATTTGTCGTCTTCAGGAGAGTTTCTCCCTTTGTTTTTGCCCCTACTCTGTGCGACAAAAACTTGTGACTCAGCGCTAATCACCATAGTATCTCTTCGCCTCTGTTCCTTATTAAACAAACTATCTTTGACTGTATCCATAGTCAGCGTACCATTAGGAGCGAAGTTACTCAGTGATACAACCAGCGTCTCCCAGCTATCAGGCAAAGAGCTCAACAACAACAAAGCCTGCATCTCATCGTTAATGACCATCTTCATCGTACTCAACTGATTTATCAAACTCTGAAAATCACTCAAGTGCTCTGCAACGGAGTTTTCATCCTTGAATTTAGAATTCACAAGCTTCCTAATCAAAAAGGTTTATTTTGCGCCGTCTTCCTTTCATACATGGACTCCAATTTCTCTCAGAGAGCATAGGCTTTAGTTTCCGTGGCAACATGATGAAATACACTTTGATCAATCCACGATCTGATCAGACCAATAGTCTTCCTGTTCATCTTGTTCCACTGCGCGTCACTCTTGTTTGTGGGCTTAACTCCATCGTTCTCAAGTGGCTCGTACAAATCCTTGCAGTAAAGCAAATCCTCCATTCTTGGCTTCCAAATTGTATAATTTGTAGCCTTGAGATTAATCATGCAACCTGCTGTCCAATCCTCCATTTAATTCGCACAAGAAAATCACAAAATAACCAAGCTTTGATACCATTGTTGGGAAAAGTACGTCAAAATGATCTATATCCCAGAATTACTTTTAAAAGTCTTTGTGCAATTAAATATGAAATCAACAAAACTAATTATGAGAACAAAAATAACAAATAACCATCCACAAGCAAGACACCAAATTTACGTGGAAAACCCTCTAAAATTAAGAGGTAAAAACATGAGGTCAAACTCCGAATCTCCACTATATCACTAATAATGGGCTTACAATAATCCTCTCAAGTTTTATGCCCTAAAACTTGAGATTACACAATAAATTTAGAGAATACAATTTTACCTTTAATTAGGTTGAGAAACTAATTAACTTCACCACCCAAAACACCCAAAGCAATAAAGTCTTCAAGCTTTCAATTGAAGCGGAGATGGCGGCGGATACCCACGAACAACAAACCTGTAATTCTCTCAATTTATTCTTTTGGTACCTTCTTGCTACCAAGCTTCTCTCATGTGTCAAATAAGACTCCTCATAGCCTTATTTATAGTACTCTTCCTAATCCATTCATATTATGGATTAGAAACAATTTATTCTCCTAATCAAATTAGAGATCACATCTCCTTGTCTTGGTCACCAACCAATCTAACAAGTAAATCCTTTTTCAGCTTGGATTCCTTTCATGGAATCTCCAATTCCAATATTGCTTCCATTAACCCAATTTCTAATTGGATTAATATCAAGTAAACCCACTTACTTGCTCACAAAGAAAAATAATTCTTTTCTATCTTGGATTCTATCTCATGGCAATGGACTTTTAACTAGTATATTTTATTTCAAATTTTGACATAATTTGTCATATTGTTTGCCTCTTTTTAAAGAAAGAATAAATAAAGAAGAAGAAGAAGAAGAAGATGAGTATAGCCAATTCTGTAGTTTTAGAGGAACTCAATGAGTACGTTCTCCATCTTTCACATGTGGTATTCCTTCCTTGACAACAATTTCGTCCAGCATCTTATATACATCGTCTTATACTTAGTTTCTGGAGTTGTACCAGGCATATTATTACGTGACAAAATTTCATTTTGAGAACTCTAAGGTTGCACAGGGAGGGCGGTGAAATCGGACCCCTATCATAGGTAAGTTATGCATCTTCATTACTTCTAGTCTACCAAAGGACTTTGCCGGAAGATCTCTTTCAGACTACCCATATTTGAAATGTTCAAGGACTCCAAGTTAATGAAAGTGGTATTCCCTGCGACTGAACCATACATGTGTAGTATCTTCAAATTCACAAAACCATCTTTATTGAACTCCTTGACAGGATTCTTCAAGTCTCTGATTGTATTAACAAATAATCAGTTTTTTGGACTCTACCACCCAATTTGCATCAAGCCTATAAAGTTCCAAACTCCTGCTGAATCATGCAGGAGTGGGATGTGGCCATTCGTTCTCTTGTCTGCATTCCAGATGCAAAAGCTTCAGGTTTGGACAATCTAAACCATTGAGATGCAGCCACTCTTTCGATCATGTCTTACCATATAACATAGCTCACCTCTAGCTGCAATTGATAAACAAACATCACGTACAACATGATGCAATTAATTTTACATTACAGTATGCCCCTTATCATCAGATATTAGCAAGTAGCAACTTCTGAGTTTATCAACCAAGGAGTCTAGTCTGTTTCTTGCAGCAGCCAGTGTGACTCAGCAATCTTGTGGAAATTGACAACAAAGTAAGTACACTAATTCTTCTTATCATCTTTCTAAATAATGTTTGTTATTTCAATTGCAAGAGGTAAGCCTCCACTCCACATTCCTTGGCAACGCTTGCTTTTTGGTCGGAATTTGCAGTTTCCTGCCATGCATCTCTTTGAAACGATGCCATGCTTCTTGGTCAGACAAGACTCGGACTTGGCTTGCACCTCTCTCTGACAGGAAATGTCCGATTTCCTCCAATTAATCCCAAACGTCATCCAATATTACAAGATTCCTGTCATGAATTGTAGTCAAATTTAAAATTTAATTTTTACAAATTAATGATTATGATCATCTTTATTGATTAAATTGAGAAAACTGATTTTTAGGGAGATTAATTATATATAGTCATTTGAGAATAATAATTATATCGCAAAAGATATTATTGTCATTAGTTTCACATATTTAGAGTTAAGAAATTACACCTCAACGTATTTTTCTTTTATTTAGTTCCATGTCAGCTTTTTTAATGAGGTGGCAGTGTTTGAGGATTAAAGTAATTCACTAAAAATATATAGTGTAGGGAGATTTTTGAATTAAAATTAATGAAACCAAACAATGAATCGATTTGCCGTTGGCATATATGAGGTTTATATTTTTCTTTTCTACTTTTATTTCTTTTCTTGTCATTCAATGGGGCATTGGTATTTCAAAATTCAAACTATGCCCTTTCGCACCTTATTTTTCTTCAATTTGTTGTGGATGTTCATAATTATGTACGAGTAGCTAATTAGAAAACCCCAAATTAAAAGAATATATATACTACTTGATCTTCGACCAATATATCAAGAATGATTAACATGAAGTTAATTTTGGTCAATTGATCGATCAATGATGATCAACACGTGAGAAGCGGAGGTGTTCTCTTTTGCTGTCAAAGATCGTGATTGGTCACATGATCAACTTAATTATCATATCATGTTAACTTCATGGTAACTGGATTCCAATTATCCAATCAAACATGCAAAAGATGCAAGTCATGCAGCAATATTATTACATACTTTCCGGCTAGCAATGATTTGATTTCATTTTATTACATATAAAACCACGTACAAAGCAACACCCCAGCATATATATATATATATATATCATTGGACATTAATTAGTATTAGGAGGAGCAAAATATATATATATATATAGTCCGCTTCTCCATCAAGCTGGAAAGAGCGAACTAAGAACGAACCGGCTATAGCGACAATTTTTTCCGTCGCTATAACATAAAAAGTCAATTTTTATGTTATAGCAAAGGTTTTTTCGTTGCTATAGTCGGTTCGCTCCTTCCGATTCGCTGGAGAGAGTCGGGCTATATATATATATATATCATGATCAACCATGCACAAGATTGGCAGCTGGTGGTTCTTGGTTTTGGGTGTTGAACATTTCTTCATTCATCAATGAATTCAAAAAAGAAGAGAACACACCATCATCATCATCATCATTTTCACCGACGTCGTAATTATAAATATAATCCTCATCTTTCTCGTGATTAATGTTCATTAGATCACCATTAAAATTGAGTGCATTGCCATTTTGATCATCATCATTTCCTAAATTAGGGTTTGATGAGTTAATGTGATGATCATTTGGTACTACAACTTTGGGTGATGATGATGAGGAATTATTACCTAAAAAGGGTTTGTGGGTCCTTGGATCAATCCCTTGGCTGATGAGCTTCTTGCTGAGGTGAGTGTTCCAGTAGTTCTTTATTTCATTGTCTGTACGTCCTGGAATTCTCCCGGCTATCAATGACCACCTAATACATCATAAATAAGCATCTACTTAAATTAAATATATACGACTCTATATTCATACATATATACATACATATATATATATAGGGGGTGATCGATAACTAGTGATAGATATGCAGAGACGTCTATTTCATCTATGGTACTCTAAAGACGAAAAAAATTACATTTAATGCATTAATTTTAACAATACATCTCTTCATGCATCTTAATGTGATATTCTGAATAGTTTAAATTTAATTTTGTATTTTAATAATTTAGAGACACTCAGGATGACATTTTTTTAATGCAATCAAAACCACCTTGTTCTTTAGAGCTAAGGGCTTAATTAGGACAAAGACAACATTGATTATATATATACACACGGAGAGAATCAAGAGTTTACCTTTTTTAGCAATGGATCGGGCGACAGTTCGATTCGTCGCTATATGTTGTTCGTCGCTAAAAGCTAAGATGACGTTTCTCAGCGACAGACCGAACCATCGCTCAATCGGTCGTTAAAGGAGGTGAGCATACGAATGAACCCTTGAAATGGAATATATATATATATAGTCCATTTTTAATGAAATTTAGACTACAGGTAACAATTAATATTTACTTGTTGCCAAGGAGACGGTGGAGGCGAAGGATGAGATCCTCTTCGTCGGAAGAAATATGGCCTAAAACAGCGTTAGGCGGAGATAATTCATCCAGAAAGGCGGCTCTTCCGTAGCGGTGGAGTCCCGCCCGCTTCGGCAGTGTCCGCCACCGCCCTTCTCCTTCTCTCTTGATGTAAGTGGACAACAGCTCGTCCTCTTCCGCCGTCCACGGTCCTCTCTTCATCCCCACCTCGCTGCAACACGGCGTAGTCTTCATGTTATTATTATTTCTCCTACTTGTTGATGAAGAAGATGATACTATTGATGATGAGTACTTCTTCATTTCTCTCTCTCTCATTCAATAAACTTCCCTTTCTTTGAGTTGAGAGTTTAGTTCAGCTGCCATTTTGAGGCCGAGAGGTTTTTATTAGGAAACTCATATTTGTACATGAATTTCTCTCGCACGAAAGTAGAAGCCCACAAATTATTCATATGAAAAGAATGATTAAAAATATTAATTTTTTATGTGAAAATATCCGTTATTTTTTTATTACTCTTTACTATTTTTGTTGATAGCAAAAATTAATGGACCGACTAACTTTATTGGTGCATGTTAGCACAGTTAAGACTGTAAAATGAACAAATGATTCGGATAAATGAACAAATGATTCGGGTGAGCTACATTCGACTAAAAGTTAGATTCGAGCTTAACTCGAAATATAAATGAGTGTAAATTTTAAAATTCGATAAATTACTCGAACCATCTCAAATTGTAATTTTTTATTGTTACTCGGATCATATATTCGTTTGAAAAGTTTAAACTTTATTTTATACTCGATAAATTTTATAAACTAAATATGAGCAATTCAATACTTAGCTCGACTCAATTTATTTACACGATCATATTCAATCATATAATTTTGTAATCACTTTTTCCCATTCATATTTTTGTCACTATACTTTGTTCGGGTACACATTTTCACCTATATATACTTTGTTCTAAAGTGAAAGTCTTGCCTTTTTTACCTATTTAAAAGTTTGCTTCATATACTACATTTGGAAATAATTAATTGTGATAATTCTTTTTTACAGTAGTAAATTATAAAACTAAGAAGTAGGACAAGTCATACACATGCATAACAAATCAATCTTGGACGTTGAGAGTATTTCTTACTGTCTTAACTTGGCTTTTATCTTTTTTGGCTCTTAGTTTAGCTTAATAATCTTTATATGATCTACTAAGAGCATCTCCAAGAGTTCAAATTGAAGAGCATTATTTGTTATTTTCATATTTTGTGACTCATCAGTCTCTTCAATTTAATGAACTATACATCAAATCTATCGAGCGTAATAAATGTTTTTAGCCTTTAATTATAGATTTGAAGAGTGAAAAAGAGATTGCAGATTTGAAAAGTGAAAAGAATGTTTATTGACCTATGTGGGAGTTTGAAGAGGCTGTTAGAGAGAATTTTTCTAATGTAGCTCACCTATTTGAGTATTCCAAAATGGTTGAAGAAGCTGTTGGAGATGCTCTAAGTTATAAATTTTCATACCAAAACTTTAGTTCAATTGGTGGACTAGGCTTCTTAGGTTCGAACTTTGACAGTGACCACGTAAGGTGTGTGTTTAATTTTAGTAAAAAACTAGCAAAAAAATTGTAAGTTTTGTTAATTTGTTCTTTTGTATTTTTATTGATTATTGATGACTAATGTTAATTTATTGGAAGTTGTAGTTTCATACTAATTTAACTCGGAAAAAAAAGGCAATAATTTTTTTTGTGGGCCATTCAGACACTTATTAGTATGAATTTATTAAGCATACGTAATTATTTATTAAATGTTACTTATTTTCAATAGATTATCAGAAGGAAAAAATTCTCAAAAAATATACTAGATTAAGGTGAATTTACTATAATAACACTGATGTAGTTTGTTTTTTTCATAATTATGGGACTCCGGTATATTTTAAGTTTTATGGATATAATTTTTTTCACAAATTATATTTTAATTATACATCTATAAGCCATTAATATAGGGAAATGTATTTTCAATAATTCAAAATCCCAATTCAAATTTTGGATTTGAATAGATCAAATGGCAAAATATACAACTTTCAGATCCAGTTAGTGAACTTGTCGTAAAAATTTATATCATTATATAAATAACATGAAATTAATTTTAATCAATCAATTGATCAATACAATGTCAACACGCAGGCCGAAAAGTAATCTCTCTGCGTACAATATCGACACGCAAGCCGAAAAATAATCTCTGCGTGATTGATCAATTGACCAACTTATCATAAAATTAACATCATATAGCAACCGTAACCGGATCCATGATTTTATATACAAAGGATACATATAGAAGTCTCAACAAATATAGGTTTAGACTCTGTTTTCATGCTAACAAACTAATATAAAATTAAAAAAAAAAATAAAAAAATCATCCTTGGGCAGGAGAAGCCTCTTGATAATTGACTCCAATGTTTTCTTTACAAATAAAACATGTAGTTAGTTCATTACAACCAAATTCAGCACCACGGAAAAAAAAAATGCATCATCAACATCGGGGCATTAATTTCTGTTTTCCTCGTGCTCAAAACATCTGTCATTTAATAAGGTCTAATTTTTTGTGTCGCATCCTCTGCTTGTCATACTGGCATGTTCTGCGACCTTATGTGTTTGTACTTCTGCTGCGTATTAAAGCATCTTGCACTCTCTGTCAAGCCTTTGGACACGAGCTGTTTCAACGCATCAACCCCTTCTTGCAGTGCAGCCTCGATCTTCAAAACAAAAAAAAAACATGTTAGGCGAGAAAAGTTATTAGAAGAAATGAGGCTATTTTTGCTGTTAATAATAGTCCAGAAGGAGAACATCCATGCCCAGTTTTAAGAAGTTCAATTTGAATACACTCCTTTTGTAAATATTACGGCAGGTATCCAAATATTTTGGGAAAGGATCAATTAGAAAGAAATAGTTCAGAACCGGTCAAAAGCTTTCATGATGGATTCAACAAGGATTCCTACCAAAGAGAGAGATTACTGCATAATAAACAGAATCATGATAAATATGGAGCATATTCTTTCTCTAGTAAGTTTGATAAATAGAGATTGTGCAATAAATAGTTTCTCGTCACTGATGAGAACTAAATACCAATAATAAACTTACCCGTCCTTGAGCTGTAGCATTGAAGTTTTGGAGCAAGAAGGCTTTAGGATCCATTTGACCGGGAGGCCTTCCAATACCTAAAAACATAGCAACAGTAATCAACTATGAAACTAAATCAAGCAACAGAATATATTGGATATCTCAAACTGACCAATTCTCAGCCGAGCAAACTCTCTGTTTCCACGAAAATGAAAAATCACACTCTTCAGCCTGGTAAACAAACAGAAAGGGAGAATGAGTTTAAAGCTTGCTTACTGAAACTCAGAGGATATCCAATCTACAAGTACTATTCTAGTCCCCAATAGTTACAGTACTTGATAAATCTGAGTTATTGCAGGTGCTATAAACTCAACACATTTACTTCATGTGCTCATGTCATGACGAAGCCATCAGCAGTCTAAGAAGCATAGTAACATCCGGAAAAAAAGGACATGGAGAATCACACGTGTCACGTGATGTAAAAGGACATCTTAACTAATGATAAGTGGTTAACCAGACAACTTTTAAATTCCCACAAGTAGCATGGTTTTCTGATATATTAATTTTATCCCTACTCAAATAAGGAAAAGCAATCTATCTAAACAAGCTCGCCACTTGACTTCAAAATCAATATCTAACAGTTTTCCATTAAAATAGATACATAAAGAGATAATATCACATGAGTCTGATTTTATTGCTACTCTCCCCACCTAAAAACAAGGGGACACCATAAGAGAGAAAAGCATACAGTTCAATAATAAAGCAAAACAAGAAAGCTTCAAAAAATGAAAATCAAAAGTCCCGACAAATCTTCCTTACCAACCCATGAAGTTCAAGAAAAACATCTGTGAAAAAACTGTAACTATTATCTGTTCAACGACTTAAAATTCACAACTTAGTGTTCCTTATAAAGCTCCAGGAATTCCCAATCTTATTAGTTGTAAACAATCTGCATCTGGTGTGCAAACAAGTGACTAAGCGTGCAATGAGGTGTGTCGAAGATAGAGAAAGGTCAATATTGGTCATATGGACTTTTTGTTTTTGAGCCTACTATTTTAATGAGACGTATCTGGGGTCTACCTCTGTTGATGACCTTTTGGGTGAGTCTTCTCTTTTTAGGTTCGGACAGTAGTTTTGAGTGATTGGGTGCATAACAGATGTGATGCTGCGCATAGGTGTTGTTTCTTTTGGTTTACTATGAGGGGGTCTCTGTAGATCCTGTTTATGTCATCCCCTTTAAGGCATTTATTAATACACCTGAGCGATTTACCAAAGGAAAAGGGGTGGATAAGCCTTAATGGATGGATTTAGACATTCCTGTATCAAATTAAGCATACAAACATACTTAATATATGCAGAGTTTAGCACATTGAATCACTGATTGAACATCACATTCAAACTATGCTGATCAAAATGTAATCGTGTAAGCCATCATATATTTTTCAGGCCTCCCCATAAGTTAGACACTCTACTATTTCTTCTATAAGTTCTATTTTATAATGTACTATGGTAAATTTTTGCAAAAGGTCGAAAGAAAATATTATACCAACATCTCCATCTGGGAGTAAAATGGGCAACGATAAGACAATAGAAAATAAAAACCAACATACATATAAACGCACACAAAGAGCACAACGCAGAAGCTGTGAACAGCCACCTGTTTTTATCTTGTTATAAACACAACTCTTGGTGTGCCATCACTCACATAATTATATAAAATTACATGCAGACAAATGTACTTTATCATGAAAATCCTTCTATACAGGTGAAAAGTAAATTTAACCTGCAAAACCCTTAATGTAGTAATGTAATAAAGCACGTGTATACTATATTATTATATTCATACCCATTATGGCTTCCATGACCCCCCTTGTGGTGAAGGCGAAGAACTCCACATGGTAAATCCATGTCATCATGAAACTAAAACAAAAAAATTTAATGAATACAATCTAAATGTAATCAACCAAACAAAATTTATGAGGGCACATATTTGCCTCTGAAATAGAGTATACCACAACCACACGGTTAAGAGGGAGCTTATAGTAAGCAGCAAGAGGGCCACTCTGTAAATAATGGAAACAAAACGGAAGTTAGTGCATCACATTGATTCCAATTGGAGCTTCAGTAACATCACTAAAAGTTGGTCAAAAATATTCTCTGACACAAAATTCTATCATTATTCCGGGGAAATGGTGTTTCCAACGCAGAATTTACAAATCCAGTGCTAGTGATGCAGTACACAATTGTACCTCGTGCACTACATACATTTGCACTGGAATGGTAAATTCAATGCTAGAAATATCATTTCCCTTATTATGTTTAAGACTTTTAAGTTTCATGCTTAACATACAATATTAGCACAGAGCCTCAGAACATATCCCTTAAACTGTGGAGTTCAATGATATAATGATTGACAAAAGTAGCGCATTCTACACTACAATGATTATCACCAAATTCATTTATCGAAGCATCCATTGATGATAGTGTAGAACCTTTGGCAAATTGGAAGTATTAAGTCTTATACATCAATAAATTCCTATTGGCTGTCAATTGCTGCAGATTTAAACATTAGTAGCCCGTACAACATCACCATTACTTTTAGCACAATATTTGCTCAAAAATTAAAAGCACACTTACAGCAGAAAGATTTTGTTCAAGAGATCATCTTACCCAAGATCACTGATGACAAGTGTAGTTATGAAAAGCAATGATAAGAAAAACGGAGTTTCATAGACAAAACCCAGGGCAAATGGAGAAGAGTAGTTGAATGGAGCCTTTTGTTTCAAATAAAGGAGATTTTATTAGAAAGAAGAGATGATACAGGAGTCTAGGATGAAAGACATCCTCCTATCAGAAACAACAGAAGATCTGATCCCAGTTCCTATGTAAATCAGAAATAGCAAACCCAACTCCTGTTTCCTCCAAAGGCACCCAATAACAAAGCCACCAAAGAAGCAAGAAATGAGATCCTAACCCACATAAGAAGACAGGCACTAGATATTTTTGTTTATTAGATAAGTCAATCAACAAAGTCATAACGGCCGATCATATCCTCAATCAGAATTTTCGATATTGCTGGAGGAGTTTTCTTGGACCAACGCACCAATTGTCCTTCATCAATGGCATTATTGGCTAACTTTCTAGCAGCTCTATTAGCATAATCATGTATCGGGTGAAAACTTACCATTTGAAATTTTCCTAAAGTAGAAACACACTCGTCAAAAAGCAGTTGAGTCAATAGCGTAGATGGACTTACATGACCGAGTATCACCCTCATTGCAGTTTCTGATTCTCCTTCTATTTCAAGAAAATCAATTCCTAGCTTTACAGCTTCGCACAACCCAAACCTTAAAGCTTCCAATTCAATTTCAATAGTACATGTACAGCCTATTACTGGTGCTGAAACAGCATGTTTGAAAATGGCATTTTGATCACGTAGCACGCAACCAACCCCTACTTTGTCAAATTTAACATTGGCACACCCAGCAAAGTTTAGCTTCCAGGAGTCTTCAAATGGTGGGGTCCAAGCAATGTAATGGATCACTAATCCATTTTCAGAAGGGATAAATCGCACAGGAGCAACTGGGTTCCAATCAAGGGCCATGAATGATATTATTTAGATTACTCGGGAGGAAATTAAAACTGAAAAACGTCAATAGAAAACTTGGGTGCTCCAAGAGTAGCTGACAATATAAGAGAGATGGTCACTTATATAGGAGGGTTTCCTTTAATCGCATTGAAATCTTGAATTTATGATGGGATCAAAAAGCATATTTAAAGAAAGAAGAAATGGGAAAGAATTCAAAAAAAAAAAGAATTAATGTCTACATGGGCAAAGAAACGGCTATATCATTAATTGCAGATCTAATCTCAGTAAAAAAAAAAAAAACTGATTCAACTTTGACATGTGACATTGCTAATTTTCAGTAAGTGAAACATTCGGATGTATCCTAGATGCTCATGTATATTTGTAGGGAATTGATATTTTCACAAGGAAATTTGATAATTCCACAAGGCTTCTCTCACATGAATAGTAAATGGAACCCACATTTATGAGTAATGCCTTGTGGAAATATTAAATTTCAGTTGTGGAAATAACAAATCTCAAATTTTATTATTTCCTTTTCTATCCTTATTATCATACAAACCATCCAAAAAAAAATTCCTTTATATTGTTAACGTCTTCAAACGCAATTACAAAAATAAAGTTTGGAGAATAAGAATGAGCTTTTTTTAATAATCATTTTGACATGAATCTAATTCCAATATAGAAATAGGAGTTAAGGATTTTCAATTTTATTTATATCCTATTGGGATGTGATAAATTTACTTAAATCTTGAATATATGGGGCAGGTATCCTATGGGTTGATTGAAGGCACCAACAGAATTGGCCTCAAAACGATAAAATAGGAAAATATCATATTTTTTTATGTTTAAACTATGTTCTGGTCCCAAAAATAGGTCAAATACCTTGATTTCATATTTTCCTAGGATTACACTTGTCTATTTTAAGATATTAAAAATATGAGTCTTGCTATGTATTGCAAAAAATTTACGCCAAATTACAATTGCGAAACTTATCAATACATGGGATTGGTATGAATTTTAGGGGAAGGCTCCACATATTACACATCTCTCTCAAAAAGTTACATCTAATACTTATCCATGTAACTGGCAAACAAATAGTCGACGTAAACATTCACAATATATATCATTTTCCAAAATATAAATAAAAAGGGGATAACAATATTTGAACATTCATAGAATAAAAAGTATAACATTAAGAATATGCACTAGTGCCATTGGTAAGTCCATCAATTCTTTACTTAGCCTCAAATTAGTGACGTTGCCAGTTAAAATACAAATTCGTTTCAAAATTGAGATTATTTTAGAAATAAATGTTATAGTCGTTTCTTTGTCTATACAAACATGAAATTTATTTGAAATATGCTTCTTTTGAAAAGTAAAAAAGGATAACAATAAGAATATGGCATGGATACCTAGGTTCCATCCATAAAATACTTTATTTACCCAAAAAACATTAGTGTCACTTGTCAAAGTTCAAAATTCAAAAATTACCTTTACTGATATTAGATTGCTAATAAATGCTATAGCCGTTTCATTGTTCACGCAGACATGAAAATTTTATCTTGGTCCTTATGAATGGAAGAACATAAGGCTTGGTTAAGGTGTCAGAGGGTTTGCGCTAAGTAAATCATGTGTGCCTTTTTTTCCTCTTTAATTGAGGATCTATAGAGTAGGATGTTGACTACAAGAGAGAAGGTTGGTTTGATTGCGGATGTGTAGTGAGAGAGGAGGAATTGAGAGTGTCTTTTTTTTCTAATGGTAGATAAAGTAATTTCATTAACAGAAGAGAGAGTACAAACAAAGGGGAAAGGAGTCCACCCATACTATGACATATGAAAATTAAAAAGTAAGCACTTGAGAAGTGCAGCTTCAACTCTACAAAGATTAAACACAGCCTAAGCACACACATAGAAGAAGCCCGTTGAGAAACAAGAAAATTATTATATCTCGCTATAAAACAAAAGCTAAATAGTTCTCTATAAATACTAAAAAGTCGCATTGTGCTCATTTAAGATTCCCAACCCCTAAAAAACAAAAACCATTACACACTTTCAAAGCATCTTGACATCATTTCGTCCCTTCAAATCATCAACACCAAATAAGCAAATATATCCCCCACAGAAGCAAGAAACACCAAAGCATCTTGACATCTCATCCCTCCAAAAGATTGACATCAAATAAGCAAAATACCCTCCACAAAAGTGGGAAACACCAACCTTTCCCACATAACAACAAATTTAGAGTTGGACAATCCCAAACAACACAACAATACAAAAAGAAATGAGAGAGTGCCTCATTCTTTTGCTTACACATAAAACAAGTGTTTGAAGATAAAGCATTGAGGTTTGCAAACCATATAACTAAGAAATGCCTATAATGCATGACGGAACTTTAGAAACTAACATAGAAAGCAAGCATTATGGAAACAAAAAGGGTTTTTTACAGAACATAAAGCAATTCTAGAAAACAGCCTCCTAGAACAATAACAGTTTCCAAACACCCTAAGGAGGTGGACTTCTCCTTATAAGGACTTAACAAAGACTATTGCAGCTCAAGGAGAGAAATCAGCCTTGTATGCCTCTAAACCAGAACTAGGTATTCTAGAGCTCAATATTCAAATAAGCTAACCAACCAAGACCCAATTTTCCATCAGTAATTTATGTAGTTTTAAAAAAATACCATTCAGGGGAGAGGAAAAAAATGTAAGAAAGCTGGGTAATCTTCAATTTAAGAATAATAGTGGCCAACAGTGCAGCCAGCAAGAGATGACAAAGTATGTTCAAGTAATCAACTGAACGTGATCACAATGTGAAGAAAATAAAATCTTTTAAAGAATAGTTTTAATATTATTAAGGAGATATTTTAGATTGCTTACAGATTCGCCACTCAAATTCATATAAGTTTGGGGTTTTGCAAGGAAAACAGGAACACCATCTACAAAACCTGAAAGATAAGACAATAAATACATGAATTTGCATTTATTAGTTTATATCACATGATGATGTTAAGTTAAATAAAGAAAACAAGTCAGCCATGGGTTCATATAAAGGAACAACCCATTTATCTATAAATAAATAAAGAGGACCAACCTTTCCCAAATAGAGCTTTGCAATGAACTGTGTCCACCGGAATTCCTTGTGATTCAGCAAATGCATCAATCATTTTAAACCCTACCTGCTTCCAATCATACAAAATAGTGATAATACTAGAAACCAAAAGAAGTGGTGTTTGAGATAGAAAGGTATTCAGAAAATGTATAAATATGGTCATACATTGTGTCTGGTTGTTTTGTATTTATCCCCAGGATTGCCTAAGCCTACAAAGAGCCATGGCTGAGGAGTAGTAGTGCACAAGCAGCGCTTGGAAATTCTGCTAAGCATCTCCACTCATCTCCTAAATTCCTTAAACTCTTCTACAACAACATTTACATTTCTAACAACCAAGTATTCAAGAGTAAAAAAAGCTATATAGTAATAATGACACTTGTATTTAACTCACAAAAGATGGGAGTTTATGGACAGTTTACATAAGATACAAACAGAAACACGTGCACGCGCACACATGCACATAGTGGCAAGTATTCAATCGATCACAAAAAAAAATTTACATAAGTGAAAATGTGAACTACAGAAGTATGATATCAAGGATGGATACAGATGTATTTTATTTTTCATAAGTAGGAACAATAGAGATGCAATTAATTCACCACATAGCTAGATTGATGGCCGGGAACAGTGTAAGGGTGACTGAGGTGGCAACTGTGAAGTGTTGTGCCCTCATAAGGAGAGGAGTGAACGAGTCTGGTATGTGCGGGAAGAGCTTGGCAATACAAGGCCTAAACTAAAATAGTTCTATACTTCTATTGGTATATTTGTCTCATTTTTTTTCATTTTCTTTGTTATTTTAATGTTGAGGAGACATTTGGCCTTCTTCATAAATTAGTATAACTCCTAACTAGCTTCTCTATCTATTGTGCTTCTCATGGTGGAGCTTCCAAAGTCATGTTTCTCTAGGGAGAACAGTTTGTGGATTTGCTTCAATAATCAAACTATAAGCTTTAGAGCACGTCTCTTTCAATTTAATTCTAATACTATTATATCTAGACAGCCTGCGAACAATAATAGTGGGACTGTCGGGCAAGGGGATATTGGATAGTTAGTATCTATTAGAATAATCTAGAGACCAGTCTGTTTAATGTGAGGTAGTCAGTAGTTGTGTAGGATAAGAAAGTAAGTGTACCTTTAGCTTAATTTTCCAGCAAGTTTCTTTTTCTATAATTAGATGTAATGAGAGTCATTCTTTAAGCATTCAGAATTAATTAATGAAATGAGAAGCTTATTAAATCTTTCTCCCTATCTTCTTCCCCTACTCTGTATCTATTTTGGACTCAATGAGAAACACTAAGTTCTATCCTTCTTCATCCCCAATTGGCCAATTCTACCAAACATTTTGTCTAAACATCTAATTGTTGCTATATTTTGGTCAGAGCCTAACCCAGGCTTGACAGGAAGTCTATTATTCACTGGGAGCACGTGAAATGTAGTGATGGAATATCTATGTGAGAGGTTGTGGAAATGGAAGCATATATTAGAGAATAAGAAGAGAGGAACCCCATGATGTAGTGGAAAAACTGAAAATAGAAACTCGGGGTCATCTTTTGTGTTTATATACCACGCTTACTAGATTATATGTATATGAGCATATGTGATTTAAATTCCGGCAATTCATTAAGAACTAGTTTTCTCCCCCATAAAATTCTGAGATCTCGAATTGTGCAACCTGGTTTCTGAAAGGCTGCCATAAGCAGAACTAGTTAGAATTGGACAGCTTAATTCAATCCAGAATAATCTTTGTTGAGACGCTGAAATCCTATGAAGCACGGCCCGGCATTTTCAGGAAACGATCCGTTGGGGGATAAATTCAATTCTTCATATATATTTAATTTATAAAAATATATTTCTACAATAAATAAATTTAACTACTAACAGAGCATGATAAATCTTATACAAAATAGTGAAAAACACAAGCACCTTACATAATAATTGTCTTAGGTAGTATTGCATCCATAAGTTCATAAATGGCAATATAAAAAACTAAAATTCAAACACAGGCGGAACCAATTTATCGATATAGAAATACTTGCGACTCACAAACTATAACAAATCATTGAATACATCAACAACAAATCTTGAACAAATAAGAGGGCTGATGCAATTACACGAGAAAACAAAGAACGAAATTGAAATTGAAAAAAAAATAGCTTAAACAAGGATACTAACCTTGAATTTGTAGAGCAAAAAGAGAAATTTGAGATGTGAGGGGCCGAAAAAGAGAAAGCAGTTCCTTATCGGTTGAGAAGAAAGCCCAATTTTCTAGGATTCTGACCGATAACCATAGGAAGAGAAGAGCAAGGCTGAGAAATCCAATTGGAAAGAAAAAGATTAGAGTTGCCCATTGAAAAGGGAAGAGGTTCTGTGCGTTTGGTAGGCAGGTGTCCGAATTCGAGATAGGAGAGATAAAATGATAGTCGGGGCTAATATGGCATAATTTCTGAACTTATAAATCGACTTCTAAGTAGTTTTTGAGAAGTACTCCCTCCGTCCATGATAAAAGTGCTTATTACTATTTTGGTAGTCCCATGTTAAAAATCCATTTTCTTTTAATAATCAAACTTTTACACAATTTTTCTATTATATCCGTAGCATTAAATATCTCATACTTTTCTTATTCTAATTCTCTCTCCATATTTAATAAGTATGGAGAGAGAATATTTTGAATTGAACAGCTAGAAAGTCACTCTCTCACCTACATTGAAAATAATTAATGACATTGAAAATAATTAATGACATTATTATGGACAATTTTGTTATTTTATTCCTCTTCTTAATATGCGTGAAAAGTCCATCAAGACTTTCATCCTGGGACAGAGGGAGTAATATTTTTTTACATTTTAATAAATAATTATAAGTTTTTTTAAAATTAGTAAATTTGATAAAGAATAATGTTACAGAAACAAATTATTCTATAAATATTTTACACATTGTTGATGTGACATACTCTATATCAGCATATTGATCAACAAATTATTTCAATGTAGTCTTATTTACATAAAAAAACCGTTGTGGAGTATGCCACATCGTGATTTAATAGAATAGTTTGTATCTGTAACATTACTCTTTGACAAAATTTAAGGAGTTTTCTTGCGATCAGACTATATATCCCCTCCCCGAATAAGGCATTCTAAATTCTCCCCTAGACCACTGAGTTCTCCCGTGTTTGATTGTTAAAATTTTAAACCAAAAATAAATAAAATATATATAAGGCTATGAGTGTTTGTCCAACACGTGTCTCATACAGTCTCGACACGAATTTGTGGGCTTTCGAAAAATATTCATGCTTCCTAAGTGAAATCAATCACAAAAATAAAAAGAAAACACATAAAGCGCACAATAACATGGTTAAGGTGAATGAGGTTGATGAAAAACACACGAAATGGAGAAACTCAACACGAACCAAAAATATAAAGTAGGTAAAATAAGAAGAAAACAGAAAGAAGAAAGCATAACAAATATTGATAGATAATTATAATTCAATGTCACGGGCGGATCCAAAGCCAGGACAGGGGTCACATGCCCCACTGGATTTTAAGAAGCCTCACCATGTCATTTCTAATCTTTCTTGTGGGGTATGACTTTTGAATTTTGATGTACAGTAATAATTTTCTGTCAAAAGAACTAGTATTTCTTGACTGAATTTCCATGTAGTGCACCAAGTGGAAAAGAAACAATTAATAATCAAAGAACAACCAACAAGTTTTGTAAGCATTCATTCTGTGAAAACCAAGGAGAAGAAACGAGTTCAATTTAAACATATACTCTGTGTATTCAATTTAAACATATAGCTAAAATGAAAAAGAAACTATACTCTGTGTATTTGATGTCCGGCGATTTCGAAACCCTAGCTTCAGCTTCAGCGCTTTGAATGACAATCGGGGAAAGGGGGTTTGAGAAAGAATCGACAGAGAGTGATGGATTCACCAACTGATGAGAGTGATTTCAAACGGGACGCGTACAATCTAAGCTTTATCGATTTCGCTGATCTTACGAGAGAGAATCGGTCGCGAATGGCAGAGAGGGATTTCAAATGGGCTTTGAGAGAGAATCGGTCGCGAATGGCAGAGAGAGATCTAAAATGGGCGCGAATGGCAGAGTAAGAGAGAAGGAGGGAATCAGTAAGAGAGGAGGAGTTTTCGACCCGGTATTTTTGACCCGCGAATTTTTTATGGTTTCTGTACGTTTTTTACACTTTTCGCCATTCTACTAGGGGTCGGTTTATAAATGTATCATTGAATTAATTTTTTTTATATTCGACTCACTGAACTACATTTTTTTACAAACCGTTACTAATTCTGTTAAATTGTTTGACTTTAAACGGAAAAATTACATGTGATGCCACGTGAGAGAGAGAAAACTTACATGTCACACATTTTTTCTTTCTAAAGACGCCAGTTGGAAACTCTTATAAATTTAATGCTAAACTAATCAAAATCAAATAAATAAAATAATCCATTCAAAATAAAAGTAAATGTGATGACGCCTCAAAAATTAGGTATACGTCACCCATCTTGGGTCGCCACTTACGTAGATACATAAATTCAAATACAACTTACTTAATATAATCTGTCGCAGTATAATACGACATAAACCGTGAGTTTGAATACAAATATTATCTACTTAGATATTATACAAACTCAAAAGGAGTCCTCATTACAACTATTATCACACTATTTCACGAATAGTGAGGACTACTAACGCTATCCTCCGACCATTACTCCGCTCCCCGACTCGTCTCCAAATTTATGTTTTCATTTCGAAGAGAATAATGTTGAAAGAAATTGAAATTCAAACTAAACCAAGAAGAAATATTACGACTCAAGATAATGCAGAATAAATTATCATTAATTTCTTCACAAAGTGTTAAACCGATAAAATACAATGATAACCAGGTTTAATCTGCAGTGGAATAAGCAATCTATTAAAAGAGTCAAGTAGAGAATAAAGTCTACTATCTTTAGGTTTTAAAAGGTTTTCATCAATTTTTATCACGAGACTCAAATTTTAATAAATAAAACCACCACATCTAATCATCCCCGCACTACTGGCCAAGGATTTTCATCAAATTATCAATGGTCACGACTATACCGAATCACCCCTGGTCATAATCATACCAAAACTATCCATCACTGCATTACGTGCCAATCGAGGACTTTTGTCACATCATTTATATCAAGTCGTGATTATACCGAATGATCCCGGTCATAATCATACTAAGTTTCATCTACGCACGTAAGCCAAAAAAGATAACATAATATAACATGAGGATGATGATGATGACATAATAATTCAATAAAACAAGTTCAAGAATTATTTAATCCATGAATTATTAACGCCCAAATTGTCAACACGACATCTTTTCAGTAGAAAGTAAAATTCAAGAATGATCGAAGAATATTTCCATGAAAAGATATTGGATGAAACGCAAATATCAAGGATATTCTACTAATTTCATGGAGTATATAAGTCAAAGTTTTAACCAATTTGGGTATAATAAAGAATGGAATAACAAAAGAAATCACCATAAATGCAGATTCAGATGTATGTATGCGAGTTATTCCAATGTAATAATAATAACGGAACTGCGTCGGTGAAATTCACAATCGACGGGATGTTCCAACAGTAATAATAAAGATGGAACCAGATCCTGTAAACACATACGATAGGATATTCCAACAGAACGATAAAGACGGAACCAGTCCGGTGTAAAACACATGCATGTGATGTTCCAACAGAATAATAAAAGCGGAACCAGTCCGGTGTAAAACACATGCATGGATGTTCCAATGAGAATAATAGAAGAATGTCACCAAAGATAGTAAATCACAGATACAAAGTTATTCCAATGTAATAATAAAGAAATGGAATAACATAAGGATTTCACCAAGTATAGGTATGCACAGATACAAAAGTTATGTTATGTATATAGATGCCACTTTTACAAAAGTTATTCCAAATGTAATAATAATGAATGGAATAATGTAAGTTTCTTCTTCAAGAAGAAAAGAATAACACCCCTCACCGTAAAAAAGAATCGAATATAGAAGAAGTGAAGTAAAGGTAATACTCTTCTTCTTTCTATAATTTTCTCTATAAATTTTCTCTATAATTTTCTCTGTAGTTTCAATGAATTCGTAAAGAAAATAATGAAGGAATGAGTTTCTATTTATAGGAAAATGGAACGATAAGAATTAATCCATGAACTATTCAGATTGATTTACTTTAACTGACTTCATTCCATATTTAAAGAAAAATCTTTTAAATAAAATATAATATATTCTATTTATATAAAAACATTTTACTACGCAAACACTATGCAATACTACGCAAAACACTACGCAAAACACTACGCAACACTACGCATAATAAAATATAATATATTCTATTTATGTAATAACTTTAATAAAGTATTCTATTTTATATAAAAGATGTTTCGCATTTTATTACGTTAATAATACTTAATAAAACAAAACGTCATTATCGCTTTATAATAATTCATATTATTAATCGATAATAATGGAATCAAACCGAGTGACTTCTCACATAAGATCAATAATCAATACCGCAGGTATACTTATGCAACCACACGACATCGCATTTCTTTTACTACTAAAGTAGTTCAACAAGAACTACGGTAAAACTTCCGCCGTTATTTCAATAAAATATTTTTGTCGCTTTTCAATCCGACAATAATTTCGGCTATGGGTCCACCAATGATTGAGCCATTGTATTTAATATTCCCTCGCTAAACCGAATATTCCCCACCAATCGAATATAATATAACCACTGTGATACTTTGTAAAATTTATTAATACTACCCACAACTATAATATTATCTCAAATTCACACCATAATATAAAAATTTATTTTGACAAAATTTAAATCTTTATTGATAAAATCTGGGGTCTCACAATCTCCCTCCTTATGGAATTTTCTCTCGAAATTAGGGTACGACGCACTGATATGATAAAGAGATGAGGATACCTTGAATACCTTTATCGTTTAAAAATATTAAATTCATCTTTGAAATCTGCCAAAGCTATTCATTAACAATTCATCTTTGCACTACTGCGCTAAAGATATACAAATCAGAAACCAATAATGCTAAAGACGCTTAAATTTTAATAAGATCACGACCACGAATTATCCACGCACCTTTGGCCAAGGATATTCGTGTTTTCAATTACTGATTATGATTATACCCAACAATCCTCAATCATAATCATACCAAGTCCATCTACGCACGTAAGCAGCGAGATGACTTTGAACGCATCCATGAATTAATATTTCATCTTTGAGACTCATTTCAATAATTAATCCACATCATCGAATCATCCCCGCACTATGTGCCAAGGATATTCATTAAGATCACGACCACAAATTATCCATGCACTACTACCAAAGATAATTGTGTTTTTAATTACGGTTATGATTATATCCAACAATCCTCGGTCATAATCATACCAAGTCCATCTATGCACGTAAGCCCAGATCCATTTGACTTTGAACGCATCCATGAATTAATATTTCATTCTTTCGAGACTCAATTTCAATAATTAATCCACATCATCGAATCATCCACGCACTATAGGCGAGGATATTCATTAGTATCACGACCACAAATTATCCATGACTACTACCAAAGATAATTGTGTTTTCAATTACTATTATGATTATGCCAACAATCCCTCGGTCATAATCATACCAAGTCCATCTATGCACGTAAAGCCACAGATGACTTTGAACACATCCATGAATTAATATTTCATTCTTGAGACTCAAATTTCAATAATTAATCCACATCATCGAATCATCCCACATACGTGCCAAGGATATTTATTAGTATCACGACCACAAATTATCCATGACTACTACCAAAGATAATTGTGTATTCATTTACTGATTATGATTATACCGAATAATCCGTGGTCATAATCATACCAAGTCCATCTACGCACTATGTGCCTACATGTATGACTTTCAACATAATATAAACATGAGGATAATGATATAAAGAATCAATCAAATGAGATAAAGGATAAATATTAAATATTTATAATATAATTTATCCAGAATTCAAGAATATCCCCATGTTATCAATCACTTAATAATCTCATAATCTAATATCATTAATATTATAACAATATTTTAATCACTTTTTAAATTTATAAACAATTTATCTCAATTGTTTACGCTTTTACCATATAATGCATTTAATCATTCAAAATGCCATACTCATAAGATATCATCACCAATTATCAAATCCTCATCAAAAAAATATGCATATATACTCTATATAGATTCTCTAGCCATAAAATCCTATTTTCAACTTTCATACTTCACATAACATATTTAACTCATATATGTTCAGAATTAAACTATTTTCATGAAAAATACCAAATCAGCCCTAAAAAAATATTTCTTTTCTGGGATTTAGCATAATATAGTCCCATAATGAAAATATATTTTCTCGAATTTTTAAAATTCATTTACTATTTTTAAAAATCAATTTCCACTTAATTCCTTAAGAAATTAGCTACCTCAAGTTTAACTCCAAAAATTCCCAAATCTTGGCAGGACCTTACACATGTTAACGTGAGCTTCCAGTTTAAATTTCATGGTCATCGGAGTTATAGAACTCCGGTTATAGCGTTTTTCGTCGGAAAAACCTAAATATTGAAATAGTCATAACTTGCTCATTTTAAGTCAGAATGAGCTCATTTTTGGACAGGAGGTACTTTATACCATATACTTTCATGTCCCAAAAGGCCAGAATTTTTCTCATAATTTAAGTGGCCGAAACAGCCTCTCTAAAATCATGGCAGAAGCTTTTTTTCGGTTTTTGCAGCTTTGCACTCCTTTGCTAAAATCAGTCCACACAAAAATCTACAACACCTTTTCCAGTAATTCCACTTGGATTAGTTAGGTAACTCATAGATCTAACTCTAGGACTTGACCACATTCAAAATTCAAAATATAATAAGGAGATATGGTCAATTGAATTTCATGTTACGTTTTTCACTAAAATCGATTTTCAACTCTTTGTGATTTCTAAGAAACTTTCATGTTTTCACATACTAACCAACATAACTCATCATAAAACTTACTAATACTTCATATACCCATGATTTTTATTAGTTCTATACTTTTATTATGACTTTCATCATAATCCACGTAAATGATCCTTTTAGTTGAAGAAATATTTGAGGTTTAAGAAATGGGTTTTTTTATCTTTGGGGTCAATACAAAATTCGATTTCACGCCTAGGTAGGCTAGGAAGTCTTCAAGAATACGCCAAGAAATTTATTAATGATAGAAATATCATTCAAAGCTCGTTATTTTCTCGTCAAGACTTGGATAAGACGTCACATTAATACCAATCGTGACTTCTATCCCTTAACCTGGATAGCACCTCACAATGATACCTATCAACTTGCCATCTTCAGTCATGACGTCGCCTACAGAAAGTCTGGCTTCGGTGCATTCCACACAAGGAAGTCAACAACGAAAGGATCGGGCTCTTTACTTATGGCTTGATATAACAAATGATTAACTTTAGGATTTGGTTACTTTGAATTCAGAGATAAATGGGTTGGTTAGGAATATGAAAGCTAACAACCTTACAAAAAGAATAATGAGTAGTTAATCAATCGTTTTCAAAAATTACCTCAAAGGCAAGTATTTTTAAAGAGATAAGATAGACAGGTAACGTGAAAGTGTTTATTTGAAACAACAAGATTAATAAACAGTGGAGGTAACGAAGGTTTCTCCCAACGAAGTTTCAATAGATAAATCAAAGTCTAATTTCTCCGGAGTCAAATTTAAACGTTAAACGCAAGCAAGAGAGATAAAATAATGGGTAGAACCGGTATCTTATAAGGTATAGACTTCGCAAGAGCTTACGATTAACTTACCCGTGATAATTTTATTCAGGTTCCTCGTCACGAGAAGAAAAAAACTCTCTCTTAAACTACCGGCTCTGGTTTGTCTGGGACAGCCTTTGGTGCCTCCATCCTAGTTGAATTCGCCTTTCAGAAAAGCACAAAATCGAGCTAAGTGGCCTTCTCTTCCACAATTATAACATGCTTTGATGGCATAAGCATGATTCGGATCGATGTGTCCTCTCCTCCGCATTTGAAGCATATGATAGGTGGTCCTTCTCCTTCCTTAACAACAAAAAGTCTTTGGTCGACGTCTTTCCATCATTGTTGAATCTCCTTTTCTTGAAATGTCCATTCTTATTATTTTGGCCCCGATTACCACCAAGTGGTTACCATATCCGCCTGTTGATTCCTCCACGCTTGTTGTCACCGCTCGATGACTACTTTACCGGTATTATAATTTTCTTACCGCTTCTCTTTTAGTTGCGTTGACTCAAGTTATCGCGCTTCCACTAATCGAAAGCCCTATTTACAACATCCGAATAAAAACACGCTTTATGAGAAATAAGATGTCGACGATCTCCGCTTCAAACCTCTTAAAACATTCGCGCCATTCTCTCTTCATTATCCACCAAGTGGGACGAATCGTGATAACTCCGCAAATTTTGCCTCGTATCATGCGACACCGGCCATATTGTTTTGTTCCAACTTGATAAACTCCACCTCCTTCATCATGGCGAATACTTTTCAGAAAGTATTTGTCGTTGAATGCCTCCCTGGAACTTCTCCCAAGATATCTTCAAGACAAAGAGTCGAGACGTTTTATCGATTCCCACCAAGACCGCTCTCCACAAGAACATAAAGGCGTGAAAAGGAACCTTTTGCTCCTTTCGGAGCATCCCAAGACATCAAATATCTTGTAATCTGCTTAATCCATGCTTCCGCCGTAAGTGGTTTTGCTTCTCCTTAAACTCCGGTGGTCCCAACTCGAATTGTTTAAGCGGTGATCACCGAGAGTTTTCCGTGTTTCCACCCACGTTTTTGAGCATGTGAGTCGCTTTCACCGATGTTGCATTAATTTAAAACCTTTAAACGCACTGTCGTCATAATCAATCGATCGGTGTTGTTATTTATGGGAGGATTATCGCCATCCCGTTCAGTACATTGTCTCCGATTATTGATCCGTGGAGAATCAACGCCTCTCGCGTGCTCCATCGCTATTCTCAACATTCTCGGATGCCATTTTCAAACACCGCCATAAAATAAGGGTTAATTAACATATCACATATTATCCCTATACTCCGATCGACCAATTAAATACCAAATAAATTTAGGTAGGTCATACTAAATGAAGGAATTTCCGCCTCTCCTCCTAGTTCTTATCTCACATCTCAGTGGGGATCATATCCGCAAGCTCGATACCAACCGTGACGCCCCAAAATTGTGTATACGCCACCCATCTTGGTCGCCACTTATATGGTGCATATAAATTCAAATACAACTTACTAATATAACTGTCGCAGATAATACGACATATAAATCGTGAGTTTGAATACAAATATTATCTCTACTAGATATTATACAAACTCAAAAGGATTCTCATTACAACTATTATCACACTATTTCACGTAATAGTGAGGACTACTAATGCTATCCTCCGGGACCATTACTCCGCTCCCCGACTGTTCCAGCCTATGTTCTCATTTCAAGAAGAGAATGAAAGAAAGAAAAGGTGAATTTCAACTAAATTTCAAGAAGAAAATATTACGACTCAAGATAATGCAGAATAAATTATCATTAGTTTTCAACAAAATGTTAAACCGATAAAATACAATAGACAACCGGTTTAATCTGCAATGGAATAAACAATCTATTAAAAAAGTCAAGTAGAGAATAAAGTCTACTATCTTTTAGGTTTTAAAAGGTTTTCATCAATTTTTATCATTGGAGGCTCAAATTTTAATAAATAAACCACCACATCTAATCATCCCCGCATTCACTGGCGGCCAAGGATTTTCATCAAATTATCAATGGTCACGACTATACCGAATCACCCCTGGTCATAATCATACCAAAAACTATCCATCATCGCATTATGCGCCATCGAGGACTTTTTGTTACATCATTTATATCAAGTCACGATTATACCGAATGATCCTCGTCATAATCATACTAAGTTCATCTACGCATCGTAAAGTTCAAAGATAACATAATATAACGTGAGGATGATGACAATGACATAATAATTCAATAAAACAAGTTCAAGAATTATTTAATCCATGAATTATTAACGCCCAAATCACAACACGACATCGTTTCAGTAGAAAGAAAATTCAAGAATGATCGGAAGAATATTTCCATGAAAAGACATCTGGATTAAACGCAAATATCGAGGATATTCTACTAATTTCATGGAGTATAAGTCAAAGTTTTAACCAACCCAGTATAATAAAGAATGGAATAACAAAAGAAATCACCACGCATGCAGATTTGATGTATAATGTTATTCCAATGTAATAATAATAATCTTAACCTGTGTCACAAGTGAAATTCACACCGGGATGTTCCAAACAGAATAATAAAGATGGAACAGGATCCCGCCAGAAACACATGACAGGATATTCCAACAGAACGATAAAGATTTTAACTGCGTCCGCAGAAACACATGCATGCGACGATTCCAACAGAATAATAAAATTTTAACCAGTCGTGCCAAAAACACATGCATGCGATGTTCCAATGTAATAATAATAAGAATGTCACCAAGATAGGTAGAACCACAGATACAAGTTATTCCAATGTAATAATAAGAATGGAATAACATATGATTTCACCAAGTATATAGGTATGCCATGAGATACAAAGTTATGTATAGTAGATGCCACTTTTTACAAAGTTATTCCAAATGTAATAATAATGAATGGAATAATGTAAGTTTCTTCAAGAAGAATAACACCCCTCACCGTAAAAGAATCAATATAAGTAGTGAAGTAGCGGAATACTCTTCTTCTTTCTATAATTTTCTCTATACTTTTCTCTCTATAATTTTCTCTGTAGTTTCAAATGAATTCGTAAGAAAATAATGGGCGAATGAGTTTCTATTTATAGGAAAATGGAACGATAAGAATTAATCCATGAACGGCCCAGATTGATTTATTTTAATCTGATTTATCCATATTTAAAGTTAAAAATCTTTAAATAAAATATAATATATTCTATTTATATAAAAACATTTTACTACGCAAACACTACGCAATACTACGCAAAACACTACGCAAAACACTACGCAACACTACGATAATAATAAAATATAATATATTCTATTTATGTAATAACTTTAATAAAAAGATTCTATTTTATATAAAAGATGTTTCGCTTTTATTACGTTAATAATACTTAATAAAACAAAACGTCATTATCGCTATAATAATTCATATTATTAATCGATAATAATGGAATCAAACCGGAAGTGACTTCTCACATAAAGATCAATAATCAATACCGCAATGCTACATTACGCAACCACACGATTATCACATTTTTTACTACCGAAGTAGTTCAACAAGAACTACCAGTGAAAACTTCCGCCGTTATTTCAATAAAATATTTTTGTCGCTTTTCAATCCGATAATAATTACATTCATGGGTCCACCAACGATTGAATTATTGCATTTAATATTCCCCGCTAAACCGAATATTCCTCACCAATCGAATATAATATAACCACTCAGATACTTTTGTAAAATTTATTAATACTACCCACAACTATAATATTATCTCAAATTCACACCATAATATAAAAAATTTATTTCGACAAAATTTAAATCTTTATTGATAAAATCCTAGCCTCATCATGTGATATATATAAAATAGAAAAATTAATAACTTAAATGTGATATATATATATATATATATATATATATTGCTAAAAAATTAAATTATTTAAAAAATTAAATTATTTAAAAAATTAATACTTCCATTTCAAAATATTAGATAATTTTATATTTTTAAAGTGAACCTAAAATATTTAAAAATTATAAAAAATATGAATTCATTCAAAATAAAAAGGACGATAAAAATAATTTTTAAAATTTATTTTAATCATTAATATTTGTTTGGTATGATAAAATTTTGGTATTATAACATACAAAAAATCTTATTCTTCAATATGTTAGAATTTTAAATAAATTATATAAATTACACATAAATATGTAATTTTCTTTTAATTTAAATAATTTAATAAATTTATTAATTTAATTAATCTCTATTTAGATAAAACTAAAATTAGTAATACAAACATGGTCAAAATGATTATATTTTCACAGGAAAATCATTGCCAAGGTAAACCCTTATTTCCACCACCACATTAATTTTATATAAATACATTTATAAAATTATATATTAATATATTTTATTATTAATTAATTTAATTAATATATTTATTACTAATTAATTTAATTAATATATTTTATTACTAATTAATTTAATTAATATATTTTATTATTAATCCGGTGACAATCCGACAGCTACCTTCCTCCGGCAAAGACTCCCCAGCATCAACAAGGAGCCAACCAGAAACATAGCAAAAATCAAAGTGATTCCACACATAATAATAGGCAGCCACGAAAATCAGAAAATTGATTAGACCAAACAAAATTAAACTAATTCAAAACAGAATCACAGCACAAACCCAGCATCACCAGATCGAAAATGAAAATATAAGAATAACCCATTACAGCGTTCTTATTCTTGCGGTTGGTAATTTAGGTAAAGTTGGTGGATTGAGATCGATCGGATTTTCGATAGAATCGAGGTGGATCAGAGAAATAACTTCGCCGCTGGAGTTCGTGCCCCACCTGTAAACGATGAGTGATGGGGGAGTTTTGTGTGAACGATGAGTGATCAGAGAAATAACTTCGCCGCTGGAGTTCGTGCCACACCTGTGAACGATGAGTGATGGGGGAGTTTTGTGGTTAACGGTGCGATTGAGGTGGGTTTTGATGAAATTAGGGCTTGAAATTTGTGACAGCCAGAGCTTGCAGATAGATCTTAATTGAAGCAGAGATTTCACCGGCAGCCGTGAGAACAGGTCGTCGAGAGAGAGAGAGATTTCACCGGCACCGGTCAATTTCGAACATCAGCGAGAGGGAGAATCGTCATCGTCGTCGAGAATCAAAAGTCGCCGACGAGTTGGGAGAAGTCTGGTTCGAAGAAGAAGAAGAAGAGAATAATCAGAATAAGAAGAAAGAGAATAATAATAATAATAATAATAATAATAAGAAAGAGTATAATTTAATTTAATAGTTATCCAACTTCTCTCTCCTGCCACGTATTCTTACTATTATTGTTACATTAAATGATTAGCAGACGTAGGCGATAAAATTCTTTTGTAAATAATATATAGTTGAACGGTTAACCGTAAAAAATCAGATTGATAACGTTTATAACCAAATACCCTCAGTAGAGTGGGAAAAAGTGTATTTAACCTGCTTTTTTATTTGAGACGTCTTTAGTCCAGTAAAATTGGTGCACGTTTTTGAAAGAAACCTATATACATACATATATATATATATATACGGCCTCCATCATCACTTAACCGCGACGCTTCAAAATTTGTGATACATCACCCATCTTAGGCCGCCACTTCATACTTGCATGTAATTTAAATCAACTTACTAACATAATCGTCAGTAGATAATCTGATATAAATCATGAGTTTAAATACAAATATCGTCTACTAGATATTATACAAACTCAAAAAGAGTTCTCATTACAATTATTATCACACTATTTCACGTGAATAGTGATGACTACTAATCTTATCTTCAAGCCACTATTACTCGCTTCCCCGACTCGTCTCAAATTTATATTCCGTTTTTCAAGAAAGCAAATGAAAGAAAAGAAATTTCAACCAAATTTCAAAGAAGAAATATTATGGTAAGATAATGCAGTAATAAATTATCATAGTTTCAACAACGTTAAACCGTTAAAATCTGATGTACAACCAGTTTAAGCTGCAATGAATATCTAATCCATTAAAAAGCCAAGTAGAAAATAAAAGTCTACTATCTTTGCGGTTTTAAAAGATTTTTCATCATCGTTATAAATTGAGACTAGAACTTTAATAAATATTCCAGCATCATTGAATCACCTCACTACTACTTGGTAGGGATATTCTTTTTAAGATCACGACCACAATTATTCACGCACTATTACTGGCGTTAATATTTATGTATTCATTAATTGGTCACGATCACGCCAACAATCGTCCACCAACGCACTACTACTAATCGGCGATTTTTATCACATCGTTTGTAATATTACGGCCATGATTCTGAATAATAGCTCTCGGTATAATCATACCAAAGTTCATCTACGCATCTTGCGCCACGTGGCGAGATGAACTTTCAACATAATAAAAATAATGAGGATGATGATAATGATATAAGAATTCAATAAAACAATTTCAAGAATTATTTTATCCAGGAATTATTAACGTCCCAAATTATCAACACGATAATCTTGTTTTGTAGAGTAAAATTCAAGAATGATCGGAAGAATATTTCCATGAAAAGATCTTTGGATAAACCTTAAATATCGAGGATATTCCACTAATTTCATGGAATATAGAAGTCAAAGCCAATTAAACATTGGGTATAATAAAGAATAGAATAACAAAAGAAATCACCATAAACGCGATAGATCGCATACGCGCAGTGTTATTAAATGAATAATAAATAACGGGCAAGAATTGCGTCCCACAGAAACGCATGATGCGAGGATGCTCCAGAATAATAATAAAATGGAGGCAAGAATTCAGAAACACATGCGATGCGATGTTCCAATGTAATAATAATAAAAGATTTAAACTGCGTCCCGCCAGAAACACACGCATGCGATATTCCAATAGAATAATAATAAAGACGAAACGAAAGAATCCAGAAAAACACATGATGAGGATGTTCCAATGTAATAATAATAAAGACGGAACTGCGTCCGCCAGAAACACACGATAGGATGTTCCAAATGTAATAATAGAAGAACGTCACCAAGATATAGAACCACGATACAAGTTATTCCAAGTAATAATAAAGAAATGGAATAACAACAGATTCTCTAACCGTGAATAAGAAAGAATAACACCCCTTACTTTTGGTAGGAGATCAATATCGCAAAGAAACAGAATAACAAAATACTCTTCTTCTTCTCTCTTATTCTCTATACTTTCTCTCTATATCTTGAATGAATTCGTGAAAATAATGAAGACTGCTACTATTTATAGAAGATTTTAATTTTAAGACTCGACCGCATGTGAAAAGGCAGAGTGATTGACGGTAATGATGTGAAAAGAAAAGGTGGTTTGACGCTCAGAATGTGTGAAACGACATGTGGTTCGCTCGTAATGTGAATGCGAACTACGTTATTTGGTTCGGCGACGCCCCAGAAAGGTAATTACTATTAACGAAGGCGTAAATACTATCGACGAAGATATACTATTCACAAAGGTAATTACTTATCGTGAAGAGATTCTTAGATGATGATATATATTATAATTTCCCATAAAATAATCAAACTTACCACAAATCATTTTATTTTTAATCAACACATATTTAATCTTTCAACAATTATTAATCATTTATAACTTATCGCCTCAATTATTGATTTAATACTATAACATATTATATGGATGATAATTGTGATTATAATTGAATCAATAATATAAGAGATATGACGCAAGAATTATCCGTGAAGAATAATTAAGATAATTTGGTGACTTCTCACGTAAAGATCAATAATCAATAGTGCGCTACTACGCAACTAACGCCAGACATCGTATTTTTACCACGGGTAGTTCAACAGCTTTTAACAGTAACACCTCCGCCGTTATTTTTATAAAAAATTTTTGTCGTTTTTCAATCCAATGATAATTACATTTATGGGGTCCACCAATGATTGAGTAGCCAGACGAATATTCCCTAACAAAAAGAATATTCCCTACCAAACTAATATTTTATAACAACTTGCATACTTTGCAAAATTTATAAATATTACCCACAACTATAACATTATATCAAATTTATTCCATAATATTCAAAAATAATATTTATAGAAAAATTCATCTTTATTTATAAAAGTTTGGTCTTACAACCTCCCTTCTTTATGAAATTTCGCCTTCGAAATTAGAAGTACGACTCAGTATGTCGAAGAGGTAAGGATACCTTCGATTTCATTTCGATTCTAACTCCCAAGTCATTTCTCAACATCGTGGTTCCTCCACAAAACTTCGATTGAGAGGTATAACTGGGGCGTAGAATATGTTCCTTCTTATCCAAAATTTGAACAGAACCTCTTCATACGTCAAATCTTCCGCTATTTCGGCGTCGATTAACTCAATAATATGGTTCGGTCTTTCACATATTTACGTAACATAGATATGTGAAAAACGTTATGAACACGAGACATATTTGGCGAGAAAGCGAGTCTATAGCCACGATTCCTACTCGATCGAGGATTAAAATGGACCAGATGAATCGAGGATTAAGTTTTCCTCTCTTCCAAATCTTGTAACTCCTTTCCATGGAGCAATTCTTAACAACACATGATCTCCTATATTGAATTCCACGCCCTTTCGATGAAGATCAAGATAACTCTTTTGTCGATTTTGTGAGGTTTATATACGTTGTCGGATCGTTTCAATCTTTTCCGTAGTCATACGTATCAACTCCGGTCCCAACAACGTTGTTTCACCCACCTCATCCCAAAGATATGGAGAACGACACTTTCTTCCATACAACGCTCGAATGGAGCCATGCCAATACTTTGCTTGATAATCGTTGTTGTAGGAAAACTCCACCAATGGTAAGAACTTGTCCCAACTTCCCTTGAAATCAAGGACACGAGTCTTAATAGATCTTCAAGAGTTTGAATAGTCCTCTCCGATCGTCCGTCCGTCCCGAGGATGATATGCCGAAGCTAAATCGTAAGTCTGTGCTCATAGCTTTTTGCAAACTAACCCAAAATCGTGAAGTGAATCTTGGGTCTCGATCGTAAACTATGGATGGATAAGATACCATGCGCCTTTACAATCTCGTTTATATACATACTGAAGCAAGACATTCAAGTGTATAAGTTTCTCGTGACGGTAAGAAATGAGCAGAGACTTGGTCAATCTATCAACAATGACCCAATTATCGCATCAATGCCTTGAGAAACCTTAGGAAGACCCCAGAACGAAATCCATGGTAATGTGCTCCCACTTCCATTCCGGAATTTCAAGTGGTTGAATGGACCTTTTGGTACTTGATGTCCGCTTTAACTCGTTGACAAGTTAGACACCTTGATATAAGCAGGCTTATCTCTCTCTTCATATTACTCCACCAAAATGTATGATTTAATATCATGATACATTTTGGTACTCCCAGATGGATTGCAAATGGTGTGTCATGCGCCTCCATCATGATATTATACTTTAGATCGTGGTCGTTAGGAACACAAAGTCCGAGTCGACTCAAGTATTCCTTCTTCATCGATTCTTCGCTTCCAGAGATAGCACCTTCTTGCACTTTCTTCCTCATATGCATCACCTCCGTGTCCGTAGCTCGAGCAGTACTTTTAACTTTATCGATTAAAAGTCGGTTCTACTCAGATACTTGCTATCATCACACGCGGCCCCTGAGTCTTTAACTCTATCTCCATCCTTCTTGCAAGTCACACAAAATGGGCCTTTCTCATGACAATATCGCACTCAGATTTTGCATATGATTTCTACTCAATGCGTCACTACTACGCTCGCTTTTCCAGATGGTATTGGATGGTATGATCATAATCTTTCAACAGATTCAAGCCAACGTCGTTGTCGTATGTTGAGTTCCTTTTGAGTGAAGAAGTATTTGAGGCTTTTATGATCCGTAAAGATCTCCACTTTCTCCCCATACAAGTAATGCCTCCAAATTTTAAGTGAAGACAACAAATGCTAACTCTAGATCACGAGTAGGATAATTCCTCTCATATTCTTTGAGTTGTCACGAGGCATAAGCTATAACTTTTCCATGTCGCATAAGAACACATCCCAACCCTTTGCTCAAGCATCATCAGAGATGACAAATCCTCCGAGCCGAGATGGTATTGTCGTAACAAAATTGAAATAAGTCTCTCTTGAGTTCTTGAAAACTCTTCTCACATTCTTCTTCGCCCAACCGAACTTTCAGATCTTTCCGAGTCACCGAGTCGATGGAGTAGCGATTCGAGAAAATCCTTCCACGAATCTCCGATAATAACCAACTAAACCGAGAAAGCTACGCATTTCATTACTAATTTAGGTTGTTCCCGACTTTGAATAGCTTCAATCTTTGTCGGGTCAATGATATTCCATGACTTGATACCACGTGCCCAAGGAATGCTACTTCTTCTGCCGTAACTCACATTTCTTCAACTGGCATAAAGCTTATATTCACGAAGCTTTTGGAGTGTCGACCTCAAGTGTTGCTCATGATCTTCACGGCTTTTGGAATAAATAAGGATGTCATCAATAAAGACGCACCACAAAGTGATCTAAATATTCCTTGAATACTTCGGCTCATCATATCCATGAAGGCGTTAGAGCATTAGTCAATCCAAAGGACACGACTAGGAATTCATAATGCCTGCATCGAGTTCGAAAAGCCGCCTTTGGAATGTCACGGTTCTAATCTTCAATTGGTGATATCCTAACGAAGATCTATCTTTGAAAAGAATTTGGCTCCTTGCAATCGGGTCAAACAGTCATCAATACGTGCGGCAATGGATACCTATTTTTGATGGTGACATGATTGACTCGATAATCAATACAAAGTCGATACTCCCATCTTTCTTCTTCACGAATGTAAGCAGAGCACCCCAAGGAGAAGTACTAGACTTAATAAAGCCAATGTCTAACAATTCTCGCAGTTGGGTCTTTAACTCCCGAAGTTCAATAGAGCTATTCGACATGGGGCTTTGGAAATAGGTTTTGTCATGGGGGTTCAAGGTCGATACAAAATTCAATTTCACGCCCGGGGTAGGCCAGAAGTTCTTCTGGGAATACGTCAGAAATTTATTAACAATAGAAATATCGTTCAAAAACGATTTATTTTTGTTTAAATCGTGATATGAGCTAAGAAAGCTTCGACATCCGCTTTTTCAATAAACGAATAGCTTTATGGCTTGAGATGACCGTGATTGATTTTAATGGTTTGGTCGTTTGAATTCAGATAATAGGTTGATTAGGAATATGAAAGCTAACAACCTTATTTAAAACAATCAATTTTTGCATGATAAGTAGTTAACCAATCAATCCTAGAATCACGCCAAATGCAAGTATTTTTAATGAAATAAGATCGACGGTGTAATGTGAGGGTACCGATTTGAACCAAACAAGACTTATAAACAAAGTGGATATAATGAAGGTTTCTCCCAACGGAGTTTCCACGGATAAGTCAAAGTCTAATTTCTCCCGAGTCAAATTTAATCGATGAGCTGCAAGTAGGAGAAATAAAAGAATGGGTAGAACCCAGATCAAATAAAGTATAAACTTCATTAGAGTTTATGATAAGCTTACCCGTGATGACCTCATTCGGATTCCTCGCTCTTCGGGAGGTCACAACAAACGCCTCCTCAGACTACCTGGGTTTTGAATTTTTGGGATGGCCTTTGGTGCCTCCATCCTAGTGAATTTGTCTTCTAGTAACGCACAAAATCGAGCTGTTGACCTTCTCTTCCACAATTATAACATGCTTTTGACGGCATGACGCAGCTTTGGATCGATGTGTCCCTCTCATTCGCATTGGAAGCATATGATAGTGGTCTTTCTCCTTCCTTAACAACGGGTGTCTTTGGTCGACGCTCTCTTTCCATCATTGTTGAATCTCCGTTTCTTGAAATGTCCATTCTTATTGTTTTGGCCTCGATTACCACCAAGTGGTTACCATATCCGCCCGTTGATTCCCCTCCACTTGTTGTTGTCACCGCTTTGATGACTACTCGCCGGTATTATAATTTTGCTTTACCGCTTCTTTTAGTTGCGTTGACTCATTATCGCGTTCCACTAATCGAGCCCTATTTACACATCCGAATACAAACACGCTTTATGAGAAATAAGATGTTGACGTATCTCCGACTTCAAACCTCTTAAAAACATTCGCGCCATTCTCTCTTCATTATCCACCAAGTGGGGACGAAACCGTGATAACTCCGCAAATTTTGCCTCGTATCATGACACCTGGCCATATTGTTTTGTTCCAACTTGATAAACTCTACCTCCTTCGTGTGGCGAATACTTTCGAGGAAAGTATTTGTCGTTGAATACATGACGACCCCAAAATAGGTCCATTCCATCCAACCCATTCTCGAGTCGCCAAATACATGGTATGTAAACAACTACAACTTTATTATCACAACAATAAAATCTGTGAGTTTAAATACAAATATTATCTTCTAGACAATATTTATACTCAAATAAATCCTCATCACATTTATTGATACATTATTTTACAATAATGGTGAGGACTACTAAACAACTCTCTCTAGAACCTTCATTCCATACCCCGACTAAGACTCGCTACATTCTCGCCTCCCGAGAAGAAAAATGGAACAACAAGGAAAAGGGTGAGCTCAACTAGCCCAAGAAGAATGTTATGACTAAGATAATATACAACAAATTATCGTTAGTCTCCAACAGGAAAAATCGATAATACAATAGTACAACAAGTTTCGTGATCAATATTCGCAAATGGAAATAATAATTCATGTAAGAGTTACGTAGATAATGAAATCTACTATAATCTATGAATTTAACAAATCCATCATCAATATTTTATCCTCGTAACATCAATCAATATTCATCTCAAATCAAATATTCATCTTTGCACTATGTGCCAAAGATATTCATCAATCGGTCGTATGTTCATCTCAACACTGCTCATCTTTGCACTAAAGGCCAAAGATATTCATCATCGGTCCAATCATGTTCATTTAAACACTGCTCATCTTTGCAGACTACAGCCAAAGATATTCATCAGAAATCATTCATGTTCATTTAAACACAAAGATATTCAATATCACGTGCCAAAGATTCATCATTCACACTACATGCCAAAGATATTCTTGTAAATCATTCACCGAGGATGATGAAAAATATTTTTTTGCAAAGGAAACAAAATGACAAGGATTTTATCAGACTTTGTTTTATCCACGTTCAAAAATACCTCAAAAATAATCATAGTGGTGTAAAATTCAAGAATGATCAAAACATGGATACAATCAAAGCTAGTATCCAAAATAGATATTTTGGATTTAAAAGAAAAATTTTCATTTTTCTATGAATAGTGCCGATTCGTGAATAAAGGTCAGATACGTGAATAAAGGCCAGACACGTGAATAGTAATCCGACACCAAAAGATAGAAATTCCACAAAAAAACATCTTCACGCTTCATTTAATAATACTCGTGAATAAGAATCGTGAATAAGAACTCATGAATAAGAACTCGTGAATAAGAACTCATGAATAGTAACTCCGACATGAAAAAGTTCCAAATTTGATAAAAGTACCAACCAATATTTCAAAGATAATGATATCAAGAATTAATATCATTTGAGAAGAAAATAACATCCCTTACCTCAAAGAATCAAGATTTTAAAGAAAGGCTCAAGTGATCTTTGAATGAAACTTCAGTCTTTAACAAAGAACTCTCAAAGTATCTAAATACTCACAAAATACACTCAATAATATAGAGAGAAAGAGAGAAAACTTTGTTTCTCGTGTGATTTTCAATTCTAACTTAGCCCTCTATTTATAGAAAATGTTAGCTCACCAAGGCACTTGAACTCGCCACCGATGGCTTTACTCGCTACTATTGCCACCCACCACATTTGAAATAAAATTCAGCACATTTCTTCACCAACCACAAGTGGGGCCCACTCAATTCTAGAATTTTCCACCAAAATCAATTATAACCCTAATTTCCTAATCGCACACCTCTTAAAATTCATAACAAATCATTCGTGAATTTTTAATTCGCTCAAAATTTGTGGACATATACTCAACTTATATATGTATAACATACCCAAAATTACCATAATCCAAAGGTTTGATTAAAAATTATAACCCCCATAATATATCTCAAAACCCCGATTTAATTTTAATACCTCCAATCCGATAAAATATCGATAAAACACCTCAACATTAATTTCTTCATTTATAACCACATAAATAAATCCATCATTTATATCCACATAAAATAAATATTTCCTTATCATATGAATCAATAATTAATTATTCACAAATAATATTATGTAATCACATTTACGACAACCAGTCGCTCCTGTGAAAGGGGCTTTCCAATAAGGATCTCCTCATCGGGCGCCGCAATTAGGTGACCAAACCTCTCCTTAGATGTAACTTTCTAGACATTGCCAATAATGTTATCTAATAATATTATTCAAATAATATGAATTATTGATCCGATAATGGGAAATATCGCAAAAATGACAATTATTGAAACAAGAATAATATAAAATACCAACGCAAAGAATTATGAATCAATAAAATAAAATATCGAACAAGAATTATCGTGAATAATTATCGAGTAAAGGCCTTCACGTAAGGATCAATAATTCAACAATACTGTGCAATACCGTGTGCCATCTTGCGCAACCACGCCAGACATCAGATTTTAACCAACGGTATTCCAACAACCTTAATTGTGAATAACTACGCCGTTATTTTTAACCAACTTATATTTGTCGTTTTCTTCATCCAATCGCTCACATGGGGCCCATACATGGTCGCATTGTGGCGTCGCATTAATAATATTCCCGACAAAAGATTTAATATTCCACACCAAACGAATATTCCCAAAACAATGAATATTTTATAACCACTTGCTTATTTTGAAATATTTATGATTTAACCCTTAACTATCCACATTAATCAAATCAACCCTTACTATTTCAAAATAATAAATAAAGGAAATTCCTTTTATTTAAAAAATTTCGGTCTTACAACCTCCCTCCTTATGAAAATTTCGTCCTCGAAATTGACGACGTACTGTGTGTTTCAAAAGATAAAGATACTCGCTTTCATTTTCGCTTTCCAACTCCTGTGTCATTTCCTCAATAAAGATGGTTTCTCCACAAAACTTTAACTTATGGTATAACCCCAGACATAGGTCATGTTCTTTCCTCTACAAAATCTTTGACAGTACCTCTCCTCGACGTTAAGTCTTCTTGGCTATCTCGTCCGGTTCTAACTCAATGACGTGTTTCGGTCGTCCACATATTTACGTAACATCGATACGTGAAAAACGTTATGAACACGCGCCATACTTGGTGGTAAAACGAGTCTATAGGCCACAGCTCCTATTCGATCGAGAATTTCAAATGGATTAATAAATCAAGGTTCGAGCTTTCCTCACCTCACCGATTCTCGCTTTTGAAATAACAACTTTCGCACCTCCTTCTTCAAATTCATCACCCGTGTGTAGCTCAAACAACTTTTAACTTTATCGATTAAAGTCGATTATACTCAGATATCATCACGCATCAGATATCATCACGTGGGTACCTAGAGTTTTCATCTCCATCTCTATTATTTGTAAATTATACTTAAATTAGTCTTCGACAATATCGTACATCAGATTTGTATACGATCTTCTACTCAACACGCCGCCTACCACGCTCGCTTTTCCAGATGGCATGGTCGTAACATATCTTTGAAATGAGTCTCTCTCGAGTTCTTCAAGCTCTTCCCACATTCCTCGCTTCCATTTGAATTTTGTATCTCTATGAAGTCACCACGTTAATGGAATAGCGATTCGAGAATATCCTTCAACGAATCTCCGATAATAACCAACTAAGCTTGAAAACTACGATTTCGACATCGATTTAGGTTGTTCTCAATCGTGACTCATATCCCAACCTTGGATAAAGACGTCACAATGACACCTATCGCTTTACTATCGCATCTAATATGACGCCCCTATAGAGAGTCTCGCTTAGTGCATTCCACAAAGGAAGTCACAAGATAAAGGCTCGTGTACCAAATTTATAATTGAATTTTTAACTCCTCAAGTTCAATAGAGCCATTCGATATGAGATTTTAGAAATGAGTTTTGTCTTAGGGTTCAAATTCGATACAAAATTTAATATCGAGCTTTGGGAGTAAGCCAAGAAATTCTTCAGAAATACGTCGGAAAAAATCAATAACAACAGAATATTATTCAAATCGACGTGTCTTTATTCAAATCCATAACATGGACTAAGAAAATTTGACATCCGTAATAAACGAATGACTTCATGGCTTGATATGAAAATGTTTGACTACAATGGTTTGATTGCTTGAGTTCAATAACAAAGTTGCTTAGGAATATGAAAACTAACAACCTTACAAAAGCAATCAATTTTGGTATGATGAGTAGTTAACCTTAAAATCACATCAAAAGCAAATATCTCTATAGAAATAAGGTTAACGGGTAATGTGATAGTGCCAAACTGAATCAAGCAAGATTTCTAAACAACGGATGTAATGAAAGTTTCTCTAACTGAGTCTCCATAAATAAGTCAAAGTCTAATTTCTCCGTAGTCAAGTTCAAACGCTGAGCGCAAGCAAAAGAGATAAAAGAATGGGTAGAACCCAGATATCTAGTAAGGTATAAACTTCGCAAGAATTTATAATTAACTAACCCGTGCTAACTTTGTTCGGGTTCCTCAGATATTTGACCTGGGTCACACAAACGCTCTTCCAAGAATCGTTGACTTTGACTTTTCTGGGACATCCTTTTGAGTCACCATTCCCATTTGGATCTGGTTTCGATATCGCATAATCTCGAGCGATATGTCCTTCTTTTCCACAATTATAGCATACCTTAAACTGTTGTGGGCGCTTTGGGCTAATATGTCCCTCTTTCCCAGATTTGTAACATACGACCGATGGTCTTTTTCCTCCTTCGAACCAAGTTGCATCGGCGCCGACGCCTTCACATGGTCGTCGTTGTTGAATCTCCTCTTTTAAAATCTCCTCCCAACTCGCTTCTTCTATTTTTATGGCCACGATTACCACCGAGTGGTTACCGCTTTGTCCGCATTCTTCTTTCTCCATTTGGTTATCGTTATTCGATGATCGCTATCTTTGGTATGATCCTCGTTATGGTCCCTCGGTTGAACGTATTTCGTTATCTCGCTTCTAACAATCGAGCCTCGCTTACAACATCCGAATAGAGAGAAAATTTATGAGAAATGAGATATCGACGTACGCCGGGTTTCAAACCTCTCGTAAACATCCGCGTCATACGCTCCTCATTCTCCACCAAATGAGGTGCAAACTCGATAACTCCATGAACTTCGCCTCGCATCGGGACACCGCCATGTTATTCTCGCGCCCAGTCTAATAAACTCCACTTCCTTCATACGATTTAATACTTTCGTGGAAGTACTTGTCATTGAATCTGCTTTCAAACGTCTCCCACGATACGCCGAGTGCAAATGAATGGGTACGCCTCACGATTCCCACCAAAGAATGCCGCCACTTTAACATAAAAGTAGCGAATGGAACTTTCGTTCTTCTTCGCATCCCAAGACATCGAATATCTTGGTAATTTGCTTGACCCATGTTTCCGCCATGATCGGATCGGATCCGGCTTTCCTTAAATTCGTGGTCCCAACTTTGAATCGCTTGGGTTGTGACCACCGTGAATTTCTATCATTTCCTCCTATATTTTGAACACGAGTCTCCTCGTCTGATTTTTGCATGAACTGCAAAAAACTTCTAAACATCCCCTCGTTCATCATCTGCTCAGTGGTGTTATTCACAGGAGGTACATTGCCAGCCTGTTGCACGTTCTCCTCGTTGTTAAGTACAGCATCTCCACTCGGCCTCATTTACACCACTATTAATATTCTCAACGACATTCTCAATTATCGCCATAAAACAAGGGTTAATTAAGGAAATCAATCACATAATATCCCTATATATCGACCAACTAACAAATAAGCTTAGTAGGACACACACTAGCAAAGGATTTACTCGCCTCTCCCTCCTAGTTCTATTCCCCGATCTCCGCCAGAGATCATATCCCTAAGCTCGATATTAACCGTGATTTACCCCAAAATAGGTCCATTCCATCCAACCCATTCTCGAAGTCGCCAAATACATGGTACGTAAACAACTACAACTTTATTATCACAACAATAAAATCTGTGAGTTTAAATACAAATATTATCTTCTAGATAATATTTATACTCAAATAAATCCTCATCACATTTATTGATACATTATTTTACAATAATGGTGAGGACTACTAAACAACTCTCTCTAGAACCTTCATTCCATACCCCGACTAAGACTCGCTACATTCTCGCCTCCCGAGAAGAAAAATGGAACAACAAGGAAAAGGGTGAGCTCAACTAGCCCAAGAAGAATGTTATGACTAAGATAATATACAACAAATTATCGTTAGTCTCCAACAGGAAAAATCGATAGAATACAATAGACAACAAGTTTCGGATCAATATTCGCAGTTGAAATAATAATAATTCATAAGAGTTACGTAGATAATGAAATCTACTATAATCTATGAATTTAACAGTCCATCATCAATATTTTATCCTCGTAACATCAATCAATATTCATCTCAAATCAAATATTCATCTTTGCACTACGTGCCAAAGATATTCATCAATCGGTCATGTTCATCTCAACACTGCTCATCTTTGCACTAAAGGCCAAAGATATTCATCACTTCGGCCATATTCATTTAAACACTGCTCATCTTTGCACTACAGCCAAAGATATATTCATCATCATTCATCTGCACTACGTGCCAAAGATATTCAATAATATCATTTAAACACGAGGATTCATATTTTTGCACTCTAATGCGAAAGATATTCTTCGAAATCATTCATTCAGACCGGTTTTATCCACGTCCAAAAATACCTCAAAAATAATCATAGTGGTGTAAAATTCAAGAATGATCAAAACATGGATACAATCAAAGCTAGTATCCAAAATAGATATTTTGGACTTAAAAGAAAAATTTTCATTTTCGATTGAATAGTTAAATGATTCGTGAATAGTGTCAGATCGTGAATGAATAAAGTAGACGTGAATAAGAATCTCACACCAAAAGATAGAAATTCCACAAAAAAAACATCTTCACGCTTCATTAATAAGACTCGTGAATAAGAACTCTCGTGAATAAGTAACTCATGAATAAGAACTCGTGAATAAGAACTCATGAATAAGTAACTCACATGAAAAAGTTCCAAATTTGATAAAAAGTACCAACCAATATTTCAAAGATAATGATATTGAAAGAATTAATATCATTTGAGAAGAAAATAACATCCCTTACCTCAAAGAATCAAGATTTCTAAGGAAAGGCTCAAGTGATCTTGAATGAAACTTCAGATTGAACAAAGAACTCTCAAAGTATCTAAATACTCACAAAATACACTCAATAATATAGAGAGAGAGAGAGAAAACTTTTTTTTTCGGTGTGATTTTCAATTCTAACTTAAGCCCTCTATTTATAGAAAATGTTAATTATCAACAACTTGATTTGACCGCACACCGATGGCTTTTACTCGCTACTATTGCCACCCACCACATTTGAAATAAAATTCAGCACATTTCTTCACCAACCACAAGTGGGGCCCACTCAATTCTAGAATTTTCCACCAAAATCAATTATAACCCTAATTTCCGAATCAGACACCTCTTAAAATTCATAACAAATCATTCGTGAATTTTTAACGGTTCAAAATTTGTGGACATATACTCAACTTATATATGTATAACATACCCAAAAATTACCACAATCCAAAGGTCAGATTAAAAATTATAACCCCCGCAATATATCTCAAAACCCCTGATTTAATTTTTAATACCTCCAATCCGATAAAATACTGATAAAACACCTCAACACAATTTCTTCATTTATAACCACATAAATAAATCCATCATTTATATCCACATAAAATAAATATTTCCTTATCATATGAATCAATAATTAATTATTCACAAATAATATTACAGAATCACATTTATGACAACCAGTTGCTCCCAGAAAGAGGGGCTTTCCAATAAGGATCTCTCTCATCGGGCGCGCAATTAGGTGACCAAACCTCTCCTGATAGATGTAACTTTCTAGACATTGCCAATAATGTTATCTAATAATATTATTCAAATAATATGAATTATTGATCCGATAATGGGAAATATTGTAAATGACAATTATCAAACAAGAATAATATAAAATACCAACGCAAAGAATTATTGAATCAATAAAATAAAATATCGAACAAGAATTATCAGAATAATTATTGAGTAAGGCCTTCTTACGTAAGGATCAATAATTCAACAACATCTGCAATACCGTAGTGCATCACTGCAACCACGCCAGACATCGTATTTTAACCAACGGGTATTCCAACGGCCTTAATTCGTGAATAACTACGCCGCTATTTTTAACCAACTTATATTTGCTGTTTTCTTCATCCAATCGCTCACGTTATGGGCCCATACAATATCGGCTTCGCATTTACGAATATTCCCGACAAGATTTAATATTCCACGACCAAACGAATATTCCCGAAAACAATGAATATTTTATAACCACTTGCTTATTTTGAAATATTTGCGTGATTTAACCCTTAACTATCCACATTAATCAAATCAACCCTTACTATTTCAAAATAATAAATAAAGGAAATTCCTTTTTATTTAAAAAATTTTGGGGTCTTCTGAGAATGACTCTCTGGAACTTCTCCCAAGATATCTTCAAGACAAAGAGTTGAGTATGTTTACCGATTTCACCAAGAATCCTTTCTCCGCTATGAACATAAAGGCGCAAGAAAGGGAAACCTTTGCTCCTCGGAGCATCCCAAGACATCAAATATCTTGGTAATCTGCTTTATCCATGCTTCCGCCGTAAGTGGTTTTTGCTCTCCCTTAAACTCCGTGGTGCTCCTTGAATTGTTTAGCGGTGACCGCCGAGAGTTTTCCGTGTTTCCACCTAAGTTTTGGATGAGTCGCCTCTCTTTCTTGCATTGATAAATCGCATAAAGCCTCGAACATTTGATCATTCATCATTTGGTCGTTGTTGTTGTTTGCATGAGGATTGTCGCCTCGATGCACATTATCCTCGATTATCGATATGTGGTGAATCAACGATCGCTGCGCTCCATTCTATTCTCAACATTCTCGGATGTCATTTTCGATCATCGCCACAAAACAAAAGGTTAATTGACATGTAACAAATTATCCTATCTTCGACCAACCAATAAAATAGCAAGACATAAACTTAGGTAGGTCATACTAATGAAGGTATTCTGTCTCTCCCCTCCTAGTACTATTCTCACATCTTAGCAGGGGATCATATCCCTAAGCTCGATACCAACCACGACGCCCCAAAATTAGGTATACATCACCCATCTCTTAGGTCGCCACTTACATGGTACGTAATTTAAATCTGACTTACTAACATAAGTATAATATAATACTATATAACTCGTGAGTTTAAATACAAATATTGTGACGCCCCAAAATTAGGTATACGTCACCCATCTTGGGTCGCCACTTACATGGTACATAAATTCAAATACAACTTACTAATATAAGCTGTGGTATAATAATACGACATAAATCTGTGAGTTTGAATACAAATTTTGTCTACTAGATATTATACAAACTCAAAAGGAGTCCTCATTACAAACTATTATCACACTATTTCACGTAATAGTGAGGACTACTAATGCTATCCTCTCGACCATTACTTCGCTCCCGACTCGTCTCCAATTTATGTTCTCATTTCAAGAGAACAAGTGAAAGAAAGGGTGAGCTCAACTAGCCAAAGAAGAAATATTATGACTAAGATAATGCGTAATAAATTATCATTAGCCTTCAACAAATGTTAAACCGATAAAATACAATTGACAACCGGTTTAAGCTGCAATGGAATAAGAACCCATTAAAAGAGTCAAGTAGAGAATAAAGTCTACTATCTTTTAGGTTTTAAAAGGTTTTCATCAATTTTTTTATCACGAGACTCAAAGCTTTTAATAAATAAACCACCACATCTAATCATCCCCTCGCATTACGGCCAAGGATTTTCATCAAATTATCAATGGTCATGACTATACCGAATCACCCCGGTCATAATCATACCAAAAACTATCCATCATCGCATTACATAAGCCATCGAGGACTTTTGTCACATCATTTATATCAAGTCGTGATTATACCGAATGATCCTCGGTCATAATCATACTAAGTTCATCTACGCACGTAAGCCAAAGATAACATAATATAACATGAGGATGATGACAATGACATAATAATTCAATAAAACAAGTTCAAGAATTATTTAATCCATGAATTATTAACGCCCAAATTATCAACATGATACTATTTTGTAGAGTAAAATTCAAGAATGATCGTAAGAATATTTTCATGAAAAATATTGGATGAAACGCAAATATCAAGGATATTCCACTAATTTCATGGAGTATGTAAGTCAAAGTTTTAACCAACTAGGTATAATAAAGAATGGAATAACAAAAGAAATCACCATGCATGCGACTTCAGATGTATAAAAGTTATTCCAATAGAATAATAATAACGGAACCAGTCGGGTGAAATTCACACCGACAAGATGTTCTAATGTAATAATAAAGATGGAACTGTCATCCTGTAAAACACATGAGATAGGATATTCAACGAGAATGATAAAGGCGGAACCAGTCAGGTGTAAAACACATGCATGGATGTTCCAATGTAATAATAAAAAGCGAAACCAGTCCGGTGAAAAAACACATGCATGTGATGTTCCAATGTAATAATAGAAGAATGTCACCAAGTATAGGGTAAATCGCAGATACAAAAGTTATTCCAATGTAATAATAAGCAATGGAATAACATAAGGATTTCACCAAGTATAGGGTACGCCATGATACAAAGTTATGTATAGGGTATGCCACTTTTTACAAAAGTTATTCCAATGTAATAATAATGAATGGAATAATGTAAGTTCTCTTCAAGAAGAAAGAATAACACCACTCACCGTAAAAAAGAACTGAATATAGAAGTAGTGAAGTAGCGTAGAATACTCTTCTTCTTTCTATAATTTTCTCTATAGCTTCTCTCTATAATTTCTCTCTACAGAGTTTCAATGAATTCGTAAGAAAATAATGAAGGAATGAGCTTCTATTTATAGGAAAATGGAATGCATAAGTATTAATCCATGAAACGGTCCAGATTGATTTACTTTAATCGACGGTCCATATTTAAAGAAAAATCTTTTAAATAAAATATAATATATTTTATTTTATATAAAACATTTTACTATGCAAACACTATGCAATACTATGCAAAATACTATGCAACACTATGCATAATAAAATATAATATATTCTATTTATGTAATAACTTTAATAAAGTATTCAATTTTATATAAAGATGTTTCGCTTTTATTACGTTAATAATACTGAATAAAACAAAACGTCATTATCGCTATAATAATTCATATTATTAATCGACAATAATGGAATCAAACCGAGTGACTTCTCACATAAGCATCAATAATCAATACCGTAAGCTACTATGCAACCACACGACATCGTACTTTTACTACCGAAGTAGTTCAACAAGAACTCACCAGAAAACTTCCGCCGTTATTTCAATAAAATATTTTTGTCGTTTTCTCAATCCGACAATAATTACATGCTAGGGTCTACCAATGATTGAGTAGTTATATTTAATATTCCCCGCTAAACCGAATATTCCCCACCAATCGAATATAATATAACCACTGCATACTTTTGCAAAATTTATAAATACTACCCACAACTATAATATTATCTTAAATTCACACCATAATATTAAAAAAAATTATTTTAACAAAATTTAAATCTTTATTGATAAAATCTGGGTCTCACAATCTCCCTCCTTATGGAATTTTCGCCTCGAAATTAGAAGGGTACGACTGATATGATAAAGAGGTGAGGATACCTTGAATACCTTTATCGTTGAAAACATTAAATTTATTTTTGCAATCCTACCAAAGATATTCATTAACAATTCATCTTTGCACTATGTGCCAAAGATATACAACTGTAAAACCAATAATCTTTGAGACTCACTTTTAATAGTATCACGACCACGAATTATCCATGCACTAATCTTGCCAAGGATATTTGTGTTGTCAATTACTGATCATGATTATACCGAATAATCCTTGGTCATAATCATACCAAGTCTATCAATGCACTACTACCAAAGATGACTTTTACCACATCCATGAATTAATATTTCATCATTGAGAGACTCATTTCAATAATTAATCCATATCATCGAATCATCCGCACTACGTGCCGAGGATATTCATTAAGTATCACGACCCACTAATTATCCATGCACTACTACCAAAGATAATCGTGTATTCATTAGTATCACGACCACAAATTATCCATTGCACTACTACCAAAGATAATTGTGTATTCATTAATATCACGACCACAAATTATCCATGCACTACTACTACCAAAGATAATTGTGTATTCATTAAGATTACGACCACAAATTATCCATGCACTACTACCAAAGATAATTGTGTATTCATTAATATCACGACCACAAATTATCCATGCACTACTACCAAAGATAATTGTGTATTCATTAAGTATCACGACCACAAATTATCCATGCACTACTACCAAAGATAATTGTGTATTCATTAGATATCACGACCACAAATTATCCATGCACTACTACCAAAGATAATTGTGTATTCATTTTCTTGTTATGATTATACCAGAACAATCCTCGGTCATAATCATACCAAGTCCATCTCTGAGCCATGTATTTAGATGACTTTCAACATAATATAAGCATGAGGATAATGATATAAAGAATCAATCAAATGAGATAAAGGATAAATATTAAACATTTATAATATAATTTATCCAGATTCAAGAATATCCCCATGTTTTCAATCACTTAATAATCTCATAATCTAATATCATTATTATTATAACAATATTTTAATCACTTCTTAAATTTATAAACAATTTATCTTAATTGTTTACGCTTTACCATATAATGCATTTAATCATTCAGAAATGTCATACTCATAAAATATCATCACCAATTATCAAATCCCTCATCAAAAAATATGCATATACTCTATATAGGATTCTCTAGCCATAACATCCTATTTTCAACTTTGTTACTTCACATAACATATTTAACTCATATGTTCGTAACTAAACTATTTTTATGAAAAATACCAAATCAGCCCCAAAAATATTTCTTTTCTGGGATTTAGCATAATATAGTCTCATAATGAAAATATATTTTTCTCGGAATTTTTAAAATTCATTTACTATTTTTTAAAAATCAATTTCTAATTAATTCCTTAAGAAATTAGCTACCTCAAGTTTAACTCAAAAATTCCCAAATCTTGGCAGGACCTTACACATGTTAACGTGAGCTTCTAGTTTAAATTTCATGGTCATCTGAGTTATAGAACTCCGGTTATAGCGTTTTCATTTGAAAAACCTAAATATTGAAATAGTCATAACTTGCTCATTTTAAGTCGAGAATGAGCTCATTTTTGGACAGGAGATACTTTATACCATATACCTTCATGTCCTAAAAGGCCAGAATTTTTCTCATAATTTAAGTGGTCGAAACAGCCCCTTAAAGTTTCAGGCGATAGCATTTTTGAAATTTACAGCTTTGGCCTCCTTTGCTAAAAATCAGTCCACACAAAAATCTACAACACCTTTTCCAGTAATTCCACTTGGATTAGTTAGGTAACTCATAGATCTAACTCTAGGACTTGACCACATTCAAAAATTCAAAATATAATAAGAGATATGGTCAATTGAATTTCATGTTACGTTTTTCACCAAAATCGATTTTCAACTCTTTGTGATTTCTAAGAAACTTTCATGTTTTCACATACTAACCAACATAACTCATCATAAAACTTACTAATACTTCATATACCCATGATTTTCATTAGTCCAATGCTTTTATTATGACTTTCATCATAATCCACGAATATTCATTTTAGTTGAAGAATTATTTGAGAGTTTAAGAAATGGGTTTTTTATCTGGGGTCAATACAAAATTCGATTTCACGCTCTAGGGTAGGCTAGAAATCTTCAAGAATACGCCAAGAAATTTATTAATGATAGAAATATCATTCAAAATCACTACTCGTTTCAAGACTTGGATAGACGTCACATTGATACCAATGTGACTTCTATCCCTTAACCTAGATAAGACCTCACAATGATACCTATAAACTTGCCATCTTCATTTACGATGTTGCTTCTGTAAAGTCTCGGCCCGGTGCATTCCACATAAGCAAGTCAACAACGAAAGGTTCGGGGCTCTTTACTTATGGCTTGATATAACAGTGATTAACTTTAGGGTTTGGTTACTTTGAATTCGTATAACAGGTTGGTTATGAATATAAAAGCTAACAACCTTACGAAAAGCATTATGAGTAGTTAATAAATCATTTTCAAAAATTACCTCAATGGCAAGTATTTTCAAAAATATAAAATCGACAGGTAACGTGAAAGTGTTTATTTGAATCAAACAAGATTTAAAAATAGTAAGCAGAACGAAGGCTCCTACTAACAAAGTTTCAACTAATAAGTCAAAGTCTAACTTCTCCTGAGTCAAATTTAAACGTTGAACGCAAAGCAGAGAGAGATAAAATAATGGGTAGAACAGGTATCTTATAAGGTATAGACTTCGTGAATTTATAATTAACTAACTTGAGTGCTAACTTCGTTCGGTTTACTCGCTTTTTGAGAAGTCATGAAAATGCACTTCTTAAAACCAACGACTTTGTTTTGTCCATATCCACCTTTGGTGCCACCGTCTCCGACTAGACTTGACTTTGGTACACAACAAAATTGAGCTAAATGACCTTCTTCTTGCAATTTCCACTTTATTATCTTTGCCATGATTACCACCAAGTGGTTACCATTCTTGGCATGATAATTTCCCCACGATGGTTATCATTATTTTGATAATGTGCCACCAAGATGATTATTATTGTGTTGTTGGTCGTTACCTTTTGTTTTAATTTGAATCAACACTCTCATGTGCTTCATTGCTTATCTCAAAGATTTTAGGATGTCATTCTCAAACACCATCACAAAAACAAGGGTTAATTAACATATCACATATTATCCCTATACTCCGACCGACCAATTAAATACCAAATAAATTTAGGTAGGTCATACTAGCGAAGGAATTCCCGTCTCTCCCTCCTAGTTCTTATCTCACATCTCGGCCGGGGATTATATCCCTAAGCTCGATACCAACTGTGGCGCGCCCAAAAATTAGGTATACGTCACCCATCTTGGGTCGCCACTTACATGGTACATAAATTCAAATACAACTTACTAATATAAGCGTGGTAGGTATAATACGACATAAATCGTGAGTTTGAATACAAATTTTGTCTACTAGATATTATACAAACTCAAAAGGAGTCCTCATTACTGACTATTATCACACTATTTCACGTAATAGTGAGGACTACTAATGCTATCCCTCGGACCATTACTTCGTTCCCGACTCGTCTCGCCTATGTTCTCATTTCACGAAGAGACGTTGAAAGAAAGGGTGAGCTCAACTAGCCCAAGAAGAAATATTATGACTAAGATAATGCGTAATAAATTATCATTAGCCTTCAATGATGTTAAACCGATAAAATACAATCGACAAACCGTTTAATGCAATGAATAAGCAACCCATTAAAAGAGTCAAGTAGAGAATAAAGTCTACTATCTTTTAGGTTTTAAAAGGTTTTCATCAATTTTATCATTGAGACTCGCTTTAATAAATAAACCACCACATCTAATCATCCCTCGTATCACTGGCCAAGGATTTTCATCAAATTATCAATGGTCATGACTATACCGAATCACCCCCGGTCATAATCATACCAAAAACTATCCATCATGCACATAAGCCCATCGAGGACTTTTGTCACATCATTTATATCAAGTCATGATTATACCGAATGATCCTCGGTCATAATCATACTAAGTTCATCTATGCACGTAAGCCAAAGATAACATAATATAACATGAGGATGATGACAATGACATAATAATTCAATAAAACAAGTTCAAGAATTATTTAATCCATGAATTATTAACGCCCAAATTATCAACATGATACTATTTTGTAGAGAGTAAAATTCAAGAATGATCAAGAATATTTTCATGAAAAATATTGGATGAAACGCAAATATCAAGGATATTCCACTAATTTCATGGAGTATATAAGTCAAAGTTTTAACCAACTAGGTATAATAAAGAATGGAATAACAAAAAGAAATCACCACGCACGCGCAGACTTCGCAGATGCAAAGTTATTCCAATATAATAATAATAATAACGGAACGTGTCGTGAAATTCACAATAAAGATGGGATGTTCTAACAGAATAATAAAGATGGAACGGATCGAATGTGTAAAACACATGCATGTGATGTTCCAATGTAATAATAAAAGCTAACCAGAACGGTCAGTGTAAAAACATGCATGTGATGTTCCAATGTAATAATAGAAGAATGTCACCAAGTATAGGGTAAAACAGCGTGATAAAAGTTATTCCAATGTAATAATAAGAATGGAATAACATAAGGATTTCACCAAGTATAGGTATATCACAGATACAAAGTTATGTATAGGTATGCCACTTTTACAAAAGTTATTCAAACAGTAATAATAATGAATGGAATAATGTAAGTTCTCTTCAAGAAGAAAGAATAACACCCTTACCGTAGAAAAGAACTGAATATAGAAGTAGTGAAGTAGCGAGAATACTCTTCTTCTTTCTATAATTTTTCTCTATAGCTTCTCTCTATAATTTCTCTCTCTGAGTTTCAATGAATTCGTAAGAAAATAATGAAGGAATGAGCTTTATTTATAGGAAAATGGAATGCATAGTAACTAATCCATGAACGGTCCAGATTGATTTACTTTAATCGACTATCCATATTTAAAGAAAAATCTTTTAAATAAAATATAATATATTTTATTTATATAAAAACATTTTACTATGCAAACACTATGCAATACTATGCAAAAAATACTATGCAAAAACACTACGCAACACTATGCATAATAAAATATAATATATTCTATTTATGAATAACTTTAATAAAGTATTCAATTTTATATAAAGATGTTTACTTTTTTATTACGTTAATAATCTGAATAAAACAAAACGTCATTATCATTATAATAATTCATATTATTAATCGACAATAATGGAATCAAACCGAGTGACTTCTCACATAAGCATCAATAATCAATACCGTGCTTTCTTATGCAACCACACGACATCGTATTTTTACTACCGAGTAGTTCAACAAGAACTACGGTAAAACTTCATAGTTATTTCAATAAAATATTTTTGTCGTTTTCTCAATCCGATAATAATTACATTTGTGGGGTCCACCAATGATTGGTAGTCATTGCATTTAATATTCCCCGCTAAACCGAATATTCCCCGATCAATCAAATATAATATAACCACTTGCATACTTTGCAAAATTTATAAATACTACCCACAACTATAATATTATCTTAAATTCACACCATAATATTAAAAAATTATTTTAACAAAATTTAAATCTTTATCGATAAAATCTGGGGTCTCACAAATATCGCCTACTAGATATTATACAAACTCAAAAAGGAGTCCTCATTACAATTATTATCACACTATTTCACGTAATAGTGAGGACTACTAATGCTATCTTCAGGACCATCACTCGCTTCCGACTCGTCCCAATTTATATTCTCATTTCAAGAAAAGCAAGTGAAAGAAAGGTGAGCTCAACCAAATTTGAAAGAAGAAATATTATGACTAAGATAATGCGAATAAATTATCAATAGTCTTTAACAATGTTAAACCGATAAAATATAATAGACAACCGGTTTAATCTGCGGTGAATATTGATCCATTAAAAGAGTCAAGTAGAAAATAAAGTCTACTATCTTTTAGGTTTTAAAGGTTTTTCATCATCATTATATATATTTGAGACTCACTTTAATAAATATTCCACATCATCGAATCACCCCTCGCACTACGGCCGAGGATATTCTTTAGTATCACGACCACAATTATTCATGCACTCACGGGCCAAGAATATTTGTGTATTCATTAATGGTCATGATCATGCCAACAATCGGCCCACCAATGCACCACTACTAATCGAGGATTTTTATCACATCATTTGTAACATTACGGCCATGATTACACAGAATAGTCTCTCGGTCATAATCATACCAAGTCCATCATGCACTACTGTGCCACGATGACTTTCAACATAATAAAAACATGAGGATGATGACAATGATATAAGAATTCAATAAAACAATTTCAAGAATTATTTTATCTAGGAATTATTAACGCCCAAATTATCAACGATGATCTTTGTTTTGTAGAGTAAAATTCAAGAATGATCGGAAGAATATTTCCATGAAAAAGATTTGGATGAAACGCAAATATCGAGGATATTCCACTAATTTCATGGAGTATAGAAGTCAAAGTTTTAACCAACTGGGTATAATAAAGAATAGAATAACAAAAGAAATCACCATGCATGCGATAGGCATCAGACAAAGTGAGTTATTCCAACAGAATAATAAATAACGGAACTGTGTCCCAAGCAGAAACGCATGCAGACGAGGATGTTCCAATGAGAATAATAAAGAATGGAACCAGTCCGGCGAAAAACACACATGCATGGATGTTCCAATGAATAATAATAAAGGCGGAACGAGTCGGTGTAAAATACATGCATGAGGATGTTCCAGCAGAATAATAATAAAAGGCGGAACAAGGTCGATTGTAAAACACATGCATGTGATGTTCCAATGAGAATAATAATAAAGAGCGGAACCTGTGAAGGTGTAAAACACATGAGCAGGATGTTCCAATGAGAATAATAGAAGAATGTCACCAAGTATAGGTAAACCACATTATACAAAGTTATTCCAATGAATAATAAGCAATGGAATAACAACAGTTCTCTTCATGAATAAGAAAGAATAACACCCTTACTTTTGGTAGGAGATTGAATATCGCGGCGGTGTAGTAACAAAATACTCTTCTTCTCTCTCTTATTCTCTATACTTTTCTCTCTATAGCTTGAATGAATTCGTGAAAATAATGAAGCACTAGGCCTCTATTTATAGAAGATTTCTAGCTTAAGACCCGCCGTGTGAAAAGGCAAGTGGCTTGACGACTAATGATGTGAAAAGAAAAGTGGTTTGGCCTTTTGTAATGTGAAACGACAAGTGGTTCGACGCTTTGTAATGTGAAAGCGACAAGTGGTTCGACGTACGGTAAAGGTAATTACTATTAACGAAGGTAAATACTATCGTGAAGGTATATACTATTCACAAAGGTAATTACTATCGACGAAGAGACTCTTAGATGATGACATATGAGAGCCCCATAAAATAATCAAACTTACCACAAATCATTTTATTTTAATCAACACATATTTAATCTTTCAACAATTATTAATCATTTATAACTTATCGTCTCAATTATTGATTTAATACTATAACATATTATACGATGATGATCTTTGTGACTATAATTGAATCAATAATATAAGAGATATGATGCAAGAATTATCTGTAGTAATAATTAAGCATAGTGAGTGACTTCTCACGTAAGCATCAATAATCAATACCGTAGTGTCTTCTTATGCAACCACGCAGACATCGCGTACTTTTACCACTTAGGGTAGTTCAACGGTTTTAATCAGTAACACCTCCGTAGTTATTTTTATAAAATATTTTTGTCGCTTTTCTCAATCAAAACAATAATTACATTATAGGGTCCACTAATGATTGAGTAGTTGTATGCGAATATTCCCTAACAAAAAGAATATTCCCAGGCCAAACGAATATTTTATAACAACTTGCATACTTTTGCAAAATTTATAAATATTACCCAATAACTATAACATTATATCAAATTTATTCCATAATATTCAAAAATAATATTTATAGAAAAATTCATCTTTATTTATAAAAGCTGGGGTCTTACAACGTTAATAGGTTGTTGAGGAGCAACTCATTTTGGTCACCATTACAAGCTCTCTTAGAATTATATTAAAAAAAAAAAAATTGTCCAGTAGGGTAGAGCTTATGGCGGTGGCCAAAAATGGGTTGCTCCCCAACAATAGGTTCTTTGTGGATGGAGACTATATATATATATATATATATATATATATATATATATATATATATATATATACTACAATTATTAATATATTTATAAATTTTAAACTTTAGTGGAACAAGATAAGTAAAGTACTACAATTATATTAGTACACTACTATTATATTAATGAAAAAAAGAATATGCTATTATCTTGTTAAAATAAAATACTACTATAAGAACTTAAGTATTTTATTGTCTTAATCAATTTACTTCTCCTAAACACTAAGAAGGTAAAAAACAGAAGAGTTACAGTTACTAAAAAATGTGATATTTTTGAGCGTGATATTTTTGTAACTATTAAAAATAAGACTATCATGCAACAATTTCAAACAACGAAACTTCGAAAAATGTTATTGTAAACAATATTTAAAAATTATTTAATTTTGTGATTTATTTTATTAAATTTTTATTCTTAAAAAAAAATCAAATTTGACCCCAAACTTTCAAGCTGGATCCGCCCCTGAATTAATGTCATGTTTATTTACATAAAAAAATACTTAGGATTAGGGGTGCTAAAAAAATTTAATTTTTTCGCTTTTTATCGAAACAGGTTGTAATTAAAACTAATCAGATTAGCTTTTTTTCAAGATCTGGATTTTTCGATTCTATTATACTTTTTTGATCCAGAGTAGCGATAATGAACTTTTGAATTCGGTAAAAATCAAAATGCGGAAAAACCTAAAATTTTGATCGATTCTCTTGAATGCTTGTATGGGTACGATAAATCCAACAGGTTACGATTTCATGAGTTAGCATTCTATGTTTCTAACATGGCAGGAATGATGTACACTACAAAGACAAAGAGTGAAATAATACTCACCATAAACTCATATCATATTCACCAAATTTAAGTATACACTAGCATAAAAAAAAAATTAAATTTGTTACAAACCCAAAAAATATAAGTTTGAAGAGATATATATATATACCATGATCTCACAATCTTACCTCTCTCTTCTCGAGTCCATAAATCATTATCTTCTCTATGAAGAAGACTGAAATTTCGGATATCTTGAGTAGTCCACTCGATTTTGGGCTGAATTCTACATGGACTAGTATTTTCTGTTTTGTAGAGAATTTCGCGGAGAAGAAAATATTTAATGTTGATGAGATGAATTTGGTTAGTGATGATGATGATAAGGCTGAGGAGAAAGAGACGGTGGTGGTGGCAACGCCAGAGATGTGGAGGCACTATAGAGGTGTAAGGTGGTGGTGGCAACTGCAGCTGGCAAAATGAACTCATGACAACAGCCACTGTTTTAGTAATTAGTATGGATATTGGATGGTAAAGGTGCACAAAGTACTATAAAATGAAGTCTGTTTTAGTATGGTTAATTAGATGTGTAATGTTTTGCTCCACAAAGTACTATAAAAGCTGCGGATTTCTTAACAAAGTAAATCAGCTCCAAAGGGATGGAAAAATGCCAAAGTATTAATAATTATATACATGCGGTATAACCGAACCGAAAAAACCTAAGACCGACTTTTATCTTAATCCAGGTTATTCTAAGTATCAAAGACGATTCTTAATTTTTGAGTTTTTCGCTTTTAAATCGGTTTGGTTTTTTCGATACCGGTTCGATTTTTTACCGATGAGCACCCCTACTTAGGATTGAACGGATCCAGTTACCATGAAATTAATTTAATGGTAAGTTGGTCAATTGATCAATACAGTGCTCAAACGCAGAGAGAAATCACTTCCCAGCCTGTCTGTCAACACTGTATTGGTCAATTGACCAAAGTTAAATTCATGTTAACCACTCCCAGATTGGACTATTTGTAATAATTTAATGTTATTTCAAACTATTTAATTATTTAACGATGGACTGTTTAGTCTCTTAATATAAGACTATTAGTCATATAAAACCATTTGACAACTTAAAATATGGGGATTATTGATCATGTTCATCATGGGATATATATATATATATGGGATTCCATCCACAGCAATCGGTTGTTGGGAGCAACCCATTTTGGCCGGTAATTACTGACTTGCACTCTACTTATGTAAAATTTTTTTTATAAGTTCGCCATGTGTCAGATGGCAATTACAAAAATGGGTTCTCCCAACAACCGGTTGTTGTGGATGGAATCCCTATATATATATAGAGAATCCATCCATGGCAACCGGTTGCCATGGACACCGTTTATAAAGAACCCACTTTTGGATAGTTGATCAACTTATTGGAAGGCTTAGATTGAATGCCATAATTGCCCGGTAATTTACAAGCTTTACCGGCTTTTATTTTAATATATTGCATTGGATGGTCAACTGTTGTCATTTTAATATTTTCAAAACGATTTTTTATTATTAAAATACTCCGGTAAGCATGACTTATCTTAAGTAGTATTTTTTTATATGCATTTCTCTTTTTATGGGATGACTTATTACATTAAAATCACATTAAAATAATAAAAATTAATCCGGTAGACAAATGACATACGTGGGATAATTCTTTTGAAAATGATCTAATATTATATATATGTACTCATGCATGCATATCTCACCGCCAACATTGATAATAATATTATAATATATATTGTAATAGTCAAGACATTATAATATTATTATAAAATATTGTATTACTAATATTAATACAATATATAATATTATAATTTGATATTATAAAATATTGTATTACTAATATTTTTATAATATTATAACATTATTACAAAATATTAATACTTATAATACTTAATATAATATTATTACAAAATATTAGTAATACTTATAATATTATTAATACTTAATATTAGTAATACTTAAAATAATATTATTAATATTAGTAATACTTATAATATTATTACAAAATAATATTATTAATACTTAAATATTACTAATATTATTTTGTAAGTATTATACTATTATTATTATAATATTATTAATATTATACTATTATAATATTAATAAAAAAAAGCAAAATGATATAGTAAAAAAAAAACCCCTCAGTAGTATGAACTTATCTATTCCTAATTTGAGCAAAGTGTGAAGGAGATCATGTTTGGTTGCATTATTATTATTTATTATTATTATATAAAATATATGCTCCATTTTTAGTCAGTATGTAATGTTTGACTATCTTTAAGTATTACTAATATTAATAATATTATTTTAAGTAATAATATTATAAGTATTACTAATATTAAGTATTAATAATATTATTTTGTAATAATATTATAAGTATTAATAATATTATAAGTAATAATACAATATTTTATAATAATATTATAATTTCTTGACTATTACAATATATATTATAATATTATTATCAATGTTGGCAGGAGATATGTGACGCTCCCAAAATAGGTATACATCACCCATTCGAGGTTACAATACGTGATGCATGTAAACAACTACAACTTTATTATTACAACAAGAAAGCGTGAGTTTGAATACAAATATTATCTTCTGATAATATCTATACTCAAATAAATCCTCATCATATTTATTGATACATTATTTTACACAAAATGGTGAGGACTACTAAACAACTCTTTCAGAACCTTCATTCCATACCCGACTCGCACTTTCGATCGCTATATTCTCGCCTCCCGAGAAGAAAAATGGAACAAAAAAGAAAAGGGTGAGCTTAACTATTTAAGTAAAGAATATTATGACTAAGATAATATACAACAAATTACCGTTAGTCTTCAACAGGAAAAATCTAATAGAATACAATAGACAATAAATTTTAAATCAATATTATAAATGAAATAATAATTCATTAGAAAGAGTTAAGTAGAGAATGCAAACTACTATCTTCTATGTATGAATTTAAAAGTTCATCGCTCATCTTTTATCCCCGTAACATCAATCAATATATATCCGAATCAAATATTCATCTCTTTGCACTACAGCCAAAGATATTCATCATCGAGTCATGTTCATCTAAACACTGCTCATCTTTGCACTACGGGCCAAAGATATTCTTCAGAAATCATTCATCTTCGCACTACAGCCAAAGATATTCAATAATATCATCATTTAAGACTGAGGATGATGAAAAATATTTTTAAAGAAACGAATCCAGTGAAACAAAATGACAAGGATTAAGGATTAAGGATTCGTACTTTGTTTTATCCATGTCCAAAAATACCTCAAAAATAATTATAGTGGTGTAAAATTCAAGAATGATCAAAACATGGATACAATCAAAGCTAGTATCCAGAATAGATATTTTGGACGAAAAAGAAAATTTTTATTTTTCGATGAATAGTCTCAGTGATAAGTGAATAAGATCAGTATACGTGAATAGTGCAGTATACGTGAATAAGAACTCCGATACCAAAAGTTCCAAATTTGTTAAAAACTTGGATCAATATTTCAACATAATGATATTGAAGAAATAATATCATTCTGAAAAAAAATAATATCCCTTACCTCACAAAGACAAGATTTAGTTGAAACACAGGATATAAAGTATGACTGAACTCAGACCAGATAAAGCAATACTCAAAGTATACTCAAAATACTCACAAGAATACGCTCGATAATATAGAGAGAAAACTTGGTTTTGGTGTAATTTTTAATTCTAACCTAAGCACCCTATTTATAGAAAATTGCTTAGAACACCAAAGCGTAAAATTTAATTTAATATTATTATATATATCAAAATTCCACGCGCCACTCTTGAAATCGATTTCAAATTTCAATAAGACATGCCACATTCTAGAAAAAGTAAGAAAAACGTTTTTCTAATTTAAAATAATTTAAACTTCCAAAAATCAATTATTTTGAACTTCAAACTTTAATAATTCATAATAAATAGCCTTTTGTCGAGGAAAATTCAAACTCAATCACTTTTTATAGAAAATTAAATTCTCTACAACTTTTCTGTAAGAAAGTTTTTCCAAATTCCAAACAAAATTGACCAAAATCCACAAACCAAGCGATTTTTGTGCTATAATCAAATTTCAGGTTAATAAATGGGGTCCACCGACATGTTTAACATGTTTTAAACATTTATTGCAACAAAAATACTTTTCCTCCTCATATACTCATATATCCCACATTCGTTGTAAAAATATCACCATTATTATATTATTAAAATATAATATTATATTTAAATGAATTATTTTATCGTAAAAAGATAAAATTTCAATTTTCAACAATTGTCACATTAAAAATTTTCTCCATCTATATCCACATAAAATCAATATTTTTCTCATCATATGAATCAATAATTAATTGTTCACAAATAATATTCTGTAATCACAATATCGACAACCAGCAGGTTCTGGAAAGAGAGGGGCTTTTCAATAAGAATTTCTTACTTCGGGCAAGCGCAATTAGTGACTCAAACCTCTCCTTAGATGTAACTTTCTAGACATCGCCAATAATGTTATCTAATAATATTATTCAGATAATATGAATTATTCGCTTCGATAATGAAAAATACCGTGTAATGACAATTATTGAAACAACAAAGAATATAAAATATCAACGCAAAGAATTATTAAATCAATAAAATATTGAAGCGGTAATTCATCGTAACCATTATCGAAAGTAGGCCTTCTTACGTAAGAATCAATAATTGGTGCAATACTGCAGTGTGCTATTGTGTTTTAACCAAAGTAGTATTTTAACAATATTAATCCAGAATAACTACGCCGTTATTTTTAAACAACTTATATTTGTCGTTTTCTTCATCCAATCGCTTTTCAGTTATGGGCCCACACACGGTCGCTACTTCGTCGCATTTAATAGTCCCCGATAAAGCATTTAATATTCCACGACCAAACGAATATTCCCGATAACAATGAATATTTTATAACCACTTGCTTATTTTGAAATATTTGCGTATTTTACCCCTAACTATCCACATTAATCAAATCAACCCTTCTTTGCGACGCCCCAAAATTAGGTATACATCACCCATCTTGGGTCGCCACTTACATGGTATGTAATTTAAATACAACTTATTAACATAAGCTGTCGTGTACAATACAACATAAAGCGTGAGTTTAAATACAAATATCGTCTACTAGATATTATACAAACTCAAACAAAAAGTCCTCATTATGATTATTATCACACTATTTTACTGAATAGTGAGGACTACTAATGCTATCTTCGAGGACCATCACTCGTTTCCCGACTCGTCCCAAATTTATATTCTCATTTCTCAAGAGAAAAGTGAAAGAAAGGGTGAGCTCAACTAGCCCAAGAAGAAATATTATGACTAAGATAATGCGTAATAAATTATCAATAGTCTTCAACAATGTTAAACCGATAAAATACAATAGACAACCAGTTTAATCTGCGGTGAATATACAATCCATTAAAAGAGTCAAGTAGAAAATAAAGTCTACTATCTTTTAGGTTTTAAAAGATTTTTCATCATCGTTATAATTTGAGACTCAAACTTTTAATAAATATTCCACATCATCGAATCACCCCCGCACTACTGCCAAGGATATTCTTTAGTATCAACGACCACAATTATTCACGCACTATGGGCCAAGAATATTTGTGTATTCATTAATGGTCATGATCATGCCAACAATCGTCCACCAACGCACTACTACTTACCATCGAGGATTTTTATCACATCATTTGTAACATTACTGGCCATGATTACAAGAATAGTCTCTCGGTCATAATCATACCAAGTCCATCTACGCACTACGTGCCATGTACGATGACTTTCAACATAATATAAACATGAGGATGATGACAATGATATAAGAATTCAATAAAACAAGTTCAAGAATTATTTTATCCAGAATTATTAACGCCCAAATTAGTAAAATTCAAGAATGATCAAGAATATTTCCATGAAAAGATCTTTGGATGAAACGCAAATATCAAGGATATTCTACTAATTTCATGGAGTATAGAAGTCAAAGTTTTAACTAACTGGGTATAATAAAGAATGGAATAACAAAAGAAATCACCACGCATGCAGATTTGATGATGTATAAAAGTTATTCCAATGTAATAATAATAACTAACCAGCCTGTAAAATTCACACCAACAGGATGTTCCAATGTAATAATAAAGATGGAACAAATCCGGTGTAAGACACACGATAGGATATTCCAACAGAATGATAAAGACGGAACCAGTCGGTGTAAAACACATGCATGTGATGTTCCAAATGTAATAATAATAAAGATTTTAACCAGTCCAGGTGTAAAACACATGATGTGATGTTCCAACAGGATAATAATAAAGACGAAAACCAGTCCTGTAAAACACACATGATGAGGATGTTCCAATGGAATAATAGAAGAATGTCACCAAGTATAGGTAAATCATCATACAAAAGTTATTCCTACGTAATAATAAGCAATGGAATAACAACAGCTTCTCTTCATGAATAAGGAAGAATAACACCCCTTACATTTGGTAGGAGATTGAATATCGCAGTGAAGCAGAAGTAATAAAATACTCTTCTTCTTTTCTCTTATTCTCTCTATACTTTCTCTCTATAGCTTGAATGAATTCGTGAAAATAATGAAGCCCTAGCCTCTATTTATAGAAGATTTCTAGCTTAGCACCGCCTGTGTGAAAAGAAAAAGCAAGTGGCTCGACGTTCGGTTTGGCCTTTGAATGTGAAACGACAAGTGGTTCGGACGCTCAGTAATGTGAAATGACAAGTGGTTCGACGTACGGTAAAGGTAATTACTATTAACGAAGGTAAATACTATGGACGAAGGTAAATACTATTCACAAGGCAATTCTTATCGACGAAGGTAATTACTATTGATGAAGGTAAATACTATTCACAAGGGTAATTACTATCGACGAAGGTAATTACTTATCGACGAAGAGACTCTTAGATGATGACATATGCCCCCATAAAATAATCAAACTTACCACAAATCATTTTTTTTTTCATCAACACATATTTAATCTTTCAACAATTATTAATCATTTATAACTTGTCGCCTCAATTATTGATTTAATACTATAACATATTATATGGATGATAATTGTGACAATAATTGAATCAATAATATAAGAGATATGACGCAAAGAATTATCGTAGTAATAATCGAGCATAATGAGTGACTTCTCACGTAAGCATCAATAATCAATACCTGCAAGCTACTACGCAATTCACGCCAGACATCGCATCTTTACCACCGGGTAGTTCAACAGCTTTAAACGGTAACACCTCCGCCGTATTTTTTATAAAATATTTTTGTCGTTTTTCAATCCGACAATAATTTCATTGTGGGATCCACCAATGATTGAAAGTATGCATTTAATATTCCCTAAAAAGAATATTCCCCACCAAACTAATATTTTATAACAACTTGCATACTTTTGCAAAATTTATAAATATTACCCACAACTATAACATTATATCAAATTTATTCCATAATATTCAAAAATAATATTTATAGAAAAATTCATCTTTATTTATAAAAGTTGGGGTCTTACAACCTCCCTTCTTATGAAATTTAGCCCTCGAAATTAGGGTACGATGACACGGTATGTCGAAGAGGTAAGGATACCTTGATTTCATTTGATTCTAACTCCCAAGTCATTTCTCAACATCGTGGTTCCTCCACAAAACTTTGATTTGAGGTATAACCTCGAGCGTAGAATATGTTCCTTCTTATCCAAGATTTGAACAGAACCTCTTCATACGCCAAATCTTCCGCTTATTTCGCCCGATTCTAACTCAATAATGTGGTTCGGGTCTTTCACATATTTACGTAACATGGATATGTGAAAACGTTATGAACACGAGACATATTCGACGGCAAAAACGAGTCTATAGCTACAGTTCCTACTCGATCGAGGATTAAAATGGACCAGATGAATCGAGGATTAAGTTTTTCTCTCTTTCCAAATCTTGTAACTCCTTTCCATGGAGCAACTTTTAACAACACACATGATCTCCTATATCGAATTCCACGCCCTTTCGATGAAGATCAAAGATAACTCTTTTGTCGATTTTGTGAGGTTTTTATACGTTGTCGGATCGTTTCAATCTTTTTTCAGTAGTCATACGTATCAACTCCGGCCCCAACAACGTTGCTTCACCCATCTCATCCCAAAGATACTTTGGAGAACGACACTTTCTTCCATACAACGCTCGAATGGAGCCATGCCAATACTTGCTTGATAACCGTTGTTGAGGGAAAACTCCACCAATGGTAAGAACTTGTCCCAACTCCCCTTGAAATCAAGGACACAGAGTCTTAATAGATCTTCAAGAGTTTGAATAGTCCTCTCCGATCGTCCGTCCGTCCCTCGAGGATGATATGCCGAGCTAAACCGTAAGTCTGTGCTCATAGCTTTTTTGCAACCTAACCCAAAATCGTGAAGTGAATCTTGGGTCTCGATCGAAACTATGGATACCGCAAGATACCATGCGATCTTACAATCTCGTTTATGTATACATACGAGCAAGACGTTCAAGTGTATAAGTTTCTCAGATGTCGGAAGAAATGAGCGGCACTTGGTCAATCTATCAACAATGACCCAAATCGCATCAATGCCTCGAGAAACCTTAGGAAGACCCAGAACTAAATCCATGGTAATGTGCTCCCACTTCCATTTCGGAATTTCAAGTGGTTGCGAATGGACCTTTTGGTACTTGATGCTCCGCTTTAACTCGTTGACAAGTTAGACACCTTGAGATAAACAAATGTATATCTCTCTCTTCATATCGCTTCCACCAAAATGTATGTAATAATATCATGATACATTTTGGTACTCCCGAGATGGATCGCAAATGGTGTGTGTGCGCCTCCATCATGATATTATACTTTAAATCGTGGTCGTTAGAACACAAAGTCCGGAGTCGACTCAAGTATTCCTTCTTCATCGATTCTTGCTTCCCAAGATAGCACCTTCTTTGACTTTCTTCTTCATACGCATCAAGACCGTGTCCAGAAATTGAGCAGCCTTTAACTTTATCGATTAAAGTTCTGGTTCTACTCAGATACTTGCTATCATCACATGCGTCCTCGAGTCTTTAACTCTATCTCCATCCTTTGCAAGTCACACAAATGGGCTCATACGACAATATCGCACTCAGATTTGCATATGATTTTCTACTCAAACGCCACCTACCACGCTCGCTTTTCGAGGATGGTATGGATGTTACGATCATAATCTTTCAGCAGCTTCAAGCCAACGTCGTTGTTGTCGATGTTGAGTTCCTTTTGAGTGAAGAAATATTTGAGGCTTTTATGATCCGTAAAGATCTCCACTTTCTCCCCATACAAGTAATGCCTCCAAATTTTAAGTGCAGAAGATAATACCGCCAACTCTAGATCGTGAGTAGGATAATTCCTCTCATATTCTTTGAGTTGTCGCGAGGCATAGCTATAACTTTTCCATGTCGCATAAGAACACATCCCAACCTTTTGCTCAAGCATCATCAGAGATGACAAATCCTCCGAGCCGATGGTATTACGTAACAAAGTCTTGAAATAAGTCTCTCTCGAGTTCTTGAAAACTCTTCTCACATTCTTCGCTCCAACCGAACTTTCAGATTTTCCGAGTCACCGAGTCGATGGAGTAGCGATTCGAGAAAATCCTTCCACGAATCTCCGATAATAACCAGCTTAAACCGAGAAAGCTACGACTTTGGCCTCTCGATTTAGGTTGTTCCCGACTTTACCAATAGCTTCAATCTTTCTTTGGGTCAACAGATATTCCATGACTTGATACCACGCGCCCAAGGAATGCTACTTCTTCAAGCCGTAACTCGCATTTCTTCAACTCGCATAAAGCTTATATTCACGAAGCTTTTGGAGTGTCACCTCAAGTGTTGCTTTCATGATCTTCACGGCTTTTGGAATAAATAAGGATGTCATCAATAAAGACGCACCACAAAGTGATCTAAATATTCCTCGAATACTTTCGGTTCATCATATCCATGAAGGCAAATAGGAGCATTAGTCAATCCAAAGGATATGACTAGAATTCATAATGCCCGCATCGAAGTTTCAAAGCCGTCTTTGGAATGTCACGATTCTAATCTTCAATTGGTGATATCCTAACTAAGATCAATCTTTGAAAAGAATTTGGCTCCTTGCAAATCGGGTCAAACAGTCATCAATACGTGGCAATGGATACCTATTTTGATGGTGACATGATTCAACTCCCGATAATCAATACAAAGTCGATACTCCCATCTTTCTTCTTCACGAATAGAAACAGAGCACCCCAAGGAGAAGTACTAGGACTAATAAAGCCAATGTCTAACAATTCCAAAGAATTGGGTCTTTAACTCCTCAAGTTCAATAGAGCCATTCGACATGGGGCTTTGGAAATAGGTTTTCAGATCGGGTTCAAGGTCGATACAAAATTCAATTTCACGCCGGGGTAGGCCAGAAGTTCTTCTGGGAATACGTCAGAAATTTATTAACAATAGGAATTTCGCTTAAAATCGATTTATTTTTATTTAAATCTGTGATATGAGCTAAGAAAGCTTCGACATCCGCTTTTCAATAAACGAATAGCTTTATGGCTCGAGACGACCGTGATTGATTTTAATGGTTTGGTCGTTTGAATTCAAGATAATAGGTTGATTAGGAATATGAAAGCTAACAACTTTACGAAAACAATCAATTTTTGCATGATAAGTAGTTAACCAATCAATCCCTAGAATCACGCCAAATGCAAGTATTTTTAATGAAATAAGATCGACAGTAACGTGAGGTACCGATTTGAACCAAACAAGACTTATAAACAATGTGGATGTAATGAAGGTTTTCCCCAACGGAGTTTTCACAGATAAGTCAAAGTCTAATTTCTCCGAGTCAAATTTAATCGATGAGCGCAAGTAGAGAAATAAAAGAACGGTAGAACCCAGATCAAATAAAGTATAGATTTCATTAGAGTTTATGATAAGCTTACCCGTGATGACCTCATTCGGATTCTCGCTCTTTCGGGAGGTCACAACAAACGCCTCCTCAGACTACCGGTTTTGAATTTTCCGGGATGGCCTTTGGTGCCTCCATCCTAGTGAATTTGTCTTTCGTAAACGCATAAAATCGAGCTAAGTGACCTTCTCTTCCACAATTATAACACGCTTTTGACTCGCATGACGCAGTTTGATCGATGTGTCCCTCTCTCCGCATTTGAAGCATACGATAGGTGGTCTTTCTCCTTCCTTAACAACGGGTGCCTTTGGTGCCGACGCTCTTTCCACCATTGTTGAATCTCCGCTTTCTTGAAATGTCCATTCTTATTGTTTTGGCCTCGATTACCACCAAGTGGTTACCATATCGCCCGTTGATTCCTCCACGCTTGTTGTCACCGCTTGACGACTACTCGCCGGTATTATAATTTTTCTTACCGCTTCTTTTAGTCAGGTTGACTCATTATCGCGTTCCACTAATCGAGCCCTATTTACAACATCTCGAATACAAACACGCTTTATGAGAAATAAGATGTCGACGATTCCCGCTTCAAACCTCTTAAAAACATTCGCGCCATTCTCTCTTCATTATCCACCAAGTGGGACGAAACCGTGATAACTCCGCAAATTTTGCCTCGTATCGCGATTATTACCGGCCATATTGTTTTGTTCCAACTTGATAAATTCCACCTCCTTCATGTGGCGAATACTTTTAGGAAAGTATTTGTCGTTGAATGCCTCCCCGAACTTCTCCCAAGATATCTTCAAGACAAAGAAGTCGAGTACGTTTTACCGATTCCCACCAGTTATATCCTCTCCGCAAGAACATAAAGGCAAGAAGGAAACCTTTGCTCTCTGAGCATCCCAAGACATCAAATATCTTGGTAATCTGCTTTATCCACGCTTCGCCGTAAGTGATTTTGCTCTCCCTTAAACTCCGGTGGTCCCAGCTCCTTGAATTGTTTAGCGGTGACCGCCGAGAGTTTTTCGTGTTTCCACTATGTGTTTTGGGATGAGTCGTTTTCGCTTTCATTGTCAGATAAATCGCATAAAGCCTCCGAACATTTGATCATTCATCATTCTTGGCCATGTTGTTGTTTTTTGCGTGAGGATTGTCGCCTTCGATGCACATTATCCTCGATTATTGATATGTGGTGAATCAACGATCCTCAAGGCTCCATCGCTATTCTCAACATTCTCGGATGTCATTTTCAGACATCGCCACAAAACAAAAGGTTAATTGACATGTAACAAATTATCCCTATCTTCCGACCAACCAATAAAATAAAGACATAAACTTAGGTAGGTCATACTAATGAAGGTATTCCCTGCTCTCCCTCCTAGTATTATTCTCACATCTTAGCTGTGGATCATATCCCTAAGCTCGATATTAATCGTGACGCCCCAAAATTAGGTATACATCACCCATCTTGGGTCGCCACTTACATGGTATGTAATTTAAATACAACTTATTAACATAACGTCAGTATGCACAATACAACATAAATCTGTGAGTTTAAATACAAATATCGTCTACTAGATATTATACAAAACTCAAACAAAAGTCCTCATTATAAGCTTATTATCACACTATTTGCTGTAATAGTGAGGACTACTAATGCTATCTTCGTGACCATCACTGCGTTTCCCGACTCGTCCCAAATTTATATTCTCATTTCCTCAAGAGAACGGTGAAAGAAATGGTGAGCTCAACTAGCCCAAGAAGAAATATTACGACTAAGATAATGCGTAATAAATTATCAATAGTCTTCAACAATGTTAAACCGATAAAATATAATGTATAACCGCTTTAACTGCAATGAATATACAATCCATTAAAAGAGTCAAGTAGAAAATAAAGTCTACTATCTTTAGGTTTTAAAAGGTTTTTCATCATCGTTATATTTGAGACTCACTTTTAATAAATATTCCACATCATCGAATCACCCCCTCGACTACGGCCAAGGATATTCTTTTAGATCAATGCACCACAATTATTCACGCATTCTACGCCAAGAATATTTGTGTATTCATTAATGGTCATGATCATGCCAACAATCATCCACCAATGCACTACTACCATCGAGGATTTTTATCACATCATTTTGTAACATTACTACTATGATTACACCGAATAGTCTCTCGGTCATAATCATACCAAGTCCATCTACGCACTATGTGCCATGTATGACTTTCAACATAATATAAACATGAGGATGATGACAATGATATAAGAATTCAATAAAACAAGTTCAAGAATTATTTTATCCAGAATTATTAACGCCCAAATTAGTAAAATTCAAGAATGATCGGAAGAATATTTCTATGAAAAGATATCTTTGGATGAAACGCAAATATCAAGGATATTCTACTAATTTCATGGAGTATAGAAGTCAAAGTTTTAACCAACTGGGTATAATAAAGAATGGAATAACAAAAGAAATCACCACGCATGCAGATTTGATGTATAAAAGTTATTCCAATGTAATAATAATAACTAATCAGTCGTAAAATTCACAACCGGCTGCGGGATGTTCCAACAAAATAATAAAGATGGAACCAGATCCGATTGTAAGACACACGATAGGATATTCAATGTAATGATAAAGACGGAACCAGTCGGGTGTAAAACACATGCATGTGATGTTCCAATAGAATAATAATAAAGATTTTAACCAGTCCTGTGTAAAACACATGCATGAGGATGTTCCAACAGATAATAATAAAGAGGCGGAACCAGTCCCGTAAAAAACACATGACAGGGATGTTCCAATGTAATAATAGAAGAATGTCACCAAGTATAGGTAAATCATGATACAAAAGTTATTCCTACGTAATAATAAGAAATGGAATAACAACAGCTTCTCTTCATGAATAAGGAAGAATAACACCCTTACATTTGGTAGGAGATTGAATATCGCAGTTGTAGTAAGAACAAAATACTCTTTCTTTTTTCTCTTATTCTCTATACTTTCTCTCTCTATAGCTTGAATGATTTCGTGAAAAATAATGAAGCCCTCAGCCTCTATTTATAGAAGATTTTAGCTTAAGACCGCCGTGTGAAAAGGCAAGTGGCTCGACGAATGGTTTCGACGCTCAGAATGTGAAACGACAAGTGGTTCGGACATCAGAATGTGAAATGACAAGTGGTTCGACGTCTGGTAAAGGTAATTACTATTAACGAAGGTAAATACTATTGATGAAGGTAAATACTATTCACAAGGGCAATTACTATCGACGAAGGTAATTACTATTGATGAAGGTAAATACTATTCACAAGGGTAATTACTATCGACGAAGGTAATTACTATCGACGAAGAGACTCTTAGATGATTACATATACGCCCCCATAAAATAATCAAACTTACCACAAAAATCATTTTTTTTTCATCAACACATATTTAATCTTTCAACAATTATTAATCATTTATAACTTGTCGCCCTCAATTATCGATTTAATACTATAACATATTATATGGATGATAATCGTGACAATAATTGAATCAATAATATAAGAGATATGACGCAAAGAATTATCGTAGTAATAATCGAGCATAATTTGAGTTGACTTCTCAAGAATCAATAATCAATACCGTGTGTGCTACTACGCAACTACGCCAGACATCGCATTCTTTACCACCGGTAGTTCAACAGCTTTTAATCAGAACACCTCCATAGTTATTTTTTATAAAATATTTTTGTCGTTTTCTCAATCCGATAATAATTCTTCGCTGGGGTCCACCAATGATTGAGTAGTTGCATACTAATATTCCCTAAAAAGAATATTCCCCACCAAACGAATATTTTATAACAACTCGATATTTTGCAAAATTTATAAATATTACCCATAACTATAACATTATATCAAATTTATTCCATAATATTCAAAAATAATATTTATAGAAAAATTTATCTTTATTTATAAAAGTTGGGGTCTTACACTTACTATTTCAAAATAATAAATAGAAAATTAAATTTCATTAATAATAAGTTGGGTCTTACAACCTCCCTTCCTTATGAAATTTCGTCCTCGAAATCGACGTACGACGCACTGGTGTTTCAAAAGGTGAGGATACCTCGCTTTCATTTTCGTTTCCAATTCCTGTGTCATTTCCTCTATAGCATGATTCCTCCACGTAACTTTAACTTGTGGTATGACCTTTCTTGTATTTATGACATGCTCCTTCCTATCCAAGATCTTCGACAGTACCTCCTCATACGTTAAGTCTTCTGGCTATCTCGTCCTGGTTCTAACTCTATAACGTGGTTCGGGTCTTTCACATATTTACTTAAATATGAGATATGTGAAACACATTATGAACACGAGACATACTTTGAGGTAACGCGAGTCTATATAGGCTACATTTTCTACTCGGTCAAGAATTTGAAATGGACCAATAAATCGTGGATCGAGCTTTCCTCTCTTCCCAAATCTTGAATAACTCCCTTCCATGGAAAGCAACTCGCAACAATACATGATCCCCTATACAAAATTTCACGTCCTTTCGATGAAGATCCGCATAACTCTTTTGTCGATCTTGTCTTGGTTTGTATACGTTGTCGAATCATTTGGATCTTTTTCTCAGAGTCATACGCATTTTAACTCTAGTCCCAACAATGTTGCTTCACCCACCTCGTCCCAACATATCCGAGAGCGACACTTTCGTCCATATAATGCTTCAAATGGAGTCACACCTATACTTGCTCGATAACTATTGTTGTAGGAGAATTTCACCAATGGTAAATACTTATCCTAAACGCCCTTGAAGTCTAGGACATGTAGTCTTAATAAATCTTCAAGAGTTTGAATAGTCCTTTCGATTGTCGTCTGCTTTGAGGATGGTACGCCGAATCGAATCAGAACTGCGCCCATAGCTTTTTTGCAAGCTAACCCAAAATCTTGAAGTGAATCTTGGGTCACGATCCCAAACTATGGATACAGCATGCCATGCAACCTCACAATCTCATTCACGTACATACTAAAGAAGACGTTCAAGGAATAAGTCTCCAGACGGCAAGAAATGAGCAGACTTGGTTAATCTATCAACAATAACCCAAATAGCATTGATGCCTTGAGAAACCGTGGGAAGACCCGTAACGAAATCCATGCTTAATCGCTTAGTCGACAAAGCGCCCGACTAGTCGTCCGCAAGTCGACTAGTCGTTAACAATGTAAATTTATATACGATAAAATTATATATATTTAACATTTATATGAATATTTATATGTTTATATTTCTAATGCTTTTCCTATTCAAAATGCAAAAGTTATATATCATATCAAATCACAAGAAGAAGCGACAAGATCAAGTAAAATGATAATTTTACTATAGTTGTAATTTTTGAACTTGTACTCAACTTCAAATTATATAAATGGTGATACATTTGTAATATTTAGTTAACTCAATATAATTCTTAAATTTATGTTTTGTTTCTTAATTTTAAGATTGTATATATAGAATAACAATATTATAAGTACTTTATAACTATATTATAAGTATAAGACAACAATACATTACATATCATATATAAAAAAATTAAGCAACAACACTAATGTAATATAAAAAATTACCATGTCATATAAAAAAAAAACATACCAATTACCAATTTATCATATCAATTAGCAAAGATATTATATCATATTCAATCATATAAAGCAAGGACTTTAATTATATCATATTTAGTCATTTAATATCACTTCAATATTAAAGAGTATTGAATAACTGCACTTGCAACATAAATTAATTAGGCAGCATATATACCCAATAAAGAGTTTTGTACAGAGTGTTGCCTCATCACAAGTTCACAAAATAATAATAATACTAATAGACTAGTAGTACTAGACTCACGTGACCCTCAAAGCAAAAGGTAAATAATACAGTCAATACACTCAGACTCATACCCCATCAGAGGTCAGAATGCCCAAAAAAAATAGAGCAGCAGAGAAAAAAAGAAGATGAAGAGGAGAAATAGACGAGAAGAAGAAGAGGAGAAGCATACTGGAGGTCGTGAGCTACCGGAGAAGAGGCCAGAGTCGTTCATGAAGTAGCGGAGAAGAGGCCAAGCCGTAAGTCGCCGGATTGAAGTCGCCATCGCGAGTCGCCTTCTCTCCTCTCGCTTCTGTGATGACCGATGATATGAAGTGCCGAAGTGGCTCATCAGCTCAATCGATCGATTTGGTTTGTAGGGTTTCCACTCTAGCAAGTCGCCCGCTTAGCACTCACGTCGTCCAAGTCGCTCAATAGGCAACCAAGTCGTCCGAATCGCCTGCAGATCGCTCGACTTCCTGCTGTGAACCCATGTCGTCCAGACGAGTTGCTTTTGCTTGTCGATTTGCCGACTACTCGACGACTTGATAACAATGCGTATTACGCGAATTAATACACTTGGAACATCAATGACTCAAAAAAGAATGTTCAAAATTGTCGTTGAATTACTTTTATTTGTAATGAAATATGCAATTGCTTTCAAGCTCCGATGAAAATACAAGGGCAACTGTCTAAGGCATATATTGAATGTAAAGATTCTAAACTTTTTACATATGTACATGAAAAATTATGTTATTTAGATGGTGGAACTATATTGTTTCTGCGGTTGCCCATGAAAATTACTCTTAATTCTTTTAAGTAAAATAGGAAAAAAAAACCTTGCCCGCCAAGGCCGTTTGAGGGCTGATTCCGCCTAAGTGGGCGCTATGCAATTTTTAGAAAACTGGGTAATATAAAATCAACTCTGCAGTAATTTACTTTCTTTATACATTACCACGGACAATTGCTGCTTTATGTTATAGTAAGAAGGTTTCTATAATTCAAACACAAAGAAAATCGTGAATTGACACATCCAAACATAAAGATAATTAACACCTCTTTATATCCAGAAAAATAACTACTTTTCCAGGACGAATCTAATCATGAAGAATGATAAGGATTGGCTGAACAAGACAAGGAACATAACCATGTCATGCATAAACGAGAGAATGAAACACAGTAAATAAGGCTTTCCCTTAGAAACACAAAAACAATTACAACAACACACTCAGCAGTTAGCAGCCAGAAGCTAGCAATACTACTTACCACTATTCTTCATAAGTGCAGTGACATAAGTTGTTTTACCACCAGGAGCAGCTCTGCAACAAGTATAATGTGCTGTTAAGATTTAAAAAAATGTACAAGAAATGCAGAGACAACTACCAAATAATAGACCTGTGTATTTTGTTTCACAAAACTCCAAGAAACATAGAACGAATCGAAGAGACAGGCAAAGCCTCCTCCTATAAAAAAAATACAGCATATGTAATGCAAAGACTTGACTTAGCTATGGACATTTATATACGCTCAAAAGGTCTTCTATTCAGTTTATTGGCTCCAAACATTACATAATAGAGCTTTATCAAAAAGATTATTTCCTTTTTGGCACCTCTCATTTAAGGAACAACTCCACAACAAATCTCTCACTGGCCTTGGCATTATTCAGCCAAAAACAAAAACATGTAATAAAACAAATTCCACTACTCACTCACATCTGGCCAATGCAATGCACACTCTACTCTCTCCATCTCCTTGGTCCTTCCACATAAAAAAGTAATTTACATTTGATTGTTTCTACTGCTAGAGGAGTCACCTGTAAAACCCACTTCCTTTGTTGACTGGCCTGGCCAGGTCCCAGGCAAAGAAGACTGTTTATTCGGGTACCAGACTTGTCCAAATAGATATCCAAGGAAACTAAGACCTCAGATGTGTTACTAAAATAGGAAGGAAAAAAATCACAGAGAAAGCATTGTTCACCCCATCAATGTCATCATCTATCCCACTGCACCTTTCTATAGAGCTCTCTCAATTCTCATCATCCCAAACCACAACTAGTCTCCCAATTTGATTTACTTTATATAGGCATTCAAAATTCTATGGAAGGACTTGGTATTAAAATCCACTTCCTTTAACCAAAGAGCCTTGGATTTTTGTCTCCAACACAACTAACATAAAAAAAGTCTACAAGCTTTTCCTTTAAAACCTAAAATCTTATATACCTTCCCCTTCACCAAGCCGACCTAATCATTTTTTTCTTTTTGATAAGTCAAGCCCTCATCTTCACATCAAGAAGTCGAAAACATGATCCATTGATAAAGCTTCTAGCATTCACTATGCTCTTTCTTCCATGTCCTTAAGTCAGCAATAAAAACTTCAAAGATGCATTAATGTCTTGCAAATGTATTCTCTCATATATGATTAACTTATTACTGTAGGTGTGCCAGACCACCCAGACCAACAACTGTACAGGGGTGTTCAATTGACATTATATACCAACAACTGTACAGGGGTGTTCAATTGACATTATATAACAAAGAGGTTTCTAATCTGTTTTATACTTGACCCGATATTAAATAAAAGTGCAATAACTGCTTGATTCCCCCACAATGCTGTAACCATTTTTTTCTGGTTCAAAAAGCTAAATTATCAAATAAGCCTGTGCATACAAGATGTAACCATGCACTTGATGAGATGAAGAAGAATAAAAAAGCAAAGGAGAAAAATACAAATGCCAAGGAAAGCTGCTCAATCAGCATAGACAAGAACTACTATTGATATGCAAAAATAATTTGAGGATATAGTACAATTACTTGCGCCATATCAACAATTCGTTCCTTCTCCTGAGGAGCAAGGGCCATCACAGGCAAAAATGAGCTTGCACTTTGCAGCTGTTGACATAAATGTTAAAAATGATGTGACTGGACAAATTAAAAAATAATAATAGTTTTTTCAAATAAGTATATAACAAGGCAATGATTTCTAACTAAAATATCAAGTTACCATACAATAACCAGCCATGTATTCAGGAGTGGCACCAATGGGCACTTGTGAGTCATAAACAACTAAGCCAACCTGCAGGTTTATGTAAAAAATAATTTGAAATTCTTGATAATTAAAACATAATGATGTTAAAGCTGTAATAAGGATATTAATAACTCTTACTTTTGACCACTTGCTTGAGGGATCTAAGTTGACACCCCTGTTCAACAAAATACCAGCCAAATCCCTTCTCTGTGCCTGAATTATTACATAGAGAGAAGTAAATGATTAGCAAAATGCAGTTTAGTCGAAACATCCAAATCCTAAGATGCCACCTTTAAAGTGTTTGTACGAAGACAAATAGGTCGCTGCTTCTCAGAGGCTTCAATAAGTTCCATGAGTTCAACAACTGGAAACATCTGTAAGAAATACAAACTGAGAGTCAAGCACCATGAAGGAAAATAAGCATACCATTACAACTAATAACATGGAGATGATTTCAACAATATTAGATACTACCTCCACCAAGACCTCAATCAGGTAATCATTGTAACCATAGTATGAAGCCAAAGTCCATCTTAAGTTGTTGGATGTAATCCTTACGTGTTGCCCCTTCTTGGCGCAAAACTTAAAATTTGAAAGCACTCGAACAACTGAAATATTGAATAGCAATATACATGAACAACTATGAAATGAAGATTGGCTTAACACTGATTGGGAACATAAACAGACATATTACTCACTCTCTTTTATCCTGCGCTGGAGCCTTGGAAGATCGGAGGGGTCCTTGTGCCTCTTCCTCAAGTTCCTAAGTTATTACAGACAAATCTAGCTTAAGCATGATAACAAGAACCTAAACATCAAATAATAGAAACATAAACCAAACGAACTACAAGGATAGAAGTGTTGATAAAGATAAACCTCTGTGGTTAGCAATCTGAATTCATCAGCTTCTTCTTTGATGTTTAGCTGCAATTCCGCTTCTGCATCATCTTCTACTCTCGCCTGCTTTTCATCAATAGCTTTAGACTTCTTCTCGATATCAGATTCGTCCGACTCAGAATCTATATCTGAACCTTTTCCTGCAAAGAAAACATAATAATTCTTAACCAAAACAATATTTTTGGAAATGGTTACAGGGAACTAACTAATGCACCCTGAGAACCTGTACCTTCTTTATCCTCACTTCCGTCCAGAAAATCATCTATGAATGGATCATCCCCATCAGAAGACATATCCGAACCAGAATCTACTCCTTCCTCAGCAACTGCTCTATGTTCTTCACTACTTCTATCAGAATCACTGCTAATATCAACTTCTTTTCCATTCACACTCGGTAACTCACAATTGGGAGTTTCTTTTTTCTTTTTAAAATTTGGTATGTGTGGAGCCTAATCCTACTGGTCGGTGGAATTAATTCCTAAAGATATTAGGATTATTTTTTTAACAAGGCAGGAAGGCGAGATGGAAAGATTCTTTCCAAAATCAAAAAGGATATAATATGATACATACATATATACTCACATACTGAGTACTATGTCTCCAAAGAAAGTCCAATATACTGTGTACTTATTCTAAACATAAAAATCACAGAATATAAAACTAAAACCCTCCACTTTCTGACCTGCAATTTTGAGACCTTGCAGCTGCAGCCTCTTCTCCTTCGTTCCGTTAAGGAAAACTAAACTGCTGGTGAGTATTAATTCATTTTCCTTTCATTAGTTTGTGGGTGTGCTTTATTTTTTTCTAGGCAATGCCTTCCACATGTTTGATAAATTGCGGCAAAGAGATGCGTTTGTATCGGAGACTTTGGAGTAATTTTCTTTCTGGGTTTAATAGAAAGAACACTAGTTATGCAGGTGTACCAAGAAAAATCATTTATGGGTGTAGGTTTGTCTGAAGTTTGTTTTTGAAGTATACCCGTAATTTGTTGTTTCTTTACTTCTTTTGTAGTAGCTTCTAATCTATGGCCGCTACTTCACTTAGTAAGAAAAAGGTACTAAGTCTCAAAAACCTCCGGCCATAAAGAAGCAAAAGAAAGAGCCTTTTCTATACTACTTTAATATTGATGGAAAAACAAAAGACAAATAACTGATTAAAGCTAAAAGACAGAGGAACGGATGATGATAAAATAGAGCTACTGCTTCTTTTGGTATGACTCTATTTTTTATTCATTAACTAAACAGCCTTTATATAGGCTAATACATAACTGATAAATAGGCACTACCCAATAAACTCCTACCACTACCCAACTATCACAAAATAAACTCCTACCACTACCCAACTATCCTTAAGACTAGGACAACACAAAACATGCAAATTACTTATTTTCCCAACAATCCCTCCCTTAAACTGATGTTCCAGACATAACATTCAGTTTAATGAGAGTCAAACTTTGAACCGCCATCTCTCAAACTGGATCATTTGAAGTGCAAACACCAAGTAGCTTCCTGAGCTTCTGAAATGTAGGCAATTTGAGGGGCTTAATAAATATATCAGCAACTTGATCTTCACTCCTGCAGTAAATAAGATCAATGACTCCATCATTCGTGAGATCTCTCAAGAAATGATACTTCACATCTATATGTTTGCTTCGACCATGTAGAACAGGATTTTTTGAAAGCTTTATTGCTGAACTGTTGTCACAATAAATCTGAGTAGGCCCATCCTCTTTGCAATGCAACTCTTTAAGAATTCTTCTCAACCAAATAGCTTGAGTAGCACATGAAGTGGCAGCAACAAACTCAGCTTCTGTTGTTGATAAAGTGACAATAGGTTGTTTCTTTGAAGACCAAGAGATAGCTCCTGAACCCAGCATAAAAGCATAACCTGAAGTGCTTTTCATGTCATCTTTATCTCCAGCATAATCACTGTCTGTGAAGCCAATTAAGCCTGACATTTCTCCCTTCTTGTAGAACAACCCATAATCAAATGTACCTTGCAAGTAACGAAAAATCCTCTTTGCAGCTAGAAGATGCATCTCCCTTGGTTTTTCCATGAACCTGCTAATAACATTTACAGCATGCATTATATCGGGCCTTGTGGCTGTTAAATACATCAAGCTTCCGACTATTTGTTTGAACCTGGTGCTGTCAACCCTCCTTCCTTCAGGATCTTTGATAAGTTTCAAACCAACTTCAGTTGGTGTACAAACAGAATTGCAATTCTTCATTTGAAATCTGTCTAAAAGTTCTCTCACATATTTCTTTTGAGAAATAAAATTGTAAAACCCCAACTTTTATGAATAAAAAATGAATTTTCTATAAATTATCATTTTTTGAATATTATGATATAATGTTATAGTTGTGGGTAGTATTTCTAAAATTTGCAAAGTACGCAAGTTGTTATATAATATTCGATTAATCGGGGGAATATTCGTTTTAACAGAAATATTCGTGATGACGGCACAATCATTAGTGGACCCCACAATGTAATTATTGTCGGATTGAGAAAACGATAAAATATTTTATTGAAAATATTGGCGGAAGTTTTACCGTTGATCTTTGTTGAACTACTCGGTAGTAAAAGTACGATGAATAATGTGGTTGCATAAGTAGCACACCAGTATTGATTATTGATGCTTATGTGAGAAGTCATTCAGCTTTTATTCAATTATTGTTTATATTTTATATGTTATTAAATCAATAATTGAAATTATTAAGTTGTTAATATGATAATTATCTCGCTTTTGTTTTTTTATATATATATATATAAGTATTATATATTTATATATATATATATATATGTGTGTGTGAGTTAGTCAAATTTGGGTGGGGGAAGGTTTTAGTATTCACGTGGGAGTACCATTATTGTTATTATTATATATATAAATAGGTATAGCTTTGTTGACTAAATGGGGAGGAATCAAAATTCAATCACGGGAGTATATCCCGTGAAATGCGTTAACACATGCCATATATATATATATATTTAATATATATAATATATATATATATTATATTTTATTTAAAAGATTTTGCTTTTAAATATGGACCGTCAGATTAAAGTAAATCAACTGGACCGATTCATGAGTGAGTTAGTTATTATGCGTACCATTTTTCTATAAATAAGCTCATTCCTTCATTATTTTCTTTTAATTCATTGAACTACAGAGATAAACCGTAGAAAAGAAAGAAGAAAAGTATTCTCGCTACTTAACTACTCTTATATTCGGTTTTTTTACTAGAAGGGATATTATTCTTTTATATTCATGAAGAGAACTTCGTTATTCCATTCCTTATTATTCGTTGAATAACTCAGATAATGAGCTACCCTATACTTGGTGACATTCTTCTATTATTTTGTCTTTATTATTCATTGGAACATCCTGCTCATGTGTTTTACACCGGACCGGTTAAAATTTTTATTATTCTCGTTGGAACATCCTGCTCATGTGTTTTTTACACCGGACCGGTTAAAATCTTTATTATTCTATGGAACATCATGTCTCTGCGCTTTACGCCGGACTGGTTAAAAGTTTTTATTATTCTGTTGGAACATCCATGTCATCAAGGTTTTTACGCCGGACTCGGTTCCGCTATTTATTATTCTCGTTGAATAACTCGCTCACATCAAGCACCGCATGCGTGGTGATTTCGTTGTTATTCCATTACTTATTATTCTGTTGAACATCCGCTTGCCGGGTGAATTTCACCGACCGGTTCCGTTATTATTATTCTGTTGGAATAACTTGTCATGCGCTGGCACCGCACGCACGGTGACTTCTTTTGTTATTCCATTCGTTATTATACTCGGTTGGTTAAAATTTTGACTTCTATACTCCATGAAATTAGTGGAATATCCTCGATATTTGTGCTTCATCCAAAGATCTTTTCATGGAAATATTCTTCGAGCATTTTTGAATTTTACTTTACAAAGAAGTATCACGTCGACAATTTGGACGTTATGAGTTCCTGAATAACTTAATTCTTGAACTTGTTTTATTGAATTCTTATATCATTGTCATCATCCTCATGTTTTTATATTTTTTAAAAAGTCATCTATGCCTGTAGAGAGCAATGGATGGACTTGGTATGATTATGACCAGGAATTATTGATTGTAATCATGGACCGTAATGTTACAAATGATGTGGTAAAAGTCCTCATTGGCCCGTAGTGCATTGATGGACGATTGTCGGGTATGATCACTTAATTATCGATGAATACACAAATATCATCGTCCGTAGAAGTGTATGGAATTTGTGGTCGCGAATTCTAATGAATATCCTCGGGTCAGTAGTGCGGGGATGATGTGGATTATTTATTGTCGAGTCTCGCCGATAAAAGTGATGAAAAACTTTTAAATCATAAAAGATAATAGATTTTATTCTCTACTTGACTCTTTTAATGGATCGCTTGATCCGCCGCAGCTTAAACTTGATGTTTATCAGATTTTATCGCTTTAACGTTGTTGAAGGCTAATGATAATTTATTATGCATTATCTTAATCATAATATTTCTTGCTGGGCTAGTTGAGCTCACCCTTTCTTTCACTGTTCTCTTCAGGAAATGAGAACGTAGCTGGGATTAGTCGGGGAATGGAGTAATGGTTCGAGATGGTGTCTTAGTAGTCCTCATTATTCTGTAAAATAGTGTGATAATAAATGTAACGAGGACTCTATTTGAGAATGAATATTGTCTAGAAGACAATATTTGTATTTAAACTCACAAAGATATATGTTTTGTCGTATTTTACATTTAATCGTCAGATTAATAGTTCAGATTTGAATTTTGTACCATGTATTTGGCGACTCAAGATGGGTGATGTATACCTATTTTGGGTATTTTGGGGGCGTCACAAAAATACCAGTAGGGGACTGAACCACTTCAATCCCAAGAAAGTAATGCATCATACCAAGATCAGACATCTCAAATTCAGTCATCATGGATTTCTTAAAACTTTCAAACATTGTTGTGTTATTACCAGTGTAGATTAGATCATCTACATATAAACAGATAATGAGCATTTTTCCTCCATCTTCCATCTTTATGAAAAGTGAATGTTCATAATGACATTTTTGAAATCCTTCCTTTAAAAAATAAGTTTCTATACGATTATACCAAGCACGTGGAGCTTGTTTTAATCCGTATAGAGCCTTTTTTAATTTATACACTTTATGCTCATTTCCAAGTTTCACATAACCAGGAGGTTGATCGATAAATACCTCTTCTTTCAAATCTCCATGAAGGAAAGCTGATTTCACGTCCAATTGGAAGATAGGCCATGAGTTTTGAGCTGCCAATGCAATCACCAATCTGATTGTGTCATGCCTTGCAACCGGAGCGAAGACTTCTTTATAATCAACACCAAACTCCTGCTTGTAGCCCTTAGCCACCAAACGTGCCTTGTGCTTATCAACTTCACCATTCTCCTTCAGCTTTGTCTTGTAAACCCATTTTACACCAATTGTTTTCTGCCCTTTTGGAAGATCACAAAGCTCCCAAGTATCATTTCTTTTTATGGCTGTAATTTCAGCATCCATAGCCTTTCTCCATTTTGATTCTTTGACAGCCACTTCGAAAGTGACAGGATCACAATCTGAGAATAAAGCAAAATGTGTAAGTATATCTTCTTCAGACTTGTCAAAATCATCTACCTCATAATCTGTCATCCAAGCAGGCCTTTTTCTCTGTCGTTGAGGTCTTTGTTCTGCAGCTTCATTAACAAGTGGACTTTGAGGTTGATCTTGAATGATTGAGTCTGGTTGTTGTACTGTCTCCATAGGTTGCTGCCTTGTCTCGTCATCATCTAAATCTGTTGGAATGCTTTGCTTAACACCATTTTCACTCTACAACCATGTGCCATTTTCATCAAAAACCACATCACGACTAATAATTATTTTCATGGTGCTAGGATTGTACAGTTTATAGGCCTTTGATTGATCACTGACACCAAGAAAAACACATTTTTCTCCTTTGTTGTCCAGCTTCTTTCTCTTCTCATCTGGAATATGGTCATAAGCAATACACCCAAAAATTCTGAAATGATCCATCTTCTTTGGTTTCCCCTCCGCTCCGTGGCTTCTTTTCCGGCCGTATATTTTGAACAACAAGTGTGGGGCTTCGCTCAAAATGTGAATGCTCCAATCGACCGCTTCGCCATAAAGTTTTGAATACCGCTTGTTAAAAGACTTCGACCATATTCATAATAGTGCGATTTTTCCTTTCGCACACACCGTTCTCTGGGGGAGTATAAGCTGTTGTAAGTTGTCTCTTGATTCCATGAGCCTCACAAAAACTTGCAAATTCATGTGAGTTCTATTCTCCACCACGATCAGTATGAAGAACTTTGATGGGCCGCCAACTTCCTTCTCAACAAGCACTTTATATTTTTTAAAGGCTGCAAAAGCTTTACATTTCTCTTGCAAAAAATAAATCCAAATTTTTCTACTATAATCATCAATGAAGGTAATTATGTATCTTTTACCTCCATTAGAAGATGGACTTATTCGCCCCACACGATCGAGTGAATCGCCCAATGGCCTTTTTGCTCTCAATGATTTTCCTTGCTTGAATCAATACGTTGTTGTTTACTAACAAAGCATTCTTCACAAACTTCAGCGGGAGCTTTAATTTGAGGAAGACCAATCACCATGTTTTTCTGTTGTAGAGCCTTTAAACCACCAAAGTTTAGATGACCATAATGAAAATGCCATAGCCATGATTCATCCTTCAATTTTGCTGAAAAACACATATGCTTGGTGTTGTGAAGAACCAACGGGAACATGCGATTTTATGTCATGTTAACTTGAGCAATTAAGCCCAACTTTGCATCTTGAATACGACATACTCCATTTTTGATAATAATCTCGTACCCCTTTTCTTGTAGATGACCCACACTGAGCAAGTTGGTCTTTAAGTCTGGGACAAAAAGAACATTAGAGATATGGGTAGAATTTCCTTTAGTTTGAACAGTTACCTTTCCTTTTCCCATGACAGAAACTATGGAGTTGTCACCAAACTTGACAGTGTTACGGAACGATTCGTCCAACTTAGAAAACGCCTTTTTGTCTCCACACATGTGGTTGCTGCAGCCGGTGTCTAAATACCACATGTTTTGTTGAGCTTCTTCCTTCACATGACTCACCATCAAAAGAGACACTTCTTCTTCCTTTTCTGCAAAGTTAGTTTTTTCTCCACTTTGTCTATTAAAATTAGTTTCACATTCCGACTTATAATGGCCATACCTGTGACATCTGTAACACTCAACATTGGACTTGTCTGCTGACTTTGGTCTATAATTTGTTGAGTGGTAGCCACCACGTCCTCTGCCTTTTCTTTGAAATTGTTTCTCATAATGCTGATGGTTTTGTTGGTGGAACCCACGATCATTGTTAAATCTGCCTCCTCTACCACGTCCATTGCCTCTACCCCGTCGGCCCGTCCACTATCAGCTCTATTAGGTGTAGAGTTATTTTCTGATAAGGCCTTCAATGCTTGTTCTTCTTTCTCCTGTTGGTTAATTTTTTTCTCATGAACCAACAGAGAACTTTGTAATTCATCAATTGCAAGTTTATCAACATCATTAGCCTCTTCTATAGAACAGACAACAAAATTAAATTTTGGTGTCAAGGATCGAAGAATCTTCTCAACAATAGTAACATCATCCGTCTTGTCGCCATGGATTCGCATCTGATTAACGATTGCCATCGTTCTTGAAAAATAGTCTGAAACTGACTCTCCTGATTTCATTCGAAGCATTTCGAACTCCGAACGAAGTGCTTGAAGCTGCTGCCTCTTAGCCCGTGTTGTACCTTAATACTTCTTCTTCATGGAATCCCAAATATCCTTGGAAGTGTCTTTGCTAAGAATTGTTTCCAAAATGGGACGATCAATTGCCTGAAAGAGGTAGTTTTTTGCCTTTAAATCTTTTAGCTTTCTCCCTTCCAACTCTGTTTTCTGAGCATCTGTCAACACTGCATCTTTTTCTGGTTGTCCAATTCCAGATTCAATAATCTGCCAATATTCTTTTGACAGTAGGAAATTCTCCATTAGCATGCTCCAATGGTCATAGTGACCATAAAAACGTGGGATTGCCGCCTGCACAAAATTGGAATCTAAAGCCATTGTTTTACTGCTTCCGCAAAAGAAAAACAGATGAGTAAAAAGAGCTACTGCTATTTTTGGACAATGGACTATTTGGGGACTTTCAAAAGTCTTTTGGAACTCTCGCTTTTCTCTTCTATTTCTGGCTCTGATGCCACTGATGGAAAAACAAAAGACAAACAACTTATTACATGCAAATTACTTATGAGCTTGCACTTTGCAGCTGTTGACATAAATGTTAAAAATGATGTGACTGGACAAATTAAATAATAATAATAGTTTTTTCAAATAAGTATATAATAAGGCAATGATTTCTAACTAAAATATCAAGTTACCATATAATAACCAGCCATGTATTCAGGAGTGGCACCAATGGGCACTTGTGAGTCATAAACAACTAAGCCAACTTGCAGGTTTATGTAGAAAATAATTTGAAATTCTTGATAATTAAAACATAATGATGTTAAAGCTGTAATAAGGATATTAATAACTCTTACTTTTGACCACTTGCTTAAGGGATCTAAGTTGACACCCCTGTTCAACAAAATACCAGCCAAATCCCTTCTCTGTGCCTGAATTATTACATAGAGAGAGAAGTAAATGATTAGCAAAATGCAGTTTAGTCGAAACATCCAAATCCTAAGATGCCACCTTTAAAGTGTTTGTACGAAGACAAATAGGTCGCTGCTTCACAGAGGCTTCAATAAGTTCCATGAGTTCAACAACTGGAAACATCTGTAAGAAATACAAACTGAGAGTCAAAGCACCATGAAGGAAAATAAGCATACCATTACAACTAATAACATGGAGATGATTTCAACAATATTAGATACTACCTCCACCAAGACCTCAATCAGGTAATCATTGTAACCATAGTATGAAGCCAAGTCCATCTTAAGTTGTTGGATGTAATCCTTACGTGTTGCCCCTTCTTGGCGCAAAGACTTAAAATTTGAAAGCACTCGAACAACTGAAATATTGAATAGCAATATACATGAACAACTATGAAATGAAGACTGGCTTAACATTGATTGGGAACATAAACAGACATATTACTCACTCTCTTTTATCCTGCGCTGGAGCCTTGGAAGATCGGAGGGGTCCTTGTGCCTGTTCCTCAAGTTCCTAAGTTATTACAGACAAATCTAGCTTAAGCATGATAACAAGAACCTAAACATCAAATAATAGAAACATAAACCAAACGAACTACAAGGCTAGAAGTGTTGATAAAGATAAACCTCTGTGGTTAGCAATCTGAATTCATCAGCTTCTTCTTTGATGTTTAGCTGCAATTCCGCTTCTGCATCATCTTCTACTCTCGCCTGCTTTTCATCAATAGCTTTAGACTTCTTCTCGATATCAGATTCGTCCGACTCAGAATCTATATCTGAACCTTTGCCTGCAAAGAAAACATAATAATTCTTAACCAAAACAAGATTTTTGGAAATGGTTACAGGGAACTAACTAATGCACCCTGAGAACCTGTACCTTCTTCATCCTCACTTCCGTCCAGAAAATCATCTGTGAATGGATCATCCCCATCAGAAGACATATCCGAACCAGAATCTACTCCTTCCTCAGAAACTGCTCTATGTTCTTCACTACTTCTATCAGAATCACTGCTAATATCAACTTCTTTTCCATTCACACTCGGTAATGAATTGCTCATTGACTTTTATTTTTTACTCTATTCAATTTCTCTCACAATTGGGAGTTTCTTTTTTGTGGAGCCTAATCCTACTGGTCGGTGGAATTAATTCCTAAAGATATTAGGATTTTTGTTTTTAATAAGGCAGGATGGAAAGATTCTTTCCAAAATCAAAAAGGATATAATATGATACATACATATATACTAGTACTATGTCTCCAAAGAAAGTCCAATATACTGTGTACTTATTCTAAACATAAAAATCACAGAATATAAAACTAAAACCCTCAAACTAAAACCCTCCACTTTCTTTGAGACCTCGCAGCTGCAGCCTCTTCTCCTTCGTTCCGTTCCGTTAAGGAAAACTAAACTGCTGGTGAGTATTAATTCATTATCCCTTCAGTAGTTTGTGGGTGTGCTTTATTTTTTTCTAGGCAATGCCTTCCACATGTTTTATAAATTGCGGCAAAGAGATGCGTTTGTATCGGAGACTTTGGAGTAATTTTCTTTCTGGGTTTATTAGAAAGAACAGTAGTTATGCAGGTCCAATAGTTTTTACCTCTTACCTCAAGTAAAATCTAGTGTCTTGTGCTCAGTAGTTCGTCCTAATTTTTTACCTCTTAATTTTTCTTAGTTTTAGAGGGTTTTTCACGTAAAATTTCAAAGTGTCCCGTAGTTTTTACTTCTTAATTTTTAGAGTTTTTCATTTAAGATTTGGTGTCTCTTGTCTTTCGGTTTATTTTCATACTACTATTTATTTATTTATTTAGTGATTGCATAATATTTGTTTGGCGTGTTATTGGTAATTTGCTCTTTAATTTATTAGAGACCGTTTTAGTTGTAAGGCCGGGTTTTTCAAACACTAACTTGTCAATGTATATGTTTTCATGTATGTATGTAGCTTATAAATAAGATCAATGGAGTTAATTATGCGTTCCAATATGCAGACGGCAAGAGTCTACTATATTTCCCCATTAACTTTATGGAGGTATCTTTACTTGGGTTTCAAGCATATAGAAATCTGTGTTTGCCCCGGACGATACAAAATTGTTGGTGTGAGATTGTCAATTGTTGAACAAAACATTATCGACACCCCCAATTTGTGTGAATCTGAATAGCATCGTTGAGCAAAAAGAAGAAAAGATTTGGCAATCGACTATTAACAATTCAATGTTGTTCGGATCGTGATCAATATTTAATTCCCTCGAGAATTAATAAACTTGCGAAAATAATACCTAGACCTAGGTGGCTTAGACATGAAAATTGTCTCAAAAGTGTGTTGATTGGTTTATGTTTCATAGTTTCAACCATTCTTTTCAACTACACTTGCCTCAGAAGAGTTGGGAGAAATATGAAGAATCCTGCACATGATTTCGTTTTATCATCTGCTTCGACTATTCTGAGTGGACTAGTAGGAGATGAGTTACGGTATTGGTATAATTTTGAATGGGTACATGGAGGGAAAATACTGCCCCCAACCCACCCTACACGTATTCGAGTGGAGTCGATATTTGGAGAGATCATTAACGCATTGAATGTTGGATTAAAGTTGGAAGATGATAAGCGTGTGACAGTACTTTCAGCCGACCCGAAAATTGGCAGAACTGGCAATTATTATTCAGTCGCGTCTGATATGAGAGAAGAGGTGTTTAACAAGCTCGCTCATATATATACTTCCTCACACTTGGAAGGACATAATTGGAAACTGGAAGTTGTGGATAGCCGTAAGGCTATAGCTTATTATATTAGAGGATTACGCAGGATTGGAATTACTACTGGCATGATTGAGTACTATTGCAATTCTGAAAAAGACATTGCAGCTATTCTTGGGCATGAGGTATGTTATGATATATGGAGTAGCTAGTAATATATTACACATGCATGTTTTAGAATTTACATGAATTATAATGTTTAAATAAATTTTACATACTAATATTCAAACATGTCTGTGCTTCTCATGGGTTCATCTACTAGTTTTTGTGAATAATAACTTAAATTTGTTTTTGATTAGGTTGGTCATTGGGTATGTTCAATCTCAGAAACAAATTACTTAAAGTTGGTAACTTTCATAGCGTACACCTTCCCTGGTAATTTCACAATGGTGCCTCTAATTATCTTCATCCAATGGTTTAAAATGAGGTATGAATCTTTGTTTCTTTAATTTGATGACTTAATCTACAAAATCTCTACATGTTTGAATCTTGTTTATATATATATATATATGGTTGTGATTTATAGCGAACGATTGCTTTGGATAGTATTTCAGCAAACAGATCTTGCACCGTTAATCCAGAGATTCAACGGCCCAAAGAGGAACTGGCAGCAACTATTAGTAGCGGCTAAGAGGATTTTTTTTACTGGCCGCTACTCTTAGAATCGACTAGAGAATTATGTTTTTCCTGACTTCTACTAAGAGTAGATGACAGGAGAAATTTCTAAAACACGCATATCTTAGTTAGATTTAAATAGTTTCAATATATAAAATATTTGTATAAATAATTTCTTAAGTAATAAAATTTAACATTGTCAACTATGTATACTATATTTATTTTTATAAATAATTTCTTAAGTAATAAAATCTAAATTGTCAATTATATTCAATGTATTTATTTGTAAGAATAATTTCTCAAGTAATAAAATTTAACTGTCAACTATATTTAATGTATTTATTTTTATAAAATATTTGTATAAATAATTTCTTATGTAATATAATTTAACATTGTCAATTATTGTGACAATTTGATTATTTAAAATTTAAGCTCCTTATTGTAATACAACTTAGGTGTTTAAGACATATCTACTCTTAGTAGAGACCAACAAAAAAAACAATTCTCTAGCCGCCACTAAGAGTAGCGGCCAATAAAAAAAAAATCCTTTTAGCAGCTACTATGAGTTGCGGCCAGTTCCTTTTTGGGTTGAATTTTTGGATTAACAGTATAAGATTTGTTTGCTGGAGTAGTGTACATTGCAATCGTTTGTTATGGATACTTATAAATATTTTAATTACAAAAAAAATAGAGTGAAGTAATAAAATTACAATACAATACTCCTTCCGTTCCAAAATTCGAAATACATTTTTAAATGAAGACTTTAGAAAATAACTAGATAAGTAGAGTTAGCTCGTTCTACTTCGTACAATTCGTCGACTTCGGAATATCATCGAAATAGAATGAGAGAATTCATTTTTTTTCATTGCACCAAAATTGGATTCCGCTTGATTGTATTTAATTGATTATTATTATTGTTGTTGTTGTTGTTATTTGCAGAGAAGAATTGGTAGCAGATTACATTGGACTAATGCTAGTTGCTTCGGCTGGTTATGACCCTAGTTCATTTCCTGTACTAATGGAGAGGACGACAAGAAATAATGATGTAACGTACTCTATGAAAAATTTGATACATTATTTAAGAAGATGCTTTGTATCCTATCACCCATCTGGTAAAACGAGAATCAAGTCTCTAGAACAAGTGATGGGAGAAGCAGTAACTATATATGAGCAAGTTAGAGGAGGAGCTGCCAACACATGTTGATATATAGAGGTCAAGAAGAGCTTTGTTAGTTATATATTTTTAATTTCTGTACCAAGTTACATTATTATTGTTGACTTTAATTAGAAAGTTAAATTAAAATATTTCCAAATTTCAAATTGAGGTAATTCATTTAAAATTATGAAACAATAAAAGAGTAATATTTTAGAATTAGTTTTACAATATTCATCATTGCATTTAAGGGAATCTATTTCAATTTGAAAATATCTAAAGTTGGCTTTGAAAAGTTGGTAATAATCTTATATTTTAAAACAGATGAAGTATTAGGCATGGGAAAGATGTTCAAAATTTTTCAAATGGATAAATATTTATTAGGATATTAAGAAAATAATTGTAGCTATTAGAGTGTTAAATAATTTTTTAAAATAAAAAAACCGTTTTTTCATGTGAATTAATAGTTCATTCATGTGACTCAATAGTATAATCATGTGGAAAAAACTAATTAAAGCAAATCCAATGGGGGTGCTATAATTGGTTCTATAGTCAAATTATAGCACCAAATGGCAAAAACTCAAATCCAACCCACTTCTTTAATTAGTTCTAAAATAGCAAAATGCTATACTTGGTTCTAAATATAGAACCAAGGATGACTATAGTCATCCTATAACAATAATGATGATAATAATAACAATAATTATTATTATAATAGTAATGATAATAATAATAATAATAATAATAATAATATTTTACAATAATAATAACACTAATAATAATTATAATTATAATAGTAATGATAATAATAATAATAGTAGTAATAATAATGGTAATAATTTTAATAATAATAATTTATTATAATAATAATAAAAATAATAATAATAATAATAATTTTAATAATAATAATAATACAATAATAGTAATTATAATAATATTAATATTAATAACAAAAATAATAATAATAATAATAATTATAATTATTATTATTATAATAATAATAATAATTATAATAGTAATTATTATTATTATAACTATAATAGTAATAATAATAATAATAATAATAGTAATTAACCATGAGATGGAAGGAAAGTTAGTTAAATTTGAAACAATTTGGTGCTAAAATAGAACCAACCACCGGAGACTGGGCACTTTTTTGTACCGAAATATAGCAATGGCTATAGAGCCATTTTGACATTATCATTGGATTTGCTCTTACAATATAGTACCTTCAACTATACCTCCATTTTTAATTTAGTCATGCAAGTATTATCAATCTTGCACCAACTCCTCTAATAGTAAATCATGTGAATCAATAGTACACACTTGTGAACACATAGTCATAAGCATGTGAATTAATAGCAATTAATTGCTCATTTATTCGGTTAATTACCCGATTGGTCAATATAACCTCAAGACATCAATTATTATCGAAATAAATGTCGATTTTCACTAACACTAATAATTCCAACACAATGGAACTATCAATTTCATCTTTAATCAACACGAACTTATTCATCATTAATATTATAACTCTAGGAACTACTTAATGTTATGTAGCAGATTTATAATTATTTTTTTTACAAGATCTCTAGGATATAGAGTGCTTCTTTCTACCCAAATCCCATTATTTGATTTAATTAAGCAGTTTGTTAATGAAATAAGGTACACCGGAGCATGCAATGGCAGCTCCTCACAGCAAGACTAATCAAATTTTCCACCATTCAGCCAGTTCATAGATCTCTTCTCAAAAAACATTCTAACTGCATGTTTGCTTAGACAACGTTTGGAGGTTTAAATGCACTTGAAAACTGTCGTGTCCGTCTAAAAGCAGTTTACAACTTATTTAACTCACAAACGCAACATTTGATTTCTATAACATACCATAGTCAAGTCAATTCAAATGAGTAGAATATATATTTTGGCTTCAAAACATATGATAATATCTTCTTTGGTTGAATATGAATATTCATCAAGCTAGGACAGGACCCAAATTTTTACATTCATACCTTTCTCATAGTCTAGGTCAAAGATTTCATTGACTCCACAAAGTAGATTAAGGAAAGAAAAATATTGTTGAACAGAACAGATGTTATTATCACTAGAATCATTCCTCCTGCATATCTTTGAATGAAGACCAGGCCACAGGAAAATAGACTTACAAAACAAACAAGCATAAACATCATGTCATTTTCACAGACATATCCAAGTAAAGACTACCAAGGACAAATTGATCGAGTCATGTTTTCCACGTACCAAAACAGATCACTCAACGCGGTTGGTAAGATTATTCACTGAGGGAGAAAGAGCGATGAATAGAATAGCTACAATTTAATAATTGAATGCAGGTAGTTTAAGTAAACTGAAATTTGAGGTAACTAGTAATAAAGAAAATAAGGTTGCAACTATTTAAACAACTCGGAGAATTCATTATATTGATGCTATAAACAACATTACAAGTTCAAGACTTGGGGAACAGGTGTTAGAAATGAATTTCTTTCTTTTGAATTATTATAAGGGTATCAGAACTGACAAAAGTTATACAAATGTCATCCTGTATTGTACAAGATGAAAGTAACAAAGAATGTGTATAGGGGGGAAATTGACTAAAGAATCAAAGAATTCCTATGGAAAATAATGTCAATAAATTCCTATCATTTTTTCTATTCACACAAAAGAATAGGAGTGATCAGTTTACCCGTCAAGACGATTAATTGTCAGCTGCAGTGACTAAAGTTCTTGAGAGTCCTCTAAAATGTGAGAGCTTCTTGAATGCAACTCTATAGGAGTTGGGGTGGAAGCCACCTAAATTTCTCCTCTAAAACTGGTTGTTGTAAATACCCGAGATAAACTGCTTGATGATCTAAGGCTGGGAGCACTTCTTGGAGACAAGTTTGCTAGCTCCAATGTGTGAGACTGGAGACCCGAGGGGTAGTCCCTCAAACAGCCTATTCGAGGTCCAGCTCCAGTACTCCATTTGCAAGATAGCTGCTTTCCCAATTGATACGACTTCATTCCTTTATGCGAATTAATTCTTTCGAGAATAAACTTCTTCGGAATAGTCTCTTCAATTGTTTCTCTGTCTTCTTCATCAAACAAATTTTGTTTCTCATTTTGCTCAGAATCAAATGATTCTTCTGCTGTCTTGTAACCATCCGATGATGATTCCGCCCGGAAAGTGTTGGAACTCGATTCAACAGCTCGATTTTCACTCTTTAATCGCACAAACAAATCATCTGTTTTTGGTATTTTAATATTGGGTAATTTTCTAGAAAAGCTACCACACAGACTTGAGTTAGCAAGTTCCGCTGCTAGTGGAGTTTCTTTTGCTGTTGACGTGGTTCTCTCTAAGGTCAAGTTTTTGGCATCAATCTCATCCATATCCAAGCAATCCTTTTCGTTAATCTCTTCATCGGATGAGTTGCTTCTCATGTGACTAATGAATTTCTTGTCAACAGATTCTTCTTCTTCATCCATCGAATCCATCTGAGTAGCAATAAGGCGAAAAAATTATCAGCAGACAACTCTTTTTAAAAATTATAATCTCTTAGTAAGATATCTAAAAGCAATTTGTATCAACTCTATGCCTCAGATTACCTTAACATCAGTGATATCCACATAATTCTCCTTGAGAAACGAAAGGAAATCCTGAAAACTTTCTGGTGTTGGTTTATAATGCCCACTGTGAGGCCAGACAGCCTGTTGTTCATTGACCAAAAAAAAACAAAGTTAATCAACTAACTCAACTTTTAATTACCGTCTACAAATCCAATAGCAACTAAGATATGAAAAAGAATTTCCAAGTGAGTTATACGATAACTGTACCTTTAGGGTGCCGTTTTCAACAACTAATCTCCCGGCTGCCAATGTGGCGCCTCCAGCCAGGAAGCTTGAATGCTGAAATGTGCCTTTCTTTTTTTGGCCAACATATAAGGTCCTCGATGTGCTGAGGACAAAGATCCACTTAGTACCCTTGTTTCCTTTAGAGGAGTCGAGAAGCTCTCCTGTTTGCTTGTATAATAGCTTCCCATCCTCTACCACAACTTCATAAATCTTTCTTTCCATCTGTGAGAATAAAAGAAAGGGGCATAAGAAACTTCTTCAGACACTAGAGAAACAGTTAGTTAGTGAAAAAACTAAAACAAAATTACTATGAAGGAATGAAAAGAGACACACCGGACCAAGATACTTGATGCACTGCTGCTGAAGTTTGGATCGAGAACATTTTTCAAAAAGATTTACCTCCTTCCCTTCTCCAATATCCAGCCTGCATAATGGTATCAAAAGAATGACAATAATTAGTAACATTTCAAATCTCTAAATATTTGGTCAAGCTAACACAGAAAGATTTATCTTTCTTAGAAAATTATCAAAAGATTACCAGTAGAAGAATGGCTCATTGCTTTGAGAATGCAGCCAGTTAACATAATAAAAGTGGAGATTGTGTCCATAACGATGTCGGGGATCAATCTGTTCCACATGGAAAAGAAACAGAAATCCAAGTTACTAACAATTCTAAGCATAAACAGAGAAATAGAGCTAAAAACTATGTAGTAAGCTCACTTACTGCCTCAAGCCAATGTTGTAAAGCAAGTTTCTGGGCTTTGGCATTTTTAGATAAGCCTTTTCCAACCTGAAAAATCAAGAAAGAGCAACACTCGATTTAAATATATAAACATGCAACATAAGAAAACAGAAGAAAACACTAAATTGATTTTTAATTTACCTTGGCAGCTCTTGTTCTTGCTCTTGACCAACGTGAAATGGCAGTCTCGTGTTTTTCTAGATCAAAGAATGATATAGAACTTCGTTTCAGTTCTGCAAAATCTAACAGCTTCCACCTATAGTTATCAAACGAAAATGCATTAGAAGGAGATAAAAGCTGACTAGAAATTGCAAAGTACATCAACTAACAGATAGAAGAAAATTTAAGGCAGTAGAATATTATACCAGCTCTGCTCAATGAGAACTGCACAATCCGCCAGCTTTCTTCTTGTCCGAAAGCTTTTGTACACTTTCTGCAACTTTATTGCTGCCTCGTGTTTGGGGTTGCTTGAATCCAACAAAGGCAAGTGTAAGATCTCTTCTGTCATGCTATCAGATCTTAGAGATTTGTTATCAATCTCTGTGCCATCGGTTATGAACAGATTCTTTTCTGATAAAGGAGCTTTAAGCGAGTTCATTATTTCAGTGTCTCCTGCTCTAAAGCTAACAGATCCTTCTATCATTTTTCCAGAACCCATTGATTGCAAAATAATGGGTTTAGAATCTCGGTCCATGAAACTAACGGACCGCACCGGAGTCTTCGCTGCGGCATCCCCAAAACTGATGGATTTCACAATAACAGGTTCAATGACATGTTCTATATCATTATAACCAGCAAGTGGGCACGAAAAAGATAAACCCATACGACTTCAAAAGGGATTTTGAATAGCCTATGAGACCTGGTTTCCTGCTAAAAGAACAGTAATATTTTCAAAATTATGAGAAGCCTAGATTAAAGGTTTAGCAATGAAATGAACAAATCAATTAAAGATAGCACAGAACCACAAACCTAATAACTAGTGTCATTTGTGTTCAATATAAGAAAAGCATAACCAAATTAAATACACATTCATATATATATATATATATATATATATATATATATATATATATATAATCTTCTTTTAAGGATGGTTCTTTTCAGTTTCATATCAATCATAACACAAACATCCCACATTAGTCTATCTCCTAAAATATAAATAATAATCCTATATCAGTCAAGCAAATTGTTGTGTGAATGAGCTGTAAAATTACTCAAACAAAGCAAAAATATATGCTACAACCACCCCATCAAAAGATTCACAAGATCTACAATACCCTTTATAAAAAATAAAAATAAAAATTCAAAAATTTAGTTATAATATTCAACAACAAAAGAATTGCATTTTATTGCAATTCAAACCTACCACAGATATCCCAGAGCAACCATTTTCTCTTAAAACCCATCTCAATAATGAACAAGCAAGGCATGAATTTCAACAATGCAAGGCCAAATTTTTCTCATGTAACCCATATTAAAAGCACAGACTTACACCCCATTAAACTAAAGAAAACATAATAAAAGAGAAACTAGAATACCCATTTCATCAAACAGTTACTAATCATCAAGCAAAAAAGAAAGATTTGCATCATCAAGCAAAAAGGAAAGATTTGCATTATCAAGCAAAAAGGAAAGATTTGCAGTTGGTAATAATGAATTTCTATATGCAAATAAACAGGAAAGATATCCAAAAGAAGCATTGCATCAACCTAAAAAGATCCACCGACATAAAGGATGCAATTTCACTAAATTTGGTGAAGAAATAATTGAGTGTACCTTAGATTCTGAGTGAATGATTTGTGGGTTTAAAGGGTTGAATGGAAAAAGATGGAATTTGTTTGGGTAAAACAGGAATAGAATGTGTTAACTATTTTCTAATTTTCAAAGCTTTTCTTTTTTCCTTTCTTGAGCAGGTTCAAGAAAATATACGGATGCTGTCCTCCTCCACTGCCTCTGCTCTTTATATAGGAGATAATGGCAGACAAACACAGTTTGTAGTGTGTGTGTGTGTGTGTGAGAGAGAGAGAGAGAGAGAGAGAGTAGAGTCTAAGCACGTGGAAATGATTTTTTTTTCTTCTTTTTTTTGTAAATACCATAATTTGAACTAAAACTCAATTTACCAAAACAAAACTTTTCTTTACACTAATATGGTTGTAGAATAACAACAGTAAGATCTCTAAGGAATTAAATGTATCATTATAATTGAATTTTAATAATATAATTTCTTAATAATTAAAAAAAATTAAGCATAGTAATTAATATTGTCCGACCTCAGAACAAATAGACACTTTGTAAAATTATTTTTGTTCTAATAATATCGACCAACTATCAAAAATATTTTCTTATGCTTAAGTGACTTTTTTTGCTTTGAGATGAATATTTAATATTTTCCTTCCATATTTAGATTTCATAAATTATTTCTAATATTTATTTACGTAATTAACAATCAAATAATAAACATAAACATTCGTAATATATATGATTTTCTATTTCAAAATGACTTAACTAATCTTCTAATATATTTTCGAAAACATATTATTACGAGATATGAGTTCATATATATATATATATATATATATATATATATATATATATATATATATATATCCTACAGATCCGTATATTCAATTTGTTCCAATATTATTTACTATTTATTTACCTAGGATCATGCACAAAACTTTCTTGGAAATTTTCAAAGTCCTATTAAAAGTCATAAATTAAGTAAAATCAATTCAAATACAAGTACTGAGACTTGACCTATTCGAATAATCGATATTTCTTATGCATGGATAGTTTCCCATCTCCAAGTAACCAGTAACTTAACTTGCAAGCTTTTTATTTTTAATCAAACAGTCAAATCGATCTGAAATATATTAAAATTGTATACTGTTAAAAATGATGAAAAAATTACAATACAAAGAATTATAACAGATAATCAGAAAATTGGTTAATCATAACAATAGTTAGTGTAAACCAGATATGCTCATGCAAAACCGTCATAATTCTAAAGTAATAACAGAATATAAAGATATAAGTAGATCTTCAATATGAGCAAAGAAAGAACCGACTGTCTACTGGAAAAAATTATCACGAACGAAAAAAAAAAAATCTCTCAATCAGAGAAAACAAACTCCCAAAAATGATATGAAACTCCCAACTTGCAAACTTTTTGTTAACACTAATCACAAGAAAATTATTGACCATTTTGCTAACAGTAAGGGTGTAAATGAACTGAGTCGAGTCGAGTCGAGCCGAGTATTGAGTTACTCAGATTTGGTTCATAAAATTTATCGAGTATAAAATAAAGTTTGATTGAAATTTCATTTAAGCTATCGAAATGAAAGACGCGATCACTAATCGGTAGAAGCGGTTTGAACTTTTCGAACGATATGATCTGAGTATTAATAAAAAATTGTAATTTGAGGAGGTTCGAGTAATTTATCAAAATTTAAATTTTGCTCATATTTAACTCATTTATATGTTCGAAATTTTAGTCGAACGAGTACGAATGTGGAGTCTTTATGGATATATATTAGTTGGTGTAACATTTTAATATTAAAAAAAGATTTCTCTTTCCTTCAATGTTGATGTTTTGAATTAGAAGTGAAATTTTGTTTTCATTTGAAACTTCCATGTAATCTTCTTAGGTGACCCTATAGTTGACTAGAAGTATTAAACTAGTTCTTTGATGAGTTAATAACAACAAAAAGTTGTTGAACTGACAAGTTTCACCCCTTCTCTCTCTCTCACTCTCACACACACAAACACAAACACAAACACAAACACAACCGACAACACACATACATATACGAACTATATACTACTACTAAATATGTATATTAATCCAATTAAATAAACAAATTAATATCTCCTCCATTATATTTATCATTCAATTTTTCTTAATATATATTTAGTAACATAAATATAATATCAATTTAATTTAATTTTTCATCAAGGGTCAATTTAAAACATCGATCATGTTATTTTTTAAAATATTGTTTCGAAAATTCATGGGGACTTTCATGATAAGACCAAAGGAGCAATGAGATGTCCATATTTTTGATAGGGAAACATAACTTATCTTTTTATTAGTGCCTTTCTTCCTTAATATATATCGTTTTAGAGTTATATATAAATATTAAAAAAATAATTATATAGCATTAAATATAATATCAATTGCCAATATTATCTTTATTTTGGAAAAATATGGTGTTATTTATTAGACAGAAAATAGTGGGGCAGCCAAAATTATATTTTATACTTGAGGGTAATATTGGAAACTAAACAATTAATACTTAATTGAAATTATCAAACGACAAATATTAATAGATAAAAACAATTCTCTAAAACAACTAGTCATAAAACTTTGAGTGCAAGAGGTCGAGAATTTTAAAATTTCAGTGAAAACTAACAAATATAAAAAATAATTCTCTAAAACGATATTTAAAAAAGGAGGGAGGGAGTATTATCTTGACAAACAATTAAATGTTAGTTTCTATGCATTTTCCAAAAAATATTGAATTCAACAAATAATAAAAATGGTCTTCAATTTACTTCCTTTATTTTACCCAATGCTGTTTTACCAAGTCTTGAGTCTTCCTCCCACGAGTAAATTACTTGTTACACTAGTATAATGTTTATGTCACTAGTATAAATCAGTTTAAATTTGAAAATATTCTAAATTAATTTTTAAAAAATTAAATTGATCTTAAAGTAAATAAAAGACTAACTATATTAATTAATAATATTTGGTAGCCTAGTATAAGGAAGCAAAGACTAACATTCGGACCTGTTCTTCCCGTAAGAAAAAATAGAATGAGTCAGGGTCTGATAATTAACTCCTAACACAAGAGTTCGCCCAGTGGTTTAAATAAAATTACGAGAGCGAGCCGTAAATTCGAACGCTTTGAATTAGAATATAATCAGCTCTAATTTATCAAGCCAATAAAAATGATCGTGGGGTCACGAATACGCGGGCGTAAGCTCGTATGGGTTCGAATACAACTAGTTCTAATTTGTCAAGCCAATAGAAATGGTCGTGGGGCCACGAATATCGGGGTGCAAGCCCGTATGAAAAGTCTGATCCGAAGTGGAAAGATTAGTATGATTGCAGACCGAATACTACACATTATCCAAAAAAAAATATGGTCCATACAACGGAATTGTTTAGTTTTTTAACTTAAACTATTCCATGTGTCGTAAAGGAAAGTGGTTAACTTTGGTCAATTGACCAAGACAATATTGACACGCAGATAAGAGGTGGTCACTCTATGCGTGTCAGTAGTGTATTGGTCAATTACCACAACTTACCATGAAGTTAACTTCATGATAACCAGATCCATAGTAAAGATTTCTAATTTTATTTTTAACACAAAATAATTATATTCTTAATCAAAAATGATATTAGGACTTATTTATGTCCGTGTGATTGACAACTATAGTTATTATCCAGCATAAAAAATACTAACATTCTCCATTTTATAATTATTTTGAGATGATAAAAAATAAAATACAATTTTTTAATTTTATAAATGAGACGAAATAGAATGTTATTCATATTTTTAAGACATGATATTGTTATAGCAAAATAATGCATGTTGCCAGAATAATAAGTGTTGTTTATAGTCTTAATTCTCGTTAAAATAATTATAAAAGTGTCATTAAATGTATATTTATTCTGATAGCAATATTTTATTTTGACAATATCAACTGTCTTTTTTAAGAAATAAAATAAAATATCCTTTTATGAGGATTAAGCCTTAAAAATTAGAGAATAACTGATTTTTAAAATTAAATCCCTACTTCTTTCTTCTGCCTCCCATATATACAATTAGTAAGTCTTTTAAAAAGTATTTGGTGGGAACTTATAATCCATCTTTTTTATTAGAAATTCAGAATCTTCACATTCATTTGAGAAGAATGAAAATAAAAAAAGTGTAATATTACAAAAAAATATATTTAAAATCAATTACTTCATCCAAATATCCCTTAATATAAATCGCTTTTTTTAGATAAATGTTTCTCTCTTTATATTTGTCGTATGAAAATTTCAAATAAATATTAATTGTTTAACACTTTTTTTTTTCAATACAAGGACAATATATGTAATTGATATTATATTTAATATTATACAATTATTTTCTTAATATTTGTGCACAACTCTAAAAACTTATATTAAAGGACAGATGAAATATTTTTTATTTTTTTTGCTAAATTGAGAGTACATAAAAGAAGAAAGGAAATGCGAGGCCGCTATAGTAGGCACATCAAAGACAAGCCAGTGATGCTAATGTTATATTCGAAAAATTATACTATATACTTGTGTGTGAACAATGAGTCACATATTAAACTTTACAACTTAAATACACAAACTTTAATACAATACACACACATTAATACATTATGATAAACATAATTAAATTTAAAAACCTTAAAATAAGTTACTAGAACAAAACAAAAAGTGGAGAACAAATATAGATTATGACATTATTAAAGTGTTTGTTAGAAAGTAGTATAAACATATTTAAAACACATTTGCATCACAATATAATTTGTACTGCCGCCGACCGATCATCAACATATCTAGACACATTTGCATTACAATTGAAGGGAGTGGTTATCATGAAATTAATTTTGTTTAATTGATTAATACTGATTAATACGATATGCAAGTCGAGAGGTGATCTCTTTCACGTTCATGTCAAGATTGATGCGTATTGAGAAAGCGAGATCATCTGTCTCATTTTTTCGTTCTCACACTTATATTTTGACACATACCCTTTTATTTTATTTTAGAATTATTTCGTGTTAAATAAAAGGGTATATGTCAAAATTTAAGTGGGGGATACAAGGGGGACAGAGAAAATGAGAATAGAAGATCTGCTCTCAATACGTACAAGAAAATAGGAAAAAAAAGTATGTGTCAAAATTTAAGTAAGAAGACACAAGAAAACAAAAAAAATAAGAACAGAAAATCTGCCCTCGTACGTATTGGTCAATTTACTATAAAGTTAACCGGAACCACAATTGAAAGATCATGTTTCTAATTAAAATATAAGTTTACATTACTTTTGTAGATCGTATACGCGTAGGCGTAGCCAAAAGAAAAACCAATAGGCGTTAGCTTTCAAAAGGAAAAGCCAATATCGTATAAAATGGTTTGACGACGGTACAGTCAAAGTATTCTTAAATTAAAATATAAAATATTTTAACAATAAATACTTTTGACCAAAAAATATATATTATAATTTAAATTTCTCCTCAAAATTAAAAGTAGAGAAAAAAAGTATAAATACGTAGAATTTTATTTTATTCAATGGACCTCAAATAAATACACTAAAGATTATGTATTTTTTTTAATAAAAAGAAAAAGTAATAGACTCTACTTCAATTCTTTCGTATATTTTAGATAATATTTTATATTTAAATATAAAATATTTCCTGAGAGTGTAGTTAGAATAAAATTAATTTTAGTTAATTGATTAATACAGTGTTGATATGTAGATCAAGAGGTGATCAATCTCTTTAAGTGTCAGCACTATATTGGTCAATTAATCAACTTAACATGAAGTTGTAACCGGATCTTTTTCGGTTACCGAATCCTTTCCTCTGTCATTTTTTAAATGTTGTTTTAGAAAAGTGTTTGTCACTTAATATTTGTCGTTTGAGAATTTCAATAAAATATTAATTGTCTCTTAATATCTGAATATTTTTCCATGATAGTTAATTTTAAAATGATTATAATTAATTACTTAATTTTCTTAAATTATATAAAATGATAAATAATTTTAAAAAAATAAAATTATCTAAAACATCATATATTATATTATGTTTTTTATTGCAAAAGAAATCCACATAAATCTCAGTGTGTTGTGTAGTCAAAGAGACGCAGTACTATAAGTGTGTGTAAGTGTGTATGTGTGTGTGTGTTTAATGCGTGGTTGAGCACACAACATTTTATGGAGAATTAATTAATTTTATGTGCTTTTGATGATTTTGTAGATGGTACTCACTTGAGCATTAGCATCCACGCGTGCAGCCGCACGTGCATGTTGATCCAAAAGATACTACTTTTATAATTTAAACTATTTTATTAAATTTGTTATTTTATGATCAATGTCATTATTGACAATATTATTATTATTATGCTGGAGAACGACACTTTCGTTCATACAACGCCTGGCCTTTCGAATGGCATAGTATATATCTTGATAACTGCTGTTGTTGTTGTAGGAGAATTACACCATTAAGCAAGTAGATTTATCACAACTTCCTTTGAAATCTAGAACACGTAGTCTTAATAGATCTTGAAGGTTTGAATAATCCTCGATCGATTGTCCAGATTCGTTTGAGGATGGTATCTTTGCCGAATCAATCAGAATCCGTGCCCATAGCTTTCTCTCGAAGCTAACCCAAAATCTTGAAGTGAATATTGGGTCACGATCCAAACTATGGATACTAGCATGCCATGCAATCTCACAATTTCATTCACGTACATACACGAGCAAGACGTTCGAGGAATAAGTCTCACGTATGGGCAAGAAACGAAAGCAGATTTTGGTTAATCTATCAACAATAACCCAAATCGCATCTATACCTTGACAAACTTTGGGAAGACCGTGAATTGAAATCCATGGTAATGTGTTCCACGTCCATTCAGGAATCTCAAGTGGTTGCAATGGACCTTTTGGTACTTGATGTTCGCTTTTACACGTTGACAAGTTAAACACCTCGAGATAAACTCGCGATCTCTCTCTTCATATTGTTCCACCAAAATGTATGTCGAATATCATGATACATTTTGGTACTCCTGTGATGGATTGCAACCGGGGTGTTGTGTGCCTCCATCATGATTCTATGCTTCAAGTCGAATCGTTAGAACACAAAGTCTAGAGTTGACTCTAAGTATTCCTTCTTCATCGATTCTTCGCTTACGGAATAGCTCCTTCTTGACTTTGTTCTTCATACGATCCGCCTTGGTCAAGTAGCGAAAGCAAACTTTTAACTTTATCGATTAAAGTCGGTTCTACTCGTATATTCGTCATCATCATGTGGGTCCCTGAGTCTTTAACTCTATCTCCATCCTTTGCAAGTCATACAAAATGGGCGCTTCGTTGATAATATCAGACTCAGATTGCAGATATGATCTTCACTCAACGCGTCTACTACTACGTTCGCTTTTTCGGGATGATATGAATAGTGTGATCGTAATCTTCAACTTTCAAGCCAACGTCGTTGCCGCGATATCGAAGTTCTTTTGGGTGAAGATGTAAGACCCCAAACTTTTATAAATAAAGATGAATTTTCTATAAATATTATTTTTGAATATTATGGAATAAATTTGATATAATGTTATAGTTGTGGGTAATATTTATAAATTTTGCAAAGTAAGCAAGTTGTTATAAAATATTCGTTTGGTGGGAATATTCTTTTGTCGGGGAATATTCGATGACGATTTTACTCAATCATTAAGTGGACCCCATGCTTGGAAGTATTGTCGTAGTTAGAAAACGACAAAATCATCTTTCAATAAAAATAACGGCAGAGATGTTATCGTCTAAACTGTTGAACTACCCGTTAGTAAAAGTACAGTAATACGCGTAGTTGTATAGTAGCACACGATATTGATTATTGATGCTTACGTGAGAAGTCACTCACCTATGCTCAATTATTGCTATGATAATCTTTGCGATCATATCTCTTATATTATTGATTCAATTATTGTCACAAAGATCATCTCGTATAATATGTTATAGTATTAAATTATTAATTGAGACGACAAGTTATAAATGATTAATAATTGTTGAAAGATTAAATATGTGTGGATTAAAAATAAAATGATTTGTGGTAATATTTATTCAATCCTTGATGTATATAAAGAGTCTGTTATGAGACGTTTGTGGTAAGTTTGATTATTTTTATGGGGGGGCCATATGTCATCATCTAAGAGTCCCTTCGTCAATAGTAATTACCTTTGTGAATAGTAATTACCTTTGTGAATAGTAATTACCTTCGTCAATAGTAATTACCTTTGTGAATAGTAATTACCTTTGTGAATAGTAATTACCTTCGTCAATAGTAATTACCTTTGTGAATAGTAATTACCTTCGTCAATAGTATTTACCTTCGTCAATAGTATTTACCTTCGTCAATAGTAATTACCTTCGTCAATAGTAGTTGCCCCTTCAATATTACCAAAAGTTAACTGCCTCTTCGGTGTTCCAAGGGTTAATTACCCTTTTGCAAATAGTAGTTGTCTCTTCAATATTACCAAGAGTCATTTTGACCCTTCGTTAAGACCAAGAGCCACCCTCAGTTTTTCTATAAATAGAAAGCTCATTCCTTCATTATTTCTTACGAATTCAATCGAAACTCTGAGAGAGAACTATAGAGAAAGAAGAAAAAGATTCTGCTACTTCACTTTGCCAATATTCGGTTCTTCTAAGGTAAGGGATATTATTTGTTCAGACTTGTAAGGGTGTTATTCTTTCTTATTCAGCGAAGAGAACTTACATTATTCCATTCTTTATTATTCATTGGAATAACTCAGATACTGTGGATACCCTATACATAACTTTGATACACACATGATACCCTATACTTGGTGAAATCCTTATATTATTCCATTCTTATTTATTACATTGGAATAACTTGTATATCTGGAATCCTTATACTTGGTGACATTCTTCTATTATTTTATTATTCCATTGGAACATCCTCGTTTCAGGCTTTTACGCCTTTGGGATTCGGTTCCGCCTCTTTATTATTACATCTTTATTATTCTATTGGAATATCCACATTCGTGTGTTTTACAGGACTGGTTAAAATCTTTTTATTATTCTCTTTATTATTCTATTGGAATATCTCATGCGTGTGTTTTATCTGGGACTGGTTCCGTCTTTATTATTATTCGTTGAATAACTTTGTCTCAAATACCGCATTTATGGTGATTTCTTTTGTTATTTCATTCGCTATTATACTCGGTTGGTTAAAATTTTGACTTCTATACTCCATGAATTTAGTGGAATATCCTCGATATTTGCGCTTCATCCAAAGATTTTCATGAAAATATTTTTCCGAAAGCATTCTTGAATTTTACTCTACAAAGCAAAGATCATGTTGACAATTTGGACGTTATTAGTTCTCGAATAAATTAATTCGTGAACTTGTTTTATTGAATTATTATGTCATTGTCATCATCCTCATGTTATATTATGTTATCTTTCGCTTACGTGCATAGATGAACTTAGTATGATTATGACCGTGAATCATTCTAAGATAATCATGGCTTGTTATAAATGATGTGATAAAAGTCCTCGGTGGCTCAGTGTAATGCGTTGATGGATAGTTTTTGGTATGATTATGACCAAGGGTGATTCTCAGATAGTCATGACCATTGATGATTTGATGAAAATCCTTGACCGTGATGCAGGATGATTAGATATTGTGGTTTATTCATTAAACCGAGTCTTAGTGATAAAAATTGATGAAAACCTTTTAAAACCTAAAAGATAGTAGACTTTATTTTCTACTTGACTCTTTTAATGGATTCGATATTCACCGCTAGATTAAACCTGGTTGTCTATTGTATTTTATCGGTTTAAATTGTTGAAGACTATTGATAATTTATTCTAGCATTATCTTAGTTATAATATTTCATCTTTGGGCTAGTTGAGCTCACCCTTTCTTTCACCGTTTCTCTTCTGTGAAATGAGAATATATTTGGGACGAGTAGGGAAAAAGAGTGATGGTCTCGAAGATAGCATTAGTAGTCCTCACTATTACGTTAAATAGTGTGACAATAAATGTAATTAGGACTCCTTGAGTATGGATATTGTCTAAATGACAATATTCCTATTAGAACTCTCGTTTATATATTGTCGTATGTTACCTACGGATGTATAATTAAGTTTGTATTTGTATTTTGTACCATGTATCTGGCGACTCAGAATGGGTGATGAATACCTAATTTTGGGGGCGTCACAGTTGGTATCAGAGCTTAGGGTTGTAATCCCTGGCTAAGATGTGAGATAAGAACTAGGAGGGGAGAGACGGGGAATTCCTTCGCTAGTATGACCTACATAAGTTTATTTGGTATTTAATTGGTCGGTCAAATTATAGGGATAATAAGTGTTATATTAATTAACCCTTGTTTTCTTGGCAGTGTTTGAAAATGGCAACTGAAAATGTTCACAATGGAGTGAATGAGTCCGTTGAGACACCTTTAATCACTAACCAGGTTAATGTGATGTCACACGAAGAAGAAATTAGAGATATCTACGTGGTAAGTGAGGAATTAATAGTTGCACTGAGAGCTAGTCAGCAGAGGTAGAAATTTGAGAGTGAGAAGAAAGAAGAAGAAGAACTTGAGGAGAATTGGTTAGAAGAAGCTTATGATCAAAATTTAGAATTTCAAAATCGTATTCATGAGTTAGAAGAGCAGGCGGAAGAACGACGGGAGGTTGTAGAGCAAAGAGATGCTACAATTCAAAATTGTGTTACCCGATGTGCGATGCTTGAACAAAAAGCACTCTTTGGCAGAGTATAAGATATTAGAGCTAGAATCTGAGAATGCTTTGATCAAAGAGCTGATGAAAGTAGAAACAACTGAACGAAGGAGAATAGATAATGCGTGGGTAAAAGCCGCACGACGCGTTGATACTGTAGAAAAAGACGTTCGATCTAATAAAGCCAAAATAGATGAAATGGACTTTGCTTTTTGGACAAGAATTGAGAGAATTTCAACATCGAATTTTAATTACCGCATGCATGGCGGTCAACCCAATTCGATATGGATCGGAGAATAATGATTCAAATCATGGATCAGAATGTGAAGAAGCACTTAAGGGTGGAATGTACCCTATAGTAAAGTCAAACTCGATGAATTTAAGCGAGAGCGTTTTTCGAGAAACCCGAACGAAGTTATTACGGGTAAATTAATTATAAATTATTACGAAGTCTATACTTTATTCAATACAAGTTCTACCCACTCTTTATTCTACCTAGTTGTGTTCAATGTTTAAATTTGACTCCTAAAAATGAGACTTTGATTTATCTATGAAACTTCGTTGGGAGAAACCTTCGTTACCTCCATCATTTATTAATCTTGTTGTTTCAAATAAACACTTTCACGTTACTCCGTCGATCTTATCTCTTTGAAAATACTTGCCTTTGAGGTAAATTTTTGAAAATGATTGATTAACTACTCATTATTCTTTTTTGTAAGGTTGTTAGCTTTCATATTCCTAACCAACTCGTTATACTCTAATTCAAAGTAACCAAACCCTAAAGTTAATCTTTGTTATATCAAGCCATAAAGAGCCCCGATCCTTTCGTTGTTGACTTCCTTGTGTGGAGTGCAGTCAAGCGCGGACTTTTCGTAAGCGGCGACGCCGTGATTGGACGATGACAAGTTGATAGGTATCATTGTGAGGTTATCTAGGTTAAAGGATAGAAGTCACAGTTGGTATCAATGTAACGTATTATCCAAGTCTTGGATAAGAGTAGCGATTTTGAATGATATTTCTATCATTAATAAATTTCTTGACGATTCTTGAAGATTTCTAGCCTACCCTAGAGCGTGAAATCGAATTTTGTATTGATTCAAAGTCAAAAACCCATTTCTTAAACCTCAAATATTTCTTCAACTAAAAGGATCATTTACGAGGATTATGATGAAAGTCATAATAAAAGCATTGGATTAATGAAAATCATGGGTATATGAAGTATTAGTAGTGTTATGATGAGTTATGTTGGTTATTATGTGAAAACATGAAAGTTTCTTAGAAATCACAAAGGGTTGAAAAATCGATTTTGGTAAAACGTAACATGAAATTCAATTGACCATATCTCCTATTATATTTTGAATTTTTGAGTGTGGTCAAGTCCTAGAGTTAGATCTATGAGTTTTGTAGCTTATCCAAGTGGAATCACTGGAAAAGGTCTTTTGTAGATTTTCGTGTGGATTTGAATTTAGCAAAAGAGTCCAAAGCTGCAAATTATAAAAACGCTACCGCCTAGAAACTTTAAGGGGCTGTTTCGGCCACTAAATTTATGTGAAAAATTCTGGCCTTTTGGGACATGAAAATATATGTTATAAAGTACCTCCTGTCCAAAAATGAGCTCATTCTGACTTAAAATGAACAAGTTATGACCATTTCAATATTTTTTTGACGAAAAATGCTATAACTGGAGTTCTATAACTCCGATGACCATGAAATTTAAACTGGAGGCTCACATTAACATGTGTAAGGTCCTGCCAAGATTTAGGAATTTTTGGAGTTAAACTTGAGGTAGCTAATTTCTTAAGGAATTAATTAGAAATTGATTTTTAAAAATAGTAAATGAATTTTAAAATTTAGAAAAATATATTTTCATTATGGGACTATATTATGCTAAATCCCAGAAAAGAAATATTTTTGGGACTGATTTGGTATTTTCATGAAAATAGTTTAATTCTGAACATATGAGTTAAATATGTTATGTGAAATAACAAAGTTGAAAATAGGATTTTATGGCTAAAGAATCCTATATAGAGTATATGCATATATTTTTTGATGAGGATTTGATAATTGGTGATGATATCTTATGAATATGGCATTTTGAATGATTAAATGCATTATATGGTAAAGCGTGTAAATAATTGAGATAAATTGTTTATAAATTTAAGAAGTGATTAAAATATTGTTATAATATTAATGATATTGGATTATGAGATTATTAAGTGATTGATAACATGGGGATATTCTTGAATCTCGGATAAATTATATTATAAATGTTTAATATTTATCCTTTATCTCATTTGATTGATTCTTTATATCATTATCCTCACGCTTATATTTTGTTTAAAGTCATCGTGGCTTGAAGTGCATAGATGGACTTGGTATGATTATGATTGAGGATTGTTCGGGTATAATCATAACCGTAATTGAATCTGCGATTATCTTTGGTAGTAGTGCATGGATAATTTGTGGTCGTGATACTAATGAATACACGATTATCTTTGGCCGTAGTGCATGGATAATTTGTTGTCGTGATACTAATGAATACACGATTATCTTTGGCCGTAGTGCATGGATAATTTGTGGTCGTGATACTAATGAATACACGAGTATCTTTGGCCGTAGTGCATGGATAATTTGTGGTCGTGATACTAATGAATACACGATTATCTTTGGCCGTAGTGCATGGATAATTCGTGGTCGTGATACTAACGAATATCCTTGGACAGTAGTGCATGGATAATTTGTGGTCGTGATACTATTAAGCTGCGTCTCAGCATTATTGGTTTTACAGTTGTATATCTTTGGCCTGTAGTACAAAGATGAATTGTTAATGAATATCTTTGGCCGGATTGCGAAGATGAATTTAATATTTTTAATGATAAAAGTATTCAAGGTATCCTCACCTCTTTATCATATCAAAGTGCATTACCCTAATTTCGAGGCTAAAATTTCATAAGAAGGGAGGTTGTAAGACCCAACTTTTATAAATAAAGATGAATTTTCTATAAATATTATTTTTGAATATTATGGAATAAATTTGATATAATGTTATAGTTGTGGGTAATATTTATAAATTTTGCAAAGTAAGCAAGTTGTTATAAAATATTCGTTTGGTCTGGGAATATTCTTTTTGTCGGGGAATATTCGTGACGACGGCTCAATCATTAGTGGACCCCCTAACGGAAGTATTGTCGTAGTTAGAAAGCGACAAAATCATCTTTTTATAAAATAACGGCTATAGAGAGAGATGTTACCGTCAAAAACTGTTGAACTACCCTAAGAGTAAAAGTATGCTGATGATACAGCGTAGTTGTATAGTAGACACGATATTGATTATTGATGCTTACGTGAGAAGTCACACAAACTACGCTTTCAATTATTGCTACGATAATTGCCGATCATATCTCTTATATTATTGATTCAATTATTGTCACAAAGATCATCTCAGTATAATATGTTATAGTATTAAATTATTAATTGAGACGACAAGTTATAAATGATTAATAATTGTTGAAAGATTAAAATATGTGAATTAAAAATAAAATGATTTGTGGTAATATTTATTCAATCCTTGATGTATATAAAGAGTTCATATATGAGGCGTTTGTGGTAAGTTTGATTATTTTATGGGGGGGCATATGTCATCATCTAAGAGTCCCTTAAATCAATAGTAATTACCTTTGTGAATAGTAATTACCTTCGTCAATAAGTAATTACCTTTGTGAATAGTAATTACCTTTGTGAATAGTAATTACCTTCGTCGATAGTATTTACCTTCGTCAATAGTAATTACCTTTGTGAATAGTATTTACGTTCATCAATAGTATTTACGTTAAATCGATAGTATTTACCTTCATCGATAGTATTTACCTTCATCAATAGTAATTACCTTCGTCGATAGTAGTTGCCCTTCAATATTACCAAGAGTTAACGCTTCTTGATTGTTCCAAGGGTTAATTACCCCTTCAGTAAATAGTAGTTGTCTCTTCAATATTACAAGAGTCATTTTGACCTTCGTTAAGACCTCAAGAGCCACCCTTAGTTTTTCTATAAATGAAAGCTCATTCCTTCATTATTTCTTACGAATTCAATTTGAAACTCTGTAGAGAGAAACTATAGAGAGAAAGAAGAAAAGTATTCTCGCTACTTCACTTTGCCAATATTCGATTCTTCTAAGGTAATGGATATTATTTGTTGTACTTAGTAAGGCGTTATTCTTTCTTATTCATGAAGAGAACTTGTTATTCCATTCTTTATTATTCATTGGAATAACTCGTGATACGCCAGATACCCTATACTTGGTGAAATCCTTATGTTATTCCATTCTTTATTATTCTCATTGGAATAACTCAGTATACACTGCAGATACCCTATACATAACTCAGATACGCAGCATTCCCTATACTTGGTGAAATCCTTATATTATTCCATTCTTATTTATTACATTGGAATAACTCAGATACGCGGAATCCCCTATACTTGGTGACATTCTTCTATTATTTTATTATTCCGTTGGAACATCCTCATTCAGGCTTTTACGCAGGACCTGGTTAAATCTTTATTATTACATCTTTATTATTCTATTGGAATATCACGTCGTGTTGTGTTTTACACCGGACTGGTTTAAATCTTTATTATTCTCATCTTTTATTATTCTATTAGAATATCCATCATGTGTTTTTTAGGACTGGTTAAAATCTTTATTATTCTGTTTGAATAACTTTGTCTCGGTAATACCGCATGCATGGTGATTTCTTTTGTTATTTCATTCGCTATTATACTCGGTTGGTTAAAATTTTGACTTTATACTCCATGAATTTAGTGGAATATCCTCGATATTTCTTGCTTCATCCCGTATTTTTCATGAAAATATTTTTCCGAGCATTCTTGAATTTTACTCTACAAAGCAGTATCATGTTGACAATTTGGACGTTATTAGTTCCTGAATAAATTAATTCGTGAACTTGTTTTATTGAATTATTATGTCATTGTCATCATCCTCATGTTATATTATGTTATCTTTGGCTTACGTGCATAGATGAACTTAGTATGATTATGACCGAGGATCATTAAGTATAATCATGGCTTGTTATAAATGATGTGATAAAAGTCCTCAGTGGCTTGTAATGCAGTGATGGATAGTTTTTGGTATGATTATAACCAGGGGTGATTCGGTATAGTCATGACCATTGATGATTTGATGAAAATCCTTGACCGTGGTACAGGGATGATTAGATATTGTGGTTTATTCATTAAACTGAGTCTTAGTGATAAAAATTGATGAAAATCTTTTAAAACCTAAAAGATAGTAGACTTTATTTTCTACTTGACTCTTTTAATGGATTGATATTCACCGCAGATTAAACCGGTTGTCTATTGTATTTTATCGTTTAACATTGTTGAAGACTATTGATAATTTATTCGCATTATCTTAGTTATAATATTTCTTCTTTGGGCTAGTTGAGCTCACCCTTTCTTTCATCGCTTTCTTCGGAAATGAGAATATAGTTGGGACTTAGTAGGGAAAAAGAGTGATGGTCACGAAGATAGCATTAGTAGTCCTCACTATTACGTTAAATAGTGTGACAATAAATGTAATGAGGACTCTTGAGTATGGATATTGTCTAAATGACAATATTCCTATTAGAACTCTCGGTTTATGTATTGTCGTATGTTTACGCTACGGATGTATAATTAAGTTTGTATTTGTATTTTGTACCACGATCGGCGATTTCGAGAATGGGTGATGAATACCTAATTTTGGGGGCGTCACAGAAGACATATTTGAGACTTTTATGGTCCGTATAAATCTCCATTTTCTCTCCATACAAGTAGTGTCTCCAGATTTTCAACGCGAAAACGACTGCTGCCAACTCTAGATCATGAGTAGGATAATTCCTCTCATATTCTTTGAGTTGTCCTCTCATATCTGTGTAACATCAATCAATATTCATCTCAAATCAAATATTCATCTTTGCACTACAGGCCAAAGATATTCATCATTCGGTCATGTTCATCTCAACACCTGTTCATCTTTGCACTAAAGGCCAAAGATATTCATCAGTTAGTCATGTTTATCTCAACACCTGTTCATCTTTGCACTACAGGCCAAATATATTCATAAGAAAATCAACCTTCTTTACAGGCCAAAGATATTCAGTAACATCATCATTTAGGACTGAGGATGATGAAAATAATTTTAAAGAAAACGAATCCAGTGAAACAAAAGAACAAGTATTATGGATTCGTACTTTAAACAATCCAAGTTCAAAAATACTTCATAAATAATCATACTGAAGTAAAATTCAAGAATGATCAAAACATGGATACAATCAAAGCTAGTATCCATAATAGATATTTTGGACGAAAAGGAAAATTTTAATTTTTCTGTGAATAGTATCGTATTCGTGAATAGTGTCGTATACGTGAATAGTAACTCCGACACCAAAAGATAGAAATTTCACAAAAACATCATCACTTCGTGAATAGTACTCTTGAATAAGAACTCGTGAATAGTAACTCATGAATAGTAACTCGTGAATAGTAACTCATGAATAGTAACCCGACATGAAAAAGTTCCAAATTTGATAAAAGTTCCAACCAATATTTCAAAGATAATGATATTGAAGAAATAATATCACTTACGAAGAAAATAACATCCTTACCTCGAAAAGACATGCTTTAGTTGAAACAGGATATAGACTATGACTTGAACTTGCATCAGTATATCAACACTCAAAGTATACTCACAAGAATACGCTCAAAATATCGAGAGAAAAAAGAGAGAAAACTTGGGTTTACGGGTGTGATTTTCAATTCTAACCCCAAGCACCCTATTTATAGGAAATTGCTTAGAACACCAAAGTAAAAAATTGAATATAATAATATTATTTATAAACAAAATTCCTTAGCCCACCTTCTTAGATCTGAACTCAGCTGATTTTGCACATGTTAATGCAGCCCACCAAGTAAAAAACATTTTTCTTCAAATAAATAACGAAAACTTCCAAAAATCAATTATTTTGAACTCAAAACTTCAATAATTCACAATAAATAGCCCTTTTATCGAAAAATCGAATCTCACGAGTTTTATAGGAAATTCAATTTCTACAACTTTGCGGAAGGAAGTTTTTCCAAATTCCAAATGAAATTGATGAAATCCACAAACGGGAGATTTTACAAATTTATAATCAAATTTCGGTCCAATAATTGTGTCCATCAACACACAAAACATGTGTTAAACATTTAATGCCACAAAAATACTCTTCCTCCTCATATACTCATATATTCCACATTCATTATAAAATATCACTATTAATATATTATTAAAATAATATATTTAAATAAATTATTTTATCGAAAAAGATAAAATATTAATTTTCAACAATTGTCACATTAAAAATTTCTCTATCTATATCCTCATAAAATCAATATTTTCTCATCATATAAATCAATAATTAATTATTCACAAATAATATTATGAGAATCACATTATTGTGACAGGGCATAGTTCCCAAGAAAGAGGAGGCTTTCCAATAAGGATCTCTCCTTACTAGGCTTGCGAGCAATTAGATGACCAAACCTCTCCTTAGACAGAACTTTCTAGACATTGCCAATAATGTTATCTAATAATATTATTCAGATAATATGAATTATTGCTCCGATAATAGAAAATATTGTGCAGTGACAATTATTAAAACAACAGTAATACAAAATATCAACACAGTAATTATTGAATCAATAAAATAAAATCTTTGATAAGTAATTATCGTAACAATTATTGAGTAGTGCCTTCTTACGTAAGAATCAATAATTGGTGCAATACCGTAATGCTTCTTTGTGTTTTAACCACCGGTATTCCAACAAGATTGATGCCAGAATAACTACTGTTTGTTATTTATAAACAACTTATTCTTGTCGTTTTCTTCCTCCAATCGCTTTTCGTTATAGGGCCACATAAGGTTGCGTCGTCGTACAAATATTCCCCGACAGAACGAATATTCCACGACCAAACAAATATTCCCCGACAACAATGAATATTTTATAACCACGTGCTTATTTAAAATATTTGCGCATTTTACCCATAACTTTCCACATTAATCAAATCAACCCTTACTATTTCAACATAATAAATAAAGGAAATTCCATTTATTTAAAAAAAAAATTCGGGGTCTTACACTATAATTTTCCCATGTTGCATAAGAACACATCCTAACCCTTTGCCTGAAGCATCGTTGTAGATAACAAATCCATCCGTACCAGATGGTATTGCCAGAACAGGTGCCGAAATGAGTCTCCTCTTAAGCTCTTGGAAACTCTTCTCGCATTCCTCGCTCCATAGAATTTTTGTATCCTTCCGAGTCAACTGAGTTAACGGAGTAGCGATTCGAGAAAATTATTCCACGAATCTCCGATAATAACCAATTTAAGCCTGAAAGCTACACACTTGATTCTCGAGCTTGGTTGCTCCCAACTTTGTATTGTTTCAATCTTCGCCGGGTCAACAGATACTCCATGTTTTGACACCACATGCCCAAGGAATGCTACTTCCTCAAGCCAGAACTCGCATTTCTTCAGCTTGGCATATAGCTTGTTTTCACAAAGCCTTTCAAGTATCAGCTTCAAATGGTGCTCATGATCTTCACGGCTTTTGGAATAGATGAGGATGTCATCAATAAAGACAACAACTGTAAGACCCCAGCTTTTATAAATAAAGATGAATTTTTCTATAAATATTATTTTTGAATATTATGGAATAAATTTGATATAATGTTATAGTTGTGGGTAATATTTATAAATTTTGCAAAGTATGCAAGTTGTTATAAAATATTCGTTTGGTCGGAGAATATTCTTTTTGTTAGGGAATATTCGTACAATGGCTCAATCATTGGTGGACCCCACAATGTAATTATTATCGGATTGAGAAAGCGACAAAAATAATTTATAAAAATAACTACGGAGGTCTTACCGTTAAAGCTGTTGAACTACCCGGTGGTAAAAAAATCTGATGTCTGGCGTAGTTGCATAGTAGTATTTGCAGTATTGATTATTGATGCTTACGTGAGAAGTCACTCATTTATGCTCAATTATTGCTACTGATAATTCTTTGATCATATCTCTTATATTATTGATTCAATTATTGTCACGATTATCATACATATAATATGTTATAGTATTAAATCAATAATTGAGGCGACAAGTTATAAATGATTAATAATTGTTGAAAGATTAAATATGTGTTGATGAAAAAAAAAAAATGATTTGTGGTAAGTTTGATTATTTTATGGGGGGCTCATATGTCATCATCTAAGAGTCTCTTCGTCGATAAGTAATTACCTTCATCGATAGTAATTACCCTTGTGAATAGTATTTACCTTCGTCGATAGTAATTACCTTGTGAATAGTATTTACCTTCATCGATAAGTAATTACCTTCGTCGATAGTAATTACCCTTGTGAATAGTATTTACCTACCTTCGTCGATAGTATTTACCTTCGTTAATAGTAATTACCTTTACCAGACGTCGAACCACTTGTCATTTCACATTACAAGCGGCCGAACCACTTGTCGTTTCACATTACAAAAGCGCCAAACCAAATTCGTCAAGCCACTTGCCTTTTCACACGGCGGTGCTAAGCTAGAAATCTTCTATAAATAGAGGCCTAGGGCTTCATTATTTTTCACGCAATTCATTCAAGCTATAGAGAGAGAAAGTATAGAAAGAATAAGAGAGAAGAAGAAGAGTATTTTGTTACTACCTGCTACTGATGATTCAATCTCCTACCAAATGTAAATGGTGTTATTCTTTCTTATTCATGAGAGAAGGCATTGTTATTCCATTGCTTATTATTACATTGGAATAACTTTGTATCGTGGTTTACCCTATACTTGGTGACATTCTTCTATTATTACATTGGAACATCACATGCGTGTGTTTTACAGGACTGGTTAAAATCTTTATTATTATTCATTGGAACATCCTATCTCAGGTGTGGTTTACACACAGGACTGGTTAAAAGTCTTTATTATTATTACGTTGGAACATCACATACGTGTGTGTTTTACACCGGACTGGTTTAAATCTTTATTATTATTACGCCGGAACATCACATGTACGTGTGTTTACGCCGGACTTGGTTCCATTCTTTATTATTACATTGGAACATCCTGTCTGCATGCGTTTTCGTCGGACTGGTTAGATTATTTATTATTACATTGGAATAACACACGCATGCGAGGTCATCGCATGCATGGTGATTTCTTTTGTTATTCTATTCTTTATTATACCCAAATTGGTTAAAACTTTGACTTCTATACTCCATGAAATTAGTGGAATATCCTTGATATTTGCGTTTCATCCAATATCTTCTCATGGAAATATTCTTACGATCATTCTTGAATTTTACTCTACAAAACAAAGATTATCGTGTTGATAATTTGGACGTTAATAATTCCGGATAAAATAATTCTTGAACTTGTTTTATTGAATTCTTATATCATTGTCATCATCCTCATGTTTATATTTTTTAAAGTCATACGTGGCTTCTGTAATGCATAGATGGACTTGGTATGATTATGATTTAGAGACTATTGGTGTAATGTCATAACCGTAATGTTACAAATGATGTGGTAAAAATCCTCGATTAGTAGTAGTGCATTGATGGACGATTGTTGGCATGATCATGACCATTAATGAATACACAAATATTCTTGGCTTTGTAGTGCATGAATAATTGTGGTCGTGATACTAAAGAATATCCTTGGTAGTAGTGCGGGGTGATTCGATGATGTGGAATATTTATTAAAAGTGAGTCTCATTTATAACAATGATGAAAAACCTTTTAAAACCTAAAAGATAGTAGACTTTATTTTCTACTTGACTCTTTTAATGGATTGCATATTCACCGCTATGATTAAACCTGGTCATCTATTGTATTTTATCGGTTTAACATTGTTGAAGACTATTGATAATTTATTACGCATTATCTTAGTCATAATATTTCATTGGGCTAGTTGAGCTCACCTTTCTTTCTTTCACCGTTCTCTTCGAGAAAATGACAATATAATTTGGGGCGAGTCGGGAAGCAGTGATGGTCTGAAGATAGCATTAGTAGTCCTCACTATTACGTGAAATAGTGTGATAATAATTGTAATGAGGACTCCTTTTTGAGTTTGTATAATATCTAGTAGACGATATTTGTATTTAAACTCACAGTTTATGTCGTATTGTACACGACAGTTATGTTAGTAAGTTGTATTTAAATTCTGTACCATGTAAGTGGCGACCCAAATGGGTGATGTATCCCTAATTTTGGGGGCGTCACAACAACGAACTGATCTAAATATTCCTTGAATACACGCTTCATCATATCCATGAAAGCAGCAGGAGCATTAGTCAATCCAAAAGACATGACTAAGAATTCATAATGCCCGTATCGAGTTCTAAAGGCAGTCTTTGGAATATCCTCAGTTTTAATCTTTAGCTGATGATATCCAGAACGAAGATTGATCTTTAAAAAGAATTGTGCTCCTTACAACTGGTCGAACAGGTCATCAATGCGAGGTAGCGGATACCTAATCTTGATGGTGACATGGTTTAATTCTCGGTAGTCAATACAAAGTCGCATACTCCCGTCTTTCTTCTTTACGAATAAAAAACAGAGCACCCCGAAAAGAGATGTACTAGGACGAATAAAACCGATGTCTAACAATTCTTGTAGTTGGACTTTTAACTCCTGAAGTTCAATAGGAGCCATTCGATATGGGGTTTTAGAAATGGGTTTTGTACCCGGTTCAAGGTCAATAAAGAATTCAACATCACGTTTTGGGGGTAGACCGGGAAGTTCTTCAGAAAATACATCAGGAAATTCTCTAACAACAGAAATATTATCCAAATCTGACTTATCTTTATTCAAATCCATAACATGGGCTAAGAAAGCTTGGCATCCATTTTTCAATAAACGAATAGCTTTGTGGCTTGATATGACAGTGACTGATTTTAGTGATTTAGTTATTTGAATTCGTATGACAGGTTGGTTAGGAATATGAAAACTAACAACCTTACGAAAACAATCAATTTTGGCATGATGAGTGGTTAACTAATCAATTCCTAAAATCACATCAAAAGCAAGTATCTTTAAAGAGATAAGATCAACAGGTAATGTGATAGTGCCAACTTGGATCATGCAAGATTTATAAACTGTAGATGTAATGAAGGTTTCACCCAACGGAGTTTCAACAGATAAATCAAAGTCTAATTTCTCCGGAGTCAAGTTTAAACGTTGAGCACAAGTAGGAGAGATAAAAGAATGGGTAGAACCGGTATCTAGCAAGATATAAACTTCGCAAGAGTTCAAGATTAGCTTACCCGTGATCACCTCGTTCGGGTTCCTCACGTTTTGGCCAGTTACGACAAACGCTCTTCCAGGAACCGCTGATTTCGACTTATCCGGGACAGCCCTTGGAGTCACCATTCCCGCTGAATTTGGTTTCACTATAGTACAATCTCGAGCGATATGCCCTTCCTTTCCACAATTATAACATACCTTGGATTGTTGTGGGCAGTTTGGACTGATATGTCCCTCTTTATCGCATTTATAACATCTAACTGGCTCGTTCTCCTCCCCTAGAATTTGTTGTTGGTGCAGGTGCTGCTGCTGATGTCTTCCCGTCATTGTTGAATTTCCTCTTTCTAAAATTTCCACCTGACTCACCTTTCCTATTATCATTGCCACGATTACCACCCGAGTGGTTACCGCCTTTGTCCGTATTTTTCCTCCTCCTTTGGTTATCATCGTTCGATGATCTACGCATCACTTGCAGATGACTCTGGTTGTTGTCCTTCGGTTGAGTATACTCATTATCTCTCTCTAACAATTGAGCCCTGTTGACAACATCTGAATACAGAGAAAATTTATGAGAGATAAGGTATTGACGAATCTCGGGTTTTAGACCTCTCAGAAACATCCGCGTCATACGTTCCTCATTTTCAACCAAATGAGGTGCAAACCTGGATAACTCCGCGAACTTCGCCTCGTACTGGGACACCGTCATGTTGTTCTGTTCCAGTCTAATAAACTCTACCTCCTTCATATGACGAATACTTTCTGGAAAGTACTTGTCGTTGAACAGTTTCTGAAATCTTTCCCCAAAATAGGTATACAACACCCATTCTGAGTCGCCAAATACATGGTACAGAAATCAAACTACAACTTCAATAATACAATTGTCGTGCAAAATACGACAACACAAACTGTGAGTTTAAATACAAATATTGTCTACTAGACAATATCCACACCCAAATGAGTCCTCATTACAATTATTCATACATTATTTTACAAAAATAGTGAGGACTGCTACCATAACTTTCTAGAACCATCACTCCATACCCCGACTCGGTCCTGCTATGTTCTCACCTCCTGAGAAGAAAAATGGAACAAAAGGAAAAGGGTGAGCTCAACTAGCCCAGTAAAGAATATTATGACTAAGATAATATACAACAAATTATCATTAGTCTTCAACAGGGAAAAATCTGATAGAATATAATAGACAACAAGTTTTAGATCAACAAACGCAGCGGAAACAACAATCCATTAGAAGAGTCACGTAGAGAATGAATTCTACTATCTTCTAAGATTTAAAAGTCCATCATCAATATTTTATCCATGTAACATCAATCAATATACATCTTTAATAAAATATTCATCTTTGCACTACAGGCCAAAGATATTCATTTATATCACCAGTCGGTCATGTTCATCTCAACACCTGTTCATCTTTGCACAACGGGCCAAAGAGATTCATCAGTTTAATCATTCATCTTTGCACTACAGACCAAAAATATTCAGTAATATCATCATTTAGGACTGAGGATGATGAAAAATATTTTAAAGAAAATGAATCCAGTGAGACAGAAGGAAAAATATTAGGGATTCGTATAACAGTTTATCCAAGATCAATAATACTTCAAAATAACCAATTGTGAAGCAGAACTCAAAATAAAGATCAAAACATGGATACAATCAAAAAAAGTAACCATAATAGACATCTTGGACAAAAAGAAGAAAATTTCATTTTTCTATTGAATGGTGTCGTGATAAGTAAATAGTCTTGAGTATCGTGAATAAGAACTCCCTGACACAAAAAGTTCCAAATTTGATTAAAAAGTACACCAATATTTTGGCATAATGATATTGAGGAAAATAATATCATTTAAGAAGAAAATAACATCCCTTACCTCAAAATAACAGTATTTACATTTGAATTTGGGATATAAAGTTCTAATGTGAAACTTGAGCTTAATAAAGAACTCTCAACGTATCAAAATACTCACTAAAATACGCTCGATAATCTAGAGAGAAAGAAAACTTGTTTACGGTGTGATTTTCAATTCTAACCAAAGTGTCATTTATTAAAAAAAATCTTTAGAAACGCCAAAGGAATACTAAAATAATAAAATATTATTTTTCTTTTCTTCCATTCTATGGACACCTCAATTGAAACATCAAAGCTAGCCAAATCTAAAAATTTTCAGCAGCCCATGTGCATTCAACCAACCAAAAAGTGGGTCCCACCCATAATTTAATAAAAATTATTTTATTTTTTGAAACTTCAATAATTCATAGAAAATAGACCGTTTATCAGAAAAATACGAATTTTATGTCCATTCTGACTGAAATCGAATTCTATACAACTTTTTAGCTTTGAGTTTTTCCAAATTCCAAACTAAAAATATCCGAAATCCACAAACGGATGATTTTTAATACTTCCAGTCCGACAAAATACTGATAAAACACCTCAGCGTTAATTCCTTCATTTATAACCATATAAATAAATTCATCAATTATATCCACATCAAATAAATGCTTTCTTATCATCTAAATCAATAACTAATTATTCACAAATAATATTACAGAATCACAATTATGACAACCAGGCAGTTCCCAGGAAAGAGGGGGCTTTCCAATAAGGATTTCTCCTTACTGGCGTGCAATTAGGTGACCAAACCTCTCCTTGACAAAATTTTCTAGACATTGTCAATAATGCTATCTAATAATATTATTCAAATAATATGAATTATTGATCTGATAATGGGAAATACTGTGCAGTGATAATTATTGAAACAATAATAATATAAACTAACAATGCAGCAATTATTGAATCAATAACATTAAATATTGAACAGTAACTACTGTAACAATTATTGAGTAGTGCCTTCTTACGTACGAATCAATAATTCAACACTACTGTGCAATACCGTGTGCTACTGTGCAACCACGAGTATTACTGTATTTTAACCACCAGGTAATCCAACAGTGTTAACTGTAACAATTACGCCATTATTTATAAAACTCAAACTTTATCGTTTTCCTTCATTCAATCGTTTTCCATTATGGGGCCCACAAATGAGCTCGGCAAATTAAATACGGAGATTCCGAGAAAAAGAATATTCCACGCACCAAACAAATATTAAAATGAAAAAGAATATTTTATAACCACTTGCTTATTTTGTAAAATTTGCACATTTCACCCATAACCAAAGTATTATATCAAATTAATATCTTATTAATTTAAAATAATGAATAGAGGAAAAATTCAATTTTATTTATAATAAGTTGGGGTCTTACATATATATATATATATATATATATAGTCCTCTTCTTCAGTGAATTGGAGGGAACGAACTAAGAACGAATCAGCTATAACGACGGTTTTTTCTGTCGAAAAAGTTAATTTTTTATGTTATAACGATAAAAAAAATTATCGTTATAATCAGTTCGTTCTTAGTTCGTTACCTTCAATTTGTTGAAAAAAAGTTGAGATATATATAGAGGGAGAGAGAGATGGAATGCAAAAGGATTGGGCCAACTGAAGGGAAGAAGGGGAGCTAAACTATAATCAAAGAGAAAGGTCCAAGCTGGCTAGCACGAGGGCGTATTAAATAATGCCACCTATTCCTGGGTCCCGTTCTCGGAAAGGTTACTACGCGCTTGTGCTTACTCACAATAGTACATAGCACCGACTAAGGATGGGCCCACGTGACACGTGGAACGACAAGTGTACAGCACTGTACAACTTTGGGTCAATGCTACTTTTACATGTAAAAAGTCTCCGTTCATGTTTTGACCATTATAGTACTAGTACTAGTTTTCACACCACCTAAATTTTCTTTCAACGTGTTAGACTTTTAAATTTCTCAACTACGAAGTAGGCTAGTAGCTAGCTGTAATCTTAGAAAATGGTGTACGGAGTGGTCTGTATGAAGTTACTAAATTTTGATCGATTAATCAATATAATTCTGACATATATAGGAGGTAATTTTTTTTTGTGTATTAATATTATATTGATCAATTGACCAACTTATCATAAAATTAACTCCATGATGACGAGTCAGCCTTATGCTTATAACTCCATTATAAAATATGTCAATTTTTGTTATAGTATATATAAATTTATCAGTTCTTTATGATGAGTTATATTATGTATTGCGATAAAATTATATTAAATTATAATTATGAAATTTATCAATACATGAAATTGATAGGAATTATAGGAGGGTCCAAATTATTACACATATCTCTAAAAAAATTATCAATAATGTTTATCTGTGCAATTGACAATTAAAATTTACACGTAAACTTTCGGAATATATATATTATTTTTTAAATATTTTTGTATTGGAAATTTTGCATGTTTATGATGCAAGTAGTGAATTTAGTACTCCCTCCATCCCTTAATATAAGTCGTTTTAAACAAGTGTTTTTTTTCTTTATTTAAGAATTTTAAGAAAACATTAGTTACTTAGTTTCTAATATTACTCAAAGTATTAAATATAAATTTGGTTCTCTCACTATTTTTTATCTAATAAATAATATTTTGTTTTTTCAAAATAGGGATAATATAAATAATTAATATTATATTTAATACTATATAATTAACTTTAAAATAATTTATATTAAAGGAGGGAGGGAGTATTTGCTTATAATCGAAGTTTTTGAAGTTGGTGATTATTTAAGTGTAAAGTTGGTGGAGAATTAAATATCCAATCTCAACAAGAAACAAAGAGGGATGATTTAATAAAGTTTCTCTTTGTTATGGTCAGCGATTTGTTGAAGGTACAATTTAAATGCCTGTTTAAGAAATTCCATAGTTAAATAAAATCTATTTATATCTTATTTTTGGGAAAAAAGCATACTAAATAAATTTTTTGATAAAAATAATATTTTAATCATTTGGATTGCAATGTCACAATCTTTCACTATCTACGGAATTTGATGCTGAATAAGTCCCAAGTCATTGAATATGTCAATGTTATCACCTGCTAACAACGTAGAATGAGCAAATAGTTCGGGTTCGATTCGTACTCGTTTGATTTAAATTTGACCCAAAATATAACTGATTTAAATATTAATAAATTTTATAATTTGATAAATTAGTCGAACCTTTTCAAATTAGAATTTTCTAGTGAAACTCTGATCATATTCGTTCGAAAAATTCAAATTGATCGGGTTCGATTCGAGATCGTACTCGACTCAATAGCTAAACGAGTATCAATCAAACCTTATTTCATACTCGATAAATTTATAAAATCAAATATGAGCAACTCAATAATATGCTCGACTTGGTTCATTTACAACCCCTCATGAGCAACACCTAATTTGTAATTGTATGAATCACTTGTTGGGCCCAAAATAGGATTAATTCCTACAAGTTACTAATATAGAGCCCATATAAGGCTGTCTTTTAGCAAGGTATTGCCCAAATATAACTATAACAGTCACTAGATTTGGGAAGGTGGTGGGCCTTATCTGGGTACAATTTTTAATAGGCCTAATCAAATGGATGACATTTGTTTTATACAAGAGGGTGAGGTCAGTCATCTTACCAAAAATTGGGATTAATCCATACCACCTCTCTCACACACGCAAAAACACGCGACAAGAATTTGTCAAGCAAGTATGATTAAGGAGCTTGCCCAAGTAAGCCGTAACCGAATCAAATAGTTCGGATTCGATTAAAAAAAGTACGAATAAAATATAAATTTATTAATAATATGATCCAAATATAAAATTTTAAATATGAAATTTAAACTCCAAATAAAAAATAACAATTAATTTTTCTCCATTTCGAATTAGCGATTGGTGATAGTAAAACTAGGGCCAACCCAGACGTGGATTATGGTGATATCATTAACGCTGCCAACTTCATTAAGCAAAATTGTAAGCTGCATTATTAACACGAGTAATGTTAAAGATACAAATTATTCTACTAACAATTTACAAACTGTTGATGTGACCTACGATAAAATATTTGTAGAATAATTTGTGTCTATAACATTACTCTTTTAACATAAATCACCTAGTCTCGTGCATGTCAGATAGTGGGATTAACATTTCGTTTATTTTACTATATAACACGGCAGTTTTTCAGAATGTACCACGGGAAAAGACGTTTCAAAATTAAATATATATTTCTATTTTAATATTATAAAGTGACATAATGTTCGAAAAAAAACATTTCAAAATTAAATATATATTTCTATTTTAATATTATAAAATGACATGATGTTCATAATTTATTATTATTTTTTCACTATCAAATACATATACATTATCAGAACTTCCATAACCCATGTGATCCAAATGGGGGTAAACTACATGAAGCCCCCATTCATTTAATGAGATGAAGTAATAACAGTTCCATGCAGTAAGCCATTAAAAAGTGCAAATATTCAGATTTTGTCATCACAGGCCAGTCAGGATTATATTGAATCATCCGACTCGTCAGAATCACTTCTCTCCGGTTCCCCAGCATTTGTTCCGGCCTCTGAAACATCAGGCTTCGGTGCAGGTATAGGTGCAGTTTTCTTACTTGCATTACGACCACCTTCAGCTTGCTCAGCCACTTCAACAAGTGAACCGCTACCTAGCTAGGTCAAGGAATAAAAATTGTGAATGAATCCCACTAGCCTATTTTTCTACTGTTACGAATCAAATATGCGTTCCACCATTCAGGCCCTGCTCCCACCCCAGCCCCCAAAAGATAAGCTGTTACTGCTTTCAACTCTCTTAATAGCTAAATTGGCTTATATTCACATTAATTATCTGGCGAAACTTGGTAAAGGAATATCAAAGGGCATATATATAGTATAGACCATTGAAAAGTGTATACAAATCTTATTCTCAGTGTAGGATGGCAAATTTTTTGGTAATGTGTGACCTATATTAGTGATTTAGTGCAGAAGCTCATAATTTGTCTAAAGGTTCAGTTATTCATGCTGTACAAGAAACATGTGTATTGTTACGAAGTTATGTAGAAGTTATTTAATGCAAGGATATCAGCAGCATTTTCAGCAGTTCCACCAGCCATGATTTTCAGCAGATCTTTCTCTACTCGTCTCACAAGCTCAGGCTGAAAAGAGTAAAAAATCACAATCAGTACAGAAGTTCAAAGAAAGCAGGGGTTTAGAAAACGTAGTGACGAGCCACATGATACACCGACATATACTGATAATTTTTTCGTGGTTCTGGTTAGATGGCAAAGATACTTCCTATTTAAACTCAAGCAATGGCCACATCTATCGCTCTGTTAGACACACACACATAAACACCCAACCCTTAAAAGGGAAAAGGTAAAATAACGAGAAGAAGCCTGGGAAATCACGTGGCGACTCATACATTTAGATCCGGCTCTCTACGAAATCTTCGCCTTCGAGCATCCCTCATGGGAGGGGTGAGGCCATGTCGATACTCCACCACATCAGGAGCAGAATCACCCTCTTCTCTCACCATAATCATCTGTCAAATCCCAAAAAAAATCATATTCTTGATTAAAAATGAAGCACCCCACCCAAGTCCATCTAAGAAAGTTTGAGTAAAAGAAGTCTACTTGACCAATGTCTGCACTTTTGATCAATACACTGTCATCATAAGTTTTGTATGACTCCACAATGCAAGGAAGATCCAAGAGTGATGCAGGAAAATGATCATTGCCTATGACAAATGTGCCACTCCTCCCATCATCTGAAAGAAATATAACTGTAAGTTCCCAAGCATACTAGAAAAAAAAGGCAGAAAACAAGCAGTCAACAATATTATTAGATAACGACATCTTCTCCCTATACACAGGCACATACCTTTTTCTTATAAATTAGTGAATTTTCAGAAATTTCATGGCTCTCATTTCTACATGTCATTTTGATGCAGATCACAATCATCACAATTCCACCAAAATTTCACTAACTTCCAGGGTACCAGTCTGTCAATTGTAGTAAATGCTTTGACATATATAGTTTTGTCAGCATTCTCCATTTTACTATTCTAGATCTAAAACATATTCTGTAAAATATCCACATTCAATTATGTCCGTCGCTTATAATCCAATCCTTATTTCTCTTTACTATTCCCCACTAACTGTTATACCTAGCCACTCAGGATGGCACTAAATTGTTGTGCTTAGCGCACTTCTACCAATTTTTTCATGGCTTATGTATTACTATGACCACAAGTCATGTGAGATATACATATTCAATCTATATTATTTATTCCAATAAATTAACTCCGTTTATCTCATCTCTTTACTGATAGTGAGTTCCGTCAAATTGAATCTTCAAATGACTTGTCCTCCACATTACTGACAAGTTTTAAAGTCCTAATCAGTAACAGAGCATTATATTATGAACTTGTGATTTGTTTAGATATTTTCATGTAGTTGTAGGATTTGACCATGAAAAAGAAACTCTACCGTTAGTTTTTAAGTAGTTCACATTTCTCTAAACATAGACCTGAAAAACCCCAGGGAAAAAAAATTACTCACCAGAGAAAGACAAATCCAATGACTTGTCTTCGGAAGAAGAAGCATTCTCATTTAAAAGGCACTCTATCCTCTCTGCAACATGAGGTGGAACTCTGAGTATAAACTGCTCCTCCATGCTTAAGGAACTCAACAGAAAAAAGGATTAGAACTACACTCGACATGATGAAATAGTAAATAATCACTTAATTGATAGTATTTCCAATGCATCCAGCTTCAAAACCTAATACAACCTAAGTAGCGGCCTTGCACTAAACTATCAAGTAAGTTATATTGGACTAGTGACGTTTTTGGACTTGAAATAAACAGGGTCACCGCAATATACAGGAACACATATGCTGACAAAGACTACACGTGAAAGGTATTTCAGCTAGAATTTACGAAATAAAGGCAGATTAAAAAAAATTCAACATAATTTAGACTACAACAGGCTTTCCTTTCTTATTACTCGCATTCAACAAGAAAAAGTAAAGACTTTTGTCATAACACTAAGTTCTAACATAAGGATAGAATTAGGTTTTAACATAAGGATCGTATATTGGGTATTTGAATGCGTATATGAGCAAAGTGGAGAGCTGATTTCTTCAAACTACTATTTTTTTTAATGTAGGAAATAATGCAAGAAAGCAAAAATAGGTTAGTTTGAGGGAATCCAGATTCCAGAAACAAGAATGAGTTAAACAAAACCAACAATTTTCAAACAAAACTCTGCACAATTTTGTTGTTAAACCTTCATCAATTTATACACCTGGGCTACCTTTGTTTACAAAGATGGTGATTGTACTAATTTATAACTATTATGGGCTATTTAATCCCACGATTAAATATAAATGGCGTTACATTAGTACAAATAATCCTATCCAATCCATATTTTTGCAAACAAACTTAGAGACTCCAACAGTATGCACTTAACACCCTCTGAATATAAGTTTCACTTGCAGAAAAACATCATTCGGTCTACAGCACATGATGAATTACAGGTCTCAACGAAGGAAACAAGCAATTTATGTAAAGAAACAATAAGTTTTCAAAAAATGAAAAATTAAAAACCCTAGCAATTGAATAATATACAGATAGAAGAAAGAGCCGCTGTACCTCAGATAATGGAATTGTAGGAATTTGGCTGATGGGTATATAGACTCAGAGGTTAAAATTATTAAGTTTATGATTATAATATTTATATATATATACACACACACACAATGGAGGGAGGAGGAAGGAGACGGTGGGTGTTAGGAAAATCGGGTGAAAGTGGTAATGGATAGATCCAGATAGGATAAATGGGTAACCCAATTGACCCGTCAAAATTACATTTTTGACACTGGCGTACACACGCGGGAGTAGTATATGTGTACACGCGTACTTATGTGTTTTTTAAGCTTTAAATAAACCTCCGCTCAATTCTTTTGCCCTAACATCCGCTTCCAGCCCATATCGCCGTTTCCAGCTTGAAGATAAAAGTAGAGATTCCTTCTTTATTCAATCTCTATCTTCAAATCTTCATCTACTTTTTACAGGCATTAGTTTCTCTCTTCGTTCTCTAATATATATATATATATATATATATATTATGTATGTGCATAAACAAATTGGGGTTTAAAATTGTTGATAGGAGGAGTTATCAATTGGATTTATGTTTGTTTCTGTGTTATAATTCATCATTGCGTTGTTCGATTTGCTTTTATTGAGATTTATATGATTATCTCTATGCACAATGTGTCTTTATGCTTAGTTTTTGGATATTCAGATATACACCCACAAATTTAATCCCTGGTTGAGTAGCCAATTTGTTTTAACAATTGAATAAAAGATAGTTTAGCCACTCATGTAAATTTGAAATATTATCATCTCGCCTTAGGCCTATTTCGTATTTCCAGAAAAGACTCTTTTTACCATCTAACTTTCCCACCCAATTTGGTTGCAGATGCTATGATTTTTAAAGGGTTACAGAAACTAGTTGATTTATGTAATGTAGGCTGATGTATACTTTTGATATATGTTTAGAAGCTCCTTCTGGAAAACAACCATCTTCCTTTTTGAAAGAAGAAAAGTAATCTGTAAAGTCAAGAGGAGATGTCTAATATCTACAGGATGATATTGAAATAAAAATGATGCAGCACAAGGGTCAGCACACAAAGCTAGGACTATACTTCCAGATGTCTAATATCAATATGTTTTTATTGCTTGAGTTAACCCATATTGTCAGATTGGCACAATTTATATTTAATGTCTTATACTGAAAAACTAAATATCTCTTATTATTTAATGGAAGATTTTTAAAAACTAAAAGAACTATAAATTTCTAACACTGTTAAAAGTCACTAGACTGGCCCTTTTTGCCTGGTGCAGTAAGCCGTACCACTAAAGGTGTATTAACAGATTTTTGTTGCACAGGAGAAAAAACATTGTGCAACTAATATATGCTACACCTCTATTTCCCTTAATCTTCAGCCACAATTTTCTACATCTTTGTTACCTAATTATGGTGGAGTCTTTTTAACTTTTTATACTTGGACGCAAAATCATATAATTTTTCATGAAAAGAGTCCCAATAACAAAGATCAAGTGCCAGCTAGTTCTTAGAGGTTGGAGCCGTCAGGTTGATAGCTTTTTCAAACTCTCACTTTATACACAGGTTCGGCACCATTGAGGCATTTTTATGTACTTACCGATTAAAATGGCCGAACCCAGTTCAGAAGGCTCCCAAAAAATAGCTGGGTATCATATGCATGCAGTCTTACCTCAACTTACAATAGGCTATTTTCAGGATTTGAACCCGTGACCAAGCTTTCAATAAGTGAACACTTGGAAATTGCATTCACGTCAAGCCCCAGCTTCCCTTTTTGTATACTTGTCAAATAAATCAGAAAATAAAGTGAGGTTGTGTCTAATTGTAATTGTCGTATGATGTGATGACAATAAAGTACGGATAAGTTATGATTAGAGATTTGTGGTTATCATTTAATTATGACATGCCTTCACTTGGAAAAGTGTTATGGTGCTTTAGTTCTTATATGTATTAGTTGACCCAACATGATCAACTCTTAGTTGACATATTGTGGTTCGGTAATCGTACTAAAGAAGTTTCATTATATTATGCTGAAGATCAGTAGCTTTCCTCCTTTTTTTAAAAAAAAACGAAGAACTTTGTTGTTTTGCTTTAAACTTTTAGTGTATATATCCAGTCTTAGAGAACATTTCCTCCCTATGATGTAGTTAATGTTTGTTGTATATTAAATTCTTTGATCAGTCACCCCCCCCCCAAAAAAAAAAAATGCTATTGATATCATGTCACTTCTAGTTCTTGTTTATAATGTATATCCTCAAGTTTGTTGTATTCTTTGTTTTTAGGATTTTTTTTGCACTTTCTTTAAATCCTTTTTTTCTCTTCTATTTATATTGTGCAGGTTTTGTATATAATCTGACATGAGGGGAAGAAGTTACAGTCCTTCACCACCAAGGGGCTATGGCAGAAGAGGAAGGAGCCCCAGTCCCAGGGGTCGCTATGGTGGTCGTAGTAGAGATCTTCCAACCAGCCTTTTAGTACGCAACCTTCGCCATGATTGTCGGTAATTTGTTCTTCACTTTCTTTGATTTCCTTAGTTCTAAAACTTAGGTCGATCATCATACTTATGTACATATCTTTTTTTCTTCCCTGTTCAAGTAGTGATGTACTTCTTGAGCATGATATTTCACCTTGTTGATGATGTATTGGCCTTATTTCAGCATTAATTAGAGCCTATATGATTCCCTTTTTAACTCCTAATAATTTTTATATCAGTGAGTGTAGAGATACAAGTAACAATTGCTAATTTCTGACTTTGCAATCTTAAGTGTGTTAGGCCATGAATACATTTATAGCCAAGAAAATAGTTCAAGGATTGCATTTGTGTTACTTGGCATGATGCCCTGCGCAAGAAGCTTTGCTATGGCTCAATACACAGCCCAGCCAACCAAGAAGAGGAATAAGATGAAAATGTTCTTTTGCTTGTAGAAAATAAAGATCAGACTTCATATTATGGAGTTTAATAAGTTGTGATTTCAGCGTAGCTTCCTCTGAGTGAGATAGAGCTTGACCAACTTTGCTTTTTCACCATGCAAAGTTTCAACTAAGTAGCACGTGTCCTGTCAATAAACTTATCACTGAAATCTATTCATAAATTTTCTTTTTGTTATAGAAAAATGATTTTTTGACTAAAAATATCATATTTACTTAGACAAACACATCTCTGTTTCTGCTCATAATATCATATATATATTTTTGGTACTTGGCTGGCTAGCATTCTTCAGGGAATATATTTTTTACTGTATCATTTTTGCCAAGTTCAACAGTCGTTTTTGTTTCTGTTAAGGGATTATTATTTTATTTTTTTGGTCTTGTTCTCTGCTATGTTCCTCACGGTGTATTTATGCTCTAATCCAGGGCAGAAGACCTTCGGAGGCCATTTGGGCAATTTGGTCCTCTCAAGGATATCTATTTGCCAAGAGACTATTATAGTGGGTGAGATATATTCATATTGCTTGAACTTTGAGATTTACCTATTACCGGCTTTGTCCTCTTTCTCCTCAAGTATTTTCTTTTTATATCATCTGTTTAATGCTGGATTGTTTTGTTCTTTTACTTTATTTATTATATGAATTTGGGTTTATTTATTAAGGTTGTTGAGGTTTAACAGTGAAATAAAAGATTTGAAGGCTTCAATCAAGTAGTAAGAGTTCTGTGACACATTCAAGTAGTAAGAGTTCTGTTGACATCAATCAAGTAGTAAGAGTTCTGTTCAAGGTGATGTATATGGTAGTGAAGATTGGAAGGAAATTGGGTTTGATTACATTGTGAAGATTTCAAGTCTTGAAGAATTTCAAGTCATATTAATACTGACACTTGCAAGGTCAGCAGCCATGTGCTTGCTTTATGCTTATCATGGCCTTCCATATTAGTGTCCAACTGTCGTTTATTTTCTTAGCAAATTTCATTTGTAGGGGCTGTTTGAAAAAATTGTAGATGCATTAGGGTGTCTGCATTGTACTTCACTTCAGTGTCTTGTAATAGGATGAAAACAACTCCAATGCTGGTTTTGAATTTACTCCATAGCTGCGACCTGGTCAGACTTCATATGCTGCTGACTGAATTTGATATTTTCAAACAGCCCCCAAGGTCTCAGGCTTGGTCAGTAAGCTGTTGGAGTACCTCCTTTTTCGTGCAACTCTTTTTCTGACGCAAGTTTTTTATTTTGTTTTACCCATTTGCAGGGAACCACGGGGCTTTGGTTTCGTTCAGTTTGTAGATCCTGCTGATGCTCAAGAAGCTAAATACCAGATGGATGGTCAGATTCTGCTAGGTCGGCAACTTACAGTTGTATTTGCTGAGGAGAACAGGAAGAAGCCAACTGATATGAGACAAAGGGAACGCAGGTAGTTTGACATAAATTTTAATATCAATATTGAACAACAAATATATAGATACTTGAATATTTTCAATTGGCATGTAAATATCCCTTCACAATGTGGACTTGCATTTAACACATTTGAAGATTAATATTCCCTTCTTTACTACTTCAAAGAAATCAGATTTAGTAGTTAATTATGCAATTATAAAAATATTTGGTCTTCAAAATGTGCCGAAGTTGAGTTTGATATGGAAAATAGTAATGCCACAAAATTTGGAGCTCCAGATTATGATACACAATCTCAAACCTAGTGAGTCTTCTGCTTAAAGAGAATTGACTCATCAGGACGTGAAGTGAACAAGGTTTGAACAAAAAAGTTTGACTTGGTGTCTATTTTCTGTTTGAGAGTATAGTTCCATTTTAAATGCCAATATATATGATTGTATTTCTTCCCCTTCCCATTTCCATGAAGCATCAACTACCTATTCTAAGTTTCTAACCTATCAAACACAAAAAATATTAGTTACCTTTAAAAAATGGTCATACGTTGTCAACTTTATAGTTATTATACTTCCAACCCTTTCACTGTGCATTGAGTATCCCAAAATGTTACAGGGGTGGCCGAATTTCTGATCGGCGGCGTTCTCCTCCTCGTTATTCTCGATCGCCTCGGTACTCCCGGTCTCCAGCTCCTCGCTATGCCAGATCACGATCTCATAGCCGTGACTACTCCCCCCCTCCCAAGAGAAGGCAGTACTCGAGGTATGCTTAGTAATCATGAAAATAGTGTAATATATGTTGTGACCTTTCAGGCTTCCATCTGGAGTTGCAATTCGCTTGGGTTCTTTGGGATTTTGTTGGTTTAATTTTCTATGGTTTTGTCATCTACATTATCATTAAATATTATCCATACATGTCTAATGTGCAGTCTCAAAATTTGGGCTTTTCAGTCACTCTTTATGCTTATCTGATGTGCTCATTCAACTAATTCCTCCTTTGCTTTCTTGTGGTCAGGTCTGTTTCACCTCAAGAGAAAAGGTATAGTCGAGAAAGGTCATACTCACGTACACCAGTGAGGGAGAATGGCTCAAGGAGTCGAAGTCCTGTAAGGAGCACTAGTCGAAGTCCTCCCGGGGAACGTTCTCCTGTCAGAGGTCGGAGCCCTAGCCGGAGCAGGAGTCCCAACCCCAAGCAGTACCATAGGGGACCGAATGGGGATCAATCCCCTAGTCAGTGAATACTGTTTGAAATGACTTGGATGTGAATTTGGATGATGATGTGTAAGCTTATAATACTCTTGGGATGTCTTTCATGTGGTTTTTTTTGATCATGTATGGTATTTCTCTCTTTTAGGAGGCATGTCTAGGACTTGGTTTAGCTATAAAAAATTTGCTACTTCTTTTCTACTGTTGATGCCTTGGTTGGTTTAGCTAAAAAAAATTCACATCTTTTCTACTGCTGATACCCAGTAATCTGATCTTGAAATAATCTTGGGTTCTGGCTATTTAGCAGAAAGATATATCAGAAGTTTATGATGCCCAAAAAGTACACTATTTCTTTTTTTACCTACTAGGGACTAGGGTTTGTCAGTGGCACAACCGGGGAAAATTGTTTTGGAATTATAAAAAAAATTTGTGTATTATTGAGTGAAAAGGGATGGAAACATGGAGGGTTGGTAAGTTTAATTTATTGAACACTAATGGCGGGAGATATCAATGACAAGTTTCACTTCACGCTTTAATCTGGAAACATTGAGAGATGACAAATTTTTAATTTAATCTAACCGTAGAAACTAGGAAGTATAGTTTTATGTAAAAAAAAAATTACACTTGATGTTTGTTGATTATCTTGTTATGTAGATTGTGTCATAATCAACAAATTTATCAAAATTTATTTGGGAAGTAAATGAAGATTTTAAAAATTACAAAGTTGCTATTATATTTTTAAGTGTATATTCGGGGATAAGGGTATTTTGGTTGTTTAAGTAAAAAATAATACTCGGGATAAAAGTTTTGTTTGATTTTTTGCGCATGTTTAAAAAAAAGGATAAAATGATAGAATTATTCATATTTAAATTTTATTTAATTACATAATTTTTTGCACGTAGCTAGTAAATAGTGATACTCTATAAATATGTATAGAGAATAGAAAGATGACAATTAATACTAAGAATATTACGGACAAAATAATATAAAAATAGATTATTTAAGGTAAATAAATATTTAATTTAAAACTACTTACAATAATAATAATAATAATAACTTTTATCGTGAAAATGAAGGGAGTAATAATAACTTCAACTCGTTTCACCAGATGATTACAACAATATATAAAATTTACTAATTGATGGGATCAAACTATTATTAAAATAACAAGTTTGATATTTCCTGAGAGGCACAAACAAGTTTATATAATTTTTTCATAAATATTTAATAATTTTTATTGATATATTTAATATTTAATAAAGTAAGAGCCATGAATAAGAGCCGTGAAGAACATTTCATATTCTAACCAGAATTTTATTATTTTAGTATTTAGTGATTGAAAATTATAAATTAGTTGTCAAGAATGAATTTTGAAATTACATATAATTTTAGTATTTTAAAAATAAATTTTCCATATTCTTTTTTCTCATGGTTCAAGAGAAATTGATTATAATTAATAGTTACCATATTAAATGTATTAATGACCGTCCCAGTTAATTTATAATCACGTAAGTTAACTCATTAATTAGTTATCAATTAGAATGAATTAACTCGAATAATCATATGAGAATGTATGATTGTTGGTCGAAGATATATATATATATATATATATATATATATATAGATTTGATTCTTATAATAATCATCCAATTGCTACAATCCGAGTATTATAATAATAATGAGTATTATAGTGAACTTATGTTCGACTAATTTAATACTCCTTGGTTTTGAAAGAAAAGATAATTTTTTTTTAAAAAGGTAATATATAATATTCTGTAATTTAACATTAATGTGATTCATTAAATCTTTTAAAAATTATAAAAAATTTCACGTTTAGGCTATGATTTTTTGCAAAAATAATGATCGATAGAATTATTAGTATTAATTCATTACATATTATTTTATTTTATGATTAGTCAATTGTATGAATTATGCCTTATATAATTAACTTTTAAATTATTAAATGAACTTATTAGAAATGGTAATAAATAATTTATAAAGTAAATAACCGGTTGAAATTAAATAATGTTCTTTAGTTTCCCCCTAAAGTATGGGGCTCAATTTTCATTTTATAACTACAGAGCTCATAAGACTGAAATACTCATAATCAAGGTTGTTAAATCCGGATCGGTCATCGAATCGAAAAAGTTACATGGTGGATGGGTCTATCCAACCAGTATTTAAATAGATTATTAATAAGGTGACGTTATTAATATGTAATAAATAATAAATAATTAATTATATTAATTATTATTATATATTATATATAATATTTAGTAAATATGTAAAATTAATCAATTTATCTACAAAAAAAAAAAAAAACTAAACATCTCTAAGATACATTCAAATTGAAAATTCAACCACAAGTTCAAGTGTTTGATTAAATGAATGCAAAAAATATGTAAAATACCAAACAAAGTCTCAACTAAATTACTAAAAAAATAAAATCCGTAATTTTTTTTTTTAATCTTTTTAAGGTCGGTCAAATCAGTGAGCCACCTTCTTTGGTTCATCTAGGTCAATAGGATTCAAACCATTTTCAGGATTCGAACGATTTTTGAGCAGTGAGTAGTCATTCCCGAATAAAGAGTCCGATTTTTTCCGATTCGACCGGCGGTCCGGTTCGGATTTGAAAACCTTGCTCATAATCATCATCACCATCTCAATCAAAAAGAGATTGGAATAATAACTCTTGTAACTCTTTTAGAAAAAGAAACGTTCCCATGATTCCAAAGACTTTTCAAGTTCCCCTTTCCCCTTTTTCAAGTTGGGAAAAAGAAAGGGATTGATAAAGGAAAAAAAAAAAAAAAAGGCTTTTGGAGGGAAAAATCCTCAAAAAACAAAGAAATCTAATGGATCACAATCCTTTTTCTTACTAAAGATTCTGCAGTAAACATATGCCAACAGTCTAGTTATGTCCAAAAAACATTTTCTACCAATTCACACTCGAGATACAAGTTTTTATTTTCCTTTGAAATAATTCAAGAAGACAAACAAGAAGACAAACAAGAAGACAAATTTTACTATTACCCATTAGCTGCCATTGGAGGTTTTTGTAAGCTTCTTATCCTCTCTCCTCCTTCTCTATAAAGTATTAAAGTTCTAAACATATATAAAACATTAAAAATTTGGGTCCTAGTGTTTATTTGGATATGTTGCAGTAATTTTTTAATGTTAGATTTTACATGGGTGGTGGGGTATGGTTCTACAGTTCTGCTGTAATAAACTAATAATGTAGTAATAAATGAAGAGAATTTTAATGGATGTAAATATATATATGAATGTTGAGCTGTTCTGTTTTCCTCATATGTGATTTTTGAGGGTTTTTATAAAGTGGCTTGCTTTTTATTTCTGTGGTATGCTTAGTCAGATCTGTGTTTGAGTGGACATATATGCTTTTGGAATTTAGGGTTTTACTAATTCTTTGTGGGTGTATTGGAGGCAAGTTTGCAACTTTCTGGTTTGGCTTTACTCTAAAGCAGGTTCTTCTTCTTCTTTCTTTTTGGTTTCATTTAGCTTCTTAGTTTATTTTTCTTGATTTATGGTTCTGGGTGTTCTAGATTAGGTTTAAGTTGATGTGGGTTTCTTTATTTCTATACACATTTTACACGTTTGTTAATAGCTGACTTCATACTTAGAACAACTACAGATTTGGGATGTTTTCGTTTGTTGCTATGGTGTGTTTCTGTGTTTTCTTAGCTTGTGTTAGGATTTTTGATTAAAAGTGACAATGGGTTACTTATAAAAACAAAATTAAAAGAAATAGTGACATTGGGGGGTGAAAGATCTACTATTGTCATGTTAAAGTTCTGGGAATGTGAATGAGATAGACACTTGGTTGTGGTCTGTTCAGCTGCTATGTTAATCAGGTGTTCCTGTATTACATCAATCTTTTTGTCATTTCTATGCCTTTTCTGCTTGTTGCTGCCTTATTTGGTATGTACTTTTTCAATGCTGATGTTAAAGGTTTGTGTTTAAGTTGACTAAATGGTTCAGAAGCTGCAATACCATGTATAAGAGCTTACTTATCCACACGCGCACACACAAAATGGAAAAAAGAGGGTCCAGGAGTGGTGCCCTATTAATGGGTCTGAAGTCAAATTGTCTTGTAGCTTCTTGTCAATCAGAAGCTAACCATAGTGATGCTGGCTTGGGCATCAAATTTGGGTGGATCCCTAAAACTATTGAGAATTGAGTTTTAAGCAGAGTAATCTACATTTGAATTTTGAAGCTGTAGTCCATCTATGCCAACTTTTTGGCCAAAAGATAATCTGGATTGAGCTTGAAAAAACACAATATTGTTGTAGCCTCTTAGTCTTATCTGTCTTTCTTGGCTGTAATTTATGTTCCTTTTCATTATTTAGGTATTCTCAGTGTTGTCATCGTACCAATCTCTGTTGCCTTTAACCCTCACGCTTCAATTAACATGTATGGCTTGTCTTCAACCATTTCTTTCTTGTGGTGCCTTTTTTCTTCCATCAATTTCTTATTTGTGTGTCCTAGTGTTTGATTTTTGGATACACATGATTTCAATTTTTATTTTTATTGATATACATCAAATTGTTGAATGTCTGTTGTCTGCATTGTGTATCTTTAGTTTTCAGCCTTTTCATTTGTTATTTCTGTCAATTATTTTTGCAATTTTATTTTGAGAGTTATTTTTTACATGTTTACCAAGTCTCCACTCAAAATTGTAATGTTTGCAAAGACAGGCCAACACATTTTTATTTTTGCTGCGTACGCATCACATGTTTTGTTTCTTTATTCTTATCTTTATACAGCTGATATTAGGTGTCTCCCTTTTTTAGGAAATATTCACTTAAGTTGCACGTGTATCACCTCTAAATTACCCAATCTTACCTTTGGAATTCTTCATATTAACTTTATAGTTTAGGCCTATATAGTTTATTTCTTTATTTCAATTATTTTATGCCTCTTCTTCCTTTTTCTTTTGTGCAATAGTCTCATTTTGGAATGATGTTTAAAATTTTGTATGTAACATTGTACTACATTCATTCCAAATAAAGTTACTTTTGAAGGTTAAATTCTTGAGAAAGGTCCGGCTTTTTAACTTATTCAGTAGTATCAAAACGTTATAAGATATAATGAGATTTAGTTCATTGATGTGGAAAGTGGATTCTCATTTTTGGATGTCCCATTGAAGTAAAAGTGGACTCTTAATTCAGACTGGATGGAGTATTTATCAAAGTTCGACTTTGCCATCATATTCACTCATTATTCCATCTCTGGTATTTACACAACACATGCATCCTATATAAGTTAGTGCATGCAAACTTGTCTTAATTTATTACTCCCTTCGTTCCAAAATTAGAGATGCATTTTCTAATTTTAAACTAGAAAGTGACATAAAGTTCTTAACATGCTATTACTTATATTCTAGGTAGATTAGATACTATCATGTCACTACTACATTGCTTAAGGATATACTTGGAAAATTAAAATTGTTCTTAAAAGTTGTCGCTTGGAAATGTATCTCTAAATTGGAACAAAGGGAGTACTTAGTTGAGTAAGTGAGGTGTCAACATTTTATTGACCAGTTTCTCATGTAAGTATATACTGGAATGGACAAATTCAATCTTGCAAGAGAAATTAAGGCCATAAATTTAGATGGATGGGCACATAATCGTCACTGCTCTATATTGTTGTGGGCAGACAATATCCTTTTTTCCATTTTTTTTAAATCTCAAATTTGGACCATTACTTGTAATTTTATAGGGACTAGTAACGAACCAGTTAGTTGGAGCATCAGCCTAGCGTTGGTGCTTTGGTAATCTCTTTGCTAATTGAGATTAGCCTTGCTTTTTTTTTTTGGTTTCCTTTAATCTAGCTCAAGCCCGTTACCTTTTTTGTCTTTGCTTCATGCAGCGTAAATATTAATCATCTCAAAACTTTTGTAAGTTTAGTGTAACTTTACTCTTTACCATCACTCAAGGTCACTTTAATTAATATCTAATCGGTTGGACCCACTTTTACCTTTCATGAGGTAGGTTTCTCTCATCATGTGTATTCCTGTGTATATATATCACATATATGAAGTTCTATTGTCTGATATTGTACTATAAGTTTAATTCAGATAGATGAACGTCTTATGTTACCACTTCTACGTGTTTATGCGAATTTTGACAATACTTGTTCATATGTTGAAGCCTTTGTACTGAAGCACGAGGTTGAAGATTTTCTTGGAGCGGATGGTGCTTGAGATATGGATTGGAACTGTCCTGCTTATATTTGGCATGTTTTGCAGTTCAGTAGGTAATTTACTTGATTGAATATGTGTATCTTCCATACTAACATTCAATCAGCTGGTAATTAAATACAACAATAGTGACTTTTCAAAATGAAAAACAAGCAAACAAAAAAAAACTACAATAGTATAGTAGTATACCTATAAATATGGGTTACCCTATGCATGATCCCTTTTTATATGTTTAAAAAATAAATTGAAATATCATGCAAGTGGTAAGCAACAATTCCTAACAAATCGTATTCTCATGTGAACTGACCTTATTTTCCCACAGAGAAACCATTATCCCTTACTGATGGGCGCAACAACCTACGTGCAGAATTGCCCATATTCATAATGAGATTTCTGTTTTGTTCTGTAGCTTAATTTAAAGATTTGTCCTGGCAGAATGTGGTGTGCGAAATTGGAAGGAAATAATATTCATTAAGAAAATATAATTTACATTATGAATCTCCTGCTAACTTTAATACTATAATCCTCTATAACATTAAATATGATTTCACAGCATCATACAGGTGCTGCTGCTTGCTCATCAAGGAGGCTTGCGCCCTACTTGCTTGATTACATAAAATATTACTTCTAGCCTCCATCCACCATATATCTTTAAATACATGGGCTTCATAAAAAACTAGTACGTAATTGTTTCTTTTTTGGTACATCTATATGTTTTCCCATTTGTGGAAATGTGTGTCTATAGGGTACACTCACAAGGCTGAAGGCCCTGGTCATTCCCTCCTTTGCATGTGCTCATGAGACAAACTGATTCTAAGATTTTTGTTGGGCCTCTGGCTAGCCACTCGTGCGTGAGAGATACAACCCTTTCTAGCTTACTTGGATTAGGCAACTAGAGTGTGAACACTAATAAAATCAGTTAAAAATCTTTCTCAAAAGTTTCAAACAAACTCTTCAAAACACAGGCTAGCACGTATCTGAACGAATGAACTTTTAAATGCTCTAGAATTGTACTTGAAATTATGAAATATAACATCATGGTGTTTGAAATCTGACCATTTTCTATATATAAATTCTAGACCACTGCTTCCCATTCTAACTACTAGCAACTAGCCCATTCTAACTAATAGCATTCAGATAGTTTCTTCCCTAATTAATAAGGAGAGTATGTCATTAAGGTTTTCAATAGTTGAAAGCGGCCTTGTATAGTGTCTATCATACTCTATCTGGTGCATGCGTTCACCTCTATGTCTAGAGGTAATAAAACTACCATGGATCTCACAGTTGTAAGGAATTGCCAGCATCAACAAAAAATTTAAAATTTTGAACTGCCTCGAGGCATTCTATTTGACGAATGTTCTATACGATGATATTTGTTTGTTTGGAACTTAATGGGAGACACATATTCAAGTTTTAACATACCATGAATTGTTGTTGACTGTGTTCTTGAACTGTAGGTGCATTTGTAGGGATAAATATTGGAACTGATGTTTCCAATTTACCAGCCCCAGCCGATGTGGCTGCCATCCTAAAAGCCAATCAGATAACTCACGTACGCCTTTTTGATGCTGATGCTCATATGCTGACTGCTCTTTCAAACACTGGAATTGAAGTTATGGTTTCTGTTACTAATGAGGAAGTCTTAGGAATTGGAGAATCTGCATCCGCAGCAGCAGCCTGGATTAATAAAAATGTTGCAGCATACTTGCCCTCTACCAATATTACTGCCATTGCTGTTGGCAGTGAAGTTCTTAATTCAATTCCCAATGCTGCCCCCGTTTTGGTACCTGCCATGAATTACCTTCATAAAGCTCTAGTTGCTTCAAATCTAAATTATCAGATTAAAGTTTCAACCCCCCAATCAATGGACATTATCCCCAAGCCTTTTCCTCCTTCCACTGCCACGTTCAATTCGACATGGAACTCCACAGTTTTTCAGGTTCTACAGTTTCTAAAGAACACGAATTCCTACTTCATGCTAAATGCTTATCCATACTATGGGTACATTAACAGTGATGGTATTTTTCCTATCGAGTATGCTCTTTTCCAACCACTGACCTCAGTGAAACAGATAGTTGATCCTAATACACTTTTCCACTATGATAGCATGTTTGATGCTATGGTAGATGCTGCCTATAACTCTATAGCATCTTTTAATATTTCCGGGATCCCAGTTGTTGTTACAGAATCTGGGTGGCCCTGGTTTGGTGGCGCCAATGAGCCTGATGCTACCGTGGACAATGCTGAAACTTTTAATAATAACTTGATCGGGCGTGTTTTAAATGATTCCGGTCCACCTAGTCAGCCTTCTATTCCCATTAATACGTACATTTATGAGTTGTTTAATGAAGACAAGAGACCAGGGCCTGTCTCAGAGAGAAACTGGGGCGTCTTTTTTGCCAATGGGACTGCTGTATACTCCCTTAGTTTGAGTACTTCAGCCAGTAATAATGGGAATTCTTCAGCAGCTTTTTGCGTTGCCAGACAAGCTGCAGATTCAAGTAAGTTGCAGAGTGGAATTAATTGGGCTTGTGGGCAAGGCCAGGCGAACTGCACTGCAATTCAATCCGGGCAGCCATGCTACTTTCCTGATACTTTACAAAACCATGCTTCTTATGCTTACAATGATTATTATCAGAAAATGCATAGTGTTGGTGGTACATGTGACTTTGATGGTACTGCTACGACAACTAATGCTGATCCCAGTAAGTTCCTTTTAATTTCATTAACTGTTATTTAACTCATAATTTGTAAGTAGATTCCCCTTGCTTTTAAAAAGATTCTAACAAACTTCCTAGGGATGCGAAAAAAAGGATTCTAACAAACTTAACAAACTTCCTATTATTACGGAAATAAAATCCTAATAGATAACAACTTAATGATAAAAGATTTACTACCTAGTAAAATACTATTACCATAAAAGAACTAAATAATAATAATAATACTTAATCCAGCCTAACAAATGATGCACAAAGAAGTTAGCCCTCCAAGCCATACGCCATTTTTGGATGTCTCCGAAAGAGAAGACATCTGAGCCCATTATCGAAAGCTCTTGAACAACACTTGTAATTACTAGAGTTTAGACCGGTTCACATGGACAAATGGAACTCTTCCTCAAACTCTAGAGAAGCAGTCCTTCATGAAGCCGAAGAAGAATTTGAGTTTATTGATAAATTCCTTTTTTACATACAGAAGAATAAAAGGTCGGATACATTAAAAGTATGAGATATGTTCATCTCAGCAAGTAAGTCAATCACATAGGCATTATCATTGATCTTTTTGATTACTTTGTACGGACCGTACTTTCTTGGCTTCAACTTATTATTAATGTCGACATACCTTTAATACTGCATAAAGTCTCATGTCAATATAACTTTCAAACTACAAGATAACCCTTATCACAATTCTCCATGTATCAAAGTTCAAAGCGGTAATGTAACTTTCAATTTTTAAGGAGAAAAGAAGGAACATATGTAAAAGGGTAATGCTACACTAGCTAATTCTTTTTCATTTCTTTCACCAATGTAATCTTGGTGATATTGCCAGTCTCGTTAAAAATGGTGATCATCTGATCTAACAAATTTTATTCATATTGTGGAGAAGCTAGTGCCTTGGCAACAATTGGATCGTTTATCTTCCATTCATCCTATTTTGTGACTCGTTGGTTGTATTGCCAAATGCTTGAATACACTAGAAAAGAAGTGTTAATCTTGCTCTGAAATATCTAGCATTTTTGTAGTTAACATTTTAGCCATTTCTTGTTCTCTTTCCTGTGGGAATAATCCTAGTTTCTTCATGATGATCAAGTACTGCCCTTGGGCATTTCGTTTGTGGTAATGGATGGTTAAAAAATTATCATATAATAATCCAGAAATTGCGATAGAAAAGAAAAAAGTGAGGTTTGTGCTGATTTTGAAATCTTTTCTACTAGGTAATGTGTTTACTTGTATATTTTATGGAGATATCTTTGGCGTTGGTAATTATGAATTCCGTTTTGCAGGTTATGGATCCTGCATATTCAGAGGAAGGTGAGAGCTCGAAGCTATATTCCTTCATAATCAAACAATGTACATAAACATAATTTGTCGCCTTCGTTTTATCTGGCTCTCTAACATGTAATTATTTCTTTGGCAGTTCAAATTCAAGCTCAGGTGGCTTTATCCCTACTACACCTTCTGCATTTGGACCTGTAGGCCCAACCGGAAAGAGTTTGAAGCTTCGGGTTCCTTTGGTTTTGACAATTTTCATTTCTTCCATATTGGTTGATCTCCATGTTCATATCTTCTGTAATTGTTTCATTAGTTAAATCTTGTACTCAAGTCGTAGGGATTTTAGGTGGCTAAAAATTCATTTGTTGTTAAATATTTATGTGTGGTCTATTGAATCCCATCATTTTTCTTGTTTTTCTTCTTGTTTATGAGCCTGCTTGTCTCTAGGGAATTTGATTGGGAGAGAGTAATGGAGGCAGGACTAATAAGTTGCATTGCAATACTAAAACTTCAAGTAAGGCTGTAATGTAAAATAAGTAAACAGTTCGGGTTTGATTCATACTTACTCGATTAAAAGTTTGATTCGAGCTCGATTCGAAATATAAATGAGTTATATATGAGTAAATTTTAAAGTTTGATAAATTAGTCGAATTTCCTCATTCTCAAATTGTAATTTTTTATTGATACTCGGATTATATTCGTTCAAAAAATTCAAATTGTTTGAGGTCGATTCGAAATTGTGTTTGACTCGGTAGCTAAATGAGTATTTCAATTAAATTTTATTTTATACTTTGTGAATCAAATTTGAGCAATTCAATATTAGACTCGTTTATAGCTTATTTTCAAATAGTTAAAGCTTAAATGAAGCTTTTTTCTTTTAGGACGTGGATAAAAGCTTTTTGCATAACCTGTGCGTGCTTTTGAGTAGTTTTACATGTGGGTAGTTTTTGGTATATAATTTATCATTTATCAAAAAAGAAACAAAATTACATAAAAGAAATATACTCCCTACATTCTAAAATAAAAATATCATTTTTCAATTATTTTTGTTCTTAAAAAAAGGAGTTTAACTTTTTTTTTTTTGATATTAATATAAAATTACACAATTCCTTACTTATAATATTATTCAAAATAATCCTTCCGTCCTCAAAAAATGGAGTAACTAAAAATATATATATTTTTATTCCTAAATAATGAGATAAAGTACTTGTAAGTATATCACTTTCATTAATATAAAAAATAAAATAGTCATTATTTTATTTAATTTTTTGGAGTTATTAAAGATAAATTTAAATTTTTTTACTCTTTTTTTTCTATTTTTAATTTTTTATATCACATGAAAAATGTACTTTATATTAGGTTTTGAAGACGGAGGGAATAAATACTTAATAAATATACATAAAGTGGAACAAAATATATATTTCAAAGTTATAATTTATAAATTTCAAAAATACTCTCTCCTACTCACTATTATAAATTAAATGGAGTAATAAATTTTCCTGTTCTTTTCTTTTCTCTTCTCTGTGGAATTTGGGGAAATGAATAGCGGGAGCACTTCCGCTGGAGGAGGGAGAGGTCGGTCATGGCCGTCGACAACATCCGTATCGTCATCAGGAAAGAGAATTCAGAAAGAGATGACGGAACTCAACATGGACCCACCTCCCGATTCCTCTGCTGGAACCAAAGGCGACAATCTTTATCACTGGGTCGCCACTCTCATTGGCCCCCCAGGTTTAATCACAACTCTCCTTTTCTCATTCATTCTATACGTGATTGTTTATTCAATTTTATAAAGTGGGTCTTGTGATTTATGGAGTTTATTTCAATGTTCAAAAAAAAAAAAGTTGGAAACTTTTCTTTTCAGAGTTTTTGGGATTTTGGGTTTTTCTAGAGCCATAGCCCATATGTGATTGTTAAATCAATTTTCTGTGGTGGTCTTGTGATTAATTTAGTTTCTTTCAATGTTCAAAGAAAGGTGGAAACTTTTCTTTTCAGAGTTCTTGGGATTTTGGGTTTTGCTAGAACTGAAATTATCTGTTAAATTTGATTGATAATTTGCCAAAAAATATTTTAGTTCAAGGGTTCTCTTTGTTTACTTAGCTTTATTTCCCTATTCAAAGGTTTTAGTTTGAAATGTGCGGAGAGAACCATGTAAAACCACCTATCTGAATTAGAATTGAATACAAACAATGGAATGTTTTGAAATTGGGTGTTATATTGATATAGCCGTCTCTCTGAGTCTCTGTTTTTGTGAACCTTTGCCTATAAAAAAGCACCAAAGTAAGAAAGTTTTATGGGGGAGCAAAAATATGGAAATAGATTGCTTAAAGGTGCCTTGGGTTTTTTGAAACTGTTGATTATGGTTTATGAGGTCGATTGTTGGAGGCATAATTGAAAATTTTTGTGAGTTACTTCAAATAACTTCTGGTCATCGTGTTTAATAATGGGCATTACTAGCTTTTGATAATGTTACTTACATTGTGGTTCACCCTGAAGTAGCTAGTTTAACTTTTGTTGTAAATTTAACATACCCAAGTAAAAATCTGATTTACATCAAATTTCTGTACTTTTGGGGTGAATGATTTACTAATATTGTATTATGGACTTCTTCAACTTCCTTTGTTGGTCGTAGGAACGCCTTATCAAGGTGGGATATTTTTTCTTGACATAACGTTTCCGAGTGATTATCCTTTCAAACCTCCTAAGGTATGTTAAACAACATCTCGAAGCTTGATCTGGCACGTGCTGAGGAATATAGTTTTCTTATCTGTCCTTGAAAATTTAATTGTAGTGGATTCAGGAGTTTCTGAACTGTGGAATATAAAGAGAAACTTCAATTGTTGGTTTTTACAGCTCAATTAAACATGTTTTGATGAAAAGAAATTTGAGGAAAGCAAGTTATTATAGATTTTACTCGTATTATATAAGCTTCACTTGGAAATTAATTATTCAAAGATATAAAATAAAAAATGGATTCCCTCATAGGTGAATCACGTAGTTTTTTCTTTCAAGCCATTGAAGTATCATAAAGTTACTTTCTAAAATTGATCAATTTTGTCTCTCTGTGTTCGTATCATCGTATGTATATGTATAAAATATTTATGTAGATATACCTTTCATCTTTGTGAAAGAATCGTGGGAATCATTGGTCATTTAAAAGAGAGTTTCATCCTGTGACCTGCCACACCTATTTTACATTCCCTATATTCTGCATTCGCATATTGTCCTGATGAACTTGGATATATTCAATAGTTAATGGAAGCTAACAAAGTAAGTCCTTGCCATATGGCATACTAGTAAATTATTATAGCCAAATTAGGTTCACCTCACATAGGATTTGTGATATTATGATAGACTAGACTATATTTTCTGTTGTCCTATTGTAGTACAGGTGAATTGGATACACCGTTTCTTTTGTCAGTGTTTCTCGTATAGTGTTTAATTAATTTTAGGTTTAGGGCTGCAGGTGGTATTCAAAACTCGTATCTACCACTGCAATGTTGATTCAGCTGGCAATGTTAGTTTGGATATCCTGAAAGATGGTTGGAGCCCTGCTCTAACAATTTCGAAGGTGTTACTAGCACTAAGATCAATTTTTACCAACCCTGATCCCTGTAAGTACTTCTCATCTATTTCAAGGGTATGTCTTTATGCATGAGGTGTTACGTGTTCTAAACTTTCTTCTAATTATTATTTTGTGTTCTTATTTTGGGATTTGGACTGGGCCACTGGGGTGCCCTAATTTTAGGTTTGAATAAGTGAAGGCTGCAGAGAGCTTTGCCAATTTCTTCAATGTTCTTATTTGTAACTTTCTCATATATTCGTGGAACTGAACAAATTAGAGCCATTTTTGGCTGAATGTATAACACACCCTCTCCGTCTTAAAAAGATTCAACTTTTGCTTATTTTTTTTAAAAAAAATTCTTTTAGCTATCAAAAAAATATTTATAACTTGACTGCAGAAAAAGAAATATTTATAAATAATATTATTTTAATGAAAGCCATAGTTGACAGATCTTAACTTGTGTAAGCCATTCAAAGGGGAATATAAAAGTGAGTTTAATTTTTGATCCAGACACCGCCTATGTTGTTCATGTATTTTCTTTAAATTAGATGCCTCTTGTTCTACTAATCTATAGATAACATGATCCTTGCAGATAAACCCCTTGTTCCGGGAATTGCTCACTTGTACTTGGAAGACAAAGCTAAACATAATGAACTAGCTGCTGAGTGGACCCTGCGATTTGCAAGGTAAATCAGATGAATTTGGTAAATGAAACTTCTGACATAAAAGCCCATTCAATTTAGAGTTGGTTCAGCTTATTTGTCTTCCTTGCTTGTATTTCCTTCCATTGTTAGAGGCTGCTGTTGTAAATGAATAGCCAAGTGTATATGAATTACAAATTATAATAACTTGTTATTGAATCAAGTAGGTTTTTTTGGTGCAATAACTGAATTATGACACAGCTGTTCTATGTATCTTAATGCGTTGTTTTCTGTTTTCCACTTTCTGCTCACATTACAAGTTTTTTTGGAATTGCTTTACAAATTTATTGTTTTTCTTTGACATTTTTAAACTTGTGGATCTTTACTCTTTGGGTAGTGGGAGGATCTACAAGTATTTAATTTAAATAAAATACATTAGTATTCATATTGCGTGTACCACATAATATAATTGCAATATTTCCCCTTTTATCTTTATTAAAAAAAGCTTATAACTTAAATATATGATTGAATCGAATTATATGAAAAACTTAATTGTAACAAAATTTCACATTTTCATAAAATGTGAAAACCAAGGCTTTTCTTGATAACTATAGTGTAGATATTACACCACTCCATTTTTTTGGACAATAATGTTTCGTCGATGAAGGGAGATGAAATTATAACACATGTTGAAGACAAAAAGAAATAAAATGAGTGGAAAAAAATCAAGGCATTAATGAAGTATTGCCTGCCAATCCATATGAGAATCGTACAAAGAAATTCCATAAAAAGCTCCTAATGCATGAGACCAAAGAGAAACTAAAACGACACTATAACACAAAGTAAATAGATGTTTCTTGTCTGACTACAAAACCTACTAACATTTCTCTTGATCCAAACTTCTCACAAAATGTTGAACAAGAACATTTCCAAAGAATCCTCCTACGCTTCCCACTGCCAAAAACCTTGAATATGCCAATACGCTCGTAAAATCTTCCATGGAAGAGGGACAAATTCAGTGTTCGCTCAACAACCAAATAAAAAATTGCACTACTGCCAAACATCGGATATTGAAAAGGTGAGAATGAGATTCACTTTCCTGCATATACAGAACACACATGGAGATACATATTTGAGAGACTTATGCTTTGATTAAGTCGACCAATAGTCAAAAAGACCATACAAAAGCCTTGATCTTTCAGGGAATATTTGCCTTTCAAATATAAGAATTTATAGGAAAATGACACATTAAATGTTCTAATTACAATGCTTATATAGAAATTGCTAAGAACATCATACCTCTTGGATAAGTAGTATATATAAGGTAGAAAAATTAAATATTTTTATAACCTAGTTGATTTAAACTAAATAGTAAAATTCTAAAATATCTAAATTAAACAAGTGGAGTCGAAAATTTTTATGATAAACAATAGTTGCATGAACAAAACCTGATTTAACTCTTACCTAATTAGATAAATTCAGAAGATAGTCCAAATAATAGTCCTAGATTTTTAAGAGTTCTTGTTAATGGATGATCTAGCATTGCTCCCTTTGGTGAAACAAGAGAAAAAAATTTACTACTTCCTATTGCAGAAAAGAGGTAAAAAGTAAAAAGAGATGATATGCTGTTTTTTTAGTAAGAAAGTGGAGCAACATCTTCTGAGTGCAAAAACTTGATTTTCATTCTAAGAAGATGCTTGCTCCACTTTCTTATTAAAAAACAGCATATCATCTTTGATCATGACCATCCACCATATATGCTTCTTCTACATCCTTACAATTTCTACGACCTATCATGACATGGGGGATTCTCTTCTCACCTTTTCTTTTTCTCATGACCATGACCATCCACCATATATGCTTCTTCTACATCCTTACAACTTCTATGACCTATCATGACATGGGGGATTCTCTTCTCACCTATCACAACATGGGGGATTTTCTGTTTTTTAGTAAGAAAGTGGAGCAGCATCTTCTGAGTGCAAAAACTTGATTTTCATTCTAAGAAATTTCTGCAAGAACAAGTGTATCCTCTTGTTGGTAATAAGAACATCTTCACTGAATTATTGATTTTTATTAAGCTTAGCTAACATGGAAAGGGCAGAATCTATTATATATTTAAAAAGTGATAGTAAGGGTAGAATTACTTGTCCAAAAATAAAAAGAAGAAAAACAAAGAAGGTAAAGTTCCTCCTTGGTTTTACCTCCTGTCTTATTCCTTATTTTCCTCCATTTTTCACTGCTAACCAAGAGATGGAAAATGAGTTCAATGCAGTTCCTTACCCCATTCTCCCCCTTAACAAATTGACAAAGCAATATGGAGTTCTAGTGAAGAGAAAAAGATTAAAACCAAAAAACGACAGTAATCATAGATTAGAAACATAAAGTAAAATCGATCTACATCAGATGGATTGATTTTTGCATCAAGGACTGGTTTCAACTTTATCAACACATGCGATGGTAATTTATTTATTTATTGCTTATCACACTGTTCCAAAATGCAAGAGCACTTTGTTTTGTTTGTATTTTGCTATGATTGTGCTCTTCTATTTTGAACAGAGGAAGTATTCTATTTAGGAGAACTTTCATATCTTTGCAAATTCAACTGTGTCCTTCCCATCATGGCCTTTTCTGAAGAAATGCTTCACATAATCCGAGTAGAGAACCTGCTTGTACATTGGTTTCTCTCCACTCTCAAGCACTTCAGCCAAAGGACCAATAAGATCACTTGGTCTAGGGTTCACAAAGATTGGCACCGAAACCCTATTCTTGCTTCCATTAGCAACCACACGATGCTCGATGCTCTTGTATCGACCATTACTCATTATTTGAAGTGCATCCCCAATGTTGATCACCAAAGATCCGCTAACAGGTGGGACATGGATCCAACTATCCGTCTTAAATTTTCGTACGTATAGTCCCCCGATGTTGTCTTGAAGGAGGAAAGTTAGTGTGGAGACATCCGAGTGGCGCCCTACTCCAACAGTGAGCTCAGGGTTAGGGCATATGGGATAGTAGTTTAGGTTAATCCTCTTTGATCCCATTAGAAGTGATTCTTTTGTTTCGTCCATCTTCACATTCAGCCTTTTCATTAGGACCTTTAGTAGCCTGTTAATAACAAACTCAGACGTCTTCATGAATTCAATTGCTTGATCCCTGAAGCATTATGTAATCCGTTAAATACGTAATCAAATTAGTGAGAAGTGTGCATAAATATATATATATGGGGAGTGATCCATAATCATCTTTGACTATGGAGTACATAATAGTCAATCCATCATACAATTCTAGACATACGTGATTTTCAAAAAATCTCTTCGGTATGCACCATTATGGCGCGTAGGACAAATTTTAAAAAATTGGCTATGCACCATGATGGACCGTACGGGAACTTCCCATAATGGTGTGTACATGAACTTCCCATACACACTAGAATGGGGTGTACAATGACTTCCTTTTTAAAAATCATATCCGTCGAATCTAGGAATGAACGGTGTGATTGGTTGGCTACTATACACTTCATTGCCACCTTTAGCTATGAAGTGTGTTGTAACCAACCCATCTTGTACCCTTCGTTCCTAGGGTGTGATAATCTTGTTGGACGGATGTACTATAGCATACTACATCCCTCCCGCAAAGAATGCATTGGACATGTATTTTAACACCTGTTGAAATCACCTTTGAGTATGTACATAACAATCTTTGCGGGATCGTGTTAGTATATAATGTGTTTAATACTTGTAAAATAAAACTGTGTATATATTATTACTTGCACACAGGAGGCCAGAATGCAGAAGACTCATCATCTGAAACATAGAAGAGACTGAGGTAATCTTTCCATTCCAGAGCTTTCTCTGCTTCAGGAGTAAAACTTGTTCCGAACCGCACATTTTTTGTTGGCGAATTCTCTTTCGAAAACTTCCTCTTCTCCTCTGCAGGCAATTCAAAGAACCTTCGAGTCGCTTCCTTCACATTTTCAAGAACATCAATGGGGACTCCATGGTTAACAATCTGAAAGAATCCCCACTTCTCAGCTGCATCACATATCGAGTCGGCCACATTTGGATCATCCAAATTTGACAAGTTGATTATGGGTATGGATTCTTCATGCATAATGTTGCTCATGTCTATTCTTTCTTCAGGAGGTTGAATATATTGGTTTGGTAAGGTTTTGAGGCCCATTTCTGAGAGACCCTTTACTCCATTTCCTTCAGTTACTACAAAATTTGTTAAATCCCATGAGTTGGACAGAGCTGGAGCCATTGTTGGAGTTACTGATGAAGAGAGCTTAGTGAGTAATATGGGGAGAGAGAGAGATAAAGAAGGTGATGGCTTAATTGACATGCCATGGGTGGCTATATATAGTAGTAGGCTATATCTAGTAGTAATATATATACACACATACATATATATATAGGTGATTGATTCATAGCGAACGTTGTAAATTTAAGTTTATCTTTACAACAAATTGTGACCGTCCAATCATAAATCATTTGAAAATTATCCCCCATCAACAGTTATGTTGCATTTTAGTTTTGTATGGTTTGAAGAATGTATGAATAATTTTCAGTTAATGTTCCTTGGATTGCAATAATCATGCCTTTTTAACTGAGATTTGAAAGAAAAGGGGTTGGTGGTGGAAGCTCAGGAGTCCAGAGGGCTCTTTACAAGAGTATATTTTGTTGTACTCCCTCCTTGAAAGAAAATGAGAGTTTTATTTAAATTTTTGATGTTTTATTCTTAAATGAAGGTTTTAGAAAGTATATATGTAATAAATAGCGATGTAAATGCATACATGTAATAAATAAAAATTAAGAATGAGTTCATCTTAATATATTTTATCTTATTGTTTAAAGTTTTACGTTATTTGTCATAAATCTGTTGATATATGAACCATTTTTCTTTTAAAAATGAATGCAATATTATGGAAAACAATTCTCTTTTTATATATCCATTACTCCATTAAACTATTATATTTGTATATTGTTTTGAATTTTTTTTAATAACAAAAATGGAATGTATGTCTGACTTTTATTCTTTTGACTATTTTAAGGATTTTTGTAATTTTATATGTCTGATGTTTATACTTTAGCTTAATTTAAAGATTTCTAAAAAAATCATTTAATAATTAATTAAAAGGCCCGAGTCAAATATGCAAAGAGAATGCCAAATCTCTATACAAAATGCATGCATGGGGAATGCCCTCTTGTTTGGTGTATCTCAAATTAAGCATGGGGCCTGCCTTTTAGTTTGGTGTCTCCTCCTTCAATTCCTCCTATACCTGACAATCTTTGTCCAATCTTGAAAAGTTAACTGCCTAAAGAGAGAGAGGTTAAGGTTTATATTAACTCACACCAAGTTATATTTACAACCATACCAGATTATTCTTTATCGTCTAGTATGGAGTTTGCATCAGTGACTTATCCTCCAAGAACCTGGTTTCTATATATTGATTAATTTTTTCAATAAACTACAAACATGCACATAAAGTAAGCATAAACAAAAACAAAGGAACAAAAATTCATAAACATGCCTATTATTAATATCAACTACAAACATCCAACAGGATGGATATTATGGACATAAAGTACGTAAGATTAAACAAAAAAGAGGAACAAGAATTCAGAAACACACATATTATTTTATAAGAAAATTAATTACACCATAACTCAAAATCAATTACATTGATTCACTATTCCACATGCCCTCAAATCTCAAATTTACAAAAAAGGTGGGGTTTGAATGTTTACATCTTGTTGCACTTTAAATTTATCATGCAATTATCACTTAATTTCGCTAAAACCATAAATTTTGAAGGATCACACCTACAATTTTGAAGAATCGCATCGTCTCTCTCTCTCTCTCTCTCTCTCTCTCTCTCTCTCTCTGTGTGTTTAATGTATTTTGATCCTTTCCACTTTTTGTCTCCATCATCCTCACGTAAGTTACGTGCAGTAACTAGGATGAAGATTTTCCTCCACTTTCGACCTCTGATGAGTTTCAGATACAAATGTCATTATCTGTTAGCACTAAACTTTTTTCGTCATGTTCGTTAGTCAAATTTAGCGATTTTACATAAATATTCAAGTGCAATCACCAGTTTGTAATTTTTTTTTAGTAAAAGCACCAATTTATTACGTTTTTTCAATTGAGGTACCAACTTCTCAGTCAAGGTTTCAATACAGGCACCAAAAGTTATTTGTCAGTATCCACATAGGATCTGTTAGCCTACTAAGACTTTTTCGTCATGTCCATTAATCAAATTTAACGATTTTACATAAATATTCAAGTACAATCATCCGTTTGTAAATTTTTTTTAATACAAACACCAATTTATTACTTTTTTTCAATTGGGGTACCAACTTATAAGTCAGATCTCAGTACAAACACCAAAAGTTAATTTATCCCGTTGTAAATATATTAGTGCATGTTTTTGTGGCTTTACGTTTGATAAATTTGTTCAAAGAATTTGGGTTTGTTTGAGGTTAATTTTGAAAAACAATATTTCATGGTGAAGCTCTGTAATACTACCAACTATCATTTTCCTTTTCCTCTTGTTGGTTCCTCTAAAAATGTAGAAACAGGGGAAGAAAATAAGTAGGAAAATTTCTATTAATACTAAAATTGGAATATTAGGATTTGAATTATATTGCACTACTAATAATTTGTAAGATTTAAGTAACTTAAAACTTGGGTTGGTAATGCAAACTTTATAATTATTATGACTAAATTAGTTATATTACTAAATTAATTATAATTATTGTTATAATATACTGTCAACGCCAAGATCTTCTCCAAAGTTCCAATCACGTAAGACACCCGATCCTGCACAGTAAACACGATAAACACCACAAAGCTTGGACTGAGCCTTTAATCAGGGGATAGCTCAAAGCGTGAGAGTCGAGAATTGGTGCTTTCAAGGTTAACAATGGAGGATGTAATGTGTAAGACCCCAAAATTTTTATAAATAAAGATGAATTTTCTATAAATATTATTTTTGAATATTATGGAATAAATTTGATATAATGTTATAGTTGTGAGTAATATTTATAAATTTTGCAAAGTAAGCAAGTTGTTATAAAATATTCGCTTTTGGTGGGAATATTCTTTTGTTTGGGAATATTCAGACGACTACTCAATCATTAAGTGGACCCCATTAATGGAAGTATTGTCGTAGTTAGAAAACGACAAAATTATCTTTCTATAAAAATAACTACGGAGGTGTTACCGTTAAAGCTGTTGAACTACCCGTTGGTAAAAAATAAAGAATCTGGCGTGGTTGCGTAAGAAGACATTTGCGGTATTGATTATCGATCTTTACGTGAGAAGTCACTTAGCTATACTCAATTATTACTCATGAAGAATTCACGCATCATATCTCTTATATTATTGATTCAATTATTGTCACAAGATCATCCGTATAATATGTTATATTATTAATTGAGACGACAAGTTATAAATGATTAATAATTGTTGAAAGATTAAAATGTGTTGATTAAAAATAAAATGATTTGTGGTAATATTTATTCAATCCTTGATGTATATAAAAGAGTTCATATGAGACGTTTGTGGTAAGTTTGATTATTTTATGGGGGGCCCATATGTCATCATCTAAGAGTCTCTTCGTCAATAGTAATTACCTTTGTGAATAGTAATTACATTAGTCAATAGTATTTACATTCGTCAATAGTAATTACCTTCTTCAATAGTAATTACATTCGTCAATAATAATTACCTTCATCAATAGTAATTACCCCTTCGCAAATAGTAGTTGTCCCTTCAATATTTCCAAGAGTTAATTGCCTCTTGATTGTTCCAAGGGTTAATTACCCCTTCATGAAATAGTAGTTGTCTCTTCAATATTACCAAGAGTCGTTTTGACCTTCTTTAAGACCAAGAGCCACCCTCGGTTTTTTTCTATAAATAGAAAGCTCATTCCTTCATTATTTCTTACGAATTCACCCAAACTCTGAGAGAAGAAACTAGAGAGAAAGAAGAAAAGTATTCTCGCTACTTCACTTTTCCAATATTCAGGTTCTTCTAAGGTAAGGGATATTATTTGTTGTACCCGTAAGGGTGTTATTCTTTCTTATTCATGAAGAGAACTTCGTTATTCCATTCATTATTATTCATTGAATAACCTCGTAAAAGTGGCATACCCTATACATAACTTTGACACGCAGATACCCTATACTTGGTGAAATCCTTATATTATTCCATTCTTATTTATTCATTGGAATAACTTTGATACGCTTAATCCCCTATACTTGGTGATCTTCTTCTCATTATTCCATTCTTTATTATTCATTGGAATATCCATGCTCGTGTGTTTTACTAAGGACCGGTTCCATTGTTTATTATTCCGCATTTATTATTACATTGAAATATCACATGCGTATGTTTTTTACAGGCTCCGGTTCCATTGTTTATTATTCAACATTTATTATTTCATTGAATCATCTTGTCGGTGTGAATTTCACCGACTGGTTCCGTTATTATTATTCTCGCTGAATAACTGCCTATGCTATCAAGCAATCGCATGCATGGTGATTTCTTTTGTTATTCCATTCTTTATTATACCCGGTTAGTTAAAACTTTGACTTATACTCCATGAAATTAGTAGAATATCCTTGATATTTGCGTTTCATCCAAAGATCTTTCATGGAAATATTCTTCCGATCATTCTTGAATTTTACTCTACAAAATAAGTATCTTGTTGACAATTTGGACGTTAATAATTCCCTGGATAAAATAATTCTTGAACTTGTTTTATTGAATTATTATGTCATTGTCATCATCCTCATGTTATATTATGTTATCTTTTGGCTTACGTGCATAGATGAACTTAGTATGATTATGACCGAGGATCATTCGGTATAATCATGGCTTGATATAAATGATGTGACAAAAGTCCTCGATTATTTGTCATGCAAATTGATGGATAGTTTTGGTATGATTATGACGAGGGGTGATTCGGTATAGTCGTGACTATTGATAATTTGATGAAAATCCTCGACGTGTAGGTATACAGGGATGATTAGATATTGTGGTTTATTCATTAAACCGAGTCTTAGTGATAAAATTGATGAAAACCTTTTAAAACCTAAAAGATAGTAGACTTTATTTTCTACTTGACTCTTTTAATGGATCAGATATTCACCGCAGCTTAAACTGGTTGTCTATTGTATTTTATCGGTTTAACATTGTTGAAGACTATTGATAATTTATTCTCGCATTATCTTAGTTATAATATTTCTTCATCGGGCTAGTTGAGCTCACCCTTTTTTTTTATTCTCTCGTGAAATGAGAATATAGCCGGGATTTAGTCTGGGAGCGGAGTAATGGTCCAGAGGATAGCATTAGTAGTCCTCACTATTGCGTGAAATAGTGTGATAATAATTGTAATGAGGACTCCTTTTGAGTTTGTATAATATCTAGTAGACAATATTTCTATTCAAACTCACGCTTTATGTCAGATTGCATACCTACGCAGTTATATTAGTAAGTTGTATTTAAATTACGTACCATACGAAGTGGCGACCCAAGATGGGTGGACGATACCCTAATTTGGGGGCGTCACGGTTGGTATCGAGCTTAGGATATGATCCCTGGCTAAGATGTGAGAATAGTACTAGGAGGGGAGAGACGGGAATACCTTCGCTAGTATAACCTACCTAAGTTTATGTGCTATTTTATTGGTGGCTCACGTAATATAGTGATAATATGTTGTATGTCAATTAACCCTTATTTTGTGGCGGTGTTTGAAAATGGCATCCGAGAATGTTGAGAATAGCAATGGAGCACAGGAGATCGTTGATTCTCCATGATCAATAATCAGGACAATGTGCAACAGGATGGCGATAATCCTCCCGTAAACAACAACACCGATCAATCGACGAACGACAGACGCGTTTAAGAGGTTTTAGAATTCATGCAACATCGCAAAAGCGACTCTGCCCAAAACGTAGGTGGAAACACGAAAAACTCTCGGTGGTCACCGCTAAACAATTCAAGGAGTGGGACCACCTGGGAGTTTAAGGGAGAGCAAAACCACTTCGGCGGAAGCATGGATAAAGCAGATTACCAAGATATTTGATGTCTTGGGATGCTTCGAGGAGCAAAAGGTTCCTTTGCCGCTTTTATGTCATGCGGAGAAAGAGACATGGTGGGAATCCAGAAACGTACTCAACTCTTTGTCAGATCAAGATATCTTGGGAGAAGTTCCAGGAGCTGTTTAACGACAAATACTTTCCTTAAAGTATTCGCCACATGAAGGAGGTGGAGTTTATCATGTTGGAACAAAACAATATGACCGTGTCGCAATAAGAGGCAAAATTTGCGGAGTTATCACGATTTGCGTGGGACACTTGGTGGATAATGAAGAGAGAATGACGCGAATGTTTTTAAGAGGTTTGAAGCCGGAGATACGTCAACATCTTATTTCTCATAAACTGTGTTTGTATTCAGATGTTGTAAATAGGTAGATAATAAAACTTTTCAACCATAGTTGCAGCGGAATCAACAATCCATTAGAAGAGTCAAGTAGATCATAATGTCTACTATCTTCTCTAGATTAAAAGTTCATCATTAATACTTTATTCCTGTAATACTCATCAACAGTTCTTTGTTGTACCCAAGACAAAGAGAACTTTCATCACCTGTATTCACTTGAACCACTAAAGATTATAATTAAGTTCATAATTCATATTTATAATCATGTAAATCAACAGTTTCTCCTTGTCACAAAGAATTAATAGAATGTTTACTCAATATCCTTACCCCAAAGGCTGAAGATATTCAAATGTAATAACAATGATCATACTAATCATTGTCTCATCTTTGCACTACGGCCAAAGATATTCAACTATTAAAAACAATGGTCATGATCATACCAATCACATCATTGAATTATCCATGACTACTACCAAGGATATTCGTTAGTATCACTAGTGGTCATGATCATGTCATACACACCGTCCATCTTCGTATTTACTGGTCAAAGCTATCAAATAATAGATCATCTTTGCACTACAAAAGCCAAAGATATTTAACAACATATCATCTTTGCACTACAAAGCTAAAGACATACAAATCAGTAAAACCAATAACCAACAAAGATAATAAAGAATTGACTAATAAAAGAATTTCACCATGTATGCGAAGATTAGATAGACAAAGTTATTCCAACATAATAATAAAGAATGGAATAATAAAAGAATTTCACCATGTATGCAGTACTTCGCATAGACAGGTTATTCCAACATAATAATAAAGAATGTAATAACATAAGGATTTCACCAAGTAAAGGGTATGCCGCTTATACAGGTTATGTATAGGGTATGCCGCGTATACAGGTTATTCCAACAGAATAATAAAGAATGGAATAACAGAAGTTCTCTTCATGAATAAGAAATAATAACACCCCTTACACAATAATGATATCCCTTACCGTAAAAAAAACTGAAAATAGAAGTAGTGAAGTAGGAGAATACTCTTCTTCTATCTCTCTATAATTTTCTCTCTCTAGAGTTTCAAATTGAATTGTAAGAAATAATGAAGGAATGAGCTTCTATTTATGAAGAATGGAATGCATAAGAATTCAATTCATTTAACGGTCGCATTGATTTATTTTAATCGACGGTCCATATATAAAGCAAAATCTTTTAAATAAAATATAATATATTCTATTTATAATCTAATAAAACGAAATAACTTTATAAAAGATTTTACTATGCAAACATTATGCAAAACACTATACATAATAAAATATAATATATTCTAATTATTATCTAATAAAACGAATAACTTTATAAAAGTATTTTGTTTTATATAAAAGATTTTTATTATTAGCTTTAATAAAACGAATAACTTTATAAAAGTATTACATTTTATATAAAAAGTTTTTTACTTTTTTATTACGTTAATAATACGAATAAAACAAAACTTCATCATCACTTACTTTAAAAAAAATTTAAATGTCACCCTTAACTTTAAACTTTTATCAATTTAATTATTTACCAAAATAGAAAAATTGAATACTTTTATTTCATAAAATTCGGGGTCTCACAATCTCCTCTCCTTATGAAATTTCACCCTCGAAATTTACGTACGTACCTGATATTTGAAGAGATGAGAATACCTTGCTTTCTTTTCGGATTGTACCTTCCCGGTTATTTCTTCTGTATCATGATTTTCCCATTGCTCATCTCCTGTATTTCAAGTATCATTCTAGAATATACTTCAAAACAAGGTTAATTGACATATCACAATTTGTCAACTTATCAAGTAAATAATTTTAGCTTAGGTAAGTCACACACTAGCGAAGTATATAACTCGTCTCTCCCCTCCTAGTTCTAGACTCATATCTCCGCCAGCGACCATATCCCTAAGCTCTAATACCAAATGTGACGCCCCCAAAATAGGTCCACACGACCCATCCTGAGTCGCCAGATATCATATTATAAAAATCAAATACAAACTTCATTTATACAACTGTCGAACAATCGTGCAGAGTACGACAACAGTTAACTGTGAGTTTTAATACAATGTTGTCTCGTAGAAAGTATCCAAACTCAAATTATTACAATTCCATATAAAATACATCAGCAAATATTTTAAGACCCCAAAGAAGAACGAGAAGATTACTATCATATTCATTCTAATGAGGTGCACTTTTGACACTGTCAAAGTCGGGTTCTCATCACCCTATTGTTGTTCGTCAAAATCAATTATTAAGTGACATATAAAATAATTACACACATCTTAGGTCCTCAATACAATTATCATTGCATGTCATGCCGGTTTTATAATGTATTGAGAAACTTCGACGATCTCGAACCATCACACTATTTCCTCTGTTATCCCCATTTCCACCCAAATTTACACTCTTATTACCTGAAAGGAATTGTGAAGCAAAAGGGTGAGCACAAATAGCCCAGTGAAGAATATCATGGCTAAGATAATTAATTTATCAACAACCTTTATCAGAATAAATTAGAGATTTAGAACATATGGTAGATAAAAAAACTTTTCAACCATAGTTGCAACGGAATCAACAATCCATTAGAAGAGTCAAGTAGATCATAATGTCTACTATCTTCTCTAGATTAAAAGTCCATCGTTAATATTTTATTCCTGTAATACTCATCAACAGTTCTTTGTTGTACCCAAGACAAAGAGAACTTTCATCACCTGTGTAAGACCCCAACTTTTATGAATAAAAATAAATTTTCTATAAATATCATTTTTGAATATTATGGAGTAAATTTGATATAATATTATAGTTGTGGGTAATATTTATAAATTTTGCAAAGTACGCAAGTTGTTATATAATATTTGTTTGGTCGGAGAATATTATTCTTTTGTCGGGGAATATTAAATACGACGACATAATCATTAGTGGACCCCATTAACGGAAGCTAATCGTCGTAGTTAGCAAACGACAAGAATATTCTATGAAAATAACGGCGGATGTTTTACCGTTAAAACTGTTGAACTACCCGGTAGTAAAAGTACAAAGATACGCTGGCGTGGTTAAGTAGTACACCAGTATTGATTATTGATGCTTACGTGATAAGTCACTCAGTTTTACTCAATTATTGCTACAGTAATTGTTGCATCATATCTCTTATATTATTGATTTGATTATCACACAAAGATCATCCGCATAATATGTTATCTTATTAAATCAATAATTGAGACGACAAAGTTATTCATATTATTAAATTACAATATTTACAATGTCTAGAAGTTCTGTCAAGGAGAGGTTAGGTAATTGCGTGCTAGTGAGGAGAAATCCTTACCGGAAGGCCCCCTCTTTTCTGGGAACGACCTGATTGATAAATATTGTGAGTTATGATATTAATGATGAATGTTATTAAGAATTGAAGTTGTGTTCGGAGTTGAATTTGGAGACACGGACGTGATATTTGAGTCCGGAACGTCGAAATTAGTAAAAATAGTCTATAAACCCAAAATTTTCCGGAATTCACTATTTGGTCAAAAAGTCAACAGTTGACTTTTTCGGGAAAAGTCAAACTTCGAAATTTCAAAATTCATATTTTTGATAAAAATGGTTTCATTGTGTTGGAATGGTTTGTGTTAGTGAAACTCGACATTTATTTGGATAAAATTGATGTCCTGGAGGTTATATTGAATTAATTCCAGTATTTAACCCAGGATAAATGAGCAATTGATTGCTATTATTTCACATGATTATAACTATTTGTTCACATGTGATACTATTGATTCACATTCTTGTTACTATTAGGGGAGTGCAAAAAGATTGATAATACTTGCATGACTAAGTTAAAAATAGAGGTATAGATGGAGTACTATATCGTAATTAATTTTATCACATGATTTACTATCGAGTCACATGATTTTACTATTGATTCACATGATTTATTATTAGGGGAGTTAGTGCAAGTTTGATAATACTTGGATGACCTGAATTAAAATGAAATAAAAGTTGGAGGTATTCAGATTGTAATTTTCCGAGCCCCAAAACGTGCAATTATCGAAACTATGTTTTTTATAAATAGAAGCTCATTCTTCTTCATTTCTCACCAATTCACCAAAGCTTTAGAGCGGTTATTATAGAGAGATATTGTAGGGAGAAATTGTAGAGAGAAAATCTAAAGAAGAAGAGAAGTTTACTACCTCACTACTCCTTTATCCAGTTTCTTTTACTGTAAGGGGTGTTATTCTTACTTATTCATGAAGAGAACTTCTGTTATACCATCCTTTATTATTCTGTTGGAATAATCTGTATATGTGGCATACCCTATACATAACCTGTATAAGAAGCATACCCTTTACTTGGTGAAATCCTTATGTTATTCCATTCTTTATATTCTGTTGGAATAACCTGTATACGCGGCATACCCTATACATAACCTGTATAAGTGGCATACCCTATACTTTGTGAAATCCTTATATTATTCCGTCATTTATATTCTGTCGGAATATCTTGTCGGTGTGAATTTCACCTGACCTGGTTCCAATATTTATATTTTCCGTCATTTAATATTCTGTCGGAATATCCTGTCGGTGTGAATTTCACCTACCTGGTTCCAATATTTATTATTCCGCATTTTATATTCTCGTCGAATATCCGCTTGTGAATTTCACCCCGACTCGGTTCCATTACTTATTATTTCAGATTTATTATTACATTGGAATAACTCGCTCATGCCAAGCAACCGCATGCACGGTGATTTTCGTTGTTATTCCATTCTTTATTATTCTCATTGAATAACTTTTATCATGCCAAGTACCGCATGCATAGTGATTTTCGTTGTTATTCCATTCTTTATTATACTTAGTTGGTTAAAGTTTTGACTTTATACTCCATGAAATTAGTGGAATATCCTTGATATTTCAAGCGCTTCATCCAAAGATCGTTTCATGGAAATATTCTTCTGAGCATTCTTGAATTTTACACCACAAAATAATATCTTGTTGACAATTTGGACATTATTAGTTCCTAGACAAATTAATTTTTGAAGTTGTTTTATTGAATTCTTATATCATTGTCATCATACTCATATTTATATTATGTTGAAAGTCATCTGTGGCCTGTAGTGCATGGATGGACTTGGTATGATTATGACCAGGATTATCGGTATAATCATAATAGTAATGTTACAAATGATGTGGTAAAAGTCCTCATCGTCAGTAGAAGTGCGTTGATGGACGATTGTTGGCATGATCATGACCATTGATGAATACACGAATATCCTCGACCCGTAGTGCATGGATAATTTGTGGTCGTGATACTAAAAAAAATATCCTGGTCAGTAGTGCGGGGGTGATTCGATGATGTGGATTATTTATTAAGCTGAGTCCCAGCGATAAAAGTGATGAAAAACCTTTTAAATCTTAAAAGATAGTAGATTTTATTCTCTACTTGACTCTTTTAATGGATTGCTTATTTCCGCTGCAGTTTTTGATCTAAAACTTGTTGTCTATTATATTCTATCAGTTGTTATACTGTTGAAGGCTAAGGATAATTTATTCTGTATTATCTTAGTCATAATATTTTTCACTGGGCTAGTTGAGTTCACCCTTTGCTTTCATTGTTTCTCGTGAAATGAGAACGAAGCAGGACTAATCAGGGAACAAGAGTGATGGTCCTAGATGGTGTATTAGTAGTCCTCACTATTCTCGTGAAATAGTGTGATAATAAATGTAATGAGGACTCCATTGTGTTTGAATCTCGCCTCAGATGACAATATTCTTATTAAAATTCTCGGTTTATGTTTTATCGTATTTTATTTTAATTGTTGTATAATTAAGTTTGTATTTGTATTTTGTACCATGTATTTGGCACCCAAGATGGGTGATGTATACCTATTTTGGGGGCGCCACGATTCTTATCAAAGCTTAGGGATATGATCCCCGGGTGAGATGTGAGATAAGAACTAGAGGGAGAGGCGGGAATTCCTTCGCTAGTATGACCTACCTAAGTTTATTTGGTATTTAATTGGTTGGTCGAGTATAGAGATAATATGTGATATGTTAATTAACCCTTGTTTTGTGGCATTTTTGAAAATGACATCCGAGAATGTTGAGAATAAGAATGGAGCACGTGAGACCGCTTGAGTCTCCCCGGATCAATAATCGGGATAATGTGCATCAAGAAGGTGACAATCCTCAGTGCATAACAACTTGACGACCAAGTGATGAACGAGGAACGTTCGGAGGCTTTATGCAATTCATGCAACATCAGGCAAGAACGGCTCCTGTCCAAAATGCAGGTGGAAACACTAGCAACTCACGGACGGTCATCGCTAAACAGTTCAAGGAACTGGGACCACCGGAGTTTATTGATAGCCAAAACCACTTAAGGCGGAGACGTGGATAAAACAGATTACTATGATATTTGATGTCTTGGGATGCTCCGAGGAACAAAAGGTTCCCTTTGCCACCTTCATGTTGCGAGGAGAGGCAGATTACTGGTGGGAATCTGTAAAGCGTACTCAACCTGGGAGAAGTACCAAGAATTGTTCAACGACGAGTGTAAGACCCCAAAAATTTTTAAATAAAAAGGAATTTCCTTTATTTATTATTTTGAAATAGTAAGGGTTGATTTGATTAATGTGGATATTTAAGGGTTAAATACGCAAATATTTCAAAATAAGCAAGTGGTTATAAAATATTCATTATAAATTGGGGAATATTCGTTTGGTCGTGGAATATTCAGATCGTCGGGAATATTCGCATGCGATCAGTAAGACCATGTGTGGGCCCCATAACGAAAAGCGATTGGATGAAGAAAACGACAAATATAAGTTGTTTTAAAATAATCTACGTAGTTGTTACAATTAACACTATTGGAATACCCGGTGGTTAAAAACACACTAATACGCTGGCGTTGTTGAACAAGAAGACACCAGTATTACACCAATTATTGATTCTTACGTAAGAAGGCACTACTCAATAATGGTTACGATGAATTATCGCTCAAAGATTTTATTGAGTTAATAATTTTGCGTTGATATTTTATATTCATCATTGTTTCAATAATTGTCATTACACAAGATTTTCATTATCGAAGCAATAATTCATATTATCTCGAATAATATTATTAGATAACATTATTGGTAATGTCTAGAAAGTTCTGTCTAAGGAGAGGTTTGGTCACCTATTGCGCCGCCAAGAAGAAGAAATTCTTATTGGAAAGCCCTCTCTTCGGAACCGCACTGGTCATCAATATTGTGATTCGTAATATTATTTGTGAATAATTAATTATTGATTTATGTGATGAGGAAAATATTGATTTTATGTGGATATAGATGGAGAAAATTTTTAAAATGACAATTGTTGAAAATTAATATTTTATCTTTTTTACGATAAAATAATTCATTTAAATATATTATTTTAATAATATATTAACGGTGATATTTTTATAACGAATGTGGGATATATGAGTATATGAGGAGGAAGAGTATTTTTGTTGCAATAAATGTTTAAAACATGTTAAACATGTCGGTGGACCCCATTTATTGACTGAAATTTGATTATAGCCTTTAAATCATCCGTTTGTGGATTTCGGTCAATTTCTATTTGGAATTTCGAAAAACTTTCTTCTGCAAAGTTGTAGAGAATTGAAATTCCTATAAAAACTCGCGAGATTCGAATTTTCTGATGAAAGGGCTATTTATTATGAATTATTGAAGTTAGAAAGTCTCAAATAATTGATTTTTGGGAGTTTAAAATATTTTTGTAAGAAAAACGTTTTTGTTGTAATTGAGTGGCTCACATGTGTTATAAATGATCTGAAATCAGATTTCTAAGGTAGGCTTGAATATTTTAAGAAATATTATTATTTTATTAAATTTTCTGCTTTGGTGTTCTAAGCATTTTCCTATAAATAGGGTGCTTAGGTTAGAATTGAAAATCACAATTTAAATCAAGTTTTCTCTCTATATTATCGAAGTGTATTCTTGTGAGTATTTTGAGTATACTTTGAGTATTGCTAGGCGATTGATTGCAAGTTTCCTTCAAAGACTATATCTTTAGATTCTAGCTAGAAGTAATCGATCTTTTCGAGGTAATGGATATTATTTTTTTTCGTAATGATATTATTTCTTCAATATCATTATCTTTGAAATGTTGATCCAAGTTTTTATCAAATTTGGAACTTTTTCATGTCTGGGGTTACTATTCATGGGTTACTATTCATGAGTTACTATTCACGAGTTCTTATTCATGAAGTTATTATTCACGAGTTACTATTCATAAAGTACTATTCAATTAAGCGTGAAGATGTTTTTGTGGAATTTCTATCTTTTGGGTGTTGAGTTACTATTCACGATACTAAGACTATTCACGATATCTGATTATTCAATAGAAAAATAAAATTTCTTCTTTTCGTCAAAACATCTATTCCGGATACTAACTCGATCAGATCCATGTTTTGATCATTCTTGAATTTTACACCACTATGATTATTTTTGAGGTATTTTGGACGTGGAAAAAACCAAGTCACGAATCCTTAATCCTTAATCCTTGTCATTTTGTTTCATTTGGATTCGCTTTTAAAAAAATATTTTTCATTGGAAAGCCCCTCTTTCCTGAACCCGCCTCAGTTGTCAATATTGTGATTACGTAATATTATTTGTGAATAATTAATTATTGATTTATATGATGAGGAAAATATTGATTTTATGTGGATATAGATGGAGAAAAATTTTAAAATGACAATTGTTGAAAATTAATATTTTATCTTTTTCTCGATAAAATAATTCATTTAAATATATTATTTTAATAATATATTAATGGTGATATTTTTATAACGTAATGTGGGATATATGAGTATACGAGGAGGAAGAGTATTTTTTGTTGCAATAAATGTTTAAAACATGTTAAACATGTTGATGTGGACCCCATTTATCGATCGAAATTTGATTATACCGTAAAATCGCCGTTTGTGGATTTGATTCGATTTCTGTTTGGAATTTGGAAAACTTTCTTCTGCAAAGTTGTAGAGAATTGAATTTCCTATAAAAACTCATGAGATTCGAATTTTCTGATGAAAGGGCTATTTATTATGAATTATTGAAGCTCTAAAGTTCAAATAATTAATTTTTGGAAGTTTTAATTGTTTTATTTAAGAAAAACGTTTTTGCAATCCCACATGTGATACAAATGTACTGAATTCAGTTGGTCTAAGGTGGGCTTGAATTTGTTTAATTATATTATTATTTTATTAAATTTTTCGCTTTGGTGTAAAGATTTTCCTATTAATAGGTGCTTAGGTTAGAATTGAAAATCACACCGTAAAATGAAGTTTTCTCTCTATATTATCGAGCGTATTCTTGTGAGTATTTTGAGTATACTTTGAGTATTGCTAGGCAAGTGCAAGTTCCCTTCAAAGACTATACCTTAGATTCTAGCTAGAAGTACTCGATCTTTCGAGGTAAGGGATATTATTTTTTTTCAGAATGATATTATTTCTTCAATATCATTATTTGAAATGTTGATCTGAAGTTTTATCAAATTTGGAACTTTTTCATGTCGGGGTTACTTATTCATGGGTTACTTATTCATGAGTTTCTTATTCACGAGTTACTATTCATGAGTTATTATTCACGAGTTACTATTCACGAAAGTACTATTCATTAAGCGTGAAGATGTTTTTTGTGGAATTTCTATCTTTTGGTGTCTGAGTTACTATTCACGATATCTACAGATTATTCACGATACTCAAGACTATTCACGATATCTGATCTATTCAATTAAAAATAAAATTTCTTCTTTTCGTCTAAAACATATATTCGGATACTAACTCGATCAGATCCATGTTTTGATCATTCTTGAATTTTACACCACTATGATTATTTTTGAGGTATTTTGGACGTGGATAAAACCAAGTACGAATCCTTAATCCTTAATCCTTGTCATTTTGTTTCAATTTGGATTCGTTTCTTTAAAAAAATATTTTTCATCATCCCTCGTCTTAAATGATGATATTATGGAATATCTTTGGGCCTGTAGTGCAAAGATGAATGATTTTTTAAGAATATCTTTGGCCCAGAGCAAAGATGAATGATTTTGAAGAATTTCTTTCGCCCGTAGAGCAAAAGATGAACAGTGTTTAAATGAACATGATTAATCGATGAATATCTTTGGCTCAGTAGTGCAAAGATGAATATTTGATTCCGGATGTATATTGATTGATGTTACAGGATAAAAGATAGACGATGAACTTTTAAATTCATACATAGAAGATAATAGTTTGCATTCTCTACTTAACTCTTCTAATGAATTATTATTTTCATTGCGAATATTGATTTAAAATTTGTCATCTATCAGATTCTCATTATATTTTTCCTGCTGAAGACTAACGATAATTTGTTGTATATTAACTTAGTCATAATATTCTTTATCGAGCTAGTTGAGCTCACCCTTTTCCTTTTGTTCCATTTTTCTCGTGGAGGCGAGAATATATATAGTAGTACGTAGCCTGGGGTATGGAATGAAGGTTTTAGAAAGGATTATTTAGTAGTCCTAACCATTTTGTAAAATAATGTATCAATAAATGTGATGAGGATTTATTTGAGTATAGATATTGTCTAGAAGATAATATTTGTATTCAAACTCACGCTTTTCTGTTGTAATAATAAAGTTGTAGTTGTTTTGCACATGTATTATCGACAACTCGAGAATAGGTGATGTATACCTATTTTTGGGGCGCCACAGCTTGGTATCGAGCTTAGGATATGATCTCTCGCGGAGATCGGGGAATAGAACTAGAGGGGAGAGACGAGTAAATCCTTCGCTAGTGTGTCCTACCTAAGCTTATTTGTTAGTTGGTCAAGATATAGGGATATTATGTGATATATTGATTTCTTAATTAACCCTTGTTTTTACGACAAAGATTTGAGAATGTCGAATCGAGAATATTAACAATGGAAATGAGACCGTGGAGATGCCTCAGTACTCACCAACGAGGAGAACGTGTACAACAGTGGCAATGTTCCTCCCGTGAACAACACCATCGAAAGAGATGATGAACGAGGGGATGTTTAGAAGTTTTTTGCGATTCATGCAAAATCGCAGACGAGGGAAACTCGTGTTCAAAATACTGAGGAGGAAATGATAGCAATTCACGGGTTGTCACAACCAAGTAGTTCAAAGAGTTGGGACCACCGAATTTAAGGGAAAGCCGATCCGATCATGGCGGAAACATGGGTCAAACAAATTACCAAGATATTCGATGTCTTGGGATGCACGAGGAACAGAAGGTTCCATTCGCCACCTTTATGTTCCGTGGTGAGGCGCATTCATCGGTGGGAGTCTCTGTGAAGCTTACCCATCCAAACCGCAAGACTCAAAGATGTCTTGGGAGACGCTTTCAGAGCTATTTAATGACAAATACTTTCCGAAAGTGTTCGGCTATATGAAGGAAGTGGAATTCATCGATTGAACAAAACAACATGACGGCGGTGTCTCAAAGACGAGGCAAAGTTTGCGGCAGAGTTATCCAGTTTGCACCTCATTTGGTGGAGAATGAGGAACGATGACGCGGATGTTTCTTAGAGGTTTGAAACCCAAGATACGCCAAGATCTCATTTCTCATAAATTTTCTTTATTCAGATACAAAAACAGGCTCAATTATTAGAGCGAGATAACGAGTACGGCCAACCGAGGGACCACAAACCGGATCGACGTAGATAAGTATCAATGTAATAATGATAACTCATGAGAAAGAAACAGACGGATGTAAATGGTAACCACTCGGTGGTAATCATGGCCATGAAAAATAAGAAGCGAAGTCAGAGGAGATTTTAAAAGAGGAGATTTAACAACGACTATGTGAAGAAGATGATGTCTCGTTTTAAAGAATCGGTTCTAAGGGAGGAGAACGACCACCGGCCATATGCTACAAATGCGAAAAGAAGGACATATCACCCAAACCGCCCACAACAATTCAAGGTATGCTATAATTGTGGAAAGGAAGGACATATCGCCGAGGTCAGACAAGAGCGAAACCTAGTTCAATGGGGACGGTGACTCAAAAGATCGTCTCGTAAAAGTTAAAGTCAACGATTCCGGAAGAGCGTTTGTTGCAGGATCGGTCATAATGCGAGGAACCCAAACGAGGTGATCACGGGTAAGCTATTTATAAATTCTTGCAAGTTTATACCTTACTTGATACCTGGGTATACCCATTCATTTATCTCTCCGCATGTGCTCAACGCTTAAACTTGACTCCGGAGAAATTAGACTTTGACCTATCTGTGGAAACTCCGCTAGAGAAACTTTCATCACATCCATCGCTTATAAATCTTGTTTGATTCAAGTTGGCACCATTACCTTACCCGTTGACCTTATCTCTTTAAAGATACTTGCTTTTGATGTGATTTTAGGATTGATTGGTTAACTACTCATCATGCCAAAATTGATTGTTTTCGTAAGGTTGTTAGTTTTCATATTCCTAACCAACCTGTTGTATTTAATTCAAGCAACTAAACCATTAAAATCGATCATCATCATATCTAATCATAAAGCTATTCGCTTATTAAAAATGGATGTCAAGCTTTCTTAGCCCATGTTATGGATTTGAATAAAGACACGCCAAATTTGAATAATATTCCCGTTGTTATCGACTTTCCCGACGATTTCAAGAACTTCCTGGCTCACCCCCGTAACGTGAAGTTGAATTCTTTATTGATCTTGAACTCCGCACAAAGCCCATTTCTAAATCCCCATATCGAATGGCTCCTATTGAACTTCAGGAGTTAAAGGTCCAACTACTGTGAATTGTTGGACATCGGTTTCATTCTGCCCTAAAGACATCTCCTCGGGGTGCTCCTGCTTTATTTGTAAAGAAGAAAGACGGAGTATGCGATTTTGTATTGACTATCGGGAATTGAACCATGTCACCATCAAGAATAGGTATCCTCTACCTCGTATTGATGACTTGTTTGACCAAATTCTAAGGGGCACAATTCTTTTCAAAAATCGATCTTCGCTCGGATATCATCACCAAGATTAGAACCGAGGATATTCCAAAGACCGCCTTCGTAACTCCAGATGGGCATTATTAATTCTTAGTCATGTCTTTCGGACTAACTAATGCTCCCGCGGCTTTCATGGATATGATGAACCGAGTATTCAAGGAATATTTGGATCAATTCGTTGTTGTCTTTATTGATGACATCCTCATATATTCCAAAAGCCGTGAAGATCATGAGCACCATTTGAAGTCGGTACTCAAAGGCTTCGTGAAAACCAACTATATGCCAAATTGAAGAAATGCGAGTTCGGCTTGAGGAAGTAGCATTCCTTGGGCACGTGGTGTCGAAAACATGGAGTATCCGTTGATCCGGCCAAGATTGAAGCAATACAAAGTTGAGAGCAACCAAGTCGGATGATCAAGCACGTAGCTTTTGGGCTTAGCGAAGGTTATTATCTGAGATTCGTGGAAGGGTTTTTCTAATCGCTACTCCATTAACTCAAATTTAACTCGGAAGGATACAAAATTCGCTTGGAGCGAAGAATGCGAGAAAAGTTTCCAAGAGCTTAAGAGGAGACTTATTTTAAGACTGTTTCTAACAATACCATCCGGTTCGGATGGATTTGTTATCTACAAATGATGCTTCGTGCAAAGGGTTAGGATGTGTTCTCATGCAACGTGGGAAAGTCATAGCCTATGCCTCGCGACAACTTAAAGAGTATGAGAGGAATTATCCTACTCATGATCTAGAGTGGCAAGCAAATTGCTGCGCTTAAAGATATGGAGGCACTATCTATATGGGGAGAAAGTGGAGATATATTCGCACCATAAAAGCCTTAAATATTTCTTCACTCAAAAGAACTCAACACGCTGGCAATGACGTTGGCTCGAGCTATTGAAAGACTACGACCACACTATTCAATACCATCCCGGTAAAGCAAACGTGGTAGTGACGCATTGAGTAGAAGATCATATGCGGAACGAGTGCGATGATGTCAAGTATACGCGATAGAACCAACTTTAATAGAAAAGTTAAGGTTGCTCAAGCCACCGAATCCGAAATGATGCGTATGAAGAAGAAAGTACAAGAAGGAGCTATTCCTAAGCGAGAATTGATGAAGAAGGAATACTTGAGTCCACTCTAGACTTTGTGTTCCTAACGACTGATTTGAAGTACAAGATTATGATGGAGGCACACAACACGCCATTTGCAATCCATCCTCGAAGTACTAAAATGTATCGTGATCTTGACATACATTTTGGTGGAACAATATGAAGAGAGAGATTGCAAAGTTTATCTCGATGTGTTTAACTTGCTAACGTGTAAAGGCGAGCATCTTGTACCTAAGGGTCCGCTGAACCACTTGAGATTCCGGAATGGAAGTGGGAACACATTACTATGGATTTCGTTCACGGGTCTTCTTACGGTTTCTCAAGGCATCAATGCTATTTGGGTTATTGTTGATAGATTAACCAAGTTCCGCTTCATTTCTTGCCGACACGGAGACTTATTCCTTGAACGCCTTGCTAGTATGTACGTGAATGAGATTGTGAGGTTGCATGGCATGCCTGTATCCATAGTTTTGGATCGTGACCCAAGATTCACTTCAAGATTTTGGGTTAGCTTGCAAAAAGCTATGGGCACGGATTTGCGATTTAGTTCTAAGCATACCATCCCCAAACGGACGGACAATCGAGAGGACTATTCAAACTCTTCAAGATCTATTAAGACTGTGTGTCCTAGACTTCAAGGGTAGTTGGGATAAGTATTTACCATTGGTGGAATTCTCCTACAACAACAGCTTATCGTGCAAGTATAGGTGTGGCTCCATTCAAGCATTATATGGGACGAAAATGTCGCTCTCCAATATGTTGGGATGAGGTGGGTGAAGCAACATTGTTGGGACCCGAAAGTTAAGACGATGATGACTACCGAAAAGATCCAAATGATTCGACAACGATATAAACCAAGACAAGATCGACAAAAGAGTTATGCGGATCTTCATCGAAAAGGACGGAATTTAATGTAGGGGATCATGTATTGTCATGAAGTTGCTTCCATGGAAGGGAGTTACAAGATTTGGGAAGAGAGGAAAGCTCAATCCACGATTTATGGTCCATTTCAAATTCTCGACCGAGTAGGAAATATAGCCTATAGACTTGCTACCTTCGAGTATGTCTCGTGTTCATAATGTGTTTCACATATCCGCATTTCAGAATATGTGAAAGACCCAACCACGTTATCGAAGTTAGAACCGGACGAGATAGCCAAGACTTAACGATGAGGAGGAGGTACTGCCAAGATCTTGGATAGGAAGGAGCATGTCCTACGTAAAGGTCATACCACAAGTTAAAGTTTTGTGGAGGAATCATGCTATAGAGGAAATGACCGGGAATTGAAACGGAAATGAAAGTGAGGTATCCTCACCTTTTCAAAACACCAGTATACGTGACGCCAATTTCGAGGACGAAATTTCATAAGGAGGAAGGTCAGAAGACCCAACATTTTTAAATAAAAAGGAATTTCCTTTATTTATTATTTTGAAATAGTAAGGGTTGATTTGATTAATGTGGATATTTAAGGGTTAAATACGCAAATATTTCAAAATAAGCAAGTGGTTATAAAATATTCATTATCGTCGGGGAATATTCGTTTGGTCGTGGAATATTCGATCGCTTGTGGGAATATTCGACGACGACGCACAAAAACCATGTGTGGGCCCCATAACGGAAAGCGATTGGATGAAGAAAACGACAAATATAAGTTGTTTTTAAATAACGGCGTTGTTGTTACCAACAATTATATCATTGAATACCCTTGGTTAAAACACACTAATACGCGTTGTTGAACAAAGCAAAGATACCAGATTGCACCAATTATTGATTCTTACGTAAGAAGGCACTACTCAATAATGGTTACAAGAATTATCGCTCAAAGATTTTATTGAGTTAATAATTTCTTTGTTGATATTTTTTATATATTGTTGTTTCAATAATTGTCATTTACACGAGATTTTCATTATCGAAGCAATAATTCATATTATCCGAATAATATTATTAGATAACATTATTGGCAATGTCTAGAAAGTTCGTTCTAAGGAGAGGTTTGGTCACCTAATCAAGCGGCGCCAAGAAGAAGAAATTTTATCGAAGCCCCCTCTCTCCAGGAAGCGCTTCGGTTGTCAATATATTGTGATTTCGTAATATTATTTGTGAATAATTAATTATTGATTTATATGATGAGGAAAATATTGATTTTATGTGGATATAGATGGAGAAAATTTTAAAATGACAATTGTTGAAAATTAATATTTTATCTTTTTCTCGATAAAATAATTCATTTAAATATATTATTTTAATAATATATTAACGGTGATATTTTTACAACGAATGTGGGATATATGAGTATATACGAGGAGGAAGAGTATTTTTTTGTTGCAATAAATGTTTAAAACATGTTAAACATGCTCTGGTGGACCCCATTTATCGATCGAAATTTGATTATAAACTGTAAAATCGCCTCGCTTGTGGATTTCAAACCAATTTCATTTGGAATTTGGAAAAACTTTCTTCTCGCAAAGTTGTAGAGAATTGAATTTCCTATAAAAACTCGTGAGATTCGAATTTTTTGATGAAAGGGCTATTTATTATGAATTATTGAAGTTCTAAAGTTCAAATAATTAATTTTTGGAAGTTTTAATTGTTTTATTTAAGAAAAACGTTTTTTTTTTGCAATCCCACATGTGATACAAATGTGCTGAATTCAGTTGGTCTAAGGTGGGCTTGAATTTGTTTAATTATATTATTATTTTATTAAATTTTCGCTTTGGTGTTCTAAGCATTTTCCTATTAATAGGTGCTTGGGTTAGAATTGAAAATCACACCGTAAATCAAGTTTTCTCTCTATATTATCGAGCGTATTCTTGTGAGTATTTTGAGTATACTTTGAGTATTGCTAGACGGTGCAAGTTCCTTCAAAGACTATATCCTAGATTCTAGCTAGAAGCATCGATCTTCGAGGTAAGTGGATATTATTTTTTCAGAATGATATTATTTCTTCAATATCATTATATCGAAATGTTGATCCAAGTTTTTATCAAATTTGGAACTTTTTCATGCTCTGGGGTTACTTATTCATGGGTTACTATTCATGAGTTACTATTCACGAAGTTACTATTCATGAGTTACTATTCACGAAGTTACTATTCACGAAAGTACTATTCACGTAAGCGTGAAGATGTTTTTGTGGAATTTCTATCTTTTGGTGTTTGAGTTATTTATTCACGATACTAAAGACTATTCACGATACTCAAGACTATTCACGATACTGGTACTTATTCAATAGAAAAATAAAATTTCTTCTTTTCGTCCAAACATATATTCGGATACTAACTCGATTGTATCCATGTTTTGATCATTCTTGAATTTTACACCACTATGATTATTTTTGAGGTATTTTTGGACGTGGATAAAACCAAGTACTAATCCTTAATCCTTAATCCTTGTCATTTTGTTTCACCGGATTCGCTTTTAAAAAAAATATTTTCATCATCCTCGCCTTAAATGATGATATTATGGAATATCTTTGGCCCTGTAGTAAAAAGATGAATGATTTCTTAAGAATATCTTTGCCCAGTAGTGCAAAAGATGAATGATTTTCAAGAATATCTTTGGTCAGTAGTGCAAAGATGAACAGTGTTTAAATGAATATGACTAATCGATGAATATCTTTGGCCTCAGAGTGCAAAAGATGAATATTTGATTCCAGATGTATATTGATTGATGTTACAGTGGATAAAAGATAGACGATGAACTTTTAAATTCATACATAAGATAGTAGTTTGCATTCTCTACTTAACTCTTCTAATGAATTATTATTTTCGCCATGTAATATTGATTTAAAATTTGTTGTCTATCAGTATTCTATTATATTTTTCCTGTTGAAGACTAACGATAATTTGTTGTATATTATCTTAGTCATAATATTTTTATCGAAAGCTAGTTGAGCTCACCCTTTTCCTTTTTGTTCCATTTTTCTCGTGGAGGCGAGAATATAGCTTAGTACGTAGCCAAAAATGGAATGAAGGTTTTAGAAAGGATTGTTTAGTAGTCCTCACCATTTTTGTAAAATAATGTATCAATAAATGTGATGAGGATTTATTTGAGTATAGATATTGCTCAGAAGATAATATTTGTATTCAAACTCACGCTTTTACCGTTGTAATAATAAAGTTGTAGTTGTTTCTGTACCATGTATTGACAACTCAGAATAGGTGATGTATACCTATTTTGGGGGCGTCACAACAAGTACTTTCCCGAAAGTATTCGTCATATAAAAGAGGTAGAGTTCATCAAGCTAGAGCAAAACAACATGACCGTGTCGCAGTACGAAGCCAAGTTTGCCGAGTTGTCACGGTTTGCGTCCAATTTGGTTGATAATGAGGAGAGAATGACGCGAATGTTTCTAAGTGGTTTAAAACCCGAGATACGTCAATATCTTTTCTTTCATAAACTATGTTTGTATTCAGATGTTGTTAATAGGGCTCAGTTATTGGAGCGCGATAATGAGTCAACCCAACCAAAAGAGAGCAGCCGTCAAAATGTTAATACCAGTGATAACAGTCATCGAAGAGGTGACAATAAGCGTGGAGGGAATCAACATGCCAGAAATGGTAACCACTTCGGTGGTTATCATGGCCAAAATAATAAGAATGGACATTTTAAGAAGAGGAGATTCAACAATGATGGAAAGAGCGTCAAGATCAAAGACCGTCGTTAAGGAAGGAGAACGACCACCTATCATATGCTTCAAATGTGGAGGAGAGGACACATCACCAAACTGCCAGCGATGCCATCCAAAGCATGTTACAATTGTGGAAGGAAGGTCACCCAGGCTGGATTTTGTTGTTCACCAAGGCAAGTTCAATTTGGGATGGAGGCACCAAAGGCCATCGAAAAAGTCAAAGCAGTAGTTCAAGGAGAGCGTTTGTTGTGACCTCGGAAAGAAAAAAGAACCCAAACGAGGTCATCACGGGTAAGCTTATCATAAACTCTAATAAGTCTATACCTTATTTGATACTGGGTTCTACCCATTCATTTATTTCTCCTACTTGCGCTCAACTTTTAAATTTGACTCCGGAGAAATTGGACTTTAAATTATCTTTTGAAACTCCGTTGGGAGAAACCTTCATTACATCCACTGTTTATAAGTCTTGTTTAGTTCAAATCGGCAACCGCACGTTACCTATCGATCTTATTTCTTTGAAAATACTTGCATTTGATGTGATCCTAGGGATTGATTGGTTAATTACTCATCATGCAAAAATTGATTGTTTTCATAAGGTTGTTAGCTTTCATATTCCTAAGCAATCTATTATGCGAATTCAAGCAACCAAACCATTAAAATCAATCACTGCCATCTCAAGCCATAAAGCTATTCGTTTATTGAAAAATGGATGTCAAGCTTTCTTAGCCCATGTCACGGATTTAAATAAAAATACGTCAGATTTGAATGATATTTCTATTGTTAATAAATTTCCGACGTATTCCACGAAGAACTTCACTGGCCTACCCCAGGCGTGAAATTGAATTTTGTATCGACCTTGAATCTTGTACAAAACCCATTTCCAAAGCCCCATATCGAATGGCTCTATTGAACTTCGTGGAGTTAAAAACCCAACCTGAGGAATTGTTAGACATCGGTTTTATTCGTCTAAGACGTCTCCTTGGGGTGCCCTGCTCTATTCGTGAAGAAGAAAGATGGGAGTATGCGACTTTGTATTGATTATCGGGAATTGAATCATGTTACCATCAAAAAAATAGGTACCCATTGCCACGTATTGATGACTGTTTGACCGATTCAGTAAGGCGCCAAATTCTTTTCAAAAAATAGTTCTACGCTCGGATATCATCAGTTGAAGATTAAAAATGATGACATTCCAAAGACGGCTTTCAGAACTCGGTACAGACATTATGAATTCCTAGTCATGTCCTTTGGATTGACTAATGTGTGACGCCCCCAAAATTAGGTATACATAACCCATCTTGGGTCGCCACTTACATGGTACGAGAATTTAAATACAACTTACTAACATAAGCATGGTATGCAATACGACATAAACTATGAGTTTAAATACAAATATCGCTACTAGATATTATACAAACTCAAAAAGGAGTCCTCATTACAATTATTATAACACTATTTCACGAATAGTGAGGACTACTAATGCTATCTTCAGGACCATCACTCGTTTCCCGACTCCTACCAAACTATATTCTCATTTCACGAAGAACGGTGAAAGAAAGGTGAGCTCAACTAGCCTCAAAAGAAGAAATATTATGACTAAGATAATGCGAGAATAAATTATCAATAGTCTTCAACAATGTTAAACCGATAAAATACAATAGACAACCGGTTTAATCAAGCTATGGAATATGCAATCCATTAAAAGAGTCAAGTAGAAAATAAAGTCTACTATCTTTTAGGTTTTAAATGGTTTTTATCACCTTTATATATTTGAGACTAACTTTAATAAATATTCCACATCATCGAATCACCCCCGCACTACGGCCAAGGATATTCTTTAGTATCACGACCATTATTATTCATGCCCCTACGGGCCAAGAATATTTGTGTATTCATTAATGGTCATGATCATGCCAACAATCATCCATCATCGCATAACGCCCATCGAGGATTTTTACCACATCATTTGTAACATTACGGTCATGATTACACCAATAGTCTCTGGTCATAATCATACCAAGTCCATCTATGCACTCACAGCCACAGATGACTTTAAAAATATAAACATGAGGATGATGACAATGATATAAGAATTCAATAAAATAAGTTCAAGAATTATTTTATCCGGGAATTATTAATGTCCAAATTATCAACACGATCTTGCTTTTGTAGAGTAAAATTCAAGAATGATCGAAGAATATTTTCATGAAAGATCTTTGGATGAAACGCAAATATCAAGGATATTCCACTAATTTCATGGAGTATAAGTCAAAGTTTTAAACAATTTGGGTATAATAAAGAATGGAATAACAAAAGAAATCACCGTGCATGCGATAGATCGCTTACAGCAAAAGTTATTCAACAGAATAATAAATAATAACTGTGTCGGTGAAATTCACACCCACTGGGATGTTCCAATGTAATAATAAAGATGGAACCGGATCCGGTGTAAAACACTTGCAGATGGGATATTCCAATGAGAATGATAAAGCGGAACCGGTCCGGTAAAAAACATGCACAGGATGTTCCAATGTAATAATAAAAGACGGAACCAGTCCGTATTGTAACATGCATGAGCAGGATGTTCCAACAAAATAATAAAGACGGAACCAGTCCGGTGTAAAACACATGCACAGGATGTTCCAACAAAATAATAAAGACGGAACCAGTCAGGTGTAAAACACATGATGAGGATGTTCCAATGAATAATAGAAGAATGTCACCAAGTATAGGGTAAACCACGATACAAAAGTTATTCCAACGAGAATAATAAGCAATGGAATAACAACAATTCTCTTCATGAATAAGAAAGAATAACACCCTTACATTTGGTAGGAGATTGAATCTGCGCAGCGGTGTAGTAACAAAATACTCTTCTTCTTTTCTCTCTTATTCTCTATACTTTCTCTCTATAGCTTGAATGAATTAAGTGAAAAAATAATGAAGCCCTCAGGCCTCTATTTATAGAAGATTTCTAGCTTAGCACCGCCTTAGTGTGAAAAGGCAAGTGGCTTGACGACTAATGATGTGAAAAGAAAAGTGGTTTGACGCTTTGTAATGTGAAACGACAAGTGGTTCGACTCAGTAATGTGAAACGACAAGTGGTTCGACGTCTCGGTAAAGGTAATTACTATTAACGAAGGTAAATACTATTCACAAGGGTAATTACTATCGACGAAGGTAATTACTATCGACGAAGTTAAATACTATTCACAAGGGTAATTACTATTGACGAAGGTAATTACTATTGACGAAGGTAAATACTATTGATTGAAGAGACTCTTAGATGATGACATACGAGCCCCCATAAAATAATCAAACTTACCACAAATCATTTTTTTCATCAACACATATTTAATCTTTCAATAATTATTAATCATTTATAACTTGTCGTCTCAATTATTGATTTAATACTATAACATATTATACGAGATGATATTGTGACAATAATTTAATCAATAATATAAGAGATATGACGCAAGAATTATCGTAGTAATAATTGAGCATAGGTGAGTGACTTCTCACGTAAAGCATCAATAATCAATACAGTGCTACTATGCAACCACGCCAGACATCGCATTACTTTTACCACCGGGTAATTCAACAGCTTTTTAATTCAGTAACACCTCCGCCAAGTTTTTTTATAAAATATTTTGTCGTTTTCTCAATCCGACAATAATTACATTGTAGGGGTCCACCAATGATTGAGCCATTGTATTTAATATTCCTAACAAAAGAATATTCCTCACTCAAACGTAATATTTTATAACAACTTGCATACTTTTGCAAAATTTATAAATATTACCCACAACTATAACATTATATCAAATTTATTCCATAATATTCAAAAATAATATTTATAGAAAAATTCATCTTTATTTATAAAATTTCGGGTCTTACATAATGCTCCCCGCCGCTTTCATGGATATGATGAACCGAGTATTCGTGGAATATTTGGATCACTTTACGGTCGTCTTTATTGATGACATCCTCATATATTCCAAAAGCCAGTAAAGACCATGAGCAACACTTGAGGATGATACTCCAAAAGCTTCGTGAAAACAAGCTTTATGCCAAGTTGAAGAAATGTGAGTTTTGGCTTCGAGGAAGTTGCATTCCTTGGGCACGTGATATCAAATCATGGAATATCTCATTGACCAAGAAAGATTAAAGCAATTCAAAGATGGGGAGCAACCTAAGTCGGTGGATCGAAGACGAGTTTTCTCGGCTTAATTTGGTTATTATCGGAGATTCGTAGAAGGTTTTTCGAATCGCTACTCCATAAACTCGGTGACTCAAAAGATACAAAATTCGATTGGAGCGAGGAATGTGAGAAGAGTTTTCAAGAACTCAAGAGGAGACTCATTTTAGCTTTGTTACGACAATACCATCGGCCTCGGAGGATTTGTCATCTACAGATGATGCTTGAGCAAAGAGGTTAGGATGTGTTCTCATGCAACATGGGAAAGTCATAGCTTTATGCTCTCTAAGCAACTCAAAGAATATGAGAGGAATTATCCTACTCATGATCTAGAGTTAGCGGTGTCGTTTTTGCACTAAAGATTTGGAGGCATTACTTGTATGGGGAGAAAGTGGAGATCTTTACGGATCATAAAAGCCTCAAATATTTCTTCACTCAAAAGGAACTCAACATGAGACAACGGCGTTGGCTTGAATCATTGAAAGATTATGATCATACCATCCAATACCACCACCGAAAAGTGAACGTGGTAGCTGACGCATTGAGTAGAAGATCATATGCATGTACGAGTGCAATATTGTCAACGCAAAGGCCCATTTTGTATGACTTGCAAAGAATGGAGATAGAGTTAAAGACTCTGGGGACCCATGCGATGATGGCGAATATACTGAGTAGAACCGACTTTAATCGATAAAGTTAAAGCCGCCAAGCCACGGACACGGAGCTAATGCATATGAGGAAGAAAGTACAAGAAGGTGTTATTCCTAAGCAAGAATCGATGAAGAAGGAATACTTGAGTCAACTCGGACTTTGTGTTCCTAACGATTCTCGACTTGAAGTATAAAATCATGATGGAGGCACACAACACACCGCTTGCATTCCATCTCGGGAGTACAAAATGTATCGTGATCTTCGTCATACATTTTGGTGGAGCAATACGAAGAGAGAGATAGCATTTGTTTATCTCAAGGTGTATAACTTGTCAACGAGTCAAGACAGACATCAAGTACCAAAAGGTCCATTGCAACCACTTGAAATTCTAGAATGGAAGTGGGAGCACATTACCATGGATTTCGTTCTGGTCTTCCCAAGGTTTCTCAAGCGCATAGATGCGATTTGGGTCATTGTTGATAGATTAACCAAGTCGCTAATTTCTTACCGTACGAGAAACTTATACACTTGAACGTCTTGCTAGTATGTATATAAACGAGATTGTAAGATTGCATGGTATGCCAAGATCCATAGTTTTTGATCGAGACCCAAGATTCACTTCAAGATTTTGGGTTAGTTTGCAAAAAGCTACAAGCGCATGATTTACGATTTAGTTTGGCATATCATCCTCGGACGAGACGAGACAATCGAGAGGACTATTCAAACTCGGAAGATTTATTAAGACTCGTGTCCTTGACTTCAAGGAAGTTGAGATAAGTTCTTACCATTGGTGGAGTTTTCCTACAACAACAGCGATTATCAAGCAAGTATTGGCATGGCTCCATTTGAGGCGTTATATGGAAGAAAGTGTCGTTCTCCAAAGATATCTTTGGGATGAGGTGGGTGAAGCAACATTGTTGGGACCGGATTTGGTACGTATGATCACGAAAAGATTCAAACGATCCGACAACGATAAAAACCTCACAAGATCGACAAAAGAGTTATGCCGATCTTCATCGAAAGGACGAGGAATTCGATATTGGAGATCATGTGTTGTTACGTGTTGCTCCATTGAAAGGAGTTATTCTGAGATTTGGAAAGAGAGGAAAGCTCAATCCTCGATTCATTGGCCCATTTTAATCCTCGAACAGTAGGAGGCGTGGCTTATAGACTCGCCTTACCACCAAGTATGTCTCGTGTTCATAACGTTTTTCATATATCTATGTCACGTAAATATGTGAAAGACCCGAACCACATTATTGAGTTAGAACCAGACGAGATAGAGAAAGATTTAAATGAAGAGTTACCTGTTAAAATCTTGGATAAGAAGGATCATATTCTACGCTCCAAGGTTATACCTCAAGTCAAAATTTTGTGGAGAAACCACGATGTGGAGGAAATGACTTGGGAGTTAGAATCTGAGATGAAATCAAGGTATCCTCACCTCTTCGTCATACCAGGTATGTACCCTAATTTCGAGGGCGAAATTTCATAAGAAGGGGAGATTGTAAGACCCCAACTTTTATGAATAAAAATAAATTTTCTATAAATATCATTTTTGAATATTATGGAGTAAATTTGATATAATGTTATAGTTGTGGGTAATATTTATAAATTTTGCAAAGTACGCAAGTTGTTATATAATATTCGTTTGGTCGGGGAATATTCCTTTTGTCAGGGAATATTCGTACGACGACATAATCATTGGTAGAACCCACAATGGAAGCACTGTCGTAGTTAGCAAACGACAAAAATATTCTATGAAAATAACGGCGGAGGTTTTACCGTTAAAACTGTTGAACTACCCGGTAGTAAAAGTACAATAATACGCGTGGTTGCATAGTAGCACACGGTATTGATTATTGATGCTTACGTGATAAGTCACTCAGTTTTACTCAATTATTCTTCTGATGAATTATTGCATCATATCTCTTATATTATTGATTCGATTATTGTCACAGTATCATTTGCATAATATGTTATTTTATTGAATCAATAATTGAGACGACAAAGTTATTCATATTATTAAATTGCAATATTTACAATGTCTAGAAGTTCTGTCAAGGAGAGGTTAGGTAATTGCGCGCCGGTGAGGAGAAATCCATACCAGAAGGCCCCCTCTTTCCTGGGAACGATGTGGTTGATAAATATTGTGAGTTATGATATTAATGATGAATGTTATTAAGAATTGAAGTTGTGTCCGGAGTTGAATTTGGAGACACGGACGTGATATTTGAGTCCGGAACGTCAAAATTAGTAAAAATAGTCTATAAACACAAAATTTTCCTGAATTCACTATTTGGTCAAAAAGTCAACAGTTGACTTTTTTGGGAAAAGTCAAATTTCGAAATTTTGAAATTTCGAAATTCATATTTTTGATAAAAATGGTTTCATTATGTTGGAATGGTATGTGTTAGTGAAAATCTACATTTATTTTGATAAAAATTGATGTCTGGAGGTTATATTAACCAATCGGGTATTTAACCGGATAAATGAGCAATTGATTGCTATTATTTCACATGATTATAACTATTTATTCACATGTGATACTATTGATTCACATTCTTGTTACTATTAGGGGAGTTAAAAAAGATTGATAATACTTGCATTTACTAAGTTAAAAATAGAGGTATAGATGGAGGTACTATACTGTAATTAATTTTATCACATGATTTACTATTGAGTCACATGATTTTACTATTGATTCACATGATTTATTATTAGGGAAGTTGGTGCAAGTTTGATAATACTTGGATGACTGAATTAAAAATAAAATATAAGTTGGAGGTATTGTACTGTAATTTTCCGAGCCCCAAAATGTGCAATTATCGAAACTATATTTTTCTATAAATAGAATCTCATTATTCTTCATTTCTCACCAATTCACCAAAGCTTTAGAGCGGTTATTATAGAGAGATATTGTAGGGAGAAATTGTAGAGAGAAAATCTAAAGAAGAAGAAGTTTACTACCTCACTACTCCTTTATCCAGCTTTTTATCGTAAGGGTGTTATTCTTTCTTATTCATGAAGAGAACTTCTGTTATTCCATTCTTTATTATTCTGTTGGAATAACGTGTATACGTGGCATACCCTATACATAACCTGTATAAGCGGCATACCCTTTACTTGGTGAAATCCTTATTTTATTCCATTCTTTATATTACATTGGAATAACTCAGATACGTATCTGAGCATACCCTATACATAACCTGTATAAGCGGCATACACTGTACTTGGTAAAATCCTTATATTATTCCGTCATTTATATTCTATCGGAATATCCTGTAATGTGAATTTCACCTGACCTGGTTCCAATATTTATATTTTCCGTCATTTAATATTCTGTCAGAATATCTTGTCGGTGTGAATTTCACCTGACCTGGTTCCATTACTTATTATTTTGTATTTATTATTACATTGGAATAACACCGTCATGTCTGAAGTACCACATGCATGGTGATTTACATTGTTATTCCATTCTTTATTATTCATTGGAATAACTGCCTATGCATCTGATACCGCATGCATGGTGATTTTGTTGTTATTCCATTCTTTATTATACTCGGTTGGTTAAAGTTTTGACTTTATACTCCATGAAATTAGTGGAATATCCTTGATATTTGCGCTTCATCCAAAGATCGCTTCATGGAAATATTCTTCCGAGCATTCTTGAATTTTACACCACAAAACAATATCTTGTTGACAATTTTGACATTATTAGTTCTGGACAAATTAATTTTTGAAGTTGTTTTATTGAATTCTTATATCATTGTCATCATACTCATGTTTATAATATGTTGAAAGTCATCTACGTGGTCTCGTAGTGCATGGATGGACTTGGTATGATTATGATTGAGGATTATTCTAAGTATAATCGTGGACCGTAATGTTACAAATGATGTGGTAAAAGTCCTCATCGTAGTAGTGCATTGATGGACGATTGTTGGCATGATCATGACCATTGATGAATACACGAATATCCTCGCCCGTAGTGCATGGATAATTTATGGTCGTGATACTAAAGAATATCCTTCAGTAGTAGTGAGTGGGGTGATTCGATGATGTTGATTAATTATTAAGCTAAGTCCCAGCGATAAAAGTGATGAAAAACTTTTTAAATCTTAAAAGATAATAGATTTTATTCTCTACTTGACTCTTTTAATGGATTGCTTATTTCCGCTGCAGTTTTGATCTAAAACTTGTTGTCTATTATATTTTATCAGTTGTTATACTGTTGAAGGCTAAAGATAATTTATTCTGCATTATCTTAGTCATAATATTTCTTACTGGGCTAGTTGAGTTCACCCTTTGCTTTCATTGTTCTCTTCAGGAAATGAGAACGTAGCAGGGACTAGTCGGGGAACAGAGTGATGGTCCTAGATGGTGTATTAGTAGTCCTCACTATTCTGTGAAATAGTGTGATAATAAATATAATGAGGACTCCATTGTGTTTGAATACTGTCTAGATGACAATATTCTTATTAAAACTCTCAGTTTATGTTTTGTCGTATTTTACACGACTGTTGTATAATTAAGTTTGTATTTGTATTTTGTACCATGTATTTGGCGACCCAAGATGGGTGATGTATACCTATTTTGGGGGCGTCACAACCTGTATTCACCTTAACCACTAAAGATTATAATTAAGTTCACAATTCAAATTTATAATCATGTAAATCAACAGTTTCTCCTTGCCACAAAGAATTAATAGAATGTTTACTCAATATCCTTACCCCAAAGGCTGAAGATATTCAAATGTAATAACAATGATCATACCAATCAGTTGTCTATCTTTGCACTACGGGCCAAAGATATTCAACTATTAAAAACAATGGTCATGATCATACCAATCACATCATTGAATTATCCATGCACTACGGCCAAGGATATTCGTTAGTATCACTAGTGGTCATGATCATGTCATACACTGTTTCATCTTCGTGACTACGGGTCAAAGCTATCAATAACGAGATCATCTTTTACTACTGAGCCAAAGATATTCAATAACATATCATCTTTGCACTACTGTGCCAAAGACATACAAATGTAAAACCAATAACCAACAGTATAATAAAGAATGGACTAATAAAAGAATTTCACCATATATGAAGACCAGTATAGGCAAAGTTATTCCAACATAATAATAAAGAATGGAATAATAAAATAATTTCACCATGTATGCAGTACTTCGCATAGACAGGTTATTCCAACATAATAATAAAGAATGTAATAACATAAGGATTTCACCAAGTAAAGGGTATGCCGCTTATACAGGTTATGTATAGGGTGTCACAGATATCTGAGTTATTCCAATGTAATAATAAAGAATGGAATAATGTGAAGTTCTCTTCATGAATAAGAAATAATAACACCCCTTACACAATAATGATATCCCTTACCGTAAAAGAAACTGAAAATAGAAGTAGTGAAGTAGCGAGAATACTCTTCTTCTATCTCTAAAATTTTCTCTCTACAGAGTTTTCGATGAATTAAGAAGAAATAATGAAGGAATGAGCTTTATTTATAGAAGAATGGAATGCATAGTAAATCAATTCATGAACGGTCCAGATTGATTTACTTTAATCGACGGTCCATATATAAAACAAAATCTTTTAAATAAAATATAATATATTCTATTTATAATCTAATAAAACGAAATAACTTTATAAAAGATTTTACTATGCAAGCACTATGCAAACACTATACATAATAAAATATAATATATTCTAATTATTGTCTAATAAAACGAATAACTTTATAAAAGTATTTTATTTTATATAAAAAGATTTTACTATTAGCCTAATAAAACGAATAACTTTATAAAAGTATTCTGTTTTATATAAAAAGCTTTTCTGTTTTATTACGTTAATAATACGAATAAAACAAAACTTCATAATCACTTACTTTGAAAAATTTTTAAATGTCACCCTTAACTTTAAACTTTTATCAATTTAATTATTTACCAAAATAGAAAAATTGAATACTTTTATTTCATAAAATTCGGGGTCTCACACCAAGGGTACGAAAACCAGTAAGAATCCTCCTCTAAAAATCCCCAAAACTCCTTCTGAATACTACAGGAGTACAGAGCGTTTCTCTCATGCCAACACTCCTTCTACCGTTACTGAGACTGATTTGAAGAGAATTCGAACTCGATGTCACATTCCGGACACCCATACGATTAGGGCTCCCAGATCCGGTGAGAAAATGTATCAACGGCCAGAAGGTTGGACGGCCGTCCCTGTGACTATCCTCGAGAAAGGGGTTCGATTCCCTCTTCATGCCTTCATAGTGACCCTTCTGGTGTTTCTAGGCGTTGGGTTAGCTCAATTGGTGCCGAACTCCTATATTCACATTTTGGCTTTTATTGCATTTTGTCATGAACTGGGAGTCGAGCCTACTCTCGACTTTTTCTTTACTATTTACAAAATTGCCCAAAGTAGAGAAAAGGGGTTTAAAGTCTTAGGCAAGCATGCATCGAAGGTTGGTGAAAAGTTCGAGAGACAATCTCTAGTGAATACCCCTTCGAGCAATAGGGGATGACACAAAAGTTGGTTTTTTGTAAAGGGACCTGAAATCGCTTCGTTGTCGAACTGGGCTACTAACGAGGAAGTTTCTGCCAACTTTGGAGACATCTCTAAAGAGCATGAGGCTGAAATGATAGAACTTTTTGACAATTTTCCCAAGGAAGAGTGGAAATATGGGCTTCTCTCGAAGCAAGCATGGCTATATGACCATAAATATAAGTATTGACCTATTTTGCATATAAATATTTGAGATTTTTGATAATATGGACTCTGACATAGGACCGTTTATTTTGTGCAGTATCTTTGATCAGACCGAATTTCTCAGAAATAAAGGAGTTTGAAGATTTTCTGTCTGGGAAATCTTCGGAAGCTGCTGAGAATCCACCACCAGAAGCTACACCCGAAGCTGAGCCAACTCCTGAAATACACACTGATGAGCTCCAAACAGAAGAACCAGAAGCTGATGAAATTCCCGTACCGGAAGAGACCCTTCAACCTCGTGAGAAGAGGAGGGTTGTTCGAAAACCGCGATCAACGCCTCTTCCCAGCCCTTCTGAACCCAACCCAGAAATTGATCCAACCACCAAATCAATCCCTCTCCGGGGAAGCTTACTCGATCGCCCTGATCGAAGAAGTCTTCTTCGGATCAAAAAACTGAAAACCAAAATAACCCCCCTGACCGCTGAAGAGTTTAGGGTGCCTCACTCCTCAACCATTCCACCGTTTGTTCCCCTTGTAGAAATACAGATTTTTGAAGAAGGTGAGCAGGTTGAAACTATTTCAACGTTATCCAGGAAGAGGAAATGTCCCTCTGATAGCCATCTGAGCTCGGAATCTACACCATCTCCACCACGGGAACCTATCCCAAACCAATCTCCCTCTTCCGAGACCATATACATGGACCCGACTCCGTCTCCAGAACGACCAGTTCCATCCCCTAAATGACCAAAATCGTCCCCTGAACGACTCGGGCCTTCAGGTCAGGGATATCACGATGAGGCTATGGGGTCCCCGACTCTATGGCCTCGGTTCAATGCGAACTTCCCCTTCAGACTCTTCGATGCCTTCGTCTGAGATACTGATGATCACTGATTCAGTGATCATACGGACGAGAATCTACTAGATGAAGGAATGAGTTATCTGGCGAAGGTAATTGATTGAACATCTGTTAAAACATCTAATTCTGTTTAGATATATCCGAAATTGACTGAATGTTGTTTTGAATATGCAGGCAAACGCTGTCTTCGGACGTTTACGTCCTAGGCACATAAATGGTGAAGCCGAAGAGGATTTTCTGAGACAGGAAAATAATATGCTGAAGGCGACATTGGCTCGAGAGAGAAGCAATTCCGAAGATGCCCTCCTTGCCAATAAAGGCCTTCAGAAAGACTTAGATCGAGCTAGGATGGATCTGAAGACGTCTGATGATGAAGTGAGGGCCACGAGGGAGGAGTTGGAGGCGACCAAGGTCAACCAACTGGCGTTATCAGATATGAACGTTGGCCTTGTTGGAGAGAATCTAGCCTTAAAGACCAAGAATGAAGAACTCGTCACAGCTCATCGAAGCTTGGCGATACAACTTGGCGAGGCTCAGACATCAGCCAAAGATGATAAGGATAAACATAAGGCCAAGCGCCACAAGCTTCGTCATAGGATAAAGGAACTCGAGGGACGAGGTCCTCTTCTGACAGAAGAAGTGTGTAAGCAGATACAGGCTGACTATCGGGCATCCGATGAGCTCAACGCTGAGATCCTGAAGGTCTATTTCGAAGGCTATGAGGACTGCCGAGAACGAAGCAAGGAGAAGTTAGCTGCTGCTCAGCTAGACCCGGCCTTAATCGACTCTGAAGGTGAAGGCGATGCCTAAAAATGTGTCTGCTTTATTCTGATTATGTAAGGATTATCTGTCTTTTTTTAAGGTTATTTTGTAAAGAAGACTTTATCAGGAAGTTTTTTAATTTTATGTACTAGTTTATTGTTAGGATTGAATCGAATGAACGAATGTTTGAACTTATCAATGAACCACCATTTATGTTTGATTATGACTTCTGTTTTTATTCGTTTCTTGTCAATAATTCAGTATTAATGAACTTGAATGAACTTAACTTAGATTGTGAATCAGCTTAGGCATATAACAGTTAATTTATGAAATGAAGTGAACTGAATTTAATGGACAGAATTGAATGAACTGAACTCAACACTTGAACAAAATAAAGTAATGTATACTTATCGTTACCGAAGTATGAGATCGGTCATGTGTAAGGTGAATTCGGCTGATCCTCTTTGCACCATCAAGATCTTACTTACAACTCGGGGTAGAACAAGTATATAAGGACATTTGTTTACCACTCGGGGTAGAACAATTTTATAAGGGCCATGGAATTTATCTACCACACGGGGTAACAAATTTATAAGGACACTCCTGACAATAAGGCTGCCATCGAATGGCCAGCGAGTCCGACCATACCTCCTTACTTCGGTGCCCATTGATTTACCACTCGGGGTAAAAACAATATAAAAAAGGACCGTGGAATTTGTTTACCACTCGCGGTAAATCAAACCCATAAGGACACTCCTGCCAAAAAGGTTACCATCGAATGGCCAGCGAGTTCGACCATACCTCCTTACTTCGGCGCCCATTGATTTACCACCCTTGGTAAAAACAATATTAAAAGGACCATAGGATTTGTCTACCACACGAGGTAACAAATAAATAGGCTGCCATCAAATGGCCAGCGAGTCCGACCATACCTCCTTACACCATTGTGAACTTAGGACAAATAGGAAGAAGATCAGTTGTGAAAAAGTGACTTTTTATTGATGGCAAACAATCATGTACAGACTTCCGGTAAACTGACTCGATCTCTATTGGAAATACTTCCGAAGTCTTCCGGTATGCCAGGTGTTCCTGATCTCGGACCCATCTAATGCCTTTAATCGATAAGTCCCTGGCTTTGGTACTTCGATCACCTCATACGGCCCTTCCCAGTTCAGCATTAGCTTTCCCGTGTTCTGAGGCGTAGATGCTTCGGCTTCTCTAAGGACGAAGTCTCCTACTTCAAATCTGCAAAGTTTGACCCCCTTGTTGTAATGCTTAGCTACTCTTCATTGATAAACTGCCAGTTTGAGCAAAGCTACCTCTTTGACTTCTTCTAACAGATCCAAGTTGGCCTTCAGTCCTTCGTCGTTGTAGATATCTTTGAATTGACTGACCCGAAGACTTGGAGATCTAATTTCGACTGGGACTAAGGCATCAGTATCATAGGCCAATCGAAAAGGGGAATCCCCTGTGGTGGTCATCGGTGTAGTCCAGAGGGCCACAAGACACTCGAAAGCAGCGACTCCTCGCCATCTTCCTTGACTTAAATCCGATCAAGGCTTGATCCCATTCGGCGTTGTTACATTTGTCACCTCACTCGCCCGCTTAAGCGTGGATGAGCCCAGAAGTCTTCTTGTGTTGAATCTGACTCCTTCAAAAATCCTTCAAATTTTGATCACATGAGTGGCGTCCAGTTATGCGATATCACCACTTTGGGAATTCCGAAGCGAAATATTACGGACTCTTTCATGAACTTTAAACATTCCTGCTCTGTTATCAACCGAAGTGGCTTCGCTTTTACCCATTTAGTCATGTAATCGATAGCAACTATAACAAAACTGACCTGTCCTTTAGCTTTCGGCAACGGACCCAGTATATCAACCCCCCAGACAACAAAGGGTATAGGAGATAGAATCGAGTATAGCTCTTCTGGTGGCTGATGTGGGATCGAACTGTTGAGCTGACACTTCTCACACTTCTTCACATACTTTGTAGCTTCTTTAAAGATTGTTGGCCAGTAGAACCCCTGCCGAAGAACTTTGTATGCCAGTGACTTAGCAGCCATGTGATCACCGCAGATGCCTTCATGAACCTCCCGAAGGGCATACTCAGCTTCAGACGGAACCAGACACTTCAATAATGGTGACGAAAATGCCCTTCGATAAAGATCCCATCAATAAGAACGAAGTTAGCACTCTTGTACTTGATCTTCTTTGCCAGCAGTTGATCCGAAGGAAGAACTCCATCTGCCAAATACTCGATGTAGGGAGTCATCCGGCAGTTAGATCGCTCGATACACATCAAGCTTACGCTTTGGATACTCTCATACCGCCGCAAAATCTCTCGGATAAATTGACCGTTGAAAACATCTCGCATCCGTAGTGGCGGTTTTGATAGTGTGTATCAAGATACGCTCATGCCTACGAAACTCATAAGAGACAAAATACTGAAGTCGGTCTTTCAACTCTGCCAAATACTTGATCATCCTTGTCCCACGAGCTTCATAATCTCCTAACAGTTGTTTGACAACCAATTGAGAGTCATTGTAAATGATCAGCATCTGAACTTCTAGACTCTTCGTCAGTCGAACTCTCGCTAGCACTGCTTCATACTCGGCCTCGTTGTTTGTCTCTTTAAACCCAAATCTGATGGCTTTCTTTGCACCTTGAATCCTCGGATTGGTCAAGATAATCCACGCCCACTAACATTCAAGTAGGAGGACCCATCTGCATACGTCATGCATTCTCGACCATCTTAAAGAAGCTGCAATTGCTCGATCGGACGTCTCGACTTACGGCTGACTCAAGCATACGCTTTGGTGAACGAACACTTCACCATAAAGTCGACCAAGCTTGACCCTTTATAGCGATTCGGTGTAAGACCCGACTTTTATAAATAAAGATGAATTTTTCTATAAATATTATTTTGAATATTATGGAATAAATTTGATATAATGTTATAGTTGTGGGTAATATTTATAAATTTTGTAAAAAGTATGCAAGTTGTTATAAAATATTCTGTTTTGGTGGGGAATATTCTTTTGTTAGGAATATTCGTACAATGGCTCAATCGTTGGTGGACCCCCCATAATGTAATTATTATTCGATCGAGAGAAAGCGACAAAAATATTTTATAAAAATAACGGCGGAGGTGTTCTGAATTAAAGCTGTTGAACTACACGGTGGTAAAAAATACGATGTCTGGCGTGGTTGCATAGTAAGACGGTATTGATTATTGATGCTTACGTGAGAAGTCACTCAACTATGCTCAATTATCTCTACGATAATTCACTTTGCATCATATCTCTTATATTATTGATTAAATTATTGTCACAATATCATCGTATAATATGTTATAGTATTAAATCAATAATTGAGAACGACAAGTTATAAATGATTAATAATTGTTGAAAGATTAAATATGTGTTGATGAAAAAAAAATGATTTGTGGTAAGTTTGATTATTTTATGGGGGCTCATATGTCATCATCTAAGAGTCTCTTCATCGATAGTATTTACCTTCGTCAATAGTAATTACCTTCGTCGATAGTAATTACCTTAAATCGATAGTAATTACCCTTGTGAATAGTATTTACCTTCGTCGATAGTAATTACCTTCGTCGATAGTAATTACCCTTGTGAATAGTATTTACCTTCGTCGATAGTATTTATGTAAGACCCCAAATTTTTTAAATAAAAAGGAATTTCCTTTATTTATTATTTTGAAATAGTAAGGGTTGATTTGATTAATGTGGATAGTTAGGGGTAAAATACGCAAATATTTCAAAATAAGCAAGTGGTTATAAAATATTCATTTTTATTTGGGAATATTCGTTTTGGTCGTGGAATATTCAGATCGTTTGGGAATATTCGTACGACGACGGCAAGCAGCCCATGTGTGGGCCCCATAACGAAAAAGCGATTGGATGAGGAAAACGACAAATATAAGTTGTTTAAAAATAACGGCGTAATTGTTACCAAGTAAGACCGTTGGAATACCCGGTGGTTAAAACACATTAATACGCGTTGTTGAACAAAGAATAGACAAGACAAGATTGCATCAATTATTGATTCTTACGTAAGAAGGCACTACTCAATAATTGTTACAAGAATTATCGCTTAATAGTTTATTTTATTGATTCAATAATTGTTGCGTTGATATTTTATATTATTCATTGTTTCAATAATTGTCATCGCACAAAGATTTCCCATTATCGGATCAATAATTCATATTATTTGAATAATATTATTAGATAACATTATTGGCAATGTCTAGAAAGTTCGCTTCAAGGAGAGGTTTGGTCACCTAATTGCGCGCCAAGTAAGAGAGATCCTTATCGAAAGCCCCCTCTCTCCGGGAACAAACTGGTCATTATAAATGTGATTCGTAATATTATTTGTGAATAATTAATTATTGATTCATATGATAAGGAAATATTTATTTTATATGAATATAAATGATGGATTTATTTATGTGGTTATTAATGAAGGAATTAATCTTTGAGATGTTTTATTTGTATTTTTTTCTGGATTGGAGGTATTAAAAGATCAAATTGGTGTTATTACAAACTTTATTGTGTGAGTTATAATATTTAATCCGACCGTTGGATCGTTGTAATTTTTGGATATGTTATACATATATAAGTTGAGTATATGTCCACAAATTTTGAACCGTTAAAAATGAGCGTATAATTTATTATGAATTTTAAGAGGTGACTGATTCGTAAATTAGGTTATAAATGATTTTGGTGGAAAATTTAGAATTGGTGGGCCCCACTTTTGGTTGGTGAGAAATGTGCTCAATTGAATTTTCAAATGTGGTGGGTGGGAATAGTAGTAGCAGTAAAGCCATCGTGTCAGCAGTGTTAAGTCCGCTTTTGGCGGCTTAACATTTTCCTATAAATGAGAGGCTAAGTTAGAATTGAAAATCACACCGTAAACAAAGTTTTTCTCTTTCTCTCTATATTATTGAGCGTATTTTGTGAGTATTTAGATACTTTGAGAGTTCTTTGTTCAAGATAAGTTTCATTCAAGATCACTTCCGACCTTTCCTTCCAAGTAATCGATTCTTCGAGGTAAGGGATGTTATTTTTTCAGAATGATATTATTTCTTCAATATCATTACTTTGAAATATCAGTTGGAACTTTTTATCAAATTTGGAACTTTTTCATGCTCTGGGGTTACTATTCATGAGTTACTATTCACGAGTTACTATTCATGAGTTACTATTCACGAAAGTTACTATTCACGAGTACTATTCATGAAGCGTGAAAATGTTTTTTTTGTGGAATTTCTATCTTTTGGTGTCGAGTTACTATTCACGATATCAAGACTATTCACGATACTCAAGACTATTCACGTATACTAAGACTATTCAATCGAAAAATAAAATTTCTTCTTTTCGTTCAAAATATCTATTCGGATACTAGCTTTGATTGTATCCATGTTTTGATTATTCTTGAATTTTACACCACTATGATTATTTTTGAGGTATTGTTGGACATGGATAAAACAAAGTACTAATCCTTAATCCTTAATCCTTGTCATTTTGTTTCATCGGATTCGTTCTTTAAAAATATTTTCATCATCCTCGCCTTAAATGATGATATTATTGAATATCTTTGGCCTCAGTAGTGCAAAGATGAATGATTTTCAAGAATATCTTTGGCCCTGTAGTGTAAAAGATGAACAGTGTTAAATGAATACGACCGATCGATGAATATCTTTGGCCTTTAGTGCAAAGATGAACAGTGTTGAGATGAATACATGACCGATTGATGAATATCTTCGGCTCAGTAGTGCAAAGATGAATATTTGATTTGAGATGAATATTGATTGATGTTACTGTGGATAAAATATTGATGATGGACCGTTAAATTCATAGATTATAGTAGATTTCATCTCTACGTAACTCTTCTATGAATTATTATTTCGCCGCTAATATTGATCCAAAACTTGTCAGTCTATTGTATTCTATCGATTTTTCCTGTTGGAGACTAACGATAATTTGTTGTATATTATCTTAGTCATAGTATTCTTTATCGGGCTAGTTGAGCTCACCCTTTTCCTTGTTGTTCCATTTTTCTTCTCGTGGAGGCGAGAATGTAAGCGAAAGTACTAGCCTGGGGTATGGAATGAAGGTTCTAGAGAGAGTTGTTTAGTAGTCCTCACCATTTTGTAAAATAATGTATCAATAATTATGATGGGGATTTATTTATGGTGGATATTGTCTAGAAGACAATATTATATTTAAACTCACAAGATATATTGTCGTATTTCACACGACATTTGTAATATGAAGTTGTAGTTAGCTTTCTTGTACCATGTATTTGGCGACTCGAATGGGTGTTGTGTATACCTATTTTGGGGGCGCCACAGTTAATATCGAGCTATAAGTAAAGAGCCCCAGGTTGGTGACTTCTGTTTATGGGTTACCGAAGGATCGTAGGGGCCTTGGATTTCCGAGAGTACCATTGTGAGTCTTTGTGGTTGAGCAAGCGTGAGATCGATTGGTGAGAGCTTAGGGATATGATCTCCAGCGGAGATCGGGAATAGAACTAGGAGGGGAGAGACGAAAGTAAAAACCTTCGCTAGTGTGTCCTACCTAAGCTTATTTGTTGGTTGGTCATAATATAGGGTATTATGTGATTTGTTAATTTATTTAATTAACCCTTGTTTTATGATAGTTTTTAAGAATGGGTCACGAGAACGTTAACAATGGAGTGAATGAGATCGTGGAGACACCTCTAATCGCCAACCGTGATAATGTGATGTCAAAGTGAAGAAGGAATTAGAGATATCCATGTGGTGAGTGAAGAATTGATAGTCAGACCTTTAGATAGTCGCAGAGGTAACAAATGAGAGTGAGGAAGAAGAGGAAGAAGAGGTACCAAGAGAGTTTATTAGAGGTATTTTATGATCAAAATGTAGAATTGCAAAATCGTATTCATGAGTTAGAAGAGCAGTCAAGAATTGCAGAAGCAAAAGGAGCAAAAGGATGCAACGATTCAAGCCAGGTTACCCGATATATGATGCTTGAATGAAGCACTTTTCGCGTAGTATAAGATGATAAAGTCGAATCGAAATGAAAGAAGAAATAATCGAACGAGTGAGAATGAGTGATGCATGGGTAAAAGCCGCCGACGACGCGTTGATATTATGGAAAGAGATGTCCAATCTAAAAAGAGAAGATTTAACGATGACGGAAGACGTTTGCAGCAAAGAAGATCAAGACCATCAACAAATTCTAGGGGAAGAGAACGATCGCCGTTAGATGCTATAGATGTGGAGAGGAGGACATATAAGGTCAAACTGCTCAAAGCCTTCCAAAGTATGCTATAATTGTGGAAAAGAAGGACATATCGCCGAGATCAGACGATATCGAAACCCACCCAATGAGAATGGTGACTCAAAAGGATGTCCCGTAAAAGTCAAAGTCAACGGTTCTTCGAAGAGCGTTTGTCGTGACCAATCAAAATGCGAGGAACCCGAACGAAGTTTAGACGGGTTAGTTAATTATAAATTTTCATGAAGTATATACCTTACTAGATATTGGATCTACCCATTCTTTTATCTCTCTTACTACTTGCGCCAACGTATGAACTTGACTACGAGAAATTAAACTTTGACCTATCTCGTGGAGACTCCATTAGAGAAACTTTCATTACATCCGTTGTTTAAAAATCTTGCTTGATTCAAGTTGGCACTATCACATTACCGTTAACCTTATTTCTATAGAGATATTTGCTTTTGATGTGATTTTAAGGTTAACTACTCATCACGCCAAATTGATTGCTTTTTGTAAGGTTGTTAGTTTTTATATTCCTAAGCAACTCGTTATTCAATTCAAGCAATCAAACCATTGTAGTCAAACATTTTCATATCAAGCCATGAAGTCATTCGCTTATTACGGATGTCAAGTTTTCTTAGTCCATGTTATGGATTTGAATAAAGACACGCCGATTTGAATAATATTCTGTTGTTATTGATTTTCCCGACGTATTTTCTCAAGAATTTCTTGGTTTACTCCCAAAACCCGATATTAAATATTGTATCGACTTTGAACCCCAGACAAAACTCATTTCTAAAATCTCATATCGAATGGCTCCTATTGAACTTCGTGAGTTAAAAATTCAACTATAGAATTTGGTACCGAGCCTTTATCCGGTGACTTCCTTTGTGGAATTTACCTAAGCCGGACTCTCTAGGGGACGTCATATTCGATGCGATAGTAAATCGATAGGTGTCATTGTGACGCTTATCCAAGATTGGGATATGAGTCACGCTTGAGAGCAACCTAAGTCAAGAATCTAAAATACGTAGCTTTCAAGCTTAGTTGGTTATTATCGGAGATTCGTTGAAGGATATTCTCGAATCGCTATTCCATTATCGTGGTGACTCGTAGAGATACAAAATTCGAATGGAGCAAGGAATGTGGGAAGAGCTTCAAGAACTCAAGAGGAGACTCATTTCAAAGACATGTTCACCATGCCATCCTCGAAAAGTTTAACGTGGTAGCCGACGTGTTGAGTAGAAGATCGTATATAAGTACGAAAACGATATTGTCAAAGACTAATTTCAGATAATTTACAAATAATAGAGATGGAGATGAAAACTCTAGGTACCCACGTGATGATATACGAGTATAATCGACTTTAATCGATAAAGTTAAAGTCGCCAAGCCACCGAATCTTGAAATGATGCGTATAAGAAGAAGAAAGTACAAGAAGGAGCTATTCCTAAGCGAGAATTGATGAAGAAGGAATACTTTGAGTCCACTCTAGACTTTGTGTTCCTAACGACTCGATTTGAAGTACAAGATTATGATGGAGGCACACAATACACCATTTGCAATCCATCCTCGAAGTACTAAAATGTATCGTGATCTTCGACATACATTTTGGTGGAACAATATGAAGAGAGAGATTGCAAAGTTTATCTCGATGTGTTTAACTTGCCAACGTAAAGGCGGAGCATCTAGTACCTAAGGGTCCGTTGCAACCACTTGAGATTCGAAATGGAAGTGGGAACATATTACCATGGATTTCGTTCACGGGTCTTCCTACGGCTTCTCAAGGCATCAATGCTATTTGGGTTATTGTTGATAGATTAACCAAGTCCGCTTCATTTCTTGTCGACACGGAGACTTATTCCTTGAACGCCTTGCTAGTATATACGTGAATGAGATTGTGAGGTTGCATGGCATGCCTGTATCCATAGTTTTGGATCGTGACCCAAGATTCACTTCAAGATTTTGGGTTAGCTTGCAAAAAGCTATGGGCACGGATTTGCGATTTAGTTCGCATACCATCCCCAAAACGGACGGACACAATCGAGAGGACTATTCAAACTCTTGAAGATTTATTAAGACTCGTGGTCCTAGACTTCAAGGGTAGTTGGGATAAGTATTTACCATTGGTGGAATTCTCCTACAACAACAGTTATCGTGCAAGTATAGTGTGGCTCCATTCAAGCATTATATGGGACGAAAATGTCGTTCTCCAATATGTTGGGATGAGGTGGGTGAAGCAACATTGTTGGGACCCGAAGTTAAGTACGTATGATGATCACCGAAAAGATCCAAATGATTCGACAACGATACAAACCAAGACAAGATCGACAAAAGAGTTATGCGGATCTTCATCGAAAGGACGTGGAATTTAGTGTGGGGATCATGTATTATCATGAAGTTGCTCCATGGAAGGGAGTTACAAGATTTGGGAAGAGAGGAAAGCTCAATCCACGATTTATTGGTCCATTTCAAATTCTCGACCGAGTAGGAAATGTAGCCTATAGACTTGCGTTACCTCCAAGTATGCCTCGTGTTCATAATATGTTTCACATATCGTACTTCAGAATATGTGAAAGACCCGAACCACGTATATAGAGTTAGAACCGGACGAGATAGCCAAGACTTAACGTGATGAGGAGGTACTGTCAAGATTTTGGATAGGAAGGAGCATGTCCTACGCAAGAAAGGTCATACCACAAGTTAAAGTTTTGTGGAGGAATCATGCTATAGAGGAAATGACCGGGAATTGGAAACGGAAATGAAAGCGAGGTATCCTCACCTTTCAAAACTGTATCGACGACGCCAATTTCGAGGACTAAATTTTATAAGGAGGGAGGTTGTAAGACCCCAAAATTTTTTAAATAAAAAGGAATTTCCTTTATTTATTATTTTGAAATAGTAAGGGTTGATTTGATTAATGTGGATAGTTAGGGTAAAATACGCAAATATTTCAAAATAAGCAAGTGGTTATAAAATATTCATTGTTGTTTGGGAATATTCGTTTGGTCGTGGAATATTCAGATCGCTTTTTGGGAATATTCGCACGAATGACGGCCAGCAGACCATGTGTGGGCCCCATAACTGAAAAAAAGCGATTGGATGAGGAAAACGACAAATATAAGTTGTTTAAAAATAACCACGTAATTGTTACAATTAAGATCGTTGGAATACCCGGTGGTTAAAACACACTAATACGCGTTGTTGCGACAAAAGAAATACAGTATTGCAAGATTGCATCAATTATTGATTCTTACGTAAGAAGGCACTACTCAATAATTGTTACAGTAATTATCGCTCAATAGTTTATTTTATTGATTCAATAATTGTTGCGTTGATATTTTATATTATCATTGTTCAATAATAATTGTCATCGCACAAGATTTCCCATTATCGATCAATAATTCATATTATTTGAATAATATTATTAGATAACATTATTGGCAATGTCTAGAAAGTTCATCTAAGGAGAGGTTTGGTCACCTAATTGCGCCGCCAAGAAGGAGAGATCCTTATCGAAAGCCCCTCTTTCCGGGAATGTATTTGGTCATTATAAATGTGATTCTCGTAATATTATTTGTGAATAATTAATTATTGATTCATATGATAAGGAAATATTTATTTTATATGAATATAAATGATGGATTTATTTATGTGGTTATTAATGAAGGAATTAATGCTGAGATGTTTTATTTGTATTTTGTCGGATTGGAGGTATTAAAAGATCAAATTGGTGTTATTATAGCTTTATTGTGTGAGTTATAATATTTAATCCGACCGTTGGATCGTTGTAATTTTTGGATATGTTATACATATATAAGTTGAGTATATGTCCACAAATTTTGAACCGTTAAAAATGAGCGTATAATTTATTATGAATTTTAAGAGGTGACTGATTCAGAAATTAGGTTATAAATGATTTTGGTGGAAAATTCTAGAATTGGTGGGCCCCACTTTTGGTTCTTTGAGAAATGTGCTCAATTGAATTTTCAAATGTGGTGGGTGGGAATAGTAGCAGTAAAGCCATCAAAGTAAAAAGTTAAGTCCGCTTTTGCAGTGCTTAACATTTTCCTATAAATAGAGGGCTAAGTTAGAATTGAAAATCACACCGTAAACAAAGTTTTCTCTCTTTCCTCTATATTATCGAGCGTATTTTGTGAGTATTTAGATACTTTGAGAGTTCATTGCTCAAGATAAGTTTCATTCAAAGATCACTTCCGACCTTTCCTTCCAAGTAATCGATTCTTTCGAGGTAAGGGATGTTATTTTTTCTCAGAATGATATTATTTCTTCAATATCATTTATCTTTGAAATATTGGTTGGAACTTTTTATCAAATTTGGAACTTTTTCATGCTCTGGGTTACTATTCATGAGTTACTATTCACGAGTTACTATTCACGAAGTTACTATTCATGAGTTACTATTCACGAGTTACTATTCACGAGTACTATTCATGAAGCGTGAAAATGTTTTTTTTTGTGGAATTTCTATCTTTTGGTGTCTGAGTTACTATTCACGATACTCAAGACTATTCACGATACTCAGACTATTCACATATACTAAGACTATTCATCGAAAAATAAAATTTCTTCTTTTTCGTCAAAATATCTATTCGGATACTTAGCTTTGATTGTATCCATGTTTTGATTATTCTTGAATTTTACACCACTATGATTATTTTGAGGTATTGTTGGACATGGATAAAACAAAGTACTAATCCTTAATCCTTAATCCTTGTCATTTTGTTTCATCGGATTCGTTCTTTAAAAATATTTTCATCATCCTCGCCTTAAATGATGATATTATTGAATATCTTTGGCCCCAGAAAGCAAAGATGAATGATTTTCAAGAATATCTTTGGCCTCAGAGTGCAAAGATGAACAGGTGTTTAAATGAACATGATTCGATCGATGAATATCTTTGGCCTTTAGTGCAAAGATGAACAGTGTTGAGATGAACATGACCGATTGATGAATATCTTTGCCTCGTAGTGCAAAGATGAATATTTGATTTGAGATGAATATTGATTGATGTTACAGGATAAAATATTGATGATGGACCGTTAAATTCATAGATTATAGTAGATTTCATTCTCTACGTAACTCTTCTATGAATTATTATTTCACTATGAATATTGATCTCAAACTTGTCATTCATTGTATTCTATCGATTTTTCCTCGTTGAGACTAACGATAATTTGTTGTATATTATCTTAGTCATAGTATTCTTTTATCGGGCTAGTTGAGCTCACCCTTTTCCTTGTTGTTCCATTTTTCTTCTCGTGGAGGCGAGAATAAATGTAGTACTAGTCTGGGTATGGAATGAAGGTTCTAGTAGAGAGTTGTTTAGTAGTCCTCACCATTTTTGTAAAATAATGTATCAATAATTATGATGGGGATTTATTTTGCGTGTGGATATTGTCTAGAAGACAATATTATATTTAAACTCACAAGATATATTGTCGTATTTCACACTTTACATTTGTATTATTGAAGTTGTAGTTTGCTTCTTGTACCATGTATTTGGCGACTCGGAATGGGTGTTGTGTATACCTATTTTGGGGGCGCACAATTTACCTATAGATTAATAGTAATTACCTTTATTAGACGTCGAACCACTTGTCGTTTCACATTACAGCGCCGAACCACTTGTCGTTTCACATTACAAAGCGTCAAACCACTTTTCTTTTCACATCATTAGTCGTCGTCACCGCTTTTCCTTTTCTACGGCGGTCTGCTAAGCTAGAAATCTTCTATAAATAGAGGCCTAGGGCTTCATTATTTTTCACTTAATTCATTCAAGCTATAGAGAGAGAAAGTATAGAGAGAATAAGAGAGAAAGAAGAAGAGTATTTTGTTACTACACCGCTGCAGATATTCAATCTCCTACCAAATGTAAGGGGTGTTATTCTTTCTTATTCATGAAGAGAAGTTGTTATTCCATTGCTTATTATTACATTGGAATAACTTTGATAACGTGGTTTACCCTATACTTGGTGACATTCTTCTATTATTACATTGGAACATCCTGCATCATGTGTTTTACAGGACTGGTTAAAATCTTTATTATTTTGTTGGAACATCTGCATGCATGTGTTTTACAGGACTGGTTAAAATCTTTATTATTTTGTTGGAACATCCTGCACATGCATGTGTTTTACACCCGACCGTTAAAATCTTTATTATTCTGTTGGAACATCACATGCATGTGTTTTACACCGGACTGGTTAAAATCTTTATCATTCTGTTGGAATATCCTATCTCGTGTCTTTAACACCAGGATGCGGTTCCATCTTTATTATTCATTGGAACATCTTGTGCGGTGTGAATTTCACACGACTTTGGTTCCGTTATTTATTATTCATTGGAATAACTTATTCGTGCGATCTATCGCATGCATGGTGATTTCTTTTGTTATTCCATTCTTTATTATACCCAAATTGGTTAAAACTTTGACTTTATACTCCATGAAATTAGTGGAATATCCTTGATATTTGCATTTCATCCAAAGATCTTTTCATGAAAATATTCTTCCGATCATTCTTGAATTTTACTCTACACAAAGCGAAGATCATGTTGATAATTTGACGTTAATAATTCCTGGATAAAATAATTCTTGAACTTGTTTTATTGAATTCTTATATCATTGTCATCATCCTCATGTTTATATTTTTTAAAGTCATCGTGGCTCAGTAAGTGTATAGATGGACTTGGTATGATTATGACGAGAGACTATTGATTGTAATCATGACCGTAATGTTAAAAATGATGTGGTAAAAATCCTCGAAGGGTAGTCAGAAGTGCGTTGATGGGCCGATTGTTGGCATGATCATGACCATTAATGAATACACAAATATTCTTGGCCGTAGGCATAAATAATTGTGGTCATTGATACTAAAGAATATCCTTGGTCAGTAATGCGGGGGTGATTCGATGATGTGGAATATTTATTAAAGTGAGTCTCATTTATAACAATGATGAAAAACCATTTAAAACCTAAAAGATAGTAGACTTTATTTTCTACTTGACTCTTTTAATGGATTGATATTCAGCTGCGATTAAACCGGTTGTCTATTGTATTTTATCGGTTTAACATTGTTGAAGACTATTGATAATTTATTACGCATTATCTTAGTCATAATATTTCTTCTTGGGCTAGTTGAGCTCACCCTTTCTTTCTTTATTCTCTTCGTGAAATGAGAATATATTTGGTAGAAGTCTGGGAAGCGAAAGTGATGGTCCCGAAGATAAGATTAGTAGTCCCTCACTATTCGTGAAATAGTGTTATAATAATTGTAATGAGGACTCCTTTTTGAGTTTGTATAATATCTAGTAGACGATATTTGTATTTAAACTCATAGTTTATGTCGTATTGTACACGACAGTTATGTTAGTAAGTTGTATTTAAATTATGTACCATGTAAGTGGCGACCCAAGATGGGTGATGTATACCTAATTTTGGGGGCGTCACATCGGGGATGATATTCAATGAAAAATTGGGATAACTCCATAGTCCATGCTGCTAATCTCCCCGAAACCTCTGGCTTACCCATCATCTTCTTCAGTGGTTGATCTGTGTAGACAACCAGGATCCGGTCTTGAAAATATTGCCGAAGCTTTCGGCTAGCAATTATTAAAGCAAAGGCAAATTTTTCAATATTTGGATACCGGTTTTGAGATCTCATAGGGCGTGATCGTGAGAATAGGCCAGAATCTTTGCTCCCATCGACCTCCCCGAACTAACCACCGCCCAACCGCTAACGAACTCGCTGTAAGGTACAAATACAAGGTCTCTGCCGGGGCAGGCTTTACCAATAGGGGAGCAGAAGACAGATATGTCTTTATGCCTTGGAAGGCGTCTTCACACTCTGAAGTCCACTAGAACGTCTTCGCATTTTTTGGCCCCTTCAGTGTGTCGAAGAATGGCAAGCATCTCTCTGCAAATTTGGACATGAACCTCCTCAAAGCTGCAATCCTGCCAGTCAGACGTTGGACGTCTTTGAACGACTGAGGAGTCTTCATGTCAAGAATGGCCTGGATCTTCTCCGAATTGGCCTCAATGCCCCTCTGACTGACCAGGTAACCCAGGAACTTTCCCGCACCGAGGCCGAAGGTACACTTTGCTGGATTGAGCCTCAACTTGTGGTGACGGACAGTCTGAAAGCATTCCTCCTGATCATCCAAGTGTTTTTGAACCTGCATGCTTTTCACGATCATATCAACCAATTACAACTCCATGTTCCTCCCCAGCTGCCTCTCGAAGATGAAATTCATAATTCTTTGGTAAGTGGCCCCAGCATTTATTAGGCCAAAGGTCATCTTCTTATAGGCGTACACTGATCGGTGTGTAATGAATGTTGTCTTCGAGATGTCCTCCTTGCACATGGATATTTGATGATAACCTGAAAAAGCATCCATAAAGCTTAGTAATGCATACCCCGAAGTGGCATCGATGAGCTGGTCGATATGGGGCAGAGGATAAAAGTCCTTCGGACAAGCTTTATTCAGATCGGTGTAGTCGATGTAAACCCGCCATTTTCCATTCTGCTTCTGCACCAACACTACATTAGCCATCCACTGTGGGTAGTCGATCTCAAAGATAAAATCAGCAGCTATCAGCTTGGCAATCTCCTCGTCAATGATCCTCTGACTCTCAGGTGCAAAGATCAGTCTTTTCTGCCGAACTGACTTCTTTGAGGGATCTACATCTAGTCTGTGCTCGGTAATCTTTCGGCTAATCCCCAGCATGTCTTGTGGTTCCCATGCAAAAATGTCCACATAGCAGCGAATGAGTTCTATAAGATTTGTCCGAAGAGGTTCTGGTAGATCCGAACCAATCTTCACTGCCTTGTCTGCCTTTTCGAGGACCAGCTGGATCTCCTCTGTCTCTCCTGCAGGAATTACCAATGGCTCCGAGCTGCTTTCAGTGAAGGGCTCGATCTCAATTGCCATGGTTTTTTTCTGTTTGTTGACCCCCACTCCGGAGGAAATATCTGTAAGACCCCGAATTTGATGAAATAAAAGTATTCAATTTTTCTTATAATTACTATTCATGAGTTACTATTCACGAGTTACTATTCACGAGTTACTATTCATGAGTTACTATTCACGAGTTACTATTCATGAGTTACTATTCATGAGTTACTTATTCACGAGTTACTATTCATGAAGTTCTTATTCACGAGTACTTATTCATGATTCATGAAGCATGATAAAAAAATCGTAGTGAAGGCACTTTACTCAATAATTATTACATGATTCTTTGTTCAATATTTTATTTTATTGATTCAATAATTCTTTGCGTTGATCTTTTATATATTATTGTTGTTCAATAATTGTCACCGCACATGATTTCCCATTATTAGATCAATAATTCATATTATTTGAATAATATTATTAGATAACATGTAAGACCCCAAATTATTAATAAATTTATTTTCCTCTATTTATTATTTTGAAATAGTAAGGGTTGATTTGATTTAATGCATAGTTATGGGTAAAATCTAAATATTTGAATAAGCAAGTGGTTATAAAATATTCATTATTATTAGGGAATATTCGTTTGGTCGTGGAATATTAAATCTTCGTCAGGGAATATTAAATACGATGGTAGCGCGATCTTTTGTGGGCCCCATAATGTAAAGCGATTGGATGAAGAAAAGCGACAAATATAAGTTGTTTATAAATAACTGGCGTAGTTATTACAGAATTATCTTGTTGGAATACCCGTTGGTTAAAACACACTAATACGGCGTTGTTGAGCAAGAAGATTACACTGTATTGCACCAATTATTGATTCTTACATAAGAAGGCACTACTCAATAATTGTTACAAGTAATTATTGCTCAAATTATTTTATTTTATTGATTCAATAATTCACGCATTGATATTTTATATTCTTGTTGTTTCAATAAATTGTCATTACACAGTATTTTCCATTATCGGAGCAATAATTCATATTATCTGAATAATATTATTGGATAACAATATTGGCAATGTCTAGAAAGTTCAGTCTAAGAAGAGGTTTGGTCACCTAATTCATGGCCATTAGAAGAGAAATCTTTCTTTGAAAGCCCCCTCTTTTCCAGGAGCAGTCACGTTGCAAGATCTTGTGATTCTGTAATATTATTTGTGAATAATTAATTATTGATTCATATGATAAGAAAAATATTGATTTTATGTGGATATAGATGGAGAAAATTTTTAATGTGACAATTGTTGAAAATTGAAATTTTATCTTTCTGATAAAATAATTCATTTAAATATAATATTTTAATAATATATTAACGGTGATATTTTTATAATGAATGTGTGATATGTGAGTATATGAGAAGGAAGAGTATTTTTGTGGCATTAAATGATTAACACATATTTTGTGTGTCGGTGGACCCCATTTCTTGACTGAAATTTGATTATAGCTTGTAAAATCGCCCGTTAATGGATTTTAGTCAATTTCTGTTTGGAATTTGGAAAAACTTTCTTCTGTAAAGTTGTAGAGAATTGAATTTCCTATAAAAAAATCGCATTTATTATGAATTATTAAAGTTTCGAAGCTTCGAAATAATTGATTTTTGGAAGTTTAAAATAATTTAAATAAGAAAACGTTTTTTTGTGTTTGGTGGGCATCTTTAACACATGCTAAGTTCTTTGAATTCAGATGATTCTAAGTAGGCGTGAGACAAATTAATATATATATATATTATTATTATATTAAATTTTCTACTTTTGGTGTTCTAAAGCATTTTCCTATAAATAGGGTCTTGGGTTAGAATTGAAAATCACAGGAAATTGAAGTTTTTCTCTATATTATCGAGCGTATTCTTGTGAGTATTTTGAGTATACTTTGAGTATTGCTATACGATTGCAAGTTCAAGTCATAGCTATATATCCTGTTTCAACTAGAAGTCTTGTCTTTCGAGGTAAGAGATGTTATTTTATTCGAAAATGATATTATTTCTTCAATATCATTATCTTAAAATATTGGTTGGAAATTTTATCAAATTTGGAACTTTTTTTCATGTTGGGGTTACTATTCATGAGTTACTATTTACGAGTTACTATTCATGAGTTACTATTCACGAAAGTTCTTATTCATGAGTTACTATTCACGAGTTACTATTCATAAAGCGTGAAGATGTTTTTTTGTGAAATTTCTATCTTTTGGTGTTGAGATTCTTTATTCACGATATCGTGACTATTCACTTAATACTAAGACTATTCAATTAGAAAAATAAAATTTCTTCTTTTGTGTCAAAATATCTCATTATGGATACTAGCTTTGATTGTATCCATATTTTGATCATTCTTGAATTTTACTCCACTACGATTACTTATGAAGTATTTTTGAACTTGGATTGTTTAAAATACGAATCCTTAATATTTGTTCTTTTGTTTCTTTGGATTCGTTTTTCTTTTGAAATATTTTTCATCATCCTCGGTCTAAATGATGATATTATGAATATCTTTGACACAGTAGTGCAAAGATGAATGATTTCTTGATGAATATCTTTGGCCCGTAGTGCAAAAGATGAGCAGTGTTGAGATGAACATGACTCATTGATTAATATCTTTGGCTCGTAGTGCAAAGATGAGCAGTGTTTAGGCGAACATGATTAAGTGATGAATATCTTTGGCCCGTAGTGCAAAGATGAATATTTGATTCAGATATATATTGATTGATGTTACTGAGGATAAAATATCGACGATGAACTTTTAAATTCATATATATAAGATAGTAATTTGCATTCTCTACTTAACTCTTCTAATGAATTGTTGTTTCCGCTGCAGTTGTTGATTTAAAACTGGTTGTCTATTGTATTCTATTAGATTTTTTCCTGTTGAAGACTAACGATAATTTGTTGTATATTATCTTAGTCATAATATTCTTTACTGGGCTAGTTGAGCTCACCCTTTTCCTTTTTGTTCCATTTTTCTTCTCAAGAGGCGAGTTGTTTAGTAGTCCTCACCATTTTTATAAAATAATGTATAAATAATTGTGATGAGGATTTATTTGGGTATGTATATTGTCTAGAAGACAATAATTGTATTTAAACTCACAGTATATATGTTGTCGTATTTTGCACGACAAATGTATTAATAAAGTTGTAGTTATTTCTGTACCATGTATTTGGCGACTCAGAATGGGTTGGATGGAATGGACCTATTTTGGGGGCGTCACAGAAAATTATTAGCAATGTCTAGAAAGTTCTGTCGAGGAGAGGTTAGATAATCTAATTGCGCGCCAGTAAGGAGAAATCCTTATCGGAAAGCCACCACTTTCCTGGGAACTGCCTGGCTGTCATAAATGTGATTCTGTAATATTATTTGTGAATAATTAGTTATTGATTTATATGATAAGGAAATATTTATTTGATGCGGATATAAATGATGGATTTATTTATATGGTTATAAGTGAAGGAATTAATGCTGAGGTGTTTGATCAGTATTTTGTCAAATTGGAGGTATTAAAAATTACCCGTTTCTGAATTTCAGATATTTTCAGTTTGGAATTTGGAAAAACTTTCTTCTGCAGAGTTGTAGAGAATTCGATTTCGTGTGGAATGGACATGAAATTCGTATTTTTCTAATAAACGGGCTATTTTCTATGAATTATTAAAGTTTCTGATTATTGTTTAAATGATAAAATATTTTGGAAAATTCTAGAATTGGTTGGTGAGAAATGTGCTCAATTGAATTTTCAAATGTGGTGGGTGGCAATAGTAGCAGGTAAAGCCATCGGTGTAAAGCAGTCAAGTCTGCTTGACGTCTTAACATTTTTCTATAAATAGAGGCTAAGTTAGAATTAAAAATCACAAAGAAACATAAGATTTCTCTCTTTCTCTCTCTATATTATCAAGCTTATTTTGTGAGTATTTTGATACTTTGAGAGTGGCTATTCAGTGCGAGGTTCCTTCGGCTTTACATTCCGATCAGAAATACTGCTCTTTCGAGGTAAGAGATTTTAAGGGTTGTTATGTTTTTCATGTTTCGTAACTTTTCAGACCTTCAAAAATTCTGGAAAAATTTGAAATGATATTTTGATGAGTTTTATTGATTTTGTCCAAAAATGGTGATTTTTGGATGTATAGATTAAGAGTTATGGATTTTATGAGAAAAGACTATTTTAAAAGTAAACACTTATAACTCCTTGTGGTTAACTTCAAAATTGGTGAAATTTTTATTGGGAGTACATCTATATAATATCAGTATATCCTGTAAATTTCATAATTTTTGGATAAAAGTACAATTTATGATAAATATTTAAATATTCTTGTGGTTTTGGCCATATGAAAAATAGTAAATGAATTTTTAAAATTCGAGAAAAATATATGTTCAATATGGGATTATATTATGCTAAATCCAGTAAAAGAAATATTTTTGGAACTGATTTAGTATTTTCATGAAATTATTCTAGTTATGAGTAAATGAATTAAATATATTATGTGAAGTAATAAAATTAGAAAATATGATTTTATGACTTGAGAATCATATTTGAGGTATATGTAGATTTTTGATGAGGGTTTTGGTTATTGGTAATGAGATCTTGTGAGGTTGGCATTTTAAGATGATTAAATGCATTAATTAGTAAAGTGTAAACAATCGGAATTAATTGTTTATAAGTTTAAGAAATGATTAAAATATTGTGGTAATATTAATATTAGATTATGAGATTATTAAGTGATTTATAACATTTTGATTAAGGTGTTATGAAATCATTGATTTATGAATCTTACTCTTGAGATTAAATCCATGTTTTGATCATATTATTTTTATTATCATATATAACATTTTTATAATCCTGGTGAAGAAATTTCTCTTTGACTTGAGTGTAAAGATGAGTAGATTTTTGGTATGATCATGACTATGGGTTCTCTTTGGCCAGTAGTGCAAAGTTAAATCATTGACTGGTATGATCATGACCATTGAATTTATAATTGATTATTTTTAGCTTAAGTGTAAAGGTGAATTGATCAACATGATTATAATTATGGTTTATATAAATTCTGAAATGATTATGTATTTATTTGAGATATGAATATCTTTGGCCCGTAGTGCAAAGATGACCTGTTATTGAATATCTTTGGCTGTAGTGCAAAGATGATCTCGTTGTTGAATATCTTTGCTTTATGAATGCAAAGATGACATGTTGTTGAATATCTTTGGCCCGTGAGTGCAAAGATGACCTGTTCTTTGAATATCTTTGGCATGTAGTGCAAAGATGAAGCTGTTGATGAATATCTTTGGCCCGTAGTGCAAAGATGAATTTATTAGTATGATTATGAATAGAAGCGTGATTTGGTATAACCATGATCTTTGATGTTTGGTAAAGACAAGTGATGAAAATTATCTTCGTTCCGGATGAGAAGAGTAATTAGAATCACAATTATGATTATGAGTTATTCATATGGTTGTGAAAGGAACTGTTGATTGATGTTACGAGGATAAAACATTGTTGGTGGACTTTTAACGTGAGAAGATAATAGACTTTATAGTCTATTTGACTCTTCTAATGGATTGCTTCGTTCTACCGCAATTATGGTTGAAAAATTTTATCATCTACAATATGTTCTAAATCTCTGATTTATTACTGATGAAGGCTATTGATAATTTAATTATTTTTAGTCATGATATTCTATACTGAGCTAGTTGTGCTCACCCTTTTGATTCACAATTCCTTTCGATGTAATAAAAAAGTGTGCATTTGGGTCGAAGCGGGGATAACAGGGGAATAGAAGCGGTGGTTCATAGATGCGCCCCCAAAATAGGTCTATTCCATCCAACCCATTCTGAGTCGCCAAATACATGGTACAAAAATAACTACAACTTTATTAATACATTTGTCGTGCAAAATACGACAACGTATATACTGTGAGTTTAAATACAATTATTGTCTTCTAGACAATATACATACCCAAATAAATCCCCATCACAATTATTGATATATTATTTTACAAAAATGGTGAGGACTACTAAACAATTCTCTCTAGAACCTTCATTCCATACCCCGACTAGTACTCGCTACATTCTCGCCTCCTGTGAAGAAAAATGGAACAACAAGGAAAAGGGTGAACTCAACTAGCCCAGTAAAGAACATTATGACTAAGATAATATACAACAAATTATCGTTAGTCTCCAAGGAGGAAAAATCTAATAGAATACAATAGACAACCAGGTTTTAAATCAATCTTACGATAGGAAATAATAATTCATTAGAAGAGTTAAGTAGAGAATGCAAACTACTATCTTCTATATATGAATTTAAAAGTCCATCGTCGATATTTTATCCTGTAACATCAATCAATATATATCTAGAATCAAATATTCATCTTTGCACTACTGAGCCAAAGATATTCATCGATTAGTCATGTTCATCTAAACACTGTTCATCTGCACTACTGGGCCAAAGATATTAATCGATCGGTCGTGTTCATCTCAACATCTGTTCATCTTTGCACTACGGGCCAAAGATATTCATTAAGAAATCATTCATCTTTGCACTACAGGCCAAAGATATTCAGTAATATCATCATTTAGGACTGAGGATGATGAAAAATAATTTAAAGGAAACGAATCCAATGAAACAAAAGAACAATTATTAAGGATTCATATTTTAAACAATCCAAGTTCAAAAATACTTCATAAGTAATCAGAGTGGAATAAAATTCAAGACTGATCAAAACATGGATACAATCAAAGCTAGTATCCATAATAGATATTTTAGACGAAAAGGGAAAATTTTATTTTTCTTTGAATAGTGCAAGTATTCGTGAATAGTGTAGATATCGTGAATAGTCTTGAGTATCGTGAAGAGTAACTCAGACACCAAAAGTTTCAAATTTGATAAAACTTCAGATCAATATTTCAAAGATAATGATATTGAAGAAATAATATCATTACTGAAAAAAAATAATATCCCTTACCTCGAAAGATCAAGATTTTTAGCTAAAACAACAGGATATAGCTATGACTTGAACTTGCAGACCGTATAACAATACCTAAAGTATACTCAAAATACTCACAAGAATACATTTCGATAATATAGAGAGAAAACTTGGATTTACGGTGTGATTTTCAATTTAACCCAAGCACCTATTTATAGGAAAAAGCTTAGAACACCAAAGTAAAAATTTAATAAAATAATAATATATATTATAAATTCTCTCGCACACTTTTGAATCCAGAATTCAGCAATTGCACACATGCAAAATGAGGCCCACACATTGAAAAAACGTTTTTGTTAATATAAATATTTAAAACTTCAAAAAATCAATTATTTTGGAACTCCAAAACTTCAATAATTCATAATAAATAGTCCTTTTGTCAGAAAATTCGAATCTCGCGAGTTTTTATAGAAAATTCAATTCTCTACAACTTTCCAGAAGAATTTTTTTCCAAATTCTAAACAGAAATTGACCGAAATCCACAAACGGGTGATTTTACAAGCTATAATCAAATTTCGGTCAATAATTGTGTCCACCAACACACAAAATATGTGTTAAACATTTAATGCCACAAAAATACTCTTCCTCCTAATATACTCATATATCCCACATTCATTATAAAAATATCACCGTTAATATATTATTAAAATATAATAATATATTTAAATAAATTATTTTATCGAAAAAGATAAAATTTTAATTTTCAACAATTGTCACTTTAAAAATTTTCTCCATCTATATCCACATAAAATCAATATTTTCCTAATCATATAAATAAATAATTAATTATTCACAAATAATATTATGTAGAATCAAGATCTTGTGCAACGGTAGATTTCACAGGAAGAGGGCTTTCCAATAAAGATTTCTCCTTCTTGGCCTATGATTAGGTGACCAAATCTCTCCTTAGGCAGAATTTTCTAGACATTGCCAATAATGTTTTCTAATAATATTATTAGGATAATATGAATTATTGCTTCGATAATAAAAAAATCGTGTAATGACAATTATTAAAACAATGAATATAAAATATCAACGCAAAGAATTATTAAATCAATAAAATAAAATCTTTGAGCGATTAATTATTGTAACCATTATTGAGTAGTGCATTCTTACGTAAGAGTCGATAATTGGTGCAATACCATGTCTTCTTGTTCAACAACGCCAGATAGTGTGTTTTTCTTCATCCAATCGCTTTTTCGTTATGGGGCCCACAAAAGCTGCTTGGTGTCGCATACGAATATTCCGAAGCGATCTGAATATTCCACGACCAAACGAATATTCTCAAACGATAATGAATATTTTATAACCACTTGCTTATTCGAAATATTTGCGTATTTTACCCATAACTATCCACATTAATCAAATCAACCCTTACTATTTCAAAATAATAAATAGAGGTAAATAAATTTCATTTATTAATAATTTGGGGTCTTACAATAGCTGTTGAGGTTCTCACTAAATAGTATGAAAATAATTTTATTGAGAACTTTAGATAAGTGTGTCGTATTATATACGTCATTTGATATTTAATTTTGGTGAACCAAATAGGGTGAGGTGAACCTAACTTTGGAAGGATGTTTTGCTATTATCATACAAGATGTGTGATGACATACAACCTCGTGTTATCATAAGACAGGATTGTGCACATCCACTTGCTGAGTATATCTACGAGCACTACCTATATGATCTTGGAGTTTATTTGAAATGTAATTCTCACTTGGAGTTAACGGAGATAATTATATGTCAAGAGAAGACTCACCACTGGAAAGAACATGATAGTAATCTTCTCGTTTTTCTTTGGGGTCTATTAGGTCAACCAAGGATAATTCTGTGGGCATATGATATCGATTATAACCTAGACGCGTGGCCTCCCATGTACGAAGGTTTTCTGGAGCACTTTCCAAAGATTTTAATTTCTAAAACAGTTATTGACTGTACCTTTATGTAAGGCGCCATTGTGACGTGTTATCTAAGGATGGGACATGAGTTACAGTTGATATATATTTGTATCAAAACTTACAGCATACGTGATGTTGTATTTTGCACGACAATTGTTGTAATAAAGTTGTAGTTATTTTCTGTACCATGTATTTGGCAACTCAGAATAGGTTGGATGGATTGGACCTATTTTGGGGGCGTCACAGTTGGTATCAGAGCTATAAGTAAAGAGCCCCGAGCCTCTCGCTGGTGACTTCCTTGTGTGGGATGCACCGAAGCCAGACTCTCTGTATGACCCCAACTTTTATGAATAAAAATGAATTTTCTATAAATATCATTTTTGAATATTATGGAGTAAATTTGATATAATGTTATAGTTGATATTTATAAATTTTGCAAAGTACGCAAGTTGTTATATAATATTCGTTTGGTCGGGGAATATTCCTTTTGTCGGGGAATATTCATACGATGACATAATCATTGGTGGACCCCACAACGGAAGCACTGTCGTAGTTAGCAAACGACAAAAATATTTTATGAAAATAACGGCGGAGGTTTTACCGTTAAAAACATTGAACTACTCGGTAGTAAAAGAAATGCGATGTCTGGCGTGGTTGCATAGTAGCACACGGTATTGATTATTGATGCTTACGTGATAAATCACTCAGTTTTACTCAATTATTGCTACAGTAATTGTTGCATCATATCTCTTATATTATTGATTCGATTATTGTTAGAATATCATCTGCATAATATGTTATTTTATTAAATCAATAATTGAGACGACAAAGTTATTCATATTATTAAATTGCAATATTTACAATGTCTAGAAGTTCTGTCAATGAGAGGTTAGGTAATTGTGCGCCAGTGAGGAGAAATCCTTACCGGAAGGCCCCCTCTTTCCTAAGAACGACCTGGTTGTTAAATATTGTGAGTTATAATATTAATGATGATTGTTAATTGAAGTTGTGTTCGGATTTGAATTTGGAGACGCGGACGTGATAGTTGAGTCCAGAACGACGAAATTAGTAAAAATAGTCTATAAACACAAAATTTTCCAGAATTCACTATTTGGTCAAAAAGTCAACAGTTGACTTTTTCGGGAAAAGTCAAACTTCAAAATTTCAAAATTTATATTTTTGATAAAAATAGTTTTATTATGTTGGAATTGTTTGCGTTGGTAAAAATCGATATTTATTTCGATAATATTTGATGTATGGGGGCTATATTGATAAATCGGGTAATTTATCGGATAAATGAACAACTAATTTCTACTAATTCACATGTTTATAACTATTTATTCACATGTGTATACTATTGATTCACATTCTTATTACTATTAGGGGAGTTGGTGTAAGATTGATAATACATGCATGACTAATTTAAAAATAGAGGTATAGATGAAGGTACTATAATGTAATTAGTTTTTTCACATGATTTTACTATTGAGTCACATGAATAAACTATTAATTCACATGATTTACTATTAGGGGAGGTGGTGCAAGTTTGATAATACTTGGATGACTAAATTTAAAATAAAAAAAAAGAGGGAGGTATTGTACTGTAATTTTTCAAGCCCCAAAATGTGCAATTATCGAAACTATGTTTTCCTATAAATAGAAGCTCATTCTTCTTCATTTCTCACCAATTCACTAAAGCTATAGAGCGGTTATTATAGAGAGAAATTGTAGGGAGAAATTGTAGAGAGAAAATCTAAAGAAGAAGAGAAGTTTACTACCTCACTACTCCTTTATCCAGTTTCTTTTACGGTAATGGGTGTTATTCTTTCTTATTCATGAAAAGAACTTCTGTTATTCCATCCTTTATTATTCTGTTAGAATAACCTGTATACGCGGCATACCCTATACATAACCTGTATAAGCGGCATACCCTTTACTTGGTGAAATCCTTATATTATTCCATTCTTTATTATTACATTGGAATAACTTCAGATCTGTGACATACCCTATCATAACTTTGTATAAGCGGCATACCCTTTACTTTGTGAAATCCTTATGTTATTCCATTCTTTATTATTACATTGGAATAACTCAGATATCTGACTGATACCCTATACATAACTTTGTAGAAGCGACATACCCTTTACTTGGTGAAATCCTTATATTATTCCGTCATTTAATATTCTGTCGGAATATCCTGTCAGTGTGAATTTCACCTGACCTGGTTCCAATATTTATTATTCTGCATTTAATATTACGTCGAAATATCCGTCGATTGTGAATTTCACACGACTGGTTCCATTATTTATTATTTCATTATTTATTATTCTATTGGAATAACGTCATACATCTGGTACCGCACGCATGGTGATTTCTGTTGTTATTCCATTCTTTATTATACTCAGTTGGTTAAAGTTTTGACTTCTATACTCCATGAAATTAGTGGAATATCCTTGATATTTGCGCTTCATCCGAGATCGTTTCATGGAAATATTCTTACGAGCATTCTTGAATTTTACACCACAAAACAAAGATATCTTGTTGACAATTTGGACATTATTAGTTCTGGACAAATTAATTCTTGAACTTGTTTTATTGAATTCTTATATCATTGTCATCATCCTCATATTTATATTTTGTTGAAAGTCATACGTGGCTGTAGAGCATAGATGGACTTGGTATGATTATGAAACGAGGATTATTCGGTATAATCATGGTAGTAATGTTACAAATGATGTGATAAAAGTCCTCATTCGTTGGCGTAGTGCATTGATGGACGAGTTGTTGGCATGATCATGACCATTGATGAATACACGAATATCCTTGGCCCGTAGTGCATGGATAATTTATGGTCGTGATATCTTAAAGAATATCCTTGGTAGTAGTGCGGGGGTGATTCGATGATGTGGATTATTTATTGTCGAGTCCCAATGATAAAAGTGATGAAAAACTTTTAAATCTTAAAAGATAGTAGATTTTATTCTCTACTTGACTCTTTTAATGGATTGCTTATTTCACATTGCGATTTTGATCTAAAACTTGTTATACATTATATTCTATCGGTTGTTATCTTTGTTGAAGGCTAAGGATAATTTATTACGCATTATCATAGTCATAATATTTCTTCTTTGGGCTAGTTGAGCTCACCCTTTGCTTTCAAAGTGTTCTCTTGTGAAATGAGAACGTAGCAGGGACTAGTCGGGGAACGGAGTGATGGTCCTAGATGGTGTATTAGTAGTCCTCACTATTCTGTGAAATAGTGTGATAATAAATGTAATAAGGACTCTATTGTGTTTGAATACTGTCTAGATGACAATATTCTTATTAAAACTCTCAGTTTATGTTTTGTCGTATTTTACACGACTGTTGTATAATTAAGTTTGTATTTATATTTTGTACCATGTATTTGGCGACCCAAGATGGGTGATGTATACCTATTTTGGGGGCGTCACACTCTCCGTAGGGGACGCCGTTCTGCGGTGGTAAACTGATAGGTACCACTGTGAGGTTCTATCCACGGTTGGGACATGAGTCACAGTTGGTATCAGAGCTTAGGGATATGATCTCTGGCGGAGATCGAGGAATAGAACTAGGACGGGAGAGATGAGTAAATCCTTCGCTAGTGTGTCCTACCTAAGCTTATTTATTGGTCAGTCATAATATCGGGATATTATGTGATATGTTAATTTGTTCAATTAACCCTTGTTTTGAAGTTGTATTCTAGAATGAAATCTGAAATATAGGAGATGAGCAATGGAGAAATCATGATGACAGGGAAGATAGAAACTGAAATGAAAGCAAGGTATTCTCAACTCTTTTAAATACCAGGTACGTAAATTTTGGGGACGAAATTTCATAAGGAGGGGAGATTGTAAGACCCCGAATTTTATGAAATAAAAGTATTCAATTTTTCTTATAATTACTATTCATGAGTTCTTATTCACAAGTTACTATTCATGAGTTCTTATTCACGATTCTTATTCATGAGTTCTTATTCACGAGTTACTATTCATGAGTTCTTATTCACGAGTACTATTTATGAAGCATGATAAAAAAAATTTGTAAGAAGGCACTACTCAATAATTGTTACAGTAGTTACTGTTCAATATTTTATTTTATTATTTCAATAATTGTTGCGTTGATCTTTTATATTATTGTTGTTCAATAATTATCACTGCACAGTATTTCCCATTATCAGATCAATAATTCATATTATTTGAATAATATTATTAGATAACATTATTGGCAATGTCTAGAAAGTTATGTCGAGGAGAGGTTAAATAATCTAATTGCGCGCCAGTAAGAAGAAATCCTTATCGGAAAGCTCCCTCTTTCCTGGGAACTGCCTGGTTGTCATAAATGTGATTCTGTAATATTATTTGTGAATAATTAGTTATTGATTTATATGATAAGGAAATATTTATTTGATGCGGATATAAATGATGGATTTATTTATGTGGTTATAAGTGAAGGAATTAATGCTGAGGTGTTTGATCAGCATTTTGTCAAATTAGAGATATTAAAAATTACCCGTTTATGGATTTCAGATATTTTCAGTTTGGAATTTGGAAAAACTTTCTTCTGCAGAGTTGTAGAAAATTCGATTTTGTGTGGAATGGACATGAAATTCGTATTTTTCTGATAAACGGGCTATTTTCTATGAATTATTAAAGTTTCTGATTATTGTTTAAATGATAAAATATTTTGAAAAATTCTAGAATTGGTTGGTGAGAAATGTGCTCAATTGAATTTTCAATTGTGGTGGGTGACAATAGTAGCATGTAAAGCCATCAGGTAGCAGGTCAAGTCTGCTTCGGCGTGCTAACATTTTTCTATAAATAGATGGCTAAGTTAGAATTGAAAATCACAGCAGAAACATAAGATTTCTCTCTTTCTCTCTCTATATTATCAAGCTTATTTTGTGAGTATTTTGATACTTTGAGAGTGGCTATTCAGTGCAAGGTTCCTCCGGCTTTACATTCCGGTCAAAAATACTGCTCTTTTGAGGTACGGGATTTTAAGGGTTGTTATGTTTTTCATGTTTCGTAACTTTTCAGACCTTCAAAAATTCTGGAAAAATTTAAAATGATATTTTGATGAGTTTTATTGATTTTGTCCAAAAATGGTGATTTTTGGATGTATAGATTAAGAGTTATGGATTTTATGAGAAAAGACTATTTTAAAAGTAAACACTTATAACTCCTTGTGGTTAACTTCAAAATTGGTAAAATTTTTATTGGGAGTACATCTATATAATATCAGTATATCCTGTAAATTTCATAATTTTTGGATAAAAGTACAATTTATGATAAATGTTTAAATATTCGGTGGTTTTGGCCATGTGAAAAATAGTAAATGAATTTTAAAAATTCAGAGAAAAATATATATTCAATATGGGATTATATTATGCTAAATCCCAGAAAAGAAATATTTTTGGAACTGATTTAGTATTTTTCATGAAAATATTCTAGTTATGAGTAAATGAATTAAATATGTTATGTGAAGTAAGAAAATTAGAAAATATGATTTTATGACTTGAGAATCATATTTGAGGTATATGCAGATTTTTGATGAGGGTTTTGGTTATTGGTAATGAGATCTTATGAGGTTGGCATTTTAAGATGATTAAATGCATTAATTAGTAAAGTGTAAACAATCGGAATTAATTGTTTATAAGTTTAAGAAATGATTAAAATATTGTGGTAATATTAATATTAGATTATGAGATTATTAAGTGATTTATAACAGTTTGATTAAGGTGTTATGAAATCATTGATTTATGAATCTTACTCTTGAGATTAAATCCATGTTTTGATCATATTATTTTTATTATCATATATAACATTTTTATAATCTTGGGGAAGAAATTTTTCTTTGACTTGAGTGTAAAGATGAGTAGATTATTGGTATGATCATGACTATGGGTTCTCTTTGGCCAGTAGTGCAAAGTTGAATCATTGGCTGGTATGATCATAACCATTGAATTTACAATTGAATATTTTTAATGTAAGTGCAAAGGTGAATTGATCAACATGATTATAATTATGGTTTATATAAATTCTGAAATGATTATGTATTTATTTGAGATATGAATATCTTTGGCCAGTAGTGCAAAGATGGCCTGTTGTTGAATATCTTTGGCCTGTAGTGCAAAGATGATCTGTTGTTGAATATCTTTAGCCTATAATGTAAAGATGACATGTTGTTGAATATCTTTGGCCCGTAGTGCAAAGATGACCTGTTGCTGAATATCTTTGGCATATAGTGCAAAGATGAACTGTTGATGAATATCTTTGGTCCGTAGTACAAAGATGAATTTATTAGTATGATTATGAACAGGAACTGTGATTTGGTATAACCATGATCTTTGATGTTTCAGGTAAAGACAGGTGATGAAAATTATCTTCGTCTTGGATGAGAAGAGTAATTAGAATCACAATTATGATTATGAGTTATTCATATGGTTGTGGAAAGGAACTGTTGATTGATGTTACAGGGATAAAACATTGTTGGTGGACTTTTAACGTGGAGAAGATAATAGACTTTATAGTCTATTTGACTCTTTTAATGGATCGCTCGTTCATTGCAATTATGGTTGAAAAGTTTTATCATCTACCATATGTTCTAAAACTCGATTTATTCTCGATGAAGGCTATTGATAATTTAATTATCTTTAGTCATGATATTCTATCTTGAAGTTAGTTGTTTCACCCTTTTGCTTCACAATTCCTTTCGGGTAATAAAAGTGTATTTGGGTCGGTCGTTGAGGGGATATGAGGGGAATAGAAGCGGTGGTCATATATTTGTTGAGGTTCTCACTAAATAGTATGAAAATAATTTTATTGAGAACTTTAGATAAGTGTGTCATATTATATACGTCATTTGATATTTAATTTTGATGAACCAAATAGGGTGAGGTGAACCTAACTTTGGAAGGATGTTTTGCCACTATCATACAAGATGTGTGATGACATACAACCTCGTGTTATCATAAGACAGGATTGTGCACATCCACTTGCTGAGTATATCTACGAGCACTACCTATATGATCTTGGAGTTTATTTGAAATGTAATTCTCAGTTGGAGTTAACGGAGATAATTATATGTCAAGAGAAGACTCACCTTTGGAAAAGAACATGATAGTAATCTTCTCGTTTTTCTTTGGGGTCTATTAGGTTGACGAGGATAATTCGTGGGCATATGATATCTATTATAACCTGGACGCATGGCCTCCCCGTATACGAAGGTTTTCGGAGCACTTTCCAAAGATTTTAATTTCTAAAAGCAGGTTATTGGTTTGTACCTTTATGTAAGGCGCCATTGTGACGTCTTTATCTAAGGATGGGACATGAGTCATAGTTGATATATATTTGTATCAAACTTACAAAGATAACGTGTTGTTGTATTTTGCACGACAATTGTTGTAATAAAGTTGTAGTTATTTTACGTACCATGTATTTGGCAAACTCGAATAGGTTGGATGGATTGGACCTATTTTTGGGGCGTCATGATTAGTATCGAGCTATAAGTAAAGAGCCCCGAGCCTCTCATTTGGTGACTTCTTGTGTGGGATGCACGAAGCCGGACTCTCTCGTAGGGGGGCTTGGATTCTGTGGTGGCAACCGATAAAGTACCCTTGTGAGGTTACATCCACGGTTAAGACATGAGTCACAGTTGGTATCAGAGCTTAGGGATATGATCTCTGGCGGAGATCGAGGAATAGAACTAGGAGGGGAGAGATGAGTAAATCCTTCGCTAGTGTGTCCTACCTAAGCTTATTTGTTGGTCAGTCATAATTTGTTGGTCAGTATGGCGTTGTAAGCCGAATCTACATGCACAATATAAAATTTACATGTTATTTCTACCTGCTGAGGAGCTGTGCCGAAGACCACTAGGAGTTCAATAGTGCCTGCAACTTTAACTAGATCGTTTCTAAAGCCGTATAAGGGAGCCTCCTGCCCACCTCCATCTTTAGCCTGTCAAGATGCATCATCTGATAAGCATGGGCATACAGAATATCCACAGAAGACCCGTTGTCTATCATCATGCGCTTCACATCTACCGAGCCTACTTGTGCTGTGATCACCAATGCCCCTTCATGCGGCTCGATGGGCTCCGAAGGATAATCTGCATCGGTGAATGATATAACAGTTCCTGGAAATGGTGCGTCGTTTACCGGAGAGCACCCGCCACGTATACATGGCCAAGAATCCAAGTATCCTCTCCTCTTCTTCCCTACTAACTTCCCTGCTGACCCACCGGTTATTACATCAACGACGTGCCTTGGTGGTGGTATTGAAGCATTTTGGACGAGTGGAACCATTTGAACCGTCTGAACAGTACGGTCGACATTCTGCTGATCTTGTTGGTCCTTCCCGGCCACATACTAAACCAGCAAACCGCTTTGAATCTTCTTCTCCACGAAATCCTTCAGATTGCAACACTCATTAGTATCATGGCCTGCGGCTTGATGATAGCCACAATATTTCTGAGAGTTGCCCTGTCCTGTCTTGTAATTATCACGAGGTGGCTCAAAGAATGGCTGGTTTCTGATCTGGTCCAAAATCACCGACCTATCCGTATTCAGTTTGGTGTAAACCTTATTCACCTTCGGGGCGGACGCAGGTGGACGACTACTTCATTGTCGCCATGAGTTGTTGTACTTCTTAGAAGCGCCTCCGCCGATCATTATACCCCCCGTCTTCCTCGATACGCCTTGACCTTTAGAGTATCTGCCTCCTTCATTTGGTCCGAAGAAGGACGCTTCAGGCTATTCATAGCCTCCTCTACCACAATATAACCTTCTGCCTTGTCGAAAGTTTCTGCCAAGCTCTTCGGATGATGGAACATCAATTTTTTCACTAGCTTTTCAGACTTCACCAGATCTAGCCCATTCTGAAACAAACCTACCACCTGGAGATCATTGAGGTCGGACACCTGACCAACTACTTCCCTGAACCTCTTCACATACTAGCCTAAAGATTCGTTGGTGAACTGTCTGACCTGTGCTAAAGAACCTGTAGGCTTCCCTCTCCTTCGGTTGCTCCCAAAGCGAGCGTGGGACTTGTCACAAAGCTCGGTCCAAGAGGAAACTGAATCTGCCGGCAAAGTCCCCATCCACTGCCTCGCATCTTTTCTTAGTGTTGTGACAAACGTGTGACACTTGGCAGCATCGGTAAAGTCATAATAATCCATCAACCGGTCGAACGCCTGGCTATGGTCATAAGGATCCCTAGACCCATCGTAACTCTCCATGCATGGCAGCTTCTTGGTGATGTCTGCCTTTTCCTTAAGAATGTCCGAGGAGAAAGGAGACGCCTTCTTTCCGGGTGTCCTTCCTTTCACGTGACTTTATGCTAATGCTTTGGAGCTTCTTCAACTCCTTCACCAAGAAATCAACACCTTCGGGCTGCAAGGAGACTTCTTTCTCCTGAATGACGTTCTACTTTTGAGTGGATCGACCTCCTCCTGTCGACCCCACTGCCTTTGTTGGGCTTCTGGATCTACTCCAGCGTACAACTCTATCCTCATGATGAGAATGTTCACGCTGATGCTCTCTCTTTCTGGTTTCTGGCACGATCTCCCTCGACCTGCTCATTCGCCTATCGTCGTCTCGATGCTGAGAACCAACGATCATCAACGCCTTCTTCGAGGCCACGGGAGTTCTACTTTTTGATCTCCTTCTGCCGCGAGAACGATCCCTAGACACATGTATAGAATGCTCCGGCTCTTTCCCCTTTCGCCGTTGCATCTCCTTATGCTTACTCCGCCTTTCGGACTGAACATGACTGGATGCTTCGTCCCTTAACTCCGCCACCCGAAGCATCTGTTCGACTATATCTTCCCTCTGCTTTAAATGGACTTCCAAGGCTTTATCCGCTTCGTCCGCCGTCCTCGCCAACTTGGCAGCTCTGTCCTCCTGACCACTTCGGCGATGAGTCTTGGTTGGTGAGCCTTCTGCCCGCCCTCGACCACGATCACGCTCTTTATCTGCATCGAAGACTAATCTCCGTCTGGCCCCACCATAGATCTTCAGACGGAGATCTCCCGAATCATGCTTGGAGGTCGTACTCTCATGAGCACTTTTAGAAGGACCCAGACAATCCTTTACCGAAACACGAGGCAATGACGAACTTACAGCCATCGCCTGCCCCTCAGGTGTACCATCTCTACTCCTCACCATCTTCTGAAGTAGATTGAATGAATGTGATTGAAAATTCAACGACACTAGAACTTAGCCCTCCTTCTAGCGCCAATGTTAACGCCAAGATCTTCTCCAACGTCCCAATCACGTAAGACGCTCGATCCTGCACAGTAAACACGATAAACACCACAAGCTTGGCGGCTTCAACCAGTCGGGGGATAGCTTCGAGCGTGAGAGTCGAGATCGGTGTTCACAAGGTTAACAATGGAGGATGTAATGTCTAGTGTATTGAGAGAGATAATAATTCAGTTGTGTGTGTATGTGAATGTGAACGTACCTCTTTGTGAAGAACTTTCGCTAAGTTATACTTTCTCTTTTGGGTTCTTTGTGCACCCACTACCATCCGACATTTACTCGATCGATGGGTTCTCAAACTACATGCACTCTATCCACTACCCTTGGTCCTTTTTTTCCCACGTAAGGCTTATAATCCCATCTGCATTAATGCATGGCGATTCTGACGATCAAAGTAAATCTATGCTTTTTTATCATTACAAGTCAAAGACAAAGATATTAAAATATCTAATAAATTTAATCTAATGAATCCCAAGCTTGGTTTGAGAGGGTTTAATAGAAATAGTATGAGGAGTAGGCCAAATGACTTTCAAAATTCAATAATGAAGGCCCAACAGACTAATTAAATAAGTGGGCTCAATCTGCTCAGCCCAATAGGAAAGAGATCACGACCCAACATATACTAATAGACTACCAAATGAAAAATGATATTACATACCATTTTAATTTTCTTTTCACAAATTATTATTTTTATATGATTACGTAATTAATTTATTATTATATATCTATACCATATAACAAAATCATGTTCTTTTTGGTCATTTCAATTGCAACTGAGCCGAACAAGAGTTATAATTTTAAATGCACTCTTAGCTGTGTTTGTAAATACTATTACTGCTACAACCGCTACCATCTAAACGAACAAACCCTTAATAATACATTAACTTGTTACATTTTGAGATAGTTTTTCAACTAAAATGACCTCATATAATAAAATATAACCTATTTTGAATTTGGGGAAAAAATACAAGAACAGTTCTTGCCCTAACACTCTGTTTCTGAGTTTTGAATAGAAAAGAAAAGAATAGAAAATTTAAATTAGAACAGAAAAGAAAAGAATAGAAAACTTGAAGTTATCCTTTATGTTGTTTCTGAGTTTTTAATAAAAAAGAATAAAAAATTTAAAATTGAGGAAATGAATTGTAATTTAAAATTTATTATATTAAAAGTTGAGGATAATATGGGAATTATAAAAATATTACTTATACCAATTTCTTTTCCGTCCAAATCAAAGGTAATTTTGATTGGAAAACTTTAGCGATAAAAAAAGTCACCAAGTTTTTTATCCATTTCTTTTCTTTTAGTTTATTAAAAACTCTGAAACATAAAATTAGAAAGAAAACTTAAATTTTTTAAATCCATTTTTTTTTTTTTTTCATTCATTTTAAAACCTCGAGAAGCATTGTAAAGGTAATAGGAGAGAAAGGAATAGAAAAAGAAAAAGAAAATAGAATTATTGAAACGATGGAAAAGATAATTTCATCACCCTTCAGGTAGGGACAATTAATGACCTAATAAAATATTACTATTGAAATGGTGGATTGGATGAACTATTCTAAACAAAATTATTAACAGCAGCGTTTCTTAAGTCGGAGATGGGAAGGGGAAGCCTCCTTATTCATGGGGTTGCTTTTACTTTGACCTCCAACAAATTACGACCAACAATTATAGCAGGTGGCGTTAATCACCCACCTGTAGGTAAATCTCTGCTCAATTTCTGCTTATTCAATCCATTTTTCTTAGTCCTGAATAATTATTATACTCCATTTCATACATCTACTTCTCCAAAATTGACAAACCCTAACCCTAATCCTAAGCGTAGAGGTAGAGGTTGTCTGAAGCAATTACTGCGAGAGAAATGCAAATCCGGGTTCGATAATCTTGATGATGCTCTTCTTCTATTCGATCGTATGCTTCAAATGCGACCTCTCCCTACTGTAATCGATTTCAATCAACTATTAGCGGCTATTTCAAAAATGAAACACTACTCCGTTGTTGTCTCTCTGTTCAGAGATATTTGTGCTTTAACCAATCCGGTGGTTCCGGTAGATGTAGTTACCATAACCACGGTGGTAAACTGTTGTTGTCACTGTAATCGAGTCGATTATGGGTTTTCTCTGTTGGGTGGGATCTACAAACGTGGTTTGGTGCCAAATGTTTCTACCTACACCACTCTGATAAGGGGGCTTCTTTCAGCAAATAAGTTTGTGGAGGCTGAGGAATTGTTCAAGAAGTTGGTAAGGACAAAAGAAACTGAACCTGATGTAGTTATGTATGGGACCATTATAAATGGGCTTTGCAAAACAGGCAACACTTCCATGGCCATTAGGTTGCTCAGAATAATGGAAAAAGGAAGTTGTGAACCAAATACTGTAGTTTATAACACCATCATTGATAGTTTGTGCAAGGACAAACTAGTAGATGATGCTTTGGATCTTTTCTCTGAAATGATTGGTAAAGGTATATTGCCAACTGTAATCAGTTATACTTCATTAATTCAGGGCCTATGCAACTTTGGTCGATGGACAGAGACTGAACATATGTTAAGAGAGATGACCAGCATGAAAATCTCTCCAAATATGCACACTTTTAATATATTGGTGGATGCGTTTTGCAAGGAAGGTAAGGTAAAAGAAGCAGAGCATGTGGTCGAACAAATGATTCAAAGTGGCAAGAATCCGAATGTAGTCACCTACAATGCGCTCATGGATGGGTACTGTTTGCGAGGTAAAATGGATGGAGCATTGACAGTGTTGAATACCATGATGAATGAGGGGATTGTGCCCAATAATCATAGCTATAGCACTTTGATAAATGGATTTTGCAAGAAGCTGAGAGTAGATAAAGGTATGGATCTCTTTCGAAAAATGCCGTGTGAAGGTTTGAAACCCACAATTGTAGATTACAACACTATTTTGCATGGGCTATTTAAGATGGGTAGATATGTTGACGCACAAGATTTTTTTAATGAGATGCAATCTCAAGGCCAAAGACCAAATATTTTGACATGCAACATCTTGTTAGATGGCCTTTGCAAGAATCAGTGTGTGGATGAAGCATTGTCCTTTTTTCGTGCGATGGAATGTAATGGTTTAATTCCTAATATTATTACTTATAGTGTCCTCATTGATGGATTGTGCAAAGATGGAAAGCTTGATAGGGCAAGAAACCTTATTGATAGCCTTCCTTCAAAAGGATTGCGACCAGATACTAGGACATACACAATGATGATCCGAGGACTATGTGAAAAAGGACTACTGGAAGAAGCAAAGGAGCTACTTGTGGAAATGGAAGCTAATGATTGCTTGCCAGATGATGTCACTTACAACACTATTATCCGAGGATTTTTTCAAAATAAGAAGTATAATGAAGCAAGTGTACTCATAGAAAAAATGGTTGGCAAGGGCTTCTCAGCAGATGCATCTACCACTTCCATGGTACTGGATCTACTCTCAAGGAAAGAACATGATCCAACTCTACTTGCTATGCGTCATAAGTTTTTGCCCACAGGTAGATAAGGATCACTAGATCTTTAGATTACAGTGCAAGCTCCAGGCCATATGTCAGATTTAAGTAAAGCTTTTAGATTGGACAGTCAAATAAGAGATTCTAGATTTTCCTTGTTGGTAGTTCTCTGTGTATATATGGAATGGTATATAATGTGCTGTCATGGTATTGTGTACTGAACTTTCTTTTCTTTCTGCTCAAAAGTGCATACCTGGATATTGCAAGAAGCTCTCGATGTCCCGCATCAACTTTTTTCAGTTTCTCTTACTCTTTTTGGAGTGTGTTTACTATTTTTGGGAGCTTTTATGCATTGTCTATATCATGTGTGTGCGTGAGTTGCTGCCTTATTATGATGCTATCTTATTATTTAACATTATGCTATCTTATTATTTGTACCTATTTACCTACTATTGAATACTAACATTGTGACAAAAGCACAATTTCTTAAAATCAAAAGTAAACTACCAAGTTGCGGACACACATTGGGCTCAAAACATGAAACACGATTGTTCTTATAATTAAGTAAATTTGTTTGCGCTCTTTGGTAGATTCAGGGGCTGAGCCACCTGTTTATGCTGAGGTTTGCAATTAGCAGCTTTGGTAAAGAGATCCCCATGATGAATAAAAGGATATTGCAATAGACCTTTCAATAAATAGATATTTCAAGAAGCTGAAAGTAGACCAAGTTATGCATCTCTATCTCAAGTGCCCCATGATGATTTGAAATGCACAATATAAATTTTCAGCACTATTTTACAGGTGCTATTTAAGATGGGTTGAAATGTTGCAGCAGATTTTTCTCTTATATTTTTTTATTTATGAGATGAAAGCTCAAGGCCATGGACCAGACCTTCGACATGCAGTATCTTGTTAGGTGGCCATTGCAAGAATCGGTGTTACGGATGAAGCTCTGTCGTTATTTCATATGATTGTATGTAATGGTTTAGTTTCTGATATTATTATTATCAGACTTCATTGCTGGATTGTGCAATAATAGAAAGCGTAAATGGTTTCCATTAGTAACTTGCGCTTTTACGTTGTAGTCAAATGTGAACAAAAGTTTCTAGATTTTGCTTTTGGGTAATTCTATGTAGATTTATGGAAAGGTATGTCATGTGTTGTCAAAGTATTCCCTGCTGAATCTTCTTTTTTCTTCTGCTCAAAGGATCATATCATACTTGGATTCCTGCAAGAAGCTCTCTTTGTCTCGTGTGAAACTTTTCCAGATGTCCTGTACTCTTTTTCGAGCGTGTTCACTATTTTTGCGTGCTCATGTGTGTGCATGAGTTGTGGCCTTGTTGGTGTCCTTATTACACTAGTGAAAGAACAAATGGACATTTTTGGACATCTTTTAAAGTACACTACTCTTTTTTTTTTGCTGCATTTGATTGATAGGTGCTGGCATGCTGCTAACCAGAACAAGTTTGAGAACCAATGAAGGAATGACATGTAGTGGAGATCCAAAGAATCCAGAATTAATTCGTGTTGAAGGATAGCAGTACAATACTCCTATCTTGGGTGAGAAAAGAAGAACATCTCAGTCTCAGGTTTTCCGTTATTTCACAATTTCAATTTCTTTAATATTTATATATATAATTTTTCGGTTTCTTTTCACCTAATAGTTAAAAATATTTACATGAAATGTGCCTTTTTTATTTAAAATTATCTTGTGATATTTACATTGTGCTATTTTATTACTTCCATTTGTTAGCCTACTTGCAAAAAAGATGGTGAACAAAAGTCTAATTTTTTGGTGACGATCGCCTTCCTCTTCCAACGTCTTACAAACCAATTGATAATCCACTAAAATAAGATAGCAGAAGACCTAGATTTCGTTTAGAAAAGTTACGAGAGATGGAGAGATGGAAAGCTGGAAGAGAAAATATCAATAACTAAAACATAATCATATAGAGGGTGAAGCAAATCAAAAATCGATAAATGTGAGTAATAACAGATCAAGTGATATACCTTCAGGTTTTCCTTTTCTGATCTACATGGGGTAGGTGCAAAGAAGCGAGATGGAAAATATCAAAGGGTTGGTGCTTGTTGAGAAAACAACTCTATGTCTAACTTTGACATAGCATATTACAAGTGAGATTCTGTGGAATTATTGTGGACGGCATGGGAGGATTGAAGGCATTATGATTCATAGAAAAAGGGGAAGCAGAGCTAATTACTTTTGGTTTGTAAAATTTGGGAAAAAGACAAATGCATTCGAGGCACAAAAATGGTTGTTTAGAAGATGGATTGTTAATCGTAGAGTTTATATCGAGTTTGCAAGAAGGGAAATGAGATGTCAGAAAGAACTTCCATTGCATGTGAAGTATAAAGTTGTAAAGCATAAGGAGAAAATGAGGGTTCCTTCAATGAAGAAACTTGCAGATCTACCAAATGAAGAGGTAAAAAATTGTTAGAATAGTTGCTGGATTTTTGTTAGCAAGGAGAAACTAGCTCTAATGGATATGAAAATTTGTATATTAAATTCAAAAATGGCATTATGAATATTGTAAAGTGGGGGGTTAATGGGTTGATTGTAGTGAGTGCTAATGAGGAGGAAAGTCTTAAAGTGGAGCATGTAGGTTTGAGAATTTTTTTGTTGAAGTGGAGAATTTGGGCATTGAGTTTGCGAAGAAGATTGATATAGCAAGTCGTTGATTCAAACACACAAAAGGAAGGTCATTAACTAACAAATTATGCTTTCATTTGGGGATGAAATATACCGTCTTAAAGTCGAGTTAGAACAGGAAGGTGAATATTGATTAAGTGGTGTTGGTATGTGGTGTAGGGAGGAGACAAACAAACAGTGATGATTTTTGTGTCTAATGGGCTTGATCATCTGACAAAGGGTAATAGGTGTTCGAATGCAGCTTTGTTAGCAAATAGTAATCAAAATGAGGCTAGATCTTTATTTTGTATTATTGTGCTTGATTGACCCTTAATTGATCTGAATGGCCTGAAACTGATTTGGTAATTTATTCAGCTTGTTTGTTTAGGTTAGATAAAGGTTTGGATGAGTCAAAATGGTTCTGACAGAATTAGCTAAATTTGCTCAATTTATTCGGCCAGTTGGCCAATTTAATGAAATATTTACATAAATTCCTTTTCACATTAAAAAAATTACTTTGATATCTAATTAGCGATTACTCTAGTCTCTGGACTTAATAAAGGAATTAAGCTAAGTCGTCGTGCACCACCTGTCTCACCCCTCTTTTTTGCATATGTTTGCAATATTTACTTCCCAAATGATCTCTGTACTTGTCTCCATATGAAGGAAATTTTCCAGGGATATTCTAAAGCCTCAGGACTATTAATAAATTTTCAAAAATTAGGCCTTTTTGTTAGTCCAGCAGTTCTGGACACTCATGCTACTCTCTTTCAGGATATTTTTGATATTGGCTCCATACCGGTGTCTCAAAAATATCTTGGAGTGCCTTTTACTCTTACTTGCAACAAGAAGTAAGATTTCTCATTCTTCAAGGATAAACTTGAGCATAAACGTCAAACATGGAAATCAAAACTGTTAAACGCCAGCTGGGCACTATGTTCTTCTTAAATCCACTCCGGCTACCATACCTATATATATTCTTGTCTCTTGGTGCATTTCTTTTACCCTCTACCTTGATTCATGAGCTTCACTGTATTGTCAGAGCATTTTGGTAGGGTCATGATCAATTCCGCACACATTGGATTGCCTACGATAAGATTAGTTGTCTAAAATTTGAGGGAGTTCTAGGCGTTCGGGATTTTTCCTGTTTGAATTGCCAAACATGTTTGGCCTTTGTTGGAAAGTCCTAGTTCTTTACTGGCTTCTATTCTTTTGCCCAAAATTGAATTTTCTCCATTCTAAACTTAAACTTTCCGACTCTTGGGTATCGAAAGGATAAAAGAATTTTTTTAGTTCATCTCATTATACCAAATAAAAGTTAAAATGTTTTTCAAATAAAAGCTAAAAAGTTGACTGATTGATTAGGACTTGAATTTGCATTTGTGTTTTATTTTGATTTAAAATTTGTCGCCATATTAATTTTTATTTGAATGCAAACAAATTGGTATGAACTATGAATTGATTGCTAATATTGATAAAGAAACATAGAAAGAATGAATCCATTAAGATCACAATTAAAATGAAATCAATCTGTAACCAAAACAGATCAGAAATTAATGTGGAGGCTGTGATATCACGATGTAGAGTTGGAATAAGATTTTTTTGAGTTCCTTGCTCATGATGCGTTTGTTCATATTAGATCTTCTCTTTCAAATTTACGTTGCAATGTGGTACTATATTTTTCAAGAAAATAACTATGTTTTACTAAAGTTACAATGCCTTTTGAAAGAACTTTCTAAATTAGGAGTATAGTAATTTTATCAACTTCCGTTATATTTTTGGGAGAGGGGGGAATGAGAATTGAACCACAGTATTCTACTATCTGCGGGGTATGTTTTCTGAAGAAGATTTAGCCATATACCAATAAAATATTTAATTATTACATCAGGCTTCTCTTTTTAAAAATTTAGACGAGTTGGTAAGTTTTCTTTTAAAAAAAATTATATCAATTGGCGACTGTTTTATAATGATAATAACATTTTAAAAATCACAAAAGAGAATATTTTATAATGATAATATATATATATATATATATATATATATATTAATTTATCATACTAAAATATTTTAGACTAAAACTCAATTTGCACCCCAAACTTTTTCTTGAAAATTGATTTGGACCCTAATTTTTTTTTTCCGACTAAATGCATCAAAAACTTAATCACAGACAATTAAATGCACACTTTGCTCGTTTTTCTGGCCAAAGCTTCACCGGATGTTTGATGACATCATAGAGTCAGGTGCATTATACTCATATCACCTCAATTTTTGAATGGTTATTTTATTTCCACATGCTTGGAAGCTTGGGCAAAAACGTGGATTACCCCACTGACATTTGCAGCGGCTGAGAAAGAAGAAAAGCTAGGGTTTCAAAAACTTATCAAAAAAGCATCGATTACAAGGTAAAATTAAGGTTTTTATTGAGTTTTTGTTTTCTAGGGTTGGTGTGAATCAAGCGTCGATCTTACATGGCTGCATCACGTTCAAGATTTGCTCCAGAACTACGGATGTGTTTTTGTGATGTTTCAACTCGAATTTGTGTTTCCAAGAAGGATGAATCAAGAGGAAGAAGATTTTATGGCTGCCACAACTATTGTTGTGAACTCAGTCTTCTCTCTCATCTGTTTTGACTTTTTCCTTCCTCAATTTTTGATAGGAATTTGGGAGAGATTGTGGCTATTTTGAATGGTTGAAATTTCCTCTTTCTGATAGAGAAAAACTCAAAGCTAAAGGACAAGGTTAAAAATATGAGAAGGGAAGCATTTAAATGGGAGATGGAGGTTGGGCTTAAAGAAGCAAAGTCAAAACTAATGTTGTGCAGTGTATTATCATAGTTGGTCACCAAGTTCTTCAATATGGAGGGTAAATCAATTTTTAGGGCTTCATATAAGATGCAAATTTGTTTTAATGGCGGGAAGAGTGGTATTTTACCTAAATACCTTCTTAGCTCACACACTTTAAGCTTTCCGGTGAAGATTTGGCCAAAAAACGAGCAGAGTGTGCACTTAATTGTCTGGAATTAAGTTGAGGATGCATTTAATAAAAAAAAGGGTGAAAATCGATGTTCGGATAAAATTTTGGTGTGCAAATTGAATTTTAGTCTATATTAGACTAATTGCATCATTTTAAAAATTTAAACCCCTCCACTCACCAAATGCACCAAAACCAACCTATTTAGATTGAAGGAATGATAAGGACGAAGTTGAATGATTTTAAGGTATTTTAAATGTATGTTTGATTGTTGGTAGTGATGAGTGTTATCATATAAAAACAAAATTATTTATTCTACTTTTTTCGTATATAATATAAAAATAAAAGGATTGAATAAATTTTTGTTTTATCCAAATAGACCGGTTTATCCTCCAAAAATGATTTATTTTTATTTCATTCTCCTTTTTCCATTCCAATTGTAGTAATAGGCTAATAACACAATTTTTTTCTCACGTGGCTCGTAGTCGAAGATCAGAGATCGGATATGGGGAGGGGAAGCCTTATTCAGGGGGTTGCTTTCACTTTCAGCTCCAAATACTTTATCAGCAGGTAAATCTCTCAATTTCTGCTTATTCAATCCAGTTTTCATTGTCCGTAATACTCCATTTCATACATCTACTGCTCCAAAATTGACAAACCCTAACCCTAATCCCAAGCGTAGAAGCAGAGATTCTCTGCAGCAATTACTGCAGGAGAAATACAAATCTGGGTTTGATAATCTCGATGATGCTCTTCTTTTATTCGATCGTATGCTTCAAATGCGACCTCTCCTTTCTGTAATCGATTTCAACAAACTATTAGCGGCTATCGCAAAAAGGGAAAAAGCACTTTTTGGCTACTGTGGTTATAGTGATTTAACGAAATAGCCACTGTGCTTTTAAAATATTCAATTAGCCCACTGTACTTTTTAAAAATGTTCAATCAGGCCATTCTGTCCATTTTTTGTAGCTAGATTAATGAGATCAAATAAGAGTTTCTTACGTGTCTTTTTTGAAAATAAAATAAAATACGTGGCATATGCTTAATTACATAGTATATCCTTATGTGGCAACAAAAATTTTTTTTAATGAATTTTTTTTATAATTTTTTCTTCTCAAACAAAAAAATAAAATAATAAAATCATTATGTAGTAAAAATAATAATTAAAATAATAATAAAATAAAATAAAAATTTGTATTATTTGGAATTAATTTGTATTATTTGGAATTAATTTTTAATATTATAATATTTATAATATGTATATTTTATTTTTAAAATAAAAATAAAAATACTTTTATGTTTTAAAATACTTATAAAATTTTTAAAAATAAAAATATTTTTATGTTTTATTTTCTTTTTTTTCTTTATCTTAATATTTATAATATGTATAATATTAATAAAATTAATATTATAATATTTATAATATGTATGTTTTATTTAAAAATAAAAAATTCTTTTACGTTTTAAAATTTTTAAAAATAAAATTATTTTTATGTTTTGTTTTCTTTCTTTTTCTTTACCTAAATATTTATAATATGTATAATATTTTTCTTTCTTTTTCTTTTCATTTTATCTCTTCTAAATAATACAAATAATATATCAAAATTTTTGTATCAATGAGATCTATTAGTCTATTACAACATTATATTAATTTCTACAAAAATTAAAAAAAAAATTATTAATTACGTGACAAAATAATTAAAATAATAATAAAATTAAAATAAATATTTTAATTCATTTTTTTTATTTGTATAAAAAGTAAGTACACAATTATTCAGCTGTAGCTGTAGCTATGGAACTTGGAAGCATGAAGAAATTTCTCTTGCAAGCAGTAGCTATGGATCCTTGACTCTAATGATGCTATTCAGAATGATGACGGAGATGAGACATGGATTATTCCGTCAAAATATTCATCTGGGATTCAAAATATTGTTTGTATGTCAGAAAGAAAACCCATTTGAATTTAGAGAGAGAGAGAGAAATCCCATTAGTATTTCTTCTCTTCTGGTAGTTTTCATCAGTCATTAATGGCAGCTTCGAAGATATTGAAAGAGAGAATCAGAGGAGAGATAGTGACGATGATTTTGATGAGGAGAGAATGGATTTGGGGATTTGAATGAGGGATTTGGTATTTGGGGGATTTGAATGAGGAGATATTTTGATTATTTGTATTATTTAGAATTAAAATTGATTATTTTTATTATTTAGAATTAAAATAATTAAAAGAAAGGAAAAGAGATAAAAGAAAAGAAAAAATTATAAAAAATGGCTGACTGGCTTGCCACATCAGAAAATAATAAATTTTTGATTTTTTTTTCAATGCCACGTGTGTAAATATTTAACGTCCGTCCAAGAAATTGGACGGAATAGCTTGATTGTACATTTTTAAAAACTACAGTGGGCTAATTGAATATTTTAAAAGCACAGTGGCTATTTCGTTAAATCACTATAACCACAGTGGCCAAAAAGTGCTTTTTGCCATCGCAAAAATGAAACACTACTCCGTTGTTGTCTCTCTGTTCAGAGATATTTGTGCTTTAACAAATCCGACGGTTCCGATAAATGTAGTTACCATAAATACCCTTATAAATTGTTGTTGTCACTGTAATCGAGTCGATTACGGGTTTTCTCTGTTGGGTTTTATCTTCAAACGTGGTTTCGTGCCAAAGGTGTTCTCCTACACCACCATGATAAGGGGGCTTCTTTCATCAAATAAGTTTTTGGAGGCTGAGGAATTGTTCAAGAAGTTGACAAGGACAAGAGAAATTGAACCTGATGCAATTATGTATGGGACCATTATAAATGAGCTTTGCAAAATAGGCAACACTTCCATGGCCAATAGGTTGCTCAAAATAATGGAAAAAGGAAGTTGTGAACCATATACTGTAGTTTATAGCACCATCATTGATAGTTTGTGTAAGGACAAACTAGTAGATGATGCTTTGGATCTTTTCTCTAAAATGATTGGTAAAGGTATATCGTCAAATGTTTACAGCTATAGTTCATTAATTCAAGGCCTATGCAACTTTGGTCGATGGACAGAGACTGAACGAATGTTAAGAGAGATGGCCAACATGAAAATCTCTCCAAATATGCATACATTCAATATACTGGTGGATGCGTTTTGCAAGCAAGGTAATGTAAAAGAAGCAGAGCATGTGGTCGGACAAATGATTCAAAGAGACGAGAATCCTAATGTAGTCACCTACAATGCGCTCATGGATGGGTATTGTTTGCGAGGCGAAATGGATGTAGCATTGGCAATGTTGAATATCATGATGAATGAGGGGATAGTTCCCGATACTCATAGCTATAACATTTTGATAAATGGATATTGCAAGAAACCGAGAGTAGAAAAAGCTGTGGATCTCTTTCGAAAAATGCCACGTGAAGGTTTGAAACATACAGTTGAAACTTACAACACTATTTTGCATGGGTTATTTTAGATGGGTAGATATGTTGATGCACGGAATTTTTTTAATGAGATGCAAGCTCAAGGCCATAGACCAGATATTTTTACTGGCAACATCTTGTTAGATGGTCTTTGCAAGAACGAGTATGTGGATGAAGCATTGTCCTTGTCTCATGTGATGGAATGTAATGGTTTAATTCCAAATATTGTTACTTATTATGTCCTCATTGATGGATTGTGCAAAGATAAAAAGCTTGATAAGGCAAGAAATCTTTTTGATAGCCTTCCTTCTAAAGGGTTGCAACCAGATATTAAGACATACAGAATGATGATCCGTGGACTTTGTCAAGAAGGACTACTGGAGGAAGCAAATGAGCTACTTGTGGAAATGGAAGCTAATGAGTGTTTGCCAGATGGTGCCACTTACAACCGTGGATGTTTTTGAAATATGAAGTATAATGACGCAATTTTACTCATAGAAAAAATGGTTGACAAGGGCTGCTCTGCAGATGCATCTACCACCTCCACGGTCCTGGATCTACTCTCAAAGAAAGAACACGATCCGACTTTATTTGCTATGCGTCAGAAGTTCTTTCCTTCAGGTAGATGACTTGCATCATTAGGTCGTTTGATTACGGTGCAAACTCCAGGCCATATGGCAGTTTTAAATGTTTTCCATTTTCTTCTTTGTAAGTAAAGCTTCTAGACTGGACAGTCAAATAAGAGATTCTAGATTTTCCTTGTTGGTACTCTGTGTATATATGGAAAGGTATATAATGTGCTGTCATGGTATTGTGTACTGGACCATGGTATTCTTTTCTTTTTGCTCAAAAGTGCATACCTGGATATTGCAAGAAGCTCTCGTTGTCCTGCATCAACTTTTTTCCATTTCCTCTTACTCTTTTTGGAGTTTGTTTACTATTTTTGCGAGGTTTATGCATTATCTATATCATGTGTGTGCGTGATATGCAGCCTTATTGTGATGCTATCTTATTATTTAACATTGTGCTATCTTATTATTCGTACCTTTTTACCTGCTACTGAACACTAACATTGTGACAAAAACACAATTTCTTAAGATCAAAAAGTAAACTACTAAGTTGCGGACACATTTTGGGCTCAAAACATGAAACGTGATTGTTCTTATAATTTGGTAAATTTGTTTGTGCTCTTTGGTAGATTCAGGGCCCGAGGTTTGCAATTAGCAGCCTTGGTAAAGAGATCCCCATGATGAATAAAAGGTTGTTGCAATAGACCTTTCGATAAATAGATATTGCAAGAAGCTGAAAGTAGACAAAGTTATGCATCTCTATCGACAAGTGCCTGATGTGTTAAAAATATGTACTGTAAGTGCACAGTGTCTAATTGAAGATCTGGCAAGTACAGGTCGAACCCACAGAGACTAGATTAATTCTTTAATATATCCTTAATTAATATTTTAGGCAAATTAGAAACAAAAATGGTGGAGAAGATTTTTTAACTACATTATGCAAACTATTAATTAATAATGAAAACTATTAATGAGAAAAGATACCTAGGAATTAGAATCCACCAAACATTAACATAATAAATAATTTCTTATTTCCTAAATCAATTCCTAAATTATTTCCCCTTCCCTTTAAAAATAATGATTCATATAATTAATATAGGCAAACATAAGTTATGAAAAATTCAAAGATTAACTATAACTTATCAAAACCTCGCAATCAAATATAAAAATCATATGCAATTTATGCGGAGGAAAATATGGAGGTGAGAATAATTAGGCATTAATTTTGGAACGGAAAGAAAATATTGTTATGAAATACTTAGCTTCATCATAATCCTAGGTATTAGAAATTTAGCTAGCCATGAAATTAAAAATAAAAACAAATAATATTAGTACTACTATTCGCATGAAATAAGAACAATAATTAAAAAGAGAATTTCTATTATGTAAATAAAAGAAAGATACAAATACTCCTTGACAGTAGTAACACACGTGATTGAAATAAGAGAAAGGACAAACTCTCAATATCTTACAACCTCCTACACTAGTGAAAAACTGAGAAAAAGAAAATAAAAAATGGTGCCTTTCTCTCTAAAACAAGAGGCCTATTTATAGGGAAACTAACTTTGAACCCTAATTTAGATTCATTGAACTTGGACACTTTGATTCCCTTTCCATGTAGGATTCAACTTCCTAGTAGCAATCAACTTCTCAAAAAGATCTTCTAGATAGACTTTTCTTTCTCTTGTTGGATTTGACTTGCACACTAAGATTGTTCCACCTCTTTCCTTCTCCTTGTAGGATTCTTCTTGGACATTCCTTATATGAATAAGAGCATTAAATATCGCTTGATCACCAAGATTTTGATTTTATTGCAACAAACATTAAATCCTACAAAATAAAATAAAACATATTAATTTAATAAACTAATATAATTAAAAGGACAAAATTAGGGATAATTAAATGTATGAATTATGTGTCTATCAAATACCCCCATACCTAGCTTTTGCTCGTCCTCGAGTAAAAAATAAAATAAAATAAAACAAAATTACACTACCCCATTTTCGTAGGAAACACGATTGCACTTAGCATGTGCAACAAGCCTTTAAACCCCAAGGTTACCCCAAGTGGACGAGTTGTGTCTCGTGAGGGTTTGCAGTGAATATACTCACAAAATTCAAAAATATTTTTGGGTTTAACAAATTATGAAATTAAAAGAAAACTTTTAAATATCTATGGGCATTATACATAAGCAAGATTAAATTCAAAATCACACTTTTATCTTATCAAAAATACTCGATCTTCATTTTAGACACCATCCTTCATTAAATCAATTCCATGTGATGCATGCATGTGTATGTGATGTAACTCTTAGTAGGAATTTTTACCATGAAAATCAAGCAAGCTCATTTTTCTTTCTTTTTTTTCCTTTTCTCCATTTTTTTTTCAATTTTGATTCTTGACTTGTGCAATGTCTCATTTTCTCAAGCTTTTCAGAGTTACCCATGTAGAGCGAGCGTTGGACCAATGACTCCCAAACCAGATGACTTTAGGGCACTAGGTGTAGAGACACCCCTAAGGATTTACTAACTCAAGTAACAAAGGCCACAAAATTAGACTAGTCAAGCTGCTTTTATCCATCACACTTTTCAGCGTGATTATCGATGCTTCCCGAGGCTTGGATACCCAGTTATTTCGTTTAATGGACATTGAAGCAGTTATTTATTCCTTCCTTTTTTTTCAACTTTTCTCAACTTCATTTTTTTTTCTTTTTATTCTTTTTATTCTTTCTTCTTTTTTTCTTCTTTTTTTTTTCTTTTTGAAATTACTCGAATCATGGTTTATACCCCACAACTAAGAATTAGTGCAAACGTGAAGTGCAAAAATGCTTGTGAAATCAATTTTAAATTCAGATGGTGTTTTGAACTAAGATTTCGTATCTTATAAAAAATACAAGAGTTCTAAATCTTTCAATCTCACTCATGCGTTTTGCTCCACAAACACTTATTAAAATTAATTCAATTCATAAAAAGTAAACAAAATTTTTTAATTTTTTAATTTTTTTTTTGTTTTGTTTTTTTTTTGTAAAAAGAAAAAAAAATATAATACAAACAAACTCCCCCATACCTAAATCATGCATTGTCCTCAATGTATGCAAATGAATAAAAGAGAACAAAGATGTGAAAGAATTATACCTTGGACGATGAGGCAGAAACTGGATGACAATAGTATACAAAGAAGAATATACGTACAAACTAACAAAAACAAGTGCATTACTAGTCATGCTGAATCAGGTGGGTCAACAAGGTATACCACCTCCTCCGGTTCGGTCGGCATTTCTAAAAAGGGTTTGAGTCGTTGACCATTCACTTTGAAAATTTCTCCACTCTTTGGATTTTCAATATCTACAGCCCCATGAGAGTAAACTATCTTCACTACAAAAGGTCCATCCCATCTAGAACCTTGATTTGCCAGAAATAAATGTAGCCTAGAATTATCTGAGAGAACTTTTTGACGGTGAAAATGATTTTCTCAAAATTGATTTATCATGAAACACTTTTGTTCTTTCCTTGTAAATTTTAGCATTTTCATATGCATCATTCCTAATCTCATCTAACTTTCGGCTAATTGCAATTGTCATGACTCCACAAGTGGACATATCAAAATTCAATTGTTTTATGGCCCATAAAGCACGATGTTCAAGTTCAATGTGTAAGTGACAAGTTTTTCCAAAACACAAGCTTATATACGGTGACATTCTAAATTAGTCTTAAAGGCGATCACAGTAAGCCCACAATGCATCTCGACAATTTTAGAGACCAATCTTTTCTATTAGAACTCACCGATTTTTTCCAAGATTTGTTTTATTTGCCTATTTGAGACTTCTACCGACCACTTGTTTGAGGGTGATATGATGTTGCAAGCTTGTGGGTGATGGAATACTTTTTTTAGCAAGGATGAAAAAGGCGATTGCGAAAATGTTTGCCTTGATCACCGATTATGGGCCCTAGGGGTACCAAAGCAAGAGAAAATATTCTCTTTCAAAATTTGACAACAACCTTGTTGTCATTGGTCTTGGTTGGTATATCTTCTACCCACTTGACACGTAATCCACCGCAAGTAAAATGTCTGATTTCCAAAAGAATTTGGAAATGGGCCCGTGAAATCGATTCCCACACATCAAACAATTCAATGACAGAATAGGTTGCATTGGCATCATATTTCTCCTAGTGATCCTCCCTAATTGTTGACACCTATTCAGAATTGGCACAAAATGATGTGGCATCCTTAAATAGACTAGCCAGATAATATAAACCACATTGGAGGACTTTGGCGGCCGTCTTTTTGCCTCAAAATGTCCTCCACAAGCTTGGTCAGCGACAAAATGACAGAACACTTCTAAACTCGTGGTGGCACACACCTCCTAATGATTTGATCGGACAATATTTGAACAAATAGGGTCATCCCAATAAAAGTGTTTGACTTGTGAAAGAAACTTGGATCGTTCTTGTTTTGACCCGATGGGAAGGGATCTCACTAGTACACAGGTAATTCACAATATCGCCAAACCAAGGTGTAGTAGATATAGAGAAAAAGTCGCTCATCCGGGAAAGATTCATTTTAAGGCGGTCGAGTTGGACTCCACTACTAAACGTGACAAATGATCAGCTACCACGTTTTCAGACCCTTTTTTGTCTCGTATCTCTAGGTCAAATTCTTGGAGCAATAAGACCCAACAAATTAAACGGGCTTTTGAATCTTTTTTGGAAAGAAGATGATTGAGCAGCATGATCAGTGTAAACAATTATTTTAGACCCAATAAGATAAGATCGAAACTTTTATAGGGCAAAAACTACAGCTAGAAGTTCTTTTTCAGTAGTTGAATAGTTCAATTGAGCATCATTAAAAGTCCTACTAGCATAGTATATGACATGGGGAATCTTGTTGATTCTTTGCCCTAAAAAAGACTTAGCTGCATAATCGGATGCATCACACATTAACTCAAATGGTTGTCTCCAATCGGTGATTTGATGATAGGGAGTGAAGTTAACTCCTTTTGAGTTATTTCAAAGGATTGAAGACATTTTCATTAAATTCAAATTTTGCATCTTTACCAGAAGATTGGTCGAGGTCTTGCTTTCTTACTAAAATCTTTAATAAATCGCTTTATAGAAACTGCATGTCCTAGAAAGAATGAATTTCTTTGGTATCTGGGTGGTGGAAGATTGGCAATGAGGTCAATTTTGGTTTTATCTACTTCAATTCCCTCTTGGATATGATGTGACCAAGAACAATTTCTTTTTTTACCATGAAATGACATTTTTCCCAATTTAGGATTAAGTTTGTTTCTTACATCTCCTTAGAACTAAGTCAAGGTGGTGAAGGCACTCGTGAAATGTAGACCCAAATATGGAAAAATCATCTATGAAAATTTCTAGGAATTTCTCTACCGTATCGAAAAAAATGCTCATCATGATCTTTGAAAAGGTGGCGGGCACTACATAACCAAAAGGGTGGTAGACGATATATGCAAAGGTTCCATAAGGACAAGTGAATGTGGTCTTTTCTTGGTCTTAGGGCTATGGGAATTTGAAAGTAGCAGAGAGTAACCATCGAGGAAACAATAATAAGCATGACCGACTAATCTTTCTAGAATTTGGTACATGAAGGGTAAAGGAAAATGATCCTTTCTTGTGGCAAAGATTGAGTTTTCTATAGTCTATGCAAACCCTCCAATCAGATTGGACACGAGTGGGAACTAACTCATTGGCTTCATTTTGAACCACCGATTAAGCGGACTTTTTAGGTACCACACGAGCAGGACTTACCCATTTGCTATCGAAATGGGATAAATGATCCCGTTATCTAGACACTTAAGAATTTCTTTCTTAACAACCTCTTTTAGAACTGGGTTTAACCGCCTTTATGGGTCTCTCTCTCAGGTTTAGCATTATCTATTAAGTGGATCCTATGTTGAACAATGGTTGGACTGATCCCTTAATATCAGTTATACTCCATCATATGGCTTCCTTGTTTTCTCTCAAGATAGTCAATAACTCTTCCTCCTGTGTGTTTGTTAAATCGGAAGCAATGATTACAGGAAGAGTTTTGGAGGGACCTAAATAGGCATATTTAAGATCAGGTAGAGGTTTGAGTTCCAACTCTGGTGGACTCTTTTCAAGAGGTTCTGAAGATTGCAAGAATGGCTCAGTCTCGAGTTCCCAGTAAGACATTGATGTTGATGACGCTATCATTTCATTAACCTCATTTACATATTCTGTTCCATCCCAATTTTGACCAAAATGATTTCGATAAAAATTAAAAATTTTGTCTTCTACTGTAAGTTCATTGTCGGACATGTCCTGAATCATGTTCACTTCAACGGGTTGATCAGAAAAATCACAAGGTTTCTTTCCCACATTAAACACATTTAAATTAATTGTCATGTTCTCAAATGTCAATTTCATTAGTCCATTTCTACAGTTGATTAACGCATTAGAAGTTGCTAGAAATGGTCTACCTAAAATTAGAGGAATTTGACCCTTGGGATTGACAACAGGCTAGGTTTCAAGGACAACAAAGTCAACAGGGAAGACAAAATCACCAACCTTAATAAGTACATCTTCAACTATTCCTTTTGGCACTTTAATGGAACGGTCAGCTAGTTAGAGTGTGACACTTGTTTTTTTCAACTCTCCTAAGCCTAAGGTTTCGTACACGGAAAATGGTAACAGGTTCACACTAGCTCCTAGATCAAGCAAAGCTTTTTCAATTAATGTGTCACCTATGATGCATGAAATAGTAGGACAACCGGGGTCCTTATATTTCACAGGAACTTGACATGACAAGATAGAACTCACATGGGCTGTTAGAAAAGCTTTCTTAGGAACATGAGTGGTTCTTTTATGTGTGCACAAATCTTTTAGACATTTAGCATATGAGGGAACTTGTTGAATGACATCTAAAAGAGGAATGTTAATTTTCACTTGTTTGAACACTTCTAGAATTTTGTTACATCAATTGATGTTGCTTGTTTGAAATAAGTCTTTGAGGAATGGGGCTTTTGGTTTGAAGACTTTTCGGTTGATTTCATAAGGTGTGGTTGAATCATGTTTTGAAACATGATTAGTGGATGGGCCCTCTTGACTCGAGTTTGTGGGCTTTTCAGTCAATGACTTTGAAGATGGATTATTAGATTCAACATTAAAATTTTTTTCTTCTTCATTATCAATTCCAAGATGATTGTTAAAATAATTTCGGACCTAAAGAGATTACAGAATTCACATGATTGACTTGGTTGTTTTCAAGTCAATTAACATGATAAGGTTTTTGAGTAGGATCTGAAATTTTGGATTGGTCTCGGGTTGACTAGAAGTTTACCTTCTCTCTTTCACTAAGCTGCAGGTGCCAATTGACTCATTTGGATCTCTAAAGAGAAATGGCTTGGTTAGTGCTTTGCTGAGATTTTATTAAAGTTTCCACACTCTTCTCTAAGGTGCTCACACTCTTCTCTAAGGTGCCAAGTCTCCTCTCACTTTCATTAGAAAAATCAGGTGGATATTGAGGTGCTGGATTTGAATTTTGGTACGGACCAGGATTTGACTTTTGGTAAGGTTGAAAAGATTGATTTAGAGACTGATTGACCTGATTTGAAGAATTATTTGGGTAGGGTCCTTGGTTCCATGCAAAATTAGGATGATTCCTCCGACCAGGATTATAAGTGGGTGCAAATGGGTCATTCCTAGGTCGAAACATTGCATTGACTTGTTCATATTCTTCAAATTGCGGCACGACTCTAGGACATTCCTCAATTACATGGCTTGGTGAATTACACTTTAGACACAAAGGTGTTGGTGTTGAAACTTGGTTCACGTGTGATTGTCCCTAGTTTCTAAATCTTCAAGTCTTTTAAGTACACCACCCAACTTAACTTCTGTAGCAATTGAATTGTCAATTGTATGAACACCCCTAGATGAACTAGGTTTATCTGTCTCTCGGGTGGTTTCCCATTGCATGGTTTTTTCTGCCAGTCTTCTAAAAACTCCCAAGCTTTTTCCTCATCATTATTCAAAAAATCCCCTTGACACATTGACTCTAACATTGTTTTAGTGGGATAGTCTAAACCTTCATAAGCAATTTGACACAATCTCCATTTCTTAATTCCGTGGTGTGGGCATTGGGATAACAAATTTTTAAATCTATCAAAATATTTCCAAAAGGACTCTTTTTCAAGTTGGCAAAATTGATGAATAGCAATCCGAATTTTAGCAGTTTTATGATTTGGAAAATATTTTTTTAGAAATGTAACAACAAATCCCTCCCAGGTTGATATGGAATTATTTGGTAGGCTATATAACCATTTTTTAGCATTATCTTTTAAAGCAAATGTTATAAATCTTAGCCTGATTGAGTCATCAGACAATTGTTGAATTTTCATTAAGGCACAAACTTCCTCAAACTCCTGAATAAATAAATATGCATCTTCTATCCCCGTAAACCTAGGTAACATATTTATAAAATGTGGCTTAAGTTCAAAATTGTTACCAGTTACCGGTGGTAGACTAATACATGAAGGTTGGCAAGGCGGGAAGGATAACATCGATCCCTTAAAGAAACAGTTTGGGCGCCCTCCATTTTTGTTAAAGTGAGATCTTTTAAAGTGAAATCCGAAAAATCAAGTTTTCTCACTAATCGGGATGTTTCGTCCCTAATCCACACTTTTTGCATACACTAATTAACAAATAATCAGATAAGCACAAAAAAAAAAAAAAATAAAAAATAAAAATAAAAAATTACTTCTAAGGTTAACCTAAATAAAATCTAGACTGACTCCTAACATTCCAAGTTACACCGCAAGGTCCACCAAATTCGAAATTAATCATACCACTAGCCAGGTAAGTATAAGAAAGGCGGGAGTCTCTCCGTATATACGGTGACTAATTAAATAACCACACAATCTTTAGGCGTATACCTTTTGAACCACTTGCTTGCAGACACAAAGAGTTTGATTAATTTAAAATTGAACTCTCTTGGAGTTTCTTGTCCTAATTGAGCTCGAGAGTCCTAGGGCCAACGTCACTTGATTTTATTAGGTCGTGGTTATGCAAAATGCAAATTGGGTTGTTTTGTGGGCGAGGAAGGGTGATGAAATTCCCACCTTATCTTGTTACTGAGTTGTGCCCTTAATGTTAGATTAAAGATGAAAATGCACAAATAAAAAAAACTATAAACAAATAAAATGTCCTAAAACTATGTGAATTACGAAAGAAGGAGAAATTTTGACGTACCTCAATCCTCCAGCAATCACCACAGTTTATATTTGACAAAAAAAAAATATAAAATAAAAAAAATAAAACCTAACAGGATGTGCTCTACGTGAGTGAATGCATGAATGCATGAATGCGACAAATAAAAAAATATATAAAAAAACTAAACTACTATTTTTTTTTATTTTTTTTTAAAAAAATTATGGAGATACGAAGTACTGAAGAAAGCACAACAACAAAATCTTTATCTTTTCGCTTCTTCGATTCCGCTTCAATAATCCTGAAAAAAAATGACTTAAAACTAATTCGAATAAATAAAAATTAAGGAATAAATAAAAATTAAGTCTAGTCCCCGGCAACGGCGCCAAAAACTTGATGTGTTAAAAATATGTACTGCAATGCACGATTGTCTCAATGAAGATCGACAAAATGCAGTCAAACCAAGAGACTAGATTAATTCTTTAATATATCCTTAATTAATATTTTAGGCAAATTAGAAACAAAAATGGTGGAGAAGATTTTTTAACTAAATTATGCAAACTATTAATTAATAATGAAAACTATTAATGAGAAAAGATACCTAGGAATTAGAATCCACCAAACATTAACATAATAAATAATTTCTTATTTCCTAAATTATTTCCCCTTTCCTTTAAAAATAATGATTCATATAATTAATATGGGCAAGCATAAGTTATGAAAAATTCAAAGATTAACTATAACTTATCAAAACCTCGCAATCAATATAAAAATCATATGCAGTTTATGCGGAGGAAAATATGAAGGTGAGAATAATTAGGCATTAATTTTGGAACGGAAAGAAAATATTGTTATGAAATACTTAGCTTCATCATAATCCTAGGTATTAGAAATTTAGCTAGCCATGGAATTAAAAATAAAAACAAATAATATTAGTACTACTATTCGCATGAAATAAGAACAATAATTAAAAAGAGAATTTCTATTATGTAAATAAAAGAAAGATACAAATACTCCTTGACAGTAGTACCACACGTGATTGAAATAAGAGAAAGGACAAACTCTCAATATCTTACTCCCTCCTACACTAGTGAAAAACTGAGAAAAAGAAAATAAAAAGTGGTGCCTTTCTCTCTAAAACAAGAGGCCTATTTATAAGGAAACTAACTTTGAACCCTAATTTAGATTCATTGAACTTGGACACTTTGATTCCCTTTCCATGTAGGATTCAACTTCCTAGTAGCAATCAACTTCTCAAAAAGATCTTCTAAATAGACTTTTCTTTCTCTTGTTGGATTTGACTTGCACACTAAGATTGTTCCACCTCTTTCCTTCTCCTTGTAGGATTCTTCTTGGACATTCCTTATATGAATAAGAGCATTAAATATCGCTTGATCACCAAGATTTTGACTTTATTGCAACAAACATTAAATCCTACAAAATAAAATAAAACATATTAATTTAATAAACTAATATAATTAAAAGGACAAAATTAGGGATAATTAAATGTATAAATTACGTGTCTATCAGTGCCCCATGATGGTTTTAAATGCACAATAGAAATTTTCAACACTATTTTACAGGTGCTATTTCAGATGGGTTGAAATGTTGCAGCAGATTTTTCTCGTATATTTTTTTATTTATGAGATGCAATCTCAAGGCCATGGACCAGACCTTCGACATGCAGTATCTTGTTAGGTGGCCATTGTAAGAATCGGTGTTACTGATGAAGCTCTGTCGTTATTTCATATGATGGTATGTAAAAGTTTCTGATATTATTATTATCAGACTTCATTGCTGGATTGTGCAATAATAGAAAGCTTGATTAGACAATAAAACATTTAGATAACCTTCCATCAAAAGGATTGCAACCAGATATTAAGATATACACAATGATGATCCGAAGATTTTGTTAAGCAGGATCAACTCTTGATGCTATGCGTCAGAAGTTCTTGCCATTGGTAAGTGACTTGCATCATTATGTCTTTTGATGACAATGCAAGTTCCAGGCTATGTATCTGATCTAAATGGTTTCCATTAGTAACTCACGTTTTTACGTTGTAGTCAAATGTGAATAACGGTTTCTAGATTTTGCTTTTGGGTAATTCTGTGTTGATTTATGGAAATGTATATCATGTTTTGTCAAAGTATTCCCCGCTGAACCTTCTCTTTTGTTATGCTCGAAGGATCATACCTAGATTCCTGAAAAAACCTCTTTTTGGCTCGTGTGAACCTTTTCCAGATGCTTCGTACTCTTTTTTCGTGTGTTCGCTATTTTTGCGAGCTTTTTCGTGTTGTCTATATCATGTGTTGTGGCCTTGTTGTGGTCCTTATTACACTAACGAAAGAACAAATGGATATATTTTTGGACATCTTTTAAAGTAGACTACTTAATTTTTTATTTTGTTTTTTGTTTTTTTACAGCGTTTGATTGATCGGTGCTGGTGTGCTGCTAACCCGAACAAATTTGAGAACCAATGAAGGAAGGACATGTAGTGGAGATCCAAAGAATCTAGAATTAATTCGTGTTGAAGGATAGCAGTAGAATATTCCATTCTTGGGTATTTCACAATTGCAATTCCTTTAATATATATAAACTTTTGGTTTTTTTCACCTAATAGTTAAGAATATTTACATGAATGTGTTTTTTTTTCTTTTTTTAAATTATCTTCTGATTTTTACATTGTGCTATTTTATTACTTCAATTTATTGGCCTACTTGCAAAAAAGATGGTGAAAAATTATTAGAATAGTTGTTGGTTTTTTGTTACCAAGGAGAAACTAGCTCTAATGGATTTGAAAATTTGTATATTAAATTCAAAAAAGTGATTATGAATATTGTAAAGTGGGGGGTTAATGGGTTGATTGTGGTGAGTGCTAATGAGGAGGAAAGTCTTAAAGTGGAGCATGTAGGTTTGAGAATTTTTTTTGTTGAAGTGGAGAATTTGGGCATTGAGTTTGCGAAGAAGATTGATGTAGCAAGCCGTTGATTCAAACACATCCACGAACAAATTATGCTTTCATCTAGGGATCAAACATACCGTCTTAAAGTCGAGTTAGAACAGGAAGGTGAATATTGATCAAGTGGTGTTGGTATGTGGTGTAGCCGTGTAGGGAGGAGGAAGATAATGGGTCATTTTAAAAAGATCATAGACAAATAAACTGTGATGACTTTTTTTGTGTCTAATGGGCTTGATCATCTGACAAAGGGTAATAGGTGTTCGAATGCTGCTTTGATAGCAAATAGTAATCAAAATGAGGCTTGATCTTTGTTTTGTATTATTCTGCTTGATCGACTCTTAATTGATCTGAATGGCCTGAAACTGATTCGGTAAGTTATTCAGCCTGTTTGTTTAGGTTAGATCAGGGTTTGGATGTGTCAAAATGTTTCTGACCGAATTAGCTAAATTGGCCCAATTTATTCGGCCAGTTGGCCAATTTAATGAAATATTTACATAAATTCCTTTTCACATTAAAAAAAATTACTTTGATATCTAATTAGCGATTACTCTCGTCTCCAGACTTAATAAAGGAATTAAGCTAAGTCGTTGTGCACCACCTGTTTCACACCTCTTTTTTGCATATGTTTGCAATATTTACTTCCCAAATGATCTCTGTACTCGTCTCCATATCAAGGAAATTTTCCAGGGATATTCTAAAGCCTCAGGACTATTAATAAATTTTCAAAAATTAGGCCTTTTTGTTAGTCCAGCAGTTCTGGACACTCATGCTACTCTCTTTCAGGATATTTTTGATATTGGCTCCATACCGGTGTCTCAAAAATATATTGGAGTGCCTTTTACTCTTACTTGCAACAAGAAGTAAGATTTCTTATTCTTCGAGGATAAACTTGAGCATAAACGTCAAACATGGAAATCAAAACTGTTAACGCCACCTGAGCACAATGTTCTTCTGAAATCCACTCCGGCTACCATACCTATTTATACTCTCGGTGCATTTCTTTTATCCTCTACCTTGATTCATGAGCTTCACTGTATTGTCAGAGCATTTTGATAGGGTCATGATCAATTCCGCACACAGATTGCCTAAGATAAGATTACTCATCCTAAATTTGAGGGAGTTCTAGGCGTTTGAGATTTTTCTTGTTTGAATATGGCCCTTGTTTGGCGTTTGTTGGAAAATCCTTGTTCTTTGCTGGCTAATATTCTTTTGCCCAAAATTGAATTTTCTCCATTCTAAACTTAAACTTTCCTACTCTTGGGTATGAAATGGAATTTTGGTTGAAAAGGATATTTTGATGCACGGTTTAGCGAAAGCTATTGGTTCGGAACATTAATTCTACCAACATATGGTCTGAGTTTTGGGGAGGATCGAAAGATAAGCTTCTTATTCCACCTATTTATTTTGCACTCTTCAGTGATGACTTTGATAAACAAACTGTCAATGATGAGGCTTCAAAGCAATGGAGCTTGGCCAAAATCCAACAGCTGATTCTTCCATAACAATGGCATTTGATTTTAGCAACTCCTGTTTTGTTTTTTACCTCATTCTGATAATTTTTATTGAAAATTTGGATCTAAAGTTGTTTTCTCTGTAAAATCTGCATGCAGGCGGGGAAAAAAAAATCTGAGCAAGATGGGAGCTGCTGATGCTAATTGTAACGCAAACTCAAGATTTGTCTATGGATCAGTGGCTTCTTCAGCTTGGACAACAGGTTGTTCAGTCGTCATGCTATAGGAGTTCAGACGTCTATGTTTCTTTTGGACATCTACTTTTATGATGATACATTACTCACTACCATATGCCACATCCAGTAGTTGGTTCGACTAGAGATATAGTGCAGGTATCCGGTTTTGGAATGGTATTTCTGCCTCTCATTCCAATTTTAGTAATAAGGGTATTGGGATGGCTACTTTCACTTCGTCTGCATTGCATGCTGAGGCGTTAGCACTCCAACATAGCTTTCTTTGTGCTCTCCATATCACTATGAATTGATCGAATGTGCAAATGATGCCACTTACAACGCTATTACTGTTTTCGAAATAAGATACATAATGAAGCAAGTTTAGTCATAGAAAAAATGGTTGACAAGGGCTTGTCAACAGATGCATTGACCACCTCCACTCCATGGTTCTGGACCTACTCTCAAGGAAAGAATAGGATCCCACTCTAGTTGCTATGTGCGTACAGGTAAATGACTTGCATCATTAGATCTTTCGATAATAGTGCAAGCTCCAAGCCATATGTCAGATTTAAATGGTTTCAGATGGGTTGAAGTGTTGGAGTGGATTTTTCTTTTGTATATATATTTTTTATGAGATGCAAGCTCAAGGCCATGCACCGGATCCTGATGAAGCACTGGTGTTATTTCATGTTTTTTGGTCGATGATGAAACTTAAACTTGATGATGCGTTTGATCTTCTCTTTCAAATTAACATTGCCAATAAAGATACCACGAAATAACTTCTTAAACCACGAGTATTCTACCGTCGGGCCAAGTTTTCTCAATATACCAATGAAATATTTAATTATTACATCAGGCTTCATTTTTTAAAATTTAGACGACTAGGCAAGTTTTAAAAAAAAAAAATTTAAATCAGTTGGCAACTATTTTATAATGTTAATAATAATATTTTAAAAATCACAAAAAGAGAATATTTTGTAATGATTTTTTAAAATGTAAAACCCCTCCACTATATATATATATTTAATTTATCCTACAAAACTTATTAAATCATTTTTTAAAATGTAAAACCCCTCCACAGTCCACTCACCAAATGCACCAAAACCAACCAAAGGTGACGCTGACATATACTCAGGCTAACACCACCATTTTTCTCAAGTCGGAGATCAGAGATCGGATATGGGGAGGGGAAGCCTTTTTCAGGGGGTTGCTTTCACTTTCACCTCCAGATACTTATCACCACCAGCTAAATCTCTGCTCAATTTCTGCTTATTGAATTCATTTTTCTTAGTCCGTAATGCTCCATTTCATATATCTACTGCTCCAAAATTCACAAACCCTAATCCCAAGCCTAGAGATAGAGATTCTCTGCAGCAATTACTACAGGAGAAATGCAAATCCGGGTTCGATAATCTCGATGATGCTCTTCTTTTATTCGATCGTATGCTTCACACGCGATCCCTCCCTTCTGCAATCAATTTCAATCAACTATTAGCTGCTATCGCAAAAATGAAACACTACTCCGTTGTTGTCTCTCTGTTCAGAGATATCTGTGCTTTAACCAATCCGGTGGTTCCGGTAGACATAGTTACCATAAATACCGTTATAAACTGTTGTTGTCACCGTAATCGAGTCGATTACGGGTTTTCTCTGTTGGGTGGGATCTACAAACGTGGTTTCGTGACAAATGTGTTCACCTACACCACTCTGATAAGGGGCTTCTTTCATCAAATAAGTTTTTGGAGGCTGAGGAATTGTTCAAGAAGTTGATAAGAACAAAAGAAACTGAACCTGATGCAGTTATGTATGGGACTTTTATAAATGGGCTATGCAAAACAGGCAACACTTCCATGGCCATTCGGCTGCTCAGAATAATGGAAAAAGGAAGCTGTGAACCAGATATTGTGGTTTATAACACCATCATTGATAGTTTGTGCAAGGACAAACTAGTAGACGATGCTTTGGATCTTTTCTCTGAAATGATTAGTAAAGGTATATCGCCAACTGTTATCAGCTATAATTCATTAATTCAGGGCCTATGCAACTTTGGTCGATGGACAGAGACTGAACATATGTTAAGAGAGATGACCAGCATGAAAATCTCTCCAAATATGCACACTTTTAATATATTGGTGGATGCGTTTTGCAAGGAAGGTAAGGTAAAAGAAGCAGAGCATGTGGTCGAACAAATGATTCAAAGAGGTGATAATCCTAATGTAGTCACCTACAATGCGCTCATGGATGGGTATTGTTTGCGAGGCGAAATGGATGGAGCGTTGGCAGTGTTGAATACCATGACGAATGCGGGTATAATGCCCAATAATCGTAGCTATAATACTTTGATAAATGGATATTGCAAGAATTTGAGAGTAGATAAAGCTATGGATCTCTTTCGAAAAATGCCGAGTGAAGGTTTGAAACCCACAGTTGTAACTTACAACACTCTTTTGGATGGGCTATTTAAGGGTGGTAGATATGTTGACGCACAAGATTTTTTTAATGAGATGCAATCTCAAGGCCATAGACCAGATATTTTGACATGCAACACCTTGTTAGACGGCCTTTGCAAGAACCAGTGTGTGGATGAAGCATTGTCCTTCTTTCGTGTGATGGAATGTAATGGTTTAATTCCTAATATTGTTACTTATAATGTCCTCATTGATGGATTGTGCAAAGATGGAAAGCTTGATAGGGCAAGAAACCTTATTGATAGCCTTCCTTCAAAAGGATTGCGACCAGATACTAGGACATACACAATGATGATCCGAGGACTATGTGAAAAAGGACTACTGGAAGAAGCAAAGGAGCTACTTGTGGAAATGGAAGCTAATGATTGCTTGCCAGATGATGTCACTTACAACACTATTATCCAAGGATTTTTTCAAAATAAGAAGTATAATGAAGCAAGTGTACTCATAGAAAAAATGGTTGGCAAGGGCTTCTCAGCAGATGCATCTACCACTTCCATGGTACTGGATCTACTCTCAAGGAAAGAACATGATCCAACTCTACTTGCTATGCGTCAAAAGTTCTTGCCTTCAGGTAGATGACTTACATCACTAGATCTTTAGATTACAGTGTAAGCTCCAGACCATATGTCAAATTTAAATGGTTTACATTCTCTTTTTTGTAAGTAAATCTTTTAGACTACACCGTTAAATAAGAGATTCTAGCCTTGTTGGTAGTTCTCTTTAAATATTTGGAAAGGTATATAATGTGTTGCCTTAGTATTGCGTGTTGAATTTTCTTTTCTTTCTGCTCAAAAGAACATCCCTTGATATTGCAAGAAGCTTGATTTTTATTCTAAGAATTTTGAGCTCAAAAACTTGATTTTCATTCTACTAAATTTATGCAAGAACAAGTGTATCCTCTTGTCGGTAATAAGAACATCTTCATTGAATTATTGATTTTTATTAGGCTTAGCTAAAATGGAAAGGGCATAATCTATCCAAAAGTAAAAAAAGTGATAGTGAGGGCAGAATTTGTGTACTCTGCTGAGAACTGTCACACCCCAAGATTAGTGAGCGATTGTACTGAAAAATAAACTGAAGAGATAGCTTATTGCGTTAGATATATTTGTCTGTCATTTTATGGTGTGAATGGAAGCAAAATAATCACTTGTTTTATGACAGGGAAAGTTGGTACTTAAGACCATCTGGTGACTGCAATGTTATTGGAAGTCAGCTAGTAATCAAAATTTGTGGGGCTAATAGGTGGGACACTGGTAGTCTGGTGACTGCAATGTTATTGGAAGTCGATTGCTTGATCCCTGTAACAAATAATGAAGTAATCTGTCAAATGCGTAGTCAAAATTATAGTATGGGAAAGTTTGTTCCGTGTGATGTTTCACATGTTCCTTTATATACAACTCTATAGTTTATCATGTGGTATAAAAAATATTAATGGTAGGTGCATGGTAGATATGATCAACTTTGTTTCCTGCATTTTTGTCTTCTTAATGCACCCTTTCTTTCTTCATTGTTGAAATTTTTTGAACCAAATTTGTGTGCTCTGCTGAGAACTGCCACGCCCCAAGATTAGTTAGCGATTGTACTGAAAAATGAACTGAAGAGATAACTGATTGCGATAGACATATTTGTCGTGTGAATGGAAGCAAAACAGTCACTGGTTTTATGACGAGAAAAGTTAGTACTTAGGACCATCTGGTGACTGCAATGTTAATGGAAGTCTGTTAGTAATCAAAATGGTAAACCCCGTTTTCATGGATGATCTATTGATTTTTATTAGTATTAGCTAACAAGGAAAGGGCAGTCCTAGTGAAGAGAAAAAAGATTAAAACCAAAGAACCTGATCAGTAATCATAGATTAGAAACATCAAGTACAATCGATCTACATTAGATGGTTTGTTCTTTGCATCAAGGACTAGTTTCAACTTTATCACCAAAATGCAGGAGAGCTTTGTTCTGTTTGTATTTTGCTACAGTGTGATCTTCTATTTTGAACAGAGGAAATATGTTATTTAGGAGAACTTTCATATCTTTGCAAATTCAATTGTCTCTTTCCCATCATGGCCTTTCCTGAAGAAATGCTTCACATAATCCGAGTAGAGAACCTGCTTGTACATCGGTTTCTCTCCACTCTCGAGCACTTCAGGTAAAGGACTGATAAGATCACTAGGTCTAGGGTTCAGAAGATTGGCACTGGCACCCTATTCTTGCTTCCATTACTCAAAATTTTCCTACGGGTTGTCTTGAAGGAGGAAAGTTAGTGTGGAGACATCTGAGTGGCCCTACTCCAACAGTGAGCTCAGAGTTAGGGCATATGGGATAGTAGTTTAGGTTAATTGATGAGTATGAAATATGTTATATTTTTATTCCTTAATACTTAATCTTTTGTATTTATTTTGTGTCTAAATAAACTCATTATTCTTATATTTTTATTTTAGGTACAATTGAAGGGGTTCCGTGATTTTGGAAATAAATTGGAGGAGGTTTACGGGATTCCTAGCAAATCAAGGATTCAACAATTAGTATCATAAATGGATTTGGATTCACGCGGCAAAGAGTTTAAGCACATGGCAATTGTGGGATTTAATTCCAATTTCAAATTTGATTTTTGGATTCTAGAAAATTAGTTTTTACAATTTTATTGTAATTAGGATTTCTTTTATACTAAGATTTATTTCCAAATTAGATTTTATTTCTTTATAGAAATTAGTGTTATTTGTAATTCCTTTTAGGATTTGGATTTCTACTTCTCATAGGATTTAGGAACTTGTCTAGCACTATAAATAGAGGATGATAGTCAGGGTTTTAGGCATTCAATTATCAATTGTCATCTATTGGAGTTCAGACTCAAGAGTATGTCAGGCTAGTTCTTTTCATTCAGTTCTAAAGGGAGGTGGAACCTTGTTACAAGTAATTAATTAATTGAGTATTATTATTTATTCTTTCTTGTGTGAAATTTCTTCTGATAATCTGTTTTCATTGATTGCATGTTAATTGATCTAATTAATTTGATATTACCAATTGAGTTAATTTGATCATTATCATCTGCTAAATTAAGATTGGTATTACGTGTAATTGTTATCTTGTCTTCATCACAAGTAGCAACTTGGTAATACTAATTGTGGACAAGCTTTTTTGTATTGCTAAAATTATCAGAAAACAAGTTAAGCTTATGTGTTTGTTGCTTGGATTAGCATAATTCTCTATTTCTTAATGCTTCTATCATATTAAATATAGATAGCTTGTTCTAGGTTGTATGCTAGTTAGAATCTGGTGGAGAGCTTGTTTTATACAGTGATTATCTATGGAGAATTTCGAATAACAGAGCTTATTGTTATCTGGGACTAATAGTTTCACTGAAGGGAAAATGATAATAACTTAATGTGAAACTGAACTGCAGAACTGAAGTTTTTATATATTTGGTTAACTTCATCATTAATTATTGTTCTCTTAGTTTAAAAATAATTTTCAAAAATCTCTCATTTTTATTTTCTGTTGAAATAGTAGAATAATTCTAAAATAACTTTAATTATCGATCCTTACTTGCTACTGTGTTAATTATTATAAATTGTGAAGTGAAAGTGATGTTAAATTGTGAACTGAAGTTTTACAAGTGATTCTTTTGTTTAATCCATCTTCACATTCAGCCTCATCATTAGGACCTTTAGCAGCGAACGTGGGACCCTTATAAATGGGCTTTGCAAAACAGGTAACACTTTCATGGCCATTAGGTTGCTCAGAATAATGGAGAATGGAGGGTGTGAACCAAATATTGTGCAAGGACAAAGTAGTAGATGATGCTTTGAATATTTTATCTGAAATGATTGGAAAATGTATATTGCCAAATGTTTACAGCTATAATTCCTTAATTCAGGGCCTATGCAACTTGGGACGATGGACAGAGACTGAACAAATTATAAGAGAGTCTGATAACCGGCATGAAAATCTCTGCATATATGCATACTTTCAATATACTCCTAAATGAATAAAAAATTGGCAACAAGGGGAATAATCGAGTTGAAGCTAGCAAGATATTGATTACACGCACTTAAGGGTGTAAACGAATCGAGTCGATCCGAGTATTGAGTTGCTCAAATTTGGTTCACAAAATTTATCGAGTATAAAATAAGGTTTGATTGAAATTCGTTTTATTTCTAGAAATGAAGACGCGATTAGAATCGAGTTTCGAAGCGGTTTGAACTTTTCGAACGAATATGATATCGATAGAAAATTACAATTTAAGGAGATTCGAGTAATTTATCGAACTTTAAAACGCTTCATATTTGACTTATTTATATTTTTTAAGTCGAAATTCGAATCGAATTTTTAATCGAATGAAGCATGAATCGTAAATTCGAACATGTTCTTTCGTTTTACATTTCTTTACACGCACTAGAAGTTGAAAAAAAATTAATCAAATACTTTGAATAGAATAGAAAATTTCAATCAAATTAAACGTATAATATAAAGGTGTTGACATGATTGTAACATTATGAAAGTTTATTTTGTCATTTCATTAACTTTGTTGGACAATTGCTATTTCTTTTTCTTTTTTACCAATAATCTCAGTTTCTATTATATTGGGATTAAGATCGATAATTGAAGACGTATATCATGAAAATTTTCTATGAAAATACAGCTTTAAAATACATTACTATATGAGATGGTTATAATAATAAGGGTAATATCCAATATATTACTCTTATTCTTATAAAATTACCAATAATATTTATTCAGAACAACAAAAAAGCATGATATATTAATTCCCAATTAATATACACCATTTTCTAATTGTACTTTAATTAGATAAATTACTCCATCAATAATTGCCACTTTCAACTACTGTTCTTTTCTTCCACGTTTCTTTTGGTCTTGCATCAATTTTAAAAAGACAAAAACCCATAATTACCACCATATTATCATAATTCATAAGTCTTCCTCCCCATCACCATTGTTGAACTCAAGCCACTTCTTTGACTTGCAATACTTGATCAGAAAATACCATCCAATTGCCCCCAAAGTCATCAACCCACTGATCAAATAAACAATCTTTGTAGCAATTGCCATTATCAGCACTAGAAACCCGGAAGGAATCAAGCACATAATCACCAGCCCCGGCAGCCTCATCGGAACTCGATACGGCCGCTTCATTGCCGAAAACTTCCTCCTCAACCAAACAAAAGAAGCAAATTCCAACAACATACCCAAACTATACAAAAAATTAGCTGCACCAATTATATCGGTAAATTCCATATAGGAAACCCCCAATGTGATCACAGTAGCTAATAGTATCCCCACCCATGGAGTATTAAACCATTTCGATCTTAACCCGAAAAATTTAGGCAAAAATCCCAAATCCGCCATACCCAGAAGCTGATAAGCACTGCTACTCAGTTGTGCTTCGAATAATCCGATGCCAGATAAAACAGCTCCGATTTCAATCCAGTATTTTAACCATTTCCCAGAAATGGTTTGTGCTGCATTGGCCATATACCCACTTTCCCATTCCATTTGGTCAACATTTACTGCTCCAGACACGGCCATTAATGGAATAATATAGGCTAAACAAGTGAGAATCACAGCAGAAAATAGCGCAATGGGGAATGTTTTTTGTGGGTTGTCAACTTCACCGGCCATTGTACTAACGTTATCCCAGAAATTCAAGTTCCAAAAGAGAGTATTGAAGAACAGATTCCAGTCCTTTTTGACACCCTTTTGGCCAAAGCTGGTCCATTTTTTGGGATGAATATTGGGGATTGCTATGAGGGACATGACGATAAAGGGGAGGAGAGAGATTATACCGAGGAAAACGGCGACGTATCCGACGATTGTCAGGCCGGTGAAATTGAGAAAGCTGAGGAGTACAGTGGAGAGAGAAATTGCGAGGTTTCTCGGTAGGCCGGAGGAGAAAATGGGGAAGAGTTTTTGCAGGTAATTTACGCAGAGGGCTGGAAAAGCGGCGATGTTGATGACGCCACTGAGGAATTTCCAGGAGCCCATTAAGGATCCGAAGAATGGGCCGAAGGCCTGGTGGGCCCAGATGACGAAGCCGCCGTTGCCGGGGTACGCGGTGGAGAGTTCGGCGGTGATGAGGGCTTCCGGGATGGACCATATGAAGGGGAAGACTAGGAAGCCTAGGATGGCGAGGAGTGGACCGGCGGCTTGGACAGCGGGCTCCTCGCCGTATGGGCCACCGGCGACTTCGAAGTAGATGAGGAAGATGAGTGGGATTAGTGTTAGCTTTTTGGGGTGGATAATGGTGGTGGTGGTGGCGGTGGCGATGGGGAGGTGTTGGTGGTTGTGGGCGGTGGACGGAGGTGGTTGGGTTGGTTGTTCGAGCTCAGCTGTCATCGGATTTTTATGGTTTTGTAATTGGATCTCGGCAGCCATATGGAGGAGAGAGAAAAACTTTGTCTGAATTCGAGGGAAGGAGAGAAAGGGTAAGATTTGGTTTTATTTTGCGTGACTGTGGAGTGTAGTGTTTGAGCAATAGTGTGTTGGTATTTAATTATTTGGTGACGCGAGGGTCTCATCTTTATAGATAGTGTTTTATAGTATTTGTTTTATTCACTTTAAAATTTAGGTTGTTGGGAAGTTTTTAAGGAAAATGTGGGGGAGGTGATTAGAATTCAATGGCACGTTTAAATTAGAGTAATGAAAATGAGAATGGAATGATATATTTTTATATAAAAAAAAAATTTGAAAACCGTCGCTATAGACTATAGTATAGATCTATAACGACGGTTTTTACCGTCACTATACATCTATAGCGATACTTTTCATATGAAAATATAAGTCATGTGGAAGTATTAATTTCTTAAAAAAAATTGTGTTTGGTTGCGATTGAAATGGATTGAATCATTATTATTCCTCCCAAATTTATAAATTTTATTCTTTGAGTGATGGAGAATATGAAATAACTCATTCTTATTGTACTCTCTATTTTATTCCTTCATCCAAATGTAACATAAGAGATATTTTATTATTAAATGTCTTATTAATTTTGTTGCTGATTAAAAAATAATTATTACTACACTATTTTCACTATATTATAAAACTCAAAAGGAAGGCCCATATAAAATGGGCCATCAGCCTTGCGTATCTAAACAATACTTTCTGTGCACAAATATACAAAATGGGTTATCATAAGCCATTCTTTTCATTTCTTCAATTTCCGTATATCTTGATCTTTATCTCATTTCCGTTGTCGTCTTTCTTACTAAATATCCAATTTGAATCACCTCTGTAATTGTTTACTGGGAACAATATTCAGAAGATTTTAGCTGCATAATCAGGTCTCTTTCTCTTTCCTCTCTGTTGATTATATATATATATATATATATTGTGTATATCTACATATAGTTGATTATTGAAGGACTGAAGCTGATTTTAAGCTCAATAAATTGCAGATATGGAATTACTTTCAGCAAGGCATCTGATTTCTACAGCTCAAAAGACATTAACCTACACAAACCCTTTAACCCCTTTTCATATAAGAAGGATTGGCTCTCAAGCTCGTCACTTTCACTTTCTTCTTTATTCCAAAAAATCAGCTTATCAAGGTAAATTTTGGTGTTTTAATATTTGAGACATTATGGATTGCCCTTTTATTTTTTTATTTTTTTGTAGGAATCAAAGTGATTTTGAGTATAGAGCTTATGTTTCTTTGCATCTTTTTTACTCAATTGTCATTCAATTCTTAACTAGATAGAGTACAATTTAAGTGGCTGTTTTTTGTTTCTTTTTTAACTTGATATGATTAAATTAATCTTTAGTTGCTACTAGCTGATAATTAAATGATTAAGGCTATATTAACCAATAAATACCACTAAATTTTCTAATTTGCTGGGGACAATATTAATCTATGTTATTGGTTGTGACATCGGTTGGTGGGGAAATATTTGGGACATTTAAGGGTTTGTTAGCATTTTCCAATGCTAATACGGAGGAGGGTGAGATTTGGTACTATTATTATACTTGTTGTGAAAATTCAGGCATGTACATGAGTGTAACTCATTATGAAGAAAGCATATCCTTAATTTGAGTGCACATTTGTATTTATTGAACTCGACCTTTTAAAATACTGGTACATGTCAGTAATATATGTGTGGACTCTGCCTTTGTGTGTTCGCTTGACCCATTAATCAAACTTTTCTGATGAATAGCATGCTGAATAATAATTTTATTTTACAGATATAATTAAATTTTTTATGCATTGTCAAAATTTTTATTATTCCATGTCTATGATATTTCATCGAATATATGACTTTGTTAAGACGCCAACGCTTGTTCAGATATGGTACTTCTTTGAGATCCTTGAACAAATTCTACTTGTATGTCAGCACTTAAAAAATGACCTTCTAAAGGCTGCAAGATATATTTTTTAAAAGTTATCTACAAACAAATTAATTTTCATGTAGCATCTAAATGTAGGCATATTTATTGATAGTTCCTGTTATGATTTACAGACTTTGTATTCACAAGTTCATGACGAGTCTTTTGGATTAAACAAACTTGATTCGAGTATTTTCTATCGGAACTTTTGTTCTAAATAATTTGGGATGTTGTGCTTAGGATTGGGCTGCCTGCAGTGTTTGCACAACTGTATGAGATATGTTCCTCATGCGGGCCACTAGAAGTGTTTTGTCCTGCCACTTCCATGCTAAACTATAATCTGCCATTCTTCAAGTTGCATGGGATTCCATTCCTTTCCACTTAGATATTTCATTATTTCAAATAAATTTAAAATTTCTATGGTATTTCCCATTTAGCACAAGTTACTCTGATGTTATAGTGATTCATAGCGTGTGTATGGTGGATATGTTTGTCAATCAATAGCCTTAATGTGTGCCTTCCTTCATCTTTCATTCAACCTTTCAATTGAACCATGTTTTGTTAAAAATCCAGCTGTTAGTTTTATCTGTCTGTGGAAGCTTTAAGCAATGTTTTAAAAAGCTTTAGCTGGTGGAGCCGCGGAGATGGGGTACATAGAGCTTAGGCCGCCTAGGAGTTTTCCTAGGTACTTTATTTTGCTATATATTTGTATTATTGTATACAAGTGAATTCATTTCTTCAAACAAAATAACATGTTATCAATTATCTACATATTGTAATGAGAACATCAATGTCTTAAAAGGGATGATGTTGAATTGCTTCCGATGAAAATTCAAGGACATTTCATTTGTAACATGCAAATTATTGCTTCCAATAAAATACAAGGAGAATTATATAAACTTTATAAAGCACATATTAGGTGTAGACTGTAGAGCTGTGTTACTCGGACTTGCCATTTTTGGTGGAGTGCCTGTGTCGACACCTATTACGACATGGGTATAAAAAGGGATTAAATGCACGGGATTCGCCACTGAGAATCCTGGATACTGGTATTTGGAAAGAAGAAGAAGAGACGCGTGAAAGAGGAAGAAGAAGAGCCGTCTGTCGATTGTCGAGGAGGAGGAAGAAGAAGAAGAGCAGTCTGTCGAGGGGAAGAAGAAGAACGGTTGTTTGGGAAGTAGAAGAAGAGGCGAGAGGAGGAAGAAGAAGAGCTGTTGTCGACTGTCGAGGAGGAAGAAGAGACGTGAGATTTAATCATGGAAAATTACAATTAGGTACCCCATAGTTTTTAAAGTTTTTTAATTTAGTCTCCTAGATTTTCTGAAATTTCAAAATAGCCCTTGGAAAATTACATATCAATCCCTGTAGTTTTGTTTTTTCCATTTTACTTACTGTTTCTTTATATTTTTCACTTGGGCCCTAGAGCAAAAAACTTGGTGATATAATTAAAAACATTATTGTTAAAAAATCATAACATACCGTATCCCCGCACCCGTGTCTAAATTCGGATCCATATCCGCGTATCCTCTATTTTTTGACTTCACGTGTCCGACACTTAGATTCGTACCCGTACCCGCACCCGACACCCGCACACGAGTCCAAGTAACATAGCTGTAGAGATTCAAAATTGTAGTTTCCATGAAAAAATATGCTCTTTATATTTAGACCTATATTGTTTATATGCTTGTTTCTGAAAATTTTGCGCACCCACAGTGGCGAAACCAAAACATGTTTTTAGGGGGGGTCAAAATATATCAATAAAAAAAATTATTTATTGACGCTTGAAGAGCTTCTTTCGGTTGTACCAGAAATAAGCTCAGTTTTGCATCAGCCCAAAATTTCATAACTTTTACACTTTCTAATATGCATACATGACCCAAATATCCATACACTGAGATTACATTATAATTCAATTATATATATCATATTTCCTTTATATAATATACCAATTCTTTTATTTTAATCAACCCTTTCCATTGAAACATTTTAGCAAACATAAGATAGGCACAAATTACTTTCAAAAATTTTCAGAGGTCATTAATCATGAACAAACCCAGATTTTAGTTTGAAATCAGTCCTTAATCCTTCATATAATTACAACATCCAAATAACACAAAGTATCACACCAATTTGTTTATGTATATGATTACCAAAATTGAACTGAGAATAAATATATCATTACCTTTGATTTGGGTTTCTTGCTCAGCTCTTGATTTTAATTTGAGAGTACTGAAGCTTGAGAGTGAACTTAGTATGAAATATCACAAAACCTGTTAAACCACTGACCTAAGACCCCAATCAAATTAGACCATAAGAATCAAATTACCAAATTTGAAAGACATTTAGGCTAAATTAGAATTTAGAAATTAGTCAAATTACCAAAGTCCAAAGCAGGCGGCGGCAGTGAGAAGTGGCGGCAGCCGGCAGAGGCAGAAGCAAGTGGAGGCAGTGGTGGCGGAACTGCGGAAGAGGGAAGAGACGAAGAGTAAGAGAGTCTGAAGAGTGAAGAGTCAAGCCCTAATAATCTTTTTTTTTATTTTTTTTAATGAAACGACGTCGTTTTACGTTATTATAAAAAAAAAAAAAAAAAGAAACAAAGTCTGCAGAGTCGGAGAAGAAGTCGGAAGACCGGAGCACCGCCGGCTGCCCCACCACCGCTCCCGCCCCCTCCCCCCGCCCGCCCGCCCGCCCCGCCCCTAGTTTCGCCTCTGCACCAGTGGCCACCTAGACCAAGTCAAGGTGTTTGAGGGCCCATTTTGCCTAGGCAGTTAGAACACTGGTCTTACCATAATAAAGATCAAGTGATAGGCTGTAAGAAAATAATGAGCTCTAGTAGCTGGACTAGTATGATTCTTAGTGCCTACGAGGCAAAGTGATCTATTGGTTCAGTGGGCTCCTAGCTGTAACTGCTTGTTTTATGACCTGTTCAAATTGTATAACATGGTATGGGAATAGATATTATTGGTAATACTCTGATGTTATAGTGATTCATAGTGTGCATAGTGTGTGTATGGTGGATATGTTTGTCAATCAATAGCCTTAATGTGCGCCTTCCTTCATCTTTCATTCAACCTTTCAATTGAACCATGTTTTGTTAAAAATCCAGCTGTTAGTTTTATCTGTCTGCGGAAGCTTTAAGCAATGTTTTAAAAAGCTTTAGCTGGTGGAGCCGCGGAGATGGGGTACATAGAGCTTAGGCCGCCTAGGAGTTTTCCTAGGTACTTTATTTTGCTATATATTTGTATTATATTGTATACAAGTGAATTCATTTCTTCAAACAAAATAACATGTTATCAATTATCTACATATTGCAATGAGAACATCAATGTCTTAAAAGGGATGATGTTGAATTGCCTCCGATGAAAATTCAAGGACATTTCATTTGTAACAAGCAAATTATTGCTTCCAATAAAATACAAGGAGAATTATATAAACTTTATAAAGCACATATTAGGTGTAGACTGTAGAGATTCTAAATTGTAGTTTCCATGAAAAAAATATGCTCTTTATATTTAGACCTATATTGTTTATATGCTTGCTTCTGAAAATTTGCGCACCCAGGCAGCCACCTAGACCAAGTCAAGGTGTTTGAGGGCCCATTTTGCCTTGGCAGTTAGAACACTGGTCTTACCATAGTAAAGATCAAGTGATAGGCCGTAAGAAAATAATGAACTCCAGTAGATGGACTAGTATGATTCTTAGTGCCTACGAGGCAAAGTCATCTATTGGTTCAGTGGGCTCCTAGCTGTAACTGCCTGTTTTATGACCTGTTCAAATTGTATAACATGGTATGGGAATAGATATTATTGGTAATACTTTGGTGTTCTAAGTCTGACACAATTTTTGATAATTAGAATAGGCTACGGATGCACGTATTATTTTTCTGTGAGAGAGTGAGCATGTCTCAAGTCATGAACAGATTCAGTGGGACTCCTAGCTGTAAGTTCTTATCATGACCTATTGAGTTCTATAAATACATGGAACAGGATTCACATTCTTGGGAATACCCAGTTGTGAATGACACCATTTCTGACTAGTATTGGCTACAGATGCTCATATTATTTTTTGTCTGATTCATAGTTGCAATAAATTGTTTAAATGGTTTCTCATCATTTATTGATCAAGGTTCTACTTTAGATTTTCCGGGCTATGCAAAACCTTCTCGTCTTTTATCAGCAACAGAAGCAAATGTATGCACAGGTTTCTCACTGGAGAAGTTGGCGACATCTCTCAAAGTAGGCAGATTGGAGTCCTTGTACAAGGTTGAGCTAAAAACTAGTGGTTTTTATGGATCGGGTCTGACCGACATGAATTCTGGAATACTGCTTTGTTTGATAGATGAAAATGGTGACTCAATCTTACAGAGGATACCAACTAGTTCAAGTAAAGATCAGCTAATGCAATCAAATAACAACGTTGTCTCTGATGTACTCCATTTCCAAAGAGGTTCTGTTGATGTATTCACCTTTGAGGGACCCAAACTGCAGAAAATTAAAGCTCTATGGATCAGCCCTGAATCAGGTTAGCCCCTTTCCAAAAATAAGGAGTTCCAATTAGATGGAAGTTCAAATGCAGCAAGGATGTTAAGACATAAAAATAAATAAATAGATAAAACGAAAAACAATGAGGATAGAATATAGCCTTACCCAGTTTTGAATAATGTACCATGTTCGTTATTAGAATATTGCTAAAGTTTTGTCACTTGTTTGACAAATACAGTTTACGTAAGAGGTCATGATTACACCCCCTGTATTAGTCATTCGTTTTGAATTTTGTTGACATATGTTTATTGTTCTCAACTCTCTTCTTGTTTCCATTTATCAGGTCAGTGGAGATTAGGGGGTGTGAGTTTAAGCATTATTTGTCAATCACCTCCTCCACTAGAAGAAAATCGAAAACCGGATGATTTGTTTGTTGGTTTCCGTTATGATTTTGCAATGGAAGATATCGTGCTAGGAGAGGGAAGTGACAATTCAATGACGGAACTTAAACCTTGCTTAGTTACGGAGTTTTCTGGGGACAACTTTATCTTGCTAAGTGAAAACATCTCGCAATCATCTTCAACTGAGACTCTCAATATATCAAATGAAGAAAGCATGAGAGAATATGCAGATTTAAAGAACTCGTTGTTACTTTATGATACACTGCTTATCTTTGCTGGTTCAGCTATTGTTTCCTTTTCTTCGGGGGAAAGTGCTGCATTTTCATTCTTAACTGGTGGAATTGGTGGCTTCCTATATCTGTTACTTTTACAAAGGTCTGTTGATGAATTGCCAGCTCCGGATTCTACTACAAGTAACGAGACAGGGAATTCTTATCAATCTTTTGGAAGCTTAAAGGGTCTGGTGTCTATCTTAATATTGGCGTTGACTTTTTCAGTTATTGCGGTGAAATTTGGTTCAGGAAATGATACCATGGTGGTGACGCCAAAAGAACTTGTATTCGGAATGATGGGATTTCTTGTATGCAAAGTTGCTGTTCTGTTGGCCGCCTTCAAGCCGATGCCATCAAGTCTAAAGGAGAACCAGTGATGCAATATTTTAAATCATTACATGGCAAAGCATATAAAAGGGTATATTGTACATACATAATGTATATACATGAAAGAGAGATAGATACCTGCCTAAATTTTACTATCAGGATCTAGTCTGGGCTATACAGCATATGTATGCCTTGCATTACAGCATTTCTCTAGGCAATTTTTGCCTTTTTTTGAAGATGGGTTTTTGCTCTTTTGCTTCCTCTGTCTCTATTGTTATCCAAATTATCTTTATCTCTCTGAAAACCTGACTAAATCCTTTGGCGCACCCCCACAAGTCCACAACAGTCATAAGTTAAATAAGTTGTGTTTGAAATAAGTCGTTGTATTTGTGAGTTAAATAAGTTGTGTTTGACAAAGTAAAATCTAGTGTGTTATTTTCACTTGGAAATGATTGAACATTGAATACTCCAAATTAAGGAGGCTTTTTAAAATCCAGAAATCCTAGCTAATATGTATAACATTTTGCTTGTTAGTTGGTTTCCTTGGTTAATAGTATTGTCGGTCAGTATATGTACAGTTATGAAAAACGTAAAGAGTTTATCAACGTAAGCTCTAATTACATAAACTAAAATTCATCAAAAATATAATACAATATCAATTGTAAAAGATAATTATTATTAAATGAATTAATCAATGAATATTCTTCAAACTCAGAAGCCGGGTTTTTACAGCTAAAGAATTCCTTTATCTATGGAAATAACTCCTATGAAACTAATTAATATGGTAATAAAATCTTAATAGGTAACAACTTAATTAGATTTGTTTTCTACTAAAACACTATTACCATACAAAAACAAACCCTATCTAAAACAAGAATTATTAAAAATAATAATATTCAAGCCAATTCGATATGCTCGAAGTCATGTCGCCATTTTCGAAGTCAGGACACCATTTCCGAACCCAAAAACCTCTCTTGAAGCCGATCGTTCTTGGGTGAAATCGACCGTTCCGAAGAGAAGCCAAACTTAACTCCCGACTGCGAAATCAACCGAACTCAGCATTATTGTCTTCGAAAATTAGTGTCTACGGGAATTAATACCGTTCAGACCAACAATTTTTCCCAGTTTTTGTCCTACATCAGTCCTTCTCACCTCAAAGAACTCGACCTCGAGTTATATTCTGTATTAAACGGAACATCACAAAACTCATAACGATCAGATACATTGAAAGTACGAGAGATATTCATATCGGCAAGGAAGTCAATCACTTCAGCATTCTTCGCCTTTAATCGAGTTTTCACTTCAGTTTGAACATAAATACCAAAACATAAATTATATCGAACCTTGACAGATAACTCTTCTCTTGTCATTTCCCTTTTCTTGGAGAGAATTCGACCTCGAAGTTTAAAATGAAGCAATATCAAGCCTCAACCGCTAGACATTCGCAACCTTCTTTGTACCACATAGTCATGATGTTGTTTTTCAAAGAATTTTTTTGTAAATAATTTTGAAATAATCAAAATCTTCATATTAACCTGCACTCGCAACAAATGATTAGGAATGATGAAATCAAAATCTTCCAAGTTGTCAATCTTAGAATTTTGTACAATCTCATGATTAATCTCAATTTGTACGATATCCATATCATTATGTTGCGATAACTCCAAATCATGATCCTCCACAACCACTAAGCTTGGTTCGTCTTTAACAACAACCGCTTCTTCAATTAACTCCTTTGTGTCCTCCACGCTTTCCATTAAAAGGGACAACTCACATATATGATAAATAGGATTGATGATGTTACGACTATCCTGAAGGCTTTCCCTGCAGGCTATCAAATTATTGCGACACCTCCTAACTTCATTAATCATAAAAAAATCTCCCTACTTTAACATTCTTCTTTCACCCTTCTTTTCTTAACTTGGTACCGATGTGTCAACTTATATTGTGCTTCTTCTACTTCTTTCAAAAGATCATTATATTGGGGCAACACGTTTTTACGATAACGAACATAAATCTCATAATCGAACCAATCACGTTCACTCTTAAGAAAGTTAAAATAATCCAGTACTTGTCAATTATTGCATTCGTAACTTTAGACATCTTCGCTACACATATTTGGATTGTGTTTTTTTTTTATAAACAAAAAATTAAAAGATAGATTCGACTAGTTTTACCTTGTCCCCACGATGAACGAACGGTTGTTTGCAATTCCTTACCTAAGCAATTTTGACCATCACCATTCTCCTTCACATCGACATTGGAGTGGGTAATCTTGCACGCGCTCAACAACCATTAATTTGCACGCTAGAATCTTTGCTCTGATACCAATTAACGCCATAACGTAAAACGCAAAGAGCTTATACCAATGTAAGCTCGAATAACACAAACTGAAATCCACCAGAAAAATAATACAATATCAATTGTAAAAGATAATTATTATTGAATCAATCAATCAATGAATATCCTTCAAACCCACAAGCTAGGTTTTTAAAGCTAAAGAATTCTTATAACTATAGAAATAACTCCTAAAGTCCTAATAGGCAACAACTTAATTACGTAATATTATAAAAGATTTGTTTCCTACTAAAACACTATTATCATACAAAAACAAGCCCTATCTAAAACAAGAATTATTAAAAATAATAATATTTAAGCCAATCCGAAATGCCCGAAATCATGTTGTCATTTTCGAACCCGAAGACCTCTCTCGAAGTTGATTGTTCCTAGGTGAAATCGACTGTTCCGAAGAGAAGCCGAACCTAACTCCCGATCGCGAAATCAACCGAACTCAACATTATAATTGCCTTCGAAAATTAGTGTCTTAGGGAATTAATGTCGTTTCTTCGGACCAACAATTTTTCCCAATTTTTGTCCTTCATCAAGTTATGAAATATGTCTTCTCTGTTTGGACATATAGAAGAATTGAGTTTCATGAGGCTGCATTTGATTCTTGGGATTTGACTTCTTTTAATTGAAATTTTCTTTTTGGTTTCCCTATATACTGTTGTCAAGAATCAGAACAGGGTGAGACATGGCATAATGAATGATCAATGATCTATGCGGGAAGATTGGCATTTCTATACTTCATTTAGAATTATCAATAAAAGATAAGTAAAAAGGATATATATATACATATATATATACATGTATATATATATTTACGCATATACAGTTATACACACACATATACACTCTCACACACACAACTTCAATCTGTCTTGGAATTATACTTCTTTCCCTTCAAGATCTGAAGAATTTTCTTAAAAAAGAAAAAAGAAATTTCTGTATGTAATATGGATGTGTGATGTTTGGTATATTAATGCATGCTTTATTTGGCCATGGAGTTTTTTTTATAAAAAAATTGGAAGATATCCAAGATTTTTTTTTTGGGTTGGTGGGTGGGTGGGTGGGTGGTGGGGAGTGATATTATCAACCAACTTTGACAAGTATTAATTATAAAATATTTTCTATCACAAGAAATTTTTGAAAATTGATAGTTTTGGATTCATAACCAAATAATAATATGGATAAAAGTAGTATTTAATTAAATGGAAAAGTAGTGGAATTATGGTAGGTAATAAAAATGAAATCCTTGGTACAATATTAAGCATTAGTGTGACTTTAATTTGTTCATTTTTTAAGGCTTATATAAACATCTTGCGACTTAACAAATGCACATATTTGTTTTGATGTTTGAGTTACAAAGGAGTCTTTCTCATATGAAAGTGAGACCCACTCATTATTCATGTGAGAGATATATTAGTTGCCTTAATTAAATCATGAATAGACAAATTCCTACTTTATGGTCAACTAATTTATAATTAAGAAAATGGGTTTTTTCTTAATTATTATAAATAGTAAATAATCATTAACATGACACTCAGAACAAGGACAGTGACAATGACAAATTCATTCATTAAGAAAATATATAAATTGGCGTATTAATTGTGACGATTAACTCAAGGAATTAAGGTTTAAATGAAATAGGTTTAATTTTAATTACATATTTAAAGTACTGTTATCCTCAGCATGTTCACATATATATTTAATAGCTTAATTGGCCACCACTTGGCAACAATAAATAAAAATTAAACCAAATCCAAATCCAAACAAGTCAGTCGAGGGCAAAGCCTGTAAAATTGAATAAAATAATTGATAATTAAGGGGTATCAATGGTGATGAAGATCCTCATTTGGTGCCCCATAACATGACAAGCCTTAGAATGTGTTTGGCTAAATGTGACATACATACATATATATATATATATATATATAGTCCGGATCTTAAGCTCATCCCTTATCCAACTCACCCAAGCTCACCCCCATTTAGCGACGGTACCGACGATTTGATTCGGTTTCTATTATACAATGTCGTTTATACTTTTAAAGCAACTGACATATAGCGCCGCTAAAAGTATGAGCGACGGTTATTGTATATACCGAACCATCAATCGCATCCTCCGCTAAAAAGAGGAAGGTGATTTGAATGGATAAGGTTGGATAAGGTTGAATTTAAGATATATATATATATATATATATATATATATATATATATATATATATATATATATATATATATATATATATGATCCGGATCTTAAATTTAAAAGTTGATATGAATTCTTTCTTACTTTTATCAATAAAATTACGATTATTATAATTTTTTTTACAAAATCCTACTAATTAATTATGATATTTATTATTTTCTAAATTTAATTAAATAAATCATGTTTACTTTGAATTTAAAACTGTCTCGACTTTTTAAAGTATAACCATTTTTCTTATATTTTGAAATAAATTGAGTGTATTAGAAATACTTACATAGCCATCCAAATTAACATTGATCATTACTTAATTATGGTGTAGCTAATGTTTGATTATATATAAATATGTCACACCCCCAAACTTATTAAAGTTTCTCCTTGCATGCTGAAGTTATTGTTGAGGTGTTACTATGCAGTCAACGAATTAAGTAATATATATGGCCAGTCACACATTTGACTCTTTGAGGTATATTTGAGTCAATTAACAATTGGGAAAGAAACCTCCTTTTTTTGTGATTTATAGATTCAAGAAAGAAACACAGAAGGGGAATTATATATAGTATTTATATATATATATATATATATATATATATATATCATTGAATCCTTCACCTTATTACTTGTTATTGAGTTTTGAGACAAAAGGGAATATATACATATAACTAGCTGATGATTCTATGCATTATTATCCTTAAAACTTTCCCTTCATATATTTGATCATCATAATTAACATCCCTTCCTCTCAAAAAAAAATTAAAATAAAATTCTTTAGACATAGCCAAATGAGCTCAACATTAATTTCAGTAGCAGCTAAGCCTTGCATAGAAAATCAAAGCTTCTTGTTTCATAAATCCACAAGAGTTGAGGCAACAATAGCAGCTCCCAAGAGGAAAAGTAGTTCCACAATTTTCCCAGAATTGTCGGTACAAAGTATTCCTCACACTGATCTACATGTACAAGAAATTGTCAAGAGGCAAACAAAGAGATTTGTCGTGGATGATGATTCTTGTCGAAAGCCTCAGTTTCGTCCTGCATTTTTGGAAGAAGCTTATGAACAGTGCAAGAACATTTGTTCCGAATATGCAAAGACATTCTACTTGGGTTGGTTCAACCTTAGTCTCTTCTTCTTCTTTTTTCCCTTGAAGTTTCATTTTGTTTTGAAAGATTCTTTTTGTGATAAAGTCTTGTGGATTCTTGGTTTCTTCGTTGTTAAAACTTTGTATATATTGGAAACAATACCTCGGTTTGTAGTATGTTTTAGTGAAATCTTAATACCCGGAAAAACGAAAAAGTCAAATAGGACTTCCATTTAGTCGGAGGGAGGACCGACCATGTGTGATGGGTTTTGATTTTTATATTTAATTTTGTGCTATTTTGCAGGAACTTTGCTAATGACAGAGGAGAGACAGAAAGCTATATGGGCAATTTATGGTAAGTGAATTGTTAATAAATTTGGAAGCAAATAATTAGCAAAATTTGCACTTTTTTATACCACTTTTCCATTAGTTTTATTTTACCAATCAAATTAGCCCCAAATTAAATAGTTGTTTTTATTTTTATTTTTTTGCAGTGTGGTGCAGGAGGACTGATGAGCTGGTTGATGGTCCAAACGCTGCCTATATGAGTTCTGCTGTTCTAGATAGGTGGGAGGAAAGACTATATGACATCTTCAATGGCCGCCCCTTTGATATGCTTGATGCTGCACTTGCTCATACCGTTCACAAATTCCCCCTAGACATTAAGGTAGGCCTAACAATTTTCTTATTTTAATTGTTGGGGCCATGCCGCACCCACGAGTTTCCTATAATTTTATATATATGTTGGTTCAGGCTACAAGTAGTTACTTGAAAATTCTTAGTACTGATGTGGAAAGGTAATTCTTTGACCAAACGGAATGATATATATATTGCAAATTTATCAACCGACTTTTTTGCTGTCGGTTACGTGAATAAATATTATTGATAATTTTACTAAATAGACGTGTAATATGGTGGGCCACCTTTTTAATTCGAAGCAAAGAATAGTTTGTAATTCTATTTCGCCAAAAAATAAAATCAAATTTGCAACACACAGCACAACTCTTGACGACTAAAAAAAAACTTTATTGCTAATAGTGTTGTTCTGTATACTGACAAATTCATGTCGATATTACATAATGATGTACGTGGACATGGGACTTGAGGGCGTAAAAGAAGGAACCCACGTATTATTGTTTTATTTTATCAGTTCAAGGTTAATCGCAATCCTTATACCTTGCTAAATATAATTATGTTTTTGATTTATAGCCTTTTGCGGACATGATAGAGGGCATGAGAATGGACACAACGAAAACTAGATACAAGAATTTTCAAGAACTCTACCTTTACTGCTACTATGTGGCCGGAACAGTTGGGTTAATGAGTGTTCCAGTTATGGGTATTCCACCAGAGTCACCTGTTTCTGCACAAAGTATTTATGATGCAGCCCTGTATTTGGGCATTGGTAATCAGCTCACAAACATTCTTAGGGATGTTGGAGAAGAGTAAGTCATGCCTAACAAAGTTTGTCAGTGCTTTATTTTTAGTCTCTTGCTTTTGTATTACTCCTCTTTTTCCCCAAATATGAGTCCCATTTTCTTGTTTTTCTTTGCGTCGCAAAATTAGAGTTCCTTTTCTGTATTAAAAATGATACATCTTTCGAAAAGTTGCGCTGAATAGATACTGAATGCAACACTTTTCTGTATGAAATATGACATTTCCTATAGAAATACTTGCATTCCTATAGAAAAATATTTTATAGATTTGTTCGGTCGGTGCAACTTTTTAAGGGGCACATTCTACATGTAGTGTATTTCTAATTACACCACACTTGAAAATTTTGTTTGTTTAAAAATAACTTATTTCAAACACAACTTATTAACTCACAACGCAGAGTTTAGGGCTCAAGCGCAACGTACAAAAAATGATGGAGTGCGTTTGAAAATCCCAACGTACCAGATGCTACCACCGCAAACGTTGTAAACGGTAGTAACTGAACAAACCCATAGACTGAAAGTGAAATGAGGTTCAAAATTTACCCTTTAATGAAAAGTTATTATGCCTAACTTAAATATCAATCATGTTATTGAAATTAAGTTAGAAATTTAATAATGAAAGTGAGGACTTATTTCAAATAAATGCATGATTTTCTAAAATGTGACTCTCATTTTGAAGCTAATTGATGTACTTAAATTATGCACCTTTCAGTACATTGAGAGGGAGAATTTATCTTCCACAAGACGAGCTGGCGCAATTTGGGTTAACTGATGAGGATGTTTTCTCAAGAAAAGTGAGCAACAAATGGAGACAATTCATGAAAGAGCAGATTACAAGGGCAAGATATTATTTCAACCAGGCAGAAGAGGGAGCCTCTCAGCTTGACAAAGATAGCCGTTGGCCGGTAATTACATGAACATCCAAATCTTCCTTTTTTGTGCTTTCTAATCTCGTTTGTCTAGAATCAACTTATTTCAAACACAACTTATTTAACTTAGAAACACAACGTTTGGAGTTCAAATACACCTCAGCAAAATTAGTGTGGTAAGTTTGGTGCATTTGGAAGTCCAAATGCACGCACTGAAATCTACCACTGCAAAAATGCAAGCGCTATTATCCGTTTGGTAACTACTACCTCCGTCCACAAAAGGATGGCTCAAGTGATTAAAAAATTTGTCCTCAAAAGCATGTCTAACACACAGAAGTCTGCTAGATAAAATTTTATATCGACTAATTTACCATTGAACATCATGTATCTTACCCAAACAATAAATCAATCACATTACAAATGGACGGCTTAAATTAATTCACTCTCTCTACACAAACCCAAGAGACAATTAAAGCAGTTAACACACGTACCAATACAAGGGCGAAATGAAAAGTAAATTTATACTCTCTCCTCTTATTTAACTACCTAAGCTATTCTTTTGGGGATGGATGAAGTATAAGAACTAAATTTCATTTACATAAAAAGTAACTGTAAAAATAGAAACAACTATTACACAAGAAATCGCTAAAAATTAGAGATGTAAACGAACAGAATCGTTCTTGAACAGGCTCGTGTTGAGCTCATGTATGACTCATGTAATCTAAATGGTTTTGTTGTGGTGATTATGCAGGTTTGGTCATCGCTAATGTTGTATAGGAATATATTGGATGCAATAGAGGATAATGACTATGATAACTTGACAAAGAGAGCCTATGTTGGGAGGACTAAGAAGCTTCTCATGTTACCTCTGGCATACTCGAAATCACTATCAATCTCCAGCCTAATGTTGCACTAGATCTCATATTTGCAACATACACACAACACAGATATAACACAATCAACCTATTTGGTGAATCATTTATCAGGTTTCAATGTTTTTTATCGGGATCTTGAGCAATCATTGTTACTGCCACTGGGGAATTGAATGCCATAACAATATTTTTCCTGTAGAATTACTATATGCATAAATTGTTAGAATTTGAGCCAAATTTGAAATGGGTTTCATTAATTATTTAATTTTAATCCACTTATCACTGTGTTCTACTCCATGAGTAGATTAAATTAAGTATTTGGAAGCTCAAATCCATGGAGTAATGAATGAGAAATTAACTCCCAAATATCACCATTGTAAATGATAATAAATAATTTTGAGAAGCCAAGTCCCACATCAGTTAAAAACTAAAGTATTAATTGGTTTATATACAATAAAGTTGCTTTTGGGTTTGGGCCCCAAGAGGCACCCCACTTTTGTGGAAGAGTGAGGACCTAATTAAGGCTTGGTTTGAAACTACCCGCGTGTGTCGAACGGATACTAGGGGGTTTTCAGGGGTCTATAATTATTCACTAATCATCCTTCACTCTTTGCTTTCTGCGAGATTCTTTCCCATTTTGGGCTTATTTTTTGGTTTATGTTTTGCTAAGCCCGTAGCTTATCTGTTAGATCTAAGAATTGGGAATTTAGATTAGTATTAGGCTTTATACCAGGTATTCAGACACTTGTTTTGGCTTTGCTTAGTTTTAAATTTGTCAAATCAGCTAATTTGTTAGCTCTAACAATTGGGAATTTTATACAAGTATGGACAGACGAAGAAAAACAGAGTTGGTGAGTGACTGCCCTAGCTCTAATCTAACTGACATTCCACATAAAATTTTGAAAATAAATAAAGATACAATTTTTGTGAAATTTGGGAAAGACCCTTAAGCTTTATAGCTAGATTTGTTTTATCCCTCATGAACTCTCTTATTCCATCTTCATTACAGCAACTAACAAGCAACAGAATTAGTTAATGTTTTAGCATTCTGTTCTCTTTATGCAGTGTACATGTTCTCTTTATGCAGTGTACATGTGGTAGAAGGGAGATGGGTACTATTGATTGTTTGGAATGAAAGGAGTGCAACAGAATTAGTTAGTTGATGGTTTTTTTCTTTTTCTTTTTCTCTGAATTACAAATACTTTTGTTTATTTTTGTCTAGTACTCCACTAATGTTTTGTCTTAAACTTTTGAAATGAAATTTGTGTCTGGTTTTAGATGAAGTGATAGTTCAGGGAATCAGGGGGAAAACATTATAATAAAGAAAATGGGATGAAATCTAAAAATATAAAGATTATTACCCAATTTTACGTTTGATCTAATCATGACAGTTTCTCTTTGAAGGCAGCAATGATGAAGATCGACTTCAGCAAGTAGCCAAAAAGCTGACCAACCTACTCAACAAACTCAAGGAAGTCAAGCACCTATTGCATCTCAAGCCACTCAAGGAAACTTATTGCATCTGAAAGCATTCCACAGTTGAGAGACTGGTGGAGAAAAAAAAAATCAATCTACTGACAAAGTGAATGCTCTTGGTTTGGTTGAAACAAGAAAGCTTTTGGTCTTAATTGTTTGACCAACTTTCTGTTTTTGTTTACTTGCACATGAATGTTTTTGTTTTATTTTCACAGGGTTCTTTTAGTTTTAGTTGAACAGGGTGCTTTTGGTTTTACTTGCACAAGGATGCTTTATAAACAGTGGTGCTTTTTGTTTGCTACCACTAGTAGTACAATTATGCTACCCTGTCATCCTTAATTTGTTATACAAGTGTTTTATGTACAATTCCATTCAAACCAATAACATATTTGATCTTCATTTGTTTTCTAAAATTGCATTCACTTTTGTTCAACTTCATAACAGAAAAGGCTAGACTTTCCTTTCATTTTGCTTGGTATTTTTCTTATATGAATAAAGTAGACCAATCTATTCCAAATTTAAAAATAAATAAATAAATAAATAACATGAAAAATACAAACATAAACTTCATTCACTGTGCATTATCTTGCAACTCTTGTTATCCATAAATCCACTCACACAAGTGAAACATGCCATAGATTTCTACAATATAAACAAACAAAAAAAGAATTTTTAATACTAACATTCAAAGTGGATGGCTCAAGTATAGCTAAGAGATACTAGGTAAACAGAAAAATGAATCACACTTTGCTGCTGCTTGAGGATCTTTAATGGACTTCACCATATCAACTGTCTCTTGGTTGTTCATCACCTGCGCACCAGAGAAATGCAGTTGGATTTACACGCTCATGGTCCACTCCCCACTATATAAATATATACTAATATTTCTATACACAATGAATGGCAACCAATGGGTAATAGAAAGAAAAAATGAAAAACTTTACTTTTTCCACTTTGACATGACTCTGTGTGAATGGCAACCAATGGGTAATAGAATATCATCTGCTCACCAAATGTAGCATTCTATTCTTAAGCAATTCCAACTTCCAAATAAGAAAACTTCTTAGACTTGGCCAAATGACAATTAAGGAATTTAATATTAAATCAGTAAATTGGTCACTAAAACTTGTGACAGAGTGGCCAATCTTATGCTAAGCATATAATACAATGTAGACGTGATATGCAATTAGCAGATGCATCTTCTATGGAAGAGGTTTACTCATTACAAAGAGATGTTTCGAAGTGGAAGAATTTCTACTTTATGGACTGTGTAGGGAGGGCTATAAGGCCGCAACAAAAATAAAATTTCAAAAAAGATGCTACCTTTTCGAAGTTTTTAAAGTATACAATCTACAATAAGCAGGTCTTTGAACAAGAAATTACTAGAAAGAACTTGAGTTCTGTCTTTCACAAAATGACATACGCACATTACATATGAGAAAGAAGAGGATAGCAATAACAATATAGGAAAGAAGGTATATACCAATGCTGGTAGCAATCCAGAACTCCTCTGTCAACAACGATATCCATTCATATGTTCTTAGGTAACTTCTCGAATTCTATTCAGAAAAGAATTGTTATTATGGAAAGAAAGTTGTCCTATTTTGAATAGGTGTCCTATTATGAGAAGGAATCTTATTTTTGGTAAGAATATTATTTTGGAAGTAGTTTTATTTGTAATAGGTATATTTATTTGTAATAGGTATATTTCATCACTTTTATCGCTGAGACTCAGCTTAATAAATAATCCACATCATCGAATCACCCCTGCACTACGGCCAAGGATATTTTTTAGGGTTACGACCACAAATTATCCATGCACTACAGGCCAAAGATAATTGTGTTTTCATCAACGGTCCTGATCATGCCATAAAATAATTCATCTTTGCTCCAATGGCCGAAGAGAATCCATAGCCATGATAATACCAAAAACTGTCCATCAATGCATTACGGGCCAATGAGGACTTTTTCCACATCATTTGTAACATTACGGTTATGATTATACCGAATAATCCCTGGTCATAATCACACCAAGTCCATCTATGCACTACAGGCCACAGATGACTTTTACCACATCATTTGTAACATTACGGTCATGATTATACCGAATAATCCCTGGTCATAATCATACCAAGTCCATCTATGCACTACAGGCCACAGATGACTTTCAACAAAATATAAACGTGAGGATGATGACAATGATATATGAATTCAATAAAACAAGTTCAAGAATTAATTTGTCCAGGAACCAATAACGTCCAAATTGTCAACAAGATACTGTTTTGTGGTGTAAAATTCAAGAATGCTCAGAAGAATATTTCCATGAAAAGATATTGGATGAAGCGCAAATATCAAGGATATTCCACTAATTTCATTGAGTATAGAAATTAAAACTTTAACCAACTGAGTATAAAAAAGAATGGAATAACAAAAGAAATCACCATACATGCAGTTGACAGACAAAGTTATTCCAATGAGAATAATAAATAATGGAATAACAACAGAAATCACCATGCATGCGATTATTAGATGTATAAAGTTATTCCACGAGAATAATAAATACTGAAATAATAAATAATGGAACCGAGGTCGTCGTGAAATTACAAGCGACGGATATTCGGCGAGAATATTAAATGCGGAATAATAAATAATGAAACCAGGTCAGGTGAAATTCACACCGACAGGATATTCCGACAGAATATAAAGACGGAATAATATAAGGATTTCACCAAGTATAGGGGATTCCACGTATACAGGTTATTCCAATAGAATAAATAAGAATGGAATAACATAAGGATTTCACCAAATCTGAGGGTACGCGCATATCTGAGTTATGTATAGTTATGTATATGGCGTATACAAAGTTATTCCAATGTAATAATAAAGAATGGAATAACTGAAGTTTTCTTCATGAATAAGAAAGAATAACACCCCTTACCGTAAAAGAAACTGGATAAAGGAGTAGTGAGGTAGTAAACTTCTCTTCTTCTTTAGATTTTCTCTCTACAATTTCTCCCTACAATTTCTCTCTATAATAACCGCTCTATAGCTTTAGTGAATTGGTGAGAAATGAAGGAAGAATGAGCTTCTATTTATAGAAAAATATAGTTTCGATAATTGCACGTTTTGGGGCTCAAAAAATTACAGTACAATACCTCCCTCTTTTTCTTTATTTTAAATTTAGTCATCCAAGTGTTATCAAACTTGCACCACCTCCCGTAATAGTAAATCATGTGAATTAATAGTTTATTCATGTGACTCAATAGTAAAATCATGTGAAAAAACTAATTACATTATAGTACATTCATCTATACCTCCATTTTTAACTTAGTCATGCAAGTATTATCAATCTTGCACCAACTCCCTTAATTGTAACAAGAATGTGAATCAATAGTACACACATGTGAACAAATAGTTATAAACATGTGAATTATTAGCAATTAATTGCTCATTTATCCGATAAATTACCCGATTTATCAATATAACCCCCATACATCAATTATCATCGAAATAAATATCGATTTTCACTAACACAAACAATTCCAACATAATGAAACTATTTTTATCAAAAATATAAATTTTGAAATTTCGAAGTTTGACTTTTTCTGAAAAAGTCAAATGTTGACTTTTTGACCAAATAGTGAATCCCAAAAAATTTTGTGTTTATAGACTATTTTTACTAATTTCGTCGTTCCGGACTCAACTATCACGTCCGCGTCTCCAAATTCAACTCCGAACACAACTTCAATTAACAATCATCATTAATATTATAACTCACAATATTTATCAACCAGGTCGTTCCCAAGAAAGAGGGGGCCTTCCGGTAAGGATTTCTCCTCACTGGCGCGCAATTACCTAACCTCTCCTTGACAGAACTTCTAGACGTTGTAAATATTGTAATTTAATAATATGAATAACTTTGTCGTCTCAGTTATTGATTTAATAAAATAACATATTATGCAGATGATACTGTGACAATAATCAAATCAATAATATAAGAGATATGATGCAAAGAATTATCGTAGCAATAATTGAGTAAAACCGAGTGACTTATCACGTAAGCATCAATATTCAATACTGAGTGTGCTACTATGCAACCACGCCGTACATCATCATTTTTTACTACCGGGTAGTTCAAATGATTTAATCGTAAAACCTCCGTAGTTATTTTCATAAAATATTTTTTTGTCGTTTAACTAACTACTGACGCTTGCGTTATGGGGTCCACTAATGATTATGTCATCGCATTTAATATTCTCCAACAAAAAAAGAATATTCCCCACCAAACGAATATTATATAACAACTTCATGTACTTTGCAAAATTTTCAAATACTACCCACAACTATAACATTATATCAAATCCACACCATAATATTAAAAAAAAATATTTCGAGAAATTTAAATCTTTATTTATAAAATCTGGGGTCTCACAATCTCCCCTTCTTATAGAATTTCACCCTCGAAATTTATGTACGTACCTGGTATGCCGAACAGGTGAGGATACCTTAACTTCATTTCAGATTCTAACTCTTGAGGTATAATTTTTGAGTGTTGAATACGATTATGCTTATCCAAGATTTTAACAGGTACATCTTCATATTTTAAATTATCCACTATCTCGTCCAGTTCTAAATCAATAATGTGGTTCAGGTCATCCACATATTTACGTAACATCGATACGTTACAAACGTTATAAATACGCGATATTTTTGGCGGTAAAACGAGTCTATAGGCCACAGTTCCTACTCGATCGAGGATTTTAAATGGGCCAATTAAATCGAGGGTTGAGATTTCCTCTCTTCATCGATTCTTGCTTCTAGAATAACGCCCTCTTGAACCTTCTTCTTCACATTCATTAGCTCTGAGTATGTAGCTTGAATGGCTTTAACTTTATCAATTAAAATCGGTTCTACTCGTATATTCGTTATCTTTACGTGGGTCCCTAGAGTCTTTAAATCCATCTTCATCATTTGCAAGTTATACGAAATGAGTCTTTGTGTTAACACCATCGCACTCGTAAACGCATACGATCTTCTACTCAACGCGTTAGCTACCACGTTCGCTTTTCCACGATGATATTAAATGGTACGATCGTAATCTTCAACAGCTCGAGCCAACGTCTTTGGTGCATTATACGTTCGTTTTAGTTGAAGAAATACTTGAGGGTTTTAGAAATGGGTTTTGTACTGGGGTCAATACAAAATTCGATTTCACGCTCTAGGGGTAGGCTAAGAAGTCTTCAGGAATACGTCAAGAAATTTACTAACGAAAGAAATATCATTCAAAACTGTGACCCTCATCCAAGACTTGGATAGTACATCACATTGATACCAACTGTGACTTCTATCCCTTAACCTGGATAGCACCTCACAATGATACCTATCAACTTGCCATCTTCATTCACGATGTCGCCTCTGTAAAGTCTCGCTTTTGCATTCCACACAAGGAAGTCAACAATGAAAGGATCGGGGCTCTTTACTTATGGCTTGATATGACAATGATTGTCTTTAGTGGATTGGTTGCTTGAATTCTCATAACAGGTTGGTTAGGAATATGAAAGCTAACAACCTTATGAAAAGTATGATGAGTAGTTAACCAATCGTTTCCAAAAATCACATCAATGCAAGTATTTTCAAAGAGATAAGATCGACAGGTAACGTGAAAGTGTTTATTTGAATCAAACAAGATTTATAAATAGTGGAGGTAACGAAGGCTCCTATTAACGAAGTTTTAACCAATAAGTCAAAGTCTAACTTCTCCGGAGTCAAATTTAAACGTTGAACGCAAGCAAGAGAAATAAAATAATGGGTAGAATCGGTATCTTATAAGGTATAGACTTCGCAATTTATAATTAACTAACCCGTGCTAACTTCGTTCGGGTTACTCATTTTTTGAGAAGTCACGAAAAACGCTCTCCCTTGCACTACCGGCTTTGACTTTTCTAGGACGGCCTTTGGTGCCTCCTTCCTAGCTGGACTTGTCTTCGATGAACGACAAAATTGGGCTAGGTGACATTCCCTTCCACAATTATAACACGCTTTGGACGGCATCGCGCAGTTTGGACTGATATGTCCCTCCCCTCCGCATTTGAAACATATAATAGGTGGTCGTTCTCCTTCCTTAACAACGTGGTCTTTGGTCTTTGACGTCTTTCCATCATTGTTGAATCTCCTCTTCTTGAAATGTCCATTCTTATTGTTTTGGCCATGATTACCACCGAAGTGGTTACCATTTCGCATGTTGATTCCTCCACGCTTATTATCACCGCTTCGATGGTGGTATCACTTGTATTATCATTTCTTAAACCGCTCTTCTTTTGGTTGGTTGACTCATTATTCGCGCTCCAACAACTGAGCCCTATTAATAACATCTGAATACAAACACAGTTTATGAGAGATAAGATATTGACGTATCTCGAGTTTCAAACCTCTTAGAAACATTTGCGTCATTCTCTCCTCATTATCAACCAAATGGGACGCAAACCGGGATAACTCGGCAAACTTGGCTTCGTACTGCGACACGGTCATGTTGTTTTGCTCTAACTTGATGAACTCTACCTCTTTCATGTGACGAATACTTTCAAGAAAGTACTTGTCGTTGAACAACTCTTGGAACTTCTCCCAAGTCATCTTGATCTGGCGAGTTGAGTACGCTTTCTGATTCCCACCAAGAATCGGCCTCTCCTCCATAACATGAAGGTTGCAAAAGGAACCTTTTGTTCCTCCGAGCATCCCATGACATCAAATATCTTGGTAATCGCTTTATCCACGTCTCGCCTTAAGTGGTTTTGGCTCTCCAATAAACTCCGGTGGTCCCAGTTCCTTGAATCGCTTATGATTATCGTCAAGAGAGTTGCAGTGTTTCCACACCGCATTTTGGACGAGGAGCCCGCTCTTGCACGATGTTGTATGAATTGCATAAAGCCTCCGAACATTCCATCGCTCATCATTTGGTCGGTGTTGTTATTCCGCTCGAGGATTGTCACCTTCCGATGCACATCATCCCGATTATTGATCTGTGGAGACTCAGCGGTCTCACGTGCTCCATTGCTATTCTCAATATTCTCGGATGTCATTTTCAAATACTGCCAAAAAAAAAAGGTTAATTAAAAAATTACATAATTATCCTATACCCTGACCAACCAATTAAATAACAAATAAACTTAGGTAGGTCATACTAGCGAAGGAATTCCCCGTCTTTCCCCTCCTAGTTCTTGTCTCACATCTCAGCCAGGGATCATATCCCTAAGCTTTGATACCAACTGTGACGCTCCCAAAATAGGTATACGTCACCCATCTTGGGTCGCCAAATACATGGTACAAAATACAAATACAAACTTAATTATACAACAGTCATGTAAAATACGACAAAACATAAACTGAGAGTTTTAATAAGAATATTGTCATCTAGACAGTATTCAAACACAATGGAGTCCTCATTACATTTATTATCACACTATTTCACAGAATAGTGAGGACTACTAATACACCATCTAGACCATCACCGTTCTCGACTAGTCCCTGCTACGTTCTCATTTCCTAAAGAGAACAATGAAAGCAAAGGGTGAGATCAACTAGCCAGTAAGAAATATTATGACTAAGATAATGCATAATAAATTATCCTTAGCCTTTAACAGTATAACAACTGATAGAATATAATAGACAACAAGTTTTAGATCAAAAATTGCACCGGAAATAAGCAATCCATTAAAAGAGTCAAGTAGAGAATAAAATCTACTATCTTTTAAGATTTAAAAGGTTTTCATCACTTTTATCATTTGGGACTCAAATTTTAATAAATAATCCACATCATCGAATCACCCCCGACTACTACGGCCAAGGATATTCTTTAGGGTTACGACCATAAATTATCCATGCACTACACGCCAAAGATAATCGTTTTTTTCAATCAGCGGTCCCCGATCATGCCATAAAACAATTCATCTTTGCTCCAATGGTCAAGAGAATCCATAGCCATGATCATACCAAAAATTGTCCATCAATGCATTACGGGCCAATGAGGATTTTTTCCACATCATTTGTAACATTACGGTTATGATTATACAGAGTAATCCCTAGTCATAATCACACCAAGTCCATCTATGCACTACAGGCCACAGATGACTTTTACCACATCATTTGTAACATTACGGTCATGATTATACCGAATAATTCCTGGTCATAATCATACCAAGTCCATCTATGCACTACAGGCCACAGATGACTTTCAACAAAATATAAACGTGAGGATGATGACAATGATATATGAATTCAATAAAACAAGTTCAAGAATTAATTTGTCCAGGAACCAATAACGTCCAAATTGTCAACAAGATACTGTTTTGTGGTGTAAAATTCAAGAATGCTCAGAAGAATATTTCTATGAAAAGATATTGGATGAAGCGCAAATATCAAGGATATTCCACTAATTTCATTGAGTATAAAAATCAAAACTTTAACCAACTGAGTATAACAAAGAATGGAATAACAAAAGAAATCACCATGCATGCGGTACTTCGCATAGACAGGTTATTCCAACAGAATAATAAATAATGGAATAACAACAGAAATCACCATGCATGCGGTTGCCAGATGAGGCAGTTATTCCAACGTAATAATAAATAAATGAAATAATAAATAATGGAACCAGTCGGTGAAATTACACCAAGTTAGAAGGATATTCATTGCGATGATAATAAATTAAATGCGGAATAATAAATAATGAAACGTGTCGTGAAATTCACACGCAAGATGTGATATTCCGACGTAATATAAAGACGGAATAATATAAGGATTTCACCAAGTATAGGGATTCCACGATATATGAGTTATTCCAATAGAATAAATAAGAATGGAATAACATAAGGATTTCACCAAATATGTGGTACGCCATTATATCTGAGTTATGTATAGGGTATGTCACAGATATATGAGTTATTCAAAGAATAATAAAGAATGGAATAACCGAAGTTCTCTTCATGAATAAGAAAGAATAACACCCCTTACCGTAAAAGAAACTGGATAAAGGAGTAGTGAGGTAGTAAACTTCTCTTCTTCTTTAGATTTTCTCTCTACAATTTCTCCCTACAATTTCTCTCTATAATAACCGCTCTATAGCTTTAGTGAATTGGTGAGAAATGAAGGAAGAATGAGCTTTTATTTATAGAAAAATATAGTTTCGATAATTACACGTTTTGGGGCTCGAAAAATTACAGTACAATACCTCCCTCTTTTTCTTTATTTTAAATTTAGTCATCCAAGTATTATCAAACTTGCACCACCTCCCCTAATAGTAAATCATGTGAATTAATAGTTTATTCGTGTGACTCAATAGTGAAATCATGTGAAAAAAACTAATTACATTATAGTACCTTCATCTATACCTCCATTTTTAACTTAGTCATGCAAGTATTATCAATCTTGCACCAACTCCCCTAATAGTAACAAGAATGTGAATCAATAGTACACACATGTGAACAAATAGTTATAAACATGTGAATTAGTAGCAATTAATTGCTCATTTATCCGATAAATTATCCGATTTATCAATATAACCCCCAGACATCAATTATCATCGAAATAAATGTCGATTTTCACTTACACAAACAATTCCAACATAATGAAACTATTTTTATCAAAAATATAAATTTTGAAATATCGACGTTTGATTTTTTCCAAAAAAGTCAACTGTTGACTTTTTGACCAAATAGTGAATCCCGGAAAATTTTGTGTTTATAGACTATTTTTACTAATTTCGTCATTCCGGACTCAACTATCACGTCCGCGTCTCCAAATTCAACTCCGAACACAACTTCAATTAACAATCATCATTAATATTATAACTCACAATATTTATCAACCAGGTCGTTCCCAGGAAAGAGGGGGCCTTCCGGTAAGGATTTCTCCTCACTGGCGCGCAATTACCTAATCTCTCCTTGACAGAACTTCTAGACATTGTAAATATTGCAATTTATTAATATGAATAACTTTATCGTCTCAATTATTGATTTAATAAAATAACATATTATGCAGATGATACTGTGACAATAATCAAATCAATAATATAAGAGATATGATGCAGCAATTACTGTAGCAATAATCGAGTAAAAATGAGTGACTTATCACGTAGGCATCAATAATCAATACCGTGTGCTACTATGCAACCCACGCCAGACATCGTATTTTTTACTAATAGGGTAGTTCAACAGTTTTAACGGTAAAACCTCCGCCGTTATTTTAATAAAATATTTTTGTTGTTTGCTAACTACGACAGTGCTTCCGTTGTGGGGTCCACCAATGATTATGTCGTCGTACGAATATTCCCCGACAAAAAGAATATTCCCCGACCAAACGAATATTATATAACAACTTGTGTACTTTGCAAAAATTTTAAATACTACCCACAACTATAACATTATATCAAATCCACACCATAATATTAAAAAATTATTTCGAGAAATTTAAATCTTTATTTATAAAATCTGGGGTCTCACAGTAGCTTTGCTACGCCTCGGCTTCTTCTATATACAAGCTAAGTTTTTCCAATTTTCTGATTTGTTAGTCTTGTTAATACTCTGCACTGCTACTGTTTTTGGACGGTTGCACTGTTATTAAAATTGTTCTGTTTCCAACAATCTAAAAAGTGATACCGTTATTAACAAGATGATGAAATCTGTCTTAGACTTGTCTAAACTTGAACGCTTTGATGGTATGAATTTTAAGCGATGGTCTAAAGATATACTATTTTATTTGGAAACCATGAACTTAGAATATGTGTTGTATGTCGATGCTCATGCTGTTACTGTTACTGTTAATGATGATACTCCTGCTGCTATTGAAATGGTTGAAAAGTCTGGTTCTAATAAATCTGCAAAAAGAGATTATGTTAAGGATAATCGTTCGTGTCGTCGATATTTGTTACACTATTTGTCTAATTCTTTGTTTGAGATATACTATCCGTATGAAAGTGCTAAGAAGATTTGGGAAGCTTTAAAGTCAAAGTATGCTGTAGAAAATTCTGGACTTAAGAAATATGTTGCGGGAAAATTTCTAGATTTTAAGATGTAAGATGGAAAATCTGTTATAGATCAAGTTCATACATACCAAACAATTGTGGGGGAAGTCATTGGGGAAGGAATGAAAATATGCGAGAATTTCCAAGTTGTTGTACTTATCGAAAAATTACCACCCTCGTGGAAAGATTATAAGATGAACCTTAAACATGAAACTAAAGATTTCACTATGCAGGAACTAGTAGCTCAAATCCATATTGAAGAACAAAACAGAGCTAAAGAAAGAGGATATATAGTTCCAAGTCATACAGTCAAAGCTAATCTCGTAGAACAAAAGCCACAGTGGAAGAGCCAAAATTATCAGTCCAAAAATCACAAAGGGAAAAATCAAAAATCAATGGGAAGAAAAGATAATAGGTTCAACAATTCAAATCAAATTCAGAAACCTTTTACTAAAGGTCCTTGCTTCGTATGTGGCAGACTTGGCCATATTGCTATGAAGTGTCACTTTCGCAAGGGGCAAGATAACAAAAATAATAACTCTCAGCCTAAGCCCCAAGCGAACTTACTTGAATTCGATGACATTATTGTTGCTGTTGTCTTGAAAGTAAATCTTGTTGACAACTTCACGGAATGGGTAGTAGATACCGAGGCCACTAGACACATTTGCGCGAATAGAGACGTAATCCTCAACTATGAAAATGTGACTAATGGAGAAAAGGTTTTTATGGGGGATTCTCGAGCCACGAACGTTGCGGGAAAAGGGAAAGTCTTACTAAAATTAACTTCTGGGAAAACCATTACCCTACAAGATGTACTTCATGTACCCGATATTCGTAGAAATCTTGTGTCCGGGTCTTTGTTGAACAAAGCTGGCATTAAGCTTGTGTTTGAGTCTGATAAACTTGTACTTACTCGTAATGGGGAATTTGTTGGGAAAGGTTTTTGTAATGGGGTTTTATTTGTACTTGATGCTTCTGCTGAATTAAATAATAAGAATGCTTCTTTTGCTTATATTGTTGAATCTTTGGATGTGTGGCATGCTAGATTAGGACATGTGAAGTAGCTTCTATTAAAAAGTTGAAACAACTTGAACTTATACCTAATCTTGCAAATATTGAGTTTAATAAATGTGAAATTTTTGTAGAAGCAAAACATGCTAAGAAACCTTTTAAAAGTGTTGAAAGACAAACTGAACTACTTGAGTTAATTCACAGTGATCTAGCTGATTTTAAAAATACTTCGAGTAGAGGTGGTAAGAAATATTATATTTCATTTGTAGATGATATGTTTAGATATACTCAAATTTATCTACTTTCCTCTAAAGATGAAGCAGAAGAAATGTTTAATAAATATAAAGCGGAAGTTGAAAATCAGTTAGAAAGAAAAATTAAAAGACTTAGATCTGATCGTGGAGGTGAATATGATTCAGAAAGTCTTAAAAAATTTTGTAAACTAAATGGAATAATACATGAAACTTCTCCTCCTTATTCTCCACAATCCAATGGAGTTGCAGAAAGAAAAAATAGAACACTTAAAGATATGATGAATGTTATTGTGAGACCCCAGATTTTATAAATAAAGATTTAAATTTCTCGAAATATTTTTAATATTATGGTGTGGATTTGATATAATGTTATAGTTGTGGGTAGTATTTGAAAATTTTGCAAAGTATGCAAGTTGTTATATAATATTCGTTTGGTCGGGGAATATTCGTACGACGACATAATCATTGGTGGACCCCATGGCGGAACTGCTAATCGTCGTAGTTATTAAACGAAAAAATATTTTATAAAAATAATAACGAAAGTTTTACCGTTATCTTTGTTGAACTACTCTTAGTAAAAAAAGTACGAAGAATACGCGTGGTTGCATATTAGCACACGGTATTGATTATTAATGCTTACGTGAGAAGTCACACAGTTTTACTCAATTATTGCTACAGTAATTGTTGCATCATATCTCTTATATTATTGATTCGATTATTGTCACAGTATCATCTGCATAATATGTTATTTTATTAAATCAATAATTGAGACGATAAAGTTATTCATATTATTAAATTGCAATATTTACAATGTCTAGAAGTTCATCGAGGAGAGGTTAGGTAATTGCTTGGCCAAATGGTGAGAGAAATCTCACCTAACGCCTCTTTCCTAGAACCAACTGGTTGATAAATATTGTGAGTTATAATATTAATGATAATTGTTAATTAAAGTTGTGTTTGAGTTGAATTTGGAGACGCGGACGTGATAGTTGAGTCAAGAACTATTTAAATTAGTAAAATGGTCTAAAAACACAAAATTTTCCTAATTCACTATTTGGTCAAAGTCAGCAGTTGACTTTTTTGGGAAAAGTCAAACTTCGTAATTTCAAAATTTATATTTTTGATAAAAATAGTTTCATTATGTTGGAATTGTTTGCGTTGGTAAAAATCGACATTTATTTCGATAATATTTGATGTCTGGGGGCTATATTGATAAATCGGGTAATTTATCGGATAAATGAGTAATTAATTGCTACTAATCATATGTTTATAACTATTTGTTCACATGTGTGTACTATTGATTCACATTCTTGTTACTATTAGAGGAGTTGGTGCAAGATTGATAATACTTGCATGACTAAGTTAAAAATGGAGGTATAGATGAAGGTACTATAATGTAATTAGTTTTTTTACATGATTTTACTATTGAGTCACATGAATAAACTATTAATTCACATGATTTACTATTAGGGGAGGTGGTGCAAGATTGATAATACTTGGATGACTAAATTTAAAATAAAGAAAAAGAGGGAGGTATTGTACTGTAATTTTTTGAGCCCCAAAACGTGCAATTATCGAAACTATATTTTTCTACAAATAGAAGCTCATTCTTCCTTCATTTCTCACCAATTCACTAAAGCTATAGAGCGGTTATTATAGAGAGAAATTATAGAGAGAAAGAAGAAGAGAAGTTTACTACCTCACTACTCCTTTAACCAATTTCTTTTACGGTAAGGGGTGTTATTCTTTCTTATTCATGAAGAGAACTTCTTTTATTCCATTTTTTATTATTCTGTTGGAATAACCTGTATACGCGACATACCCTATACATAACCTGTATAAGCGGCATACCCTTTACTTGGTGAAATTCTTCTGTTATTCCATTCTTTTATTATTATGTTGGAATAACCTGTTTATGCGAAGTACCGCATACATGGTAAAATTCTTCTATTATTCAATTCTTTATTATTTTGTCGTAATATCCCGTCGGTGTGAATTTCACCTGACCTGGTTCCATTATTTATTATTCCGCATTTAATATTCTCATTTAATATCCTCATTAATGTGAATTTCACTTGACCTAGTTCCATTATTTATTATTTCGTATTTATTATTCTGTTGGAATAACCTGTCTATGCGAAGTACCACATGCATGGTGATTTGTTGTTATTCCATTCTTTATTATTCATTGGAATATCCGCTTGCCGATGCGTGCGTACGCTTTGACTGTTCTCGTTATTTATTATTCATTGGAATAACTCGTACATGCTGAAGTACCGCAAAGACGGTGATTTCTTTTGTTATTCCATTCCTTATTATACTCGGTTGGTTAAAGTTTTGACTTTTATACTCCATGAAATTATTGGAATATCCTTGATATTTGCGCTTCATCCAGTATCTTTTCATGGAAACATTCTTCTGAGCATTCTTGAATTTTACACCACAAAACAGTATCTTGTTGACAATTTGGACGTTATTGGTTCCAGGACAAATTAATTCTTGAACTTGTTTTATTGAATTATTATATCATTGTCAACATCCTCATGTTTATATTTTGTTGAAAGTCATCTCGTGGGCTCTGTAGTGTATAGATGGACTTGGTGTGATTATGACTGAGGATTATTGATTGTAATCATGGCCGACCGTAATGTTACAAATGATGTGGTAAAAGTCATCTTTGGCTTACGTGCATAGATGGACTTGGTATGATTATGACCAGGGATTATTCGGTATAATTATGACCGTAATGTTACAAATGATGTGGAAAAAGTCCTAATTAGCCCGTAGTGCATTGATGGACAATTTTTGGTATGATCATGGCTATGGATTCTCTTCGGCCAATGGAGCAAAGATGAATTATTTTATGGCATGATCAGGACTGTTGATGAAAACATGATTATCTTTGGCCCGTAGTGCATGGATAATTTGTGGTCGTGACCCTAATGAATATCCTTGGTCGTAGTGCAGGGATTATGTGGATTATTTATTTGTGAGTCTCAAATGATAAAAGTGATGAAAACCTTTTAAATCATAAAAGATAGTAGATTTTATTCTCTACTGACTTTTTAATGGATTGCTTATTTCACCGCAGCTTTTTTGATCTAAAACTTGTTGTCTATTATATTCTATCAGTTGTTATATGTTGAAGGCTAAGGATAATTTATTCTGCATTATCTTAGTCATAATATTTCTTACTGGGCTAGTTGAGCTCACCCTTTGCTTTTATTGTTCTCTTCAGGAAATGAGAACGTAGCAGGGACTAGTCGGGGAACAGAGTGATGGTCCTAGATGGTGTATTAGTAGTCCTCACTATTCTGTGAAATAGTGTGATAATAAATGTAATGAGTACTCTATTGTGTTTGAATACTGTTTAGATGATAATATTCTTATTAAAACTCTCAGTTTATGTTTTGTCGTATCTTACACGACTGTTGTATAATTAAGTTTGTATTTGTATTTTGTACCATGTATTTGGCGACCTAAGATGAGTGATGAATACCTATTTTGGGGGCGTCACAGTTGGTATCAAAGCTTAGGGATATGATCCCTGGCTGAGATGTGAGACAAGAACTAGGAGGGGAGAGACGGGGAATTCCTTCGCTAGTATAACCTACCTAAGTTTATTTGGTATTTAATTGGTTGGTCAGAGTATAGAGATAATATGTGATATGTTATTTAACCCTTGTTTTGTGGCAGTGTTTGGAAATGGCAACTAAAAATGTCAACAATGGAGTAAATGAGACCACGGAGACACCTCTAATCACCAACCAGGACAATGTAATATCAGGCGAAAAAGGAATTAGAGATATCCATGTGGTGAGAGAAGAACTAATAGTTGCACCCGAGCTAGTCGCAGAGGTAGCAGCTGAGAGTGAGGAAGAAGAGGAACCTGAGGTGAATTTATTAGAAGAATTCTTTTATCGAAATTTAGAATTGCAAAATCGTGTTCATGAGTTAGAAGAGCGGGCTGAAGAACGACAGGCGGTCGTGGAACAAAAGGATGCAACAATTCAAGCTTGTGTTACCCGATATGTGATGCTTGAACAAAATCACTCTTTGGTAGAGTGTAAGATATTAAAGTTGGAATCTGAGAATTCGAATATTAAGGATCAGCTGAAAGAAGAAACAACTGAACGAGTGAGAATGAAGGATGCGTGGGCAAAAGCCGCACGACGTGTTGATATTGTAGAAAGAGACGTCCGATCCAAAACGGCTAAAATAGATAATGTACATTTCTCTTTTTGGACAGCAATTGGGAGAACCCAACATCGAGTTTTAAATTACCCTGTACAGAATGGTCAATCTCAATTCGATATGGATCGAAGATTGATGATTCAAATCATGAATCAGGAGTACGATGAAGCAGTTGAGGGTGGAATATGCCCCATAGAAAAGCCAATTCCAACGATAGTGATGACACCAAATGCTACCCCTGTGAGACCCCAAATTTTATGAAATAAAAGTATTCAATTTTTCTATTTTGGTAAATAATTAAATTGATAAAAGGTTAAAGTTAAGGGTGATATGTGAAAATTTTTCAAAGTAAACAAGTTGTCATAAAATACTTTGTCACTATTCACTCTAGTATTATTCACTCGGGTATTCGGGGTACTTTTTGTGTCGGAGTTACTATTCACAAGTTACTATTCACGTGTTACTATTCACCGAAATTACTATTCACTCTAGTATTGTTCACTCGAGTATTTGGGACACTTTTTGTGTCAGAGTTACTATTCACGAGTTACTATTCACAGGTTATTATTCACCGAAATTACTATTCACTCTAGTATTGTTCACTCGAGTATTTGGGATACTTTTTGTGTTGGAGTTACTATTCACGGGTTACTATTCACCGAAATTACTATTCACTCTAGTATTGTTCACTTGAGTATTTGGGACACTTTTTGTGTCGGAGTTACTATTCACGAGTTACTATTTATGAGTTACTATTCACGAGTTACTATTCACGAGTTACTAATCACCCGGTTACTATTCACTCTAGTATTGTGCATTCAGGTATTTGGGCACAATATTATTCCATGAGGAGATGTGCTAATTTTTCAGACCGTTGGTTGAAGTTATAATAGTAAATCAATATGGATCGTTGGTTGAAGATATAATAGTGAATCAATATGGACCGTTGGTGGAAAGTTATAATAGTGAATCAATATGGATGGTTGGTTTAAAGTTTTAATAGTGAATCAGTATGGACCGTTGCTTTAAGTTTTAATATGGACCGTCCGTTTAAAAGTAAATCGATCTGGACCGTTCATGAATTAGTTATTATTCATTCCATTCTTCTATAAATAGAAGCTCATTCCTTCATTATTTTCTTACTTAATTCATTGAAACTCTAGAGAGAGAAATTATAGAGAGAAAGAATAAGAGTATTCTGCTACTTCACTACTTCTATTTTCAGTTTCTTTTACGGTAAGGGATATTATTTGTTGTACCTGTAAGGGGTGTTATTCTTTCTTATTCATGAAGAGAACTTATGTTATTCCATCCTTTATTATTCTGTTAGAATAACCTGTATACGCGGCATACCCTATACATAACTTGTATAAGTGGCATACCCTATACTTGGTGAAATCCTTATATTATTCCGTCTTTATTATTCTGTTGGAATAACCTGTATATGCGGCATACCCTATACATAACCTATATAAGTGGCATACCCTATACTTGGTGAAGTCTGTTGTTATTCAATTCTTTATTATTCTGTTGAATAACTTTGTATCTGTGATACCCTATACATAACCTGTATTAGTGGCATGCCCTATACCTGGTGAAGTCTGTTGTTATTCAATTCTTTATTATTCTGTTGGAATAACCTGTATACGCGGATTACCGTATACCTGGTAAAGTCTGTTGTTATTCAATTCTTTATTATTCTGTTGGAATAACCTGTATACGCGGATTACCGTATACCTGGTGAAGTTTGTTGTTATTCAATTCTTTATTATTCTGAAGTCTGTTGTTATTCAATTCTTTATTATTCTGTTGGAATAACCTGTATACGTGGATTACCGTATACCTGGTGATTTCTGTTGTTATTCCATTTTTTATTATTCTGTTGGAATATCCTGTCTGTGCATTTACGCATGACCTGGTTCCATTATTTATTATTCTGTTGGAATAACATGTCTGTGCGGATTACGCACGCATGGTGAAATTCTTTTATTATTCCATTCTTTATTATTATGTTGGAATAACCTGTCTATGCGAAGTACTGCATACATGGTGAAATTCTTTTATTATTCCATTCTTTATTATACTGTTGGTTATTGGTTTTACAGTGGTATGTCTTTGGCCTGTAGTGCAAAGATGATATGTTGTTGAATATCTTTGGCCTATAGTGCAAAGATGATCTGTTGTTTGATAACTTTGACCCTTAGTGCGAAGATGGACAATTGTATGACATGATCATGACCTATGGTGATACTAACGAATATCCTTGGCCGTAGTGCATGGATAATTCAATGATGTGATTGGCAGGATCATGACCATTAGTTAACAGTTGAATGTCTTTGGTAGTAGTGTAATCGACAGCAATTGATTGGTATGATCATGACCATTGGTTTTATAGTTGAATATATTTGGCCCATAGTGCAAAGATAGACAACTGATTGGTATGATCATTGTTATTACATTTGAATATCTTCAGCCTTTGGGGTAAAGATATTGAGTAAACGTTCTATTAAGCCTTTGTGGCAAGAAGGAACTGTTAATTCACATTATTATAAATATGAATTGTGAATTTAACTAATATCTTTGGTGGTTCAGGTGAAGACAAGTGTTGAAAGTTCTATTTGTCTTAAGTATAACAAAGAACTGTTGATGAGTATTACAGGAATAAAATATCAACGATGGACTTTTAATCAAGAGAAGATAGTAGACATTATGTTCTACTTGACTCTTCCAATGGATTGTTAATTCCGCTGCAACTATGGTTGAAAAGTTTTATTATCTACCATATGTTATAAATCTCTAATTTATTCTGAGAAAGGCTGTAGATAAATTAATTATCTTAGCCATGATATTCTTTACTGGGCTATTTGTGCTCACCCTTTTGTTTCATAATTCCTTTCAGGTAATAAGAGTGTAGCTGGGTCGAGCGGGGATAACAGGGAAATAGTGTGATGGTCTGAGACTGTCGAAGTTTCTCAATACATTATAAAAGCGGCATTACGTACGCAATGTGATAATTGTATTGAGGACATAAGATGCATGTGTCATATTTTATACGTCACTTAATAATTGATTTTGGCGAACAACAATAGGGTGATGAGAACCCGATTTTGAAAGCGTCAAAAGTACACCTCATTAGAATGAATAAAATAGTAATCTTCTCGTTCTTCTTTGGGGTCTTGAAATATTTGCTGCTGTATTTTATATGGCATTGTAATAATTTGAGTTTGGATACTGTCTATGAGACAATATTATATTAAAACTCACAGTTAACTGTGGTCGTATTCTATACGACAGTTCAACAGTTGTATAAATGAAGTTTGTATTTGATTTTTATAATGTGAAATCTGGCGACTCAGGATGGGTCGTGTGGACCTATTTTGGGGGCGTCACAACCCCAGACAAGTCAAAGTCGGGTAGTTCAAAGGAGAGCAGTTGTCATGACTTCCCAACAAGTGAGGAACCCAAATAAAGTTATCACGGGTTACTTAATTATAAATTACAAAGTCTATACCTTATAAGATACCGATTCTACCCATTATTTTATCTCTTTTGCTTGCGTTCAACGTTTAAATTTTACTCCGGAGAAGTTAGACATTGACTTATTGGTTGAAACTTCGTTAGTAGGAGCCTTCGTTACCTCCACTGTTTATTAATCTTGTTGATTCAAATAAACACTTTCACGTTACCTGTCGATCTTATCTCTTTGAAAATACTTTCCTTTATTGTGATTTTAGGAATCGATTGGTTAACTACTCATCATGCTTTTCGTAAGGTTGTTAGCTTTTATATTCATAACCAACCTGTTATGCGAATTCAAGCAACCAAACCACTAAAGTCAATCACTGTCACATCAAGCCATAAGTAAAGAGCCCCGATCCTTTCATTGTCGACTTCCTTGTGTGGAATGCACCGAAGCCAGACTTTCTGTAGGCGACATCGTGAATGAAGATGGCAAGTTGATAGGTATCATTGTGAGGTGTTATCCAGGTTAAGTGATAGAAGTCACGATTGGTATCAATGTGACGTATTATCCAAGTCTTGGATGAGGGTCACAGTTTTGAATGATATTTCTTTCGTTAGTAAATTTCTTGACGTATTCCTAAAGACTTCTTAGCCTACCCCTAGAGCGTGAAATCGAATTTTGTATTGACCCCAGTACAAAACCCATTTCTAAAACCCTCAAGTATTTCTTCAACTAAAATGAACGTAACATGCGCCAAAGGCGTTAGCTCGAGCTGTTGAAGATTACGATCGTACCATTCAATATCATCGTGGAAAAGCGAACGTGGTAGCTGACGCGTTGAGTAGAAGATCGTATCGTTCTGAAAAGCGATGGTGTTAACATAAAGACTCATTTCGTATAACTTACAAATGATGAAGATTGAGTTAAAGACTCTAGGGACCCACGTGAAGATAACGAATATACGAGTAGAACCGATTTTAATTGATAAAGTTAAAGCCATGCAAGCTACATACTCAGAGCTGATGAATGTGAAGAAGAAGGTTCAAGAGGGCGTTATTCTAGAATCAAGAATCAATGAAGAGAGGAAAAATCAACCCTCGATTTAATTGGCCCATTTGAAATCCTCGATCGAGTAGGAACTATGGCCTATAGACTCGTTTTACCGCCAAAAATATCGCGTGTTTATAACGTTTGTAACGTATCGATGTTACGTAAATATGTGGATGACCCGAACCACATTATTGATTTAGAACCGAACGAGATAGCGGATAATTTAACGTATGAAGATGTACCTGTTAAAATCTTGGATAAGAAGAATCGTATTCAACACTCAAAGGTTATACCTCAAGAGTTTGAATCTGAAATGAAGTCAAGGTACACTCACATGTTCGGCATACCAGGTACGTACGTAAATTTTGAGGGCGAAATTCCATAAGAAGGGGAGATTGTGAGACCCCAGATTTTAAAAATAAAGATTTAAATTTCTCGAAATATTTTTAATATTATGGTGTGGATTTGATATAATGTTATAGTTGTGGGTAGTATTTGAAAATTTTTGCAAAGTATGCAAGTTGTTATACAATATTCGTTTGGTCAGGGAATATTTTTTTTGTCGGGGAATATTAGTACGACGACATAATCATTGGTGGACCCCACAACGGAAGCACTGTCGTAGTTAGCAAACAACAAAAATATTTTATAAAAATAGCGGCGGAAGTTTTACCGTTAATACTGTTGAACTACTCGGTAGTAAAAAAGTGCAATGATACGCGTGGTTGCATAAGTAAGTTTACGGTATTGATTATTAATGCTTACGTGAGAAGTCACATTCTCAAATACTGTCATAAAACAAGGGTTAATTAAGGAAATAAATATATCACATAATATCCCTATATACTGACCAACTAACAAATAAGCTTAGGTAGGACACACTAGCGAAGGATTTACTCGCCTCCTCCCCTAGTTCTATTCCCCGATCTCATGGAGATCATATCCCTAAGCTCGATACTAATTGTGCGACGCCCCCAAAATAGGTATACATCACCCATTCCGAGTTATCAATACATGGTATAAAAACAACTACAAATTTATTATTACAACAAGAAACTATGAGTTTAAATACAAATATTATCTTCAGATAATATCTATACTCAAATAAATCCTCATCACATTTATTGATACATTATTTTACAAAATGGTGAGGACTACTAAACAACTCTCTCTAGAACCTTCATTCCATACCCAGACTGCGTATCGCTATATTCTCGCCTCACGAGAAAAATGGAACAAAAGGAAAAGGGTGAGCTCAACTATTTCAAGAAAGAATATTATGACTAAGATAATATACAACAAATTATCGTTAGTCTTCAATAGGAAAAATCTAATAGAATACTGATAGACAACAAATTTTAAATCAATATTCGCAATGGAAATAATAATTCATTAGAAGAGTTAAGTAGAGAATGCAAACTACTATCTTCTATGTATGAATTTAAAAGTTCATCGTCTATCTTTTATCCCCGTAACATCAATCAATATACATCCGAATCAAATATTCATCTGCACTACTTGTGCCAAAGATATTCATCATTGGTCATGTATTCATTTAAACACTGCTCATCTTTGCACTCACGGGCCAAAGATATTAATCGATCAGTCATGTTCATCTCAACACATGTTCATCTTTGCACTGTGCCAAAGATATTCTTCAGAAATCATTCATCTGCACTCTACAGCCAAAGATATTCAATAATATCATCATTTAAGATCGAGGATGATGAAAATATTTTTAAAGAAACGAATCCAATTGAAACAAAATGACAAGGATTAAGGATTAAGGATTAAGTACTTTGTTTTATCCATGTTCAAAAAAAAATACCTCAAAAATAATCATAGTGGTGTAAAATTCAAGAATGATCAAAACATGGATATAATCAAAGCTAGTATCCGAATAGATATTTTGGACAAAGATAAGAAATTTCATTTTTGATTGAATAGTCAGTGATTCGTGAATAAGATCAGATATCGTGAATAGTGCCGTATACATGAATAGTAACTTTCGACACCAAAAGATAGAAATTCCACAAAAAACATCTTCACGCTTCATTAATAGTACTCGTGAATAGTAACTCGTGAATACTAACTCATGAATAGTAACTCGTGAATAATAACTCATGAATAGTAAACCCGAGCATGAAAAAGTTCCAAATTTGATAAAAAGTTCCAACCAATATTTCAAAGATAATGATATTGAAGAAATAATATCATCCGAGAAGAAAATAACATCCCTTACCTCGAAGAGCAGTACTTTTAGTTGAAACACCAGGATATAGTGTTGAAGGAACTTGCACCGTCTAACAATACTCAAAGTATACTCAAAATACTCACAAGAATACGCTCGATAATATAGAGAGAGAAAACTTGATTTTACGGTGTGATTTTCAATTCTAACCCTAAGCACCTATTTATAGGAAATTGCTTAGAACACCAAAGCGAAAATTTAATAAATTAATAATATAATTATAAAATTTCTTACACATGTCTAGAATCTGATTTCAGCCATCAAACACATGCCACCTTCTAGAAAAAGTAAGAAAAAACGTTTTTCTAATTTTAAATATTTTAAACTTCCAAAATCAATTATTTTGAACCGGAACTTCAATAATTTATAATAAATAGCCCTTTCATCAGAAAATTCGAATCTCATGAGTTTTTATAAGAATTTCAATTCTCTACAACTTTGCAGAAGAAAGTTTTCCAAATTCCAAATAGAAATTGGACCGAAATCCACAAACCAGGCGATTTTACAAATTTATAATCAAATTTGATCAATAAATGGGGTCCACAGGACATGTTTAACATGTTTTAAACATTTATTGCAACAAAAATACTCTTCCTCCTCGTGATACTCATATATCCCACATTCGATTTGTAAAAATATCACCATTATTATATTATTAAAATATAATAATATATTTAAATGAATTATTTTATCGGAAAAAGATAAAATTTCAATTTTCAACAATTGTCACACAAAAATTTTCTCCATCTATATCCATATAAAATCAATATTTTCCTCATCATATGAATCAATAATTAATTATTCACAAATAATATTACAGAATCACATTATTAATGTTGGCAGGTTCCAGGGATAGAGGGCTTTCAATAAAATTTCTTCTCACTTGTGGCATGATTAGGTGACCAAACCTCTCCTTAGGCAGAACTTTCTAGACATTGCCAATAATGTTATCTAATAATATTATTCAGATAATATGAATTATTGCTTCGATAATGAAAAATCTTGTGTGTAATGACAATTATCAAACAACAATGAATATAAAATATCAACGCAAACAATTATTAACTCAATAAAATCTTCGAGCAATAATTATCGTAACCATTATTGAGTAGTGCCTTCTACGTAAGAATCAATAATTGGTGCAATCTGGTAGTATCTTCTTGTGTTTTAACCATCGAGTATTTTAACAAAGATTAATGCAGAACAACTACGCCTGCTATTTTTAAACAACTTATATTTTTCGTTTTCTTCATCCAATCGCTTTTTCGTTATGGGGCCCACACATGCATTTAGCGTTGTCAAACGCGAATATTCTCGACGATCTGAATATTCCACGACCAAACGAATATTCTCAAACAACAATGAATATTTTATAACCACTTGCTTATTTTAAAATATTTATGTATTTTACCCATAACTATCCACATTAATCAAATCCACCCTTACTATTTCAAAATAATAAATAGAAAATTAAATTTCATTAATAATAAGTTGGGGTCTTTACAACCTCCCTCCTTATGAAATTTCGTCCTCGAAATTGACGACGATTACACAGTGTTTCAAAAGGTGAGGATACCTCGCTTTCATTTCGATTTCCAATTCGTGTCATTTCCTCTATAGCATGATTCCTCCACAAAACTTTAACTTGTGGTATGACCTTTGCGCGTAGGACATGTAAGACCCCGAATTTTATGAAATAAAAGTATTCAATTTTTCTATTCATAAATGGTTAAATTGATAAAAGTTAAAGTTAAGGGTGATATATGAAATTTTTTTTTCAAAATACGCAAGGGGTATAAAGTATTCATTGTTGTTTGGGAGAATATTCGTTTGGTCGTGGAATATTCTTTTCGTCGGAGAATATTCGTAGATGACGCAATAATCATTTGTGGGCCCCATAATGAATAAATCGGATGGAGAAAGCGACAAATTTGAGTTTTATAAATAATGGCGTAATCGTTACTCAATTAATAATTGTTGGAATACCCGGTTGGTAAAAGTAAAGTAATACGCGTTGTTGCACAAGAAGACACTACCAGACAAGACAAGATTTTTTTCAATTATTGATTCTTACGTGAGAAGGCACTACTCAATAATTGTTACGATGAATTCTTCGTTCAATATTTTATTTTATTGATTCAATAATTCTTTGTGTTGATATTTTATATTATTGTTGTTCAATAATTATCCTTCGCACAAGATTTCCCATTATCGATCAATAATTCATATTATTTGAATAATATTATTAGATAGCATTATTGGCAATGTCTAGAAAGTTACATCAAGGAGAGGTTTGGTCACCTAATTGCGCGCCGAAGATAAGGAGAAATTCTTATTGAAAGCCCCCTTTCCTCGGGAACTACTGGTTTGTCATAAATGTGATTCTCGTAATATTATTTGTGAATAATTAATTATTGATTCATATGATAAGAAAATATTTATTTGATGTGGATATAAATGATGGATTTATTTATGTGGTTATAAGTGAAGGAATTAATGATGAGGTGTTTTATCGGTATTTGTTAAATGGAGAACAAAATATGGGATTTCGAGAAAAATTAGTTTATTACTTGATTTTGTAAAATCCATAACTCTTTGTGTATAATGAGTTAAGAGATGAGCCATATATCAAAAGAAAGCCCTAGAAGTAAGCTAAGCTGTAGAAATTTGAATCACCCAAAAATTCTTTGTAGATATTTCGTGGTGAAATTTTGAATGAAATCGGTCCAGAAGGACTAATAGTCCAGAAAAATCGGTGTTCTTCACTATATTGCGTGAGTTATAAATTTTGATCCGACCGTTGGATCGTTGTAATTTTTGGATATGTTATACATATATAAGTTGAGTATATGTCCACAAATTTTGAACCGTTAAAATGAACGTATGATTTGTTATGAATTTTAAGAGGTGGCGATTAGGAAATTAGGTTTTGGTGGAAAATTCTAGAATTGAGTGGGCCCCACTCTTGGTTGTTGGGGAAGATGGCTGATTTTTGGTGGGTGGAATAGTAGAGGTAAAGCCATCGGGTTGCAGAGTTAAGTCCTTCTTGCGTGCTAACATTTTCCTATATAATAGAAATTTAAGTTAGAATTGAAAATCACACCGTAAACAAGTTTTCTCTCTTTCTCTCTATATTATCGAGCGTATTCTTGTGAGTATTTTGAGTATACTTTGAGTATTGTTAGGCGGTGTAAGTTCCTTCAAAGACTATATCCGGTGTTTCAACTAGAAATCTGCTCTTCGAGGTAAGGGATGTTATTTTTTCTCGAGGATGATATTATTTCTTCAATATCATTATCTTTGAAATATTGGTTGGAACTTTTATCAAATTTGGAACTTTTTCATGTCTGGGTTACTATTCATGAGTTACTATTCACGAGTTACTATTCATGAGTTACTATTCACGAGTTACTATTTATTCACAGTACTATTCATAAAGCGTGAAGATGTTTTTTGTGGAATTTCTATCTTTTGGTGTTTGAGTTACTATTCACGATACTAAGATTATTCACGTATACTAAGACTATTCACGAATCATTTAAGACTATTCATAAAAATGAAAATTTTTCTTTTTCGTCTAAAATATCTATTTTGGATACTAGCTTTGATTGTATCCATGTTTTGATCATTCTTGAATTTTACACCACTATGATTATTTTTGAGGTATTTTTGGACGTGGATAAAATCAATGCAAAGATGACCTGTTGTTGAATATCTTTAGCCAGTAGTGCAAAGATGAATTATTGATGAATATCTTTTGCTCGTAATGCAAAGATGATTTTGTTGTTGAATATCTTTAGCCAAGAGAGTGCAAAGATAAATTATGATGAATATCTTTTGCTCGTAATGCAAAGACGAATTGTTGTTGAATATCTTTACCAAGAGTGCAAAGATGAATTATTGATGAATATCTTTTGCTCGTAATGCAAAGATGACATTGTTGTTGAATATCTTTGGCCCAGAGTGCAAAGATGAATTATTGATGAATATCTTTTGCTCAAAATGCAAAGATGACTTTTGTTGTTGAATATCTTTTGCACGTAGTGCAAAGATGAATTATTGATGAATATCTTTGGCTTGTAATGCAAAGATGACCGTTGTTGAATATCTTTGCTTTGTAGTGTAAAGATGAAGCTGTTGATGAATATCTTTGGCCCGTGGTGCAAAAGATGAATTTATTAGTATGATTATGAGCAGAACCGTGATTTGGTATAACCATGATCTTTGATGTTTGGGTAAAGACAAGTGATGAAAATTATCTTTGTCTTGGATGAGGAAAGGAATTTAGAACTACAATTACGATTATGAGTTATACACGTGATTGTGGGCGTGGAATTGTTGATTGATGTTACATGGATAAAACATTGTTGGTGGATTTTTAACATGAGAAGACAATAGACTTTATAGTCTATTCGACTCTTCTAATGGATCGCTTCATTCACTGCAACTATGGTTGAAAAGTTTTATCATCTACCATATGTTCTAAATCTACGATTTATTCTTGATGAAGACTATTGATAATTTATTTATCTTTAGTCATAATATTCTTTATTGAGCTAGTTGTGCTCACCCTTTTTGTTTCACAATTCCTTTCGTGTAATAAAAGTGTGTAATTTGGGTCGAGCGGGGAATAGCGAGGAATAAAGTGGTGGTCTATAGATGTTGAGGGTGAGGTGAATTTAACTTGGAAGGTGTTTTGTCACTATCATACAAGATGTCTAATGACATACAACCTCGTGTTATCATAAGACATGGTTGTGCTCATCCACTTGCCGAGTATATTTACAAGCACTACCTATATAATCTTGGTGTTTGTTTGGAGTATAATACCCAATTAGAGGCAGTGGAGATAATGATATGTCGAGAGAAGACTCACCATTGGGAAGAATATGATAGTAATCTTCTCATTTTTCTTTGGGGTTTATTGGGTCAACCAAGGATAATTACGTGGCCATATGATATCTACCATAACCTAAAAGCATGGCCTCCCATGTATGAAGGTTTTCTTGAGCACTTCCAAAGATTCTAATTTCTAAAACAGGTTTTGACTATACCTTTATGTAAGGTGTCATTGTGACGTCTTACTGATTGGTATATATTTGTATCCAAACTCACAAAGATATGTGTTGTTGTATTTTGCACGACAATTGTTGTAATAAAGTTGTAGTTGTTTTTTCGTACCATATATTTGGCGACTCGAGAATGGGTTGGATGGAATGAACCTATTTTGGGGTTATTACTGATTAGTATCGAGCTATAAGTAAAGAGCCCCGAGCCTCTCATTTGGTGACTTCTGTTGATGGGGGATGCACCAAGCGGACTCTCCGTAGGGGACGCTGGATTCTGCGGTGGCAAACCGATAAGTATCAATGTGAGGTCTTGACACAAGTTGGTGTCCAGAGTCGCAGTTGGTATCGTGAGCTATAAGTAAAGAGCCCCGAGCCTCTCATTGGTGACTTCTGTTGATGGGGGATGCAAAGCGGACTCTCCGTGGGGGACGGATTCTCTTGTGTGGCAAACTAATAGGTACCAATGTGAGGTCTTTGTCCATTTGATGGGACATTTGTTACATTTGGTATCGAAGCTTAGGGATATGATCTCTGGCGGAGATCGGGGAATAGTAAACTAGGGGAGAGATGAGTAAATCCTTCGCTAAAGGTGTCCTATCTAAGCTTATTTGTTGGGGTCGGTCATAATATCGAGATATTATGTGATATATTAATTTGCTCAATTAACCTTTGTTTTGAAAGTTGTATTCTAGAATGATATCCTGAAATACGAGGAGATGAAGCAATGGAGAAATCATGATGACGGGGAAGATGGAATCGAAATGAAAGCAAGGTATTCTCAACTCTTTGAAATACTGAGCACGTAAATTTCGAGGACGAAATTTCATAAGGAGGAGATTGTAAGACCCCGAATTTTATGAAATAAAAGTATTCAATTTTCTATTCGGTAAATGGTTAAATTGATAAAAGTTAAAGTTAAGGGTGATATATGAATTTTTTTTTCAAAATACGCAAGTGGGTATAAAGTATTCATTGTTGTGGGGAATATTCGTTTGGTCGTGAAATATTCTTTACGTCGGAGAATATTAAATACGACGGCAAGCATAGATCATTCATGGGCCCCATAACAGAATAAGCGCCGGATGGAGAAAAGCGACAAATTTGAGTTTTTATAAATAACGGCGTAATCGTTCTGGTGCTAACTTTTGTTGGAATACGGTTGGTAAAGTAAAGTAATGTCGCGTTGTTCTTGAAAGAATGGCACAGTATTGACAAGATTTTTTTCAATTATTGATTCTTACGTGAGAAGGCACTACTCAATAATTGTTACGATAATTCTTATTCAATATTTTATTTTATTGATTGATAATTCTTTGTGTTGATATTTTATATTATTGTTGTTCAATAATTATCCGCACAAGATTTCCATTATCGGATCAATAATTCATATTATTTGAATAATATTATTAGATAGCATTATTGGCAATGTCTAGAAAGTTACATCAAGGAGAGGTTTGGTCACCTAATTGCTTGGCGCAAGAAGGAGAAATTCTTATTGAAGCCCCTCTTTCCAGGAACTACCTGGTTGTCATAAATGTGATTCGTAATATTATTTGTGAATAATTAATTATTGATTCATATGATAAGAAAATATTTATTTGATGTGGATATAAATGATGGATTTATTTATGTGGTTATAAGTGAAGGAATTAATGATGAGGTGTTTTATCAATTATTTGTCGAAATGGAGAACAAAATATGGGATTTTTCGAAAAATTAGTTTATTACTTGATTTTGTAAAATCCATAACTCTTGTGTATAATGAGTTAAGAGATGAGCCATATATCAAAAGAAAGCCCTAGAAGTAAGCTAATGTAGAAATTTGAATCACCCAAAAATTCTTTGTAGATATTTCGTGGTGAAATTTTGAATGAAATCTGGTCCAGAAGGACTAATAGTCGAAAAATCGAGTGTTCTTGACTATATTGCGTGAGTTATAAATTTTGATCCGACCGTTGGATCGTTGTAATTTTGGATATGTTATATATATATAAGTTGAGTATATGTCCACAAATTTTGAACCGTTAAAAATGAACGTATGATTTGTTATGAATTTTAAGAGGTGGCTGATTGAAATTAGGTTTTGGTGGAAAATTCTAGAATTGAGTGGGCCCACTCTTGGTTGTTGGGGAAGATGGCTGATTTTGGTGGGTGGAATAGTAGCGGTAAAGCCATCAGTTGCTAGGAGTTAAGTCATTTTGGCGTGCTAACATTTTCCTATAAATAGATGGCTAAGTTAGAATTGAAAATCACACCGAAACAAGTTTTCTCTTTCTCTCTATATTATCGAAGCGTATTCTTGTGAGTATTTTGAGTATACTTTGAGTATTGTTAGGCGGTGCAAGTTCCTTCAACACTATATCCAGGTGTTTCAACTAGAAGTCTTGTCTTTCGAGGTAAGGGATGTTATTTTCTTCTCGGATGATATTATTTCTTCAATATCATTATCTTTGAAATATTGGTTGGAACTTTTATCAAATTTGGAACTTTTTCATGTCGGGGTTTACTATTCATGAGTTACTATTCACGAGTTACTATTCATGAGTTAGTATTCACGAGTTACTATTCACAGTACTATTCATGAAGCGTGAAGATGTTTTTTTGTGGAATTTCTATCTTTTGGTGTGGAGTTACTTATTCACGATACTAAGACTTTATTCACGTATCTGACACTATTCACGAATCTAAGACTATTCAATAGAAAAATGAAAATTTTTCTTTTTCGTCTAAAATATCTATTTTGGATACTAGCTTTGATTGTATCCATGTTTTGATCATTCTTGAATTTTACACCACTATGATTATTTTTGAGGTATTTTTAGACATGGATAAAATCAATGCAAAGATGACACATTGTTGAATATCTTTGCAGATAGTGCAAAGATGAATTATTGATGAATATCTTTTTGCTCGTAATGCAAAGATGATTTGTTGTTGAATATCTTTGTGAGAGTGCAAAGATAAATTATTGATGAATATCTTTTGCTCGTGAATGCAAAGATGATTGTTGTTGAATATCTTTGCTTGATAGTGCAAAGATGAATTATTGATGAATATCTTTTGCTCGTAATGCAAAGATGACTGTTGTTGAATATCTTTGGCCATTAGTGCAAAGATGAATTATTGATGAATATCTTTTGCTCAAAATGCAAAGATGACTGTTGTTGAATATCTTTTGCTTTGTAGTGCAAAGATGAATTATTGATGAATATCTTTGGCTCAGTAATGCAAAGATGACCCGTTGTTGAATATCTTTTGCTTTTGTAGTGTAAAGATGGGCTGTTGATGAATATCTTTGGCCCGTAGTGCAAAGATGAATTTATTAGTATGATTATGAGCGAGGCTGTGATTTGGTATAACCATGATCTTTGATGTTTGAGGTAAAGACAAGTGATGAAAATTATCTTTGTCTTGGATGAGGAAAGAATTTAGAACTACAATTACGATTATGAGTTATACACGTGATTGTGGGACGAGGAATTGTTGATTGATGTTACGAGGATAAAACATTGTTGGTGGATTTTTAACATGAGAAGACAATAGACTTTATAGTCTATTTGACTCTTCTAATGGATTGCTTCATTTCATTGCAACTATGGTTGAAAAGTTTTATCATCTACCATATGTTCTAAATCTCGATTTATTCTTGATGAAGACTATTGATAATTTATTTATCTTTAGTCATAATATTCTTTATCGAGCTAGTTGTGCTCACCCTTTTGTTTCACAATTCCTTTCGAGTAATAAAGGTGTAAATTTGGGTCGAGCGGCGAGAATAGCGAGGAATAAAGTGGTGGTCTATAGATGTTGAGGGTGAGGTGAATTTAACTTGGAAGGGTGTTTTGTCACTATCATACAAGATGTCTAATGACATACTGACCGTGTTATCATAAGACATGGTTGTGTTTCATCCACTTGTCGATTATATTTACAAGCACTACCTATATAATCTTGGTGTTTGTTTTGAGTATAATACCCAATTAGAGACAGTGGAGATAATGATATGTCAAGAGAAGACTCACCATTGGGAAGAATATGATAGTAATCTTCTCATTTTCTTTGGGGTTTATTGGAATCAACCAAGGATAATTACGTGGCCATATGATATCTACCATAACCTAAAAGCATGGCCTCCCATGTATGAAGGGTTTCTTGAGCACTTCCCAAAGATTCTAATTTCTAAAGCAGGTTTTGACTATACCTTTATGTAAGGTGTCATTGTGGACGTACAGGTTGGTATATATTTGTATCCAAACTCACAAAGATATGTGTTGTTGTATTTTGCCACGACAATTGTTGTAATAAAGTTGTAGTTGTTTTTCGTACCATATATTTGGCGACTCAGAATGGGTTGGATGGAATGAACCTATTTTGGGGTTGTTCTGAGGACATGCTCCTTCCTATCCAAAATCTTGTGCAAGTACCTCCTCATACGTTAAGTCTTGGCTATCTCGTCCTGGTTCTAACTCTATAACGTGGTTGGTCTTTCACATATTTAAATAAGATGATATGTGAAACACATTATGAAACACGAGACATACTTGGAGGTAATGTAAGTCTATAAAGCTACATTTCCTACTCGGTCAAGAATTTGAAATGGACCAATAAATCGTGGATTGAGCTTTCCTCTCTTCCCAAATCTTGTAACTCCCTTCCATGGAGCAACTTCGCAACAATACATGATCCCTACACTAAATTCCACGTCCTTTCGATGAAGATCCGCATAACTCTTTTGTCGATCTGTGCCGTTTGTATCGTTGTCGAATCATTTGAATCTTTTCGGTGAGTCATATACGTCTTAACTCGGGTCCCAACAATGTTGCTTCACCCACCTCATCCCAACATATGGAGAACGACATTTTCGTCCATATAATGCTTCAAATGGAGCCACACCTATACTTGCTCGATAATCGTTGTTGTTGTAGGAGAATTCCACCAATGGTAAATACTTATCCCAAACCGCCTTGAAGTTCAGGACACACGAGTCTTAATAAATCTTCAAGAGTTTGAATAGTCCTCTCGATTGTCCGTCTGTTTGGGGATGGTGCCGAACTAAATCGCAATCCGTGCCCATAGCTTTTTTGCAAGCTAACCCAAAATCTTGAAGTGAATCTTGGGTCACGATCGAAACTATGGATACTTGGCATGCCATGCAACCTCACAATCTCATTCACGTCATATACTAGCAAGACGTTCAAGGAATAAGTCTCCGTGTCGGCAAGAAATGAGAGACTTGGTTAATCTATCAACAATAACCCAAATAGCATTGATGCCTTGAGAAACCGTAGGAAGACCCGTGAACTTGAAATCCATGGTAATGTGTTCCCACTTCCATTTCGGAATCTCAAGTGGTTGCAACGGACCCTTAGGTACCGGATGCTCCGCCTTTACACGTTGACAAGTTAAACACATTGAGATAAACTTTGAAATCTCTCTCTTCATATTGTTCCACCAAAATGTATGTCGTGAGATCACGATACATTTTAGTACTTCGAGGATGTATTGCAAATGGTGTATTGTGTGCCTCCATCATAATCTTGTACTTCAAATCGAAGTCGTTAGGAACACAAAGTCTAGAGTGGACTCAAGTATTCCTTTTCATCAATTCTCGCTTAGGAATAGCTCCTTCTTGTACTTTCTTCTTCATACGCGATCGGCTCCGGCCGGTGGCTTGAGCAACCTTAACTTTTTCTATTAAAGTTGGCTCTGTCGCGATACTTGACATCATCGCACTCGTTCCTCGCGATATGATCTTCTACTCAACGCGTCACCTACCACGTTCGTCTTCCAAGATGGTATTGAATAGTGTGGTCGTAGTCTTTCAATAGCTCGAGCCAACGTCATTGGCGCATGTTGAGTTCTTTTGAGTGAAGAAATATTTAAGGCTTTTATGGTCCGAATATATCTCCACTTTCTCCCCATATAGATAGTGCCTCCATATCTTTAAGCTTGAAAACGATCACGCTAACTCTAGATCATGAGTAGGATAATTCCTCTCATACTCTTTAAGTTGTCGCGAGGCATAAAGCTATGACTTTCCCACGTTGCATGAGAACACATCCTAACCCTTTGCTGAAGCATCATTTCAGAGATAACAAATCCATCCGAACCAGATGGTATTGTTAGAACAGTCTTAGAAATAAGTCTCTCTTAAGCTCTTGGAAACTTTTCTCGCATTCTTCGCTCCAAACGAATTTTGTATCCTTCCGAAGTTAATTGAGTTAATGGAGTAGCGATTCGAGAAAACCCTTCCACGAACCTCCGATAATAACCATTTAAGCCCAAAAGCTACGTACTTGATCCACCGACTTTGGTTTTGCTCCCAACTTTGTATTGCTTCAATCTTCACGGATCAACAGATACTCCATGTTTCGACACCACGTGCCCAAGGAATGCTACTTCCTCAAGCCGAACTCGTATTTCTTTAATTTGGCATATAGTTTGTTTTCACGAAGCCTTTGGAGTACCGACTTCAAATGGTGCTCATGATCTTCACGACTTTTGGAATATATAAGGATGTCATCAATAAAGACAACAACGAATCGATCCAAATATTCCTTGAATACTCGGTTCATCATATCCATGAAAGCCGCAGGAGCATTAGTCAATCCAAAAGACATGACTAAGAATTCATAATGCCCATACCGAAGTTCTCAAGGCGTCTTTGGAATATCCTCGATTCTAATCTTCAAATTGATGATATCCGAGCGAAGATCGATTTTGAAAAGAATTGTGCCCTTGCAGAATTTGGTCAAACAAGTCATCAATACGAGGTAGAGGATACCTATTCTTGATGGTGACATGGTTCAATTCCGATAGTAAATACAAAGTCGCATACTCCGTCTTTCTTCTTTACAAATAAAACAGAGCACCCCAAGGAGATGTACTAGGGCCAGAATGAAACCGATGTCCAACAATTCACAGTAGTTGGACCTTTAACTCTGAAGTTCAATAGGAGCCATTCGATATGGGGTTTTAGAAATGGGCTTTGTACCAGTTCAAGATCAATAAAGAATTCAACTTCACGTTCGGGGTAGACCGGAAGTTCTTGAGAAATACGTCAGGAAAGTCAATAACAACAGAATATTATTCAAATTTGACGTGTCTTTATTCAAATCCATACCATGGGCTAAGAAAGCTTGACATCCGTTTTTCAATAAACGAATAACTTTATGATTAGATATGCGGTGATTGATTTTAATGGTTTAGTTGCTTGAATCCGCATAAAAAGTTGGTTAGGAATATGAAAACTAACAACCTTACGAAAACAATCAATTTTGGCATAATGAGTAGTTAACCAATCAATCCCTAAAATCACATCAAAAGCAAGTATCTTTAAAGAGATAAGGTCAATGGGTAAGGTAATGGTGCCAACTTGAATCAAACAAGATTTATAAGCGGTGGATGTGATGAAAATTTTCCTAACGGAGTTTCCACAGATAGGTCAAAGTCTAATTTCTCCGAGTCAAGTTTAAACGTTGAGCACATGCAGGAGAGATAAATGAATGGGTAAGACCCAGGTATCAAGTAAGGTATAAACTTCGCAAGAATTTATAAATAAGCTTACCCGTAATCACCTCGTTTGGGTTTCTCGCATTTTGACCGACCACAACAAACGCTTCTTCCCGGAATCGTTGACTTTGACTTTTCTAGGGACAGTCTTTTGAGTCACCGTCCCCCATTGAACTAGGTTTCGCTACCATACAATCTCGAGCGATATGTCCTTCCTTCCACAATTATAGCATACCTTGAATCTGTTGGCGGTTGACCGATGATATGTCCCTCTTTTCCGCATTTGTAACATATGACGGGTGGTCGTTCTCCTCCCTTAGAACCGATTCTTTTAGCAGACTATCGTCTTCACATGGTCGTTGTTAAATCTCTCTTTTAAAATCTCCTCCCGACTCGCTTCTTCTATTTTCATGGCTATGATTACCACCAGAGTGGTTACCATTTTGTCCATCTGTTTTCTTTCTCATTTGGTTATCATTATTCATTGACTACTATCTCGGTACGATCCCGGTTATGGTCCCTCGTTGAATATACTCGTTATCTCGCTTCTAACAATTGAGCCACATTAACATCCGAATAGAGAGAAAATTTATGAGAAATGAGATATTGTCGTATCACGGGTTTCAAACCTCTAAGAAACATCCGCGCCATCGTTCCTCATTCTCCACCAAATGAGGTGCAAACTTGGATAACTCGCAAACTTTGCCTCGTGATCGAGACACCGCCACGTTGTTTTGTTCCAATCGATGAACTCCACTTCCTTCATACGACGAACACTTTCAGAAAGTATTTGTCATTAAATAGCTTCAAACGCGTCTCCCAAGACATCTTTGAAAAGGTGGATGGGTACGCTTCACACAGACTCTCACCAAGAGTCGCGCTTCGCCACGGAATATAAAGGTGGCGAATGGAACCTTCGTTCTCCGTGCATCCCAAGACATCGAATATCTTGGTAATTTGCTTGACCCATGTTTCCGCCATGATCGGATCCGCTTTCCTTAAATTCGTGGTCCCAACTCTTTGAACGGCTTGGCTGTGACAACCCGTGAATTGCTATCATTTCCTCCTGTATTTTGAACACGAGTCTCCCTCGTCTGATTTTGCATGAACTGCAAAAAACTTCTAAACATCCCCTCGTTCATCATCTGCTCAGTGGTGTTGTTCACAGGAGGTACATTGCCACTGTTGTTACGTTCTCTCCTCGTTGGTGAGTACTGAGCGCTCCACGGTCTCATTTTCATTGTTAATATTCTCATCGACATTCTCAAACATCGTATAAAAACAAGGGTTAATTAAGGAAATAAATATATCACATAATATCCCTATATCTTGACCAACTAACAAATAAGCTTAGGTAGGACACACTAGCGAAGGATTTACTGCTCTCCCTCCTAGTTCTATTCCCCGATCTCGCTTGGAGATCATATCCCTAAGCTCGATACCAGTTGTGACGCCCCCAAAATAGGTATACATCACCCATTCCGAGTTGTCAATACATGGTACGTAAACAACTACAAATTTATTATTACAACAAGTAAAACTATGAGTTTAAATACAAATATTATCTTCAGATAATATCTATACTCAAATAAATCCTCATCACATTTATTGATACATTATTTTACAAAATGGTGAGGACTACTAAACAACTCTCTAGAACCTTCATTCCATACCCCACTTCGCATTCATTATATTCTCGCCTCCCGAGAAAAATGGAACAAAAAGGAAAAGGGTGAGCTCAACTAGCTTCAAGAAAAGAATATTATGACTAAGATAATATACAACAAATTATCGTTAGTCTTCAACAGGAAAATCTAATAATAATACAATAGACAACAAATTTTAAATCAATATTCGCAATGAAATAATAATTCATTAGAAGAGTTAAGTAGAGAATGCAAACTACTATCTTCTATGTATGAATTTAAAAGTTCATCGTCTATCTTTTATCCCCTGTAACATCAATCAATATACATCTGGAATCAAATATTCATCTTTGCACTACTGAGCCAAAGATATTCATCATTAGTCATGTTCATTTAAACACTGCTCATCTTTGCATCACGGCCAAAGATATTAATCGATCCATCGTGTTCATCTCAACACTGCTCATCTTTTTCTGGGCCAAAGATATTCTTCAGAAATCATTCATCTTGCACCACTGAGGCCAAAGATATTCAATAATATCATCATTTAAGACCGAGGATGATGAAAATATTTTAAAAAAACGAATCCGGTGAAACAAAATGACAAGGATTAAGGATTAAGGATTCGTACTTTTGTTTTATCCATGTTCAAAAAAAATACCTCAAAAATAATCATAGTGGTGTAAAATTCAAGAATGATCAAAACATGGATATAATCAAAGCTAGTATCCGAATAGATATTTTGGACAAAGATAAGAAATTTCATTTTTAAATTGAATAGTCAGATTCGTGAAATAAATAGATATCGTGAATAGAGCCATATACATGAATAGTAACTTCAGACACCAAAAGATAGAAATTTCACAAAAAACATCTTCACGCTTTCGTGAATAGTACTTCGTGAATAAGAATCGTGAATAGTAACTCATGAATAAGTAACTCGTGAATAAGAACTCATGAATAAGTAACCCCGACATGAAAAAGTTCCAAATTTGATAAAAGTTCCAACCAATATTTCAAAGATAATGATGATATTGAAGAAATAATATCATTTGAGAAGAAAATAACATCCCTTACTCGAAAAATTAGTACTTCTATTTGGAAATAAGGGTATAGTCTTTGAAGGAACTTGCACCGTCTAGCAATACTCAAAGTATACTCAAAATACTCACAAGAATACGCTTCGATAATATAGAGAGAAAAACTCGCTTCGTGTGATTTTCAATTCTAACCCAAGCACCCTATTTATAGAAAATCGCTTAGAACAACCAAAAGTTAGAAAATTTAATAAATTAATAATATAATTATAAAATTTCTTACACATGCTTAGAATCTGATTTCAGCCATCAAACACATGCCACCTTCTAGAAAAAATAAGAAAAAACGTTTTTCTAATTTTAAATATTTTAAACTTCCAAAAATCAATTATTTTGAGACTTGAACTTCAATAATTCATAATAAATAGCCCTTTCATCAGAAAATTTGAATCTCATGAGAGTTTTATAAGAATTTCAATTCTCTACAACTTTGCAGAAGAAAGTTTTTCTAAATTCCAAATAGAAATTGACCGAAATCCAACCAGGCGATTTTACAGTTATAATCAAATTTCATTCAATAAATGGGATCCACCGACATGTTTAACATGTTTTAAACATTTATTGCAACAAAAATACTCTTCCTCCTCAGATACTCATATATCCCACATTTGTTGTAAAAATATCACCATTATTATATTATTAAAATATAATAATATATTTAAATGAATTATTTTATCGAAAAAGATAAAATTTCAATTTTCAACAATTGTCACATTAAAAATTTTCTCCATCTATATCCATATAAAATCAATATTTTCCTCATCATATGAATCAATAATTAATTATTCACAAATAATATTATGAGAATCACATTATCGACAACCGTGCGCTCCTGGGATAGAGGGGCTTTTCAATAAGAATTTCTTCTTACTGGCACGCGTAATTAGGTGACCAAACCTCTCCTTAGACGTAACTTTCTAGACATTGCCAATAATGTTATCTAATAATATTATTCGGATAATATGAATTATTAGCTTTCGATAATAAAAAAATCTTGTGTAATGACAATTATTGAAACAACAAAGAATATAAAATATCAACGCAAACAATTATTAACTCAATAAAATATCGAAGCGATAATTCGTAACCATTATTGAGTAGTGCCTTCTTCACGTAAGGATCAATAATTGGTGCAATACCGGGTATCTTCTTGTGTTTTAACCACCAAAGTATTTTAACAAAGATAACTCATTAATAACCTACGCAAGTTATTTTTAAACAACTTATATTTGTCGTTTTCTTCATCCAATCGCTTTCCGTTATGGGGCCCACACATGGTCGCGCTACCGTAAATGCATTTAATATTCCCACAAGCGATCACGAATATTCCACGACCAAACGAATATTCCCAAACAACAATGAATATTTTATAACCACTGCTTATTTTGAAATATTTCACGTATTTTACCCATAACTATCCACATTAATCAAATCCACCCTTACTATTTCAAAATAATAAATAGAAAATTAAATTTCATTAATAATAAGTTGGGGTCTTACATATTATATTGTATTTTTCGAGCCCCAAAACGTGCAATTATCGAAACTATATTTTCTATAAATAGAAGCTCATTCTTTTTCATTTCTCACCAATTCACTAAAGCTATAGGCGGTTATTATATAGAGAAATTATAGAGAGAAAAAAGAAGAAGAAAGTTTACTACCTCACTACTCATGTATCAGCTTTTTTTTTTTACGGTAAGGGTGTTATTCTTTCTTATTCATGAAGAGAACTTACATTATTCCATTCTTTATTATTCATTGGAATAACTCAGATACGTGGCATACCCTATACATAACCTTTATATAAGCGGATACCCTTTACTTGGTGAAATTCTTCATTATTCCATTCTTTTATTATTATGTTGGAATAACTTTGTTTACTGCTAAATACCGCATCGTGGTGAAATTCTTCTATTATTCAATTCTTTATTATTCTGTCGGAATATCCTATCGGTGTGAATTTTACCTGACCTGGTTTCATTATTTATTATTCCGCATTTAATATTTTGTCGGAATATCCTGTCGGTGTGAATTTCACCTAACCTGGTTCCATTATTTATTTTGCCACATTTAATATTCTGTCAGAATATCCTGTCGGTGTGAATTTCACCTGACATGGTTTCATTATTTATTATTTCGTATTTATTATTACATTGGAATAACTTTCGTCATCAAATACCGCATGCATGGTGATTTCGTTGTTATTCCATTCTTTATTATTCTTTTGGAATATCCTCGCTTGGTGCGTTACGCTTTGACCTAGTTAGATTATTTATTATTCGTTGAATAAACATATCTCATCAAATACCGCATGTATGGTGATTTATTTTGTTATTCCATTCCTTATTATACTCGATTGGTTAAAGTTTTGACTTTTTTATACTCCATGAAATTAGTGGAATATCCTTGATATTTGCGCTTCATCCAAAGATCTTTTCATTGAAATATTCTTACGAGCATTCTTGAATTTTACACCATAAAAGCAAAGATATCTTGTTGACAATTTGGGACGTTATTGGTTCTGGACAAATTAATTCTTGAACTTGTTTTATTGAATTCTTATATCATTGTCATCATCCCTCTGTTTATATTTTGTTGAAAGTCATACGTGGTCGTAGGTGCATAGATGGACTTGGTATGATTATAAGCGAGGATTATTTATTGTAATCATGACCGTAATGTTACAAATGATGTGGTAAAAGTCATCTTTGCCTTACGTGCATAGATGGACTTGGTATGATTATGACCAAGGATTATTCGGTATAATCATGGCCGTAATGTTACAAATGATGTGGAAAAAGTCCTCATTGGCCCGTAGTGCATTGATGGACAATTTTTGGTATGATCATGGCTATGGATTCTCTTCGGCCAATGGAGCAAAGATGAATTATTTTATGGCATGATCAGGACCGTTGATGAAAACACGATTATCTTTGGCATGTAGTGCATGGATAATTTGTGGTCGTGACCCTAATGAATATCCTTGGTCGTAGTGCAGGGATGATGTGGATTATTTATTAAGCTGAGTCTCAGCGATAAAAGTGATGAAAAACCTTTTAAATCATAAAAGATAGTAGATTTTATTCTCTACTTGACTCTTTTAATGGATTTCTTATTTTCGCTGCAGTTTTTGATCTAAAACTTGTTGTCTATTATATTCTATCAGTTGTTATACTGTTGAAGGCTAAGGATAATTTATTCTGCATTATCTTAGTCATAATATTTCTTACTGGGCTAGTTGAGCTCACCCTTTGCTTTTATTGTTCTCTTCAGGAAATGAGAATGTAGCAGAGACTAGTCGGGGAACAGAGTGATGGTCCTAGATGGTGTATTAGTTGTCCTCACTATTCTGTGAAATAGTATGATAATAAATGTAATGAGGACTCTATTGTGTTTGAATACTGTCTAGATGATAATATTCTTATTAAAACTCTCAGTTTATGTTTTGTCGTATCTTACACGACTGTTGTATAATTAAGTTTGTATTTGTATTTTGTACCATGTATTTGGCGATCCAAGATGGGTGATGTATACCTATTTTGGGGGCGTCACAGCTATGCTAATTAGTTCAGGTTTACCTTCTAATATGTGGGGAGAAGCTTGCCTTTCTGCAAATCATATTTTAAATAAAGTTCCACATAAAAAGATAGAGTCTACGCCATATCAATTAAGGAAGAAACATGCACCTAATTTGGGTTATCTAAAAGTGTGGGGGTGTCTAGCTAAAGTAGCTCTATCGGAATTTAAAAGGAATAAAATTGGACCTAAAACAATGGATTGCATTTTTATTGGGTATGCTTCTAATAGTGCTGCTTATAGATTTTTGGTAATTAAAGATGCAACTAATAATTATCAAAATAATTCAATTTTGGAAACAAAGGATGCAGAATTTTTTGAAAATATATTTCCAATAAAAATTAGAGATGAGGGCAATCCTTCTTCTAGTGAACCTCTTAAAAGGAAAGATAAAGAACTTATACCTGCATCTACTAGAAGTAAAAGGCAACGTTTTGAGAAAACTTTTGGTCCAGATTTTATAACTTCTTTTATAACTGAAGATGACCCTAAAACTTATGAAGAAGCAATGAAATCAATTGATCCAAATTTTTGGAATGATGCTATTAATAGTGAACTAGAATCTATTATGTCTAACCATACATGGGAACTAGTTAATTTGCCTAGAGGATGTAAACCTATTGGATGTAAATGGATTTTTAAAAAGAAGTTAAAAGCTGATGGGTCTATTGATAAATTTAAGGCAAGACTTATAGCAAAAGGGTTTACTCAAAAGGAAGGTTTTGATTATTTTGACACTTACTCACCAGTGACTAAATTAGCAACTATAAAAATTTTAATTGCTTTGGCTTCTATTCATAAATTGATAGGCAAAAAGCACCTTTTGGCCACTGTGGTTATAGTGATTTAACGAATTAGCCACTGTGCTTTTAAAATATTCAATTAGCCCACTGAACTTTTTAAAAATATGCAATCAACCCATTCCGTCCAAAAAATTGGACGGACGTTAACAGATCAGCTTACGTGGCTTTTTTTTAAAAAAAAAATATGACGTGGTAATTACGTGGCAACAGATCATTTTTTATTTTTTTTCTTTTCCTTTTATCTTTTCCTTTCTTTTAATAATTATTCTTATTTTAAAAATTAATTCCAAATAATATAAATAATATATCAAATTTTTTGTATTAATGAGATCTATTACAGCATTACATTCATTTCAACAAAAAAAATCATTAATTATGTGGCAAAAATAAATAAAATAATAAAATTTATATTATAACATATCAGATCTAGGCAAAAGAGTAATATAACATTTTATATTAATTTTAAAGGACAAAAGAATAATATAACATTTTATATTAACTTAAACTAAATTTAAGCAAAAATAAAACCCAAACATATCAGATCTAGGCATCTAGCAAATGAGTTCATCTTCCTCCATCACACTAGTTCATCACCGATCTCCTTCTAGCAGCCCGGATTCTCCTTCTCCACCACCGATCTCCTCCTCATACTACCTCGCCTCGGCACCCCACAGCCCACCACCGCCACTATCCTCCGCCTCCACGCGCTAGCAGCCCGGATTCTCCTTCTCCACCACTGATCTCCTCATACTACCCAGCCTCGGCACCCCAAAGCCCACCACCGCCACCACCCTCCGCCTCCACGAGCTAGCAGCCCGGATTCTCCTTCACCATCGATCTCCTCATACTACCCCACCTCGGCACCCCACATGCTACTCACCCTCAACGCCGGCTTACAAGGTCCACAACCGGAGCACAGTGATTCAGAACAAATTAAAATTACTACTAATGGGAATGGTTCTTCTTCATCCTAATCTGTTCTTGTTATGATCTGTTAGGATGAATGGATTTTTTGGATTGGGGTTTTAATTTCAGATCTTGATGTTTTCCTGTGTTGGGGGATTTGGATGTTGCTCTTTGTTCGAATTGGTCTTGCCGGAAACTGGGTTGGGGTTTGCGAGATCTTGCTGTAGACTTGTAAAATCTTTGTATGGTTTGAAACAAGCGCCAAAACAATAGAATGACAAATTTAATAAAACTCACTTGTCTAATAATTTTGTGACAAATGAATCGATAGTTATTAATACATAGTAGAATCAATGGAAATTGTGGTGTGATTATTTGTTTATATGTGGATGACTTGCTAATATTTGGTACTGATGAGAAAGTTATGAAAACTATTAAAGAGTTTTTATCTTCTAAATTTGACATGAAAGATTTAGGAGAAGCGGATTTGATTCTTGGCATGAAAATAAATAAACATGCAAATGGTTTAGTTTTATCACAGTCTCATTATGTGGAAAATATTCTTAAGAAATTTAATTTCTTTAATGAAGAGCCATTAGGAACCCCTTATGACTCTAGTGTGCATTTAAAAAAAATAAAGGGAATGGTATTGCACAAGTTGAATATCGCTATAATCATTGGTAGTGTAATGTATTTAATGAATTGTACTCGACACGATATTGCATATGCCATTAGTGAGATTTAGCAGATATACACATAATCCTTCACAAGAACATTGGAATGCATTATCGGGACTAATGAGGTATTTAAAAGGCAGTTAATGTAGGTGTACATTTCTTTGGTCATCCTAGTGTTTTAGAAGGATATTGTGATGCTAATTGGGTATCTCGATAATGATGAAACAAACTCCACTAGTGGTTATGTGTTTACTTTTAGGTGGAGGAGTTGTTTTTGAAAATCTGCTAAACAAACTTGTCTTCGCTAGATCTACTATGGAATCTGAATTTATTGCTTTAGAATTGGCGGTATGTGTAAGCGAGTGGATAAGGAATTTATTGGCTGATATACCATTGTGGTATAAGCCAATTCCTTCTATTTCTCTGCATTGTGATTCTCAAGCAGCTATTAACAGGGCAATGAACCATGCTTATAATGGAAAACAGAGACACATTCGCTTGAGGCACAATATTGTACGAGGACTGATTAGTAACCGGGTTATTTCCATGGAATTTGTGAGGTCTGAAAAGAACCTAGCGGATCCGCTTACTAAGGGATTGAATAAAAAGGTAGTCCAAGAAGCATCCAGAGGGATGAGACTATTGCCAATATCTTGAGTAAGTAATCTGGCGATGGAAAAACCCACCCATGTGATTGGAGATCCCATGAATTGGGTTCAATGGGTAACAATAAGTCACGTAATTACTTAATTATAGCACTATAATTATTTATATCCCTTCTTGTGTGCATGTGGTGCTTACTGACAAATTGTGAAAGGATGAATCGTTTAGATTCTTAATGAAACTCATAGCCCCTAAAGGGTGGTGTATGTCAGTATACACTTGATGGGTTCACCTATATAAAGGTGGAAGTGTAGGCCACTTCCTATGAGAGTCCTTGGCAAACTCTCTAGAGCCTTTATGAAAATCTGGGACATGGCGCATGGCCTAGAACGCGCCCAACCGCGGACTTGTGTGGATTTAGGATTTAAGATATGTGTGCTAGCTCAATTGGTTGTATCACAGATAATGGGTTCAAGAATATAATTCACCTATAATCTACAATCATGAGCTTCTTCCACTAAGTGTCGATTCAAACCCACAAGGTATCGACGTTATGTATCTAAAATCCATTGCCCTTCTCACTTCCTTTTAATTTCCTCTCTTTGATAATTTTGGATCATGTGGGGGATTGTTGGTTATGCTCCAAAATCTTATGGTTTTTGTAAAGTCCCACATTGGTTATTTTAGGAACTCTCATGGTGAATATTAGTACTTGATTGTTATGGGCTTAGTAACTTGGTTGTGTAAGAGGGATGGGCTCGCGCACATGAGGACGGCTAAGGAATTGGGCGAGGCCAAGCTTGGTTCTCGGACTTTCGGGTCAGAAAACCTTAGTGCGTGTGTGCGCGCGATACGCCCACGCAAGGGGGGGTGCCGATCCAGAAAATTGTGCTTCCCAGGTAGCCCACTGTTTTGGTTAAATCCCTAATTTCTTTTTATACTAAGTCCAGCTTTAATGCCCTAGCCGTTTTTTCCCCAAAACGTAAAAACTTTATTTACTTCCAACGTTCCTTTTTACGTTACTGATTCCTAATCTTCTTCTTCCCGTTGCTTTCCAACGTTCTTCTGTTTCTTCTTTGTATATATATAACAGTGTCTTATGCTCTGATTTATAACCAGTTTTATATATCACAGAAACAGTCTTCCTTCTCCTTATTCTATTTTTGTTCGTGTATTCTGGGCAATCTACAAAGACAAGTCCATAGTCTTCTTCTGCGAGTACACGCAATCGAAGGTTTGTCGTTGAAACTTGGAGGGTGAACGCCATTGGAGCTCAACTGTACCAATGTTTATAACCAATGAGGGAGGAATCACTTTTTAAGACAGTAGTTTTGCTACGCCTCGACTTCTTCTATATACATATACAAACTAAGTTGTTCTAATTTTCTGATTTGTTAGTCTTGTTAATACTCTGCACTGCTACTGTTTTTGGACGGTTGCACTGTTATTAAAATTGTTCTGTTTCCAACAATTGTTTCTATTACTTTCACAGAAAAAAGCGGGAAAATATTACTTATTAGAAAAACAAAGGACATTTATCTCTGTCAATGTTATGAGTCCTATTTTCTCCCAAATTACAATTATTATAACACATACTAATATGCATGGAATATTGGAATTGGATAAATTGGAATATCTTATTAAATATCATTTCAGAATCATTATTACGCACGTGTACGTTAGAATTATGTGAGTCACCATATATTGCATTATTTTAATAATAAAGCAATATACGGTCAACCTCCGCTCCGCTCAACAAATGCACCAAAACCAACCAAAGGTGTCACTGACATACATATACTCATAGGCTAACAGCGCCATTTTTTCTGGCAGTCGGAGATCAGAGATCGGATATGGGGAGGGGAAGCCTTTTTCAGGGGGTTGCTTTCACTTTCACCTCCAAATACTTATCACAACCAGCTAAATCTCTGCTCAATTTCTGCTTATTCAATCCATTTTTCTTTCATACATCTACTGCTCCGAAATTCACAAACCCTAAACCCAATCCCAAGCGTAGAGGCAGAGATTCTCTGCAAGAGAAATGCAAATCCGGGTTCGATAATCTCCATGATGCTCTTCTTTTATTCGATCGTATGCTTCAAATGCGACCTCTCCCTTCTGTAATCAAATTCAATCAACTATTAGCGGCTATTGCCAGAATGAAAAACTACTCCGTCGTGGTCTCTATGTTCAGAGATATCTGTGCTTTAACCAATCCGGTGGTTCCGGTAGACATAGTTACCATAAATACCGTTATAAACTGTTGTTGTCACTGTAATCGAGTCGATTACGGGTTTTCTCTGTTGGGTGGGATCTACAAACGTGGTTTCGTGCCGGATGCTTTTACCTTCAACACTCTGATAAGGGGGCTTCTTTCAGAAAATAAGTTTTTGGAGGCTGAGGAATTGTTCAAGAAGGTGATAAGGACAAAAGAAACTAAACCTGATGTTGTAATGTATGGGACCTTTATAAATGGGCTATGCAAAACAGGCAACACTTCCATGGCCATTCGGCTGCTCAGAATAATGGAAAAAGGAAGCTGTGAACCAGATATTGTGGTTTATAACACCATCATTGATAGTTTGTGCAAGGACAAACTAGTAGATGATGCTTTGGATCTTTTCTCTGAAATGATTGGAAAAGGTATATCGCCAAATGTTATCAGCTATAGTTCATTAATTCAGGGCCTATGCAACTTTGGTCGATGGACAGAGACTGAACATATGTTAAGAGAAATGATCAGCATGAAAATCTCTCCAAATATGCACACTTTTAATATATTGGTGGATGCGTTTAGCAAGGAAGGTAAGGTAAAAGAAGCAGAGCATGTGGTCGAACAAATGATTCAAAGAGGTGATAATCCTGATGTAGTCACCTACAATGCCCTCATGGATGGTTATTGTTTGCGAGGCGAATTAGATGGAGCGTTGGCAGTGTTGAATACCATGACGAATGCGGGGATAATGCCCGATAATCGTAGCTATGACACTTTGATAAATGGATATTGCAAAAATTTGAGAGTAGATAAAGCTATGGATCTCTTTCGAAAAATGCTGAGTGAAGGTTTGAAACCCACAATTGTAACTTGCAACACTCTTTTGGATGGACTATTTAAGGGTGGTAGATATGTTGACGCACGAAAATTTTTTAATGAGATGCAATCTCAAGGCCATAGACCAGATATTTTTACATGCAGCACCTTGTTAGACGGCCTTTGCAAGAACCATTATATGGATGAAGCATTGTCCTTCTTTCGTGATATGGAATGTAATGGTTTAATTCCTAATATTGTTACTTATAATGTACTCATTGATGGATTGTGCAAAGATGGAGAGCTTGATATGGCAAGAAACCTTTTTGATAGCCTTCCCTCAAAAGGGTTGCGACCAGATACTAGGACATACACAATGATGATCCGAGGACTTTGTGAAGATGGACTACCAGAAGAAGCAAATGAGCTACTTGTGGAAATGGAAGCTAATGATTGCTTGCCTAATGATGCCACTTACAACACTATTATCCGGGGATGTTTTCGAAATAACAAGTATAATGAAGCAGGTTTGCTCATAGAAAAAATGGTTGACAAGGGTTTCTCAGCAGATGCATCTACCACCTCCATCGTACTGGATCTACTCTCAAGGAAAGAAAACGATCCGACTCTACTTGCTATGCGTCAAAAGTTCTTGCCTTCAAGTAGATGACTTGCATGACTAGATCTTTAGATTACGGTGCAAGCTCCAGGCCACATGTCAGATTTAAATGGTTTACATTCTCTTTTTTGTAAGTAAAGCTTTTAGACTGCACCGTCAAATAAGAGATTCTAGCCTTGTTGATAGTTCTCTGTAAATATTTGGAAAGGTATATAATGTGTTGCCTTAGTATTGTGTGTTGAATTTTCTTTTCTTTCTTCTCAAAAGAACATTCCTTGATATTGCAAGAAGCTTGATTTTTATTCTAAGAAATTTTTTAGCGCAAAAACTTGATTTTCATTCTACGAAATTTATGCAAGAACAAGTGTATTCTCTTGTCGGTAATAAGGACATCTTCATTGAATTATTGATTTTTATTAGGCTTAGCTGAAATTGGTATGGCATAATCTATCCAAAAGTAAAAAAGTGATAGTGAGGGCAGGATTGCTTACCCAAACAAAAGAAGAAAATAACAACTGATCCACACACCAAACTTCGTTTAAATAGCAACTGAAAAACCCTAGTTGCTATAATATGAGCTCAAATGCATAAGGCCCAAAATATTAGACAAATTCAAGACTGGGCTGCTAATAAATTACGAAGTCCAAATACATATTGATGTTTTTTGGCTTCCAGGGGCGCTACCCCCTACTACCCCGCCCGCTCACAGGCAAGTGGGGCAGCCGGTCGCTCACTAGTTAGCGATCCCTGACTACCCTATTGTAGTGTCGGGCCTGCTGAAGTACAAGTCAACCCCAACATGAATGGTAGTTGAGCATGTGTTACTAATTATTGATGGATTTGTTTAGGATTGGAAAAACATACTTGAATTTTCGGATTTAGATTTGAAACTAGTGTCTTAATGTATCTGCTGTTTTTGAATGATATGGTTGGGAAAATCAGGAACAAATCAAGATTTCTAAAATTAATGTTCCAACGAACCTGGTTATTTAATTGTATGGTTAAGAAACTCAAAACGTAAATTAATCAATCACACAGTAAATTAAGCTCAGAAAGTAAACTCAGTGCTGTAAACCGACCAATCTACTCTAGATCGGCTTGTTTAATCAATCAAAGCCTTAACACATTAATTAAATAAATAAATATCGCACTCCATATCAAATTGTTCAAGATCAGCTTAATTACAGTATGATACGGCAAGAATTGACCATTAATTACTGTATCAAATTGTTTAATCAACCTACTCTTATGTATGTTTCACACTCTTATGCATGTAATTATAAAATTCCCTGAACATCAATATTATTTTAGAACTAGTTTTACTTTCATCTATTTCCCCCATGTGTTATTTATTTTACAGTATTCCAATAATAGTTACAGATATTGTGGAATCTCGAGTTTATGTCACAACTGTAGAAGTAGGAAAAGATTCCACCATATCTTTCATTTCATCTGTCCACAAAATTTGGCGCGCTTTTTGCACAACTGTAGAAGTAGGAAAAGATTCCACCATATCTTACCACAAAGCTTGATTCGACAATAAAACATTTAGATAACCTTCCATCAAAAGGATTGCAACCAGATATTATAAGATATACACGATGATGATCCGAAGATTTTGTTAAGCAGGATCAACTCTTGATGCTATGCGTCAGAAGTTCTTGCCATTGGTAAGTGACTTACATCATTATGTCTTTTGATGACAATGCAAGTTCCAGGCTACGTATCTGATCTAAATGGTTTCCATTAGTAACTCACATTTTTACGCTGTAGTCAAATGTGAATAAAGGTTTCTAGATTTTGCTTTTGGGTAATTCTATATAGATTTATGGAAATGTATATCATGTGGTGTCAAAGTATTCCCCGCTGAACCATCTTTTTTGTTCTGCTCAAAGGATCATTCCTGGATTCCTGCAAGAAGCTCTTTTTGGCTCTTGTGAACCTTTTCCAGATGCTCCGTACTCTTTTTCGTGTGTGTTCACTATTTTTGCGAGCTTTTTCGTGTTGTCTATATCATGGTGTGCATGAGTTGTGGCCTTCTTGTGGTCCTTATTACACTAACGAAAGAACAAATTGATATATTTTTGGACATCTTTTAAAGTACACTACTTAATCTTTTTTTGTTTTTTTGCAGTGTTTGATTGATAGGTGCTGGCGTGCTGCTAACCAGAACAAATTTGAGAACCTATGAGGGAAGGACATGTAGTGGAGATCCAAAGAATCCAGAATTAATTCGTGTTGAAGGATAACAATAGAATATTCCATTCTTGGGTGAGAAAAGAAGAACATCTCAGTCTTAGGTTTTCCATTATTTCACAATTTCAATTTCTTTAATATATATAATTTTTTGGTTTCTTTTCACCTAATAGTTAAAGAATATTTACATGAAATATGCTTCTTCTTTTTCTTTTTTTAAATTATCTTCTGATTTTACATTGTGCTATTTTATTACTTCTATTTGTTAGCCTACTTGCAAAAAAGATGGTGAACAAAAGTCTAATTTTTTGACGACGATCGCCTTCCTCTTCCAACCTCTTACATACCAATGGATAATCCACTAAAGATAAGATAGCAGAAGTCCTAGATTTCGTTCAGAAAAGTTACGAGAGATGGAGAGCTGGAAAAGAAAATATCAATAACTAATACATAATCATATAAAGGGTGAATTGATCAAAAATCGATAAATGTGAGTAATAGCAGATCAAGTGACATACCTTCAGGTTTTCCTTTTCTGATCTACATGGGGTAGGTGCAAAGAAGCGAGATGGAAAATATCAAAGGGTCGGTGCTTGTTGAGAATTTTAAACAACTCTATATGTCTCATTTTGTCATAGCATATTACAAGTGAGATTCTGTGGAATTATTGTGGACGGCCTGGGAGGATTGAAGGCATTATGATTCATAGAAAAAGGGAAGCAGAGCTAATTGCTTTTGGTTTGTAAAATTTGAGAAAAAAGACAAATGCAGTCGAGGCACAAAAATGGTTGTTTAGAAGATGGATTGTTAATCGTAAAGTTTATATCGAGTTTGCAAGGGAAATTAGATGTCATAAAGAACATCCATTGCATGTGAAGTATAAACTTGTAAAGCATAAGGAGAAAATGAGGGTTCCTTCAATGAAGAAACTTGCAGATCTACCAAATGAAGAGGTAAAAAATTGTTAGAATAGCTGTTGGATTTTTGTTACCAAGGAGAAACTAGCTCTAATGAATAAGAAAATTTGTATATTAAATTCAAAAATGGCATTATGAATATTGTGAAGTTGGGGGTTAATGGGTTGATTGTGGTGAGTGCTAATGAGGAGGAAAGTTTAAAGTGGAGCATGTAGGTTTGAGAACTTTTTTTGTTTAAGTGGAGAATTTGGGCATTGAGTTTGCGAAGAGGATTGATGAAGCAAGTCGTTGATTCAAACACACAAAAGGAAGGTCATTGTGGAACAAATTATGCTTTCATTTGGGGATCAAATATACGGTCTTAAAGTAGAGTTAGAATAAGTAGGTGAATATTGATTATGCGGTGTAGGGACCGTCAGATTAAAGTAAATCAACCTGGACCGTTCATGGATTGATTACTATTCATTCCATTCTTCTATAAATAAAAGCTCATTCCTTCATTATTTCTTACAAATTCACTGAAACTCTAGAGAGAAAATTATAGAGAAACTATAGAAAAGTATTCTGCTACTTCCCTACTCTTATATCCAGTTCTTTTACGGTAAGGGGTGTTATTCTTTTATATTCATGAAGAGAACTTTTGTTATTCAATTCTTTATTATTCTGTTGGAATAACCTGTATACGCGGCATACCCTATACATAACCTATATAAGTGGCATACCCTATACTTGGTGAAGTCTGTTGTTATTCAATTCTTTATTATTCTGTTGGAATAACCTGTATACGCGGCATACCCTATACATAACCTATACTTGGTGAAGTCTGTTGTTATTCAATTCTTTATTATTCTGTTGAAATAATCTGTATACGCGGCATACCCTATACATAACCTGTATAAGTGGCATACCCTATGCTTGGTGAAGTCTGTTGTTATTCAATTCTTTATTATTCTGTCAGAATATCCTGTCGGTGTGAATTTCACCTGACCTGATTCCATATTTATTATTCCGCATTTATTATTCTGTTGGGAATAACCTGTCTATGCGGTCTCTATCGCATGCATGGTGAATTCTTCTGTTATTCCATTCTTTATTATTACATTGGAATAAACATTCATGTGGATTACCACATGCATGGTGAATGATCCTTTATATTCATTCCTTATTGAATTGTGGAAATGATCTGTTTACGTGGATTATGATGAAAGTCATAATAAAAGTATAGGACTGATGAAAATCATGGGTATATGAAGTATTAGTAAGTGTTATGATGAGTTATGTTGGTTAGTATGTGAAAACATGAAAGTTTCTTAGAAATCACAAAGGGTTGAAAAATCAGATTTTGGTAAAAACGTAACATAAAATTCAATTGACCATATCTCCTATTATATTTCGAATTTTTGAGTGTGGTCAAGTCCTAGAGTTAGATCTATGAGTTTTGTAGCATCTCCAAGTGGAATCACTGAAAAAGGGGTTGTAGATTTTCGTGTGGACTGATTTTGGCAAAGGAGTCAAAAGCTGGAAATTACCAAAAAGCTACTGATCTTATTTTTAAAAGGGCATTTTCGGCCACTTAATTTATGAGAAAAATTCTGGCCTTTTGGGACATGAAAGTATATGGTATAAAGAACCTCCTGTCCAAAAATGACCTCATTCTAACTTAAAATGAGCAATTTATGACCATTTCAATATTTAGGTTTTTCCGACGAAAAACACTATAACCGGAGTTCTATAACTCCGATGACCATGAAATTTAAACTGGAAACTCACGTTAACATGTGTAAGGTCATGCCAAGATTTGAGAATTTTTGGGGTTAAACTTGAGGTAGCTAATTTCTTAAGGAATTAATTGGAAATTGATTTTTGAAAAATAGTAAATGAATTTTAAAAATTCCAAGAAAAATATATGTTCATTATGGGACTATATTATACTTAATCCCAGAAAAGAAATATTTTTGGGACTGATTTAGTATTTTTCATGAAAATAGTTTAGTTACGAACATATGAGTTAAATATGTTATGTGAAGTAACAAAGTTGAAAAATAGGATTTTATGGCTTGGAAATCCTGTATATAAGGTATATGTAAATTGTTGATAAGAGATTTGATCATTGGTAATGAAATCTTACGAGGATGGCATTTTTGAATGATTAAATGCATTATTTGGTAAAGTGTAAACAATTGAAATAAATTGTTTATAAGTTTAAGAAGTGATTAAAAATATTGTTATGATATTAATGATATTGGATTATGAATTTATTATGTGATTGATAATATTTGGATAAATTTAAAGTCTTTAATATTTATCCTTGTTTTCAGTTGATTAATGTTTATATCATTGTCATCATCCTCATGCTTATATGGTGATAAAAGTTATCTTTGGCTTACGTGCGAAGATGGACTGTTGTTTATTGAATTATATATCTTTGGCTTACGTGCAAAGATGGATTATTGATTATTGGTTTTATTGTTGTATATCTTTAGCTTATACGCAGAGATGGACTTGGTATGATTATGACCGTGGATTATTCGGTATAGTCGTGACCATTGATGATTTAATGAATATCCTTGGCGTAGTAAAGGGGATGATTCGATGATGTGGTTTATTTGTTAAGTCGGGTCTTAGCGATAAAAACCGATGAAAATATTTTAAACCATATAAGATAGTAGATTTTATTCTCTACTGACTCTTCTAATGGATTCATTATTCATCGCAGTTAAACTTGATGTCTATTATATTTTATCAGTTTAACATTATTGAAGACTAATGATAATTTATTCTGCATTATCTTAGTCATAATATTTCTTACTGGGCTAGTTGAGCTCACCCTTTCTTTCACTGTTCTCTTTAGGAAATGAGAATATAGCTGAAACGAGTCGGGGAACGGGGTGACGGTCCAGATGATAGCATTAGTAGTCCTCACTATCCTGTTAAATAGTGTGACAATAAATGTAATAAGGACTCCATTGGGTATGGATATTGTCTAGATGACAATATTTGTATTAAACCTCACATCATATGTTTTGTCGTATTTTACACGACAGTTGTATAATTAAGTTTTATTTGTATTTTGTACCATGTAAGTGGCGACCCAAGATGGGTGACGTATACCTAATTTTGGGGGCGTCACAAAAGATGCTACCTTTTCAAAGTTTTTAAAGTATACAATCTACAATAAGCAGGTCTTTGAACAAGATTTCCTAAAGCATCAATACCGATACCTAGGTGCTGAAAGAAATTACTAGAAAGAACTTGATTTTTGTCTTTCACAAAATGACATACGCACATTACATGTGAGGAAGAAGAGGGTAACAATAACAATATAGGAAAGAAGGTATATACCAGTGCTGGTAGCAATCCAGAACTTCTCTGTTTCATATGTTGTTAGGTAACTTCTCGAATCCTATTCAGAAAAGAATTGTTACTATGGAAAGAAACTTGTCCTATTTTGAATAGGTGTCCTATTATGAGAAGGAATTTTATTTTTGGTAAGAATATTGTTTTGGAAGTAGTTTTATTTGTAATAAGTATATTTATTATGTGAGAGTGTCCTAATTAGATTAGGTAAAGGGAGTTGTGGGTACTCTATAAACAGAGTCTTGTGTTTAGAGAAAGGTAAAACACAACCAAGAGGTAGTAACAAGTTGAGAGAGGGTATAATTGGGTCTTGGGTTGTTGTGTGAGGGAGGGTTTTTCAGCTTTTATTCCGTACAAAAGTTGTACTGTTGAGATTAATATATTGAAGTTGTTTTGTGGATTAGGTCATTGAGGACCAAACCACGTTAAATATTGTGTTGTTTTCTTTCTGAAGTGTTATTGTTTATTTTGTGTGACTTAATTCCCAACAAGTGGTATCAAGAGCTAGGTTGATTGGATCCGAGTTAGAGAGAATTATTTTGTGTAATAGATGGCAACGAATTTTGGTAAATTTGAGTTTCCAATCTTCGATGAGAAAACAAATTTCACACTGTGGCAGAGTAGCGTGCAACATCTTTTGGTGTTGCAAGGACTTGATCAAGCTTTGGAAGAGAAAAAACCAGACGATGTGAAAGATGCAAATTGGCAGACAATTTGCAAGAAGGCGGTAAGCACAATACGATCGTCGTCAGCACCTGAGATAAAGTATTATGTGTTGAAAGAGACTGATCCGAAAAAATTATGGGAGAAGCTCGAGAAGAGTTCACTAACCAGCAGATTATGCTTGAAGCTTGAAGATGAAATTGTACTCCTTGAAGATGGATGAAGGGTCGAATCTCCATGATCATCTAAATTCTTTTAGCAGGTTAGTATCTCAATTGTTTAATAGGGATGAAAAATTAGAAGATGTGGAGAAGTCATTGCTCTTATTGTCATCTTTGCCCAAGTCTTACAAGTCGATGGTGCAAACATTATTGGTGGGAAAATCAATTGGTTTCTGTTTTACGAGAAAGTCAAAAGTTGATGGAAGAAGAGAGTAATAACATTGGTGAGCAAGCACTAACCGTGGAGGGTCCTAATCGAGGGAGACATCAGTGGAGAGATTATAGTAGAGTAAGATCAAGATTCAGACCAAGAGATTACGGTGATAAAGAGTGCCTCTATTGTGGAGAGAAGGGTCACATCCAATACCAATGCAGAACATTAAGGGAGGACATGAAGAGTTTAAGATAGTATCAAGAAAAATTGAAGGAAAAAAGAGAAATTTGAATATGCTAATTTGCTTAGTGAAGCTGAAGAAGTTGTTTTAATGGTTAAAAAGAGTGATTATAATGAAGATGGATGGGTATTGGATTTTGCGGCTTCTATGCATATTTGCAAGGAGAGAGATTGCTTTGCGAGTTTGCAGGAAGATGGAGAATTTGGCTAAGTAGTTTCTATGCATTTTGATAGGCTTCCTTCAAACACAATGATGATCCGAAGGCAGGATCCAACTTTGTTTGCTATGCGTCGGTCAGAAGTTGTTGCCATTGGTAGGTGACTTAAATCTGTCTTTTGATTACAATGCATTGCATCGGGTTTTAAGCTGAAAAATAAAAACTCCCAACATACACCTCACTCCTTATCCTTCACTCACGTATAACAAACTCCATATGCACACATGCTTGCTTACACACAAAAAGTATTACTACTAGAGCATACTGGTTATTCTCTTGTTGCCTTGCCCAGTTTACCCTTGGCCTGATAGAAACAGGAGAGGGTATGCAGGGTTTTGGACTAGGTTTCGGCAGCAGCAGCAGATGTAGTAGGTGGGTTTGTTGCTATGGGGTTTGTTTGAATTGTAGCAACTAGTATACCATAAAGGATTTGGTCAGTTTTTCTTCACTTGAATTCTGATCTTAATGCTTCTTGGTGCAGATAATGGTACTTTATATCAATTTGTGGGGCTATGCAGAAGGGAGATTTTATGTTTTCAATTTTACATACAATGCAAAAACTACATTTTTCAAGAAAATAACTATATTTTACAAAGCCTTTTGAAAGAAACCAGGAGCATAGTAATTTTAGCAACTCTCCTTATATTTTTGGGAGAAGGACTAAATTGAAAATAACTACTATATTTTACTCAAGTACGAAACCTATTGTTAAAGTTACAAGATTTTTTGAAAGAACTTCCTAAACAGGTAATTTTAGCAACTCATTATAATTTTGGGAGAGGGGGAAATGAGTACGCAACCAAATACTGATATTCAATCAAGACATTTAAGGGGTTTATTCAATTAAGATTTTTAAAGATTTTTTTCAAGTGACAAATTTTTATAGAATTTATGGATTTTAATGACTTTTATAGACTTCATGAAATAAGTAACAGACTTTTATAAACTTTTTATCAAGACTGTGATAGACTTTTGTATACTTCTAATATATAAAATTGAAAGATTGTTAGATTTAAGATTAAAATTTTGCTACACAGATAAATTTGTAAACTATAGTGACTAAATTCATAATTTTGCCGATATTTATCTGTATCACAACCCTCTGTCAATGTTATGACTCCTATTTTCTCCCAAATTACAACTATTATAACACATACTCCATCATTTTCATTCTCTGTTAATAACAACAACAAAACTACTATCACATAAAAAATACTCACACACACAAGCATACTATGGGCCCCACTTGATCCTCAAATATTCACGTGAGAATTATGTGAACCACCCAACAAATGCACCAAAACCAACCAAAGGTGTCACTGACATACATATACTCATAGGCTAACAGCGCCATTTTTTCTCAAAGAATGGAGATCGAGATCGGATATGGGAGGGAAGCCTTTTTCGTGGGGTTGCTTTCACTTTCACCTCCAAATACTTATCACCACCGCCTAAATCTCGCTTCAATTTACGCTTATTCAATCCATTTTTCTTTCATACATCTATTGCTCAAATTCACAAACCCTAAACCCAATCCCAAGCGTAGAGGCAGAGATTCTCTGCAAGAGAAATGCAAATCCGGGTTCGATAATCTCCATGATACTCTTCTTTTATTCGATCGTATGCTTCAAATGCGACCTCTCCCTTCTGTAATCAATTTCAATCAACTATTAGCGGCTATCGTAAAAATGAAACACTACTCCGTCGTGGTCTCTCTGTTCAGAGATATTTGTGCTTTAACCAATCCGGTGGTTCCGGTGAACATAGTTACCATAAATCTGCGTTATAAATCGTTGTTGCCACCGTAATCGAAGTCGATTACGGGTTTTCTCTGTTGGGTGGGATCTACAAACATGGTTTCGTGACAAATGTGTTCACCTACACCACTCGATAAGGGGCCTTCTTTCATCAAATAAGTTTTTGGAGGTCGAGGAATTGTTTAAGAAGTTGATAAGAACAAAAGAAAGCTGAACTCGATGCGATTATGTATGGGACTATTATAAATGGGCTATGAAAAACAGTAACACTTCCATGGCCATTAATTTGCTTTCGTAATAATGGAAAAAGGAAGTCGTGAACCGAGATATTGTGGTTTATAACACCATCATTGATAGTTTGTGCAAGGACAAACTAGTAGATGATGCTTTGGATCTTTTCTCCGAAATGATTAGTAAAGGTATATCGCCAAATTGTTATCGCCTATAATTCATTAATTCAGGCCTGTCGCAACTTTGGTCGATGGATGAGATGAACATATGTTAAGAGAGATGACCAAAGATGAAAATCTCTCCAAATACGCACACTTTTAATATATTGGTGGACGCGTTTTGCAAGGAAGGTAAGGTAAAAGAAGCAGAGCATGTGGTCGAACAAATGATTCAAAGAGGTGATAATCCTGATGTAGTCACCTACAATGCGCTCATGGATGGGTATTGTTTGCGAGGCGAATTGGATGGAGCGTTGGCAGTGTTGAATACCATGACGAATGCGGGTATAATGCCCAATAATCGTAGCTATAATACTTTGATAAATGGATATTGCAAGAATTTGAGAGTAGATAAAGCTATGGATCTCTTTCGAAAAATGCCGAGTGAAGGTTTGAAACCCACAGTTGTAACTTACAACACTCTTTTGGATGGGCTATTTAAGGGTGGTAGATATGTTGACGCACGAGATTTTTTTAATGAGATGCAATCTCAAGGCCATAGACCAAATATTTTGACATGCAACACCTTGTTAGACGGCCTTTGCAAGAACCAGTGTGGATGAAGCATTGTCCTTCTTTCGTGTGATGGAATCTAATGGTTTAATCCCTAATATTGTTACTTATAATGTACTCATTGATGGATTGTGCAAAGATGGAGAGCTTGATATGGCAAGAAACCTTTTTGATTGCCTTCCCTCAAAAGGCTTGCAACCAAATACTAGGACATACACAAAGATGATCCGAGGACTTTGTGAAGATGGACTACTGGAAGAAGCAAATGAGCTACTTGTGGAAATGGAAGCTAATGATTGCTTGCCAGATGATGCCACTTACAACACTATTATCCGGGGATGTTTTCGAAATAACAAGTATAATGAAGCAGGTTTGCTCATAGAAAAAATGGTTGACAAGGGTTTCTCAGCAGATGCATCTACCACCTCCATCGTACTGGATCTACTCTCAAGGAAAGAAAACGATCTGACTCTACTTGCTATGCGTCAAAAGTTCTTGCCTTGACTTGCATCACTAGATCTTCAGATTATAGTGCAAGCTCCTGGCCACATGTCTGATTTAAATGGTTTACATTCTCTTTTTTGTAAGTAAAGCTTTTAGACTGCACCGTCAAATAAGAGATTCTAGCCTTGTTGGTAGTTCTCTATAAATATTTGGAAAGGTATATAACATGTTGCCTTAGTATTGTGTGTTGAGTTTCCTTTTCTTTCTGCTCAAAAGAACATTCCTTGATATTGCAAGAAGCTTGATTTTTATTCTAAGAAATTTTTGAGCGCAAAAACTTGATTTTCATTCTACGAAATCTATGCAAGAACAAGTGTATTCTCTTGTTGGTAATAAGAACATCTTCATTGAATTATTGATTTTTATTAGGCTTAGCTGAAATTGGTAGGGCATAATATATCCAAAAGTAAAAAAGTGATAGTGAGGGCAGGATTGCTTACCCAAACAAAAGAAGAAAAAAATAAACTATAATGATCCACACACCAAACTTTGTTTAAATAGCAACTGAAAAACCCTAGTTGCTATAATATGGGCTCTAATGCATAAGGCCCAAAATATTAGACAAATTCAAGATTGGGCTGCTAATAAATTACGAAGTCCAAATACGTATTGATGTTTTTTGGCTTCCAGGAGCGTTGCCCCCTACTACCCCCGCCCGCTCATAGGCAAGTGGGGCAGCCGGTCGCTCACTGGTTAGCGATCCCTGACTACCTGTTGTAGTGTCGGACATGCTGAAGTATATGTCAATCCCAACATGAATGGTAATTGAGCATATGTTACTAATTATTGATGGATTTTTTTAGGATTGGAAAAACATACTTGAATTTTCGGATTTAGATTTGAAACTAGTGTCTTAATGTACCTGCTGTTTTTGAATGATATAGTTGGGAAAATCAGGAACAAATCAAGATTTCTAAAATTAATGTTCCAACGAACTTGGTTATTTAATTGTATGGTTAAGAAACTCCAAAAGTAAATTAATCAATCACACAGTAAATTAAGCTCAGAAAGTAAACTCAGTGCTGTAAACCGAGCAATCTACTCTAGATCGGCTTGTTTAATCAATCAAAGCCTTAACACAATAATTAAATAAATAAATAACGCACTCCATATCAAATTGTTCAAGATCAGCTTAATTACAATATGATACGACAAGACTTGACCATTAATTACAGTATCAAATTGTTTAATCAATCTACTCTTATGTATGTGTCACTTTCTTATGTAGATGACTTGCATCACTAGATCTTTAGATTACAGTGCAAGCTCCAGGCCATATGTCAGATTTAAATGGTTTACATTCTCTTTTTTGTATGTAAAGCTTTTAGACTGCACCGTCAAATAACAGATTCTAGCCTTGTTGGTAGTTCTCTGTAAATATTTGGAAAGGTATATAATGTGTTGCCTTAGTATTGTGTGTTGAATTTTCTTTTCTTTCTGCTCAAAAGAACATTCCTTGATATTGCAAGAAGCTTGATTTTTATTCTAAGAGATTTTTGAGCGCAAAAACTTGATTTTCATTCTATGAAATTTATGCAAGAACAAGTGTATTCTCTTGTCGGTAATAAGAACATCTTCATTGAATTATTGATTTTTACTAGGCTTAGCTGAAATTGGTAGGACATAATCTATCCAAAAGTAAAAAAGTGATAGTGAGGGCAGGATTGCTTACCCAAACAAAAGAAGAAAACAACAACTGATCCACACACCAAACTTCGTTTTAATAGCAACTGAAAAACCCTAGTTGCTATATTATGGGCTCAAATACATAAGGCCCAAAATATTGGCTGCTAATAAATTACGAAGTCCAAGTACATATTGATGTTTTTTGGCTTCCAGGGACGCTAACCCCTACTACCCCCACCTGCTCACAGGCAAGTGGGGCAGCCGGTCGCTCACTGGTTAGCGATCTCTGACTACCCTGTTGTAGTGTCGGACCTGTTGAAGTATAAGTCAATCCCAACATGAATGGTAGTTGAGCATGTGTTACTAATTATTGATGGATTTGTTTAGGATTGGAAAAACATACTTGAATTTTCAGATTTAGATTTGAAACTAGTGTCTTAATGTACCTGCTGTTTTTGAATGATATGGTTGGGAAAATTAGGAACAATTCAAGATTTCTAAAATTAATGTTCCAACGAACCTGGTTATTTAATTGTATGGTTAATAAACTCAAAAAGTAAATTAATCAATCACACAGTAAATTAAGCTCAGAAAGTAAACTCGGTACTGTAAACCGACCAATCTACTCTAGATCAGCTTGTTTAATCAATCAAAACCTTAACACATTAATTAAATAAATAAATATCACACTCCATATCAAATTGTTCAAGATCAGCTTAATTACAGTATGATACGGCAAGACTTGACATTAATTACAGTATCAAATTGTTTAATCAAGTCACTTTCTTATGTATGTAATTATAAAATTCCCTGAACATCAATATTATTTTAGAACTAGTTTTACTTTCATCTATTTCCCCCATGTGTTGTTTATTTTACAGTTTTCGAATAATAGTTACAGATATTGTGGGTCTCGAGTTTATGTCACAACTGTAGAGGTAGGAAAAAATTCCACCATATCTTTCATTTCTTCTGTCCACAAAATTTGCTACGCTTTTTGCTAGTGGGTAGTTGGCTTAAAAATATGAGTTTCAGGAACTGAGGAATCTATATTTGCTGTTTGCATTACAGAAATTGCAATATATGAAAGTAATTATGGACTTTTCGTGACATGATTTTAGTTTAGTACAAGTATGTATAGGTGAGATCAATAGGTGCTAATCAAATATTAATGGTAGGTGCATGGTAGATATGATCGACTTTGTTTCCTTCATTTTTGTCTTCATAATGCACCCTTTCTTTCTTCATTGTTGAAAATTTTGAACCAAATTTGCGTGCTCTGCTGAGAACTGCCACGCCCCAAGATTAGTGAGCGATTGTACTGAAGAGATAGCTGATTGCGATAGATATATTTGTTGTGTGAATGGAAGCAAAACAATCACTGGTTTTATGACAAGGAAAGTTAGTACTTAGGATCATCTGGTGACTGCAATGTTATTGGAAGTCAATTTTCTAATGCCTACTTGATCTTGATAAGGAATAAAATCCCCACCTGGACTTGTAAATATATATATATATATATATATATATATATATATATATATATATATATCAGTTAGTAATCAAAATGGTAAACCCCGTTTTCATGGATGATCTATTGATTTTTATTAGGTCGTTTGATTACGGTGCAAGCTCCAGGCCATATGTCAGATTTAAATGGTTTCCATTCTCTTCTTTGTAAGTAAAGCTTTTTAGACTGGACAATCAAATAAGAGATTCTAGATTTTCCTTGTTGGTAGTTCTCTGTGTATATATGGAAAGGTATATAATGTGTTGTCATGGTATTGTGTACTGAACCATGGTATTCTTTTCTTTCTGCTCAAAAGTGCATACCTGGACATTGCAAGAAGCTCTTGTTGTCCCGCATCAACTTTTTCCGGTTTCTCTTACTCTTTTTGGAGTGTGTTTACTATTTTTGGGAGTTTTATGCATTATGTGAGTTGCAGCCTTATTGTGATGCTATCTTATTATTTAACATTGTGCTATCTTATTATTTGTACCTATTTACCTACTACTTAATACTAACATTGTGACAAAAACACAACTTCTTAAGATCAAAAGTAAACTACTAAGTTGCGGACACACTATTGGCTCAAACATGAAACGTGATTGTTCTAATAATTTGGTAAATTTGTTTCTGCTCTTTGGTAGATTCAGGGGCTGATCCACCTGTTTGTGCTGAGGTTTGCAATTAGCAGCCTTGGTAAAGAGATCCCCATGATGAATAAAAGGATATTGCAATAGACCTTTCAATAAATAGATATTGCAAGAAGCTGAAAGTAGACAAAGTTGTGCATCTCTATCGACAAGTGCCCCATGATGGTTTCAAATGCAGAATAGAAATTTTCAACACTATTTTTACAGGTGCTATTTCAAATGGGTTGAAATGTTGCAGCTGATTTTTCTCTTATATATTTTTATTTATGAGATGCAAGCTCAAGGCCATGGACCAGACCTTCAACATGCAGTATCTTGTTAGGTGGCCATTGTAAGAATCGGTGTTACTGATGAAGGTATGTTGTTATTTCATATGATGGTATGTGATGGTTTAGTTTCTGATATTATTATTATCAGAATTCATTGCTGGATTGTGCAATAATAGAAAGCTTGATTCGACAATAAAACATTTAGATAACCTTCCATCAAAAGGATTGTGACCAGATATTAAGATGTGCACAATGATGATCCAAAGATTTTGTTAAGCAGGATCAACTCTTGATTCTATGCGTCAGAAGTTCTTGCCATTGGTAAGTGACTTACATCATTATGTCTTTTGATGACAATGCAAGTTCCAGGCTATGTATCTGATCTAAATGGTTTCCATTAGTAAATCACATTTTTACGCTGTAGTCAAATGTGAATAAAGGTTTCTAGATTTTGCTTTTGGGTAATTCTATATAGATTTATGGAAATGTATATCATGTGTTGTCAAAGTATTCCCCGCTGAACCATCTTTTTTTGTTCTGCTCAAAGGATCATACCTGGATTCCTACAAGAAGCTCTTTTTGGCTCGCGTGAACCTTTTCCAGATGCTCCATCTTCTTTTTCGTGTGTGTTCACTATTTTTGCGAGCTTTTTCGTGTTGTCTATATCATGTGTGTGCATGAGTTGTGGCCTTCTTGTGGTCCTTATTACACTACTTAATCTTTTTTTTGTTGTTTTGCAGTGTTTGATTGATAGGTGCTGGCGTGCTGCTAACCAGAACAAATTTGAGAACCTATGAGGGAAGGACATGTAGTGGAGATCCAAAGAATCCAGAATTAATTCGTGTTGAAGGATAACAGTAGAATATTCCATTCTTGGGTGAGAAAAGAAGAACATCTCAGTCTTAGGTTTTCCGTTATTTCACAATTTCAATTTCTGTAATATATATAATTTTTTGGTTTCTTTTCACCTAATAGTTAAGAATATTTACATGAAATATGCTTCTTCTTTTTCTTTTTTTAAATTATCTTCTTATTTTACATTGTGCTATTTTATTACTTCTATTTATTAGCCTACTTGCAAAAAAGATGGTGAACAAAAGTCTAATTTTTTGACGACGATCGCCTTCCTCTTCCAACCTCTTACATACCAATGGATAATCCACTAAAGATAAGATAGCAGAAGTCCTAGATTTCGTTCAGAAAAGTTACGAGAGATGGAGAGCTGGAAGAGAAAATATCAATAACTAATACATAATCATATGAAGGGTGAAGTTGATCAAAAATCGATAAATGTGAGTAATAGCAGATCAAGTGACATACCTTCAGGTTTTCCTTTTCTGATCTACATGGGGTAGGTGCAAAGAAGCGAGATGGAAAATATCAAAGGGTCGGTGCTTGTTGAGAATTTTAAACAACTCTATATGTCTCAATTTGACATAGCATATTACAAGTGAGATTCTGTGGAATTATTGTGGACGGCCTGGGAGGATTGAAGGATTTATGATTCATAGAAAAGGGAAGCAGAGCTAATTGCTTTTGGTTTGTAAAATTTGAGAAAAAAGACAAATGCAGTCGAGGCACAAAAATGGTTGTTTAGAAGATGGATTGTTAATCGTAGAGTTTATATCGAGTTTGCAAGGGAAATTAGATGTCATAAAGAACATCCATTGCATGTGAAGTATAAACTTGTAAAGCATAAGGAGAAAATGAGGGTTCCTTCAATGAAGAAACTTGCAGATCTACCAAATGAAGAGGTAAAAAATTGTTAGAATAGCTGCTGGATTTTTGTTACCAAGGAGAAACTAGCTCTAACTACCAAATGAGGAGGTAAAAAATTGTTAGAATAGCTGCTGGATTTTTGTTACCAAGGAGAAATTAGCTCTAATGAATAAGAAAATTTGTATATTAAATTCAAAAATGGCATTATGAATATTGTGAAGTTGGGTGTTAATGGGTTGATTGTGGTGAGTGCTAATGAGGAGGAAAGTTTAAAGTGGAGCATGTAGGTTTGAGAACTTTTTTTGTTTAAGTGGAGAATTTGGGCATTGAGTTTGCGAAGAGGATTGATGAAGCAAGTCGTTGATTCAAACACACAAAAGGAAGGTCATTGTGGAACAAATTATGCTTTCATTTGGGGATCAAATATACGGTCTTAAAGTAGAGTTAGAATAAGTAGGTGAATATTGATTATGTGGTGTAGGGAGGAGGAAGATAATAGGTCATCGCAAAAAGATCGGAGACAAACAAACAGTAATGGTTTTTCTGTCTAATGGGCTTGATCATCTGACAAAGGGTAATAGGTGTTTGAATACAGCTTTGTTAGCAAATAGTAATTAAAATGAGGCTTGATGTTTGTTTTGTATTATTCTGCTTGATCGACTCTTAATTGATCTGAATGGCCTGAAACTGATTCGGTAAGTTATTCAGCTTGTTTGTTTAGATTAGATAAGGGTTTGGATGAGTCAAAATGGTTCTGACCGAATTAGCTAAATTGGCCCAATTTATTTGGCCAGTTGACCAATTTAATAAAGTATTTATACATAAATTCTTTTTCACATTAAAAAATTACTTTGATATCTTATTAGCGATTACTCTCGACTCTCGTCTCCAGACTTAATAATGGAATTAAGCTCAGTTGTTCTACACCACCTGTCTCGCACCTCTTTTTTGCATTACTTTCCAAGTGATCTCTGTACTTGTCTCAGAGATATTCTCAAGCCTCAAGACTATTAATAAATTTTCAAAAATTAGGCCTTTTTGTTAGTCCAGTAGTTCTGGACACTAATACTACTCTCTTTCATGATATTTTTGATATTGGTTCCATACCGGTGTCTTGGAGTGCCTTTTACTCTTACTTGCAACAAGAAGTAAGATTTCTCATTCTTCAAGGATAAACTTGAGCATAAACGTCAAACATGGAAATCAAAACTGCTAACGCCAGCTGGGTGCGATGTTCTTCTGAAATCCATTATCCACTCTGGCTACCCTATTTAACTCTTGGTGCATTTCTTTTCATAAGCTTCGCTGTATTGTCAGAGCATTTTGGTAGGGTCATGATCAATTCCGCACACATTGGATTGCCTAAGATAAGATTAGTCGTCCAAAATTTGTGGGAGTTCTAGGCAGTCGAAATTTTTTTTTGTTTGAATATGGCTCTTCTTGGCAAACATGTTTGGCATTTGGCTGAAAATCCTTGTTCTTTGCTGGCTTCTATTCTTTTGCCCAAAATTGAATTTTCACCATTCTAAACTTTAACTTTCTGACTCTTGGGTATGGAAAGGAATTTTGGTTGGAAAGGATCTTTTGATGTATGGTTTGGCAAAAGCTATAGGCTCGGAACATTAATTCTGCCAACATATGGTCTGAGTTTTGGGCTGGATCAAAAGATGAGCTTCTTATTCCACCTAATTATTTTGCACTCTTCAGTGATGACTTTGATAAACAAACTGTCAAATCTTTTTCTTGATGTGAATTCAAAGCAATGGAGCTTGACCAATATTCAACAGCTGATTCTTCCATAACAATGGCATTTGATTTTAGCAACTCCTGTTTCGTTTTTTACCTCACTGATATTTTTTATTTAAAATTTGGATATAAAGTTGTTTTCTCTGTAAAGTCTGCATGCAGGCGGGCAGCTTCTTTATCTCTGCGCGGGAAAAAAAATTCAAGCAAGATGGAAGCAGCTGATGCTAATTGTAACGCTTCTAGATGTCTTTATAAGCTATGGTCTTTCGATGTGCCCCCCCAAAGTTCAGCTCTTTGGAAAATCATTAATGATGATTTACCTCTAAATGCAAAAGAGAGCCAAATTTATCCCCCATGTTTCTCCTCTGTGTTTTTTGTGAAGAAACATCCAAGCATGCCTTTTTGTACTGTCCTTTTGCAAGATCAATTTGGAATTTGGCAGTTCACTAGGGGTACTTGTTCCACAGACTCAAGATTTGTCTATGGATCAGTGGCTTCTTCAGCTTGGACAACAGGTTGTTCACTCTCATGCTATAGGAGTTCAGTCGTCTATGTTTCTTTTGGACATCTACTTTTATCATGATACATTACTCGCCACCATATGCCACATCCAGATAGATGGTAGTTGGTTCAACTAGAGATATAGTGCAGGTATCCGGGTTTGGAACAGTATTTCTGCCTCTCTTTCCAGTTTTAGTAATAAAGGCATTGGGATGGCTACTTTCACTTTGTCTGCATTGCATGTTGAGGCGTTAGCACTCCAACATAGCTTTATTTGTGCTCTCCATATCACTGTGAATGGATCAAATGTGAAAATGATTCCACTTACAACACTATTATTCGGGGATGTTTTCAAAATAAGATGAATAATGAAGCAAGTTTACTCGTAAAAAAATGGTTGACTAGGCACTAGGGCTTCTCAGCAGATGCATTGACCACCTCCATTGTTCTGGACCTACTCTCAAGGAAAGAATAGTATCCGACTCTACTTGCTATGCATCAGAAGTTCTTGCGTACAGGTAGATGACTTACATCATTAGATTTTTCTATAACAGTGCAAGCTCTAGGCCATATGTCAGATTTAAATGGTTTCCATTCTCTTCTTTGTAAGTAAAGCTTTTAGACTGCACAGTCAAATAAGAGATTCTAGCCTTCTTGGTAGTTCTATGTAGATATTTGGAAAGGTATTTAATGTGTTATCATAGTATTGTGTGTTGAACTTTCTTTTCTTTCTTCTCAAAAGAACATGTCTGGATATTGCTAGAAGCTCTCGTTGTCCTAGCATTAGTACGGTAGCATTAGCTCCTCTTTATTTAGAATATTCCAGTTTTGTGTGATACTTCACTTGTTTCTTTAAATTATGTTTGTAGTATGTTCTAGTAAAATCTTAATACTTGGAAAAATGAAAAAGTTAAATAGGAGTTCCATTTAGTACTGAGGGAGGACCATATCAATATGTGATGGGTTTTGATTTTTATATTTAATTTTGTGCCATTTTGCAGGAACTTTGCTAATGACGGTGGAGAGACAGAAAGCTATATGGGCAATTTATGGTAAGTGAAATGTTAATAAATTTGGAAGCAAATTCACGAAAATTATATTATTACATTTCAGTCTTAGGGGCCGAGGGGAACCTGGGAGAAGGTGTCGGGAGGAAAATTTGTTTCATTTAAAAACAAATTCATGTCCTGATTTTGGTGTTTTTTAACACTGAATTCCCCTTGAAAGTAATCGTTGTGAGTTGGACAAAATTGTAAATATTTGGAGTCTCTTTCGCAATCATTTTGACATGAATAATTAGCAAAAATTGCATGTTTTTACAGCACTTTTCCATTCGTTTTTACTAATCAAATTAGCCCCAAATTAAATAGTTTTTATATTTTATATTTTTTTTTTTTGCAGTGGTGCGGGAGGACTGATGAGCTTGTTGATGGTCCAAACGCGGCCTATATGAGTTCTGCTGTTCTTGATAGGTGGGAGGAAAAGACTATATGACATCTTCAATAACCGCCCCTTTGATATGCTTGATGCTGCACTTGCTGATACTGTTCACAAGTTCCCCCTAGACATTTAAGGTAAGCCTAACAATTTTCTTATTTTAATTGTTGGGGCGCAAGTAATTACCCAACAATTTCTTATTTTATATGTTGGGTTCAGGCCACAAGTAATTACTCGTGAATTTCTTAGTAGTGGAAAGATCTGTCTTTGACCAAACGGAATGATATATATTGCAAATTTATCAACCGACTTTTTTTGTTGTCGGTTACGTGGATTTTTCTAAATAGACGTGTAATATGGTGGGCCACCCTTTTAATTCTAAGCAATCTCATGTATTCTATAATTTCCAATTGTATTTCACCAAAAAAAAAAAATTTACAATACATAGCACAGTTCTTGACGACTAAAAAAAACTTTATTGCTAATAGTGTTGTTATATATACTGGCAAATTCATATCGATATTACATAATGATGTACGTGGACACATGGGATTTGAGAGCGTTAACGAGGAACCCACATATTATTGTTTTATTTTATCAGTTCCAGGTTAATCGCAATCCACATCTGACAGAAAATTAGTTTGACATATAAATCTATACCTTGCTAAATGTAATTATGTTTTTGATTTATAGCCTTTTGCGGACATGATAGAGGGCATGAGAATGGACACGACGAAAATTAGATACAAGAATTTTCAAGAACTCTACCTTTACTGCTACTATGTGGCCAGAACAGTTGGGGTAATGAGTGTTCCAGTTATGGGTATTCCACCAGAATCTCTTGTTTATGCACAAAGTATTTATGATGCAGCCCTGTATTTGGGCATTGGTAATTAGCTGACAAGCATTCTTAGGGATGTTGGAGAAGAGTAAGCCATGCCTAATAAAGTTTGTTAGTGCTTTACTTTAGTCTCTTGCTTTTATATTACTCCTCTTTTTTCCCAAATATGAGTCCCATTTTCTTGCTTTCGAAAAGTTGCGCCGAATAGATCCTGGATGCAACACTTTTTTGTACGAAATTTGACATTTGCTATAGAAATATTTGCATTCCTATAGAAAAATATTGTATAGATTTGTTCGGTCTTTGCAACTTTTTAGGGGACACAACGTACTCTTTCTACATATAGTGTATTTCTAGTTACACATGATTTGGAGCGTTTAGTCCGTTTGAAAGTCCAAACATACTCGAAAATTTTATTTGTTTAAAAGCACAATGCAAAATTTGGGGCTCAAGCGCGCAACACACAAAAAATGATGGAGTGCGTTTGAAAACCCCAACATACCAGATGCTACCACCGCAAACGCTGTAAACGGTAGTAACTGAACAAACCCATAGACTAAAAGTGAAATGAGGTTCAGAATTTACCCTTTAATGAAAAGTTATTATGCCTAACTTGAATATCAATCATGTTATTGAAATTAAGTTAGAAATTTAATAATGAAAGTGAGGACTTATTTCAAATAAATGCATGATTTTCTAAAATGTGACTCTCATTTTGAAGCTAATTGATATACTTAAATTATGCACCTTTCAGTACATTGAGAGGGACAATTTATCTTCCACAAGACGAGCTGGCGCAATTTGGGTTAACTGATGAGGATGTTTTCTCAAGAAAAGTGACCAACAAATGAAGACAATTCATGAAAGAGCAGATTACAAGGGCAAGATATTATTTCAACCAGGCAGAAGAGGAAGCCTCTCAGCTTGACAAAGATAGTTGTTGACCGGTAATTACATGAACATCCAAATCTTCCTTTTTTGCTTTCTAATCTAGTTTGTCTTAGAATCAACTTATTTCAAACACAACTTATTTAACTTAGAAACGCAACGTTTGAAATTCAAATACACCGCACCAAAATTATATTGACTAATTTACCATTGGCCATATTGTATCTTACCCAAATACTAAATCAATCACATTACAAATGGACGGCTTAAATTAATTCACTCTCTCTCTACAAACCCAAGAGACGCTTAAAGTCGTTAACACAGACCAATACAAAGGCAAAATGAAAAGTAAATTTATACTCTCTCCTCTTATTTGACTACCTAAGTCATCCTTTTGGGGACGAACGAAGTATAGGAACTTCATTTCATTTACATAAAAAGTAACTGTAGAAATAGAAACAACTATTACACCAGAAATTGCTAAAAATTAGATGTGTAAACGAACAGGATCATTCTTGAACAAGCTCGTGTATGGCTCATGTAATCTAAATGGTTTTGTTGTGGTGATTATGCAGGTTTGGTCATCGCTAATGTTGTATAGGAATATATTGGATGCAATAGAGGATAATGACTATGATAACTTGACAAAGAGAGCCTATGTTGGGAGGACTAAGAAGCTTCTCATGATACCTCTGGCATACTCGAAATCACTATCAATCTCCAGCCTGATGTTACAAAATCAACCTATTTGGTGAATAGTTTATCAGGTTTCAATGTTCTTTATCAGGATGATCTTGAGCAATCATTGTTACTGCCATTGGGGAATTGAATGCCATATATAGCAATATTTTTCCTGTAGAATTACTACTATATGCATAAATGAAGTTTAGCTCAAATTGTTAATAATTTTTTACCAAGTTTTCAGTTATTTTTTGCATTGCAAACTGAGGGTCCTGTCGAGATCCATCTTGAACAGAATTATAGTTTCAAAACTGTTGATCCAATGATTAGCTCAGCTCAGCTAGTGGAGGAGGACCAACACTGTGTTATTGAGTTTTAAAATGGACAAGAAATAAAAAAAAATGGACAGAATACTAAGATTTTATACCCAACTATTTTATTATCGAATTTTTTTATGAACGAAAACGATTAGATCTCGGACAGAAAACTATCCGGATGAAAAAACAAATAGCATAAGCGAGTGTTTGTTTAGAGTTGATGGCTAAATTGATCAGCCATTCCGTCTGTTTTGAATAAAAATCAGCTAAATGTATGAATCGGTTATATTTTTGAGCTAAATAGTCAAGTGTCATTTTTTTCAGATTGAATAAACTGAATAAAATGAAAAAAAATATATTTAATTTTTTTTTACAATATTAACTATTATATCAAGTAATATTAAATAAATTTACAACAATTTTTAGAAAAAATTCAGATAAAAATAAATATTATTAAGATGTTTCAAATATGTCAATTATCAAACAACATTTTTCATTCAATATTCAAAATTCTACTTCATTCAAGACATTCAAATTATTTAAACTATTTCAGTTTTATCAAATACATTATACACCCTAAATCTTTTATAATCCATATTGTACCTTTTACATTATAATGTAAACAAAGTTTAAAAGAAAAACTTTGAGGTCGCTAGTAATTTCTCATATATATCTCCCTATCGGTATGGACCATGTTGAGTAAGACAAATATATCTAAAAAAAAATAAAAATTATTGATCCATCATAAAAGTTGCATCCACTCAAACATTAGTTGGGCACATTTTTAGCATAAAAACAAAACAAAAAATAACAGCATAGAGAGACCACCAAGTTGCACCAATTGATGTCATCTAAACAGCCAGCCCAAAATGCATTACCTTCTATATTGAAAGAAGTGAAAAAAAAAAAAAGAAACAACCATCCCATCCCATAGTTACACAGCTACTACTAGGCGAAAAATAACCAAAAAACTTAAATAGGTTGAGTCAACTAGTAAACAAAATAATTAAAAGCACCCTCTAAATGATTGAAAAGAAAGAAAAAAAACACCAAAAATATTTTTGCATCTACATAAAACCCCACACCCCCCAAATGGTCCATCCTTCTACACTGGACAAAAAATGAACATAACTAGAGGTTAAATGGAATGAAGAGAGGATTACGCATTTTTAAGCAGGAAATGGTACAATATGCAGCAAGCAGTCTCACCAGCTCCTCTGCTGCCTCGTCCGCAGTAGCACCATCCAGTTCCAGGATAATAACTGAATCTTTGTATATGTTACACTGCCCATTTTACATGCTTTTTCACTACCCACTTCAGCATAGTTAATTATCACTGCAAATATGTTTGGTAGCTCCCAAACACATAGCAATTAGCAGGCACTCACAGCTCCAAATTTTAGAAACTAACTACTGCATCATAGGAAATAGTCTGGTGTTCTTCGAGTTACATCAGGCTCTCCCCTCCTGGGAGCTGGTTCAAACTGTGGTAGGAAATAATATTTGATTTAGATCTGAGAATTTTTTGTTTTAGATTTGCACTACATAACTCAAAAGCGTGCCTGAGGGGAGGCATGTTCTTGCATATAAGCATGGGTTTGTTTTACACCGAGTGAGTTGAGTGAGTGAGTGAGTGAGTGAGTGAGTGAGTGAGTGAGTGAGTGAGTGAGTGAGTGAGTGAGTGAGTGAGTGAGAGAGAGGAGAGAGGGAGAGAGACCTGAATGAAAGTGTGTCCTTTGCAATCATCTACTTCTAAAATGGATGCCATGTTTCCACATCGATAACAATAATTTGGTGCACTAAATATAGTAACCACCTTTTGCTCCTGTCAAAAGAAAAAATGTAAGGGCCCATCAAAATCCTAGCGGTCAAGCAAATACTAATACGAAACAGCTTCCAAGAGTTTCAGAGTTTCCATAAGTAGTTACATGGCCCCAGTTGAATCCCTCCATAACCAGCTGATGTGCTCTAGCAATAAGCTTCAAGTTGTTGGTATGATTAAATTGCTCAGATATATCCTGTCGGAATACAAAGTGACCATAGATATAACTTAACCCTCCTCGAGATATGAAATCCATAAATCAAAGCAAAGAGAGAACTAGAAAAATACTTGGCCAAAAGTATATCCAGCACCCCTGGGCGAGATACCCCAACCACAACGATCATCAGGGTCAGACCATAAGAGATCACACATAGGTCCCTCGTGGGGAACTTCTTGAACACGATCAAAATTCCGTATATTATCAAGGGTTTCAATTGAAGGTGACAACCCACCGTGGAGACAAAATATTTCTGATTCAACCTAGAAATTTACAATATAATAGTGTCAGCATTGGAAGTATGAAATCATAGACAAGGAAGATAGCATCACCCAAGAGATCAAAGAATTGCAATGAGTTTTTATTGAGAAGCTTCTTCATTGATCAAAACTACTGATTAACTGAATTTTGAGAAAGCTAGCAGTTAAAACTGAACCCAAACTCTTTCAGGGAACAGTAAAGTATAAACTTCAGGATTACGCAACACTACAATCAGTAAGCCTCAACGAAGCAGGCTGTCGAATGAGTTGAAAACATGACTTCACACTCCATCCAACAGGCAACAGCTATAAGTGAGAGTTCACGGTGAGGGCATTTTGTTGATTGGTAGCAAGTATATCATATGAACACCATATGATGTATTGTAATACTTAAGTACAAATACAGACATGACAGGCACAACACTAATAGAATAAAACATTTATTACAAAACTAACACTACACTGCAACAAACTCAAATATAATATATTTTCCAGTTAAATTGAAAACTATTCACATATCTAAGACGAATACTCTAATCCCATCCATATACCTACATTTGAAAGGTCTCTTTCGTACTCTCACTTGACTAGGAAGCATAGACACTTCAAAAATGTCCAAGTGTCAGATGCTGGAACTTCACGTACATGTGTTTGACAATTTTTCTCACATGCATATAACTGAACATACAATTTGTTATGCTTAGAAAAATGCCAACACTTGAAAAAATCTTGTCTATGCATCCACAAAACCCAATAAATGATGTTATCTTACAAATCCCTTTTGTCCCTAAATAATTGTCTTTAATTTCTTTCTGGGATACCCCAAAAATAAGTCTACCTTATCAAATCAAATTTATGATGATACAAGTTATTAAATAGTCCCCTTTATTTACTTCTGAATGCAACTCTCAAGGAATATTTTGACTCAGCAAAGCTCAAAATGAGTAAAATAGCACCATTTAAGTCAATACATCATCCACATGGACTATATGTTCTTGAAAAAATCCACTTGGAGAGATAGGAGGATATATACTCATTGGTATATAAAATTTATTATGGGTAAGGCAAACTTATATGGTCTTATTCTGTTACGACTCCATATTACCCAAAAAGTGAAATAATATATTATCTATTGAAATAAAATATATAACCCGCGACAATTTTGTATTTGACTCAGACTACAAGTTTTGTTGACCGCAATTCAGTTTTACCCTTTCTTTGATAATAGTATATGGTCAAGGTACACAGTTAAATAAGTGAAATTTTCCCTAGTTTCAAATACAAGAAACATGTAAAGTCCAAAGATACAGTCATACTAACCAATGCTGTAAGGGGAAAATAGTCGAATAAATCTGTAAAGATCTTCCACACATTGGCATTACCATACCTGTAACAATTGACCGTAAGTTATGAGTATCAATATGCAGAGGAAAATAAAAAAAGAGGGATAACTATTATGATGTCTCGCGCAGTAGCTGCGAAACATCAAAATGTAGATGACAAGAAAAGTTAAATTATTTTATACATTAACCTTTAAAAAATTGTTAACACCAAAACACACTTCTTATCACCAAAAAAAAAAGTAAACTTAGTAGATCAAGTAACATTATAAATGTTACTAGAAACTAGAACAGAGATAAAAGCACATGATAACTATGCAATAAACGCTGGTTTTACAATAATATATCCAGCAAATGTATGTGTATTTCCAGCACAGTTATGATGTGTTTGGAAGTCATTGGCGAAACAAGTATTACACAGAGAATAACTTGGGTCACCTTCATACTTGGCTCCATTTTCTTCAAATAGTCAAAGAGCTCTTAAAGGACCTCAAAGCAGGAACGGGTTGATGACCCATATTGCAGTTTGACATGAAAACTATTAACTTAATGCATCTTGTTTGGTAATGCAGGCAGGAAAGTAAACCTCTGAAAAACACCAATAATGATTAATGACTTGTCTCAAAGTGCTTCCAAAATGTTGAAAATATGTGTAGGTGCAAGATTTGTGTTAGCTCATGCCTATTACATCACTAGTGCAGTTAATTTTGTAACTTGGTATAAACCCTATTCAAGGGAAAAAGAAATAAACACTGCAACATCTGCTGCTGCTAGTGCAATAACTTTTGACTGATGAATACCAAAATTCAAGCAAGTGAAAACCCTCATCATACTAAACAATTTATCACCGAGAAATATTTATGAGGAACATCATGAGTAATGACAAGTGGTGGATACATGAGTACAAGGAGTATCTGCATCCAAATTTAAATGGATCAACTGTCAACTTATCCAATACTTGAATTTTACTAAGGATTGAAAAAAATATTCCAAGAAGAAATAACTACCTTATGAGCTAGCTCACAGGATTTCAAATATAGCGTATCCTAAATGTTCATAAAAGGTTCATTTCTTCATCCATATATAGTGTTCACTACATGCGGACTTTTGTATTTTTATTCATGAAATAATTGAATTAAGCAAAACAGAACGAGAAAGAAAATTAAAATTATAAATTATAAAAAACCTCGTCATCTATTTCACATTTCTGATTGCTTAAATAAAGATAAAGTAACTCTCTTTATTTAATTAGTTGTGTAACCTTAATAAAACACATTGTTAGTTTTACAGATAGGAGGGATGACCTATACAATAACAAGAAAACTAAATATTTGAAAAATTAAAACCATATTTCATGAACAAATATATAGGTCATAAACAAATTCAACACTTAAGCAAACAAGCTACATGTTCTGCCACATTCTATGTCACACGGATGTGAATAACTCACTTTCTTAGGCATTCATCATAAAAGCCATATACTTGAGTAATCTGCAAGAAAGAAAGAAAAAATCCATGAATATGTGGTGCTCATATAGTAGATCAAAAGAACATAATGGAATAATAAATAAAAAATTAACCTAAACCTGAATGGAAGAGGACATCAAAATAGAATTTCTAATAATAATTAAATATAGCAATCATCCAGATCCTACTAGAAATATTTATTTCAATTAACAGAAACACATCCTGAGTGACACAAAAAGGGAGCCATAACCAATCTGTTAAATAAGTAAAGGACTATGAAAAGCAAATTAACTGCAAAATAATACCTGACGACTCTCATGGTTTCCTCTCAAAATAGTAATTCGTTGTGAATACCTCACTTTGAGAGCTACCAAAAGCTGAAAAAGTTATCAAAGTAGTATCAAAAACAATCAGGACATAGGAGACGAACAAAACTCAGGATGGCAAATTCAAGAATCAAGATACATCCTCGTAATTAGAATAATTTATAACAGGCAGTAAACATTTTACACTAGTATGATCAAAACATGGTCTTTAAATATAAAAAAATACAAGTGTGTCGTGGAGAGAGATAGTTTAAGAACTTAAGAACACAAAACAATTCTATGGTCTCGAGTAACTTCAGTTGGTTCATTGACAAGGTAAGCATTAACTATTGAAGTATCAAAATAATTTGCAGAAACAGTTACAATACAAGAAACTCTCCAGCCAATTTAGTAACCCTCTATTATCGATCAAAGAAACTATGGATTATACTGAGGTACTGACCTAGCAACCAAAAAGTGATCTATGCAAAGGAAACCAAAAAGTGATCTATGCAAAGAAAGGCAGAAATCAAAATAATATGCACTTCTAAACTGCTCAATCACCAATTGCCTAACCATAAGTTCATATTACTCCAAAGATATATGCAATACTAATCAACACTTACCGTTACAGTTTCAACTGAATAATAGCCACGATCAACATAGTCTCCCATAAATAAGTAATTTGTATCTGGACACTACCAAAAAACACTAGGTAAGTTAATAATTCAAACTGGAAATAAAGAAAAAGAAGACATGGCTATAATAAGATTTTTATACAAGCTACTGTATTTAAATTATAAGCTGCATAGAACTGCAACACAAGTACCTTCATCAAGGACAAGAACTCCAAAAGCATAACAATACGGCACAAACTAGCATTCAACAATAAAAGTATACATCAAGTAGCATATTACTATATCATAGTGCTTCTTTCAACTGCATACTCCAGTAAGGAAAGATTAAAAATGCAGAATGGGTAAAGTTGGAGAATTCCAATTTACTTGAAAGCTGAGAGAGAAAGAGATGATCCAAAAAAAACCTCGTATTACAATTCTCTAATCTAACAGAAATATTATTACCATTATTCAAAACTTGATTAGGATACAACTAGCACATAAAGATGAGATGCTAGATCAAAATTCTTATTTCCAAGCACATTGTCACATCATCCGGAGTCGACAACTTCTCCAGCATAATGAGATGCCATGAACTATCTAGACTTGAGCCTCATAAACATATCTGCATTGACTATAAAGAATTATGTTAACCTTCTCTTAAAATCTTAATAAGTAATATACGTGCATCCATGATCCAACCAAATGGCATGATACTTTAATCTCATTGCCCTTGAAATGGAAAAGAAAAATCACCAGATGTACAGCTGGTCATTTATCCTTGAATTTAATGCCTTCAATGAGTTTTATAAGTCAAATTTCTCATAATTGATACCTATTAGTGCCTTAACGCCTTTTCTCTCTAATGGAATTAGTGTGAATTATATGTAAAGGTATAATATCAGGACTCAGGTAGGTAAAGAAAAACAACCATCTCCCTTCTCTACTTCTCTTTTGCATAACATCTAATCGTTAAACAATACAGTGACCAGCTCAATCAAATAATAGAAAAATTCAACCCTTTTTCGATAAGCATGAAAAAGTCCAATGGCAATTTTGAACACAGTCCAAATAATCAACACTACCATACCCACGAGGTCATCGCAATATTCTTTATTCAGAGGTTAAGAGAAAAGATGAGGGGTGAGAGAGAGAGAACAGTTACCTTCCCTCCAATTCGAAACAGCTCTGCAAGATCATGGAATTGCCCGTGAATATCACCACAAATCGTCACTGGGCTTTTGACAGGCTGCAATGGAGGCATATAAGAGACTGCTTACAAAGTATAAAAACTAAATCTCAGATGATATTCTAGTGGAGCAAAAGACGAAGCAGGGGAGAAGTCAAGACCTACAACATATAATTATTCCATCCGATACACAGACAACTCGATACAATATCACAGGTGTAAATGGAATTGTATCGCATGTATCAGTTATGATACGATATGTAGCTAACGATACGATTTAACGATACACTTTAAAAGTTTCCGACAGACTCCAGGGGAAAAAAATTGGAGGTCCAGAAAGGTTAAAACAAGACTTTGATGCTTTTCACCAACAAAAGAGTTTTTCAACGTTCACTTCTCTACAGGTGGATGAACATAAACCGTATAACGCTTTTTGGATTTTTTTTATCTTCTTCTACAAAATGTCGCTCTTTTCTTGTGCGGCCATACCATTTTTCACACCAAAAAACGCAAAAATGCTTAGCTTTAAAATCAATTTTTTCACTGTAATTGGTAATTTGGGGCATTCTATTGGGGTTTTATAGTCCAAAGGTGAACATAAAATTTCATATTCTCTGTTACTCGGTAAATATTAGTTAGATATTTATAATAATTAATTACATGAATTTAGAGTATTTTGACTACTATTCAGCTATTTAAGTTTCATTTCTAGGCTACAATAATAATTATTTGACTTCTTTTACATATAATAGTCAAGCCAATATGCTTTATTGTCCAATAACTTGTGTTTTCTATATGTTTACATATATATTATCACATTTTCATTTTCCATATTGTATGATAAAATTCATATTAGGGGATTCGGATATACAATCTGACAACTATGCCTACACTTGTGATCTAAGGAGCCATTTCCTTAAAGTCTGCCAAAAAATATTTTCTTAAAATAAATGAAACCTAAGGTGGAGAAAATAAAGGTTCAAAGATAATTTGAATCAATGAATAATTTAACATAGCATTATCTAATTCTTGTAAGGGTCTGTTAATAAGACCAGCAATGGAAAAAACTGAAAGACAAAATGACAAACCTGCACATTGCTTTCTTCCATTAGAATCTCTTTAGCCTTCTCGCACAGCACCCTAACCTACACCACAGAAACAAATAACAAAGACAAACCCTCTTTTCACCATCTCATAAATAAAACAGATTGAGAGATCAAATGGAAGACATATTATAGACTAGAAACATAAAAACTTTTATAAAGGAATGAATGGCTGATGTGAAGTGTAGAACGTATGTCCATGTGCCATCTCAGATATCAAATTGCACACCTTAAAGCAGGCACTATACAGTGCTACAAATTTAATTTACATCACCCTTTTTGAGACAAATGAACTTTAAGAAGATTGATTGAGCTTCTAAAGGCAAGAATTTTCTCCATAATGTTAAAACTTTGAAGCTCTCTCACCTTCCTCCAAGAAAAACAAAACAAACCCCACCCTAGCCTCCCCAACTCAAAACAAATTATAGCTTATAACTCCTCTTTGAAGCCACCATGTTTAGTTTCTTAAGAAAAGCCTGCTGGGGTATTTGTATTTTCTTTATTCAATTATAACTTCAAATGCACATCAGATACATAATCTCAAACAACGATATATATCTTACTACAGACTACCATATTTTATTCACGCTAAATGTCTTCACATTCAAGATAAGCCAAACCAGCCCACCTTAGTCTCATCCCATATGAAAATATGGCTATCACTCCTTCCTTGAACATTTCATGAGATGAATTTACTCTTTGACGCCACCATGTGAAAACCTTATTAGGGTATTGTTACAAACTTAACCGCACAACCAGATACGTAATACCCAGCCTACCGTATTTTATTCACGCATAATGTCATCACATTCTTGAAATGTCACAACAAAGTTTCATTCGTTTTTCTTTTTAATATAAACAAGACTTCTTCAAGATTTTTTCCTTTTCAACTATACTCCCTTGGAATGACAGAACAGAAGAAAACACAAAACACCTCTGTCTCCAAAAGGAATAATCTGAGAAGGAAAGATGTTTCTTGACTTTTTTTCCTGAAGAAAATGTTTCTTAATTAAAGAACTACTTAAACAGAACTATACTCGAATTAATAGACAGAACAACTAAAATTTGTGTTTTTCATAGTAAAAATTCAAACTTTATACAAAAATAAATAACTAAAATACCTACAGCTCTCGCACGTAGTTCTCACATTCCACCAACAAATGTTAATTTAAGGAAACCTAATATTTCATATCACTAATTCTCTTCAAATTTTCCCCAACGCAAAGCACAAGATTTACAGTTCATTTCCAAAAAGAAAACAACAATTTTCGATTCACCAAACTTGTCGACAGATCCAATTCAATCGCTAGCTAAAACCGATGAAATTAAATAAATCACAGATGCACCACAATTCAAACAACAAAGAAAACCCCAAATTCGTTTCAAAACTCAGATCAGCAATCAATAAAACACCGGATCAGAGAAACCCACAAACAAAAACCCTAATAAATCGAATCTGATGAAATATTTGAAGAAAACCGTAAAGAAATGGGAGTAAAATGAGAAAAGAGGTAAAGTTGAACCTCTTGCTCAGATAAGGGCTTGCACTGCATAAGCTGGGCAATTTCCTCATCGACATTTCCATTGGCGCTCGGCTGCACCAGATCGAAGTTCATTTTTATTGTCCCTTGAAGATTCAATTTTCCTTTATTATTAGAATTTTCTTTCTAACCCTAATAATCAGTTTTGTTTCTTCTTCTTCGTTCTCGGTTAGTGGAAGTGTGAGAGAGGAGAGAGACGAGAAGAGTGGGGATCGAGCGGTGGAGGTTAAACCACGGGGAAAAGGAAAAGTAAATCTTCAATCACCACTCCCTTCTTTATCTTTATCTTTATTTTTATTTTTATTTTTATTATAAAAAAAAGCCAAAATTAACATTTCATGCAAATTATGTTTATTCTTACTAAAAAAGGTTTATGGCAAAATTAAGGAAAAGTTCGCTGTAGTTGACACGTTTTATTTATTACATTATTAAATTTTAAAAATTTTAAATTATCACATTAAACTAATTAATATTTTAAAATTTTATCATTTCGTTCATAAGATTTGACGTCCGTCAAATTGGTCGAGATTCTTTCAAACAAAATTAAGGAAAACCGTGTTATAATTGACACATTTTACTTATTACATCATTAAACTTTTAAGAATTAAAATTATTCCATTGAACTAATTAAAATTTTAAAATTATACCATTCTGTTAATAAGATTGGATGGGCGTCAAACTGACTCATATTTTTCAGACGTGACTATATTTGTGCTTAATTACAAACCAACCGGAAGTACTCCATAGATTTGTGCTTCAAATTGATGAAATTAATGATGTTATTTGGCAAAATTAAATATACTCAAATTTGATTATTTTTCTTGATATTCAATTTGTTCAAATTACATCATTAATTTGATAGATTTTATAAAATTTTAACTTATATACACCACAATTTTTATAGACAAATCGGATGAGGGGTTTAGAAACCTAACTATTACAATAGGTATGTTTTCTTCTCCACTTTATAAATTTTTTCTTCTCGATCCTCCTCCGCCTACCTTTTGCAATCACAACTTCTACAACATTAATTGCCTCTATCGAACCTCCAATTCTATTTACCAAAATATAGCCCCATTATCAACCTCCAACACCCCAAATCAGCATTTATTTGCCTAATTACTAGCACCAACACCGCTGCAATATCTGTGACGCCCCCAAAATAGGTATACATCACCCATCTTGAGTCGCCAAATACATGGTACAGAATACAAATATAATCTTAAATATCTGACATGAAATCATGAGTTTAAATACAAACATTGTCTTCAGGCGAAGATTCAAACTCAAAATAAGTCCTCAATACATTTATTAACACATTATTTCATAGAATAGTGAGGGACTACTAATGCTATCATCCGGACCGTCACTCCGCTCCCCGACTAGTCCCTCGCTACGTTCTCATTTCAAGAGAACAAATGAAAGAAAAAAGGGTGAGCTCAACTAGCCCAATAAAAATATTATGGCTAAGATAATGCAGAATAAATTATTCTTAGCCTTCAACAGTATAACGACTGATAGAATATAATAGACAACAAGTTTTAGATCAAAAACTGCAGTGAAAATAAGCAATCCATTAGAAGAGTCAAGTAGAGAATAAAATCTACTATCTTCTATGATTTAAAAGGTTTTTCATCACTTTTGTCGCTAAGACTCAGCTTAATAAATAATCCACATCATCGAATCACCCATGCACTGCGGCCAAGGATATTATTTAGTATCACAACCACAAATTATTCATGCACTACGGGCCAATGATATTCGTGTATTCATTAATGGTCATGATCATGCCAACAACTGTCCATCAATGCACTACTACAACGATGAGGACTTTACCACATCATTTGTAACATTTATTGGCCATGATTATCCGAATAATTCTCGGTCATAATCATACCAAGTCCATCTATGCACTCTGTGCCACGTATGACTTTCAATGAGAATATAAACATGAGGATGATGACAATGATATAAGAATTCAATAAAACAAGTTCAAGAATTAATTTATCCAAGAACCAATAACGCCCAAATTGTCAACCCGATCATCGCTTTGTGGTGTAAAATTTAAGAATGCTCAGAAGAATATTTCCATGAAAAGATACTGGATGAAGCGCAAATATCAAGGATATTCCACTAATTTCATGAAGTATAAAAGCCAAAACATTAACCAACTGAGTATAATAAAGAATGAAATAACAAAAGAATTCACCAGTACGCGATAGATAGACGCAGATAAAGTTATTCCAGCGAGTAATAATAAATAATGGAACCAGTCATGCGTAAAGCAGATGCATGCAGGATATTCTAATGTAATAATAAATAATGGAACAAAGTCATGCGTAAAAGCACGCATGGGATATTCTAATGTATAATAAATAATGGAATCGAATTAAAACGTAAATGTATACATGATATTCCAACAGAATAATAAAGAATGGAATAATAGAAGAATTTCACCATATATGCAATACTTCGCATAGACAAGTTATTCCAACATAATAATAAAGAATAGAATAACAGAAGAATTTCACCAAGTATAGGGTAGACCACGTATACAAGTTATTTCAACAGAATAATAAAGAATGGAATAACAAAAGTTCTCTTCATGAATACGAAAGAAATAATACCCCTTACCTGAAAAAGAAGAGTATTCCGACTGGTAGGGCGAGGATATACTTGAAGAAAACTTGCACTATTCTCTACGCTCAAAGCTTCATAAAACTCTAAAGAAATACACTCAAGATTATAGAATAAGAATTCTCTGATTCAGGTGTGATTTTTAATTCTAACTAAGCATCCTATTTGTAGGAGAATTGAAGGAGTATTGTTTAAGAAAAAGAAAACTCACGGATTCAGAATATGAAGTCACGGATTTCATTCGCATGATCGGTGTTTGAAAATCTCAAATAAAACAAAACAAAAAAATAATATATATATATATAAGTATAAGGCACATATTTATTTGAAAAACATTCACCCTCCCGTGAACCTTCAATTTCCACAAAAATCATATCATCCAACTGTGGGCCCCACAATTAACATACATATATTATATATCATATAATATATACATAATATATAACATATATACATATATATACAAATGATATTAACTCCCTCCCGTGACTAACATAACTCCCCCACCCCCAAAGTCATTTTCAATCGTGGGCCCCACCTTTATTATACCAAATAACTTTCTACCAATTATTTTAAAAAATGGATAAATGGGAGTCCATAAAATAACAAAATTTACATCAAAGACTTCATAAAAATCCCTTCAATATTTTCAACAACATTAATCACCTTTATTATAATTCACAATATTAATCGACTAGGTCGTTCTCAAGAAAGAGGAGGCTTTCCAATAAGGATTTCTCCCTATTGGCGCGCAATTAGATTATCTAACATCTCCTTGACAGAACTTCTAGACATCGTTAATATTACAAATAATAATATTAATAACTTGTCGTCTCAATTATTGATTATATAAAATGTAAGACCCCGAATTTTTTTTAAATAAAAATAGAATTTCCTCTATTTATTATTTTGAAATAGTAAGGGTTGATTTGATTAATGTGGTTAGTTATGGGTAAAATGCGCAAATATTTCAAATAAGCAAGTGGTTATAAAATATTCATCTTTATCGGGGAATATTCGTGTGACGCCCCCAAAATTACCCAATTTTGAGTCGCCAGATATACGATATAAATACAAATAAAAACTTAATTCTACAAATTACCGTGCGTGTAAAATACACAAAACATAACCGAGATTTTAATCAGGGATATTGCCTTCTAGACAATATTCATTCTCAATGAGAGTCCTCGTTACATTTATCAGTAACACTATTTATGAGAATAGTGAGGACTACTAATGCTATCCTCGGACCATTACTGCGTTCCCCGACTCGTCCCGGCCTATGTTCTCATTTCACGAAGAAAACGGTGAAAGAAAAGGGTGAGCTCAACTAGCCTCAAAGAAGAAATATTATGACTAAGATAATGCAGAATAAATTATCATTAGCCTTCAACAGTGTTAAACTGATAAAATACAATAGACAACCAGTTTAACTGCAGCGGAATAAGCAATCCATTAAAAGAGTCAAGTAGAGAATAAAGTCTACTATCTTTTAGGTTTTAAAAGGTTTTCATCAATTTTATCGCCGAGACTCAAATTTTAATAAATAAACCACCACATCTAATCATCCCTGTACCACGGTCAAGGATTTTCATCAAATTATCAATGGTCATGACTATACCGAATCACCCCTGGTCATAATCATACCAAAAATTATCCATCACTGCATTACAGGCCACTGAGGACTTTGTCACATCATTTATATCAAGTCATGATTATACCGAATGATCCCTGGTCATAATCATACTAAGTTCATCTATGCACGTAAGCCAAAGATAACATAATATAACACGAGGATGATGACAATGACATAATAATTCAATAAAACAAGTTCAAGAATTATTTAATCCATGAATTATTAACGTCCAAATTGTCAACACGACATCTTATTTTCGTAGAGTAAAATTCAAGAATGATCGGAAGAATATTTCCATGAAAAGATATCTTTGGATGAAACGCAAATATCAAGGATATTCTACTAATTTCATGGAGTATAGAAGTCAAAGTTTTAACCAATTGGGTATAATAAAGAATGGAATAACAAAAGAAATCACCATGCATGTGGTGCTTGCATAAACAGAGTTATTCAACATAATAATAATAACGGAACGGTCGGGTGAAATTCCTTGCAAGATGGGATGTTCAAACAGAATAATAAAGATGGAACCGGATCCAGGTGTAAAACACATGATAGGATATTCAGCCAGAATAATAAAGGCGGAACCAGTCGGTGTAAAAAACACATGCATGGATGTTCCAACAGAATAATAAAAGATTTTAACGGTCGGTGTAAAACACATGCTTGACAGGATGTTCCAATGAATAATAGAAGAATGTCACCAAGTATAGGTAAACCAGCAGCGTACAAAGTTATTCCAACAGAATAATAAGCAATGGAATAACATAAGGATTTCACCAAGTATAGGGTATCTGGCGTATACGAGTTATGTATAGGGTATGCCACTTTTACGAGTTATTCCAACAGAATAATAGTGAATGGAATAATGAAGTTCTCTTCAAGAAGAAAGAATAACACCTCTACCGTAAAAAGGCTGAATATAGAAGTAGTGAAGTAGCGAGAATACTCTTCTTCTTTCTATAATTTTTCTCTATAGCTTCTCTATAATTCTCTCTCAGAGTTTCAATGAATTCGTAAGAAAATAATAAAGGAATGAGCTTACATTTATAGGAAAATGGAATGCATAAGTAATTAATCCATGAGCGGTCGATTGATTTACTTTAATCGACGGTCCATATTTAAAGAAAAATCTTTTAAATAAAATATAATATATTCTATTATATAAAAACATTTTACTATGCAAACACTATGCAAAACACTACGCAACACTATGCATAATAAAATATAATATATTCTATTTATAGAATAACTTTAATAAAGTATTCTATTTTATATAAAAAGATGTTTTCATTTTATTACGTTAATAATCTGAATAAAACAAAACGTCATTATCATTATAATAATTCATATTATTAATCGACAATAATGGAATCAAACCGAGTAACTTCTCACATAAAGCATCGATAATCAATACAGGTGTGCTTCTTATGCAACCCACACGTATTCTTGTACTTTTACTCTGAGTAGTAGTTCAACAAGAACCACAGTAAAACTTCCGCCGTTATTTCAATAAAATATTTTTGTCGTTTTTCGATCAAATGATAATTACATTAATAGGGTCCACCAATGATTGAGTAGTTATACGAATATTCCTCGCTAAATAGAATATTTCCGACCAATCGAATATAATATAACCACTTGCATACTTTGCAAAATTTATAAATACTACCCACAACTATAATATTATCTCAAATTCACACCACAATATTAAAAATTATTTCACCAAATTTAAATCTTTATTAATAAAATCTGGGGTCTCACAATCTCCCTCCTTATGGAATTTAAGCCCTCGAAATTAGAGGTACGATACTGGTATGATAAAGAGATGAGAATACCTTGAATACCTTTATCGTTTAAAAATATTAAATTCATCTTTGAAATCGCCAAAGCTATTCATTAACAATTCATCTTTGACTACAATTTTAAAGATATACAATCAGTAAAACCAATAATGCTAAGACGCAGCGACTTAATAGTATCACGACCACGAATTATCCATCCACGCCTTCGGCGAGGATATTCGTGTTTTCAATCTGATTTATGATTATACCAACAATCCTCGGTCATAATCATACCAAGTCCATCTACGCACGTAAGCCAGATGACTTTGAACGCATCCATGAATTAATATTTCATTCTTGAGACTCATTTCAATAATTAATCCACATCATCGAATCATCCCCGCACTACGTGCCAAGGATATTCATTAGTATCACGACCACAAATTATCCATGCACTACTACCAAGATAATTGTGTTTTCAATTACTGGTTATGATTATACCGAACAATCCACAGTCATAATCATACCAAGTCCATCTATGCACGTAAGCCACGGATGACTTTGAACACATCCATGAATTAATATTTCATTCTTTGAGACTCATTTCAATAATTAATCCACATCATCGAATCATCCCCGCACTACGTGCCGAGGATATTCATTAAGTATCACGACCACAAATTATCCATGCACTTCACTACCAAAGATAATTGTGTTTTCAATTCTGGTTATGATTATGCCGAACAATCCACGGTCATAATCATACCAAGTCCATCTATGCACGTAAGCCGCAGATGACTTTGAACACATCCATGAATTAATATTTCATTCTTTGAGACTCATTTCAATAATTAATCCACATCATCGAATCATCCCCGCACTACGTGCCGAGGATATTCATTAGTATCACGACCACAAATTATCCATGCACTACTACCAAAGATAATTGTGTATTCATTTCTGGTTATGATTATATACCGAATAATCCGTGGTCATAATCATACCAAGTTCATCTATGCAATCTGAAGCCGGATGACTTTCAACATAATATAAACATGAGGATAATGATATAAAGAATCAATCAAATGAGATAAAGGATAAATATTAAACATTTATAATATAATTTATCCGAGATTCAAGAATATCCCCATGTTATCAATCATTTAATAATCTCATAATCTAATAACATTAATATTATAACAATATTTTAATCACTTCTTAAATTTATAAACAATTTATCTTAATTGTTTACACTTTACCATATAATACATTTAATCATTCAAAATGTCATACTCATAAGATATCATCACCAATTATCAAATCCTCATCAAAAAATATGCATATACTATATATAGGATTCTCTATTTATAAAATCCTATTTTCAACTTTCATTCTTCACATAACATATTTAACTCATATGTTCAGTAACTAAACTATTTTCATGAAAATACCAAATCAGCCCCAAAAAATATTTCTTTTCTGGGATTTAGCATAATATAGTCCCATAATGAAAATATATTTTCTCGGAATTTTTAAAATTTATTTACTATTTTTTAAAAATCAATTTCCACTTAATTCCTTAAGAAATTAGCTACCTCAAGTTTAACTCCAAAATTCCCAAATCTTGGCAGGACCTTACACATGTTAACGTGAGCTTCAGGTTTAAATTTCATGGTCATCGGAGTTATAGAACTCTAGGTTATAGCGTTTTAAATCGGAAAAACCTAAATATTGAAATAGTCATAACTTGCTCATTTTAAGTCAGAATGAGCTCATTTTTGGACAGGAGGTACTTTATACCATATACTTTCATGTCCCAAAAGGCCAGAATTTTTCTCATAATTTAAGTGGCCGAAACAGCCTCTCTAAAATCATGGCAGAAGCTTTTTTCGGTTTTTGCAGCTTTGCACTCCTTTGCTAAAATCAGTCCACACAAAAATCTACAACACCTTTTCCAGTAATTCCACTTGGATTAGTTAGGTAACTCATAGATCTAACTCTAGGACTTGACCACATTCAAAAATTCAAAATATAATAGGAGATATGGTCAATTTAATTTCATGTTACGTTTTCACTAAAAATCGATTTTCAACTCTTTGTGATTTCTAAGAAACTTTCATGTTTTTACGTACTAACCAACATAACTCATCATAAAACTTACTAATACTTCATATACCCATGATTTTCATTATTCCAATGCTTTTATTATGACTTTCATCATAAACCACGTAAATATTTATTTAGTTGAAGAAATATTTGAGGGTTTAAGAAATGGGTTTTCAGATCTTTGGGGTCAATACAAAATTCGATTTCACGCTCTAGGGTAGGCTAGGAAATCTTCAAGAATATCGTCAAGAAATTTATTAATGATAGAAATATCATTCAAAATCATTACTTTTATCCAAGACTTGGATAAGACGTCACATTGATACCAACCGTGACTTCTATCCTTAACCTAGATAAGACCTCACAATGATACCTATAAACTTGCCATCTTCATTCGCTCTGAGAAAGTAAAGTCGGTGCATTCCACACAAGGAAGTCAACAACGAAAGGTTCGGAGCTCTTTTCTTATGGCTTGATATATGATGATTAACTTTAGGGTTTGGTTACTTTGAATTCAGTATAACAGGTTGGTTATGAATATAAAAGCTAACAACCTTATTTAAAAGCATGATGATTAGCTAACCAATTGATTCCTAAAATCACATCAAAGGCAAGTATTTTCAAAAAGATAAGATCGACAGTAACGTGAAAATGTTTATTTGAATCAACAAGATTTAAAAATAAGTAATGCAGAACGAAGGCTCCTACTAACGAAGTTTCAACCAATAAGTCAAAGTTTAACTTCTTGAGTCAAATTTAAGCGTTGAACACAACTAGGTGAAATAAAAGAGTGGGTAAAACTTGTATTGAATAAAGTATAGATTTAGCATTAATTTATAATTAACTTACCCGTAATAACCCGTTCGGTTTCTCAATAAACGCCTCGCTTAAATTATCGAGTTTGACTTTTTACTATAGGTACATTCCACCCTTAAGTGCTTCTTCACATTCGATCCATTATTTGAATCATTATTCTCCGATCCATATCGAATTCGGGTTGACCATTATGCGCGGGTGGTAATTCGAATTCGATGTTGGGTTCTCCCAATTCTCATTCAAAAAGCAAAGTCCATTTCATCTATTTTGGCTTTATTGGATGGACGTCTTTTTCTACACTATCAACGCGTTGTGCGGCTTTTACCCATGCATCGCTTTATTCTCCTTCGTTCGGTTGTTTCTTCTTTTAGGCGATATTTGATTTTAAATTCTCGATTCCAACTTTAATATCTTACACTTTCGCCAAAGCGTGATTTTGTTCGAGCATCACATATCGGGTAACCCAATTTTGAATTGTTGTATCCCTTTGTTCCACTGCCACTTTTGCCGTTCTTCAACTTTGTTCTTCTAGCTCACGAACACGATTTTGTAATTCTAAGTTTTGATCATAAATTTCTTCTAACCAATTCTCCTCTTCTTCCTCTTCTTCCTCTTCTTCCTCACTTTCAAATTACCTCCTCTGCAACTAGCTCAAAGGTGCAACAATTAGTTCTTCATTCACTACGTGGATATCTCTAATTTGTTCCTCGTCGACCTTTGCATTAACCCGATTAGTGATTAAAGGTGTCACAACTGGTCACATTCACTCCATTGTGAATATTTTCATTTGCCATTTCCAAACACCGCCACAACACGAGGGTTAATTAATATATCAAATATTATCCCTATACTACGGCGACCAATTAAATACCAAATAAACTTAGGTAGGTCATACTAGCGAAGAATTTCCGTCTCTCCCTCCTAGTTCTTATCTCACATCTTAGCCAGGATCATATCCCTAAGCTCGATACCAACTTGTGACGCCCCAAAAATTAGTATATCGTCACCCATCTTGGTCGTCGCCACTTACATGGTACATAAATTCAAATACAACTTATTAACCTAAGCGTCGTGGTATAATAATACGACATAAACTGTGAGTTTGAATACAAATATTGTCTACTAGATATTATACAAACTCAAAAGGAGTCCTCATTACAACTATTATCACACTATTTCACAGAATAGTGAGGACTACTAATGCTATCCTCTGGACCATTACTTCGTTCCCAGACTCGTCTCCAATTTATGTTCTCATTTCAAGAGAAACGGTGAAAGAAAGGTGAGCTCAACTAGCCCAAGAAGAAATATTATGACTAAGATAATGCAGAATAAATTATCATTAGCCTTCAAATGATGTTAAAGCGATAAAATACAATAAATAAACCGGTTTAAGCTGCAATTGAATAAGCAATCCATTAAAAGAGTCGAGTAGAGAATAAAGTCTACTATCTTTTAGGTTTTAAAAGGTTTTCATCAATTTTTTATCATTTGAGACTCAAATTTTAATAAATAAACCACCACATCTAATCATCCCCTGTACCACGGTCAAGGATTTTCATCAAATTATCAATGGTCACGACTATACCTAAGAATCACCCTGGTCATAATCATACCAAAAATTATCCATCAATTTGCATTTGTGAGCCCTTTGAGGACTTTGTCACATCATTTATATCAAGTCATGATTATCTTAGAATGATCCCGGTCATAATCATACTAAGTTCATCTACGCACGTAAGCCAAAGATAACATAATATAACATGAGGATGATGATGATGACATAATAATTCAATAAAACAAGTTCAAGAATTATTTAATCCATGAATTATTAACGTCCAAATTGTCAACATGATCTTTGTTTTAGTAGAAAGTAAAATTCAAGAATGATCGGAAGAATATTTCCATGAAAGATCTTTGGATGAAACGCAAATATCAAGGATATTCTACTAATTTCATGGAGTATAAGTCAAAGTTTTAACTATTTGGGTATAATAAAGAATGGAATAACAAAAGAAATCACCACGCATGCGAGTATTCGCGCATAGGCGAGTTATTCCAACATAATAATAATAACGGAACTGGTCGGGGTGAAATTCACAATCAAGCAGGATGTTCCAACAGAATAATAAAGATGGAACGGATGGGTGTAAAACACACGAGATAGGATATTCCAGCAGAATAATAAAAAGGCGGAACCAGTCGATTGTAAAACACATGCAGGATGTTCCAATGAGAATAATAAAGGCGGAACCAGTCAAATTGTAAAACACATGAGACAGGATGTTCCAACGAGAATAATAGAAGAATGTCACCAAGTATAGGGTAAAGCGGCATATCAAAAGTTATTCCAATGTAATAAGCAATGGAATAACATAAGGATTTCACCAAGTATAGGGTATCTGCGTATACTGAGGTTATGTATAGGGTATGCCACTTTTACAAAAGTTATTCCAGCAGAATAATAGTGAATGGAATAATGAAGTTCTCTTCAAGAAGAAAGAATAACACCCTCACTAGTAAAAGAAGCTGAATATAGAAGTAGTGAAGTAGCAGAATACTCTTCTTTCTTCTATAATTTTCTCTCTATAGCTTCTCTATAATTTCTCTCTACAGAGTTTCAATGAATTCGTAAGAAAATAATAAAGGAATGAGCTTCTATTTATAGGAAAATGGAATGCATAGTAATTAATCCATGAACGGTCCAGATTGATTTACTTTAATCGACGGTCCATATTTAAAGAAAAATCTTTTAAATAAAATATAATATATTCTATTATATAAAAACATTTTACTACGCAAACACTATGCAAAAACACTACGCAACACTATGCATAATAAAATATAATATATTCTATTTATAGAATAACTTTAATAAAGTATTCTATTTTATATAAAAGATGTTTCGCTTTTATTACGTTAATAATACTGAATAAAACAAAACGTCATTATCATTATAATAATTCATATTATTAATCGGTGATAATGGAATCAAACCGAGTAACTTCTCACATAAGCATCAATAATCAATACAGGTGTGCTTCTTATGCAACCACACGTATTCATTGCATTTTTACTACCGAAGTAGTTCAACAAGAACTACCGGTAAAACTTCCGCCGTTATTTCAATAAAATATTTTTGTCGTTTTCTCAATCCGACAATAATTACATTATGGGGTCCACCAATGATGATAGTAGTTATATGAATATTCCTCGCTAAACCGAATATTCCCCGACCAATCGAATATAATATAACCACTTGCATACTTTTGCAAAATTTATAAATACTACCCACAACTATAATATTATCTCAAATTCACACCACAATATTAAAAATTATTTCACCAAATTTAAATCTTTATTAATAAAATCAGGGGTCTCACAATTCGTTTGGTGTAGAATATTCTTATTAATCGGGAATATTCGTATGATATGACTTGACCTTGTGTGGGCCCCATAACGGAAAGCGATTGGATGAAGAAAACGACAAATATAAGTTGTTTATAAATGACGGCGTAGTTGTTACCGTTAATACTGTTGGAATACCCGGTGGTTAAAACAGAGTAATACGCGTTGTTGCACAGTAGCACACGGTATTGCACCAATTATTGATTCTTACGTAAAAAGGCACTACTTAATAATTGTTACAATAATTACTGTTCAGTATTTTATTTTATTGATTCAATAATTACTGCATTGATATTTATTATTACTGTTGTTTCAATAATTATCACTACACAATATTTTCCATTATCGGAATAATAATTCATATTATCTGAATAATATTATTAGATAACATTATTGGCAATGTCTAAAAAGTTCTGTCTAAGAAGAGGTTATTTAATTGCGCGCCAGTAAGGAGAAATCTTTACCAGAAGGCCCCCTCTTTTCTGGGAACTGCATGGTTGTCAATATTGTGATTCTGTAATATTATTTGTGAATAATTAATTATTGATTTATATGATGATGAAAATATTGATTTTATGTAGATATAGATTGAGAAAATTTTTAAATGTGACAATTGTTAAAAATTAATATTTTATCTTTTCTGATAAAATAATTCATTTGAATATATTATTTTAATAATATACTAATGGTGATAATTTTACAGTGAATTTGGGATATATATGAGTATATGAGGAGGAGTATTTTTGTTACTAAAATTGTTTAAAACATGTTAAACATGTTTGTGGACCCCATTTCTTGACTGAAATTTGATTATAACCTATAAAATCGCCCGTTTATGGATTTCGGTCAATTTCTGTTTGGAATTTGGAAAAAATTTCTTCTGCAAAGTTGTAGAGAATTGAATTTCCTATAAAAAAATGCGAGATTCAAATTTTCTGATAAAAGAGCTATTTATTATGAATTATTGAAGTACTGAAGCTCCGAAATAATTGATTTTTGAAAGTTTAAAATAATTTAAATAAAAAAAACATTTTTTGTGTTTGGTTGGCATCTTTAACACATGCTAAGTTGCTGAATTCAAATGATTCTAAGTGGGCGTAGATAAATTAATATATATATTAATATTTTATTAAATTTTCTGCTTTGGTGTTCTAAGCATTTTCCTATAAATAGGGTGCTTAGGTTAGAATTGAAAATTACACCGTAAACCGAAGTTTTCTCTCTTTCTCTCGATATATTGAGCGTATTCTTGTGAGTATTTTGATACTTTGAGTGTTGTTATCGGTCAAGTTCCTTCAAAGACTATATACGATTTATTTCGGTGTAATACTTATTATTTCGAGGTAAGGGATGTTATTTTTTTTCGTAATGATGTTATTCTTTCAATATCATTATGCTGAGATATTGATCTGAAGTTTTTATCAAATTTAAAACTTTTGTGTGTGGGAGTTACTTATTGACGATATCTGACTTATTCACGTATCTAAGATTATTCATTTAATTAAGACTATTCAGAAAAGTTAAATTTTCTTTTTTTGTCCAAAATATCTATTATGGATACTAGCTTTGATTGTATCTATGTTTTGATCATTCTTGAATTTTACTCCACTATGATTATTTTTGAGGTATTTTTGGACATGGATAAACCGAATTACGAATCCTTAACCCTTAATCCTTGTCTTTTGTTTCACTGGATTCGTTTCTTTAAAATTATTTTCACCATCCTCAGTCCTAAATGATGATGTTACTGAATATCTTTGACCTGTAGTGCAAAGATGGTTGATTTTCTTATGAATATCTTTGGCCCGTAGTGCAAAGATGAACAGGTGTTGAGGTGAACATGACCAACTGATGAATATCTTTGGCCCTGTAGTGCAAAGATGAATATTTGATTCAAGATGTATATTGATTGATGTTCTGAGGATAAAATATCGATGATGGACTTTTAAATTCATAGATAATAGTAGATTTCATTTCTACTTAACTCCTCTATGAATTATTATTTCCATTGCGAATATTGATCTCGAAACTTGTCATACATTATATTCTATCAAATTTTTCCCTGTTGAGGACTAACGATAATTTGTTCTATATTATCTTAGTCATAATATTCTTTATTGGGCTAGTTGAGCTCACCCTTTTCCTTGTTGTTCCATTTTTCTTCTCAGGATGCGAGAATGTAGCGAGTACGAGTCGGGGTGTGGAATGATGGTTCTAGAAAGTTGTCTTAGTAGTCCTCACCATTTTTGTAAAATAATGTATCAATAATAGTGATGAGGATTTATTTGGGTATGGATATTGTCTAGAAGACAATAATTGTATTTAAACTCACAGTATATATGTTGTCGTATTTTTTTTCATAACAAATGTATTAATAAAGTTGTAGTTGTTTCTGTACCATGTATTTGGCGACTCAGAATGGGTTGGATGGAATGGACCTATTTCGGGGGCGTCACATAAAATATTGACAATAATTGAATCAAATAACATGAGATACTATGCAAAGAATTATCTTGAAAGTAATAATTGAACAAAACCGAGTGACTTTTCGCGTAGTAATCATCAATAATCAATACTGGTGTGCTACTATGCAACCAATGCCAGACATTTACTTTTAACACCGGTGTTTCAACGAGTTAACGGTAAAACTTTCGCCGTTATTTTAATAAAAAGATATTTTGTCGTTTCTCAATCAAACAATAATTCCATTGTGGGGTCCACCAATTATTGTCTTGCCGAAGCGAATATTCCTCGTTAAAACGTAATATTCTCCCACCAATCGAATATTATATAACAACTTGCGTACTTTGCAAAATTTATACATATTACCCACAACTATAACATTTTCTCAAATCCACACCATAATTTTGAAATAATATTTTGAGAAAATTAAATCTTTATTCGTAAAATTTGGGATTTTACAATATCACTCCACATAGCTTAGATAAAAAAATGGAGAAAAAATGAACCAGTTAGCAGCGCACCCAACATCGTCGTTAAAAGTTTCAAGATCAAAGGAGCTACCGCAACCATAAGGAGCCTTCAACGCCGCCACGTACCATCACAACGAGTCTCCACCGTTGTCGCTGTCGCCGCCACCGCCAAATGGAGCCTCCATCGTTGCCTCATGTTGACGTAGGGGAAAATTTTCTCTTTTCTTTGGAATTTCTCTTTTTCCCCTTTATGTTCTCTATGTTGTTGAGTTTTGTTTGAAATGTCGAGTTTGAAAAGAGTCCGACATAAAATGTCGATGATTTGAAAATTTAGAGTTGTCAGTTGGTAGTTTTGAAATAGTTGTACTAACTCAACCGAATTAAGCGGAGAAAAGATGTTAGGCACCCTCGACTTCTGTGAAAATACAGTTACCGCGTCTTTTTAATTTCCTAATTTATTTGAAGTCTGTGTGTTAATTGGGCCTAAGTGCATTTATTTGGAAGTAGTGTTATGACTCGTTTGCACCTATATACAAAGGGTTTGATTTGCATAAAAGTTTAATTTTAAGCAATATATATAGCAATGATATTTTGAAAATAAGTTTTCAAACCCTTATGTCCACATAGTAATTGAGGCCTTTGATACTTTCATTTTATTTTGTATTCGGCTTGATTTTATTTTATTTTCGAGATGCGAAGTATTTTTGACAAAATAATATACATATAAGTGTTGGGCTATTTATGGGCATAAAAGCCATCGAAGGATGTCCAAACACCATAAAAAATTTACAAGTTGGTTGTACAGATAAAAAGGGTCCATCGTGGAAACCAGATCTAGACCCGTTGCTTGATTTTAGATCCCGTTGCTTAATTTTAGATCCCGCGGCTCCTTCATGTTTTCAACAATATAATAATTGTGAAATAACATGAATCAAGTTTCAATAATTTCATGACTGAATCAATAATGTTTGAAGGTCAACAAAAACAATAAACAATTTAACTGAACCTTATGGTAATGAAGGTGATCAGCCTTTCATACCTGATGAACATATGCAACATACACTAAGTGCGAATCAATAATCAGTATAGACGTGAATAATGAACAACTATTATTCACTAACATGCTTTGAACATACAACTCAAGTTTGAATTAGGGAAACTTGCCTGAACCGTTGATTACTGCTACGCAATCTAAGTTAACGTCCTTATTGAAAAGACCTATCAGTTATACGATTGATCCTTCAGTTAGCATAACATACCTTATAAGTAAACTATCTAATATTTAAACACATAGTCAAATATTAGATAACCTTAACACTATACATATACTTAAGTCTAAACCTAGTTAAGTATTAGACATTACATTATAGTGTGACGCCCCCAAAATAGGTATACATCACCCATCTTGGGTCGCTAAATACATGGTACAAAATACAAATACAAACTTAATTATACAACAGTCGTGTAAAATGCAACAAAACATAAACTGAGAGTTTTAATAAGAATATTGTCATCTAGACAGTATTCAAACACCATGGAGTCCTCATTACATTTATTATCACACTATTTCACAGAATAGTGAGGACTACTAATACACCATCTAGGACCATCACTCTGTTCCCGGACTAGTCTCTGCTACGTTCTCATTTCTTGAAGAGAACAATGAAAGCAAAGGGTGAGCTCAACTAGCCCAGTAAGAAATATTATGACTAAGATAATGCGAGAATAAATTATCCTTAGCCTTCAACAAAGATAACAACTGATAGAATATAATAAACAACAAGTTTTAGAACAAAAACTGCAGCGAAAATAAGCAATCCATTAAAAGAGTCAAGTAGAGAATAAAATCTACTATCTTTTAAGATTTAAAAGGTTTTCATCACTTTTATACGGTGAGACTCAAATTTTTAATAAATAATCCACATCATCGAATCACCCCACACTACTGGCCAAGGATATTCTTTAGTATCACGACCACAAATTATCCATACACTATGAGCCAAGGATATTCGTGTATTCATCAATGGTCATGATCATGCCAACAACTGTCCATCAATGCACTACGGGCCAATGAGGACTTTTACCACATCATTTATAACATTACGGTCATGATTATACCGAATAATCCCTGATCATAATTATACCAAGTCCATCTATGCTCTACATACCACAAATGACTTTTAACAAAATATAAACATGAGGATGATGACAATGATATAAGAATTCAATAAAACAAGTTCAATAATTAGTTTGTCCAGGAACCAATAACGTCCAAATTGTCAACAAGATACTGTTTTGTGGTGTAAAATTCAAGAATGCTCGAAGAATATTTCCATGAAAAGATCTTTGGATGAAGCTTGAAATATCAAGGATATTCCACTAATTTCATGGAGTATAGAAATCAAAACTTTAACCAACCGAGTATAATAAAGAATGGAATAACAACAGAAATCACCGTGCATGCGGTACTTAGATGAGGCGAGTTATTCCAATGTAATAATAAATAATGGAACGAAGTCGGTGAAATTCACATCGACGTGATATTATTAAGCAGAATATTAAATGCGGAATAATAAATAATGGAACCAGTCGGTGAAATTACCGCAACAAGATATTAAAGAGAATATTAAATGCGGAATAATAAATAATAGAACCAGGTCAGGTGAAATTCACACCGACGGGATATTCCAACAGAATAATAAAGAATGTAATAATAGAAGAATTTCACCATGTATGATGTACTTCGCATAAATAGGTTATTCCAACATAATAATAAAAGAATGGAATAACAGAAGAATTTCACCAAGTAAAGGGTATGCCGCTTATACAGGTTATGTATAGGGTATGTCTGGCGTATCTGAGTTATTCAACATAATAATAAAGAATGGAATAACAGAAGTTCTCTTCATGAATAAGAAAGAATAACACCCCTTACCGTAAAAGAAACTGGATAAAGGAGTAGTGAGGTAGTAAAATTCTCTTCTTCTTTCTCTCTATAATTCTCTTTATAATAACCGCTCTATAGCTTTAGTGAATTGGTGAGAAATGAAGGAAGAATGAGTTTCTATTCATAGAAAAATATAGTTTCGATAATTGTACGTTTTGGGGCTCGAAAAATTACAGTACAATACCTCCCTCTTTTTCTTTATTTTAAATTTAGTCATCCAAGTATTATCAAACTTGCACCACCTCCCCTAATAGTAAATCATGTGAATTAATAGTTTATTCATGTGACTCAATAGTAAAATCATGTGGAAAAACTAATTACATTATAGTACCTTCATCTATACCTCCATTTTTAACTTAGTCATGCAAGTATTATCAATATTGCACCAACTCCCCTAATAGTAACAATAATGTGAATCAATAGTACACACATGTGAACAAATATTATAAACATGTGAATTAGTAGCAATTAATTGCTCATTTATCCGATAAATTACCCGATTTATAAATATAGCCCCCAAACATCAATTATTATTGAAATAAATGTCGATTTTTACAAATTCAAACAATTCCAACATAATGAAACTATTTTTATCAAAAATATAAATTTTGAAATTTCGAAGTTTGACTTTTCCCGAAAAAGTCAACTGTTGACTTTTTGACCAAATAGTTAATCTCAAAAAAATTTGTGTTTATAGACTATTTTTACTAATTTCGTCGTTCTGGACTCAACTATCACGTCCGCGTCTCCAAATTCAACTCCGAACATAACTTCAATTAACAATCATTATTAATATTATAACTCACAATATTTATCAACCAGGTCGTTCCCAGGAAAGAGGGGGCCTTCTGGTAAGGATTTCTCCTCACTGGCGCGCAATTACCTAACCTCTCCTTGACAGAACTTCTAGACATTGTAAATATTGCAATTTAATAATATGAATAACTTTATCGTCTCAATTATTGATTTAATAAAATAACATATTATGCAGATGATGATCTTGTGACAATAATCGAATCAATAATATAAGAGATATGATCAAAGAATTCATCAGTAGCAATAATTGAGTAAAACCGGGTGACTTATCACGTAAGCATCAATAATCAATACCGTAATGCTACTATGCAACCATGCGTACATTATACTTTTACTACTAGGGTATGTAAGACCAAAATTTTTTAAATAAAAAAGGAATTTCCTTTATTTATTATTTTGAAATAGTAAGGGTTGATTTGATTAATGTGGATAGTTAGGGGTTAAATACGCATAAATATTTCAAAATAAGCAAGTGGTTATAAAATATTCATTGTTGTCGGGGAATATTCGTTTGGTCGTGGAATATTCGTCTTTGTCTTGGGAATATTCATACTGACCCACAGCCGACGTGTGTGTGGGCCCCATAACGGAAAAGCGATTGGATGAAGAAAACGACAAATATAAGTTGGTTAGAAATAACTGGCGTAGTTATTATGAATTAAGACCGTTGGAATACCCGGTGGTTAAAATACGATGTCTGGCGTGGTTGCTTGAAGACACCAGATCGCGCACAATGATTGTTGAATTATTGATCCTTACGTAAGAAGGCACTACTCAATAATTTTCACGTAATTTTGTTCAATATTTTATTTTATTGATTCAATAATTCTTTGCGTTGATATTTTATATTATTGTTGTTCAATAATTGTCAACGCGCATTATCTCCATTATCGGATCAATAATTCATATTATTTAAATAATAATATTAGATAGCATTATTGGCAATGTCTAGAAAGTTACACAAGGAGAGGTTTGGTCACCTAATCATGGCGCGCCAAGAAGAGAAATCCTTATCTGAAAGCCCCTCTTTCCTCAGGAGCGGCACTGGTCATTCATAATTGTGATTACGTAATATTATTTGTGAATAATTAATTATTGATTCATATGATAAAGAAATATTTATTTTATGTGGATATAAATGATGGATTTATTTATGTGGTTATAAATGAAGAAATTAATGTTGAGGTGTTTTATCAGTATTTTATCGGATTGGAGGTATTAAAAATCAAATCAGGGATTTTGAGATATATTGCGGAGGTTATAATTTTTAATCCGACCGTTGGATTGTGGTAATTTTTGGGTATGTTATACATACATAAGTTGAGTATATGTCCACAAATTTTGAACCGTTAAAAATGCACGAATGATTTGTTGTGAATTTTAAGAGGTGTCTGATTCGAAAATTAGGTTTATAATTGATTTTGGTGGAAAATTCTAGAATTGAGTGGGCCCCACTTGTGGTTGGTGAAGAAATGTGCTGAATTTTATTTCAAATGTGGTGGGTGGGAATAGTAGCGAGTAAAGCCATCAGTTGCGAAAGTTAAGTGCGCTTTGCGTCTTAACATTTTCCTATAAATAGAGGCTAAGTTAGAATTGAAAATCACACCGTAAACAAGTTTTCTCTCTTCTCTCTATATTATCGAGTGTATTTTGTGAGTATTTTGAGTATACTTTGAGTATTGTTAGGCGGTGCAAGTTCCCTTCAAAGACTATATCAGGTGTTTCAACTGTAAGTACTGTCTTTCGAGGTAAGGGATGTTATTTTCTTCTCAAATGATATTATTTCTTCAATATCATTATCTTTGAAATATTGGTTGGAACTTTTTATCAAATTTGGAACTTTTCATGTTGGAGTTTCTTATTCATGAGTTACTATTCATGAGTTACTTATTCATTAGTTCTTATTCACGAGTTACTATTCACGAGTACTATTCATGAAGCGTGAAGATGTTTTTGTGGAATTTCTATCTTTTGGTGTGAGTTACTTATTCACGATACTGAAGACTATTCACGAATCGACACTATTCATAGAAAAATAAAATTTTTCTTTTCGTCTAAAATATCTACTCGGATACTAGCTTTGATTGTATCCATGTTTTGATCATTCTTGAATTTTACATCACTATGATTATTTTTGAGGTATTTTTGGGACGTGGATAAAACCTAGTATTTAATCCTTAATCCTTGTCATTTTGTTTCACTTTGGATTCGTTTCTTTAAAAATATTTTTCATCATCCTCGGTCTTAAATGATGATATTATTGAATATCTTTGGCAGTAGTAGTAAAGATGAATGATTCTGAAGAATATCTTTGGCCCAGTAGTGCAAAGATGAGCAGTGTTTAAATGAACACGACCGATCGATGAATATCTTTGGCCTTTAGTGCAAAGATGAGCAGTGTTGAGATGAACATGACCGATCGATGAATATCTTTGGCCTGTAGTGCAAAGATGAATATTTGATTTGAGATGAATATTGATTGATGTTACATGGATAAAATATTGATGATGGACTGTTAAATTCATAGATTATAGTAGATTTCATTCTCTACGTAACTCTTCTATGAATTATTATTTCATTATGCGAATATTGATCCGAAACTTGTATCTCATTGTATTCTATCGATTTTTCCTGTTGAAGACTAACGATAATTCGATTCTATATTATCTTAGTCATAACATTCTTTCTTCTTGGGCTAGTTGAGCCCACCCTTTTTGTTCCATTTTTCTTCTCAGGAAGCGAGATTATAGCAGGAACTAGTCGGGGTGTGGAGTGATGGTTCTAGATAGCTGTTTTAGTAGTCCTCACTATTCTGTAAAATATTGTATCAATAATGAGGATTTATTTGAGTGTGGATATTATACAGAAGACAATATTTGTATTTAAACTCATTAGTTTATGTGTTGTCGTATTTTGCACGACAAATGTATTAATAAAGTTGTAGTTGTTTACGCACCATGTTTTTGGCGACTCAGAATGGGTTGGATGGAATGGACCTATTTTTGGGGTCGCCACGCGGTTAATATCGAGCTTAGGGATATGATCTCTGGCGGAGATCGGGGAATAGAACTAGGAGGGAGAGACGAGTAAATCCTTCGCCAAAGTGTGTCCTACCTAAGCTTATTTGTTAAGTTGGTCAAGTATATAGGGATATTATGTGATATATTGATTTCTTAATTAACCCTTATTTTATGACAAGATTTGAGAATGTCGATCGAGAATATTAACGATGGAGTAAATGAGATCGTGGGAGACACCTCTAATCGCCAACCAGGATAATGTGATGTCGGTGAAGAAGGAATTAGAGATATCCGTGTGGTGAGTGAAGAATTGATAGTTGACCCGAGATAATCGCAGAGGTAATAAATTTGAGAGTGAGGAAGAAGAGGAAGAAGAGGTACACGAAGAGAGTTTATTAGAGGTATTTTATGATCAAAATATAGAATTGCAAAATCGTATTCATGAGTTAAGAAAAGCAGTCAAGAATTGCAGGCAATCGTGGAGCAAAAGGATGCAACGATTCAAGCTTGTGTTACCCGATATGTGATGCTTGAACAGAAGCACTCTTTGGCAAGAGTATAAGATGATAAAGTCGAATCGAAATGAAAGAAGAAATAATCGAACGAGTGAGAATGAGTGATGCATGGGTAAAAAGCCACGACGATAGCGTTGATATTATGGAAAGAGATGTCCAATCTAAAAGAGAAGATTTAACGATGACGGAAGACGCGTCAGCGTGAGATCGGCACCATCAACAAATTCTAGGGAAGAGAACGATCGCCGGTTAGATGCTCTGAGATGCGGAGAGGAGGGACATATAAGGTCAAACTGCTCAAAGCCTTCCAAGGTATGTTTTAGTTGTGGAAAAGATGGCCACATAGCTCGATTTTGTCTATAAGCGAAATCAAGTCCGGTTGGGACGTTAGCACCGAGGCGGTGACATGTAAAAGTCAAAGTCAACGATTCACGGAAGAGTGTTTGTCGTGACCCATCAAAATGCGAGGAACCCGAACGGTTAGCAGGTTAGTTAATTATAAATTCTTGCGAAGTTTATACCTTACTAGAATTTGGGTTCTACCCATTCTTTTATCTCTCTTGCTTGCGCCAACGCGTTTGAACTTGACTACGGAGAAATTAGACTTTGACCTATTTATGGAGACTCCGTTAGGAGAAACTTTCATTACATCTGTTGTTTAGAAATCTTGCTTGATTCAAGTTGGCACTATCACATTACCTGTTAACCTTATTTCTATAGAGATATTTGCTTTTGATGTGATTTTAAGGTTAACTACTCATCATGCCAAAATTGATTACTTTCGTAAGGTTGTTAGTTTTCATATTCCTAAGCAACCTGTTATTCGAATTCAAGCAATCAAACCATTGTAGTCAAAAATTTTCATATCAAGCCATGAAGTCATTCGTTTATTACGGATGTCAAGTTTCTTAGTCCATGTTATGGATTTGAATAAAGACACGTCAGATTTGAATAATATTCTTGTTGTTATTGATTTTTCCGACGTATTTCTCAAGAATTTTCGCTTACTCCCAAAGATCGATATTAAATTTTGTATCGACTTTGAACCCCAGTACAAAATCATTCCTAAAATCTCATATCGAATGGCTCTATTGAACTTCGTGGAGTTAAAAATTCAACTATAGAATTTGGTACTGAGCCTTTATCCGGTGACTTCCTTTGTGGAATGCACGAAGCCGACTTTCTCCGTAAAGGGACACCATATTCGATGCGATAGTAAAGCGATAGGTGTCATTGTAACGTCTTATCCAAGGTTGGGATATGAGTCACAGTTGAGAACAACCTAAATTGATGTAAGCGAAATACGTAGCTTTTGAAGCTTAGTTGGTTATTATCGGAGATTCGTTGAAGGATATTCTCGAATCGCTATTCCATTAACTTGGTGACTCGTAGAGATACAAAATTCAAATGGAGCAAGGAATGTGGGAAAAGCTTGAAGAACTCAAGAGGAGACTCATTTCAAAGACATGTTCGACCGTGCCATCCTGGAAAAGCTAACGTGGTGGTGGCGTGTTGAGTAGAAGATCGTATACAAGTACAAGTACGATATTGTCAAAGACTCATTTCAGTATAATATACAAATAATAGAGATAGAGATGAAAACTCTAGGTACCCGCGTGATGATATACTGACGAGCACGTGATGATATACTGAGTATAATCGACTTTAATCGATAAAGTTAAAGTTATTCAAGCTACACACCGGGTGATGAATTTGAAGAAGGAGGTGCAAGAAGTTGTTATTTCAAAAGCGAGAGAATCGGTGAGGTGAGAAAAGCTCAAACCTTCGATTTATTAATCCGGTTGAAATTCTCGATCGAATAGAAGCGTGGCCTATAGACTCGCTTTCACCGCCAAGTATGACGCGTGTTCATAACGCGTTTTTTCACGTATCGATGTTACGTAAATATGTGGACGACCCGAACCATGTCATTGAGTTAGAACCAGACGAGATAGCCGAAGACCTAACGTATGAGGAGGTACCTATCAAGATTTTGGATAAGAAGGAGCATGTCCTACGCGCAAAGGTCATACCACAAGTTAAAGTTTTGTGGAGGAATCATGATATAGAGGAAATGACCTGGGAATTGGAAACGGAAATGAAAGCGAGGTATCCTCATCTTTTCGAAACACCAGGTACGTACGTAGATTTCGAGGACGAAATTTCATAAGGAGGGGATGTAAGACCCCGAATTTTTTTTAAATAAAAAGGAATTTCCTTTATTTATTATTTTGAAATAGTAAGGGTTGATTTGATTAATGAGGATAGTTAAGGGTTAAATACGCAAATATTTCAAAATAAGCAAGTGGTTATAAAATATTCATTGTTGTCGGGGAATATTCGTTTGGTCGTGGAATATTAAATCTTTTGAGAATATTATTGACGACGCAAGCAGTGACCCATGTAGGGCCCCATAACTGAAAGCGATTGGATGAAAAAAACGCATAAATATAAGTTGGTTAAAAATAACAGTAGTAGTTATTCTACAATTAAGACTGTTGGAATACCGGTGGTTAAAATACGAATGTCTGGCGTGGTTGCACAAAGATGATTTGCGGTATCGCACACGTATTGTTGAATTATTGATCCTTACGTAAAAAGGCACTACTCAATAATTTTCACGGTGAATTATTATTCAATATTTTATTTTATTGATTCAATAATCTTTGCGTTGATATTTTATATTATTGTTGTTCAATAATTGTCACCGCATAAGTATTTCCCATTATCGGATCAACAATTCATATTATTTGAATAATATTATTAGATAACATTATTGGCAATGTCTAGAAAGTTACATCTAAGGAGAGGTTTGGTCACCTAATTCAAGGCGCCCAAGAAGGAGAAATCCTTATCTGAAAGCCCCTCTTTCCGGAACTACTGGTTGTCATAATTGTGATTCGTAATATTATTTGTGAATAATTAATTATTGATTCATATGATAAAGAAATATTTATTTTATGTGGATATAAATGATGGATTTATTTATGTGGTTATAAATGAAGAAAATTGTTGAGGTGTTTTATCAAGTATTTTATCGGATTGGAGGTATTAAAAATTAAATCGGGGTTTTGAGATATATTATGGGGTTATAATTTTTAATCAAGCCCACCGTTGGATTGTGGTAATTTTTGGGTATGTTATACATACATAAGTTGAGTATATGTTCACAAATTTTGAACCGTTAAAAATTCACGAATGATTTGTTATGAATTTTAAGAGGTGTCCGATTTGAAATTAGGTTTATAATTGATTTTGGTGGAAAATTCTAGAATTGAGTGGGCCCCACTTGTGGTTGGTGAAAAATGTGCTGAATTTTATTTCAAATGTGGTGGGTGGCAATAGTAGCGGTAGTAAAGCCATCGGTGCAGAAGTCAAGTCCGCTTGGTTGGCTAACATTTTCCTATAAATAGAAGGCTAAGTTAGAATTGAAAATCACACCGAAACAAAGTTTTCTCTTCTCTCTCTATATTATTGAGCGTATTTTGTGAGTATTTAGATACTTTGAGAGTTCTTTGTTCAAGATAAGTTTCATTCAAAGATCACTTCCGACCTTTCCTTCCAAATCTTGATTCTTTGAGGTAAGGGATATTTTTTTTTTTCGTAATGATATTATTTCTTCAATATCATTATCTTTGGAAATGTTGATCTGAAGTTTTATCAAATTTGGAACTTTTTCATGTCGGGTTACTATTCATGAATTCTTATTCACGAGCTACTATTCACGAGTACTATTCATGAAGCGTGAAAATGTTTTTTGTGGAATTTCTACCTTTTGGTGTCAAAGTTACTATTCACGATATCAAGACTATTCACGATATCTGAGACTATTCATAGAAAAATAAAATTTCTTCTTTTCGTTCAAAATATCTATTCGGATACTAGCTTTGATTGTATCCATGTTTTGATCATTCTTGAATTTTACACCACTATGATTATTTTTGAGGTATTGTTGGACATGGATAAAACAAAGTCACGAATCGTTAATCCTTAATCCTTGTCATTTTTTTGTTTCTTTGGATTCGTTCTTTAAAATATTTTCATCATCCTCGGTCTTAAATGATGATATTATTGAATATCTTTGGCCCCGTAGTGCAAAGATGAATGATTTCTGAAGAATATATCTTTGGCCTGTAGTGCAAAAGATGAGCAGTGTTTAAATGAACATGATTAATGATGAATATCTTTGGCCCTGTAGTGCAAAGATGAGCAGTGTTGAGATGAACATGACCGATCGATGAATATCTTTGGCACATGTAGTAAAAAGATGAATGTTTGATTTGAGATGAATATTGATTGATGTTACGAGGATAAAATATTGATGATGGATCGTTAAATTCATAGATTATAGTAGATTTCATTCTCTACGTAACTCTTCTATGAATTATTATTTCATTGCGAATATTGATCCGGAAACTTGTTGTCTATTGTATTCTATTAAATTTTTCCCTGTTGAAGACTAACGATAATTTGTTGTATATTATCTTAGTCATAATATTTCTTCTTGAGCTAGTTGAGCTCACCCTTTTCCTTTTTGTTCCATTCTTCTCAGGAGGCGAGAATATAGCGAGTACGAGTCGGGGTATGGAATGAAGGTTTTAGAAAGGATTGTTTAGTAGTCCTCACCATTTTTGTAAAATAATGTATCAATAAATGTGATGAAGATTTATTTGAGTATAAATATTGTCTAGAAGATAATATTTGTATTTAAACTCACATTTCTTTGTTGTAATAATAAAGTTGTAGTTGTTTACGTACCGTGTATTGACAACTCGAATGGGTGATGTATACCTATTTTGGGGCGCCATGGGGAGGTCATAAGACCTAAAATTTTTTAAATAAAAGGAATTTCCTTTATTTATTATTTTGAAATAGTAAGGTTGATTTGATTAATGTGGATAGTTAGGGTTAAATACATAAATATTTCAAAATAAGCAATTTGGTTATAAAATATTCATTGTTGTTTGGGAATATTCGTTTGGTCGTGGAATATTAGATCGCTTGGGAATATTTAAATGCGGCAGCAATGTGACCATGTGTGGGCCCCATAACTAAAAAAGCGATTGGATGAAGAAAACGACAAATATAAGTTGGTTAGAAATAATGGCGTAGTTATTACCGTTAAGATATTTGGAATACCCGGTGGTTAAAATACGTGAATGTCTGGCGTGGTTCGCATAAAGAAGCACTTGCAGTATTGCATGATATTGTTGAATTATTGATCCTTACGTAAGAAGGCACTACTCAATAATTTTCACGGTGAAGTTCTTATTCAATATTTTATTTTATTGATTCAATAATTCTTTGCGTTGATATTTTATATTATTGTTGTTCAATAATTTTCACCGCACATTATCTCCATTATCGGATCAATAATTCATATTATTTAAATAATATTATTAGATAGCATTATTGGCAATGTCTAGAAAGTTCATCGAGGAGAGGTTTGGTCACCTAATCAAGCGCGAAGAAGGAGAAATCCTTATCGGAAAGCCCCCTCTTTCCTGGGAACGGCCTGGTTGTCATAATTGTGATTCTGTAATATTATTTGTGAATAATTAATTATTGATTCATATGATAAAGAAATATTTATTTTATGTGGATATAAATGATGGATTTATTTATGTGGTTATAAATGAAGAAATTAATGTTGAGGTGTTTTATCAGTATTTTATCGGATTGGAGGTATTAAAATCAAATCGGGGGTTTTGAGATATATCATGGGGTTATAATTTTTAATCCAAACCGTTGGATTGTGGTAATTTTTGGGTATGTTATACATACATAAGTTGAGTATATGTCCACAAATTTTGAACCGTTAAAATGTACGAATGATTTGTTGTGAATTTTAAGAGGTGTCTCGATTCGGAAATTAGGTTTATAATTGATTTTGGTGGAAAATTCTAGAATTGAGTGGGCCCCACTTGTGGTTGGTGAAGAAATGTGCTGAATTTTATTTCAAATGTGGTGGGTGGGAATAGTAGAGGTAAAGCCATCAAAGTTGCAGAGTTAAGTCCTGCCTTCCTGCGTCTTAACATTTTCCTATAAATGAGGCTAAGTTAGAATTGAAAATCACACCGAAACAAGTTTTCTCTTCTCTCTATATTATCGAGTGTATTTTGTGAGTATTTTGAGTATACTTTGAGTATTGTTAGGCGGTGCAAGTTCCCTTCAAAGACTATATCAGGTGTTTCAACTAAATCTTGTCTTTCGAGGTAAGGGATGTTATTTTCTTCTCAAATGATATTATTTCTTCAATATCATTATCTTTGAAATATTGGTTGGAACTTTTTATCAAATTTGGAACTTTTCATGTCTGAGTTACTATTCATGAGTTCTTATTCACGAGTTCTTATTCATGAGTTACTATTCACGAGTTACTATTCACGAGTACTATTCATTAAGCGTGAAGATGTTTTTTTGTGGAATTTCTATCTTTTGGTGTTTGAGTTACTTATTCACGATATCAAGACTATTCACGATATCTGACTTATTCACGAATCGACATTATTCAATAGAAAAATGAAAATTTTTCTTTTTCTGTCTAAAATATCTATTCGGATACTAGCTTTGATTGTATCCATGTTTTGATCATTCTTGAATTTTTTACATCACTATGATTATTTTTGAGGTATTTTTGGACGTGGATAAAACCTAAATACGAATCCTTAATCCTTGTCATTTTGTTTTCTTCGGATTCGTTTCTTTAAAATATTTTTCATCATCCTCGGTCTTAAATGATGATATTATTGAATATCTTTGGCACGTAGTGCAAAGATGAATGATTCTGAAGAATATCTTTGGCCTGTAGTGCAAAAGATGAGCAGTGTTTAAATGAACATGACCGATCGATGAATATCTTTGGCCTTTAGTGCAAAGATGAGCAGTGTTGAGATGAACATGACCGAAGATGATGAATATCTTTGGCCTGTAGTGCAAAGATGAATATTTGATTTGAGATGAATATTGATTGATGTTACGAGGATAAAATATTGATGATGGACCGTTAAATTCATAGATTATAGTAGATTTCATTCTCTACGTAACTCTTCTACATGAATTATTATTTCATTGCGAATATTGATCCGAAACTTGTTGTACATTGTATTCTATCGATTTTTCCTGTTGAAGACTAACGATAATTTGTTCTATATTATCTTAGTCATAACATTCTTTCTTGGGCTAGTTGAGCTCACCCTTTTTGTTCCATTTTTCTTCTAGGAAGCGAGATTATAGCGAGGAACTAGTCGGGGTGTGGAGTGATGGTTCTGAGATAGTTGTTTTAGTAGTCCTCACTATTTTGTAAAATATCGATCAATAATGAGGATTTATTTGAGTGTGGATATTGTACAGAAGACAATATTTGTATTTAAACTCACGGTTTATGTGTTGTTGTCGTATTTTTTGCACGACAAATGTATTAATAAAGTTGTAGTTGTTTACGTACCATGTTTTTGGCGACTCGAGAATGGGTTGGATGGAATGGACCTATTTTGGGGGGTAAATCACAGGTAGTTCAACAGCTTTTAACAGTAAAACCTCCGTCGTTATTTTCATAAAAATATTTTTGTCGTTTGCTAACTACGACAAAGCTTACATTATTAGGGTCCACTAATGATTATGTCGTCGCATTTAAATATTTTCCGACAAAAAGAATATTCCCAACCAAACTAATATTATATAACAACTTGCGTACTTTGCAAAAAATTTCAAATACTACCCACAACTATAACATTATATCAAATTTACTCCATCATATTTAAAAATGATATTTATAAAAAATTCATTTTTATTCATAAAAGTTGGGGTCTTACATATAGCCTTAGTATTATCATTATACTTTGATAATCCTTTCATCATATCATAACTTATACATATGAGTTTTCCCTTTTATATGTTATCTTAGTAAATTAGATAACATTTTAGAAAACTGAAATACCATTTCAGTAAGTCGGATTCATTTCAGTATCCTGAAATCACTATTTCAGCAGACCAAAATCAGTTTAGCAAACTGAATTCAATTTCAGCAACTCGAAATCAAATTCAATAACCTTGATTCCTATTTCAGCATATCATACACATAATATAGTTCATTGAATACCAAATTCAACAATTACATTGAAAAATAACATAAATCTCTTATTTTAATCTCCCGTCAAATATTATTAATTATGTAATAATATTTTATGCTAAGGTAATTATCCTTTTAATAACATTCCAGTCAAATACTACTAATAATATCTTAATCCAATATTATTAGTCATATAAAAATAATTTAAGTCATTAATCACATTAATAAATAATTATTTTCAATTGTTTTCCTTTTATTAATTAACTTGTTTAAGCATTCTAAAATTCCAAAAACTTCATAATACCTCAAACCTGACCCAAAACATTCGTCACAAATCTGCATAAATCATGCTTAAGAGTCTCAAGTCATAAATCGTATTTTTCATATTTTTGGACATCATATATTTAATTAAATCTATTTATCCATTTATCATCATTTAGATGAAAATTACCAAATTAGTCCCAAAAATTTTTCTTTTCTGGTATTTTACAGAATATAGTCCCATATTGAACATATATTTTTCTCGGAATTTTTAAAATTGATTTACTATATTTAAATAGTCCATAATAGCCAAACATTCTAAAATTTTTTATAAATCGAGATTAACTCCAAAAATTCTAATTTTATTTTACAGTATGTTGCTGTTATACACATGTACTTCCAGTAACAATTTTGTAATTTTTGGACTTAAACACAGAGAGTTATTCGGGTGGCTTCATAAAAGTAGCCCTTCATCGTAAAATCTATATCTCTCAAACCGTATGGCCAAAAATTCTCAAATTTTTACAAAACTTTCATATCTTCTGATACTATCACTCCAAATTTTCTAGAATTTTTAAAACATAACAATTGGACGAAAATTCCCCCGCTTCTGACTGGTCCAAAATAGTTTTAAGAAAACGGGACTGTTCTCACCAAAACCCACACCACGACTTTTAGAAACGTGATTTTTGAGTTCTACCCCTTGGGTTAACTAGTAAACACATATATCTAGCACCCCTCTTTGACGGATCGTAAAAAGGAGTTATAGATTTAAAACGGTGGATTTTCAAAGTACAACAAAATTTTGGGTTTCTATACTAGAATTTTTTTTTTTTTTCTTTTCCTTTTGATTCCAACCAAATCAACACCCAATATGGGTAGATCCATACTTGAATTCATATAAATCACATAGATTAAAGGGTTTTATACATCCATATTATAAACCCCTTTCATCAAATCCCTAAAATAAATTAGAAGAAAGTTTAGGAAAAATAAATTTATACCTTTCTTCTTCTTCTTCTTCTTCATCATGGAGAATTTCTCTCTCCTTCCTTGTTCCATGGCTTGCCGCTCCTCTTCTCTCTCTCTCCCTTTCTTTTTCCCGTTCTCTTTTCTTTTCCTCTTGGCTTTCTCTCTCTTCTTTCCCTTATCTCTTACTTCTTCTTATCCTCTCCTCTTCTCTTATTGATTAGCCGTGATTCTTCTCCTCTCTTTTTCGGCCACATGTGGCCTCTTATCTGTTAGGTTTGTAATATTCATGAACGCAATCAAACTGCAAAATTATTGCGGAAACATGTAAAATCAGAGTTTTAAAAATTTTACAAACCATATACCCGGATCACCCTTTATGCACAATTATTAATTAAACGAAAAGATAAAGAATAAAATCATACCCTTGAAGATCGAGCTTCCTCAAGTACAAGTTCACCTCCAAATCCTTTCGCGTTCAACTTAAATCCACCGGGTTTGGTTCCTTCCTTTGATCAACGTTAGCCACCCAAATGTTTGGCCTCTAGAGGTGATCCACCAAGGAAAAAGAATTTTCAAGAAGAAGGGGTATTGGCTCAAACCCTAGTTTTTCCTATCTATGTAGAAAAAGGGCGTACTCTCCCAACTATTGGAATTATCACGTAGTTGTAAAAGTCAACCACCACGACCCATAATAAGACTCCTCTTATTTATAGATGTGGGCAACCCACCTTAACAATTAAGGAATTGTGATTTTTTTTTTAATTAATTAAATTCTTTTAATTAATTAAGCTCCCTAATCTTATTAGGGATAATTAATTAAACTCTTTTAACTAATTTTTCTTCCTAATCCAATTAGGAATAAATGAGAGTACTTATATTAAATTAATTCCTAAACTCTTTTAGAAATTAAAATAATAATAATTGTAATAATATTAATAAGACTCCTCTTATTAATTTATATTTAATATTTCTAAAATATTAAATAATAAATATTAAGCTATTTAATTTATTCTATCACCATAGATTAAATTAAATATACATAAATATATTATTATGATTATGCCATTAACTTCTTAAATAATTATTCTTCCTTTTATGGTGTGACCCTTTAGGTTCTCCATATTAAACCTAGGTTGTGAATAAATCAATTAGAATATTCTAATCTTATTTAAATAAATAAATTAAACAATTTATTTATTTAAATAAATAATATTTATTCTACAATAGGATAAGCCTCCTAGCGATCAACGACTTTTCGAGATAATATAGATTTCAACATTAATCATTAAAGAACCTTTGAGTAAATAGTTACCGTACAATTCAATCCTTCCACCATCTGATGTGTAAAGACCCCAACTTATTATTAATGAAATTTAATTTTCTCTATTTATTATTTTGAAATAGTAAGGGTTGATTTGATTAATGTGGATAGTTAGGGGTTAAATACGCAAATATTTCAAAATAAGCAAGTGGTTATAAAATATTCATTGTTGTTGTCGGGGAATATTCGTTTGGTCGTGGAATATTAAATCTTTGTCGGGAATATATTAAATGCACTGACGAAATGACCATGTGTGGCCCCATATGTGAAAGCGATTGGATGAAGAAAACGCGACAAATATAAGTTGGTTAAAAATACTTGGCGTAGTTGTTAGCGTTAAGACCATTGGAATACTCCGGTGGTTAAAATACGATGTCTGGCGTGGTTCTGGTCGCGACAAGCAGAGCGGTACCGATCGCACAAGATTGTTGAATTATTGATCCTTACGTGAATAGGCTTTACTCAATAATTTTCACGATGAATTCTTATTCAATATTTTATTTTATTGATTCGATAATTCTTTGCGTTGATATTTTATATTATTGTTGTTCAATAATTGTCACCTTTGCACATTATCTCCATTATCGGATCAATAATTCATATTATTTAAATAATATTATTAGATAGCATTATTGGCAATGTCTAGAAAGTTACATCGAGGAGAGGTTTGGTCACCTAATCAAGGCGTCGAGAAGGAGAAATCCTTATTGGAAAGCCCCCTCTTTCTCGAACTAGCGGCTGGTTATCATAATTGTGATTCTCGTAATATTATTTGTGAATAATTAATTATTGATTTATATGATAAGAAAATATTTATTTTATATGAATATCAATGATGGATTTATTTATGTGGTTATTAATGAAGGAATTAATTTGAGATGTTTTATTTTTTGCCGGATTGGAGGAATTAAAAGATCAAATCGATTGTTATTACTGACTTTATTGTGTGAGCTATAATATTTAATCCACGTAGTTGGATCGTTGTAATTTTTGGACATGTTATACATATATAAGTTGAGTATATGTCCACAAATTTTGAACCGTTAAAATGAACGAATGATTTGTTATGAATTTTAAGAGGTGGTGATTCGGAAATTAGGTTTATAATTGATTTTGGTGGAAAATTCTAGAATTGAGTGGGCCCCACTTGTGGTTGGTGAAGAAATGTCTTTGAATTTTATTTCAAATGTGGTGGGTGGGAATAGTAGCGAGTAAAGCCATCGAGTTGCGAGTTAAGTCTGCTTGGCGTCTTAACATTTTCCTATAAATAGAGGCTAAGTTAGAATTGAAAATCACACCGAAACAAGTTTCTCTCTTTCTCTCTATATTATCGAGCGTATTCTTGTGAGTATTTTGAGTATACTTTGAGTATTGTTAGACGGTTGCAAGTTCCTTGAAGACTATATCCGGTGTTTCAACTAAATCTTGTCTTTTCGAGGTAAGGGATGTTATTTTCTTCTCAAATGATATTATTTCTTCAATATCATTATCTTTGAAATATTGTTTGAAACTTTTTATCAAATTTGGAACTTTTTCGTGTATCGGGTTACTATTCATGAGTTACTATTCACGAGTTCTTATTCATGAGTTCTTATTCACGAGTTCTTATTCACGAAAGTACTATTAAGTAAGCGTGAAGATGTTTTTTGTGGAATTTCTATCTTTTGGTGTCGGAGTTACTATTCACGATATCAAGCCTTTATTCACGATATCTGAAGACTATTCACGAATATGGCAAGACTATTCAATAGAAAAATGAAAATTTTTCTTCGCGTCTAAAATATCTATTCGGATACTAGCTTTGATTGTATCCATGTTTTGATCATTCTTGAATTTTACACCACTATGATTATTTTTGAGGTATTTTTGGACGTGGATAAAACCAAGTACGAATCCTTAATCCTTGTCATTTTGTTTCTTTGGATTCGTTTCTTTAAAATATTTTCATCATCCTCGGTCTTAAATGATGATATTATTGAATATCTTTGGCTTTGTAGTGCAAAAGATGAATGATTCTGAAGAATATCTTTGGCACAGTAAGTGAAGATGAGCAGTGTTTAAATGAACATGACCCAGTGATGAATATCTTTGGCCTTTAGTGCAAAGATGAGCAGTGTTGAGATGAACATGACCGATCGATGAATATCTTTGGCACAGTAGTGCAAAGATGAATATTTGATTTGAGATGAATATTGATTGATATTACGAGGATAAAATATTGATGATGGATCTGTTAAATTCATAGATTATAGTAGATTTCATTCTCTACGTAACTCTTACGTGAATTATTATTTCGCTGCGAATATTGATCCGAAACTTGTTATACATTGTATTCTATCGATTTTTCCTGTTGAAGACTAACGATAATTTGTTTCTATATTATCTTAGTCATAACATTCTTTCTTTGGGGCTAGTTGAGCTCACCCTTTTCCTTTTGTTCCATTTTTCTCGGGAGGCGAATATATAGCGAGTATTTAGCTCTGGGTATGGAATGAAGGTTTTAGAAAGGATTGTTTAGTAGTCCTCACCATTTTTGTAAAATAATGTATCAATAAATGTGATGAGGATTTATTTGAGTATAGATATTGTTACAGAAGATAATATTTGTATTCAAACTCACGCTTTTCTTGTTTTAATAATAAAGTTGTAGTTGTTTACATGTACCATGTATTGGCGACTCGAATGGGTTGGATGGAATGGACCTATTTTGGGGTAAATCACGGTTGGTATCGAGCTTAGGATATGATCTCGGTGGAGATCGGGGAATAGAACTAGGAGGGAGAGACGAGTAAATCCTTCCCGCTTAGTGTGTCCTACCTAAGCTTATTTGTTTGGTGGGTATATAGGATATTATGTGATATATTGATTTCCTTAATTAACCCTTGTTTTTATGACAAGATTTGAGAATGTCATTGAGAATATTAATGATTGGAGTAAATGAGATCGTGGAGACACCTCTAATCGCCAACCGGGATAATGTGATGTCGGTGAAGAAGGAATTAGAGATATCCATGGTGAGTGAAGAATTGATAGTTGCACCAGAGATAATCGTGAGAGGTAACGGTGAGAGTGAGGAAGAAGAGGAAGAAGAGGTACCAAGAGAGTTTATTAGAGGTATTTTATGATCAAAATATAGAATTGCAAAATCGTATTCATGAGTTAGAAGAAGAGAAAGTGAAGAATTGCGAGGCAATCGTGGAGCAAAAGGATGCAACGATTCAAGCTTGTGTTACCCGATATGTGATGCTTGAGCGTAAGCACTCTTTGGCGAGTATAAGATGATAAAAGTGGAATCTGGTGAAAGAAGAAATAAGCGAACGAGTGAGAATGAGTGATGCATGGGTAAAAGCCGCACGCGACGCATTGATATTATGGAAAGAGATGTCCAATCTAAAAAGAGAAGATTTAACGATGACGGAAGGCGTCGGAAGAACATCGGCACCATCAACAAATTCTAGGGGAAGAGAACGATCGCCGGTTAGATGCTATAGATGCGAGAGGAGAGGACATATAAGGTCAAACTGTTCAAAGCCTTCAAGGTATGTTTTAGTTGTGGAAAAGATGGTCACATAGCTAAATTTTGTCCTATAAGCGAAATCAAGTCCGGTTGGGGACGTTGGCAAATGTGACGGATACGAGAAAAGTCAAAGTCAACGATTAGGAAGGCGTTTGTCGTGAATTGGGGTCAAAATCGAGGAACCCGAACGAAGTTAGTACGGGTTAGTTAATTATAAATTCTTGCGAAGTTTATACCTTACTAGATCTGGGATTCTACCCATTTTTTTATCTCTCTTGCTTGCGCTCAACGTTTGAACTTGACTACGGAGAAATTAGACTTTGACCTATTTATGGAGACTCCGTTAGGAGAAACTTTCATTACATCTGTTGTTTAAAAAATCTTGCTTGATTCAGGTTGGCACTATCACATTACATGTTAACCTTATTTCTATAGAAATATTTGCTTTTGATGTGATTTCAAGGTTAACTACTCATCATGCCGAAATTGATTACTTTCGTAAGGTTGTTAGTTTTCATATTCTTAAGCAACCTGTTATTCGAATTCAAGCAATCAAACCATTGTAGTCAAACATTTTCATATCAAGCCATGAAGTCATTCGTTTATTACGGATGTCAAGTTTTCTTAGTCCATGTTATGGATTTGAATAAAGACACGTCAGATTTGAATAATATTCCTGTTGTTATTGATTTTTCCTTATGTATTTCCTGAAGAATTTCTTGGCTTACTCCCAAAGTTCGATATTAAATTTTGTATCGACTTTGAACCCCAGACAAAACTCATTTCTAAAATCTCTCATATCGAATGGCTCTATTGAACTTGAGTTAAAAATTCAATTATAGAATTTGGTACCGAGCCTTTATCTTGTGACTTCCTTTGTGGAATTCACTAAGCCGAACTCTCTGTAGGGACGTCATATTCGTGTGATAGTAAACCGATAGGTGTCATTGTGACGTCTTTATCCAAGATTGGGATATGAGTCGCGATTGAGAGCAACCTAAGTCGAGAATCAAAATACGTAGCTTTCAGGCTTAGTTGGTTATTATCGGAGATTCGTTGAAGGATATTCTCGAATCGCTATTCCATTAACGTAAATGACTCTATAAAGATACAAAATTCAAATGGAGCAAGGAATGTGGTAAGAGCTTCAAGAACTCAAGAGGAGACTCATTTCAAAGATATGTTACGACCATGCCATCCGGAAAAGCGAACGTGGTAGGCGGCGTGTTGAGTAGAAGATCGTATACTGAATCTGAGTACGATATTGTCAAAGACTCATTTCAGTATAATATACAAATAATAGAGATGGAGATGAAAACTCTAGGTACCCACGTGATGATATACTGAGTACGTGATGATATCGAGTATAATCGACTTTAATCGATAAAGTTAAAGTCGCTCATTCAGCTACACACCGGAGGTGATGAATTTGAAGAAGGAGGTGCAAGAAGTTGTTATTTCAAAAGCGAGAATCGGTGAGGTGAGGAAAGCTCAAACCTTCGATTTATTAATCCAGGTTGAAATTCTCGATCGAATAGGGCTATTGCTATAGACTCGCTTTTACCGCAAGTAGTATGACGCGTGTTCATAACGCGTTTTCACGTATCGATGTTACGTAAATATGTGGACTGACCGAACTACGCTATTGAGTTTGAACCGGACGAGATAAAGAAGACTTAACGATGAGGAGGTATTGCCAAGATTTTGGATAGGAAGGAGTATGTCCCTACGCCATGAAAGGTCATACCACAAGTTAAAGTTTTGTGGAGGAATCATGCTATAGAGGAAATGACACAGGAATTGGAAGCGGAAATGAAAGCGAGGTATCCTCATCTTTTGAAACACCAGTACGTACGTCAATTTCGAGGAATTAAATTTCATAAGGAGGGAGGTTGTAAGACCCCAACTTATTATTAATGAAATTTAATTTTCTCTATTTATTATTTTGAAATAGTAAGGGTTGATTTGATTAATGTGGATAGTTAGGGGTTAAATACGCAAATATTTCAAAATAAGCAAGTGGTTATAAAATATTCATTGTTGTTGGGAATATTCGTTTGGTCGTGGAATATTAAATCGCTTGTGGGGAATATTAAATGCGACGCGCAAGCAAACCCATGTGTGGGCCCCATAACGGAAAGCGATTGGATGAAGAAAGCGACAAAATTAAGTTGGTTAAAAATAACGGCGTAGTTATTACCAATTAAAGATTTGTTGGAATACCGGTGGTTAAAATACTGATGTACGGCGTGGTTGCAAGCGATGCACCAGATTGCGCACATTATTGAATTATTGATCCTTACGTAAGAAGGCACTACTCAATAATTTTCACGTGAATTCTTCGCTCAATATTTTATTTTATTGATTCAATAATCTTTGCGTTGATATTTTATATTATTGTTGTTCAATAATTGTCCAACGCACATTATCTCCATTATCGGATCAATAATTCATATTATTTAAATAATATTATTAGATATCATTATTGGCAATGTCTAGAAAGTTCATCGAGGAGAGGTTTGGTCACCTAATTGCTTGGCGTCGATGAAGGAGAAATCCTTATTGGAAAGCCCCCTCTTTCCTGGGAACGGCCTGGTTGTCATAATTGTGATTCTGTAATATTATTTGTGAATAATTAATTATTGATTTATATGATAAGAAAATATTTATTTTATATGAATATCAATGATGGATTTATTTATGTGGTTATTAATGAAGGAATTAATGCTGAGATGTTTTATTTTGTCGGATTGGAGGAATTAAAAGATCAAATCGGTGTTATTACAGCTTTATTGTGTGAGCTATAATATTTAATCCGACCGTTGGATCGTTGTAATTTTTGGACATGTTATACATATATAAGTTGAGTATATGTCCACAAATTTTGAACCGAATTAAAATGAACGAATGATTTGTTATGAATTTTAAGAGGTGGTGATTAGGAAATTAGGTTTATAATTGATTTTGGTGGAAAATTCTAGAATTGAGTGGGCCCCACTTGTGGTTGGTGAAGAAATGTCTGAATTTTATTTTAAATGTGGTGGGTGGGAATAGTAGCGAGTAAAGCCATCGGGGTTGCGAGTTAAGTCTGCCTTGGCGTCTTAACATTTTCCTATAAATAGAAGGCTAAGTTAGAATTGAAAATCACACCGTAAACAAGTTTCTCTCTTCTCTCTCTATATTATCGGCGTATTCTTGTGAGTATTTTGAGTATACTTTGAGTATTGTTAGATGATTGCAAGTTCCTTCAAAGAGACTATATCCAGGTGTTTCAACTAAATCTTTGCTTTTCGAGGTAAGGGATGTTATTTTCTTCTCAAATGATATTATTTCTTCAATATCATTATCTTTGAAATATTGGTTGGAACTTTTTATCAAATTTGGAACTTTTTCATGTCGGGGTTTTTATTCACGAGTTCTTATTCATGAGTTACTTATTCACGAGTTACTATTCACGAGTCTTTATTCATGAAGCGTGAAGATGTTTTTTGTGGAATCTCTATCTTTTGGTGTGAGATTCTTATTCACGATACGGCCTTTATTCACGATATCTGACACTATTCACGAATCGGCACTATTCATAGAAAAAAGAAAATTTTTCTTTTTCGTCTAAAATATCTATTGCGGATACTAGCTTTGATTGTATCCATGTTTTGATCATTCTTGAATTTTACACCACTATGATTATTTTTGAGGTATTTTTTGGACGTGGATAAAACCAAGTACGAATCCTTAATCCTTGTCATTTTGTTTCAATTGGATTCATTTCTTTAAAAATATTTTCATCATCCTCGGTCTTAAATGATGATATTATTGAATATCTTTGGCTGTAGAAGTGAAGATGAATGATTTCTGAAGAATATCTTTGGCTGTAGTGCAAAGATGAGCAGTGTTTAAATGAACATGATTAATCGATGAATATCTTTGGCCTTTAGTGCAAAGATGAGCAGTGTTGAGATGAACATGACCGATCGATGAATATCTTTGGCTGTAGTGCAAAGATGAATATTTGATTTGAGATGAATATTGATTGATATTACGAGGATAAAATATTGATGATGGATTGTTAAATTCATAGATTATAGTAGATTTCATTCTCTACGTAACTCTTCCATGAATTATTATTTCACTGCGAATATTGATCCGAAACTTGTTATACTATTGTATTCTATCAGATTTTTCCTGTTGAAGACTAACGATAATTTGTTCTATATTATCTTAGTCATAACATTCTTTCTTTGGGCTAGTTGAGCTCACCCTTTTCCTTTTTGTTCCATTTTTCTCAGGAGGCGAGAATATAGCGAGTACGAGTCGGGGTATGGAATGAAGGTTTTAGAAAGGATTGTTTAGTAGTCCTCACCATTTTTGTAAAATAATGTATCAATAAATGTGATGAGGATTTATTTGAGTATAGATATTGTATAGAAGATAATATTTGTATTCAAACTCACAGTTTTACTGTTGTAATAATAAAGTTGTAGTTGTTTCTGTACCATGTATTGGCGACTCAGAATGGGTTGGATGGAATGGACCTATTTTGGGGTCGTCACACAATGTCCCAATTAAATATAAGACATGGAATTACTGTCAAGTCTTATTTTATTTAATTATATGTATTTCGATCCTTAAATGCACAACTCCAAATAATGCAAATTAGAAACTCCTTTCTAATTTCATTCGCCGCCAAGGACTCTCTTGGGGTTGTCATTTATCGAATCACATAGGACATTTTCTTCTTTTAATAGAAGTGGTAGATTCTTTATTGATCATACATTATCTCCATGTACAACTTATTATACCCTAAGGGTCTTAAGGAATAAGTCAAAGTAGATACTATGATGATCTCAAGTCCAAGGATCACTTGTACTACTATCACTACCGGAATTCCTATTGACAGGCAAGTAAAACTCCATTAGGTATTCCTTAGCGAGCCACGTTCAGTGAACTTATTCTCTAATAAGCACCTACATACTTGCTTTAGTGTCTCCACACAAATGATCATGAGATCAATCATCCTCATCCAATGAGCAAGTTAAACAGATGTACCAATCTATCCGGATTCACTAATCCCCAATTTAGTAATCCAATGATTGGGAACTATTTTAGTTTTAAGCTTTCTATGAATTTAGATCTCATTAGAATGATCATCATCATTATTCTAAAAGCATTGCTTAAAACTATGGGTTTATCACATATTATAAAAACAAAGATCATGTAGATAATTAAAAGCCTTTAATAAATTAATACTTTTTATTAATAAATGAATAAGATTGTTACAAAGTATATGCTTTATCATCAAACATGATTGGCTTGTGTGCATACTACTTTCAATCTCCCACTTGCACTAAAGCCAATCGCCATTGTATCTTATATTCTTCTTCTCTAAGTGACAATTATTCTGCTGTTGGATAAGCTTTAGTTAATTGATATGTAATGTTGTTCTTGAGAGTCCACCATCTCTATAGTGATTTCCCATCTTTCGATGATTCTTATAATCAAATGAAAGTGCCACAACACATGTTTAGATCCAAGATGAGACTTAGGAACTATTCCTAGTTTCGTAATGAACTTTTAATCCAAACAATCAACTTGCAGACTTCATTTACGACTATATACTTTGTCTTTATCACTAAACCAAAGAACTCTTTCTTTGTTTGGAACCTTTCCAATTTATCGCACCAATTGTTCAAGGTAACCCTTTACCTTAAAGTGGATTTTTCTGTCGTCTTAGTGCATTCGAAAAAGCTGGAGTCTGTTAAGCCCTCTAGTTTTAATTTAGACCCACCATGAATATGATCACATCCTTAGTGCTTGGGTTAAGCACTTTAAGATGTTTTTTTTTTTTTTTTCTTGACTCATAGTGAACTTCTCCATAATATGGTGATCAACATCGGTCTCGTACATTTCATTGCATGCATAATTGTCACTCATCGCCGACTCTCTTTTCGTGAGTGCGTGGGGACTATTAAGAGAGATACACTCCATAGCTCATCGACATGAGACATCTCTTAGAGTTTGCCATGCTAAACGACTTTAGCATCAAATGAATATACGTTCCTTGGGTTAAGTCGAGCATCCTCTTAAATCTATCTATATAGATTTATATCCCCAATTAAGATACTCTTCCAAATCATTCATGGAGGAATGTTTAGACAACTTTATCTTTCTTGATTGTAGCATTGGTATGTCATTCCTTATCCGTAGTGTATCAACATATAATACTAGAAATTTCAAGACGCTCCCCACTCGACCCTTTTTGTACACACTAGAACTCTTACCTCATCGTATGTAATTTGGATCATCATCATCTTCTATGATGTGTACCTCATCATCATCATCTATGATGAATCCATACCTCCTAGGTATCTTTGGTACTATTCGGTTATGATTGATTTGTGAGGTACAATATGTACATCTTTAGGTTCCTCTTATTTGACTTATAGTGTTTTGTGGTTCTTGAACTCTTGAAGATCTATAATCCTCCCACTAGCCCCTTTAAATGATAAACACCTTTATCTTAGAAGGCGCGTGTTTCGTAACAAATACCTTTTGCTATGTAGAATTATAGAACATATACCCTAAACTTACTTTAGGATGTCCCACAAATCAGACATGTCAAATCTTGTCCCAAGCTTATCCTTTGAAACCTTTTCACATAAGTGGACAACCCCTTATCTTAACATACTTAAGATTAGGAATCCTCCTATCCATAACTTTTATGGAGTCTTGGGAATAGGATTTTGAGGTTACCTTTTCGTAGATATGTCAACCATTTCTAGGGCATGATCCTGTAAGGATCTTTGGAATGCTCGGTAAAATCATTTTGGACCGCATCGTATGTCCAACAAGGTACGATTTTTCATTCGAGATACATCAATCAATTATGCGTGTCGAGGATGTGTCCATTATGAGAAAACCATTTGAGATGATCTAGAAACTTATTGCACAAGTATTTATTCCTTGATCTAATAAAAGAATATTAATACTTTTGCCAATTTGTTTCATACTTCAATTCTTTGAACCTTTCAAATAATTCACACTTGTATTTCAACAAATACATACATTCAACTCTTTGAATGATCATCTCATTTTCTTATACTAGTTTGTTCAATTTACAAAATAATTTTTCACGTAAGTCAAGTATACAAAATCCATTAAGTAATATTCCAGTTCTATACAAAACATTATTATTATAAATAGAACAACAATTGTTCTTAATTATAATACCAAAATTTTTATTGTCCAACAACAAAATAGAAATAATATTTCTAACAAGAACTGAAATACAATAACAACTTATTGACTTAATAGATTTGCTCGTAGGCATTGCTAAACTATAAGTTTCTATAGCTAATGCAGCAACCTTTGCTTCATTTCCCACAAATAGGATTACTTATCTTGTTTAAATTTCTACTTCTGCTTGGTCCCTTCATAAATCTATATTTATGATAACCAAAGTCGATATCCAATATCCAAGTAGAACCTTGACTTAAAGAAAAATTTATTTTAAATCTTGAACAAAATTATATTTGTAATCAAAACTTCACTAAGCTTCTTTGGTTAGCCTCTACAAGATGCTTCTCATGATTTCTTTCCAATTGTCGAGGGCTTATTGCGGATTGAAGCAAACTCCTTTCTATCCGTGTCGATTTTGTTCTTATTATCCTTTGTTTATGCCTTTCTATATACCTTCTTTGAATCGTTCTTCTTTTCGGAAGATCCTTTGGCCCCACCGTAAGACATGGTCTTTCTTGGTTGGAAAGTGACTCTCATCATTTTCAACATGTTAAGCAAATCAACAAAAGTCGATATCTAAAGCTTGTTCATATGAAAATTCACAACAATTGTGAAAGGAGTCCAGAGTGAGTGCAAGATCAAATCTTGGCTCAACTCTCCATCCATGACAAAATCGGTTGTCTAATTGATCAATCAAATTGATTATGTTAAGAACTTTTTTTCTGCATTTATAGTGCTATTAGCCATTCTAGATCGGAAGAGCTCCTTAGATATGTCGATATCTATCGGTCAACTTTCTCACCATCAACTACTTGATGTGCATGAATATAGTAGAAGCATCCATAGTTTCATCGCGTGGCGAAGCTCGTTACTTTCATAGATGCGAGCATGATGCATCGAGCCAATGTGCATCATCTTGCCACTTTCTAAAAGTAGCAATGTCTTCCTCAGAGGCATTATGTTCGCAACCATTCTGAGGATAAGCGTAATAAGGACATAAGATAGCTTTTTAGCTATGAGAACTATTCTCAAATTCCTTAACCAATCCGTTTAATTTGATGCAGTTAATTTAGCATCTAATATGCTTCGCGGTGATAGTAATTTTAGACATTGTAAAATTCTGTAAATGAATTTGTAATTAACAACATTTTAACATACATTCTTTTATTAATTACCAAAATAATTTAGGTTTTGTTTTAAATTGGTATCTCCCACTATTTTCTTCAAACTATATTACCCTCACTTATATAGTTTAAGAAAATCTAATTAAAGATTTGCTAGTGAGAATAAGGATCCCATTTCAAATGTATATAGCCTTGTGGTGACACAACAAACTATATATATAAATAAATAGGTGAAACAACTTTTGTCAATTACATCAACTATGCAACTCCTTTTCTTTTGCCTCTTAGATTATTTTGATCAAGTGGTGGCACATCAAGAATCAAAATTATCCAAGTTAAGTCCGACCTAGCACTCCATATATTCAAAAAGAAAAATATCATCCTTGTGCTGTGACACAACAAAACAATATTGTTCAATTTTCTTTATAAGCATCAAATGTGATAAATTAACAACTTAAATACTTAATACTTGCCTTGTGGTGACACAACAAACTCATATTAAATATTTAATACTCTATTAATTTTATCACGTTAGAAAGCGACGTTCGATATTCCAAATATCTTTGAACGCTTAGGACTTAATATAAAAAATTGAGGGTTTGTTATTAATTTATCTCATCTTGTTTAGCGCATTACATATATATATATAAAACGCGTCATATTATTATTGAACACGAAGATGTTTTATAATATATAATATATATAGTATAAGCGTGCGCATATAGAATACTATATTCTACACGAATTGATTATGGACTTTTATTCTAGTTTGGTTCACTAGAGCCACCAAGTGAACCAAAAGGTCAAACCCTAGGGTGCAAGAAATAATATTTAAATATAACTATTACATTTAAACCGGGCTCCATTACAAACGGGTCTTCAAGCGCTCCTTGCTCCTTGATCTCCAATTTTTCAAAATTAATTCTAACTATTACTATTACAAAACTATTTAAAATAAATAGAAATCTTGATCGTGATCGAGGGGAAGTACATAGGAGAGAGATAGAATTTACATTAAGAAAAATTAGAGAAGGCAGTAATGCAGACCCCATTTAATAAAACCCATACATTCATGCATCCAACTAAAATAAAATCCAATCACATTTAATTGATAGTCCATAATCAATCCCATTTATTATCATACAGCATTACCATAGGCATCAATAAATAACATTCATCTTATGAATAATAAACATTTAATATATATATTGATATCATTTAATGGGCAAATTTAGTTAGTATAAAATCTATTTTTGAATCAAAATAAACTCCTTTATTTTAATCCAAATTTAAATCAAAATAAAACTATTTTATTTTAATTTATCCAATTTTGAATAAAATAAACTATTTTATTTTAATCAAAATCTTTAATTAAAATAAACTCCTTTATTTTAATTAATTATGGAATCCAATTCCATGTAATAAAAAAAATTATTAAAGGAAACACGGATTATCTTTCCTATTCACAAATAAACTCCTTTATTTTGAATAATATGAAATCTTATTTCATATCTAAATAAACTCCTTTATTTAAGGAAATTAGGATTCTCTTTCCTATTCACAAATAAACTCCTTTATTTTGAATAATCTAAAATCTTATTTTATATCTAAATAAACTTTATTTATGAAATACGGATTCTCTTTCTATTCATAAATAAACTCTTTTATTTAGAATAATATGAAATCTTATTTCATATCTAAATAAACTCCTTTATTTAAGGAAAGATGGAATACAATTTCAACTCCAATTAGTTATAATGGAATCAAATTCCAACTCTAATTAGTTAGCATGAAATTTAATTTTAAAATTAAAATAAACTATATATTTTAATATAAAATAAACCTTTTATTTTAATATTAAAATAAAATTTTATTTTAATAATAAAATTATTAAGAATATTATATATATATAATAATAAAATAAAATCGTTATTATATATATATATATAATAAAACCGTTATTATATATATATATATATACGAATTCCGTGCATATGCTACTCCTTTTTTTTTTTTTTTAATATGGTCATGATTACTTTAATCATTACATGCTAATGATTACTATAATCATTACAAGCTAATGATTATTGTAATCATTAAGGTTTATATCATATATAAATTTTTATAAGGAGCTTTGCAGTAAAAAAAAAACCGTGACCCACGAACTCGGTATAAAAAAAATTTTCCGAAACCAGTTTTCGGTAAAATATTTTATTTTATTTTATTATTATTATTTTTTTATTTATTTTTTTATTTTTTATAAATAAATTTTATACAATAAAACTATGCCCAATTAAATTGTTCTTAAACAAATATCAATATACATATCAAATTAAAATAATTAATAATTCGCATAAAGGTTTGGCTCTGATGCCACTGTTAGGTTTGTAATATTCATGAACGCAATCAAATTCCAAAATTAATGCGGAAGCGTGTAAAATCGAGTTTTTAAAATTTTACAAACCATATACGGATCACCCTTTACGCACAATTATTAATTAAACGAAAAGATAAAGAATAAAATCATACCTCGAAGATCGAGCTTCTCGGTACAAGTTCACCTCCAAATCCTTTTCGCTCAACTTGAATCCACCGGGTTTGGTTCCTTCCTTTGATCAACGTTAGCCACCCAAATGTTTGACCTCTAGAGGTGATCCACCAAGGAAAAAGAATTTTCAAGAAGAAGGGGTATTGGCTCAAACCCAAGTTTTTCCTATCTATATAGAAAAAGGGCGTACTCTCCCAACTATTAGAATTATCACGTAGTTGTAAAAGTCAACCACCACGACCCATAATAAGACTCCTCTTATTTATAGATGTGGGCAACCCACCTTAACAATTAAGGAATTGGGATTTTTTTTAATTAATTAAATTCTTTTAATTAATTAAGCTCCCAAATCTTATTAGGGATAATTAATTAAACTCCTTTAACTAATTTTCCTTCCTAATCCAATTAGGAATAAATGAGAGTACTTATATTAAATTAATTCCTAAACTCTTTTAGAAATTAAAATAATAATAATTGTAATAATATTAATAAGACTCCTCTTATTAATTTATATTTAATATTTCTAAAATATTAAATAATAAATATTAAGCTATTTAATTTATTCTATCACCATAGATTAAATTAAATATACATAACATATTATTACGATTATGCCATTAACTTCTTAAATAATTATTCTTCCTTTTATGGTGTGACCCTTTAGGTTCTCCATATTAACCAGGTTGTGAATAAATCAATTAGAAACAATTTAATCTTATTTAAATAAATAAATTAAACAATTAATTTATTTAAATAAATAATATTTATTCTACAATAGGGATAAGCCTCCTAGATTTCAACATTAATCATTAAAGAACCTTTGAGTAAATAGTTATTCAGACAATTCAATCCTTCCACCATCTGATGTCCCAATTAAATATAAGACATGGAATTATTGTCGAGTCTTATTTTATTTAATTATATGTATTTCGATCCTTAAATGCACAACTCAAATAATGCAAATTAGAAACTCCTTTCTAATTTCATTCTCGCTTTGCCAAGGACTCTTGGGTTGTCATTTATCGAATCACATAGGACATTTCTCTTCTTTTAATAAGTGGTAGATTCTTTATTGATCATACATTATCTCCATATACAACTTATTATACCCAAGCATACCCTTTGATATACCCTAAGGGTCTTAAGGAATAAGTCAAAGTATAACTCATCATACACAAGATACTATGATGATCTCAAGTCCAAGGATCACTAGACTACTATCACTACTGAGAATTCCTATTGATGAGCAAGTAAAACTCCATTAGGTATTCCTTAGCGAGCCACGCTCAAATGAACTTATTCTCTAATAAGCACTACATACTTGTTTTTAGTGTCTCCACACAAATGATCGTGAGATCAATCATCCTCATCCAATGAGTTAAAGCAACAGCGTATGTACCAATCTATCCGGATTCACTAATCCCCAATTTAGTAATCCAATGATTGTGAACTATTTTAGTTTTAAGCTTTCTAAGAATTTAGATCTCATTAGAATGATCATCATCATTATTCTAAAAGCATTGCTTAAAACTATGGGTTTATCACATATTATAAAACAACATCATGTAGATAATTAAAAGCCTTTAATAAATTAATACTTTTTATTAATAAATGAATAAGATTGTTACAAAGTATATGCTTTATCATCAAACATGATTGGCTTGTGTGCATACTACTTTCATTATCTCCCTCATATCTTTTTATTTAATTACTTTATTAAATGTCCACAATGCCCTCAATAATTGGATTTAAAAATTGGACCACTCTCTTAATCTATTGGGCTTTCATTTAATCCTTTGGGCCATGTAATATATACATAGTCCAATTATTTCCATCTTATTCTACCCTAAATATTTAATTAGGGTATTCATTCCAAATATTTAGAATTTAAATCATCACTCTTGTACATTAAATTCTATAACCCAACTAAACTTGTTTTAATTAATTATAAAATTAATAACTTGAGATAATAAAAATATATCTCTTAACTTACTATAATTTTTAATATTATTATTCTCCCACTAGTGGGCTTAGTTTGGACCCTTAATTAATTCCATTGAGCTAGCAATTTTACTTGATTTACTTAGTAACAAAACTAACTTGGGCTTTCAACCCTAAATAATTTGGATCACTATAATACTTGTCCCATACATAATATATTAGGCTAGATTAAATAATTTAATTTTCCTTAACCATTTTATCTACAAGTCTTATGCTTAATTAATTAATTGGGCTTTTTAAAATAATATAACTTCCTTAGTTCATTACATTTTAATTCACTTGAATTAATTCTATGACCACTAAATAAAAGTAGCCATTTAGGTTATTTAAATCTCATACCATATTTAAATAACTTATTTAAGTTATACAATTTATATTGTATAATTAAATTTAATTTCATCTTCCTCTTCATAAATTTTTTTCAAATAATTTATTTAAATATTAAATATATAATTTAATATATTCAATCATTTATTCAAATATAAATTTAATTTACTAACTAGTTGATACCAATATACATATTTACATATTGGATCTCATCTCATATTTTTACTTTATCTCATTTGGTATAATATTAAATAATATACCATTATCCATATAACATATTTCACTTCTCACACTAATTTTGACTTTTCTCCAAAAAAAGTCAACTGTTAACTTTGACCAAAAGTCAACCTTTACACATTTTATGTCTATTGTCTATTCTGACTAAACTTGACGTTCCGGACGCAACCGAGCACTCCATGCTTCAAAATTCTATCTCTAACTCAAATTTTGAGTTTTAAATTACTCCATTCTTATTGCTAATCGTATTAACTAACGACTTTATACTTATTCAAATTCTTATTTGTCAGTCAAGGCCAACATTCAAGCTATGTTAATTACTAACATAGTTTTATCTTGATCCTTATATCATGGACTTAATTCATCATTCCTCTTGCTAAAATATATATAACACCTTACTAAGTATATATATATATATATATATATATATATATATATATATATATATATATATTTACACATATAGTCATCTTCGTTTAACCTTGTAGCATCTCTTCTTGTGAAATCTTATCTCCTTAAAAAAAAATCATATGTATTTCTATATAATATTTCTTAGATTATTCGGTTCACATCGAATTTACAGGTATCGTAATACCTTATTATTGATATTCCTTCAAGTATATATTAATTCATTTATAGGGTTTTGAAATTTTTTGTAACCCATATTTTCTCTATTCTCATTCGAATAGCAAACCATATAGGTTTTACTTGAAAATTTTAAATAAATCCTCAAATTCCCATCTAGGTTTTATTCTTTAACCTTTATTCTAATCATCCAAGATTTTATGAATTTTCGGGTTATCACATCATTCTTCCTTCATTTTCACCAATTCACTAAGACTCACAAGAGCAATTATAGAGAGATAAGTTATAGAGAGAAGCTGTAGAGAGAGAAGCTATAAAGAGAAAGAAAAAGAGTATTTTTGTAAGACCCCAACTTATTATTAATGAAATTTAATTTTCTCTATTTATTATTTTGAAAAAGTAAGGGTTGATTTGATTAATGTGAATAGTTATGGGTAAAATACGCAAATATTTCAAAATAAGCAAGTGGTTATAAAATATTCATTGTTGTCGGGAATATTCTTGCATTGTGGGAATATTAAATGACGACACAAGCGATCTTTTATGGGCCCCATGCTTGGAACGATTGGATGAAGAAAGCGACAAATATAAGTTATTTTAAAATAATTGGTAGTAGTTATTACCAATTAATCTTGTTAAAATACTAAATTGGTTAAAACATAGTAAGTAGTACGGTATTGCACCAATTATTAATTCTTACGTAAGAAGGCACTACTTAATAATGGTTCTGATAATTACTATTCAAGATTTTATTGATTTAATAATTGTTGCGTTGATATTTTATATTCTTTTGTTGTTTCAATAATTGTCATTACACAAGTATTTTTTATTATCGAAGCAATAATTCATATTATATCTGAATAATATTATTAGATAACATTATTGGCAATGTCTAGAAAGTTACATGCTAAAGAGAGGTTTGGTCACCTAATTGCGCCAAGAAGGAGAAATTCTTATTGGAAAGCCCCCTTCTTTCCGGGAACTATACGGTTGTCGATATTGTGATTCGTAATATTATTTGTGAATAATTAATTATTGATTCATATGATGAGGAAAATATTGATTTTATGTGGATATAGATGGAGAAAATTTTTAATGTGACGATTGTTGAAAATTGAAATTTTATCTTTTTCTGATAAAATAATTCATTTAAATATATTATTATATTTTAATAATAAAATAATGGTGATATTTTTACAACGAATGTGGGATATATGAGTATACGAGGAGGAAGAGTATTTTTGTTACAATAAATGTTTAAAACATGTTAAACATGTCGGTGGACCCCATTTATTAATTGAAATTTGATTATAAATTTGTAAAATCGCTCTGGTTTTGTGGATTTCGATCAATTTCATTTGGAATTTGGAAAAACTTTCTTCCGCAAAGTTGTAGAGAATTAAATTTCCTATAAAAATTCACGAGATTCAATTTTTACGATAAAAGGGCTATTTATTATGAATTATTGAAGTTCAAGTTAGAAATAATTAATTTTGGAAGTTTAAAATATTTTAATTACAAAACGTTTTTTACATTGTTGGGACTCATTTAACATGTGTTAGGATTCTTGATTTCAGATGCTAAGTGTGCGTGAGAGAATTTGTAATATATATAATATTATTATATTAAATTTTTCGCTTTGGTGTTCTAAGCAATTTCTATAAATAGGGTGCTTGGGTTAGAATTGAAAATCACACCGTAAATCCAAGTTTTCTCTCTATATTATCGAGCGTATTCTTGTGAGTATTTTGAGTATACTTTGAGTATTGCTATATCTGATTGCAAGTTCAAGTCATAACCTATATCAGGTGTTTCAACTGTAAGTATTGTCTTTCGAGGTAAGGGATATTGTTTTTTCAGTAATGATATTATTTCTTCAATATCATTATCTTTGAAATATTGATCCAAGTTTTTATCAAATTTGGAACTTTTGTGTGTGAGAGTTACTTATTCACGATATCTGGCACTATTCATTTAATCGACACTATTCATAGAAAATGAAAATTTTTCCTTTTAAATCTAAAATATCTATTGTGGATACTAGCTTTGATTGTATCCATATTTTGATCATTCTTGAATTTTACACCACTATGATTATTTTTGAGGTATTTTTGGACATGGATAAAACAAAGTATGAATCCTAAATCCTTGTCATTTTGTTTCAATTGGATTCGTTTCTTTAAAAATATGTTTCATCATCCTCGTCTTAAATGATGATATTATTGAATATCTTTGGCTCAGTAGTGAAAAGATGAATGATTTCGATGAATATCTTTGGCGTAGTGCAAAGATGAGCAGTGTTTAGATGAACATGATTAATCGATGAATATCTTTGGGCTCAGTGCAAAGATGAATATTTGATTCAGATGTATATTGATTGATGTTACAGTGGATAAAAGATGAGCGATGAACTTTTAAATTCATACATAGAAGATAGTAGTTTGCATTCTCTACTTAACTCTTCTAATGAATTATTATTTCATTGCGAATATTGATTTAAAACTTGTTGTCTATCAGATTCTATTAGATTTTTCCTCGTTGAAGACTAACGATAATTTGTTGTATATTATCTTAGTCATAATATTCTTCTATTGGGCTAGTTGAGCTCACCCTTTTCCTTATTGTTCCATTTTTCTTCTCGTGGAGGCGAGAATGTAGCGAGTACTAGTCGGGGTATGGAATGAAGGTTCTAGAAAGAGTTGTTTAGTAGTCCTCACCATTTTTGTAAAATAATGTATCAATAATTATGATGGGAATTTATTTGCGTGTGGATATTGTCTAGATGACAATATCTGTATTTAAACTCACAGTTTATATGTTGTAATAATATAGTTGTAGTTGTTTCTGTACCATGTATTGACAACTCAGAATGGGTGATGTATACCTATTTTGGGGGCGTCACAGTTGGTATAAGAGCTTAGGGATATGATCTGGCGGAGATGGGAATAGAACTAGGAGGGAGAGACGAGTAAATCCTTCGCTAGTGTGTCCTACCTAAGCTTATTTGTTAGTTAGTCAAGATATAAGGATATTATGTGATATATTGATTTCTTAATTAACCCTTGTTTTATGACAAGTATTTGAGAATGTCTAATCGAGAATATTAACAATGGAAATGAGATCGTGGAGACGCCTGTACTCACCAACGAGGAGAACGTGCAACAGGCTGGCAATTATGATGGGGATTTATTTGCGTGTAGATATTGTCTAGATGGCAATATCTGTATTTAAACTCATAGTTTATATGTTGTAATAATAAAGTTGTAGTTGTTTCTGTACCATGTATTGACAACTCAGAATGGGTGATGTATACCTATTTTGGGGGCGTCACAATTTTGTTACTTCACTATTCCAGTATTCAGTTTTCTTCTGAGGTAAGGGGTATTATTTTTTTCGTATTTATGAAGAGAGTTATTTTCTTTCAATACTCGTAAGGGTTGTTATTCCATTCTTTATTATTCTGTTGGAATAACCTGTCTACGCGGACTGTTGCATGCATGGTAAAATTTTTCTGTTATTCCATTCTTTATTATTTCTTTGGAATAACCTATCTACGCGGACTACCGCATGCATGGTGAAATTTTTTTGTTATTCCATTCTTTATTATTCTGTTGGAATAACTTGTCTACGCGGACTACCGCATGCATGGTGAAATTTTTACTCGTTATTTCATTCTTTATTATTTTGTTAGAATAACTTTCATTCTACGCGGACTCACCGCATGCATGGTGAATGGCCCTTCATTATTCATTTTTATTAAATTATGGAAATGATGCATCTCGTGGATTACCGCATTCATGTGTGAAAATCCATTTCTTAGATTTCAGATATTCTATTATACTCGTATGAGATATCATTTCTTTTGTACTCGTCATGAAATATCTTTTTTTTTGTATTTTCCTTTTATGAATACTATTCACAGAGTACTATTTACGGAGTACTATTCATGGGTACTATTCACGTATACAAAACTATTCACGTATACGGTACTATTTATGAATACAAATTACTATTCACAAAATACTATTCACAGAGTACTATTCATGGGTACTATTCACGTATAAGATACTATTCACGTATACGATACTATTCACGAATACAAGTTACTATTCATAAAGTACTATTCACGGAGTACTATTCACAGAGTACTATTCCCGAAGTACTATTCACGGGATACTATTTACTCGGGTACTGTTCACCCGGAGTACTATTCATGAAAAAAATTAATTTCTTTTCGGTCCAAATCATTTTTGATACAATATTATTCTTGAATTTTACTCCACAAAACAGTATCATGTTGACAATTTGGATATTTCTAAACTCCGGATAAAATTAAAGTCTTTAATATTTATCCTTGATTTCGTTTGATTAATACTTATATCATTGTCATCATCCTTATGCTTATATTGTGATGAAAGTCATCATCGGCTTACATGCATAGATGGACTGTTGATTGGTATGATTATGACTAGGGATCATTCGGTATAATCATGACCCGTAATGTTACAAATGATGTGGTAAAAGTCCTCATTGTCCCGTAGTGCATTGATGGACATATGTTGCTATGATCATAACCATGCATTCTCTTCGGCTAATGGTGCAAAGATGAATTGTTGTTTGGCATGATCATAACCATTGGTGAAAACACGAATATCCTTGGCCCGTTGTAAGACCTCAAATTTTATGAATAAAAATAAATTTTTTATAAATATCATTTTTGAATATTATGGAGTAAATTTGATATAATGTTATAGTTGTGGGTAATATTTATAAATTTTGCAATGTACGCAAGTTGTTATATAATATTCGATTGGTCGGAGAATATTCGTTTTAACAGGGAATATTCGTACAACGGCGCAATCATTGGTGGACCCCACAACGGAATTACTGTCGGAATGGGAAAACGACAAAAATATATTTTTATGAAAATAACGGCGGAAGTTTTACCGTTAAAACTGTTGAATTACCCGGTAGTAAAAGTACAATAATACGCGTGGTTGCATAGTAGCACACAGTTTTGATTATTGATGCTTACGTGAGAAGTCACCTAGTTTTGTTCAATTATTGCTACAGTATATGTTGCATCATATCTCTCATATTATTGATTCAATTATTGTCACATTATCATGCGCATAATATGTTATATTATTAAATTAATAATTGAGACGACAAAGTTATTAATATTATTAAATTGTAATATTGACAATGTGACACCCCCAAAATAGATATACATAACCCATTTTGAGTCGTCAATAACATGGTACAGAAAAAAACTACAACTTTATTAATACAACATATACACAGTGGGTTTAAATATATATATTGCCATCTAGACAATATTCACACCCAAATAAGTCCTCATTACAATTATTGGTACATTATTTTATAAAAATGGTGAGGACTACTAAGACATCTTTCTAGAACCATCATTCCACTTCCCGACTAGAACTCGCTACATTTTCGCCTCCTGAGAAGAAAAATGGAACAAAAAAGAAAAGGGTGAGCTCAACTAGCCCAGTAAAGAACATTATGACTAAGATAATATAGAACAAATTATCGTTAGTCCTCAACAGAAAAAAATCTGATAGAATATAATAGACAACAAGTAGGGGTGCTCATCGGTAAAAAACCGAACCGGTACCGAAAAAATCGAATCGGTACCGATCCGAAAATACCGAAAACCAAGAGGCGAAATCGATGCAATTATTAGCTTTTTAGATCTGGGTTGATACACAATCAGATATCGGTTTTTTTTCGGTTCGATTTTCGTTATACCAACCAACAATGTGAAATACGTCGGGAAAGTTACTAACAACAGAATATTATTCAAATCGACGTGTCTTTATTCAAATCCATAACATGGGCTAAGAAAGCTTGACATCCGTTTTTTAATAAACGAATGGCTTTATGGCTTGATATAACAGTGATTGATTTTAATGGTTTAGTTGCTTGAATTCGAACAACAGGTTATTTAGGAATATGAAAACTAACAACCTTACGAAAATAATCAATTTTGGCATGATGAGTAGTTAACCAATCAATCCCTAAAATCACATCAAAAGCAAGTATCTTTAAAGAGATAAGGTCAACAGGTAATGTGATGATGCCAACTTGGATCAAACAAGATTTATAAACAGTGGATGTGATGAAAGTTTCTCCTAACGAAGTTTCAATAGATAAGTCAAAGTCCAATTTCTCAGGTGTCAAGTTTAAACGTTGAGCACAAGCAGGAGAGATAAATGAATAGGTAGCACCGGTATCTAGTAAGGTATAAACTTCACAAGAATTTATGATTAGCTTACCCGTGATCACCTCGTTTGGTTTCCTCGCATTTTGACCAGTCACGACAAACGTTCTTCCAGGAACCGTTGACTTTGACTTTTCTGGGACAGTCTTTTGAGTCACTATCCCCGTTGGACTTGGTTTCGCTACCGTGCAATCTCGAGCGATATGTCCTTCCTTTCCACAATTATAACATACCTTGAACTGTTGTGGGCAGTTTGGGCTGATATGTTCTTCTTTCCGGCACTTATAGCATACGACCAATAGTCGTTCTCCTCCCTTAGAACTAGTTGCTGTTGGCGCTGTCGTCTTCACATTGTCGTTGTTGTACCTTCTTTTTTTTAAAATCTCCTCCCAACTCGCTTCTTTTATTATCATGACCATGATTACCACCAGAGTGGTTGCCGCTTTTGTCCGTATTTTTCTTTCTCCGCTAGTTATCGTTGTTCTGATGACTATTGTCACCGGTATGATCCTGGTTGTGGTCCCTCGGTTGACCATACTCGTTATCTCGCTCTAATAATTGAGCCTTGTTGACAACATCTGAATAGAGAGAAAATTTATGAGAAATGAGATATTGACGTATGCCGGGTTTCAAACCTCTCAGAAACATCCGCGTCATACGTTCTGTTGGGAGAATGCATAGCATGATTTGATGTTTTAATGAATATGCTCATGATTATTTGTGAGGTCCTTTAATGAATATATGTACAAGGACTTAGTGATAGATCAAAATTGTTAGGTTAATCTAAGCTTTCAATGTGTACCATTCTGTTTGGAATGAATCAATAGAAAGATCAAAACTGTTAGGTTGATCTTAAGATGTAATAGATTAGTCTTGAAAGAATCGTAGTGCATTAATCTGATCAACCTTGCAGAAGTCAGGGCAGAAAACATAGAGCCGAAAGATCGTAGTGTGCTTGCCTTAAAAGGGACTCTTCGGACATCGTAGAGTGGTCCCAACGTTTGCCGAGCAAACTTCACGACCGTAGTATGATGAAGGAAACATGAAGTATATAAGTCAACGATCGTAGTGTACTCTCGGGAACGTAGAGCTAACATCACGAGCAAGTCAAGATCGTAGTGTGTGAAGGCCTAAGGGAAATCTTAGTGTTCTCGACTGATAGCATCGTAGTGTGAAAATTCATCAAAACACTACGATCTGAATCGTAGAATACCACGATCCAAATCGTAGAGCACTATCCATCTCAGATCGAGAAAGCAGCGAGCCTCAAGATCGGCAAAGGGAGATCTTAACAAATGAGGAATGGATTCTAGACGTTGCAGTACTCATCAGTCCCAAGAATAAGAAATATCCTTAGTATGGAACAAAGAAGCGTATTGTAGAAGTCATGGATAGTACCATGGACAAACGGGACAAAAACACCTTTTCAGGTGTTAGGTGAGAAAGCAGACTGCAGTGTCAGTGGGCCAGAATGCAGAATTCAGCAGAGGTAAAGAAATGTCTCCATCAAAGTTCAGAAAGTTCAGAAGCATTTAAGGCCTCAACGGATGGATCCAACGGATAGTTTTTAACATCACATTTATACAGATCAGACAGATGAGAAGAAGTCAAGCAAACATAAACATACAACGTGAAGAACTCTCTAAGGCTCAACTCTACGAATCTAAGATATTGCAAAGCTTGCTCAGCTACTCAGTTCCTTCGAACCAATGCTTACACAGCAACTGAGTAACAACCATCAAGAACTCAACAACTCAACCAACTGAAGAAAAAGTACCAAGCCTGATGGGCTTGAAGAGTTCCAAGGGAACTAGAGAAGTTCCAAGGCTGCTGGTTGAAGAGTTCAAGAGTGAACTGAAGTTCCTAGACTGCTGGTCTAGAAGGAACCTGTCATAACTGCTATATCTACCGTATCTGCTTCACACTCACTCAACACCATTACTTGGTTAAGAAGATTAAAACAAAAACTAATTTCGCTAAGTTTTAATCACTATCAAAGAACAAAGTTAAAACGAAAAGATTTTTTAAATATCTATTCAACCCCCCCTTCTAGATAACTATTGTGCCAACTAGGATCTAACAATTGGTATCAAAGCAGGTTCTATTTTACAGCTTACACGCTTTAGTAGATCCAATGGCACTCATACCAAGCGAATCCAGGACCGGGGGAGGCAGCAAGCCACCAATGTGCAACAAGGACAAATTTGCTAACTGGAAAGTCAGGATGCAAGCTTACATGGACTCAATAGATGAAGATCTATTTGAGAATGTTCTAAATGGGCCCTACGCACTAACGAAGCTTGCACCAACCATTGACGATCCAAACAGAGTTCAAATCAAAGTTAAAGAAGAATGGACAGACACAGAGAAGAGAGTTGTCCAACTTGAAAAAAAGGCGAAGAACATCCTGTTCCAATCCTTAGAGGACAATTTGTTTGAAAACGTTGTAAACATCAAAACAGCTAAGGAAGTTTGGGAAGCACTGCTGATCATACACGAAGGAACTCAAGAAGTCAGAGAGAACAAACAGTCTCTCCTGACACAGCAGTATGAAATGTTCACTCATGCGCAAGGAGAAAACATGACTGCAACCTATGAAAGATTCAACGCTCTGCTCAACTCTCTACGAGTGTATGGGAAGATCTATCCTAACAAGGATCTAACCATAAAGTTCATGAGAGCCCTACCGAGCAAGTGGGATGCAAAGACCACGACAATAAGAGAGTCAAAGAATCTTAATGAGATGACAGTTCAACAACTATATGGAAATCTCCTGACCTACGAACTGGAGCTGAAACCGTATCAGAAGGAAGAAGAAAAGACAAGGGTGTTGCTCTCAAAGCACATGAAGGTGCATCAAAAGTCATCACTGAGACTGACTCTGATGATGATAAAGACGATGATGAAGACTTTGCTATGCTAGTAAAGAGACTAAGAAGGTTCATGCGACAAGGCAGAACCAGCAAGCCAAAGAAAGTTAGCAACTACATCAGCCAGGAGCTATCGAACAATCTATGCTACAACTGCAAGAAACCTGGTCACTTCATTGCAAACTGCAACAAACCTATCAAAGAAGAACTAAAGAAGAAAACTTATGAAAAGAAAGAATACAAAGGTACCAAGAGGCCTCAGAAAAGAGACAAAAGGCACGGTCTTGGGAGGATCGTGGAGTGACTCAGATAATGACTCAAATGTCGACTCGGAGATGAAGAAGAAACCACAAGTGGCCAATCATGCCTTATGGCGGACATGGAAAGAACAACCAAAACCTCAAAGATACATGATGTAAGTCTCAATGAGGTATTTGATTTCAATTCTCTGATGTAGATATAAGTGATTTAACAATCTGCTTTCTGCGTGGCATAACCATCGATCCGCATCAATACATGAAGTAGTTGAGTCTTGTCTAAGGATCATTTCTTCTTGAGAGAGAAGAAGAAAGTTCAAGAAGAGCTTGAAAAATTTCTTCTAAGTACTAATCTTCTCTCCAAGCTCGAGGTCGAGAATGAAACGTTAAAACAGAACAAACACACTCGATGCCACAAAAGAGAGTATAAGCTAACCTCTAATCGGAGAAGCACACTGCATGTAAAGGCTTAGGTTTTGGGGAATCCAACTCAGAACTATGTGTGGAAAAGACAATGGAAATTAGCAATAGTAATGCCTCAAGCTTTGGTAGAGGCATTGTCTTTGTGAAATCCTCACAGTTGGAAGAACCAAGTCAACCTTGTTCTACTGTCTCGATTATACTCAAAGAAGTAAAGGATCTCATCTTGGCTTCAGGGCCCATAAAGGAGAAGAAGTAACTGACCTCCACTTACCCACCTCGAAGAATCGTGAGAGTCAAGCAAGACCAACTCTACGAATCGACTGGGAAAGTATAGTAGAGGCAAGGCACACTCATCACCATTTATGAAACCTAAGGACACGTGGAAGAAAAAGAGTCAATCTAACAAGAAAGTGACTAAGGAACCACACAAGTCCAAATGGAGGATAAACCATCATACACACACTGACATGCACTATGATAGATGTCTCATATGCAATAAACATGGTCATAGGGCTGCTAAATGCTATCACAACTCCATGCATGTGAAACCCAAAATTAGACAAATTTGGGTCCCCAAAGGCACTAACAAAGAAGGACCCATGCAAATATGGGTACCAAAATGAAGGTTCAAATGTTTTGACAGGAAAAGAGCTCCATATGGTATCTGGACAGTGGATGCTCAAGGCATATGACAGGGAACAAAACTCTTCTATCCAACTATGTAGAAAAGAAGGGTCCCTCAGTCATCTTTGGAGATAACGGCTCGGGCAAGACTAGAGGATATGGCTCAGCTGACAATGGTGCAGTATCTTTTAGCAGAGTAACTTATGTGGAGGGACTCCAACACAACCTTCTAAGTATCAGCCAACTCTGCGACAAGGGTCACCAAGTAACATTTCTCAACAACCAATGTCAAGTCAGAGATTTGACGACATCTGCCGTAAAGCTGATCGGATCAAGAGAAGGAAATGTCTACACTATAGATCTTGGTCAACTAAACTCTAATGAGACAATATGTTTTCTGGCAAAAGCATCCGAGGAAATGAGCTGGCTATGGCATAGAAGGTTGTCTCACTTAAACTTTAAAAGCATGTCCAAACTGGCATCAAAAGACCTCGTAGCTGGCCTTCCCAAGTTCAACTTTGTGAAGAAAAGGCCATGCAATGCTTGTCAGTTTAGAAAGCAAACCAGAAGTTCATTCAAGAGCAAGACTACCAACTCCATTGACAAGCCCCTGCAGTTGCTCCACATGGATCTCTTTGGGCCAATCCCAACAACCAGTCTAGGAGGAAAAAGATACTCTCTAGTCATAGTTGACGACTACACCAGATTCACATGGGTATTCTTCCTAACATCAAAGGATGAAACGAGCTCAGAATTAATCAAGATGTTCAGACTGGTGATAAACGAGAAAGGAGAGAAAATCAAGGCCATAAGGAGTGATCATGGAAGAGAATTCGATTTCTCAGAAATAGACAAGTTCTGCTCAGACAATGGCATCAGTCATAACTTCTCAGCTCCACAAACTCCTCAACAAAATGGAGTTGCTAAGAGAAAGAACAGAACCCTGATAGAGGCTGGAAGGACTCTACTAGAAGCTAAATGCTGCTGAATACTTTTGGGGCGAAGTCACAACACCTTTGCACGCTACACTCTCGTAGCGGATCACTAATTCACTCTACAATCAAGAAGACGCCCTACGAACTATGGAAAGGAAGAAAGCCAAGTGTCAGCTACTTCCATGTCTTTGGATGTGCATGCTATATTCTCAACAATGGAAAGCAGTATCTGACAAAATTCCAACCCAAGTCAGACGAGGGGATCTTTCTTGGATATGCCACAGACAGAAAGGCTTTCAGGGTGTTCAACAAAAAGATGCTGAATGTCGAAGTCTTAATACACATCATTTTTGATGAAACTGACTTAGACAAAGCAGTGCCTCAAGACACTACGAATGAAGTCTTCGAGGTCAACACTACGATCGTAGTACTAGACAGTGAAACCGTAGAACATGATAATGTGATCGTAGAGAGGTCCATCCAAGACAGTGAGCCTCTACTCCAAGAAGAAGAAATAGACCTTGAAGACTTAAGACAGGAAGGCATCAGGACAGATGTCCCAACTGGCAGCAGATGGGCAAGAGATCACACTCAGGATCTAATCATTGGAGATCCGAGTGCTAGAGTCAAAACAAGAGCTGCTACTCAGAATGAATGTTTCTATCTAAGCTTCCTATCATAAATTGAGCCAAAGAAGATAGAGGATGCTATGGAAGACTCCAGTTGGATAGAAGCTATACAAGAAGAACTCAACCAATTTGAACGAAGCAAAGTGTGGAGATTGGTGCCAAGACCAAAGGTTCATCCACTAATAGGAACTAAGTGGGTCTTCAGAAATAAAATGGATGAAGATGGGGTCATTACCAGGAACAATGCAAGATTAGTGGCAAAGGGCTATTATCAAGAAGAATGTATTGACTATGACGAGACATTTGCACCGTTGCCGTTGACCGGAAGCCATCGTAATCTTTCGCCTTTTATCGCTCACATGAAGTTCAAAGTCTTTCAGATGGATGTCAAGAGTGCATTTCTAAATGGAGAACTTCAAGAAGAAGTCTATGTAGAACAACCTCCAGGTTTTATCAATCCATCTCTTTCCAATTATGTCTATAGATTAGATAAAGCCTTATATGATCTTAAACAAGCACCTAGAGCATGGTATGAAACACTAAATAACTTCTTAATAGAAAATGGGTTCACTAGAGGTAGAGTAGATACCACACTTTTTCTTAGAAAGCGTAAAGACAAAGTCTTACTAGTTCAAATATATGTTGATGATATCATTTTTGGTTCTACTGACGAAAAGTTATGCAAGAGATTCTCTAAGCTAATGCAGAGCAAGTTTGAAATGAACATGGTGGGTGAGCTGAATTTCTTTCTTGGACTGCAAGTAAAGTAGACTGATGAAGGAATATTCATCAATCAAGCCAAATACATCAAAGACTTATTAAAGAAGTATGGCATGGAATCAGCTTCTCCCATGAAAACACCAATTGCTCCCCGCAACTAAGCTCGATAAAGATGAGAATGGTAAAAGTATTGATATAACTCAATACGAGAGGTATGACAGTTCTCTTTTATACCTAATCGCCGATGAGACCAGATATAATGTTCATAACATGTATATGTGCTAGATTTCGAGCTAACCCTAAAGAGTCACATTTGTCTGCGAGAAAGAGGATATTCGGGTATCTCGAGGTACACCTTACTTGGGGCTATGGTACCCCAAGGAATCCTCTTTGAACTAACAGGATATCTGAGATCTTTGATTTTGCGAGGATACAAAATAGATAGAAAAGATTACCGGTGGTACATCGATTGCTAGAGAAGCGAAGCTTGTGTCTGGTTCAAAGAAAAGCAAAACTCAAAGTGTCCACTTCAACTGCAGGTTTGAATCATTCGGGCAACATTGGCATTCTTTGTCTTTCGAGATCCTATGGATGAGAAACAATTAGTCGATTATGGGTTTGATTTCAAATCTATACCCATACACTGTGATAACACAAGTGCCATATCAATAACTCATAATCCTGTTATGCATTCTAGGACCAAGCATATTGAAATAATGTATCACTTCATTAGGGATCATGTGCAAAATGGAACTATATCGCTACAGTATATCCCTATTAAAAATGAACTTGCAGATATTTTTATAAAACCACTAGATGAATCCAGATTTAATAAGTTAATAAGTGAGCTAGGCATGCTAAATCTTTAACCATGAAATATATGCTCTAGATTGTGCTAACCATGACAGATACAAATGCTGAACTGAATATCAAAGACATGGTCAAGGAAAGTCCATGATCGTCAAGTTAAAAAGACGACTATTTCAACGATCGTAGCAAAGACTCAACCTTCGTAGGGCAAACTCAACGAATGATGATCAGATTTACCGATCGTAGGACAGACTCAACGATCGTAGGACAGACTCGATGATCGTAGGACATACTCAACGAACAAAAGACTACCTCTACAATCGTAGTCTTCCTAAGATCTCGACTCTGAACACACAAAGGGCAAATTAGTACATTTCTATACAGTCAAAATCGTAGAGCCAAGCAAAAAGTGACACATGTCCCTCTTAGTGAAATAGAAAGGGAAGTTATAAGTGCAAATTAAACCAGTTTTTTTAAAATCTGAAGTTCAGAAGTCTCTCTCTCTCTCTCTCAAAGCAAAACCCTAACTCAGCAGAAAGCTCAGACTACATAATCAATGGCTACTTCAAACGTAATCTCAGGCTACAGACTCTGCTTCGACGAATTCAAGACTGCTCCACCAAAATTTCACAAAACTCTAGACATCTCATCGTTCATCTCATCGTTCATCGTCTGCTCAGTGGTGTTGTTTACAGGAGGAACATTGCTAGCCTGTTGCACGTTTTCCTCGTTGGTGAGTACAGGCGTCTCCACGGTCTCATTTACTCCACTGTTAACATTCTCAGTTGCCATTCCAAATACTGCCATAAAATAAGGGTTAATCAAAGAAATTAACATATCACATAATATCCCTATATTATGACCGACCAACAAATAGGCTTAGGTAGGACACACTAGCGAAGAATTTACTCGTCTCTCCCCTCCTAGTTCTATTCCCCGATCTACGCTAGAGATCATATCCCTAAGCTCTGATACCAACTGTGACGACCCCAAAATAGGTATACATCACCCATTTTGAGTCGTCAATAACATGGTACAGAAAAAACTATAACTTTATTAATACAACATATACACGGTGGGTTTAAATACATATATTGCCATCTAGACAATATCCACACCCAAATAAGTCCTCATTACAATTATTGGTACATTATTTTGTAAAAATGGTGAGGACTATTAAGACATCATTCTAGAACCATCATTCCACTCCCCGACTAGAACTCGCTACATTCTCGCCTCCTGAGAAGAAAAATGGAACAAAAAGGAAAAGGGTGAGCTCAACTAGCCCAGTAAAGAACATTATGACTAAGATAATATAGAACAAATTATCGTTAGACCTCAACAGGGAAAAATCTGATAGAATATAATAGATAACAAGTTTTAGATCAATATTCGCAGCGAAAATAATAATTCATAGAAGAGTTAAGTAGAGAATGAAATCTACTAGTATCTATGAATTTAAATGTCCATCATCAATATTTTATCCCTGTAACATCAATCAATATACATCTTGAATCAAATATTCATATTTGCACTACAGGCCAAAGATATTCATCAGTTGGTCATGTTCATCTCAACACCTGTTCATCTTTGCACTACGGCCAAAGATATTCATAAGAAAATCGACCATCTTTGCACTACAAGCCAAAGATATTCAGTAATATCGTCATTTAGGACTGAGGATGATGAAAAATATTTAAAAAAAAACGAATCCAGTGAAACAAAAGACAAGGATTAAGGATTAAGGATTCGTAATTCGGTTTTATCCATGTCCAAAAATACCTCAGTAATAATCATAGTGGAGTAAAATTCAAGAATGATCAAAACATGGATACAATCAAAGCTAGTATCCATAATTGATAATTTGGACAAAAACAAAAATTTAATTTTTCTATGGATAGTGTCGTATTCGTGAATAGTGTCGTATACGTGAATAGTGCCGTATACATGAATAGTAATCCCGACACAAAAAGTTCTAAATTTGATAAAAAGTTTATAACAATATTTCGGCATAATGATATTGAAGAAATAATATCATTTACAAATGTAAATAACATCCTTACCTCGAAGAATAAGATTTCTAAATAAAACCTGGATATAGGCTATGACTTGAACTTGCATCAGTATAGCAACACTCAAAGTATTAAAATACTCACAAGAATACATAAAATATATCGAGAGAGAAAGAGAGAAAACTTGGGTTTACGGTGTGATTTTCAATTCTAACCCAAGCACCCTATTTATAGGAAAATGCTTAGAACACCAAAGCAGAAAATTTAATAAAATAATAATATATTTTTCTTAATTTCCTTAGCACACCTCACCAGCTGATTATAACCATTAACATGTGCCACTCAAATGAAAAAAATGTTTTTCTTAATAAAAATAATTAAAACTTCCAAAAATCAATTATTTCGAAACTTCGGAACTTCAATAATTCATAATAAATAGCCCTTTTGTCAGAAAAATTCAAACCTCATGCTTTTTCCATAAGAAATTCCATTATCTACAACTTTGCAGAAGAAAGTTTTTCCAAATTCCAAACAGAAATTAACCGAAATCCACAAACGAGCGATTTTACAAGCTATAATCAAATTTCAGTCAAGAAATGGGGTCCACCGATATGTTTAATATTTATTGCAACAAAAATACTCTACCTCCTCATATACTCATATATCCCACATTCATTGTAAAAATATCACCATTATTATATTATTAAAATATAATAATATATTTAAATAAATTATTTTATCAAAAAAAGATAAAATATTAATTTTCAAGAATTGTCATATTAAAATTTTCTCCATCTATATCCACATAAAATTAATATTTTCCTTATCATATAAATCAATAATTAATTATTCACAAATAATATTACAGAATCACAATCATCGATAACTAAGCGGTTAAAGGAAAAGAGGGCTTTCCAATAAGGATTTCTCCTTACTGGCGCGCAATTAGATGACCAAACCTCTCCTTAGACAAAACTTTCTAGACATTGCCAATAATGTTATCTAATAATATTATTCAGATAATATGAATTATTGCTCCGATAATGGAAAATACTGTGTAGTGACAATTATTGAAACAACAATAATATAAAATATCAACGCAACAATTATTGAATCAATAAAATATTGAACAGTAATTACTGTAACAATTATTGAGTAGTGCCTTCTTACGTAAGAATCAATAATTGGTGCAATACCGTGTGCTACTGTGCTTTAACCATCGAGTATTTTAACAGTATTAACGGTAACAACTACGCCATCATTTATAAACAACTTATATTTGTCGTTTTCTTCATCTAATTGCTTTCTGTTATGGGGTCCACACAAGGCTGCGTCGTCATATGAATATTCCCCGACAACAAGAATATTCCACGACCAACCGAATATTCCCAACAACAATGAATATTTTATAACCACTTGCTTATTTAAAATATTTACGCATTTCACCCATAACTAACCATATTAATCAAATTAACCCTTAATATTTCAAAATAATAAATAGAGAAAATTTCATTTTATTAATAAAAAAGTCGGGTCTTACTGAGACAATGTTCAGAAGTTACATCGAGGAGAAGTTAGGTAATCTTGGCGCAAGAAGGAGAAATCCTTACCGAAAGGCCCTCTCTTTCCTGGGAATGACCTGGTTGTTAAATATTGTAAGTTATGATTTTAATGATGAATAAGTTGTGTTGATTAAAGATGAATTTGATAGTTCTATTGTGTTGGAATTATTACTGTTAGTGAAAATTGATATTTATTTCGATAATAATTGATGTCTAGAGGTTATATTGACCAATCGAATAATTAACTGGATAAATAAGCATTTAATTGCTATTAATTCTTATGATTATAACTATTTGTTCACATATGTGTACTATTGATTCATATTCTGGTACTATTAGGGGAGTTGGTGTAAGATTGATAATACTTGCATGACTAAGTTAAAAATGGAGGTATAGATGGAGGTACTATACTGTAATTCATATTTTCACATGTCTAGAACTACTGAGTCACATGATTTACTATTAACTCACATGATTTACTATTAGGGTAGGTGGTGCAAGTTTGATAATACTTGCAGGACTAAACTAAAAATAAAAAAAAAGAGGAAGGTATTATACTGTAATATTTTGAGCCCCAAAACGTGCAATTATTGAAACTATATTTTCCTGTAAATAGAAGCTCATTCCTTCAGTATTTTTCACCAATTCACTAAAACTATAGAACAGTTATTATAGAGAGAAATTATAGAGAGAAAGAAGAAGAGAAGTCTACTACCTCACTACTCCAGTATCCAATCTTCTTTTGAGATAAGGGGTATTATTCTTTCGTATTCATGAAGAGAGTTATTTTCTTTCAATACTCGTTTTTCCATTCTTTATTATTATGTTGGAATAACCTGTCTATGCGAAGTACCACATACATGGTAAAATTGTTTTGTTATTCCATTCCTTATTATTATGTTGGAATAACCTGTCTATGCGAAGTACCGCATACATGGTGAAATTCTTCTATTATTCCATTATTTATTATTCTGTTGGAATATCCTGTTTGTGCTTTATGCATGACCTGGTTCCATTATTTATTATTCTATTGGAATATCCTGTCTGTGTTTTATGCATGACCTGGTTCCATTATTTATTATTCTGTTGGAATATCCTGTCTGTGCTTTACGCATGACCTGGTTCCATTATTTATTATTATGTTGGAATAACTTGTATACGCGGATTACCATATACCTGGGGAATTCTGTTGTTATTCAATTCTTTATTATACTCAGTTGGTTAAAGTTTTGACTTTTATACTCTATGTAATTAGTGGAATATCCTTGATATTTGCGCTTCATCCAGTATGTTTTCATGGAAATATTCTTCTGAGCATTCTTGAATTTTACCCCACAAAACAGTATCTTGTTGACAATTTGGACGTTATTGGTTCCTGGACAAATTAATTCTTGAACTTGTTTTATTGAATTCATATATCATTGTCATCATCCTCATGTTTATATTACATTGAAAGTCATACATGGCTGTAGTGCATAGATGGACTTGGTATGATTATGACTGAGGATTATTCGGTATAACCATGAATAGTAATGTTACAAATGATGTGGTAAAAGTCCTCATTCGCCCGTAGTGCATTGATGGGATGATTGTTGGCATGAACATATCATCGGCGAATACACGAATATCCTTGGCCCGTAGTGCATGGATAATTTGTGGTTGTGATACTAATGAATATTCTTGGCCGTAGTGCAGGGATGATGTGGATTATTTATTAAGCTAAGTCTCAGCGATAAAAGTGATGAAAAACCTTTTAAATCATAGAAGATAATAGATTTTATTCTCTACTTGACTCTTCTAATGGATTGCTTATTTTCGCTGCAGTTTTTGATCTAAAACTTGTTGTCTATTATATTCTATCAGTTGTTATACTGTTGAAGGCTAAGGATAATTTATTATGCATTATCTTAGTTATAATATTTCTTACTGGGCTAGTTGAGCTCACCCTTTCTTTCATTGTTCTCTTCAGGAAAGGAGAATGTAGCTAGGACTAGTCGGGGAACAGAGTAATGGTCCTAGATGATGTTTTAGTAGTCCTCACTATTCTGTGAAATAGTGTGATAATAAATGTAACGAGGACTCCATTGAGTGTGGATATTGTCTAGATGACAATATTTGTATTAAAACTCACAATATATATTTTGTCGTATTTTACACGACTGTTGTATAATTAAGTTTGTAGTTGTATTTTGTACCATGTATTTGGCGACTCAAGATGGGTGATGTATACCTATTTTGGGGGCATCACACCAGTAGTGCATGGATAATTCATGGTCGTGATACTAATGAATATCCTTGGTCATAGTGCAGGGATGATTCGGTGATGTGGATTATTAATCAAGCTGAGACTCAGCAATAAAATATTGATAATAAACTTTTAATTCGTAAAGAGATAGTAGATATCATGCTCTACTGACTCTTTCTAAAATACGATTGCATGTCTTTCGGTGCAGTAGTGCAAAGATGAGCTGTTAATGAATATCTTTGACGCGTAGTGCAAAGTGAATTTATTAGTATGATTATGAACAGGAATTGTGATTTGGTATAACCGTGATCTTTGATGTTTCAGGTAAAGACAGGTGATGAAAATTATCTTCGTCTTGGTGTGAAGAGAAATTTAGAATCACAATTATGATTATGAGTTATTCACATGATTGTAGACAGGAACTGTTGATTGATGTTACAGGGATAAAACATTGTTGGTGAACTTTTAACGTGGAGAAGATAATAGACTTTATGGTCTATTTGGCTCTTCTAATGGATTGCTCGTGTGAGACCCCAGATTTTATGAATAAATATTTAATTTTCTCGAAATATTTTTTAAATATTATGGTGTGGATTTGATATAATGTTATAGTTGTGGGTAATATTTATAAATGTTGAAAAGTATGCAAGTTGTTGTATAATATTTAATTGGTCGGAGAATATTCTTTTTGTTAGGGAATATCCGTACGACGGTACAATCATTGGTGAACCCCGCAACGAAATTATTGTCGGATTGAGAAAACGACAAAAATATCATTTTATGAAAATAACGGCGGAAGTTTTACCGTTAATACTGTTGAACTACTCGGTAGTAAAAGTACAGTAATACGCGTGGTTGCATAGTAGCACACATTATTAATTATTGATGTTAACGTGAGAAGTCACTCAGTTTTGTTATATATATATATATATTTAATTAGGAGTCTCGATTGGGGGGGGGGTTTATATATATATATATATATATATATATATATATATATATATATAAACAAATGTTGCAGGAATGGTCAGGAAGGAATAATGTATATATCACTCATTTTTTTTGGGGCGAAATTATGGGATTGATTTTGGGGAAGCTGGAGTATATATGTAGATGATAATGATGACTTCATATTATATTCATATAGAAAAAAAAGGCATACTTAGTTTTCAAAAGGGTGGACCTTAGTTGAAATTTTTGATCTTTGACAAAAAATGATAATCTCAGTATAAATTAAAGTTAAAGTTTGCCAATCCAATTTATATACAAGGCAGTGTCGTGGGCGGCGGGGAAATTTTTTATATATAAATATATTTATAAAGTTTTTTTGTTTTATTAAATAATAAATAGAATATATTATATTTTATTTAAAAGATTTTGCTTTAAATATGGACCGTCCGATTAAAAGTAAATCAATCTGGACCGTTCATGAATTAGTTACTATGCAGTCCATTCTTCTATAAATAGAAGCTCATTCCTTCATTATTTCTTACGAATTCACTGAAACTCTAGGGAGAGAAAATTATAGAGAGAAAGAAGAAAAGTATTCTGCTACTTCCCTACTCTTATATCCAGTTTCTTTTACGGTAAGGGTATTATTTCTTTTGTATTCATGAAGAGAACTTCATTATTCCATTCTTTATTATTACATTGAATAACTTTTCGTATACGTGGGCTACCCTATACTTGGTGAAATTCTTCGTTATTCCATTCTTTATTATTCATTGGAATATCCTGTTTGTGCGCTTTTACTTTTAGGACTGGTTCCGTCTTTATTATTACGTTGGAATATCCCATCACATGCATGCGTTCTTACTTGGGACTGCTTAAAATCTTTATTATTACATTTGGAATATCACGCTCTGCGTGCATTTTACGCCAAACACGGGTTCCGTTATTTAGTATTATCATTGGAATAACTTTATACATCTGCAATCTGCATGCATGGTGATTTCTGTTGTTATTCCATTCTTTATTATTACATTGGAACATCGTATTTATCTTAATTTCGCTTTGACTTTGGTTTAGATTACTTATTATTATGTTGGAATAACTTTGTCATGCTGGCACTGTATTTATGGTGATTTATTTTGTTATTTCATTCTTTATTATACTCAGTTGGTTAATGTTTTGACTTCTATACTCCATGAAATTAGTAGAATATCCTTAATATTTGCGCTTCATCCAATATATTTTTATGGAAATATTCTTCTGAGCATTCTTGAATTTTACCCCACAAAACAGTATCTTGTTGACAATTTGGACGTTATTAGTTCCTGGATAAATTAATTCTTGAACTTGTTTTATTGAATTCTTATATCATTGTCATCGTCCTCGTGCTTATATTTTGTTGAAAGTCATCCGTGGCCTGTAGTGCATAGATGGACTTGGTATGATTATGACCAGGGATTTTTAGGTGTAATCATGACCGTAATGTTACAAGTGATGTGATAAAAGTCCTCATTGGCCCGTAGTGCATTGATGGACAGTTGTTGGCATGATCATGACCATTAATGAATACACGAATGTCCTTGGCCCGTAGTGCATGGATAATTTGTGGTTGTGAGGATACTAAAGAATATCATTCGTGTCGAAGTGCGAGGGGTGATTCGATGATGTGGATTATTTATTGTCGAGTCTCAAAAAAAAAATGATGAAAACCTTTTAAATCATAAAAGATAGTAGATTTTATTCTCTACTTGACTCTTTTAATGGATTGCTTATTTCTGCTGCAGTTTTTGATCTAAAACTTGTTGTCTATTATATTCTATTAGTTGTTATACTGTTGAAGGCTAAAGAAAATTTATTCTGCATTATCTTAGCTATAATATTTCTTACTGGGCTAGTTGAGCTCACCCTTTCTTTCATTGTTTCTTCTGTGAAATAAAAACGTGGCGGGAATAATTGGGGGAGCGAGTGGCCGGTCCAGATGATAGTATTAGTAGTCCTCACTATTACGTTAGATAGTGTGACAATAAATGTAATGAGGACTTCATTGAGTGTGGATATTGTCAGATGACAATATTCTTATTAAAACTCTTATATTATGTTTCATTAAGTATCTTACATTTGTTGTATTATAAAGTTGTATTTGAAATTTGTACCATATATTTGGCGACTCAAGATGTGTGATGTATACCTATTTTAGGGGCGTCATATACTCATTCACGCTGCCACTATGGTTGAAAAGTTTTATCATCTACCATATGTTATAAATCGATTTATTACTAACGAAGGCTATTGATAATTTAATTATCCTTAGTCATGATATTCTTTATTAGTTAGTTGGTTTCACCCTTTTTGCTTCACAATTCCTTTCGTGTAATAGGAGTGTATTTGGGTGAGCGAGGGTATGACAGGAATAAAACGATGGTCTATAGTTGTTGAGGTTTCCCCAAAATAGTATGAAAATAATTTTATTGAGAATTTTAGATAAATGTGTCGTATTTTATACGTCATTTTAACCGTTGATTTTGGTGAACCGAATAAGGTGAGGTGAACCCCAACTTTGGAAGGGTGTTTTGCCACTATCATACAAGATGTCTAATTACAGACGACTTCGTGTTATCATAAGACAGGGTTGTGCACATGCACTTGCTGATTACATCTATGAGCACTACCTATATAATCTTGGAGTTTGGTTGAAATATAATTCTCAATTGGACACAATAGAGATAATTATATGTTAAGAGAAGACTCACCATTGGAAAGAACATGACAATAATCTTCTCGTTTTTCTTTGGGGTCTATTGGGTCAACCAAGAATAATTCTCGAGTCATATGATATCTAACATAACTTAGATGCATGACCTCCCATGTATGAAGGTTTCCTTGAGCATTTTTCAAAGATTTTAATTTCTAAAACAGTTATCGACTGTACTTTTATGTAAAATACCATTGTAAGGTGTTGTGGTCGAGGCACCATGAGAGTTACATATATTTGTATTAAAACTCACACCTTATGTGTTGTCGTACTCTACACGAAAGTTCAACAGTTGTATAAATGAAGTTTGTATTTGATTTCTGTAGTGTGATATGACGCCCCCAAAATAGTATACATTTAGTTTTCAACACCCATATACACAACACCCATCTGGAAGTCGCCAAATATACATGGCATGTAAACAACTACAACTTTATTATTACAACAAGAAACTGTGAGTTTGAATACAAATATTATCTTCTAGACAATATCTATACTCAAATAAATCCTCATCACATTATTGATTCATTATTTTACAAAAATGGTGAGGACTACTAAACAACTCTCTCTAGAATCTTCATTCCATACCCCGACTAAGACTCGCTACATTCTCGCCTCCCGAGAAGAAAAATGGAACAACATGGAAAAGGGTGAGCTCAACTAGCCCAAAAGAAGAATATTATGACTAAGATAATATACAACAAATTATCGTTAGTCTCCAACAGGAAAAACTGATAGAATACAATAGACAACAAGTTTCAGATCAATATTCATAATGTGAAATAATAATTCATGTAAGAGTTACGTAGAGAATGAAATCTACTATAATCTATGAATTTAATACCATCATCAATATTTTATCCTCGTAACATCAATCAATTTTCATCTCAAATCAAATATTCATCTTTGCACTAGATATTGTGCCAAAGATATTCATCAATCGGCCATGTTCATCTCAACACTGCTCATCTTTGCACTAAAGGCCAAAGATATTCATCACTTGGCCATGTTCATTTAAAACACCGCTCATCTTGCACTACAAAGCCAAAGATATTCTTCAGAAATCATTCATCTTTGCACCACAGCCAAAGATATTCAATAATATCATCATTTAAGACCGAGGATGATGAAAATATTTTTAAAGAACTAATCCAAAGGAAACAAAATGACAAGGATTAAGGATTAAGGATTCAGACTTTGTTTTATCCATGTCCAACAATACCTCAAAATAATCATCATAGGTGTAAAATTCAAGAATGATCAAAACATGGATACAATCAAAGCTAGTATCCAAAAAAGATATTTTGGACTAAAAGAAGAAATTTTATTTTTCGATGAATAGTGCAGATACGTGAATAGGTCAGATAATGAATAAGGCCAGACACGTGAATAAGAATCGACACCAAAAGATAGAAATTCCACAAAAAACATTTTCACGCTTTCATTAATAAGTACTCGTGAATAAGAATCGTGAATAAGAACTCATGAATAGTAACTCGTGAATAAGAACTCATGAATAAGTAACCCGACATGAAAAAGTTCCAAATTTGATAAAAACTTCAGATCAATATTTCAAAGATAATGATATCAAGAAATAATATCATTACTTAAAAAAAATAATATCCCTTACCTCAAAGAATCAAGATTTCTAAGGAAAGGCTCAAGTGATGTCGAATGAAACTTCAGATCTAACAAAGAACTCTCAAAGTATCTAAATACTCACAAAATACGCCAATAATATAGAGAGAGAAAGAGAGAAAACTTTGTTTCGTGTGATTTTCAATTCTAACTTAGCCTCTATTTATAGAAAATGTTAGCCTACCAAGGCATTTTGACTCGCCACCGATGGCTTTACTCGCTACTATTGCCACCCACCACATTTGAAATAAAATTCAGCACATTTTTTCACCAACCACAAGTGGGGCCCACTCAATTCTAGAATTTTCCACCAAAATCAATTATAAACCTAATTTCCTAATCCGACACCTCTTAAAATTCACAACAAATCATTCGTGCATTTTTAATCGGCTCAAAATTTGTGGACATATACTCAACTTATGTATGTATAATATACCCAAAATTACTACAATCCAACGGTTGGATTAAAAATTATAACCCCGCAATATATCTCAAAACCCCGATTTGATTTTTAATACCTCCAATCCGATAAAAATATCGATAAAACATCTCAACATTAATTCCTTCATTAATAACCACATAAATAAATCCATCATTTATATTCATATAAAATAAATATTTTTTATCATATGAATCAATAATTAATTATTCACAAATAATATTATGTAATCACATTTATGACAACCAGTCGCTCCTGTGAAAGAGGGGCTTCCAATAAGGATCTCTCTCATCGGGCGCCGCAATTAGTGACCAAACCTCTCCTTAGATGTAACTTTCTAGACATTGCCAATAATGTTATCTAATAATATTATTCAAATAATATGAATTATTGATCCGATAATGGAAATATCATGCAAGTTGACAATTATCGAACAACAATAATATAAAATATCAACGCAAAGAATTATCGAATCAATAAAATAAAATATCGAATAAAGAATTCATCGTGGAAAATTATCGAGTAGTGCCATCTTACGTAAGGATCAATAATTCAACAATATCGGTAATACCGCAAAGCTATCAGGCAACCACGCCAGACATCAGATTTTAACCACCGGTATTCCAACAGCCTTAATTCAGAATAACTACGCTATTTATAACCACCCAAACTTTGTCGCTTTTCCTCATCCAATCGCTTTCGTTATGGGCATGGGCACACATCATCGCATTTAATATTCCGACATTTAATATTCCACGACCAATTTAATATTCCCCGACAAGCATTTAATATTCCACCACCAAACTAATATTCCCCGACAAAAATGAATATTTTTATAACCACTGCTTATTTTGAAATATTTGCATGATTTAACCCTTAACTATCCACATTAATCAAATCAACCCTTACTATTTCAAAATAATAAATAAAGGAAATTCCTTTTATTTAAAAAAAATTCGGTCTTACAACCTCCCTCCTTATGAAATTTCGCCCTCGAAATCGACGACGATACTGTGTGTTTTGAAAAGGTGAGGATACCTCGCTTTCATTTCCGCTTCCAATTCCTGTGTCATTTCCTCTATAAGATGATTCCTCCACAAAACTTTAACTTGTGGTATGACCTTTCATGCAGTAGAGGACATGCTCCTTCCTATCCAAAATCTTCGACAGTACCTCCTCACGTTAAGTCTTCTGGCTATCTCGTCCTGGTTCTAACTCTATAACGTGGTTCGGTCTTTCACATATTTATTTAAGCATGATATGTGAAACACATTATGAACACGTAGACATAATTTGAGGTAACGCAAGTCTATAGGCTACATTTCCTACTTGGGTCAAGAATTTGAAATGGACCAATAAATCGTGGATCGAGCTTTTCTCTTCCCAAATCTTCAGAACTCCTTCCATGGAGCAACTCGCAACAATACATGATCCCCACATTAAATTCCACGCCCTTCGATGAAGATCCGTGATAACTCTTTTGTCGATCTTGTGCCGCTTGTATACGCTTGTTTAATCATTTGGATCTTTTCAGTAGTCATACGCATTAACTCTCGGGTTCCAACAATGTTGCTTCACCCACCTCATCCCAACATATCGAGAACGACATTTTCGGCCCATATAATGCTTCAATGGAGCCACACCTATACTTGTTCGATAATTGTTGTTGTAGGAGAATTCCACCAATGGTAAATACTTATCCCAACTACCCTTGAAGTCTAGGACATGTAGTCTTAATATATCTTCAAGAGTTTGAATAGTCCTTTTCGATCGCTTTCATCCGCTTCGAGGATGGTATGCCAAATCAATCGTAAATTCGCGCCCATAGCTTTTCTACACAAACTAACCCAAAATCATGAAGTGAATCTTGGGTCACGATCTAAAACTATGGATACCGGCATGCCATGTAATCTCACAATCTCATTTACGCATATACGAGAAAGACGCTCAAGGAATAAGTCTCTCAGACGCAGAAGAAATGAGTAGATTTGGTTAATCTATCAACAATAACCCAAATCGCATCTACGCTCGAGAAACCTTGGGAAGATTAGTAATGAAATTGTGGTAATGTGTTCCCACTTCCCTTCCCAAATCTCAAGTGGTTGTAACGGACCCTTAGGTACTAGATGCTCCGCCTTTACACGCCGACAAGTTAAACACATCGAGATAAACTTTGCAATCTCTCTCTTCATATTGTTCCACCAAAATGTATGTCAAGATCACGATACATTTTAGTACTTCCGTGATGGATTGCAAAAATGGTGTATTGTGTGCCTCCATCATAATCTTGTACTTCAAATCGAGTCGTTAGAACACAAAGTCAGAGTGGACTCAAGTATTCCTTCTTCATCAATTCTCGCCCTAATAGCTCCTTCTTGTACTTTTTCTTCTTCATACGATCACCTCCGGCCCTGGCTCGAAAGCAATTTTAACTTTATCGATTAAAGTCGATTATACTCAGATATCATCACGTGGGTACCTAGAGTTTTCATCTCCATCTCTATTATTTGTAAATTATACTTAAATTAGTCTTTGATAATATCAGACTCAGATCTTGTATATGATCTTCTACTCAACACGCCGCACTACCACGCTCGCTTTTTCCAGATGGCATGGTCGTAACACGTGCCGAAATGAGTCTCCTCTCGAGTTCTTCAAGCTCTTCCCACATTCCTCGCTTCCATTCGAATTTTGTATCTCTACGAGTCAGCTACGTTAATGGAATAGCGATTCGAGAATATCCTTCAACGAATCTCCGATAATAACCAACTAAGCTTCTGAAAAGCTACGATTTCGATTATCGATTTAGGTTGTTCTCAATCGCGACTCATATCCCAATCTTGGATAAGACGTCACAATGACACCTATCGCTTTACTATCGCATCTAATACGACGCCCCCTACAGAGAGTCTCGCTTAGTGAATTCCACAAAGGAAGTCACAAGATAAAGGCTCAGTACCAAATTTATAGTTGAATTTTAACTCCTCAAGTTCAATAGAGCCATTCGATATGAGATTTTAGAAATGAGTTTTGTACCGGGTTCAAAGTCGATACAAAATTTAATATCGGCTTTGGGAGTAAACCAAGAAATTCTTCAGAAATACGTCAGAAAAATCAATAATAACAGAATATTATTCAAATCGACGTGTCTTTATTCAAATCCATAACATGGACTAAGAAAACTCGACATCCGTAATAAACGAATGACTTTCATGGCTTGATATGAAAATGTTTGACTACAATGGTTTGATTGCTTGATTTCAAATAACAAAGTTGCTTAGAATATGAAAACTAACAACCTTACAAAAGCAATCAATTTGGCATGATGAGTAGTTAACCTTAAAATCACATCAAAAGCAAATATCTCTATGTAAATAAGGTTAACTGTAATGTGATAGTGCCAACTTGAATCAAGCAAGATTTTTAAACAACGGATGTAATGAAAGTTTCTCCTAATGGAGTCTCCACAGATAGGTCAAAGTTTAATTTCTCCGTAGTCAAGTTCAAACGCTGAGCGTAAGTAAAGAGAGATAAAAGAATGGGTAGAACCAATATCTAGTAAGGTATATACTTCAAGAATTTATAATTAACTAACCCGCTAACTTCGTCGTTCCTCGCAGATTTTGACTACCACATAACAAACGCTTCTTCCAAGAATCGTTGACTTTGACTTTCGGGACATCTTCGAGTCAGTCACCATTCCTCACTTAACTAGGTTTCGCCATCGCATAATCTCGAGTTTATATGTCCTTCCTTTCCACAATTATAGCATACCTTGAAACTGTCAGGGCGCATTTTGACCGATATGTCCCTCTTTTCCGTGATTTGTAGAATATACGACCGGTGGTCGCTCTCCTCCCTTAAAACTAGTTGCTACAGTACCGACGCCTTCACATGGTCGTTGTTGAATCTCCTTTTAAAATCTCCTCCCACTCGCTTCTTCTATTTTCACGGCCACGATTACCACCAGAGTGGTTACCGCTTTGTCTCAGATTCTTCTTTCTCCACCGGGTTATCTTTATTCGATGATCGCTATCTTCTAGATGATCCTCGGTTATGGTCCCTCATTGAACGCATTTCGTTATCTCGCTTCTAACAATCGAGCCCTCGCTGACAACATCCGAATAGAGAGAAAATTTACGAGAAATGAGATATCGACGTACGTCAAGTTTCAAACCTCTCGTAAACATCCGCCACACGCTCCTCATTCTCCACCAAATGAGGTGCAACTCGATAACTCCGCGAACTTTCGCCGCATCGGGACACCGCCATGTTATTTCGCTCTAGTCTAATAAACTCCACTTCCTTCATACGATTTAATACTTTGTGGAAGTACTTGTCATTGAACTGCTTTCAAACGCTCTCCCACATACGCCGAAAGGTAATTGGATGGGTACGCTTCACGATTCCCACCAAGAATCGCTTCGCCACTTTTAACATAAAGGTGGCGAATGGAACCTTCTCGTTTCTCCGCATCCCAAGACATCGAATATCTTGGTAATTTGTTCGACCCATGTTTCCGCCATATAATCGGATCCGCTTTCCTTTAAATTCGTGGTCCCAACTTTGAATCGCTTGGGTCGTGACCACCCGTGAATTGCTATCATTTCCTCCTATATTTTGAACACGAAGTCTCCTCGTCTCGATTTTGCATGAAACCGCAAAAAACTTCTAAACATTCCCTCGCTCATCATCATCGCCAAAGTTGGTGTTGTTCACAGAGGAACATTGCCACCACAGACGCTCTCCTCGCTGGTAAGTACAGCATCTCCACGGCCTCATTTACTCCATCGTTAATATTCTCACGACATTCTCAAACATCGCCATAAAACAAGGGTTAATTAAGGAAATCAATATATCACATAATATCCCTATATATCGACTAACTAACAAATAAGCTTAGTAGACACACTAAATAAGGATTTTACCTGCTCTCCCTCCTAGTTCTATTCCCCGATCTCCGCCAGAGATCATATCCCTAAGCTCGATATTAACTCATGACGCCCCAAAATAGGTATACACAACACCCATTCTCGAGTCGCCAAATACATGGTATGTAAACAACTACAACTTTATTATTACAACAAGAAATCTGTGAGTTTGAATACAAATATTATCTTCTAGACAATATCTATACTCAAATAAATCCTCATCACATTATTGATTCATTATTTTACAAAAATGGTGAGGACTACTAAACAACTCTCTGTAATCTTCATTCCATACCCGACTAAGACTTCGCTACATTCTCGCCTCCCCGAGAAGAAAAATGGAACAACATGGAAAAGGGTGAGCTCAACTAGCCCAAGAAGAATATTATGACTAAGATAATATACAACAAATTATCGTTAGTCTCCAACAGGAAAAATCTGATAGAATACAATGTATAACAAGTTTCAGATCAATATTCGCAATGGAAATAATAATTCATGTAAGAGTTACGTAGAGAATGAAATCTACTATAATCTATGAATTTAAATTCATCATCAATATTTTATCCCAGAACATCAATCAATTTTCATCTCAAATCAAATATTCATCTTTGCACTATGTGCCAAAGATATTCATCAATCGGCCATGTTCATCTCAACACTGCTCATCTTTGCACTAAAGGCCAAAGATATTCATCACTTGGCCATGTTCATTTAAACACTGCTCATTCATCTTTGCACTATGTGCCAAAGATATTCATCAGCAAATCATTCATATTCTTCAGAATCATTCACTACAAAAGCCAAAGATATTCAATAATATCATCATTTAAGACCGAGGATGATGAAAATATTTTTTAAAGAACGAATCCAAAGGAAACAAAATGACAAGGATTAAGGATTAAGGATTCGATTGATTTGTTTTATCCATGTCCAACAATACCTCAAAAATAATCATAGTGGTGTAAAATTCAAGAATGATCAAAACATGGATACAATCAAAGCTAGTATCCAAAATAGATATTTTGGACTTAAAAGAAGAAATTTTATTTTTCGATGAATAAAGGTCAGATACGTGAATAAAGTCAGATACGTGAATAAAGGCCGTGATACGTGAATAAAGAATCTGACACCAAAAGATAGAAATTCACAAAAAAACATTTTCACGCTTCATTAATAAGACTCGTGAATAAGAATCGTGAATAAGAACTCATGAATAGAACTCGTGAATAAGAACTCATGAATAGTAACCCCGACATGAAAAAGTTCCAAATTTGATAAAACTTCAGATCAATATTTCAAAGATAATGATATCAAGAAATAATATCATTACGAAAAAAAATAATATCCCTTACCTCAAAGAATCAAGATTTCTAAGGAAAGGCTCAAGTGATGTCGAATGAAACTTCAGATCTAATAAAGAACTCTCAAAGTATCTAAATACTCACAAAATACGCCAATAATATAGAGAGAGAAAGAGAGAAAACTTTGTTTTCGTGTGATTTTCAATTCTAACTTAGCCCTCTATTTATAGAAAATGTTAGCTCTACCAAGCAGATTTGACCGCCACCGATGGCTTTTACTCGCTACTATTGCCACCCACCACATTTGAAATAAAATTCAGCACATTTCTTCACCAACCACAAGTGGGGCCCACTCAATTCTAGAATTTTCCACCAAAATCAATTATAAACCTAATTTCCGAATCCGACACCTCTTAAAATTCACAACAAATCATTCGTGCATTTTTAACGGTTCAAAATTTGTTGACATATACTCAACTTATGTATGTATAACATACCCAAAAATTACCACAATCCAACGGTTGGATTAAAAATTATAACCCCCGCAATATATCTCAAAACCCCTGATTTGATTTTTAATACCTCCAATCCGATAAAATATCGATAAAACATCTCAACATTAATTCCTTCATTAATAACCACATAAATAAATCCATCATTTATATTCATATAAAATAAATATTTCTTATCATATGAATCAATAATTAATTATTCACAAATAATATTATGTAATCACATTTATGACAACCAGTCGCTCCTGTGAAAGAGGGGCTTTCCAATAAGGATCTCTCCTCATCGGCGCCGCAATTAGGTGACCAAACCTCCTTAGATGTAACTTTCTAGACATTGCCAATAATGTTATCTAATAATATTATTCAAATAATATGAATTATTGATCCGATAATGGGAAATATCATCGCAAAGGACAATTATCGAACAACAATAATATAAAATATCAACGCAAAGAATTATCGAATCAATAAAATAAAATATCGAATAAAGAATTCACCGTGGAAAATTATCGAGAAAGGCCATCTTCACGTAAGGATCAATAATTCAACAATATGCGTAATACCGCGTGCCATCGGCAACCACGCCAGACATCAGATTTTAACCAACCGTATTCCAACAATTTTAAATCAGAATAACTACGCCTGCTATTTATAACCAACTTATATTTTTTGTCGCTTTCCTCATCCAATCGCTGCTTATTTTGAAATATTTGCGTGATTTAACCCCTAACTAACCACATTAATCTCACATGGAAATTCCTTTTTATTTAAAAAAAAATCGGGTCTTACACGTGATAGTTGGTCTACGCAGTTTATATAATATATATATATACATTTAAATTTTTTGTTTCATTAGAATATTTTATTAAACTGTCGCATTTAATATTCCCGACTACTATAAATAAAGCATTTAATATTCATTTAATTCACACCAAACTAATATTCCCCTTACAACAATGAATATTTTATAACCACTGCTTATTTTGAAATATTTTATGATTTAACCCTTTAACTATCCACATTAATCAAATCAACCCTTACTATTTCAAAATAATAAATAAAGGAAATTCCTTTTTATTTAAAAAAATTTTTCGTTGGTCTTACAAAATTTTACCCTACAAAATAGTACCTTGTTGACAATTTGGACGTTATTGGTTCTGGACAAATCAATTCTTGAACTTGTTTTATTGAATTCATATATCATTGTCATCATCCTCATGTTTATATTTTTTGAAAGTCATATGTATTTTGTAGTGCATGATGGACTTAAGACGATTACGATCAGGATTATTCGGTAGATAATCACGCACCGTAATGTTACAAATGATGTTGTAAAAGTCCTCATTGGCCCGTAGTGCATTGGTGGACAGTTGTTGGCATGATCATGACCATTAATGAATACACGAATATCCTTGGCCTGTAGTGCATGGATAATTTGTGGTTGTGATACTAATGAATATCCTTGGCCGTAATGCAGGGATGATGTGAATTATTTATTAAGCTGAGTCTCAACGATAAAAGTGATGAAAAACCTTTTAAATCATAGAAGATAGTAGATTTTATTCTCTACTTGACTCTTCTAATGGATTGCTTATTTCCGCTGCAGTTTTTGATATAAAACTTGTTGTCTATTATATTCTATCAGTTGTTATACTGTTGAAGGCTAAGGATAATTTATTCTGCATTGTCTTAGTCATAATATTTCTTACTGGGCTAGTTGAGCTCACCCTTTCTTTCATTGTTCTCTTCAGAAAATGAGAACGTAGCCGGGACTAGTCGGGGAACGGAGTGATAGTCCAGATGATAGCATTAGTAGTCCTCACTATTCTGTTAGATAGTGTGACAATAAATGTAATGAAGACTTCATTGAGTGTGGATATTGTCTAGATGACAATATTCTTATTAAAACTCTTATATTATGTTTTGTCATATCTTACACGACTGTTGTATTATAAAGTTGTATTTGAATTTTGTACCATGTATTTGGCGACTTAAGATGGGTGATGTATACCTATTTTGGGGGCGTCACAGAAGTTGTATGAGCCAGAAGCTCATCAAACTTAATTAAAGGCTCTAGAAGAGCGATTATTCATCAAACATAATTGAAGACTCTTGAAGAGTGATCATTCATCAAACTTAATTAAAGTCTCTGGAAGAACGATTATAATGTTGTCAAATGGCACAAAACTTTGTATTGATGATTCTTTATATTCTTTTAAGGCAAGCAGAAATTTGCTCAGCTTTAAAGATATACGTTATAATGGTTATCATATTGAAACCAATATTGAAGGCAGTGAAGAATTTCTTTATATTATTTCAATAGTATCGGGCCAGAAGCTCATATTAGAAAAGTTGTATATTTTCTTTTCTGGGTTATATTATACTAAAATGAGAATAGTTGAAACAAATGTTGTAATACACCAAAAGTGTGCAATACACCAGAAGTGTTCGGATCCAAATATTTTTATGATTTGGCATGACCATCTAGGATCAATAATGATGCATTGAATTATTGAAAACTCCCATGAACATCCCTTAAGGAACCAGAAGATTCCTTTACATGTTGATTATATCAAAGTAAAATAATTACCAAACTATCACATTTAATTATTGTTATTTGGTGTTCATCTTTCTAAGAAAGAATTCAGAGTGATATTTTTAAGGTATATTTTCAGGATTGTTATTTTAATAGTCTTCCCACCATTAGGGGGAGAAAAGTCATTGCTTGAAGCACGACGTGAGATCATCGCCTGAAGCACGAAGGGAGATTAATTGGAATGTTTCAACGTTATTTAATCTTGATCCTCATACAAATCAATATGAACTAGAAGTTCAAAGGATTATTCATTTGCAATAAATTGCAAATCAATTACTAGAAGCATTCATCGATAATAAAAAAATAGTGATATCTCACATTATAGCTGTTAATACTCTAGCAAGAATTGAAGTCCTTGTAAGACAATCAGTTAATATAACAGCAAAGTGAATTAAAGTCACACCTCAAACGTGAAAGAATGATCGATGTTAAAGTTAAAATTTCCCAGAAGAATAAAGTACAAGAAAAATAAGTTGCAGCATATAAAGAGACTATACCCATGAAACAGGCTACAAAAAATTATTGATATATCCAAAACTTATGGAAAAAAAAAATCTCTTATAAATAAAACTTTTGAAGAGTTATCCCCTGAAGAGGATGGGTTATCCCCTGAAGAGGATCAGGTACCTGAAAATAAAGAGATCTCGATACATTATGTATATATAGAAGACGTATATATTGGATAGAAATAAAATTATTGTCGACAATATATTTTTATATAAAGTTGTTCTTGATATTACCAAAAGTAATGATCATGAATATGAACCACAAATTGTTGATGAATGTTCAACGTAGAAATGTTTGACCAATGTGGAAAAAGGCGATTCAAGCAGAATTAAATTCACTAAGTAAATGTGAAGTTTTTGGACTTGTAGTCCTAACACCTAAAGGTGTAATGCCTGTTGGATACAAACGGGTATTTATACATAAAAAAATGAGAAAAATAAATTTATAAGGTACAAAGCGCGACTTGTAGCACAAAGGTTTCTCGTAGAGACCTGGTATTAATTATGAAGAAACATATGCTCATGTAATGGACGCAATTACATTCAAATTTTTAATTAGCTTGGTAGCAAAAGAAAATTTGGATATGCGATTAATGGATGTTGTTACATCATATCTGTATAGATCATTAGATAATTATATCTACATGAAAATCCCTGAAGGATATAAAATACCTGAAGCATATAATTCTACATCTCGAAATATGTATTCTATTAAGCTACAAAGATATTTATATGTGTTAAATCAATCCAGATGCATATTGTGGTATAATCGCCTGAGTAGATATCTTTTGAAAGAAGGATTTGAGAATAATCCAATTTGTGCATGTATTTTTATCAAAAGATCATAATATGGATTTGTTATTGTTACTGTATTTATTGATGAAAGATCTTGCTTTGGAAGAGTCGACAAAAATAACAAATTTGAGATGAAAGATATTGGTAAAACAAATTTTTGTCTTGGCCTTCAAATTGAACTATGGAATTCTTGTTCATCAATCAACATACATAGGAAAAAGTCATGAAGTAACTTTACATGGATAATGTTAATCCTTTGAGTACTCCAATGATGGGTTGGTCACTTGATATCAAGAAAGATCTGTTTTGACCACAAGAAAAAAATAAAGAATCTCTTGGTCCTGAAGTACCATATATTAGGTCATGAAGTACCATATCTTAGTGCAATTGATATTTTGATGTATCTTGCAAATTTCACATGACCTGATATGTGACGCCCCCAAAATAGGGTATACATCACCCATCTTGGGTTGCCACTTACATGGTACAAAATACAAATACAAACTTAATTATACAATAAAGTGTAAAAAATACGACAAAACATAAGTTCGAGAGTTTTAATAAGAATATTGTCATCTAGACATGATTCAAACACAATGGAGTCCTCATTACATTTATTATCACACTATTTCGCTGTAATAGTGAGGACTACTAATACACCGTCTCAGACCATCACTGCTCCCCGACTAGTCCTCGCCACGCTCTCATTTCAAGAGAACAATGAAAGCAAATGGTGAGCTCAACTAGCCCAGTAAGAAATATTATGACTAAGATAATGCGGAATAAATTATCCTTAGCCTTCAACAGTATAACAACTGATAGAATATAATAGACAACAAGTTTTAGATCAAAACTGCAGCGGAAATAAGCAATCCATTAAAAGAGTCCAGTAGAGAATAAAATCTATTATCTTTTAAGATTTAAAAAGTTTTTCATCACTTTTATTGCTGGGACTCAGCTTAATAAATGATCCACATCATCGAATCACCCCTGCACTACGGCCAAGGATATTCTTTAGTATCACGACCACAAATTATCCATGCACTACGGGCCAAAGATATTCGTGTATTCATCAACGGTCCTGATCATGCCATAAAACAATTCATCTTTGCTCCATTGGTCAAGAGAATCCATAGCCATGATCATACCAAAACCGGCCCATCAATGCATTACGCCAACGAGGACTTTTTTCCACATCATTTGTAACATTACGGTTATGATTATACCGAATAATCCTCGGTCATAATCACACCAAGTCCATCTATGCACTAAAGGCCACAGATGACTTTTACCACATCATTTATAACATTACGATTATGATTATACCGAATAATCCTCGGTCATAATCATACCAAGTCCATCTATGCACCATAAAGCCATGTACAGATGACTTTCAACAAAATATAAACATGAGGATGATAACAATGATATAAGAATTCAATAAAATAAGTTCAAGAATTAATTTGTCCAGAACCAATAACGCCCAAATTGTCAACAAGATATCGCTTTTGTGGTGTAAAATTCAAGAATGCTCGTATTTAATATTTCCATGAGATGACATGGATGAAGCGCAAGAATATCAAGGATATTCCACTAATTTCATGGAATATAGAAATCAAAACTTTAACCAACTAAGTATAATAAAGAATGGAATAACAACAGAAATCACCACGCACGCAGATTGCAGATGATAAAGTTATTCCAACGTAATAATAAAGAATGGAATAACAACAGAAATCACCACGCATGCAGATCAGATAGAATGGTTATTCCAATAATAATAAATACAAAATAATAAATAACTAACCAAAGTCGTGAAATTACATCGATGGATATTAAACGTAATATTAAATGCGGAATAATAAATATTGGAACCAGTCGTAAAATTCACACCGATAGGATATTTTGACGTAATATTAAATGACGGAATAATAAAAATTGGAACCGTGTCGTGAAATTATTAATCTATGTGATATTCCACTGTAATATTAAATGACGGAATAATATAAGGATTTCACCAAAGACAGGTGGTATGCTACTTATACAAAGTTATGATAGGGTATGCAGCAGATACAAAGTTATTCCAATGTAATAATAAAGAATGGAATAACATAAGGATTTCACCAAGTAAAGGTATGCCGCTTATACATGTTATGTATAGGGTATATGGCAGATATCAAAGTTATTCCAACAGAATAATAGAGAATGGAATAACATAAGGATTTCACCAAGTAAAGGGTATGCCGCTTATACAAGTTATGTATAGGGTACGCCACAGATCAAAGTTATTATAATGTAATAATAGAGGATGGAATAATGTAAGTTCTCTTCATGAATAAGAAAGAATAACACCCCTTACCGTAAAAGAAACTGGATAAAGGAGTAGTGAGGTAGTAAACTTCTCTTCTCTTCTTCTTTAGATTTTCTCTCTACAATTTCTCCCTACAATTTCTCTCTATAATAACCGCTCTATAGCTTTAGTGAATTGGTGAGAAATGATGAAAAATGAGCTTCTATTTATAGGAAAACATGTTTTCGATAATTGCACATTTTGGGGCTCGAAAAATTACAGTACAATACCTCCCTCTTTTTTTTTATTTTAAATTTAGTCATCCAAGTATTATCAAACTTACACCAACTCCCCTAATAGTAAATCATGTGAATTAATAGTTTATTCATGTGACTCAATAGTAAAATCATGTGAAAAAACTAATTACATTATAGTACCTTCATCTATACCTCCATTTTTAACTTAGTCATGCAAGTATTATCAATCTTGCACCAACTCCCCTAATAGTAACAAGAATGTGAATCAATAGTACACACATGTGAACAAATAGTTATAATCATGTGAATTAGTATCAATTAATTGCTCATTTATCCGATAAATTACCCGATTTATCAATATAGCCCCCAGACATTAATTATTATCGAAATAAATGTCGATTTTTACCAACGCAAACAATTTCAACATAATGAAACTATTTTTATCAAAAATATAAATTTTAAAATTTTAAAGTTTGACTTTTTCCAAAAAAGTCAACTGTTGACTTTTTGACTAAATAGTGAATTCCGAAATTTTTTGTGTTTATAGACTATTTTTACTAATTTCGTCGTTCCGAACTCAACTATCACGTCCGCGTCTCCAAATTCAACTCTGAACACAACTTCAATTAATAATCACCATTAATATTATAACTCACAATATTTATCAACCGTGTCGTTCCTGTGAGCAGGGGCCTTAGGTAAGGATTTCTCCTCACCTGCGCCATGCAATTACCTAACCTCTCCTTGACAGAACTTCTAAACATTGTAAATATTGCAATTTAATAATATGAATAACTTTGTCGTCTCAATTATTGATTTAATAAAATAACATATTATGCAGACGATATTGTGACAATAATCGAATCAATAATACGAGACATATGATGCAAAGAATTATCAGAGTAATAATTGAGTAAAACTGAGTGACTTATCACGTAAGCATCAATAATCAATACCGTGTGCTACTATGCAACCACGCGTAATATTACTGTACTTTTACTACCGGGCAGTTCAACAGTATTAATGGTAAAACCTCTACCGTTATTTTCATAAAATATTTTTTTGTCGTTTTCTAACTACGACGATTGCTTCCGCCAGGGGTCCATTAATGATTATGTCGTCGCATTTAATATTCCTCGACAAAAAGAATATTCCCCGACCAATCGAATATTATATAACAACTTGCGTACTTTGCAAAATTTATAAATCTTACCCACAACTATAACATTATATCAAATTTACTCAATAATATTCAAAAAAATATTTTGAGAAATTCAAATCTTTATTTATAAAATCTGGGGTCTCACATGATATAGCATTTGCAGTTAACTTAATAGCAATGTAAAGTTATGCACAAACTCTAAGACATTGTAATAAAATTAAACATATTTTATGTTATCTTCGTGAGACTATTGATTTGGGATTATTTTATCCAAAGGGTGATAGAACCAAGCATATTGCACCAAAATTATTTTATACACATGAGCCCTAGAAGAATGACGATATTGATATCAAGCATATATGATCATGTGATAATTTGGTTGATATATTCATTAAGTCATTACCAACTATGATTTTGAAGAAGATGGCGCACAATATTGGCATACTTCGACTTAATGATATTTTTACCATGAAAAATAAAAATTCTATGTACTTATGAAGGGGAAGTAAAAAGAATATGTGCTGATTGTACTCTTTTTTCTTCGCTAAGGTTTTTTTCCCCCACTGGGTTTTTCTTTGTAGGGTTTTAATGAGGCAATCTCAAGGCACTAGAAGTTATACAAGAATATTGTACTCTTTTCCTTCGCCAAAATTTTTTCCACTAGTTTTTTATTTGGTAAGATTTTTAACGAGGCATATTCTTAAAAAATTGCTACAAAAGAACTCCATCCCTTCCGTATGGAGACAATGCTGCATGTATAGCTCAATTAAAATGAGGATACATCAAATGAGATAGAACAAAACACATCTCATCAAAATTTCTTTTCACACATGACCTTGATAAGTGCGGTGACATTGATGTTCAACAAATTTGCTTGAAAGATAATCTAGCAGATTTGTTCACCAAAGCATTACCAACTACAATGTTTGAAGGATTGCGTCGCAATATTGGAATACGACATCTGAAGAACTTAAGGATACATTCACGAGGGGGAGCTAATACGCGCTGCACTCTTTTTTCCTTAACCAAAGTTTTTTTTCCCATTAGGTTTTTCCTGGTAAGATTTTTAATGAGACAGCTTTCAATGCGTATGGCTATACAATAGACATCCAATGGAAAGTGTTATAAAATTATGGATGTCTAGATTCATATAATGGATGTCTAGATACATTCTCCTTATCTTTGATTATAACTTTCATGTCTATTGAGTTATAAAATTCATGACCTTTGAGTTTTGTAACCTCTTAGTATTGATGTCTTTGTACCATAAATAGTAGCATTGTAAAGTGAATGGGTGAGAGACATACAATTACAATATATGAAATGAAAATGCTCTTCTCCTTTAATCATCATCTTTGTTCTTAATTTTATTAATCTTTTATAACACATTTTTTAATATTTTCGCATGTGAGTTCCACTTTTTAATCAAATTAATATTAATATTTGGTTAAAAAATACGTTCCACGTGTAAAAATATCAAAAAAAATATTATAAAAATATATGAAATTGATATTTTCATAATTTTTTTTGATATTTCTGCATGTGGGACCCATTTTGAACTTAAAAATAAACCCCACATGCGAAAATATTAAAGAAATATCTTAGAATATTAAGGAATTGAACCTTACCCTTTGAAAATATAAAGAGTATGAGAAAATAAAATTTCCATTAAAAAAAGAAGAAGTAAAAGTCAGGTAGCTCCAGCCGGAATATATGTACGTTTCTCCTAACCCCTCAATTATATTGGTTTTCCTAAACATTCTTTATAGGGAGCGAGAGAAATTAAACGTCTATTTTTATTTTTATTTAATTTTTAGAGCGACCAAATTAGGGTTTCTATATCCTTTTCATTTCTCACTAATTTTACGCATCTAACTCCATTGTACGTATTTCCCTCCTTTGGTTCTGTTGTATATATTGTGCTGCATTTTATTGAATTTTTTTTCTTCTGGAAATATACTTCGTGTGTATCTGTAATTGATTTGTGCTGTTGTGACCTAAACAGATCACGATTTTACTTTTGTTAATATTTACATTTGTATGTTTTGATCAGGGAGACTTTGATTTTGATGGTGACGAAAATTATTGAGGTTGAATTGAAAATTTGATATTTAGAGAGGATTTTGAGGGGTTTTGTAAAGTGTTTGAAGAATAATTGAGGGTAAGGTGAATTCTTGTTTGACTATGCCAACTTCATGGGCTGATTCGGTTACTGCAGCTGAAACTGCTGCTGGTGGAGCTGCTTCTGGGGGTAATCGACCAGCTTATGTTCCTCCGCATCTTCGAAATAGGCCACCTTCAGTAGACTCATCTGCTGCAGTTCAGAGTGGGTCCAGCTCTGGTAATGTTGCCGTAGGTGGGAATCGTTGGGCTGTGCCTCCAAGGATTGACAATAATAGATCTGGGTATAGTTCAGGAGGTGGGCGTGGTGGTGGTTGGAACAACAGGACTGGTGGTTGGGACCGCGGGAGGGAGCGGGAAGTTAACCCTTTTGTTGACGATGGTATAGAGGAAGAAGTTAGTGAGCAGGAGAACACGGGGATTAATTTTGATGCTTATGAAGATATTCCTGTGGAGACAAGTGGGGATAATGTGCCTCCTCCTGTGAATACTTTTGCAGAGATTGACTTGGGTGATGCACTTAATAAAAATATTCAGAGGTGCAGATATGTCAAGCCAACCCCTGTGCAACGGCATGCCATACCAATCTCTCTTGCAGGTCGGGATCTAATGGCTTGTGCTCAGACAGGTTCTGGCAAGACGGCTGCTTTCTGCTTTCCCATTATCAGTGGAATTATGACGGGCCAATCTGCACAAAGAGCACCTCGCATGCCAAGAATGGCGTGTCCACTTGCTCTTATATTGTCTCCAACAAGAGAGCTATCATGCCAAGTGGGTTTCTCTTATTTTCAGTATTGAAGAGTTTTCTGCTTCTTGACCTAATTTTTACATTGAATGAACTTCGACATTTTGATTTGTTCTAACTGCAGATTCATGAAGAAGCTCGGAAATTTGCGTTTCAAACTGGTGTCAAGGTGGTTGTTGCTTATGGTGGTGCACCTATTAACCATCAGGTATCATATTCTTATGAGCTATGAATTATGATGTGTCGGATACTTATTTTAAATTTTCATGGTCTTCATGCAGTGGATTCTTCACATAACTGTTAGCCGGTTTTGAGTTGTGTTTTTTACTTATTAGTTATTACTGTATAAGCACAAAACAAGTGTTCTTTTACTTTATGGATAAAGGTAGAGAGAGCAACAGGAAAGGACAAGGAGCCTTCAATTTCCTACAGATGCAAAAAGTTGAAATCTTACAAATGCCTCTTGATTTGAAAATAACTTATTTTTTCTTTAATCTTTATAAACACCATCAAGGTAATGCAACCATGTAAAGCAGGGTAAATAGAAAGTGCCGGTTTTTTTTAAGAATTAGTTCGTTTTGTTTACGGTTTTGTTACATGATTATCTTAGGCCCTCAAAACAGCCTGAAACAAGTTTCTCAAGCCTTTATGTCTTTTCTTCTCTCGTTATTCACAAATATTTACAAGATGGTCATGGTTTAGTGGTGGTTGTTCTCTTTCCTTGTTTTGTTTCTTTCTTATACAAGGTGTGATTTGCTCTTTATGTGATGGAGACCACAAGCCAGAACAACGAGAAGATTTTTTATACTTACTATTTGGAGTTTTTATTATGCTTAATTTGAGAATAATTGATGTAATTTATTTTATTTATTAGTGGGGATTAAGAATATTAAGAAATACTATTATAGTTAGGGTATTTTAGTCATTTAGTGCTTTTATTATTTCCTAAATATTATTAGGATTTTGAGTCTCTTTAAATAATGTAATCCCCATAAAATTACGAAGAATTATTTTTCAACCTAAGTTGATTGCGATCAGGTCTATTCTTTCACGGTTGAGGATCCTAGGGTAGTGGAGTGCTGAACTCATAGTTGTTAAGGCGCTAAGTCGAGGCGAGTCGGTGGCCGACCGCTTAAGCGACTAGTCGACTAAGGCGCCCGACTAGTCGTCCATAAAGCGATGAATTATTTACAATGTGCATTTCATAAATAAATATTATATATATAGCTCAATTCACAGGTGCACTAAACATAAAAAAAATTACTTACGAATATATTATATATAACTAACACTACATTATAGTTCATAGACTCAAAACATATACTTGAACAAATATAACAAGTAGATACATTGGTAAATTTAACTTCAATAGTAAAATAAAACACTAAAAAATTAATTCACTTATAAAAAATTAAAATTGAAAGTTAAAATATTTATTGATTATGTTAAATTTAATTTTTATGAATAATAAATAAATATGTTTATTGATTATATTAAATTTATATTTCATGAATATAAATAAATATTTTATTATATAAGTGAAAAGATAAATATAATATTATACTAATATAATAAAGTATAATAATAAAACATATAATACTAATTTATTCTATTATATATATAATATTAATATTTATTTATCATGCATATAATATAATATTCATATAAATTATATCTTTTAATTTACCGTATATATAAAATATATAATACTTAGTACAGTAGTTGTATACAACTATACAACATTCATTATTATTATCTTTGAGTGCTTTGTTTGCCAAGTGTGGTGTCTCATTTACATGAATGGATAGAATAACATGGGCTACCTGCTCTTTAACTAGTGGGTCATGTTAGTGGGTTAATAAAATACCTAACAAATAAACAAAAGCCAAACAGAGCAGACAACTTCACCTAGAGCAATAGAAGGCTGAAGCGAACCTCGGAAGAGAAGAAAGGAGTTACGACTCGCGAGTTACATCGGATTCGCAGTAGCATGGCTAATCTCTCCTTTCTTTCTTTCTAATTCACAGCCGATTGTGGTCGCAATTGTTAGGGCTGGGTCAACAAGACATACCGGAGGTCGCGAGCAGAGAAAGAAGAAGATGAAGAGGAGAAATAGAAGAGAAGAAGAAGAGGAGAAGCATACCGGAGGTCGCGACTGATGATGACTAATGATCTCTCCTTTCTGCTCTGTGATGACTGATGATATGAAGTGCCGAAGTGGCTCATCAGCTCGATCGATCGATTTGGTTTGTAGGGTTTCCACTCTAGCAAGTCGCCCGCTTAGCACTCACGTCGTCCAAGTCGCTCAATAGGTGACCAAGTCGTCCGAATCGCCTGCAGATCGCTCGATTTCCTGCTGTGAACCCAAGTCACCCCGACGCCTTGAAATTTTATACCGCTCGGACGACTATGCGTCGCCTAGTTGACGACTAGGCGACGACTTGATAAGCTTGGCTGAACTTCACCCTAGTACCAAGGGTTGGGCGGGTATTTAAAATATATAGCAAACCTTACTCGAGTAACAAGAAATCACGGGCGGGCTTGGGTTACCCGACCCAAGTTGCACCGCTAGTTATACTATATGTATATAGTTTTGTAAAAATTGAAGGCTATGTTTGGGTAAAAAGTACGACTTAGTAGTTGTGGAATTATAAGTTTGACGTTTTTGAATTCTAGATAGTTTGTTAGATTAATGAACAAGAGATGCTTATCAAATGAATAGTCCGTTTCCCAAATAGTGACTTGAATTCCATTTTTATGCAAATTAAGAATGTCAAATGAATACTCCGTCTCCAGGGACGAAGTCAGGATTTGATCTTGGGGGCTAAGAATTTTTTTAGCAACATAATATATATTCAAAAAAAGGGTACTCAGGAAGAATGCATTGATATGGACCGTAATTGATGTAAGCTCGTCGAACTTCATCACACCACGGCATTTTCATATTTCGATGCGTTTTCTAGGATCACGCTCCAAATAATTAATATCACATCATTTACTTTCAATTCTTGGTGATTTTAAAAAACGTTATTCTTGTTCAGGGGTAGACACCATTAGGCCCAGGGGTAAGTAGAGATGTGTCAATATGATTTGATTGTTTTCTCTTGAAAAATGAATCAATAGTATGTGATTTTTCTATGATTCTAAAACAAAAAATAAAAAATTCAATTAACTACACTACAAGAATGAGTTAATCAATATTATTGGACCACTCATTGAACTTTTTAATAATAAAATTTTCATAAATTTGCAATCAAATAAGTAAGGGTTTTAGTTGGTTATCGGAAAACAAATTGAATATGTAATTGGAATTAACATATACAATATTATGATCACTCATTAAACTTTTAAAAATTAAAATATCAAGTTTCATAAAATAAACAAAGAATAAAAAAAATTAAATAAGGGTTTTAGTTGGTTACCTGGATACAAATGTATCATTCAATTGGAATAACACACAATATTATGCTCCAATTATACAAGCCTGCAATTATAATGAATTTAATAATAAAATTAGTTTGCAATCAGAAGCGACTTCATGAACAACTTGATAATTGAACAAGTGAACTTTACAAAATTTTCAAACCTATGCTGGGGGAGTGGGGGGGGCTCCAGTCTTTAGCTAGCTTCATCCCTGTCCGCCTCCCCTATATTTGGCTTTATGCCATGTTTGGATTAGAGAAATTGAATTAGTGAAGTAATATAATGGAATTTGAGAAGGGAATTGAATGAAGAAAGAAATGATTCATTCCATTCTTGAGTGGACTTAGGAATAAAGTCACAAATTTGGTAGGAATAAGAATGGTTCTTTCCATTCCAATGAAACAATCATACACACTTTTCGATTCCATGGAATGAGTCATTCAATTCCTATCTTGATTCCTACAATCCCAACATAGCATTAATAAAATATAGTGGACCGCATATAATTGTGACACAAGTACGTGGTAAGCCATTCTCTGGTGGACAAATATTTTTTGGTAATTGGTTCATCTTTGGTGGATGAAGGTAGTATTAATGAGTGTGGTTTACTTATCTGTGTTGGTTTTCATGGTTTAATGAGAATGGGTGTTAGCTAGTTTGTTTTAGTCATATTAGAGGTTGTCTGAAAGAAGCATTTAGAAAGGGAAGAGAGGATTGAAAGGGATATGGAATACCAAGCGCTATGAACATATGAGAGGGTGCCGGTAGAATTGACAATAGTGAATAGTCTTTTCAGCAACCAGCTTCTAAACGATAATCAAGTGCATGTTTGCATAGCTGTGAATTCCATCAAAGGGCATCTTTTCTAATGGACGCAATCACGCAATGGGCTTTTGGATAAGTGGCATTAGGTTTCTCACCGCCAAAGAACAAGTTTGGTTGGTTTGAAATGAACAAGCTTGAGTTGAACCGCTGCATAAATATTCTAATATTTTCTGACACGCACTTTGTCCCTTTCGGACAATGAATCGGAACCATTTTAGATACTTCCTATGGAACCAGAAATAACTGAAAGGAGTTGTCTGAAGCACATCATTTCTCGAGAGTTTGTAGGATGAAAAAGCATAATGTACCCCATTATATTCAATTTGGCTGTTTTTATTGTTATCACAATTTTCTTTATGGTTGCTGCCTGTGGTTGTGTTGCTTTTAGCCTCTTATCTATTGACACAAGTATAATTTCTTTTCATAAATTTTAATATTTGGTTATAGCTTAATAACAATTATAATATTAATAACTTTAACAACCTTGATTTTTTTTTTTATAAAAACTATATGACGAACTTGATGTCTTGTCCTATCAGTAACTAATGAAGGCTACCATAGCAGGATTCAAAATCATTTGCAATCAGGAAAATATCTTGTTCATTAAGCGTTTGTATGTTTTCATTTGGACAGCTTCGAGAACTGGAGAGAGGTGTTGACATTCTTGTGGCAACTCCTGGACGTTTGGTAGATCTGCTGGAGAGGGCAAGAGTTTCATTACAGATGATCAGGTATTTAGCACTGGATGAGGCAGATAGGATGCTGGACATGGGTTTCGAGCCTCAAATTAGGAAAATTGTGCAGCAAATGGACATGCCTCCGCCAGGTGTAAGACAGACAATGCTATTCAGTGCCACTTTCCCAAAAGAGATACAGGTATATATTATGTTTGTCAAGCTTTTCAGTTTCAACATTCTCTGATCAGATTTGGAATATGAATGTATACCGCACATGGACTTTGTGATACTCATTTAGGATTCTGATTATCAGAGATTGACATACTTGTATGATGCTGGACACTCAATTCGCATTTTCATTAAATATTCTCTGTTGCTTGAACTGAGGTTTTCTCCATCCCCAATCTCTCTCATGCTCGATTGAAGCAGTTAGCTGCTTTGCTGATTTGTGTGCATGTTTATTTCAACTGCAAATTTAAATTACTTTTGCTTTGGAAATACAAACCGCAGCTTTGTGACACATTTACAATTTGGTTGACATGCAGAGATTGGCCTCTGATTTTTTAGCGACTTACATCTTTTTGGCTGTTGGAAGAGTTGGTTCAAGTACCGATTTGATTGTACAAAGAGTAGAATATGTCCAGGAAACTGACAAGAGAAGTCACCTTATGGACCTCCTTCATGCACAGAGAGCAAATGGTGCTCATGGAAAGGTAATACCTAAGAAACCTTTTTCTTTCAAGGTGTCTCTTTGGCATGCTAGTAAATTCTTGAATTTTGTCAGAAATAGATGTTTTTCCCTGTCTTCCTTCTTTGGTGATATATATTACGTAGCTATTTCTATTTGGAACCCACAGGCGTGTTTTTCTGCAGAGCAACATGGATGTAAAGCTAGGATCTTGTATTTAAGCTAGGAATGGTCAAGGAAAGAACTTCAAATAGTAGAGAACTTCTCTAATTTAAATTCTTAATATGTTGTTTAATTCCTTTCTTCATCACTTCTGTAGCTGAGAGAGTAACAATAATGATCTTTGTAATTGTTCTATAACTGAAGTTAAATTAAAGTTAGGTAAAAGGTACTCTTTTAATGAAATGGAAATAGCTATGTTTTTGTTATGGAACATATGCGGTTGAAAGCAGTGTTGTCAAAGGCGCCTTGCCTAGGCACTAAGGCGAGGCAAGGTAGCTCTGGAGCGTTTTAGGTCACTTGAGGCAAGATGAATTTGATGAGGTGAGCCTATGTGTAGCCTGGAGTTGAGGTGGCAAGGCCATTCCCCTTTTTTATTATGTATTGTTGTCCTTGAATTCCCTTTCAAAGTTGGGTTTCTTTAAGGAGAGAAGTACTATACTAATACAGTAATGTTCACTACCTAAATAAGAAAGTAAAAAGGCCCAAATTTGTCTTTGGATGAGGATTTGAGGGATTTCTGTATCTCTCACTCTTATATTCACTGTCACTCGGTCCCTTTTTTGGCTGCAATACAGGCTTAGAAGCCTCAGATAATTACATGAAGATGAGAGAAGGATGATATCCAAATATTTCCATGATAAAGTTGTTTCAAAATATCAATTTCTGAGATCTTTAGCACAATTCATAGGATACTTTATTCTCTTCATGCTTTTCATGTAGAGAATGAACTCTTCCTCCACTTTACTCCTTAACATCTAGAAAGTGATGAGCTAATTTTGACTTATCTATTAAGTGATTCTTATGTTTGATATTTCCATGCAGCAAGCTCTTACTTTGGTTTTTGTTGAGACAAAGAAGGGAGCCGACTCACTGGAATATTGGTTGTGTAGTAATGGTTTCCCTGCTACTACAATTCATGGTGATAGAACACAGCAGGTACTTTTGTTTGAATCTTAGTTGTTCTGGTGTACTTGCATATATTTTTGACATTGCTTGTGTATGCTTTGACAAAAATCATGGATCAACTAAACCGTCTTTTACTATTTTATATCCCTCTTTGATGTTTTTGTTTCCCTCGGTTCCGAGTTCCAAAGATATTGTTCGTCTTTTGTATAAGATTCATTATCCAGTATCTAATAGTGATGTCTATTTTTTTATGAATGGTCACATAGCAAGTACCTACTCTAGGCCTTGGACAAGCTTCTCGCTTTGGAACTTGATACATAAGAAAGCAGGACTCTATGCATGATATATAGCTGAATTGGATGATGTGTAGTTTTTGGTTGTACAACAAACAATACAACAACTATATCAACGATTCAACTCCTTTCATACCAAACTAGTAGTGGTAATCTCATATGCAAGTAAAGAGAAAAAATACAATAGATAAAATTTTAAAAATAAAAAAGGAATAATATATGCAAATTAAAAGAATAGAAGTAGATGGAAATAAATTAAGTATAAACACGCTCACATATAGAAACATATAAAAAAAACACACATGTTTTCTAAGGTCAACCTTAGATAGCTTATGTAAGGTATCTCAAATATGAAGTAATTTCAGCATTTACTTAATAACCCAACCGTACACACATGCAAAGAGCATGCGAAAATATGAACACCCGTAAATTTTTGTGTAATTTAGTGATATGTGTCGACTAGTTTATAATAATGAAGACTAATCTAATCTGACCCGTCAAAATACTTATTTTACAACGTTACAATAATGGTGCTTCACAACCCTAATCAAATTTGTGCAGTCAACTATTCATTATTTTATTTATTATATTTTCTTCTTGACATGACTCTTCTCACCGATTCATGTACAGTAAAACCTCTATTTAGGAATAAACTTGGGACCAAATTATTTGTATTCTAATTGAGAGGTTATTACTAAAGAGAGGTATTGGTACAAAATATTTTCCGAACACCCAAAAATATTCACTTTAGCAAAAATATTGATTTTATAGATTTTATAACAAAAATTAAAGAAAACATAAATTATTTAGATTTTCAAACTAGGAAAATGTAGTCTTTTATAGGAAATGTAGTTTTTTTATAGGAAAATGTGCTCCTTTATAAGAAATGTAGTATTTTATAGGAAATGTAGTCTTTTATAGGAAAATATATTTCTTTATAGGAAACGTAGTCTTTTATAAAAATGTAGTTTTTTATAATTAATATTGTCTCTCTCTCTCTCATATATATATATATATATATGAAATTATTATATAGTTTCTTAATACGAGACTTAAAAAGTATATAACATATTACAATTTAGAGGTTATTCCTATTTATAACTGGCCCAAATTGGGACCAAATTTTTTTATAATGTTGTAGAGGTTATTCTATGCTAGGCTCATGTCATTAGGGGAAGCCTAAAATTGACCTGTCAATTCAAGCACGCACATTGTCGTGTTCAGGCCTGACTCCGTTGAGGATGATGCGTACCCTCTTGGCCTATGAATACTTGCTTCAGGCTGAGAGATAATAGGCATAATAGCCTGAATACTAGAATTATCAACATTGGAATTGTTAGCAGCCAGAGAGGAGTCAATGGCATCTACTAGAGTATTCCTAAATAGGAGTTTTACTGTATATAGGCTTTTGTTGGATATGGCAAACTTTCTCAACCAATGTTCCCTCATCTTCTCCCATGCCACCACAATCTTTTCTTGAATATCGTCATATCTGATATGACCAAACTTCTTGATTTTTATTGTTTTGATGATTTGGTCATTACTATATTCCACACCTTGATACACATGATTTTTATGGACTGGTTGAATCGGACACAGGGATTTGGAGCGTCACTTGTTCAACTATATGACCAGAGCAACATGTTTGGTCTTGACATTCTGCTTATTTTTAGTAGAGATTCACAAGTTCTGCATTAAACCTGTGGGGAAAAATTGTAGTTTAAGCTAAACATAGTTTTAGAGTTCCCTTAGTTCTTTAATTATGAAGTATCATTTGTCCTTTACTTGGGGGCAGAGCCAATAAGCTTTATAATGGCATTAAGTGCGTAATATCCTTGTGTAGTTCTCATAGGGTACTGTACCCTGTCACAAATTGATTGCTGTGGAATCATCTCTGTTAAAAAAGATTCTGGGTTCCAATAATTTGCTTCTGATCTCCAGAAATTAGTAGTTTTTGTTACATGTATATGGATTAGATGCCTACTGTATGATGTGTTATCTTATGGCCTTGTTTGGGTTTCTTTTTCTCTTGTTTCTTAAATGGTCATAGGCTCATAGGCACCTCTCTTTCCTTTCTCATATATTCGTTTGTACCTTTTTTCCGATTTTGAGCCCATTTATTTAGAATCTATGTGCTGTAGCCTCAGATCAAGATGCACCGACAAAAATTCGGTATTTTTTTGGTATTTCCTACAGGAAAGAGAACAAGCCCTGAGATCATTCAAAAGTGGTCACACTCCAATTTTGGTTGCCACAGATGTTGCAGCACGTGGTCTTGATATCCCTCATGTTGCACATGTGGTCAATTTTGACCTTCCAAATGACATTGATGATTATGTCCACCGTATAGGACGAACTGGACGAGCTGGAAAATCAGGGCTTGCTACTGCATTCTTCAACGAGAATAATTCCTCAATGGCGCGGTCATTATCTGAACTTATGCAAGAAGCAAATCAAGAAGTTCCTGCATGGCTTGCTCGCTTTGCAGCCAGAGCCTCATATGGTGGAGGGAAGAACCGCCGTGGCGGTGGAGGCCGGTTTGGTGGTCGTGATTTTCGAAGGGACTCTTCTTTTAACAGGGGCGGTGCAGACTATTATGGCGGTGGCAACATGAGCGGGTATGGGGCTCCCAGTGGTGGGGGGTATGGTGGAGCATATGGGTCAGGTGTCGCCAGCGCATGGGATTGACATATCAAATTATACCCTACTTGAATTTATTTTGGTAACAGAGTTAACTTTCATAGGATAAAGATTTTGTTTCTCCTTTTACAACTGGTCGGCCCCCCCCCCCCCCCCCCCCCTCATATTCTGTGGTCTCATGAATTATGGAAGTTTTCCCCTCTAATAGAGTGGGGGATGTACGGTAATATTAGCAGCGTGCAGGATAGAGATGTTTGATTCTAGCAGGCTGTACGATACTACTGACAGTAGGTTTTCTTCACCATGTCGTTAGTCTTCCCCATTTTCTGATGTCGTTGGATGATGGGTTGTGATATATTGTGGGAGGAATAGTTTTTTTTTGATGTTGGCAGGTTTTGCTTAAAATCATTAGTTTTTGGTATACTTTCTTATAATTGTTATCAACAAACTTTGATGATTATAGCTTATTTCCTGCACTTGTTTGGGTATTTCTCTGTGGAGGCTTGTGTCCTTTGCTCGGAGAAATAGGCTGGTTTCTTAAAATGTACCTTTATTATGTGCATTGTTCAATAGGATGATTCATTCCCATTGTTCCTTCCATCCCTTCTCCAAACATCTTATATGTCAAACATCTTGCAAGTGGAGTTGGACTACAAATTTAATTCTTGTATAAATTTTGTAATGACAAGGTGCATAATGCTCTACCAAATGTTCCTTGGTGGAAAGAGTTCCTACCTGTGTGGGCATGGAAGCTCTCATATTGGCCTTGCATTTTGTTTTCAAGTCCTGTTTTTGATGAAATTATCCCTTTTGATTGCCCCAAAAGTTCATGAATCCCTGATTTATTGTGTTAGTATTCATGATTGTGACCACCAAGAGCGAACCAAAGACGAACCGTCGTCTTTGGTGTCTATGGCGACGGTTCGACCCGTCGCCAAAGACTACATGGCTATATATGACGGATCGAACAAGTCAATCATAGACACCAAAAACGACAGTTAGTTTTTGGTTACGCTCTTTTAAGAGTTCGCTTTAGAAATGGGATATATATATATATATATATATATATATATATATATATATATATATATATATATAAAGTTGGACTGCATAAAATTGGAAAAATGGAAGCAAAGAGAACTTCTATGTGCAAACTTAAACATAAAGCTCCAATTTAGTTGGGATCCGGTTAACATGAAGTTCATTTTTGTGTAAGTTGGTCAATTGGTAAAATAGAACGCCGATACTGGCATAGAGTCTCCGTCTGCGATGTCAAGATTTTACCTACCAATCAATTAACTTACTCAAAAATAAACTTCATGCTAATTACTTCCATTTAGTTGCTACTCCTTTCGTCCTTAAAAAAATATCTATAAAAGAGGATAGTATAAAATATATACCAATTTTGTCCATAGTGGACCTCATGCAAGTGCAATAATAAATCTGTCTCTTTTAAATTTAGTGAACTCCTCTTAAGGGAGTTTGTGTGTGTTTACTTGAGATTTTTCAATTATTTTTTAACTTTTTTGAAGAGATTTTTTTTTTTGTAAGTTATGGACAGAAAGAAAAGTTTTGGTCTAAATACTGATTTGTTCTTTGACATCTGCACGTCAGCCAAAGGAGCGAGTACATATTTTCAACGTGTACATCACCATCTTAATTTGAGAGAAGATCTTCTGTCCCTAAATTTTGTTCCCCTTAAATTTTGTCACATGTTCTTTTATTTAATTTTAAAATTAATTAGTGTTAAGTAAGAGACTAGGTGTAAAAATTTAAGTAGAGGGACACAAGGATTCATATGTAAATGTTAATAATATACTCTATAAGATTACCAATGTACTGAAACTATTTATAAAAATTGAATGACAAAATAGAAAGATAAAAAAAATAATAGAAAGAATAAATAATAGAAAGAAAATTGAACCGATTTACCGGTTTGGTATCGGTTTTTATCGAATAAATATCGAAAATTAATACAATTATTATTTTATTATTTTTATTATTAATTTTATTAATTATTATTATTATTAATTATTTATTAATAATAAAAAAGAAATTGAAAACCGGTATATACCAGTACGGTTCGGTAATATCGAACCATAAAAACTCGGTACCGATTTCGATACCAAAAAATCGGTACTGATTTTTCTGAATCGAACGAAACCGGTTATTTACATCTTCGACCCATGTAGGTCCGGTCGGTCAAATCTGAAAAATCGAAAAACCGAAAAAACCGAATAAATTGAACACCCCTATTAATCACAAGGTTAGAAGTCATGTGATGAATAGACCCTCTAATTATTAAAAGTGTCTAACTTATAGAAAATGTAACGGCCTTGATTCTAAAATTAAAGATATAATTTAATTTTTAAAATTAAATAATAATAGATTAAATTTAAAATTATACTTTAAATTTTAACTTTAAAATCAATTTACACCTTAAATTTTATTTTAAATTAAACGCATCTTAAATTTTGAGTTTTTATATAAGTTGCATCATCCACACTAAAGTTTAGGTTGCAAATTATTTTGATATAATGGCGGGTATTGTTTTGAAACTTAAAATTTAGGATGCATATAATTTAAAATAAAATTTAGAGTGCAAGTTAATTTTAAGGTTAAAGTTTAGGCTGCAAATTGGAAATTAATCAACGACATACCTTTACATATTAAATTTTTAAAAAATTAGTATGACTCATAAGTTTAGAATAAAATAAATTTTGTGATTAATAACTTTTATTATATACTATATAATTATAATATTTGTACCAATTAAAATTAAATAAATTCATATTAATTTGAATTTTAATATATTGTGGTTTGACCTTAAAAATAAAATTATATTTCTAATTATTGAAGTTAATAATCTTAAGTTTTCACATACTTTGACGAGACAAATGTTCTCATACATGACTTCTGGCTTAAAACATTACCAAACAAGTTACATAATGATTTCAAAATTTTGTCCATTGCGACTGATTTATGTGAATACGTGTGATAAAAGAAAATTAAAAATAATCATACTCTTATTTATTTTATTTTATTGCTTATAATTTTACGTAAATGGCTATTCAATTTCTTTATAAAATTTATCAACACATAAATCATTTCTTTAAATTCAATAACATAACTCAAAAATAATTTTCTATTAGTATTTTGAACTAGGGAAGGAGAATTTGGAAGTAATTCATGTTGAATATAAAACTTTCTAAGCATCTTTCTTATTTATTATTTATAATAATAGAAATTAATATTTTATAAATATTTTAATAATTTAAAGAGGTTCTCTTATATGAATAATAAGTGAGTCTCTTTCATACTTTTTAATATATACATTTATAAATAATGTGTTCGTAAATTTAGTGTTTTATTAGTATTTATTATTTCTTGTTGTACTATCTTTTCTTTTTTATTTTTATTTATTATTTATTTTTTATTTTTGGTTGACAAATGACTTTCATTTGTAGCCAACCCAACTAATTTGTGGTAAAAGTTGTAACTAACAAAACTTAAGTCAAAAGTCATATTTGAACTCTTTAAGAACGATAATTATATTCTAAAAAGTAAACTCAGACAGGCATGAACTATTAGAGGCAAGTTTATGCAAATGAAATTGTGAAATAACTGAAGACATTAAAATTCATACTCCTTGACAATATTTTCATGTTTACCTCCTAACTAAAAAAATAGATGGAAAATGAAAAGATATTAAAAACTGGTTCACTTTCAGTTTTGTTGGAGTATCAGTTCATAATTACCATATAAAGCAAGACAATACATTATTCCTAATTACCATTGCATATACTCTTCTTACCTTCTCATCTCCATTTTCATTATCTAATTTTATTTTTTTTGGAAATTGGGCCATACAGGCCAAAAATCTCTCTCTCACCACTCTCAACCATTAAAGGGTTTGACCCATTAAATTAATGCTAGCTGCTAAAATTGAGAAGGCTGACAAGGCCGTATGTCTTGTGGCTAAGAGTTGAAATATTACTACATACTCCTAATAATACTTTCAGTTATCAAATCAAAAAATAAAAATTAGAACTTGTTGAAGGCTTGAAACCAATGGGTCCAGATGTAATCTTCAGTTAAAGAGTTTATATAATCTCTTCAGAGAGAGTGAGAGAAAGAGAGAATACCCAAGTTTTGAAGTTGCTGTAGCTCCAACTTCCAAGCACTATTTGCTGTATTTATCTTCATTTTGCATTTGAAAAAGCTCTGCTTTGGGTATTTCCTTTCTTTCTTTCTTTCTTTCTTTCTTTTTTTTTTTAAAAATTTTAGATTTTTATTTTTGGGATTTTGATTTAAAGATTGGTGGTTGAAGAGGTCTTGATCTAAGTCTGTAAAGTTTGTTTAATTCTTAAATTGATTCTGGGTGTAGCCAGAAATTTGTTTATGAAATTGTACTTGTGAGATGGACCACCAGTCAGTTGAACGGTCTCCAAATGCACACAGGGGGTTTCGAGTTCAAGCTCCATTGGTAAGTATCTTTGACTTCTTTTGCTATAGTGTTATTCTTTCAATTTATACGTTTTTTGGAGATACCCAGATGAAACTGTTGATAAATGTGGAATCTTTGAAAGAATTCTTGGTATGTGCAAGTGTTTTGATGTGATTTTGGAGATACCAACTGAAATTCTCTTTAAATATGCAGATTCTGACATTATTCCTGGAATTTGACTAGGGTATGTGTTTTTTGAAGTCTAAATTAGTTCAGTGGTTCTTGTTTTGTTTTTGTTTTTGTTTTTATTTTTTTGTTTTTCCAACTATGCTTGATGAGTTTGGTTTTTGGGGTTTTTATTTCTCTGTTTGAACTATCTTCATTTCTTTACTTTCTGAGCTAATTGCTGAGTTGGGTTCTTAGAGGTAGTGCTGTGGTATAATTTCATGCTGTGGAGGGATAATGCTTCTCTATAGATCTACTGTTTGTTATGATATGGACGTTTGTGTTCCGCAGGGGAATTTGAAAATGATTAGAAGTTGTTTCTTCTGCTTAAATTGGGTAAATCACGAATGGTTTTCATATCTTGATCTTGGTTCCGTGGAGCAACAATGCCTTGTAGGTGGTGAAAATCGAGTTGCAGAGGCACAAGTGTTGGTTGACTGTTTATCTGGTTGTTCATAGTTAAGGGTTTATTGTGCGTCAGTTTTAACGGTTATGTGCCCCTGGCACATTTGTTCTACAATTTGTGAAGATACTCATCAATATCTAACTTTGATCCATAAGAGAGTTGGTATGGACGCGTTTGGGGTTTATCAAGATGTTCATTTTTTATAATGGAAATAACACATCCTGTTAATAGAAAACGTTTTATGGCTCAACTTGCAGTGATTTACCTGATTCATACTCAACTCATTTTTTAACTAATAAGGGATGACAATGAAACACAATCTCTAATATAACTGTAATATTAGAATTTATTCCTATAGCCGTGTTCCGGTTTTATATCAAACTTTCTGCTTTCTCATGCTTTGGTATTATCATTAGCTCCTTCGTATCCTGTAGGTATGTATTCATTTAGAGCTCTTTAATTTTCACATCCAGATTAGTGAATTAATCCAATTTCTTGTGCAGTATGACCTGAGAACTAACTTGCCATTTTTATTTTTCGTGTCTCTGACCTCTTTTTGGATATTTCTAGAAGATTGTGTCATTCAGGAACCTCTAAAATAATGGGAGGCACTTCTCCTATTGATGTTCCTTGTTTCAACCCCCTCCATCCTAAAGGGAAAAAGTAAGGACAATAGAAAAAGAATAGAACACAGAAAAAAGGGAAATTTATTGTGTTAACAATGATAAATTGGTGAGAACTTTCAGTCCGTATATTTGATTGATGATAGGCACGAATCAATCGATTATGGCGTTTCTGCAATCTGCACCCTTGATATATATTCTTATGATAGATTTTATAATAAAGTCGAATTGAATGTTTAACTTCTAAAGCTCATGTGAAAATGTATATGCATTTGCACAGTAACTTGTTGATGTGTGTCCAAGAGTGATCTTTGTGTTTGCACTTCTTTGAAAACTTCAAGTGAATACAAGACATGCTTATGTCTCCATTTTGATAACTAGCAGTTTTGATGTTTGGATTGCTAGTAGATCCACACCAAAAACTCTAACTTCGGTTGAAACCTTTAATACTTGATAAACCAAGAAGGGAAAAAAATAGTAAAAATTATTGAGAAATCTAAAGGAGGATGTAGGCTAGATAAATTATCATCCCTCTGGTTCTAAATCTTAATATTGTATATATTTGTTTTTGTTAGCTATTCCTTTTTTAGCGTATAATTCATTATATCACCTGCTTTCTGAAATAGAAATTTTGGCAGGTTGATTCTGTTTCTTGTTATTGCAAAGTAGATGCCGGCTTAAAAACAGTCGCAGGGGCAAGGAAGTTTGTCCCGGGATCAAAACTTTGCATACAACCTGATATCAATCCGCATGCACACAAGTCAAAACACTCCCGTAGGGAGAGGACCAGAATTCAACCACCTCTCCTGCCTGGCCTTCCTGATGATCTTGCTATTGCTTGTCTGATTCGAGTCCCTCGTGTTGAACATAACAAACTCCGTCTTGTTTGCAAGAGATGGAATAGGCTTCTGGCAGGAAACTTTTTTTACTCTCTTAGAAAGAGTCTTGGAATGGTGGAAGAGTGGGTTTATGTTGTCAAAAGAGATCGCGATAGGAGGATTTCATGGCATGCTTTTGATCCTACCTACCAGCTGTGGCAACCATTGCCTCCTGTTCCGGGAGAGTACAGTGAAGCCCTTGGATTTGGCTGCGCTGTTCTCAGTGGTTGCCACCTGTACTTATTCGGAGGAAAAGATCCTATCAAGGGCTCAATGAGACGGGTCATTTTCTATAGTGCTCGGACAAATAAATGGCATAGGGCTCCAAATATGCTTAGGAAAAGACATTTCTTTGGCTCTTGTGTCATAAATAACTGCCTTTATGTGGCTGGTGGAGAATGTGAAGGAATTCAGAGGATTCTCCGGTCTGTTGAAGTATATGACCCAAACAGAAATCGTTGGAGTTTTGTTTCAGATATGAGTACAGCAATGGTTCCCTTTATCGGGGTTGTTTACAATGGGAAGTGGTTCCTAAAAGGACTTGGGTCCCACCGGGAGGTCCTTAGTGAAGCCTACATTCCCGGAACTAATACGTGGACCCCAATCAGTGATGGTATGGTTTCTGGCTGGCGCAACCCCAGCATCGCTATGAATGGGAAGCTCTATGCATTGGATTGTCGTGACGGGTGCAGGCTTAGGGTTTATGATGAAGCTGCAAACTCTTGGAGCAGATTTATCGACAGTAAGCTCCATCTGGGTGGTTCTCGTGCTCTCGAGGCTGCTGCTCTTGTTCCTCTAAATGGGAAGCTTTGCATTATCCGTAACAACATGAGCATCAGTTTAGTTGATGTATCTAGTCCTGACAAACGAGTCGAGAGTAATCCTCAGCTTTGGGAAAATATTGCTGGGAAAGGAAACTTCAGGTCTCTCTTCACAAATATATGGTCTAGTATAGCTGGTCGGAATGGACCAAAGAGTCATATTGTACATTGTCAGGTGCTTCAAGCATGACAATCTGCTATATTTATATCATATTCGGGTCATATGAATTGCCTCGTCTTTTTCAAGCTGTCATGGCATCGTTGTTACATTCCCCCCAATCACATATTGGCATGTTCATGATATACGAGACCTGGTTTATCTCATGCAGGCCCCTCCTAAGCGTGTATGGATTCATGGTGGTGCTACGTATCATGGCTTTTGGCAGAAGGCTTAGATTGTTTCTCTTCAATGTTACTGCTCTTATTGTTTAGTTAGCGGACATTTTTCATTCTTCACCTGGTCAGAATAGCTGCAAACCTTCTGAAATATATGGTCCCATAGTTCTTTTTTGGCCTTTACGATTTTTCTATTTTTGTAAAGGTTGAATTCGTAGGCATCTGCTTCAAGAATTGCATTGCCGACACTGAAGAAGATTTAGCCCATGGTGGGACTTGAAGAATATAATGATGGTGAAAGGAATTTTCGTTGAAGAACCAAAATGGAAATGGGAGACTTGTAGAGGCTCCATTGGCAGCGTTTTTAGAAATTTCCAACATTGGAAGATCGTCATATTCAAAGTAAGGTAGTTACATGTACTTACAAGGGACACATATATTTGTTTGTTTTGGCTATAAGAGTCGTCACGAGAAAATTTCTTTGCATTCATGAAGAGATGTTAGGTTCAAACTTGTATATCCTATCCATCATTTGGATCTGCAGCGGTACGCATCTCTGCCTTTTGGGATCTAAGTAGGATATAAAGTTGAAATGCTTTGTGAATGTACATTGGCTATTTGATACAATGTATATCTTGATTACATTTTTGTGGATAGTCCGAATGGATTATATGATAAATTTATCACTTTTATTTACCTGGCATTTTATTTTATTTTAAGGTAATGTAGACTAAATATAAGGGCTCTTGAGCAATCACTCAAATTGGTCTTGTCTAGGTGATATCATTTTCTTTTTTGGTCAATGGTTTAGGGTTTACTTGTTTCAGTGCATTTAAAAAGTGTGTTTAGGTGGATTTTAGGGCCTACACTCACCCAACCAATGTTGGCCTGAGTTTGGGGCTTAAAATCTGCGTTTCAGAGTTAAAAACACCCGTCTTTGGAAGAAGTTGTGTTTAGACGAACAAGATTGTCAAGTGCGTTTGAATTCTAAAAACCCGACATTTCAAAAGATCTAAACCAAGATTGTCAAGTGCGTTTGGATTCCAAAAACCCGACATTCCAAAAGATCTAAACCAAACATGCACTAGCTGTTTTTTTCTGCCTTACTTTCTTTGCAAGTAGCTTTTTATATCTGTTTGATCTGGAATAACAACCAAACTACAATTAAAGAGAATTTCTTTTTAGAAACCTAAAAGATTTCATTAATGTATGACCTTATGAATATTACCAAGTATTCAATTATCACTATTAACTGCTTGATAGTAGATTCAATGGTGTTGCAATAGTTACATTCATGCTCCCCTGCTGATCATTTCCTGGAAACGTTTGAACGACTCTTCTCGTTGAAGTTGTAGCTGCTTTCGGAAATTCTTGATGACATCTCCGGTCTGTTTGTCTACATCTCTCATCTCGGTTTTTGTAGTAAGGGGGTGTTTGTTTAGAGTTGAATGAATTTCTGCGAATCAAGAATGATTGAATTGGTCCGAAGACGTTTGTTTTTAGAATTGTTCGAATAAGAGTGAATCGGTAAGATGAAGAATTTGAAAATAAATGGCTCAAAGTCGTTTTTTTTAGCAAAATGGATTCGGTAAATGAAAGCAAATTTGTGAGAATGAAATAAAAAAAATTAAAAAAATTAAAAAAAGTTAACTATTATATTAAGTAATATTAAATAAATTTACAACAATTTTAAATTTTTTTCAGATGGGTAAAATAATAAAGTTTTATCATTCAGATGTTTCAGACATGTCAATTATCAAACAACTTTTTTCATTCAAATTCAGATTCAACTCATTCAGATTTCATTCAAATTCAGATTCATTCAGTTTTTATCAAACACCCCCTAAATTGCCTCATCGTCGTCCTTCTCCTCTCGCCCCCGTTCTTCATTTCATTCTTTCTGCAGATACTCGAAGAAAAAACCTTTCCATCGCGGTCCATTATGTAGTTTGTCTGCAGAATTGTTCAGAGAATAAGAGTCTTTGTCTTGGTGATGGGTTAAAGATGAGGGAATGTTATATTTATAGGGACAAAACTGAAACTTAAGAACATTAAATTGGGGAAAAATAAAAGCAAAGGAAAGAAGAAGGAAGTTAGAAATAGTGAGAAATTAGAATATGATTTGTTTTGTTGAGTGGAAGGCATTTTCTTGGTTAGTAAGACCAGAAAGAAAAGGCTACCATAATTCCTTATTTTATGATCAACTTTTGGATTAATTTTTGGCTTTGCTTGAGCATTTTCATTGATTATTGTTTTGGGATAATAATGTAACTTTTCACGAGCTAGTAGAGACTAAAAAAAAAAGTAAAAATAAAGTCAAAAAAGGAATAACATATACAATGGATTTTATGATCGTTGTTGACATAGATTTTTTTTTAATTTTAATTTTAATTAATATAATAATAAACATCGTAAATTATTTAAAAAGTAGTAAGATTTATTGTTCCATAATTTTTAATGAGTTATCTCAATTTTAAGTTTGAAAATGTCTCAAAATGATTTTCAAAAGTCAGTAATGGTCATATAATTTGGAAGTATTTTCAAAATTGACATGAATTCATGTAGTTTCTACCAATACGATTATGAATATCATAAACAATTGAAAATAAATTATTAGGTATAAGATTTATTGTTTTTAACATATTAATTTTAAATTTAAAAGTGTTTCAAGTTGACTCTTGAACGGTCAATAGTGATCTTATAATTGACTTTAACACTTTCTGTAAAAGCTCAAAATACAAATTTATACTTAAATTGATGGCAAAAATAAAATCTCATAACCTATTTGTCATTTTGTTTAAAAAAAACAATTTTACAATTGTATAATTAAATGTTATAATTTTTTTATAAAAGTATTTTTCTCAAAATATATAAGTTTAAAAGTTTTTTTAAAATCTGATTGAATCATGTGATACCGCTCTACCAAGCTTATTAATCGCAAATAATAGTATTAAATATTGTAAATTAAATATTACTCGCAAATAGTAGTATTAAATATTTCGAAGAGTAGTGTTAATATATTCTCCTTAAAAGAAAAAGATTGGAATTTCAAGTTCTGTCAGTGTGGACAGTCGTTGTTCCGTATATAGGACTTAATTGAGTATTTATGTTGATCATAAGGGAGTTATTTATGTGCTTACAAGTTTGATCTAGAGATGTTTTGTGGGGAATGACGAGGTGGTGGTTGTTGTGAGTTGATTGATGAAGTGTTGATAAAATTTCTGTTGATTAGTATTGATGATGAAAATTCACTATTAAAAAAATGGTCGTTTGTGATGGCCGAAATCCATCACAAAAAGTAGGAAAATCATCACGAAAAGTTTACGTGACGAATTTAAGTGTAAGACCCCAACTTATTATAAATAAAATTGAATTTTCCTCTATTCATTATTCTAAAATAATAAGGTGTTAATTTGATATAATACTTTGGTTATGGGTGAAATGTGCAAATTTTGTAAAATAAACAAGTGGTTATAAAATAATCATTGTTGTTGGGGAATATTCGTTTGGTCGTGGAATATTCTTTTTGTCGGGAATATTAAATGCAGTAGCGATCGTTAATGGGCCCCATAATGTAGAATAACGATCGGATGAAGAAAATGATAAATTTGGGTTTTTATAAATAACGACATAATTTTTACCATTAACATTTGTTGGATTACTTGGTGGTTAAAATACGATGTCTGGCGTGGTTGTCTGAGTACACTGCGGTATTACGCAGTATTGTTGAATTATTGATTCTTACGTAAGAAGGCACTACTCAATAATTGTTACAGTAATTACTGTTCAATATTTTATTTTATTGATTCAATAATTGTTGCGTTGATAGTTTATATTATTATTATTTTATTAATTGTCACTGCACAGTATTTCTCATTATCAGATCAATAATTCATATTATTTGAATAATATTATTAGATAGCATTATTGGCAATGTCTAGAAAGTTATGTCAAGGAGAGGTTTGGTCATCTAATTGCGCGCCAATAGGGAGAAATCCTTATCAGAAAGCCCCCTCTTTCCTGAGAACGGCGTGGTTGTCATAAATGTGATTCTGTAATATTATTTGTGAATAATTAATTATTGATTTATATGATAAGGAAATATTTATTTGATGTGGATATAATGATGGATTTATTTATTTTTTGTGGTTATAAATGAAGGAATTTTAGCATAAAATAATTGTTGAAAGTTTGGCATATTTTTATGGAATTACAATTTCTGATAAAATATTCATTCAATTATATTATTATTATATGTTACAATTGTTTAAATAATATATATATTATTATATATATATATATATATATATATATATATATATATATATATATATATATATGCATGTAGTTAATTAGATATGGAAGTAAACAAGATGTATTTGAATACCTTGTGGCTAACATGGTTTTGGTTGGTGGGAATGGTGGGTGAGAATTTCCTGCAAATTCTTGGTTTTCAAATGTGTTACAGGAGCTTTATTTTTTTTTCAAAAGTGATTCATGCCTTGTCCTTCTTTTTCCAAAGTTGGCTGGTTTGTTTTTTTCTTTCCTGCAACTTGTTTTTCAAAAGGCGGCCTCCACCCATATGGAAAAAAATGAGTATGTTAGGCAGAAGGAGAATTGTAGGCGTCTATCTCTTTTCCTCCGTTGCTATAAATAGGGGGTAACCCCTCCTTCCTCATCACACCATTTCTAAATTCAAAAATTCTTATTCTATAGTATTGTAGTATTTTTTTTGAGTATAAGAATATTTTGAGCAAAGTTTTTCTGCAAGATTTTCTTAGAATAATATCTGATATTCCAATCAAAATCAGTTTCTACCAAAGGTAAAGGATATTATTTTATTGCAATACTCATGAGAAATATTATTTCCTTTCATACTCCATATTATGTAAGCGATATTATTTCATCTCATATTCCTAAATTTGAACTTACTATGGTAAGTATTGCTTCTATAATTCCTGAAATGATTAGAAATTTCGCTTCATCTAATATCATTTCATAGGAATATTGGTATAAACTTTTTATCAAATTTGGAACTTGTCATGGCGAGTCTTTGTTCGCTCACGGCATTGTTTCATGGTCTACATTCATACCTGCATTATTCTGACAAAAAAAAATATTTTTTTTCCTTTCTTCCAAGTTATCTGTTATGACCCTTATTCTTAAAGTTTAATCCATGTTTTGATTTTTCATCATCCTCAGTCCTAAATGATGATATTACTGAATATCTTTGGCCTGTAGTGCAAAGATGAACGATTAACTGATGAATATCTTTGGCCGTAGTGAAAAGATGAGCAGTGTTGAGATGAACATATTGGTGGTGATATAAATGAATATCTTTGGCACATGTAGTGCAAAGATGATTATTTGATTCAAGATATATATTGATTGATGTTACTGAGGATAAAATATTGATGATGGACTTTTAAATCTTAGAAGATAGTAGAACTCATTTCTACATTGACTCTTCTAATAGGTTCTTTATTTCCATTGCATTTGTTGATCTAAAACTTGTTGTCTATTATATTCTATCAGATTTTTTACTGTTGAGAACTAATGATAATTTGTTGTATATTATCTTAGTTATAATATTCTTTACTGGGCTAGTTGAGCTCACCCTTTTTCTTGTTGTTCTATTTTTCTTCTCAAGAGGTGAGAATTTAGCAGGGACTAGCCGGGGTATGGAGTAATGATTCAAGATAGTTGTTTTAGTAGTCCTCATTATTTTGTAAAATAATGTATTAATAAATGTAATGATGACTTATTTGAGTGTGGATATTGTCTAAAAAATAATATTTGTATTTAAACTCACAGTACGTGTTGTCGTATTTTGCACGACAATTGTAATAATGAAGTTGTAGTTTTCTTTCTGTACCATCTATTTTGGCAACTCAGAATGGGTGTTGTATACCTATTTTGGGGGCGTTACAGTTGGTATCAGAGCTTAGGGATATGATCTCTGGCGGAGATCGGGGAATAGAACTAGGAGGGGAGAGATGAGTAAACCCTTTGCTAGTGTGTCCTACCTAAGCTTATTTGTTGGTCGGTCATAATATAGGGATATTATGTGATATGTTAACTTGTTTAATTAACCCTTGTTTTATGGCAGTATTTAAGATGGCAGCTGAGAACGTTAACAATGGAGTGTATGAGACTGTGGAGACACCTTTAGTCACAAACCAGGAGAACGTGCAACAGGAATGCAGTATTCCTCCTGTAAACAACACTACCGAACAAACGATGAATGATGGGATGTTTAGAAACTTTTTGCAGTTCATGAAAAATCAGATGAGAGAGACTCGTGTACAGAATACGGGTGGAATTGATAGCAACGCGCGGTTTGTCACAACCAAGCAGTTCAAAGAGTTGGGACCACCTGAGTTCATTAGAAAGCTGGATCCGATCAAGGCAGAAACGTGAGTCAAGCAAATTACCAAGATATTTGATGTCTTGGGCTGCACGGAGGAACAGAAGGTTCCATTCACCACTTTATGTTAAAGTGGTGAGAGTGATTCTTGGTGGGAAGCGTAAAGCGTACCCATTCGGTACTTCAAAGCATGTCTTGGGAAAGATTTGAATCATTCAATGACAAGTACTTTCCTGAAAGTATTCGTCATATGAAGGAGGTAGAGTTTATTAGACTGGAGCAGAACAACATAACGGTGTCCCAGTACGAAGCGAAGTTCGCGGAGTTGTCCAGGTTTGCACCTCATTTGGTTGAGAATGAGGAACGAATGACGCGGATGTTTCTGAGAGGTCTAAAACTCGAAATTCGTCAGTACCTTATCTCTCATAAATTTTCTCTGTATTCAGATGTTGTCAACAAGGCTCAATTATTAGAGCGAGATAATGAGTATGTGCAACCGAGGGACCACAACCAGGGTCAGACCAGTGGCAGCGGCCATCGGAACAATGATAACCAGCGGGGAGGAAAGAATACGGACAAAAGCGGTAACCACTCTGGTGGTAATCGTAGCCATGATAATAGAAGAAGCGAGTCAGGGGAAGATTTCAAGAAGAGAAGATACAACAATGATAACATGAAGACGTCAGCATCAACATCAACGGGTTCTAGGGGAGGAGAACGACCACCGGTCGTATGCTATAAAATGCGGAAAGAGGTCATCATATCACCAAAGCGCCCACAACAATCCAAGGTATGTTATAAACTGTGGAAAAGAAGGACATATAACTTCGAGGCATTACATAGCAAAACCAAGTTCGTGGGGACGGTGACTCAAAGGTCATCCCGAATAAGTCAAAATCGGCCGGTTCTGGAAGAAGCGTTTGTCGTGGATCAGCCAAAACGTGAGGAAACCGAACGAGGTGATCACAGGTAAGCTAATCTTGAACTCTCTTGCGAAGTTTATACCTTACTAGATACCGGTTCTACCCATTCTTTTATCTCTCCGCTTGTGCTCAACGTTTAAACTTGACTCGGAGAAAATGGACTTTGACTTTCTCATTGAAACTCAGTTAGGAGAAACTTTAAATCACATCCACACTGTTTATAAATCTTGTTTGATCCAAGTTGGCACCATCACATTACATGTTGATCTTATCTCTTTAAAGATACTTGTTTTTGATGTGATTTTAGGAATTGATTGGTTAACCACTCATCATGCCAAAATTGATTGTTTTCGTAAGGTTGTTAGTTTTATATTCTAACCAACACATCATACTAATTCAAACAACTAAACCACTAAAATCGGTCACTATCATATCAAGCCATAAAGCTATTCGTTTATTAAAAATGGATGTCAAGCTTTCTTAGCCCATGTTATGGATTTGAAGCAGAGACAAGTCGATTTGGATAATATTTACATTGTTAAAGAATTTTTGATGTATTTCAGAAGAACTTCCGGTCCCACCCCTAACGTGATGTTGAATTCTTTATTGACCTTGAGCGGTACAAAACCCATTTCTAAAACCCCATATCGAATGGCTCTATTGAACTTGGAGTTAAAAGTCCAATTCTGAGGAATTGTTGGACATCGATTTTATTAAATCTAAGACATCTCCTTGGGGTGCTCTGTGTTATTAAGTAAAGAAGAAAGACGGGAGTATGCGACTCTGTATTGACTACCGAGAATTGAACCATGTCACCATCAAGAATAGGTATCCGCTACCTCGCATTGATGACTTTTGTTTGACCGATTCTAAGAAGCATAATTCTTTTCAAAGATTGATCTTTGTTCGGATATCATCAATTTGAAGATTAAAAGCGAGGATATTCAAAGATGCATTCGAGAACTCGATGCGGGCATTATGAATTCTTAGTCATGTCTTTTGGATTGACTAATGCTCCCGCTGCTTTCATGGATATGATGAACCGTGTATTCAAGGAATACTTGGATCAGTTCGTTGTTGTCTTTATTGATGACATCCTCATCTATTCCAAAAGCCGTGAAGATAATGAGCACCACTTGAAGTTGATACTTGAAAGACTGCGTGAAAATAAGCTATATGCCAAGCTGAAGAAATGCAAGTTCTGGCTTGAGGAAATAGCATTCCTTGGGCACGTGGTGTCAAAACATGGAGTATCTGTTAACCCAGCGAAGATTGAAGCAATACAAAGTTAGAGAACAAAAAGTCGGTGGCAGAAATCACGTAGCTTTACGGGCTTATTTGGTTATTATCGGAGATTCGTAGAAGGATTTTCTCGAATCGCTACTCAGATTAACTCGGTGACTCGGAAAGATACAAAATTCGTATGGAGCGAGGAATGCGAGAAGAGTTTCAAGAACTCAAGAGGAGAATTATTTTTTTGACTGCAGCAATACCATCCGGTTCGGATGGATTTTTATCTCTACTGATGCTTGTGCAAAGGGTTAGGATGTGTTCTCATGCAACATGGGAAAGTTATAGCCTACGCGATAACTCAAAGAATATGAGCGGAATTATCCTACTCATGATCTGGAGTTGGCAGCAGTCGTATTCGCGTTGAAAATTTGGAGACACTACTTGTATGGGGAGAAAGTGGAGATCTATACGGATCATAAAAGCCTCAAATATTTCTTCACCCAAAAAGAACTCAATATGCGGCAACGACGTTGGCTTGAACTGTTGAAAGATTACGATCACACTAGTTAATATCATCTTGGAAAAGCGAACGTAGTAGCTGACGCATTGAGTAGAAGATCATATGCGGGTACGAGCGCATTATTGTCAACGCAAAGACCCATTTTATATGACTTGCAAAGCATGGAGATAGAATTAAAGACTCCAGGGACCCACGTGATGATAACGAATATACGAGTAGAACCGACTTTAATTAATAAAGTTAAAGCTGCTCAAGCTACGGACCAGGGGCTGATGGGTATGAAGAAGAAAGTGCAAGAAGGTCTTATTAGGAAGCAAGAATCGATGAAGAAGGAATACTTGATTCAACTCTAGACTTTAGCGTTCTAACGATTCGACTTGAAGCATAGAATCATGATGGAGGCACACAACACCCCGTTTGCAATCTATCCTGGGAGTACCAAAATATATCATGATATTCGACATACATTTTGGTGGAACAATATGAAGAGAGAGATCAAAGAGTTTATCTCGAGGTGTTTAACTTGTCAACGTGTAAAGGCGGAGCATCAAGTGCCAAAGGGTCCATTGCAACCACTTGAGATTCCGGAATGGAAGTAGGAACACATTACCATGGATTTTGTTACGGGTCTTCCCAAAGTTTCTCAAGGCATAGATGCGATTTAGGTTATTGTTGATAGATTAACCAAGTCTGCTTATTTCTTACCTATACGAGAAACTTATTCCTTTGAACGTCTTGCTTGTATGTATGTGAATGAGATTGTGAGATTGCATGGCATGCCAGTATCCATAGTTTCGGATCGTGACCCAAGATTCACTTCACGATTTTGGGTTAGCTTATGAAAGCTATGGGAGCGGAGTTCTGATTGATTCGAAAGATACCATCCTCAAACGGACGGACAATCAGAGAGGACTATTCAAACCCTTGAAGATCTATTAAAACTTTGTGTCCTAGATTTCAAAGGAAGTTGGGATAAGTACTTGCCACTGGTGGAATTCTCCTACAACAACAGTTATCAAGCAAGTGTAGGCATGGCTCCATTCGAGGCGTTGTATGAAAGAAAGTGTTGTTCTCCAGTATGTTGGGACGAGGTGGGAGAAGCAACGTTGTTGGGACCAGAATTAGTACGCATGACTACATAAAAGATCCAAATGATTCGACAACGTATTCAAACCTCACAAGATCGACAAAAGAGTTATGCTGATCTTCATAGAAAGGACGTGGAGTTTAATATTGGAGATCATGTACTGTTACGTGTTGCTCCATGGAAGGGAGTTACAAGATTTGGAAAGAGAGGAAAGCTCAATCCAAGATTTGTTGGTCCATTTGATATTCTTGACCGAATAGGAAATGTGGCCTATAGACTCGCACTACCTCCAAACATGTCTCGTGTTCATAATGTTTTTCACATATCTATGCTTCGTAAGTATGTGAAAGACCCAAACCACATTATTGCGTTAGAACCAGACGAGATAGCCGAAGATCTAACGTACGAGGAGGTACCTGTCAAGATATTGGATAGGAAAGAGCATGTCCTACGAACAAAGGTTATACCACAAGTCAAGGTTTTGTGGAGGAACCATGCTATTGAGGAAATGACCTGGGAGTTGGAATCTGAAATGAAAGCGAGGTACCCTCACCTTTTCGACATTCTAGGTGCGTACGTCAATTTCGAGGACGAAATTTCATAAGGAGGGGAGGTTGTAAGACCCCAACTTATTATAAATAAAATTGAATTTTCCTCTATTCATTATTCTAAAATAATAAGGTGTTAATTTGATATAATACTTTGGTTATGGGTGAAATGTGCAAATTTTACAAAATAAACAAGTGGTTATAAAATAATCATTGTTGTCGGGGAATATTCGTTTGGTCGTGGAATATTCTTTTTGTCGGGGAATATTAAATGCGACAGTAGCGATCAATTGTGGGCCCCATAACAGAATAACGGTCGGATGAAGAAAACGACAAATTAGAGTTTTTATAAATAACGACATAATTTTTATCGTTAACACTGTTGGATAATTGGTGGTTAAAATCTGATGTCTGGCATTGGTTGATAAAGATAGTACGTGGTATCGCATAAAGTATTGTTGAATTATTGATTCTTACGTGAAGGAAGGCACTACTCGATAATTATTACGATAATTCTTATTCAATATTTTATTTTATTGATTCAATAATTGTTGCGTTGATAGTTTATATTATTATTGTTTCATTAATTGTCACTGCACAGTATTTCTCATTATCAGATCAATAATTCATATTATTTGAATAATATTATTAGATAGCATTATTGGCAATGTCTAGAAAGTTCTATCAAGGATAGGTTTGGTCATCTAATTGCGTGCCAATAGGGAGAAATCCTTATCGGAAAGCCCCCTCTTTCCCGGGAACGGCCTGGTTGTCATAAATGTGATTCTGTAATATTATTTGTGAATAATTAATTATTGATTTATATGATAAGGAAATATTTATTTGATGTGGATATAAATGATGGATTTATTTATTTTTTGTGGTTATAACTGAAGGAATTTTAGCATAAAATATTTGTTGAAAGTTTGGCATATTTTTGTGGAATTACAATTTCTGATAAAATATTCATTCAATTATATTGTTATTATATGTTACAATTGTTTAAATAATAATAGTATTATTATAATATATATATATATATATATATATATATGCATGTGGTTAATTAGATATGGAAGTAAGCAAGATGTATTTGAATAGCTTGTGGCTAGCATGGTTTTGGTTGGTGGGAATGGTGGGTGAGAATTTCCTGCAAATTCTTGGTTTTCAAATGTGTTCTGAGGAGCTTTATTTTTTTTCAAAAGTGATTCATGCCTTGTCCTTCTTTTTCCAAAGTTGGCTGGTTTGTTTTTTTCTTTCCTGCAACTTGTTTTTCAAAAGGTGGCCTCCACCCATATGGAAAAAAATGAGTATGTTAGGCAGAAGGAGAATTGTAGGCGTCTATCTCTTTTCCTCCGTTGCTATAAATAGGGGGTAACCCCTCCTTCCTCATCACACCATTTCTAAATTCAGAAATTCTTATTCTATAGTATTGTGAGTATTTTTTTTGAGTATAAGAATATTTTGAGCAAAGTTTTTCTGCAAGATTTTCTTAGAATAATATCTGATATTCCAATCAAAATCAGTTTCTACCAAAGGTAAAGGATATTATTTTATTGCAATACTCATGAGAAATATTATTTCCTTTCATACTCCATATTATGTAAGCGATATTATTTCATCTCATATTCCTAAATTTGAACTTACTATGGTAAGTATTGCTTCTATAATTCCTGAAATGATTAGAAATTTCGCTTCATCTAATATCATTTCATAGGAATATTGGTATAAACTTTTTATCAAATTTGGAACTTGTCACGAGCGAGTCGCATTCACTTCGGCATCGTCTTGTTCATGGTCTTCATTCATAGTCTTCATTCCTGATAAAAAAATATTTTTTTTCCTTTCTTCCAAGTTATCTGTTATGACCCTTATTCTTAAAGTTTAATCCATGTTTTGATTTTTCATCATCCTCAGTCCTAAATGATGATATTACTGAATATCTTTGGCCTGTAGTGCAAAGATGAACGATTAACTGATGAATATCTTTGGCCGTAGTGCAAAGATGAACAGGTGTTGAGATGAACATGACCGACTGGTGATATAAATGAATATCTTTGGCCTGTAGTGCAAAGATGAATATTTGATTCAAGATATATATTGATTGATGTTACAGGGATAAAATATTGATGATGGACTTTTAAATCTTAGAAGATAGTAGAACTCATTCTCTACGTGACTCTTTTAATGAGTTTCTGTTTCCGCTGCATTTGTTGATCTAAAACTTGTTGTCTATTATATTCTATCAGATTTTTCACTGTTGAGAACTAATGATAATTTGTTGTATATTATCTTAGTTATAATATTCTTTACTGGGCTAGTTGAGCTCACCCTTTTTCTTGTTGTTCCATTTTTCTTCTCAGGAGGTGAGAATTTAGTAGGGACTAGCCGGGGTATGGAGTAATGATTCAAGATAGCTGTTTTAGTAGTCCTCACTATTTTGTAAAATAATGTATTAATAAATGTAATGAGAACTTATTTGAGTGTGGATATTGTCTAGAAGACAATATTTGTATTTAAACTCACAGTACGTGTTGTCGTATTTTGCACGACAATTGTAATAATGAAGTTGTAGTTTTCTTTCTGTACCATGTATTTTGGCGACTCAGAATGGGTGTTGTATACATATTTTGGGGGCGTCACATTAAGCATCACAATGATCGTCTTGTATACGCCCATCATGAAAAGTTTAATGCTTAGTGCTTTTGTGATGATTAATACAATCACATTAACACGTAATCTATTGTGATTGTCAAAGTCATCATAAAGAAACAAGACTTTAGGGATTACGTATAATTTACTTCACTGTATTAATTGTATCAAATGATACTTGTAGGATTCGAACCCTCGCCCCATTCGCAAACTAAATAATGAGTATTACCACTACACCAAAGCCCAGATCTTGATTATAATTTTAAAACAAAATATAAAAGGAAACATATGTGAGTTGACTTACTAAACAAAATTACTTCCACATAAGATTTGGTGATTGCAATGACAGTCACAAATACTCTATAATGATGGTAATATTAGTCATCACTGAGAGCCATCATATATATTATTGTTTTGTGATGGCTTGAAAATGCCATCACAAAATACCTTCTTTTTGTAATTACAAATAAAAGTCATCACAAAAATCTATCTTTTTTAATAATTGTCACGGCCATCACAAAATATTGTTTTGATTATTTCTTACACTAAAATATTAGTGATAGCTTAATTGCAATCACGAAAAGGATATATCTATAAGTGATGACTTAGTGCATCACAAAAAGAAAATTTATTTTGCGTGAAAAAATTAGTATGATTGACATGGTCATCACAATTATAATAAATTGATGGCAAGATTAGTCATCACTAAGAGCCATCATATATACTATTATTTTGTGATTGCTTAAAAAGTCCATCACAAATTACTATCTTTTGTGATTGTTTTTAAAAATTGTCACAAAATTCTGTCACGTATTCTTGTTTTTCTAGTAGTGATTAATTTAAAACCTTTGAAAGTTTGGTTGGATAGAATTCAATTGATTTCAATATGACCTTTGTTTTAGTTTTACAAGAGTACGTGTAAAGGCTAAGTGTGGGAGAATTTGATGAGTGCATAATATTCTATGATTTTGATTCCTTTATGTTTAATTTTATTACATGTTTATGTGTATGAGGACTTATTAAGGTGTTTATTGTTTCAGGAGGATTTGGAGCTAAAAGTGGAGAAAAATGGAAAAATGGATCAGCTGAAAGACAAAAATTTTGCATACTGGGGCCTGGCGTGATCGCGCTAGAACGTATTACAAAAGCAACGCGACCGCGCTGCTCTGCAGAAACAGACTCTCTGGACTTCCAGCGCTGTCGCTCCCAATCTAGGACAAATCCTGGCGCGACCTCTTTTCAAATTGATTTTTATTTCTTCATGGAAATTAAGGTTATGATTTGTAATTCCTATTAGGATTTGGATTTATATTCTTATACGTTTAGGACTTTGTTTAGTAGTATAATTGTGTTGCAATAGATTATATTGAGAATCTTAGCTACATCATTGTAAACCCTAATCTTGGGAGATTGAAGACATGAGCTAAATTCTTTATTTTTCAGTTCTAAAGGGATGTGAAACCTTATTTATAATTAATGGTTAATTAAGTTTCATTATTGATTCCTTCGTGCATGAAATTTATTCTGATAATCAATTTCAACTTCTTATATGTTATTCAGTTTACTAATTTAGTTTCTGCAAGATTAAATTGATTAATTGATATCATTAATTTGTTAGATTAAGGTATAATATAATATTAAGCAAACAATGTTATATCTAATCAAAGTAGTATTACTCGGTGATAATTACTTGTGGACAAGCTTTTGAGTATTATTAAGATTATCAGAAAGCAAGTTAAATTATCCATGATATATAGTGTGATTGTTGCATGGAATAGCCTAACTCTCTAATTCTTAATATATACTTCTGTCATATATTAAATCTAGACTGATAGTTCTGAGTTATATAACAGTTAGGGTCTAGTGGAGGCGATTGTTAGATTTAAAATATAATTAAGGAGAGTTTCGGATAATTGAGTGATTGTGGTTATCTAGGGTTGTTAATTTCATGGAAGGTGGTTATCTAGGGTTGTTAATTTCATGGAAGGTGGTTATCTAGGGTTGTTAATTTCATGGAAGGAAGATATAATGTGTGATGCCCCCAAAATAGGTCCATTCCATCCAACCCATTTTGAGTCGCCAAATACATGGTACAGAAACAACTACAACTTTATTAATACATTTGTTGTGAAAAAAATACGACAACATATATACTGTGAGTTTAAATATAATTATTGTCTTCTAGACAATATCCATACCCAAATAAATCCTCATCACAATTATTGATATATTATTTTACAAAAATGGTGAGGACTACTAAGACAACTTTCTAGAACCATCATTCTACACCCCGACTCGTACTCGCTACATTCTCGCCTCCTGAGAAGAAAAATGGAACAACACGGAAAATGGTGAGCTCAACTAGCCCAGTAAAGAATATTATGACTAAGATAATATAGAAAAAATTATCATTAGTCTTCAACAGGGAATAATCTGATAGAATATAATAGACAACAAGTTTCAGATCAATATTCGCAGCGGAAATAATAATTCATAGAAGAGTTAAGTAGAGAATGAAATCTACTATTATCTATGAATTTAAAAGTTCATCATCAATATTTTATTCCTGTAACATCAATCAATATACATCTTGAATCAAATATTCATCTTTGCTCTACAGGCCAAAGATATTCATCAGTTGGTCATGTTCATCTCAACACCTGTTCATCTTTGAACCACGGACCAAAGATATTCATAAGAAAATCAACCATCTTTGCACTACGGGCCAAAGATATTCAGTAATATTATCATTTAGGACTGAGGATGATGAAAAATATTTTTAAAGAAACGAATCCAGTGAAACAAAAGACAAGGATTAAGGATTAAGGATTCGTATTTCGGTTTATTCACGTCCAAAAATACCTCAATAATAATCATAGTGGAGTAAAATTCAAGAATGATCAAAACATGGATACAATCAAAGCTAGTATCCATAATAGATATTTTGGACAAAAACGAAAATTTAACTTTTCTGTGAATAGTGCCGTATTCGTGAATAGTGTCGTATACGTGAATAATGCCGTATACGTGAATAGTAGCCCCAACACCAAAAATTCCAAATTTGATAAAAACTTCAGATCAATATTTCGGCATAATGATATTGAAAGAATAACATCATTACGTAAAAAAAATAACATCCCTTACCTCGAAAGAATAGTACTTACGGTGAAATACTAGATATAGTCTTTGAAAGAACTTGCACCAGATAAATGAATACTCAAAGTACTAAAATATTCACAAAATACGCTCGATATTATAGAGAGAGAAAGAGAGAGAAAACTTCAGTTTCTGGTGTAATTTTTAATTCTAACCTAAGCACCCTATTTATAAGAAAATGCTTAGAACACCAAAGCAGAAAATTTAATAAAATATTAATATATATATATATTAATTTGTCTACGCCCATTTAGAATCATCTGAATTCAGCAACTTAGCATGTGTTAAAGATGCCCACCAAACACAAAAAACGTTTTTCTTTTTTAAATTATTTTAAACTTCCAAAAATCAATTATTTCGGAGCTTCGGAACTTCAATAATTCATAATAAATAGCCCTTTTGTAAGAAAATTCGACTCTCGAGACTTCTTATAGGAAATTCAATTCTCTACAACTTTACAGAAGAAAGTTTTTCCAAATTCTAAGCAGAAATTCAACCGAAATCTACAAGCGAAGCGATTTTACTGAAATTTATAATCAAATTTTGATCAATAAATGGGGTCCACCGAGCATGTTTAACATGTTTTAAACATTTATTGTAACAAAAATACTCTTCCTCCTCGTGTACTCATATATCCCACATTCATTGTAAAAATATCACCATTATTATATTATTAAAATATAATAATATATTTAAATGGATTATTTTATCGAAAAAGATAAAATATTAATTTTTAACAATTGTCTCATTAAAAATTTTCTCCATCTATATCCACATAAAATCAATATTTTTCTCATCATATAAATCAATAATTAATTATTCACAAATAATATTACGAGAATCCTGATATTGACAACTAAGCGAGTTCAGGAAAGAGGGGCCTTAGGTAAAGATTTCTCCCTCTTGGCGGCGCAATTAAATAACCTCTCCTTAGACAGAACTTTCTAGACATTGTCAATAATGTTATCTAATAATATTATTCAGATGGCAATTATTGAAACAACAGTAATATAAAATATCAATGCAGCAATTATTGAATCAATAAAATAAAATACTGAACAGTAATTACTGTAACAATTATTGAGTAGTGCCTTCTTACGTAAGAATCAATAATTGGTGCAATACCGTGTGCTACTGTGTTTTTAACCACCGAGTATTTTAACAGTATTAACGGCAACAACTACGTCGTCATTTATAAACAACTTTTATTTGTCGTTTTCTTCATCCAATCGCTTTCCGTTATGGGGCCCACTCAAGGCTGCGCCGTCGTACGAATATTCCCCGACAGTAAGAATATTCAACGACCAAACGAATATTTTATAACCACTTGCTTATTTGAAACATTTGCGTATTTTACCCATAACTATCCACATTAATCAAATCAACCCTTACTATTTCAAAATAATAAATAGAGGAATTTAAATTTCATTTATTAATAATTTGGGGTCTTACATAATGTTAACTTGATTACACTGTTGTTGTGAATAGGTGAAACTGAACTAAAATTTTAATTTATTTAGTTATCTTTATTTAGTTTAATACAAACTCTAAACTTCCCAAATCTTTACTTTATGTTATAGTTGGAAACATTAGAATAAATCTGAAACAATATCATTCTATGTGGGATCGATCTTTAGTTGCTTATTGTTTAATTTTGTAGAGTAACAATGAGGTTTAATTTTGGAGTGCTAAACGATAACACTCGGTAAGTATAGTCTTTGAAGACAAACATATCCCTATCGATCCCTAGAGTCTTGGCAAAAAAACAAGGACATGGAAGAAAAATAGACGAGACACTTTTGGAACTCCTAGACTGACACCAACACCATTAATTCGCTCGATCGGATTTGTTTAGAAGATGGAAAATCTTTCAAAACACAAGATGAACAAGTAGCGGGAGAGGGACATGATAATATACACATTTGTCTATGGAAAAACATTTAGACAATTATTCTCAAGTGTTTTTGGATGACATGCAGATCTAGAGCTCAAATTGGAAGTAGTCATAGTCATAGTAGTAGTAGTAGTAGTTGTTTTGGAAATTAATTAAGGAGCTTTGTAGATATGTATGTATGTATATACTTGATACCATTGTGGCATGACCAAACATGTTGGCACAAGAACCAGTACAAGAGAAAAATGCATGGTGGAATTAGTGATTCTTCTTCCATCGACTGCTTCGCGGCATGACATTGGTATTAATTGATGCGTTTATTACTATGTGATCAGAATTTATATCAACCTGCAGAGTATGAAGTATGGAAGCTGAAACAAAAGTAAGCATTCAAGTTATTCAGTTAAAACATTTTTAATTTTTTGAAGCACATAATTGAATTGGACGAATAACGTATATATTTAAAACAAAAGCAGCACAACTAGCTACTGAAATCTCCTAACCATTGAAGATAAGATATATATTACAAATTAGGGGATATATATAGTTATGCATGTGTCCGATAGAGAGATCTAGAGAGAAATAAGGAACCACTGAGCAAAACTAGTTACACTGATATATCCAAAACTATGAAGAGGATGAAATCGATCTGTATCTCCACGTACGTACCAGGTTATTAATTAAGTTGTTCTCCTCATGCATGCAGAAAAGAAAGAAAAAATATAAACCAGCCAGCAGAGATGGTTGGAGATGCGGGGTATCGATTCCTGTACCTCTCGCATGCTAAGCGAGCGCTCTACCATCTGAGCTACAACCCCAATTCGGAAGGGAACTATACTATACTCACATCCATGCTATAGAATATAAAAACACGAATATCAGCAAGCATTATTAATTAATGCTTCAAGAAACAAGTCAAATTCCTATAATCCCCGAGGACCCGAGAGCAGATCCTCTGTTCTTAATTTTTCTGTCCTTTTGTGTTCCTCTACTTAAATTTTTACATCAAGTGATATGTGTTGGGGGACACAAGGGGAACTAAAGATATGCTCTCAACGGCCAACACACATTTGAACAAAATCACACACAAACACGCACCAAATCCTTCGAATCAAGCACAACACAAATTATATCCATAAATATACCCATTCCATTTCCATTTATTCTTAATTGTCGTTTTCAACATTTTGTCTGTCAGATTGATAAGCAAATCTCAACTTAAAATTAGTATATATAGCGATAATATGGGAAGTAAAGTCATTAATTCAACTCTACAAATAAAAATAAGTCAAATTTTTAAAGAAAGATAAAAAAAAAGGAAAAAAAGAAAAGAAAAAAGGGAGTATATAAAAGAATATTTATTATACCTCATATTGATTCAGGGAGAGAATCTGGGCATCCCTTATTCTTACAATTGGGGATTTTCTCAAACTGCTTAGCCGGCAATCTCTGAGACAAAGCCCCCACATGAAATTCAATTATATCCGAATCCGAATCCAGGGTCATACCCGTGACAGTGACCCACAAAAACAGCTTCTTCGCCTGAATACCGGAGACCTCAGAAACCGAGCCGAAGCTCAATTTTCCTCGAATTTCCTTATCATAGTACACAAGCTGATCGAACTGGACATAGCAAGGGTGTGTTAATTGGATGATGAAATTCCCATCGGAGGAGAGAGAGTACGAAGCGACGGCGTTTGGGAGGAGGCCCTTAGGGAAGCCGTAGTTTGGGAGGAGATCATGGATGTCTGACGTGGAGGAGAGAGAAAGATGGGGTTTGGAGAAGGAAAGGAGAGAGAAAAGGAGGAGAGAGATTGTGAAAATGGGTATTTTGTGAGAGATCATTGCCATTGATGGGTAGCTTGAGTTTCAGACAGAAAGAGAAAGAAGGAGAGTCAACTTGAGTTGGTGTGATCAATTAACTTGGCGGGGAAGGGAAGATGAGTGATATATCATGCGAGATTATCAAGGGGAGAAAAAAAATATTAAATAGTATTTTGATTTGAGTACTCATGGCTTTACTTGGATTGTGTACCAACTAAATAATAGATTTATAATGCTAATAATTGATCATGTATATTATTTTTATTTTATTTTTTGATAATTAATATTATTTTTAAATATATTTTTGATATTTTTACATGCTTTCTTCTCACATAAAGGTGGAACCCATTACATATTCATATGAAAGAAGATTATATAAGAATATCAAAAATACATATAAAAAATATTAATTAGCTTTATTTGGTTAGTCTACCAACTAAATAATTGTTTTATAATGTTAATAGTTGATCATGTATACTTATTTTTTTATTTTTCATGCTTAGATAATGTATGATGAATATACATACATTGTTATAGTAAATATATACTTAGTGATACTATAGTTATACTTCGATCTTTCGGTGAAGTTTATTACTATAATATTATTAGTGTCTTTTTTTTTATAATTATTATTATAAATCATGGGATGGAATTTTCACAATACATATCATTTACTTAATTGTATCACAAAAATACTATTGTAATTTTTTTATTATTATTAATAGTGTTTTATCTGGCAACACCACACTGCACCATTTTGTAAACTGAGGGTCTGTTTCCCTCTTATATATAATATATGCAGACCCATTCAAATAAATTATATGCAAATAAAAAGCAGTAACAGAAGAAGTTCATTCAGAAAGGAACATTGTTTATATGTATACACATCTATACCCATACACCATTGTGGGTTGTGGCACAACCAAACATCTTCCCACAAAGAATTGGGTAAATCCTAATTCACAAAGTACAACAGAAAAATGGTTGGAATTAGACAAAGTACACAAATGTTGCAGCAGTCTATTCTGTGATCAGCATTTGAATGTCATCCGTCGGAGTTGGAAGCTGAAACAAAAGCATATAATTAAGTTCTAGTAGAACAACAGACATTAATATATTTGAAGCTCATAACTAGGGAGAAATTCCTATGAAAAATTGATCAAATTAATTTATAAACAAAAAAAAGAAGACAGCTTTTACAAGTAAAATCTTCTCAATATGCCCCCCTACAGTTTTCGGGAACATTTTTCAAGATATAGTTGGGCGTGTTGTGTGTGTGTTTGTGTGAGTGCGCGCGCGCGCATGTGAAACAGAGAGAGAGAGGATCACTGATAAAATCAGGGCACACTAATCAAAAACTTTGAAACGGATGAAAGCTATCTTAGTTGGTGAAGAATATAGAAAAGACCAAAACAAGGAACATGAGGAAGACTACGTATTATATCAAAAATGAATCCTTATTTGTTTTGTGTCAATACGGTAATCTCCATGTGCACAGGACCAAGTTTGTACTCTAGTCCAAGTAAATTGTGTTGAACTAAGTATCAAATTACATGTACTTACCATTGATTCTACACATCAAAACAATCAGTTTCTAACACTCACTAAAACAAATCGGATAATATCATGAAGAGGATCATACTTTATCCATGATATCACATATATCAACCAAATTAAAGCTATCAACAATGAGTACAAAAAACTCATTCATATCCTGTTTTCTGTTATACAATAATCTCCCTACAATATGTCTCCATGTTTGTCCTAAAAACAAGAAAACTACACTGAACTCAATTTGTGTATAACATCCGATCACCACTGATTCATACACCAAATAAGCTACTTACATCACCATGAAGAAAAATCTGATAACATTGAAGATGTTAAAAAAAACATTTTTCAAGAATTCAATTACAACAAGAATATAAAGGTTGAATTAGACATGTTCATGTCCTTTCAAAACTTTGTTTTTACGGCAGTTATTTGGATGATTACTCTAACAGCAAAAGTTTTAAAGGAACATAGAATCGAAACCCAATATATGATCTGATTCATACTCTTAGGAAATGTTACAATAATCTCTAGATAACACCACCAACTTTCAGTCAAAAGTTCATAAATGCACAGCCAAAATTCCAGTCTAATAAGATTTTTTAAAAGTTTTTTTTACTTGTTTAATCTCCTAAAGGTTCTTTATCTATTCTCATCTACTCCAGAAATTCCACATAACACAAACAAATTCCCTCACAGATAATTCAGTATATAAAAAACACTTGCAAGTTCAAAACACACACAGATACATACACAACAAGTGAATTTTTTTTTCAAGCAATTCGTCCCTCAATAACTTCTTGCATCTGTAAGTTAATGAAAGCTAATCAAGATGCCCCATCTTCAAGGTCACTTTCAAAGTTTCAAACACCTCTCAAACAACGCATATACAAATAAACTAAATAAGCCCCTTTTTCTCCTATCCAACAAGTTCTCCTTTCAGTTTGCAACTACTACAATAATGCGGCATTATGTCAAAGCATACTAACAACCCAACATAAACAATTAAAGACAAGAGTAATAAAGAATCAAACACCAGTCAAAATTAGAATAAAACACATGACTTCCATAATAAAAAAATTCCTGATTTATTAATCCAAAAGATTTCTAATTTCAAACCACAGCAGCCGGTAATTCCACCTAATGCCAATGCATAACAATAATCTCACATAAAAATGATGTAATATCCAAACACTCATGATTTACACACAAAATCAATGAAAATATAAACTTTTTGTTAAGAAAAGAAAAGAAGGACAACTAATACCTCAAGATCCCTTTTCCAAGACTGATCAAACGAACCAGTGAGCTTATCACCACAAGGATGAACCGTCTGAAACTGACCCACATCAAGCTTCTTGTTAATAATCCCAACCTGGAAATATATACTATCGGACGGTGGCAAATCAACCTTGATCTGATCAACATCCAGCCACAAAAACAATTTCTTCACCTGAATACCATCCAAACCACTAATCGACCCATATTTCAACTTCCCAGTGATCTTCTTCTCGTAATAGACTACATAATCGAAGTGAATATAACAAGTTTTTTCAAGCTCAACCACAAAACTCCCATCCTCGGAGAGTGAATAAGACATCACATTCGCCGGCAAGAGGCCGGCCGGGAGGCCGAATTTGGGGAGGATTTCGTAGACTGTTTGTGGGTAATCATCGGAGAGAGAAATTGATGAGCTTGTGAGGGCTAGGAGAGAGAAAAAGAGGAAACCCAGTTGGGATTTTGGATTAGGAGCCATGATTGTTGGTTTTTGAATTCTCTAATGTTTTATAGACTTATGTTGGGTTTTTGAAGATGGAAAACGAGACAGGAGGTGGGATTTTGTTTTTTATTTATTTATAAATATTTGATTAGCTAGAATTGAAGGTTAAAGAATAGGAAAAATGGGAGTATTTTTTAATGCCCATATATATGATAAAATTTAGGATCTAATTGCCTGCTCGGTACCAACTTATAAGTAGATCAAATTAACTTATGAGTTATTTTTTTATTAAAATATTTGGAGTTAATTTATTTTTTGATTTATTATTTTATTTATAAGTCATTTTGAAAAGTAACAAATTTTGACTTCTTAAAAACTAACTTATAACTTATTTTAAAACATTTAGGCTTAACCAAATTCATATTCTTTTCTCCCTTCTCTCCATTTTTCCATTTTCGATAATAGTAATAAGAATAATTTTATGTATTTATGTACTAATAGTAGAATCATGTATCTTAATATTGTTTGTGTACTCTAATAATAATAGAAAAGCTCACAAACAATTGATAAAAAAAAAAAAAAAAAAAAAAAAAAACTTTTCTCTTCTCAAATTTTACTTTCTATCCTCCTAAAACTAAAAAACAAAGCACGTGGACCATAGGAGTGAATCTTATAATCTCAGCAATGTGATGTTTTTAGGTTATAAAAATTTAGTATCATAAGCCAAGGCGAGAGCCACATGATTAAATATACGGATTAAATACACTTTTTTCTATTTTATTAGATTTTGATTTATAAATATATTATTTAAGTGAATTTTTTTACAATCGAGTCATTGAATTATAAATTATTTTTAAATCGTAACAAAATTCGTTAAATGAGTTGACTTTTAACGAAACAACCACGTTAGCTTTTAAATAAACATCCACGTCACTCGCTTCATGTGTTATTATCCTAGCCGCTGCCACATTGGAAATTAAATGAATTTAACTATTTTTTGTTGATTTTGTTTTTGCAAATTGTCATAATACCCTCAACATTAATAATGAAAAATTATTAATATTTTTTTCTTTGACAAATTTGTCCTTTATTGTATTGAGATATGTTACATATATTATTAAAATAAGAGAAATTCAAATTAATTTTGAATTTGAGTAATGTCTTTAACATTATTCATATATATTTTCATAATAAGCACAAATTAAAAATAAAAATTCGTAAAAATAAATTCAAACTTCAAAAATATACCTAAAATTTTGAAAATTAATTATTATTTTTATATTTAAAACTAATATAATTATTACTTATATTAAGAAATTATTAAATCTAAGCTTAAATATAAAAAAATAAATATTAAATATATTAAGAAATAATTAAATTAATTAAAATATATTGACAAATAATTAAATTAATAATAATAAAATTAATTTAATTAATTACTAATAAAATATATTAATGTATAATTTGTACAAATGTATTTATATAAAATTAATAAATTCATAGTTTTTTTTAATTTTTATTCAATTATCAAAACTCTAATTTCACGTTGATTCAACCTGGAGCTCTAAATCCACGTTCTTCAACTATATTACATCTATGACGGAAAAAAACGATCTTCAAAATAGAGAAGAAAAATGATTCAAGTAGATAATTGAGATGGATATTGAGGGGACATTGGGAAAGAAGAATCAATGATGAATTTTTCAGTTTTAATATATTCCTATTGATTTAATGACGAGATTAGGGATGCGGGTGGAGAAATCGAAAGTATTAGAAATTCAGATCTGGATCTGAATAGACTTGTTTAAAAGGCCTCTTCGTCCGATCCTTTCTTCAAATCCTTCTTCCAAAATCCATTTCTCAAAGCAATCGCGTTCATCAATGGCGTTCAAGCAATCGTGTTCATCAATGGTGTTCAAGCAATTGCGTTTATCAATGGAAGTCTTGTTACCTCTCTCTGTGAGACCCCAGATTTTATGAATAAATATTTAATTTTCTAAAAATATTTTTTTAATATTATGGTATGGATTTGATATAATGTTATAGTTGTGGGTAGTATTTATAAATTTTGCAAAGTATGCAAGTTGTTATATAATATTCGATTGGTGGGGAATATTCTTTGTGTTTGGGAATATTAAATGCGACTGGCAGACAATCATTAGTGGACCCCTAGCGAAATTATTGTCGGATTGAAAAAGCGACAAAAATATTTTTATGAAAATAACGGCGGAAGTTTCTGGTTGATCTTTGTTGAACTACTCGGTAGTAAAAGTACGATGTCTGGCGTGGTTGCGTAGTAGCCTGCGGTATTGATTATTGATGATTATGTGAGAAGTCACTCGATTTTGTTCGATTATTGCTACAATAGTCATTGCATAGTATCTCACATTATTGGATTCAATTATTGTTGATTTATAAGTTTTGTTTTATTAGTATTATTAACGTAATAAAAGCGAAACATCTTTTATATAAAAGCAGAATACTTTTATAAAGTTATTCGTTTTATTTGATAATAATTAGGTTATATTATATTTTATTATGCATAGTGTTGCGTAGTGTTTTGCATAAGTAAAATTATAAATAGAATATATTATATTTTATTTAAAAGATTTTGCTTTAAATATGAACCGTCAGATTAAAAGTAAATCAATCTGGACCGATTCATAAGTTAATTCTTATGCATTCTATTTTTCTATAAATAGAAGCTCATTCCTTCATTATTTTCTTATGAATTCACTGAAACTCCAGAGAGAGAAATTATAGAGAAACTATAGAAAAGTATTCTGCTACTTCCCTACTCTTATATTCAGTTTCTTTTACGGTAAGGGATATTATTCTTTTGGTATTCTCGAAGAGAATTTACATTATTCCATTTCTTATTATTACATTGGAATAACTTTGTATCACGCTTGAATACCTATACTTGGTGACATTCTTCTATTATTACATGTTTTATTTATTAAGATTTGGAACATCCTATACATGCTTACTACCGGAATTTGGTTTTCGTCTTTATTATTCTATCTCGTATTATTAGTTGGAACATCACATCATGTGTTTTACATTTAGGACTGGTTAAAATCTTTATTATTATGTCTTTATTATTCCGTTGGAACATCACATGCTGTGTGTTTTACCTTTGGACTGGTTAAAATCTTTATTATTTTGTCTTTATTATTACATTGAAATATCTTGTCATGTGTGTTTTACATGGGACTGGTTAAAATCTTTATTATTACATCTTTATTATTCTATTGGAATATCACATGCATGCGCTTTTTCGTCGGACTGGTTTCGTAACTTATTATTCTCATTGGAATAACCTATACATGCACAAGCACCTGCATGCATGGTGATTTCTTTTGTTATTCCATTCTTTATTTTTCATTTGGAATATCCGCTTAGCCGGTGCGTATTATATCGACTGGTTCATTTATTATTATTACATTGAAATAACTTTATGCATGCACATCGCATGCACGTGGTGATTTCTTTTGTTATTCCATTCTTTATTATACTCAGTTGGTTAAAGTTTTGACTTTTTACACTCCATGAAATTAGTAGAATATCCTTGATATTTGCGCTTCATCCGAAGATCTTTTCATGGAAATATTCTTACGAGCATTCTTGAATTTTACTCTACAAAGCAGTATCATGTTGACAATTTGGACATTATTGGTTCTTGGATAAATTAATTTTTGAACTTGTTTTATTGAATTAATATGTCATTGTCATCATCCTCATGTTTATATTATGTTGAAAAGTCATACGTGGCTGTAGTGAATAGATGGACTTGGTATGATTATGACCGGGATTATTCGGTATAATCATGGTTGTAATGTTACAAATGATGTGGTAAAAGTCCTCGTTGGCCGCTTGAGTGCATTGATGGATAGTTTTGGTATGATTATGGCTATGGATTCTCTTCGCCAAGGAGCAAAGATGAATTGTTTTATGGCATGATCGGACCGTTGATGAAAACACGATTATCTTTGGTTCGTGAAAGTGCATGGATAATTCATGGTCGTGATACTAAAGAATATCCTTGGCCTGTAGTGTAGGGATGATTTAATGATGTGGATTATTTATTGAGCTAAGTCTCAACGATAAAAGTGATGAAAAAACCTTTTAAATCATAAAAGATAGTAGATTTTATTTCTACTTGACTCTCTTAATGGATTCGTGTCCGTATGCAGTTAAACTTGATGTCTATTGTATTTTATCGGTTTAACATGTTGAAGGCTAACGATAATTTATTACGCATTATCTTAGTCATAATATTTCTTATTAGGCTAGTTGAGCTCACCCTTTCAATCATTTATTCTCTTGAGTGAAATGAGAACGAATTTGGGACGAGTCTGGGAGCGGAGTGATGGTCTAGATGGTGTATTAGTAGTTCTCACTATTACGTTAAATAGTGTGACAATAAATGTAATGAGGACTTATTACGAGAGTGGATATTATCAGAAGACAATATTTGTATTTAAACTCACAAACATATGTTTTGTCGTATTTTATCTGACTTAACGATTATTAGTTTGTATTTAAATTTTGTACCATGTATTTGGCGACTCAAGATGGGTGATGTATACCTATTTTGGGGGCGTCACAGTTGGTATCAAAGCTTAGGGATATGATCCCTGGCTGAGATGTGAGATAAGAACTAGGAGGGGAGAGACGGGGAATTCTTTCGCTAGTATGACCTACCTAAGTTTATTTGATATTTAATTGGTCGGTCAGAGTATAAAGATAATATGAAATATGTTATTTAACCCTTGTTTTGTGGCAGTATTTGAAAATGACATCCGAGAATGTTGAGAATAGCAATGGAGCACAGGAGACCGTTGAGTCTCCACAGATTAATAATCAGGACAATGTGCAACAGGATGACGATAATCCTCCTGTAAACAACAACACTGATCAATTGACGAACGACGGTATGTAAGACCCCAACTTATTATTAATGAAATTTAATTTTCTCTATTTATTATTTTGAAATAGTAAGGGTTGATTTGATTAATGTGGATAGTTAGGGGTAAGATACACAAATATTTCAAAATAAGCAAGTGGTTATAAAATATTCATTGTTGTCGGAGAATATTCGTTTGGTCGTGGAATATTCGTACTATCGGAGAATATTAAATGCGACGGTATGACCATGTGTGGGCCCATGTGAAAGCGATTGGATGAAGAAAGCGCAAATATAAGTTGTTTAAAAATAACTTGGCGTAGTTATTACACAATTAATTTGTTAAAATACTCGATGGTTAAAACACGTGTAGACACGGTATTGCGCCAATTATTGATTCTTACGTGAGAAGGCACTACTCAATAATGGTTACTGATAATTCTTCGTTTCGGTATTTTATTGAGTTAATAATTCTTCGCGTTGATATTTTATATTCTTTGTTGTTTTGATAATTGTCATTCTACATTATTTTTCATTATCGAAGCAATAATTCATATTATCCGAATAATATTATTAGATAACATTGTTGGCAATGTCTAGAAAGTTTTGTCTAAGGAGAGGTTTGGTCACCTAATTGCTTGCGCCAAAGAAGAAGAAATTCTTATTGAAAGCCCCTCTTTCCTCTGAGGGCGCCTGGTTGTCGATATTGTGATTCTGTAATATTATTTGTGAATAATTAATTATTGATTCATATGATGAGAAAAATATTGATTTTATGTGGATATAGATGGAGAAAATTTTATTGTGACAATTGTTGAAAATTGAAATTTTATCTTTTTTCGATAAAATAATTCATTTAAATATATTATTATATGTTAATAATATAATAATGGTGATATTTTACAACGAATGTGGGATATATGAGTATACGAGGAGGAAGAGTATTTTGTTGCAATAAATGTTTAAAACATGTTAAACATGTAAATTGGACCCCATTTATTGGTGAAACTTGATTATAACTTTATAAAATCGCCTCGTTTGTGGATTTGGTCAATTTCGATTGGAATTTGGAAAAACTTTCTTCTGCAAAGTTGTAGAGAATTGAATTTCCTATAAAAACTTGCGAGATTTGAATTTTCTGATGAAAGGGCTATTTATTATGAATTATTGAAGTTACGAAATTAGGAATAATTGATTTTGGAGTTTAAAATATTTTTGTAAGAAAAACGTTTTTGTTGTAATTGAGTGGCTCACATGTGTTATAAATGATCTGAAATCAGATTTCTAAGGTGGGCTTGAATATTTTTAAAAATATTATTATTTTATTAAATTTTCTGCTTTGGTGTTCTAAGCGAATTTCTATAAATAGGGTGCTTAGGTTAGAATTGAAAATCACATTTAAACTGAGTTTTTCTCTCTATATTATCGAAGCGTATTCTTGTGAGTATTTTGAGTATACTTTGAGTATTGTTAGGCAGTGCTGAAAGTTCCTTGACCTTATACCCGGTATTCAATTTAGAAGTATTGATCTTTCGAGGTAAGGGATGTTATTTTCTTCTCAAATGATATTATTTCTTCAATATCATTATCTTTGAAATATTGGTTGGAACTTTTTATCAAATTTGGAACTTTTTCATGTCGGGGTTCTTATTCACGATTCTTATTCACGAGTTCTTATTCAGCGGAGATTCTTATTCAAAGTCTTATTCATGAAGCGTGAAGATGTTTTTTGTGGAATTTCTATCTTTTGGTGTAGAGTTACTTATTCACGATATACGGCACTATTCACGTATCGACACTTATTCACAGCGGGCTTTATTCATTGAAAATGAAAAATTTTCTTTTCGTCCCAAAATATTTATTCGGATACTAGCTTTGATTGTATCCATGTTTTGATTATTCTTGAATTTTACACCACTATGATTATTTTTGAGGTATCTTTTGAACATGGATAAAACAAAATACGAATCCTTAATCCTTGTCATTTTGTTTCCTTTGGATTCGTTTCTTTAAAATATTTTCATCATCCTCGGTCTTAAATGATGATATTATGGAATATCTTTTTGGCGTAGTAGCAAAGATGAATGATTTCTGAAGAATATCTTTGGCCTGTGTAGTGCAAAGATGAGCAGTGTTTAGATGAACATGACCGGTGATGAATATCTTTGGCTGTAGTGCAAAGATGAATATTTGATTCGGATGTATATTGATTGATGTTACGGGGATAAAAGATAGGCGATGAACTTTTAAATTCATACATGGAAGATAGTAGTTTGCATTTCTACTTAACTCTTCTAATGAATTATTATTTCAGCTGCGAATATTGATTTAAAATTTGTTGTCTATTGTATTCTATTAGATTTTTTTCCTGTTGAAGACTAACGGTAATTTGTTGTATATTATCTTAGTCATAATATTCTTTCTTGAGCTAGTTGAGCTCACCCTTTTCCTTTTGTTGTTTTTTCTCGGGAGGGAGAATATAAGCGATCTAGTCGGGGTATGGAATGAAGGTTCTAGAGAGTTGTTTAGTTGTCCTCACCATTTTTGTAAAATAATGTATCGATAAATGTGATGAGGATTTCTTTGAGTATAGATATTGTCAGAAGATAATATTTGTATTTAAACTCACGTTTTTTGTTGTAATAATAAAGTTGTAGTTGTTTACGCACTATGTATTGACAACTCGGAATGGGTGATGTATACCTATTTTGGGGGCGTCGCGGTTGGTATCGAGCTTAGGGATATGATCTCCTGGCGGAGATCGGGAGAATAGAACTAGGAGGAGAGGCGAATAAATCCTTCGCTAGTGTGTCCTACCTAAGCTTATTTGTTAGTTAGTCGATATATAGGGATATTATGTGATATATTGATTTCCTTAATTAACCCTTGTTTTATAGCGGTATTTGAGAATGTCATTGAGAATATTAACAATGGAAATGAGGCCAGTGGAGGCGCTTTGTACTCACCTGACGAGGAGAGCGTGCAGCAGTGGCAATGTTCCTCTGTGAACAACACCACTGAAAGCGAGATGATGAGCGAGGAATGCTTAGAAGCTTTTTGCAGTTCATGCAAAATCGAGACGAGGAGACTCGTGTTCAAAATCTGAGGAGAAATGATTGCAATTCACGGGTTATCACGCCCAAGCGATTCAAAGAGTTGGGACCACGAATTTAAGGGAAAGCCGATCCGATCATGGCGAAACATGGGTCAAGCAAATTACCAAGATATTCGATGTCTTGGGATGCACGGAAGAACGAAGGTTCCATTCGCCACCTTTTATGTTAAAAGTGGCGAGGCGGATTCATTGGTGGGAGTGCGTGAAGCGTACTCCATCCAAACCGCACCGCGTATGTCTTGGGAGAGCGTTTGAAACTATTTAATGACAAATACTTTCCGAAAGTGTTCGTCATATGAAGGAAGTGGAGTTTATTAGGCGGAGCGAGAACAACATGGCGGTGTGTCTGAAGCACGAGGCAAAGTTTGCGAGTTATCGAGTTTGCACCTCATTTGGTGGAGAATGAGGGAACGTATATGGCGGATGTTTCTTAGAGGTTTGAAACCCCAAGATACGTCGATATCTCATTTCTCATAAATTTTCTCTCTATTCAGGATGTTATAAGCGGGGCTCAATTATTAGGCGAGATAACGAGTACGGTCAATTGAGGGACCACTGACGAGGATCGTACCGGAGATAGCGATCAACCAGAATAATGATAACGAGAAAGAAAGCAGACGGACAAAATGGTAACCACTCTGGTGGTAATCATGGCCGTGAAAATAGAAGAAGCGAGTGGGAGGAGATTTTAAAAAGGAGATTTAACAATGACCATGTGAAGGCGATAGCGGAAGAAAGCGGTTCTAAGGGAGGAGAACGACCACCATTCATATGCTACAAATGCGAAAAGAGGGACATATCGGTCAAAGCGCCCACAACAGATTCAAGGTATGCTATAATTGTGGAAAAGAAGGACATATCGCTCGAGATTATGCGGTAGAATGAAACCTAGTTCAAGTGGGGACGGTGACTCGAAAAGATCGTCCCGGAAAAGTCAAAGTCAACGATTCCGGAAAAGCGTTTGTTGTGGTGGTCATAATGCGAGGAACCCAAACGAGGTGATCACGGATGTAAGTTATTTATAAATTCTTACGAAGTTTATTCCTTACTTGATCACGGTCTTTACCCATTCATTTATCTCTCCTGCATGTGCTCAACGCGTTTAAACTTGACTCAGGAGAAATTAGACTTTGACCTATCTGTGGAAACTCTCAGTTAGGAGAAACTTTCATCACATCCACTGTTTATAAATCTTGTTTAATTCAAGTTGGCACCATCACCTTACTGTTGACCTTATCTCTTTAAAGATACTTGCTTTTGATGTGATTTTAGGGATTGATTGGTTAACTACTCATCATACCAAAATTGATTGTTTTCGTAAGGTTGTTAGTTTTCATATTCCTAACCAACTGTTATGCAATTCAAGCAACTAAACCATTAAAATCAATCACTATCATATCTAATCATAAAGCTATTCGTTTATTGAAAAACGGATGTCAAGCTTTCTTAGCCCATGTTATAGATTTGAATAAAGACACGTCAAATTTGAATAATATTCCTGTTGTTATTGACTTTCCTGACGTATTTCCTGAAGAACTTCCCGGTCTATGTGACGCCCCCAAAATAGGTCTATTCCATCCAACCCATTCTGAGTCGCCAAATACATGGTACAAGAAGCAAACTACAACTTCAATAATACAAATGTCATGTGAAATACGACAATGTATACTGTGAGTTTAAATATAATATTGTCTTCTAGACAATATCCACATGCAAATAAATCCCCATCATAATTATTGATTCATTATTTTACAAAATGGTGAGGACTACTAAACAACTCTCTCTCTAGAACCTTCATTCCATACCCCAAGCTAAGTACTGCATTACATTCTCGCCTCCCGAGAAGAAAAAATGGAACAACGAGGAAAAGGGTGAGCTCAACTAGCCCGGTAAAGAATATTATGACTAAGATAATATACAACAAATTATCGTTAGTCTTCAACAGGAAAAATCGATAGAATACAATAGACAACAAGTTTTAGATCAATATTCGCAATGAAATAATAATTCATAGAAGAGTTACGTAGAGAATGAAATCTACTATAATCTATGAATTTAATGATCCATCATCAATATTTTATCCCTGTAACATCAATCAATATACATACGGAATCAAATATTCATCTTTGCACTGGCACAGCCAAAGATATTCATCGATTAAGTCATATTCATTTAAACACACTGTTCATCTTTGCACTACAGCCAAAGATATTCTTGAGAAATCATTCATCTTTGCACTCTGTGCCAAAGATATTCAATAATATCATCATTTAAGAATGAGGATGATGAAAATATTTTTAAAGAAAGCGAATCCGGTGAAACAAAATGACAAGGATTAAGGATTAAGGATTCGTACTTGGTTTTATCCACATCCAAAAATACCTCAAAAATAATCATAGTGGTGTAAAATTCAAGAATGATCAAAACATGGATACAATCAAAGCTAGTATCCGAATAGATGTTTTGGACGAAAAGAAGAAATTTTATTTTTTGATTGAATAATCTGATATCGTGAATAGTCAGATATCGTGAATAAGGCCAGATATCGTGAATAGTAACTCCACACCAAAAGATAGAAATTCTACAAAAAACATCTTCATGCTTCATGAATAGTACTCGTGAATAGTAACTCATGAATAGTAACTCATGAATAGTAACTCGTGAATAGTAACCCCAGAAGTTCTTATTATTCCGCTGAAATAAACTTTCATACATGCTAAAGTACTGTATGTATGCATGGTGATTTCTTTTGTTATTTCATTATTTATTATACTCAATTGGTTAAAGTTTTGACTTCTATACTCCATGAAATTAGTAGAATATCCTTGATATTTGCGCTTCATCCAGTATCTTTTCATGGAAATATTCTTCTGAGCATTCTTGAATTTTACTCTACAAAGCAGTATCATGTTGACAATTTGGACATTATTGGTTCTTGGATAAATTAATTCTTGAACTTGTTTTATTGAATTAATATGTCATTGTCATCATCCTCATATTTATATTATGTTGAAAGTCATCTGTGGCCTGTAGTGCATAGATGGACTTGGTATGATTATGACCAGAGATTATTCGTTATAATCATGACCGTAATGTTACAAATGATGTGGTAAAAGTCCTCATTGGCCCGTAGTGCATTGATGGATAGTTTTTGGTATGATTATGGCTATGGATTCTCTTCGGCCAAGGGAGCAAAGATGAATTGTTTTATGGCATGATCAAGACCGTTGATGAAAACACGATTATCTTTGGCCCGTAGTGCATGGATAATTCGTGGTCGTGATACTAAAGAATATCCTTGGCCTGTAGTGCAGGGATGATTTAATGATGTGGATTATTTATTGAGCTAAGTCTCAACGATAAAAGTGTTGAAAAACTTTTTAAATCATAAAAGATAGTAGATTTTATTCTCTACTTGACTCTCTTAATGGATTACATGTTCCGCTGCAGTTAAACTTGATGTCTATTGTATTTTATCAGTTTAACACTGTTGAAGGCTGACGATAATTTATTCTGCATTATCTTAGTCATAATATTTTTTACTGGGCTAGTTGAGCTCACCCTTTCTTTCATTTTTCTCTTCAGAAAATGAGAACGTAGCTGGGACGAGTCGGGGAACGGAGTGATGGTCCTAGATGGTGTATTAGTAGTTCTCACTATTCTGTTAAATAGTGTGACAATAAATGTAATGAGGACTTATTCTGAGAGTGGATATTGTCTAGAAGACAATATTTGTATTTAAACTCACAACATATGTTTTGTCGTATTTTACACGACTGCTGTATTATTAGTTTGTATTTGAATTTTGTACCATGTTTTTGTCGACTCAAGATGGGTGATGTATACCTATTTTGGGGGCGTCACACTCTCGACCTTATTTAAGGTGTCTTTGTTGAATAATGAAACAGGGCCAACGAATTTGGGTTGTTATATTTACTTTGATTTTGATTTTGATGAGTTTCAGATTAAGTACTGCTTTCATATTTGTCGTGAAGAAGATGAGTTTCAAAAGTACTGCTTTCATATTTTGATATGTGACGCCCCCAAAATAGGTCCATTTCATCCAACCCATTCTGAGTCGCCAAATACATGGTACAGAAATAACTACAACTTTATTATTACAACATATAAACTGTGAGTTTAAATACAGATATTGCCATCTAGACAATATCCACACGCAAATAAATCCCCATCATAATTATTGATACATTATTTTACGAAAATGGTGAGGACTACTAAACAACTCTCTCTAGAACCTTCATTCCATACCCCGACTAGTACTCGCTACATTCTCGCTTCCTGAGAAGAAAAATGGAACAACAAGGAAAAGGGTGAGCTCAACTAGCCCATAAAGAATATTATGACTAAGATAATATACAACAAATTATCGTTAGTCTTCAACAGGGGAAAAATCTAATAGAATACAATAGACAACAAATTTTAAATCAATATTCATAGCGGAAATAATAATTCATTAGAAGAGTTAAGTAGAGAATGCAAACTACTATCTTATATATGAATTTAAAAGTTCATCGTCGATATTTTATCCCTGTAACATCAATCAATATACATCGGAATCAAATATTCATCTTTGCACTACGTGCCAAAGATATTCATCGATTGGACATGTTCATCTAAACACTGTTCATCTTTGCACTCTGGGCCAAAGATATTCTTCAGAAATCATTCATCTTTGCACTACTGGCCAAAGATATTCCATAATATCATCATTTAAGATCAAGATGATGAAAATATTTTTAAAGAAACAAATCCGGTGAAACAAAATGACAAGGATTAAGGATTAAGGATTAAGTACTTTGTTTTATCCATGTCCAACAATACCTCAAAAATAATCATAGTGGTGTAAAATTCAAGAATGATCAAAACATGGATAAAATCAATGCTAGTATCCGAATAGATATTTTGGACGAAAAGAAGAAATTTTATTTTTCTATGAATGAATAGTGCCGTGATTCGTGAATAGTGTCAGATATCGTGAATAGTGCCAAGTATCGTGAATAGTAACTCAGACACCAAAAGATAGAAATTTCACAAAAAAACATCTTCACAACCGTGAATAGTACTCGTGAATAGTAACTTCGTGAATAGTAACTCATGAATAGTAATCGTGAATAGTAACTCATGAATAGTAGAACTCCCCGACATGAAAAAGTTTCAAATTTGATAAAAAGTTCAACCAATATTTCAAAGATAATGATATTGAAGAAATAATATCATTTGAGAAGAAAATAACATCCCTTACCTCGAAAGGCAAGATTACAGTTGAAACAGGATATAGGCTATGACTTGAACTTGCAACCAGAGTATAGCAATACTCGTATACTCAAAATACCCACAAGAATAAACTCGATAATATAGAGAGAGAAAACTTGATTTCGGTGTGATTTTCAATTCTAACCTAAGCACTTTTATTTATAGGAAATTGCTTAGAACACCAAAGCGAGAAAATTTAATATAATAATAATATATTATATATATATTCCTCACGCCAACCAAGACTCTCGAAATCAGCATGTTTACAACACATGAGGGGCCAACCAAAACAATAAAAGCGTTTTGTTGATATAAATAATTAAAACTTCCAAAAATTAATTATTTGAACTTTGGAACTTCAATAATTCATAATAAATAGCCCTTTTGTCGGAAAATTGAATCTTGCGAATTTTTATAGGAAATTCAATTCTCTACAACTTTGCGGTAAGAAAGTTTTTCAAATTCCAAATGAAATTGACCGAAATCCACATACGGACAATTTTATGTTATAATCAAATTTCGGTCAAGAAATGGGGTCCACCAAACATGTTTAACATGTTTTAAACATTTATTGCAACAAAATACTCTTCCTCCTCGTATACTCATATATCCCACATTCGTTGTAAAAATATCACCGTTAATATATTATTAAAATAATATATTTAAATGAATTATTTTATCGAGAAAAAGATAAAATATTAATTTTCAACAATTGTCATTTTAAAAATTTTCTCCATCTATATCCACATAAAATCAATATTTACCTCATCATATAAATCAATAATTAATTATTCACAAATAATATTACGTAATCACATTATTGACAACCGTGCGGGTTCAAGGGAAGAGGGCTTTCCAATAAGAATTTCTTCTTCTTGTAGCATGATTAGGTGACCAAACCTCTCCTTAGAAAGAACTTTCTAGACATTGCCAATAATGTTATCTAATAATATTATTCAGATAATATGAATTATTAGCCGATAATAAAAATATCGTGTAATGACAATTATTGAAACAACAAAGAATATAAAATATCAACGCAACAATTATTGAATCAATAAAATAAAATCTTTGAGCGGTAATTAACGTAACAATTATTGAGTAGTGCCTTTCACGTAAGAATCAATAATTGGTGCAATACTGGTGTGCTATTATTCAACATCGCGACGATATTAGTGTGTTTTAACCAACGGGTATTCCAACAAGTATAACGGTAACAACTACTACCGTTATTTATAAACAACTTATATTTGTCGTTTTCTTCATCCAATCGCTTTCAAGTTATGGGATCCATAAAAGACATGCTGTCGTAAATACGAATATTTCCGAAAAGATCGAATATTCCACGACCAAATGAATATTTTATAACCACTTGCTTATTCGAAATATTTGCGTATTTTACCCATAACTATCCACATTAATCAAATCCACCCTTACTATTTCAAAATAATTAATAAAGGAAATTCCTTTTTATTTAAAAAATTTCGGGGTCTTACATGATAAGTTTCAGATTTGCTTTGATTTTGATTTTTGATGAGTTTCAGATTATGAATCTAGATTGTTAGATTTGCTTACATATTTATGGTGAAGAAGATGATGAAGTACTCTGAAGAAGATGATGAAGTACTCTTCAAAACTTAGTTGCTTTGATTTTGATGAGTTTCAGATTTTAGATTTCGAATTATTTTGAATTTGGATTTGTGGTGAAGAAGATGATGAATTAGATTTGTATTTCGGCTAGTTATGATTATTATATTTGGATTTGGATTTGTCGTGAAGAAGATGATAAATTCAGATTTGGTTTTGTGAAGAAGATTATGAATTATATTAGATAAATTTGTATCTTTAAAGTTAACTTAAAATATGTAAAAATTAAAAAGATAATATGAATTCATTAATTTTATATAAATTCATTTCTAAAAATTATTTATTAATATGTTTTATTATTAATTTTTTTAATTAATATATTATTTTTGTAATATGTTTTAGAAATTTAAAGATTTAAATTTTTGATTTATTTTTTTGAAATTATGGTGTGGATTTAATATAAGGTTATAGTTGTAGGTAATATTTATAAATTTTGCAAAGTATGTAAGTTGTTATATTATATTCGATTGGGTGGGGAATATTAAATGCGACAAAGACAATCATTAGTGGACCCCACAATAGAATTATTATTCGGATTGAGAAATCGATAAAAATATTTTTATGAAAATAATTCTACGAAAGTTTTCTGTTATTATCTTGTTGAACTACTCGGTAGTAAAAAATGCGATGTCTGGCGTGGTTGCATAAGTAGCACACGCTATTGATTATTGATGCTTACGTAAGAAGTCACCGGTTATACTCGATTATTGCTATAGTAATTGCTGCATCATATCTCTCATATTATTAATTCAATTATTGTCACAGTATCATCTGTATTATATGATATGTCATTAACACAACACTTGAGACGACAAAGTTATTCATATTAATAAATTAAAATATTTACAATGTCTAGAAGTTCTGTCAAGGAGAGGTTTAGTCATCTAATTACGCGCCAATAAGGAGAAATCCTTATCGGAAAGCCCCCTCTTTCCTGGGAACGACCTGGTTGATAAATATTGTGAGTTATGATATTAATTATGAATGTTATTAAAAATTAAAGCTGTGTTCGGAGTTAAATTTGGAGACGCGGACGTGATATTTGAGTCCTAAATGATGAAATTAGTAAAAATAGACTATAAACACAAAATTTTCATGCTTGACTTTTTGGTCAAAAAATCAACAGTTGAGTTTTTTGGGAAAAGTCAAACTTCGAAATTTCAAAATTTATATTCTTGATAAAAATAGTTCCTTTGTGTTGGAATTATTAGTGTTAGTGAAAATGGATATTTATTTCGTTAAAAATTGATGTCTGGAGGTTATATTGACCAGTCGGGTAATTAACCGGATAAATGAGCAATTGATTGCTATTAATTCATATGATTATAACTATTTGTTCACATGTGTGTACTATTGATTCACATTCTTGTTACTATTACGGGAGTTGGTGCAAGATTGATAATACTTGCATGACTAAGTTAAAAATGGAGGTATAGATGGAGGTACCATATCATAATTCGTATTTTCACATGTCTAGAACTATTGATTCACATGATTTACTATTGAATCACATTATTTACTATTAGGGGAGTTGGTGCAAGTTTGATAATACTTGCAGGACTAAATTAAAAATGAAAGAAAAGTTGGAGGTATTGTACTGTAATATTTCGAGCCCCAAAACGTGCAATTATCAAAACTAAGTTTTCCTATAAATAGAAGCTCATTCTTCTTCATTTCTCACCAATTCACTAAATCTATAGAGAAATTATTATAGAGAGAAATTGTAGAGAGAAAATCTATAGAAGAAGAGAAGCCTACTACCTCACTATTCTAGTATCCAGTTTCTTTTGAGGTAAGGGATATTATTTGTTATACCTGTAAGGGGTATTATTTCTTTCTTTCGTCTTCATGAAGAGAACTTCTGTTATTCCATTCTTTATTATTATGTTAGAATAACCTGTCTATGTGAAGTACCGAATACATGGTAAAATTCTTCTATTATTCCATTCTTTATTATTCTTTTAGAATATCACATGCATGCGTTTTACGTAGAACACGGTTCCGTCTTTATTATTACATTGGAACATCACGCATCGGTGCAATGCAATTTACCGACTGGTTCCGATTAATTATTATTACATTGGAATAACTTTGTTTATCGCAAGTATCGCATGCATGGTTATAAGACCGAAATTTTTTAAATAAAAGGAATTTCCTTTATTTATTATTTTGAAATAGTAAAGGTGGATTTGATTAATGTGGATAGTTATGGGTAAAAATACGCAAATATTTGAATAAGCAAGTGGTTATAAAATATTCATTTGGTCGTGGAATATTAAATGTCTTTGTGGGAATATTAAATGCGAATGGCGCGATCTTTTATGGGTCCCATAACTGAAAGCGATTGGATGAAGAAAGCGACAAATATAAGTTATTTATAAATAATGGCGTAGTTATTCTGAATTAATCTTGTTGGAATACCCGGTGGTTAAAACACACTAATACGCGATGTTGAACAAAGATGCACACGGTATTGCACCAATTATTGATTCTTACGTAAAAGGCACTACTCAATAATTGTTATAGTAATTCTTTATTCAAATTATTTTATTTTATTGATTCAATAATTATTGCGTTGATATTTTATATTCTTTGTTGTTTTGATAATTGTCATTACACGTATTTTTATTATCGAAGCAATAATTCATATTATCTGAATAATATTATTAGATAACATTATTGGCAATGTCTAGAAAGTTACATCAAGGAGAGGTTTGGTCACCTAATCAAGGCGCAGTGAAGAAGAAATTCTTATTGGAAAGCCCCTCTTTCTGAGGCGCTTTGCTGGTTGTCAATAATGTGATTCTATAATATTATTTGTGAATAATTAATTATTGATTTATATGATGAGGAAAATATTGATTTTATGTGGATATAGATGGAGAAAATTTTTAAAATGACAATTGTTGAAAATTAATATTTTATCTTTTTCTGATAAAATAATTCATTTAAATATATTATTTTAATAATATATTAACGGTGATATTTTTACAACGAATGTGGGATATATGAGTATACGAGGAGGAAGAGTATTTTTGTTGCAATAAATGTTTAAAACATGTTAAACATGTCGGTGGACCACATTTCTTGACTGAAATTTGATTATAGCTTGTAAAATTGTCCGTATGTGGATTTCGGTCAATTTTTGTTTGGAATTTGGAAAAACTTTCTTCTGAAAAGTTGTAGAGAATTGAATTTCCAATAAAAAGACGCAAGATTCGAATTTTCTGACAAAAGGGCTATTTATTATGAATTATTGAAGTTCCAAAATTCCGAAAAAATTGATTTTTGGAAGTTTTAATTATTTATATCAACAAAAACGTTTTATTGTTTTGGTTGGCCCCGTGTGTTGTAAACATGCTTTGATTTGAGAGTCTTGGTTGGCGTAGGAATATATATATAATATATTATTATATTAAATTTTCTACTTTGGTGTTCTAAGCGATTTTCTATAAATAGGGTGCTTGGGTTAGAATTGAAAATCACACCGTAAAGCTGAAGTTTTTTCTCTCTATATTATCGGCGTATTCTTGTGAGTATTTTGAGTATACTTTGAGTATTGCTATCTGATTGCAAGTTCAAGTCATAGCTTTATATCAGGTGTTTCAACTAGAAATCTTGTCTTTCGAGGTAAGGGATGTTATTTTCTTCTCAAATGATATTATTTCTTGATATCATTATCTTTGAAATATTGGTTGAAACTTTTTATCAAATTTGGAACTTTTTCATGTGGGGAGTTACTTATTCATGAGTTCTTATTCACGAGTTCTTTATTCATGAGTTACTATTCATGAAGTTCTTATTCACGAGTACTATTCACGAAGCGTGAAGATGTTTTTTGTGAAATTTCAATCTTTTTGGTGTTGATTCTTATTATTCGTATACTGGTCTTATTCACGATATCGATAATTATTCACTTAATAATCATGCACTATTCATAGAAAAATGAAATTTCTTCTTTTTCGTCAAAATATCTATTACGGATACTAGCTTTGATTGTATCCATGTTTTGATCATTCTTGAATTTTACACCACTATGATTATTTTTGAGGTATTGTTGGACATGTATTAAACAAATCGAATCCTTAATCCTTGTCATTTTGTTTCTTTGGATTCGTTTCTTTAAAAATATTTTCATCATCTTACATCTTAAATGATGATATTATGGAATATCTTTGGCTTCAGTAGTGCAAAGATGAATGATTTGAAGAATATCTTTGGCCGTAGTAAAGATGAGCAGTGTTTAGATGAACATGATTAATGATGAATATCTTTGGCTTTTGTAGTGCAAAGATGAATATTTGATTCAGATGTATATTGATTGATGTTACGAGGATAAAATATCGACGATGAACTTTTAAATTCATATATAGAAGATAGTAGTTTGCATTCTCTACTTAACTCTTCTAATGAATTATTATTTTCGCTGCGAATATTGATTTAAAATTTGTTGTCTATTGTATTCTATTAGATTTTTTCCTGTTGAAGACTAACGATAATTTGTTGTATATTATCTTAGTCATAATATTCTTTACTGGGCTAGTTGAGCTCACCCTTTTCCTTGTTGTTCCATTTTTCTTCTCAGGAGGCGAGAATGTATGGAAGTCTTAGTCGGGGTATGGAATGAAGGTTCTAGAGAGAGTTGTTTAGTAGTCCTCACCATTTTTGTAAAATAATGTATCAATAATTATGATGGGGATTTATTTGCGTGTGGATATTGTCTAGATGACAATATCTGTATTTAAACTCACAGTTTATATGTTGTAATAATAAAGTTGTAGTTATTTCTGTACCATGTATTTGGCGACTCGAGAATGGGTTGAATGAAATGGACCTATTTTGGGGGCGCCACGCGGTTAATATCGAAAGATAGGGATATGATCTCCGGGTGAGATCGGGGAATAGAACTAGGAGGGAGAGACGAGTAAATCCTTCGCTATTGTGTCTACCTAAGCTTATTTGTTAGTTGGTGGGTATATAGGGATATTATGTGATATATTGATTTCCTTAATTAACACTTGTTTTATGGCATGATTTGAGAATGTCGATTGAGAATATTAATGATTGGAGTAAATGAGACCAGTGGAGATGCTGTCTTTACCAACGAGGAGAACATGCAACAGTGACAATGTACCTCCTGTGAACAACACCACCGAGCAAATGATGAATGAGGGATGTTTAGAAGCTTTTTGCGATTTCATGCAAAATCGAGACGAGGAGAGACTCGTGTTCAAAATCTGAGGAGAGAAATGATAGCAATTCACGGGTTGTCACAACCAAGCGATTCAAAGAGTTGGGACCACACGAATTTAAGGGAAAGCGGATCCGATCATGGCGGAAACATGGGTCAAGCAAATTACCAAGATATTCGATGTCTTGGGATGCGGAGAACGAAGGTTCCATTTGCTACCTTTATGTTAAAAGTGCGGAAGCGGACTTGGTGGGAATCGTGAAGCGTACCCATCCAATTTGCACCAAAGTATGTCGTGGGAGACGTTTGAAAGCAGTTCAATGACAAGTACTTCCACGAAAGTATTCGTCATATGAAGGAAGTGGAGTTTATTAGATTTGGAGTAGAATAACATGGCGGTGTCCCGAAGACGAGGCGAAGTTCACGGAGTTATCGAGTTTGCACCTCATTTGGTGGAGAATGAGGAGCGATGACGCGGATGTTTACGAGAGGTTTGAAACCCAAGATACGTCGATATCTCATTCTCATAAACTTTCTCTCTATTGAGATGTTGTCATGAGGGGCTCGGTTGTTAGAAGCGAGATAACGAATACGTTCAACCGAGGGACCATAACGAGGATTTTAAGAAGATAGCGATCATCAGAATAACGATAACCACCGGAGAAAGAAGAATACGGACAAAGGCGGTAACCACTCTGGTGGTAATCGTGGCCATGAAAATAGAAGAAGCGAGTCGGGAGGAGATTTTAAAAAGAGGAGATTCAACAACGACCATGTGAAGATGTCGGCGCCAAAGAAGAATCGGGTTTCGAGGAGGAGAAAGACCACCGGTCGTATGTTATAAATGCGGGAAAGAGGGACATATCAGCCCAAATTGCCCACAACAGTTTAAGTTATGCTATAATTGTGGAAAAGAAGGACATATCATTTCGAGATTATACGATATCGAAACCGATCCGGCGGGAATGGTGACTCAAAAGGATGTCCCGAGAAAAGTCAAAGTCAAGCGGTTCTTGGAAGAAGCGTTTTTGTCGTGGATTGGTCAAAATGTGAGGAACCCGAACGAACTTATATGGTTTGTTAATTATAAATTCTTGCGAAGTTTATACCTTACTGAATCTAGGTTCTACCCATTCTTTTATCTCTCTTGCTTTGCGCTCAGCGTTTGAACTTGACTACGGAGAAATTAGACTTTGACCTATTTATGGAGACTCAGTTAGGAGAAACTTTCATTACATCCATTGTTTAAAAATCTTGCTTGATTCAGGTTGGCACTATCACATTACCTGTTAACCTTATTTCTATAGAGATATTTGCTTTTGATGTGATTTTATGGTTAACTACTCATCATGCCAAAATTGATTACTTTTGTAAGGTTGTTAATTTTCATATTCCTAAGAAACCTGTTATTCGAATTCAAGCAATCAAACCATGGTAATCAAACATTTTCATATCAAGCCATGAAGTCATTCGTTTTCTTAGTCCATGTTATGGATTTGAATAAAGACACGTCAGATTTGAATAATATTCCTGTTGTTATTGATTTTTCCTGACGTATTTCCTAAAGAATTTCTTGGCTTACTCCCAAAGACTGATATTAATTTTTGTATCGACTTTGAACCCGGTACAAAACTCATTTCTAAAATCTCATATCGAATGGCTCCTATTGAACTTCAGGAGTTAAAAATTCAACTATAGAATTTGGTAGCTGAGCCTTTATCTTGTGACTTCCTTTGTGGAATTCACCTAAGCCACACTCTCTGTAGGGGACGTCATATTCGTGCGATAGTAAAGCGATAGGTGTCATTGTGACGTCTTATCCAAGGTTGGGATATAAGTCACGATTGAGAACAACCTAAGCTCAGTAATCGAAATCGTAGCTTTCAGGCTTAGTTGGTTATTATCGGAGATTCGTTGAAGGATATTCTCGAATCGCTATTCCATTAACGCTTGGTGACTCGTAGAGATACAAAATTCGAATGGAGCAAAGAATGTGGGAAGAGCTTGAAGAACTCAAGTGGAGACTCATTTCAAAGACATGTTACGACCATGCCATCCCTGAAAAAGCGAACGTGGTAGGTGGCGTGTTGAGTAGAAGATCGTATACAAATCGCAGATACGATATTGTCAAAGACTCATTTCAGTATAATTTACAAATAATAGAGATGGAGATGAAAACTCTAGGAACCCACGTGATGATATACTGAGTATAATCGACTTTAATCGATAAAGTTAAAGTTATTCAAGCTACATACCGGGTGATGAATTTGAAGAAAGAGGTGCAAGAAGTTGTTATTTCAAAAGCGAGAATCGGTGAGGTGAGGAAAGCTCAAACCTTCGATTTATTAATCCATTTGAAATTCTCGATCGAATAGGAAGCGTGGCCTATAGACTCGCTTTTACCGCCAAGTATGACGCGTGTTCATAACGTTTTTCACGTATCAATGTTACGTAAATATGTGGACGACCGAACCATGTCATTGAGTTAGAACCAGGACGAGATAGTAGAAGACTTAACGTATGAAGAGGTACTGTCAAGATTTTGGATAGGAAGGGCATGTCCACATGTACCGAGGTTATACCACAAGTAAAGGTTTTGTGGAGAAACCATGCTTTATGAGGAAATGACACGGGAGTTGGAAAGCGAAAGAAATGAAAGCGAGGTATTCTCATCTTTTCGAAAACACCGAAGTCGACGTCAATTTCGAAATGAAATTTCATAAGGAGGGAGGTTGTAAGACAAAATTTTTAAATAAAAGGAATTTCCTTTATTTATTATTTTGAAATAGTAAGGTGGATTTGATTAATGTGGATAGTTATGTGTAAAATCGCAAATATTTGAATAAGCAGTGGTTATAAAATATTCATTTGGTCGTGGAATATTAAAATCTTTCTTGGGAATATTAAATGCGGCAGTAGCGATCTTTATGGGTCCCATAACTTAAAGCGATTGGATGAAGAAAGCGACAAATATAAGTTGTTTATAAATAAGCAGTAGTAGTTATTCACAGATTATCTTGTTGGAATACGGTTGGTTAAAACACACTATATACGATGATGACAAGAAGACTTTGCAGTATTGCACCAATTATTGATTCTTACGTAAGAAGGCACTACTCAATAATTGTTATAGTAATTTCTTATTCGATTATTTTATTTTATTGATTCAATAATTGTTGCGTTGATATTTTATATTGTTGTTGTTTGATAATTGTCATTACACGTATTTTTTATTATCGAAGCAATAATTCATATTATCTGAATAATATTATTAGATAACATTATTGGCAATGTCTAGAAAGTTACGTCTAAGGAGAGGTTTGGTCACCTAATCAATTGCGCCATGAAGAAGAAATTCTTATTGGAAAGCCCTCTTCTCTGAACCGCTGCTAGTTGTCAATAATGTGATTCATAATATTATTTGTGAATAATTAATTATTGATTTATATGATGAGGAAAATATTGATTTTATGTGGATATAGATGGAAAAATTTTAAAATGACAATTGTTGAAAATTAATATTTTATCTTTTTACGATAAAATAATTCATTTAAATATATTATTTTAATAATATATTAACGGTGATATTTTTACAACGAATGTGGGATATATGAGTATACGAGGAGGAAGAGTATTTTGTTGCAATAAATGTTTAAAACATGTTAAACATGTCGATTGGACCACATTTCTTGATCGAAATTTGATTATAGCTTGTAAAATTGTCCGTATGTGGATTTTTGGTCAATTTACATTTGGAATTTGGAAAAACTTTCTTACGAAAAGTTGTAGAGAATTGAATTTCCAATAAAAAGGCGTGAGATTCGAATTTTTCGACAAAAGGGCTATTTATTATGAATTATTGAAGTTCTAAAATTAGAAATAATTGATTTTTGGAAGTTTTAATTATTTATATCAACAAAAACGTTTTTATTGTTTTGGTTGGCCCCGTATGTTGTAAACATGCCGATTTAAGAGTCTTGGTTGGCGTAGGAATATATATATAATATATTATTATATTAAATTTTTCGCTTTGGTGTTCTAAGCAATTTCTATAAATAGGGTGCTTAGGTTAGAATTGAAAATCACACCGTAAAGCTGAAGTTTTTCTCTCTATATTATCGGCGTATTCTTGTGAGTATTTTGAGTATACTTTGAGTATTGCTATACGGTGCAAGTTCAAGTCATGCTTTATATCCTGTTTCAACTAAATCTTGTCTTTCGAGGTAAGGGATGTTATTTTCTTCTCAAATGATATTATTTCTTCAATATCATTATCTTTGAAATATTGGTTGAAACTTTTTATCAAATTTGGAACTTTTTCATGTATGGGGTTCTTATTCATGAGTTCTTATTCATGAGTTACTATTCATGAGTTCTTATTCACGAGTTCTTATTCACGAGTACTATTCACGAAGTGTGAAGATGTTTTTTGTGAAATTTCAATCTTTTGGTGTGAGATTCTTATTCACGATATCTGGTCTTATTCACGTATCGATACTTATTCACTGAATCACAAGACTATTCATAGAAAAATGAAATTTCTTCTTTTCGTCCAAAATATCTATTCTGGATACTAGCTTTGATTGTATCCATGTTTTGATCATTCTTGAATTTTACACCACTATGATTATTTTTGAGGTATTATTGGACATGTATTAAACAAAGTACGAATCCTTAATCCTTGTCATTTTGTTTCACTGGATTCGTTTCTTTAAAAATATTTTTCATCATCTTCAGTCTTAAATGATGATATTATGGAATATCTTTGGCTTGTAGTGCAAAGATGAATGATTTCTGAAGAATATCTTTGGCCCGTAGTGTAAAGATGAGCAGTGTTTAGATGAACATGAATTAATCGATGAATATCTTTGGCACTGTAGTGCAAAGATGAATATTTGATTCAGATGTATATTGATTGATGTTACGAGGATAAAATATCAATGATGAACTTTTAAATTCATATATAGAAGATAGTTGTTTGCATTCTCTACTTAACTCTTCTAATGAATTATTATTTCCGCTGCGAATATTGATTTAAAATTTGTTGTCTATTGTATTCTATTAGATTTTTCCCTGTTGAAGACTAACGATAATTTGTTGTATATTATCTTAGTCATAATATTCTTTACTGGGCTAGTTGAGCTCACTCTTTTCCTTGTTGTTCCATTTTTTCTTCTCAGGAGGCGAGAATGTAGCGAGTACTAGTCGGGGTATGGAATGAAGGTTCTAGAGAGAGTTGTTTAGTAGTCCTCACCATTTTTGTAAAATAATGTATCAATAATTATGATGGGGATTTATTTGCGTGTGGATATTGTCTAGATGACAATATCTGTATTTAAACTCACAGTTTATATGTTGTAATAATAAAGTTGTAGTTATTTCTGTACCATGTATTTGGCGACTCAGAATGGGTTGGATGAAATGGACCTATTTTGGGGGCGTCACAGTTGGTATCAGAGCTTAGGGATATGATCTCTGGCTGAGATCGGGGAATAGAACTAGGAGGGGAGAGACGAGTAAATCCTTCGCTAGTGTGTCCTACCTAAGCTTATTTGTTAGTTGGTCAGTATATAGGGATATTATGTGATATATTGATTTCCTTAATTAACCCTTGTTTTATGGCGATGATTTGAGAATGTCGAATTGAGAATATTAACGATTGGAGTAAATGAGACCGTGGAGATGCTCTGATTTACCAACGAGGAGAACATGCAACAGTGACAATGTACCTCTGTGAACAACACCACCGAGCAAATGATGAATGAGGGGATGTTTAGAAGCTTTTTGCAGTTCATGCAAAAATCGAAGACGAGGAGACTCGTGTTCAAAATCTGAGGAGGAAATGATAGCAATTCACGGGTTGTCACGCCAAGCGATTCAAAGAGTTGGGACCACGAAATTAAAGGAAAGCCAGATCCGATCATGGCGGAAACATGGGTCAAGCAAATTACCAAGATATTCGATGTCTTGGGATGCCGGAGGAACGAAGGTTCCATTTGCTACCTTTATGTTCCGTGGCGAGGCGATTCTTTGGTGGAAATCGTGAAGCGTACCCATCCATTTGACTCAAAGATGTCGTGGGAGACGTTTGAAGCAGTTCAATGACAAGTACTTCCTCGAAAGTATTAAATCGTATGAAGGAAGTGGAGTTTATTAGACCTGGAGTAGAATAACATGGCGGTGTCCCAAAGACGAGGCGAAGTTCGCGGAGTTATCCGAGTTTGCACCTCATTTGGTGGAGAATGAGAGCGTATGACGCGGATGTTTACGAGAGGTTTTGAAACGGCGTACGCCAAGTATCTCATTTCTCATAAATTTTCTCTCTATTGAGATGTTGTCAGCAGGCTCGATTTTTAGAGCGAGATAACGAGTACGTTCAACCGAGGGACCATAACCGAGATTTTCTAGAAGATAGCGATCATCGAATAACGATAACCAATGGAGAAAGAAGAATACGGACAAAGCGGTAACCACACTCGGTGGTAATCGTGGCCATGAAAATAGAAGAAGCGAGTCGGGAGGAGATTTTAAAAGAGGAGATTCAACAACGACCATGTGAAGATGTCGATTGCAAAGAAGAAAGAATCTGGTTCCAAGGGAGAGAAAGACCACCGGTCGTATGTTATAAACGCGGAAAGAGGGACATATATCACCCCAAACCCCCCACAACAGTTTAAGGTATGCTATAATTGTGAAAAAGAAGGACATATCGCTCGAGATTATACGATATCGAAACCAGATCCAATGGAATGGTGACTCAAAAGGATGTCGAGAAAAAGTCAAAGTCAGCGGTTCTTGGAAGAGCGTTTGTCGTGGCCGGTCAAAATGTGAGGAACCCGAACGAAGTTATACGCAGGTTAGTTAATTATAAATTCTTGCGAAGTTTATACCTTACTAGAATCTGGGTTCTACCCATTCTTTTATCTTTCTTGCTTGTGCTCAACGTTTGAACTTGACTACGGAGAAATTAGACTTTGACCTATTTATGGAGACTCCGTTAGGAGAAAATTTCATTACATCCATTGTTTAAAAATCTTGCTTGATTCAGGTTGGCACTATCACATTACCTGTTAACCTTATTTCTATGGAGATATTTGCTTTTGATGTGATTTTAAGGTTAACTACTCATCATGCCAAAATTGATTACTTTTGTAAGGTTGTTAATTTTCATATTCCTAAGAAACCTGTTATTCGAATTCAAGCAATCAAACCATGGTAATCAAACATTTTCATATCAAGCCATGAAGTCATTCGTTTTCTTAGTCCATGTTATGGATTTGAATAAAGACACGTCAGATTTGAATAATATTCCTGTTGTTATTGATTTTTCCTGACGTATTTCTAAAGAATTTCTTGGCTTACTCCCAAAGATGATATTAATTTTGTATCGACTTTGAACCCAGACAAAACTCATTTCTAAAATCTCATATCGAATGGCTCTATTGAACTTCGTGAGTTAAAATTCAACTATAAATTTGGTACTGAGCCTTTATCTTGTGACTTACCTTTGTGGAATTCACCTAAGCCCACTCTCTCCGTAGGGGACGTCATATTCGATGCGATAGTAAAGCGATAGGTGTCATTGTGACGTCTATATCGAGGTTGGGATATAAGTCACGGTTGAGAACAACCTAAGTCGAGAATCGAAATCGTAGCTTTCAGGCTTAGTTGGTTATTATCGGAGATTCGTTGAAGGATATTCTCGAATCGCTATTCCATTAACGCAAATTGACTCATAGAGATACAAAATTGAATGGAGCAAAGAATGTGGGAAGAGCTTGAAGAACTCAAGAGGAGACTCATTTCAAAGACATGTTTTGACCATGCCATCCTGGAAAAGCGAACGTGGTAGCCGGCGTGTTGAGTAGAAGATCGTATACAAATCTGAGTACGATATTGTCAAAGACTCATTTCAGTATAATTTACAAATAATAGAGATGGAGATGAAAACTCTAGGAACCCACGTGATGATATACGAGTATAATCGACTTTAATCGATAAAGTTAAAGTCGCATTCAAGCTACACAATCGGAGGTGATGAATTTGAAGAAAGAGGTGCAAGAAGTTGTTATTTCAAAAGCGAGAATCGGTGAGGTGAGAAAGCTCAAACCTTCGATTTATTAATCCATTTGAAATTCTCGATCGAATAGGAAGCGTGGCCTATAGACTGCGTTTTACCGCCAAGTATGACGCGTGTTCATAGCGTTTTTCACGTATCAATGTTACGTAAATATGTGGAGACGACCGAACCATGTCATTGAGTTAGAACCGGGACGAGATAGCCAAGACTTAACGTATGAAGAGGTACTGTCAAGATTTTGGATAGGAAGGAGCATGTCCCATGTCTGGGGTTATACCACATGTTAAGGTTTTGTGGAGAAACCATGCTATTGAGGAAATGACACGGGAGTTAGAAAGCGGAAATGAAAGCGAGGTATTCTCATCTTTTGAAACACCAGTATCGTACGTCGTCAATTTCGAGGGCGAAATTTCATAAGGAGGGAGGTTGTAAGACCGAAATTTTTTAAATAAAAGGAATTTCCTTTATTTATTATTTTGAAATAGTAAGGTGGATTTGATTAATGTGGATAGTTATGGGTAAAATACGCAAATATTTGAATAAGCAAGTGGTTATAAAATATTCATTTGGTCGTGGAATATTAAAATGCGTCGGGGAATATTAAATGCGACGGTAGATCTTTTGTGGGTCCCATAGCGGAAAGCGATTGGATGAAGAAAACGACAAATATAAGTTGTTTATAAATAGCAGGCGTAGTTGTTACGAATTATCTTTGTTGGAATACTAAATTGGTTAAAACACACTAATACACGATGTTGAACAGTAGCACACGGTATTGCACCAATTATTGATTCTTACGTAAGAAGGCACTACTCAATAATTGTTATAGTAATTACTGTTCAGTATTTTATTTTATTGATTCAATAATTGTTGCGTTGATATTTTATATTGCTGTTGTTTCAATAATTGTCATTACACAGTATTTTTTATTATCGAAGCAATAATTCATATTATCTGAATAATATTATTAGATAACATTATTGGCAATGTCTAGAAAGTTCTGTCTAAGGAGAGGTTTGGTCACCTAATTGCGGCGCAGAAAAGAAGAAATTCTTATTAGAAAGCCCCTATTTCACAGGAACCGCTGGTTGTCAATAATGTGATTACGTAATATTATTTGTGAATAATTAATTATTGATTTATATGATGAGGAAAATATTGATTTTATGTGGATATAGATGGAGAAAATTTTAAAATGACAATTGTTGAAATTTAATATTTTATCTTTTTACGATAAAATAATTCATTTAAATATATTATTTTAATAATATATTAATAGCGGTGATATTTTACAATGAATGTGGGATATATGAGTATCTGAGGAGGAAGAGTATTTTGTTGCAATAAATGTTTAAAAACATGTTAAACATGTTTGGTGGACCCCATTTCTTGACCGAAATTTGATTATAGCTTGTAAAATTGTCAGGTATGTGGATTTGGTTAATTTACATTTGGAATTTGGAAAAACTTTCTTCCGCAAAGTTGTAGAGAATTGAATTTCCTATAAAAATTCTAGAGATTGAATTTTCCGACAAAAGGGCTATTTATTATAAATTATTGAAATTCCAAAGTTCAAATAATTGATTTTGGAAGTTTTAATTATTTATATCAACAAAACGCGTTTTTATTGTTTTGGTTGGCCCCCATGTGTTGTAAACATCTTTGATTTCAGAGTCTTAGTTGGCGTAGGAATATATATATAATATATTATTATATTAAATTTTCTCTTTTTGGTGTTCTAAGCAATTTCTATAAATAGGGTGCTTGGGTTAGAATTGAAAATCACAATTTAAGCTGAAGTTTTCTCTCTATATTATCGAAGCGTATTCTTGTGAGTATTTTGAGTATACTTTGAGTATTGCTATACTGGTGCAAGTTCAAGTCATAGCCTATATCCAGGTGTTTCAACTAGAACTCTTTATCTTTCGAGGTAAGGGATGTTATATTCTTCTCAAATGATATTATTTCTTCAATATCATTATCTTTGAAATATTGGTTGAAACTTTTTATCAAATTTGGAACTTTTTCATGTCGGGTTACTATTCATGAGTTCTTATTCACGAGTTACTATATGAGTTACTATTCACGAGTTATTATTATTCACGAGTACTATTCACGAAGCGTGAAGATGTTTTTTGTGAAATTTCTATCTTTTGGTGTGAGTTACTATTCACGATACACGGTCTTATTCACGATATCGACATTATTCACGAATCTGGCACTATTCATAGAAAAATAAAATTTCTTCTTTTCGTCAAAATATCTATTACGGATACTAGCTTTGATTGTATCCATGTTTTGATCATTCTTGAATTTTACACCACTATGATTATTTTTGAGGTATTGTTGGACATGTATTAAACAAAGTACTGAATCCTTAATCCTTGTCATTTTGTTTTCAATTGGATTCGTTTCTTTAAAAATATTTTCATCATCTTCATCTTAAATGATGATATTATGGAATATCTTTGGCTCAGTAGTGCAAAGATGAATGATTTTCGAAGAATATCTTTTGGCCGTAGTGCAAAGATGAGCAGTGTTTAGATGAACATGACTAATCGATGAATATCTTTGGCTGTAGTGAAAAAGATGAATATTTGATTCGAGATGTATATTGATTGATGTTCTGAGGATAAAATATCGACGATGAACTTTTAAATTCATATATAGAAGATAGTAGTTTGCATTCTCTACTTAACTCTTCTAATGAATTATTATTTCATTGCGAATATTGATTTAAAATTTGTTGTCTATTGTATTCTATTAGATTTTTTCCTGTTGAAGACTAACGATAATTTGTTGTATATTATCTTAGTCATAATATTCTTTATTGGGCTAGTTGAGCTCACCCTTTTCCTTGTTGTTCCATTTTTCTTCTCAGGAGGCGAGAATGTAACGAGTACTAGTCGGGGTATGGAATGAAGGTTCTAGAGAGAGTTGTTTAGTAGTCCTCACCATTTTTGTAAAATAATGTATCAATAATTATGATGGGGATTTATTTGCGTGTGGATATTGTCTAGATGGCAATATCTGTATTTAAACTCACAGTTGATATGTTGTAATAATAAAGTTGTAGTTATTTCTGTACCATGTATTTGGCGACTCAGAATGGGTTGGATGGAATGGACCTATTTTGGGGGCGTCACATTGGTGATTTCTTTTGTTATTCCATTCTTTATTATTCTCAGTTGGTTAAAGTTTTGACTTCTATACTCGTCATGAAATATCATTTTATTTGGTATTTTTTGTTACGAGTTACTATTCACGGGTTACTATTCACTCTAGTATTATTCACTCGGATATTTGGGGCACTTTACATGCCGAAATACTATTCACGAGTTACTATTCAAGTTCTTATTCAACTAAATTACTATTCAATTAGAATATTATTCACTCGGGTATTTGGAGTACTTTTCATGTTGGGGTACTATTCACGAGGTACTTATCTCAAGTATTATTTATGACGAAAAATTGATTCTTTTCTCGTCCAAATTATTTTTGGTGCATGAATATTATTCTTGAAATTTTACTCTGAAAAGTATCGTGTTGACAATTTGGACGTTATTAATTCTGAACAATTTAATTAAGTGAACTTGTTTTATTGAATTCTTATATCATTGTTGTAAGACCCGAATTTTATGAAATAAAAGTATTCAATTTTTTTTTAATTACTATTCATGAGTTACTATTCATGAGAGTTACTATTCACGAGTTACTATTCACGAGTTACTATTCACGAGTTCTTATTCACGAGTTACTTATTCACGAAGTTACTATTCACGAAAGTACTATTCATGAAGCATGATAATTTTTTTTTTCGTAAGAAGGCATTACTCAATAATTGTTACAGTAATTACTGTTCAATATTTTATTTTATTGATTCAATAATTGCTACGTTGATATTTTATATTATTGTTGTTTCAATAATTGTCACTAACGAAAGATTTTCCATTATCAGACAATAATTCATATTATTTGAATAATATTATTGGATAACATTATTGGCAATGCCTAGAAAGTTACATCTCTAAGGAGATGTTTGGTCACTTAATTGCTTGGCCAAGAAGAAGAGAGATCCTTATTGGAAAGCCCTCTTTCTGAAGGAGCGCGCGGTTGTCAATATTGTGATTATGTAATATTATTTGTGAATAATTAATTATTGATTTTTATGATGAGAAAAATATTTATTTTATGTGGATATAGATGGAGAAAATTTTTAAAGTGACAATTGTTGAAAATTAATATTTTATCTTTTCTGATAAAATAATTCATTTAAATATATTATTTTAATAATATAATAATGGTGATATTTTTACAGTGAATGTGGAATATATGAGTATATGAGGAGGAAGAATATTTTTGTTACAATAAATGTTTAAAACATGTTAAACATGTCGGTGGACCCCATTTCTTGACTGAAATTTGATTATAGACTGTAAAATCGCCCATTTGTGGATTTTGGTCAATTTTTGTTTGGAATTTGGAAAAACTTTCTTCTGTAAAGTTGTAGAGAATTGAATTTCCTATAAAAACTCGCGAGATTCGAATTTTTTGATAAAAGGGCTATTTATTATGAATTATTGAAGTTCTGAAGCTCTGAAATAATTGATTTTTGGAAGTTTAAAATAATTTAAATAACAAAAACGTTTTTGTGCAAGTCTTGTGAGGTGGGCTGTTTGGTGGCTGAGGTTTTGAAGCAAAATAAGTGTGCTTTGGAATAAAAATAATATATATTAATATTTTATTAAATTTTCTGCTTTGGTGTTCTAAGTATTTTCCAATAAATAGGGTCTTGGGTTAGAATTGAAAATCACATTGTAAACTCAAGTTTCTCTCTCTATATTATCGGCGTATTCTTGTGAGTATTTTGAGTATACTTTGAGTATTGCTACTCACGGTGCAAGTTAGATTCGTTATTATTCCAATGTAAATCTTGCTCTTTTGAGGTAAAGAGATAGTAAGGGATTTTAAAGGTTATTATGTTTTAGTTTGAAATTTTTTGAACCTTCAAAAATTTTGGAAAAATTTGAAATGATAAATTGATGAGTTTTATATATTGTTTCCAAAATGGCGATTTTGGATGTATAGATAGGAGTTATGGATTTTATGAGAAAAGACTATTTTAAAAGTAACTATTTATAACTCCTTGTGGTTAACTCCAAAATTGATGAAATTTTTATTGGGAGTACATCTATATAATATCAGTATACCGTATTAAATTCAGAATTTTTGGATAAAAGTATAATTTATGATAAATGTTTAAATATTCGGTAGTTTTGGCCATTTGGAAAAATAGTAAATGAATTTTTAAAATTTTGAGAAAAATATATGTTCAAAATGGGACTATGTTATGCAAAATCTCAGAAAAGAAATATTTTTGGAACTGATTTGGTATTTTTCATGAAAATATTCTAGTTATGAGTAAATGAATTAAATATGTTATGTGAAGTAAGAAAATTGGAAAATATGATTTTATGGCTTGAGAATCATATATGAGGTATATGCAAATTTTTGATGAGGGTTTTGGTTATTGGTGACGAAATCTTATGAGTTTGACATTTTATGATGATTAAATGCATTAATTAGTAAAGTGTAAACAATTTAATTAAATTATTTATAAGTTTAAGAAATGATTAAAATATTATTATAATATTAATAATATTAGATTATGAGATTTCTAAGTGATTTATAACATTTGGATTAAGGTGTTATAAATATGGATATGAATTTTATTATGAAACTTTATCTTTTCGTGTCGAGGTTACTATGCACGTATACGGTACTATGTACGAATATCGGGGTACTATTCACAACAAATTGGTTTCTTCTTTGACCAAATTATCGTTGATTTATGAATCTTACTCTTGAAATTAAAACCATGTTTTGATTATATTGTTTTTATATAACATTCTTATAACCCTAATGATAATATTTCTCTTTGACTTGAGTGTAAAGATGGGTAGATTATTGGTATGATCGTGACTATAGGTTCTCTTTGGCCGATGGTGCAAAAGTTGAATTGTTATTTGGTATGATCATGACCATTGAATTTACAATTGACTATTTTTAGCTTAAGTGCAAAAAGAATTGATCAACATGGTTATAATTATTGTTATATAACTTCGAAATGATTATGTATTTCTTTGATATATGAATATCTTTGGCTCGTAGTGCAAAGATGACTTGTTGATGAATATCTTAGCTTTTGTAGTGCAAAGATGAATTATTGATGAATATCTTTTGCTCGTAATCTGAAGATGACTGTTGTTGAATATCTTTGCTTTGTAGTGCAAAAAGATGAATTATTGATGAATATCTTTGGCTCGTAATGCAAAGATGATTTTGTTGTTGAATATCTTTTGCTTTTGTAGTGTAAAGATGAAGCTGTTGATGAATATTTTTGGCCCGTGGTGCAAAGATGAATTTATTAGTATGATAATGAGCGAGGCTGTGATTTGGTATAACCATGATATTTGATGTTTTGAGGTAAAGACAAGTGATGAAAATTATCTTCGATCACGGATGAGAAGAGAATTTAGAATCACAATTATGATTATTAGTTATTCATATGATTGTGGAAAGGAGGTGTTGATTGATGTTCTGAGGATAAAATATTGTTGGTGGACTTTTAACGTGGAGAAGACAATAGACTTTATAGTCTATTTGACTCTTTTAATGGATTGCTCGTTCATTTGCAACTATGGTTGAAAAGTTTTATCATCTACCATATGTTCTAATTCTACGATTTATTATTGATGAAGACTATTGATAATTTATGTATCTTTAGTTATAATATTCTTTATTGAGCTAGTTGTGCTTCACCCTTTTGTTTCACAATTCCTTTCGAATGTAATAAAAGTGTATTTGGGTTGAGCGGGGATAACAAGGAATAGAGCGGTGGTCTATAGTTGTTGAGGTTCTCCTAAAGAGTATGGAAATAATTTTATTAAGGACTTTAGTGTGTTGTATTTTATACATCATTTAATAGTTATTTTGGTGAATTAAATAGGGTGAGGCGAACCCAACTTTGGAAGGGTGTTTTGTCACTATCATATAAGATGTCTAATGACATACAAAACTCGTGTTATCATAAGACATGGTTGTGCTCATCCACTTCTTTGAGTATATTTACAAGCACTACCTATATAATCTTGGTGTTTGTTTGGAGTATAATACCCAATTAGAGGCAGTGGAGATAATGATATGTCGAAGAGAAGACTCACCATTGGGAAGAATATGATAGTAATCTTCTCGTTTTTCTTTGGGGTCTATTAGATTCAACCAAGGATAATTACGTGGCCATATGATATCTACCATAACCTAAAAGCATGGTCTCCCACGTATACGAAGGTTTCTTGAGCACTTCCCAAAGATTCTAATTTCTAAAAGCAGGTTTTTGACTATACCTTTATTTAAGGTGTCATTGTGACGTCTTCTGATTGGTATATATTTGTATCCAAACTCACAGCATATGTGTTGTTGTATTTTGCACGATAATTGTTGTAATAAAGTTGTAGTTATTTTCCGTACCATATATTTGGCGACTCAGGATGGGTTGGATGGAATGGACCTATTTTGGGGTCGTCACAATTGTCATCATCCTCATGTTTATATTATGTCGAAAGTCATCTGTGGCCTGTAGTGCATAGATGGACTTTGTATGATTATGACCAGGGATTATTCGGTGTAATCATGACCGTAATGTTACAAATGATGTGGTAAAAGTCCCCATTGGCCCGTAGTGCATTGATGGACAGTTGTTGGCATGATCATGACCATTGATGAATACACGAATGTCCTTGGTCTGTAGTGCATGGATAATTTGTGGTCGTGATACTAAAGAATATCCTTGGGTAGTAGTGTAGGGATGATTGATGATGTGGATTATTTATTGTTGAGTACCAAATGATAAAAGTGATGAAAACCCTTTTAAATCATAAAAGATAGTAGATTTTATTCTCTACTTGACTCTTTTAATGGATTTCTTTGTTCACCGCAGATTAAACTTGATGTCTATTGTATTTTATCAGTTTAACATTGTTGAAGACTAATGATAATTTATTTTGCATTATCTTAGTCATAATATTTCTTACTGGGCTAGTTGAGCTCACCCTTTCATTCACTGTTCTCTTCAGGAAATGAGAACGTAGCTGGGACTAGTCAGGGAACGGAGTGACGGTCTAGATGATAGCATTAGTAGTCCTCATTATTCTGTAAAATAGTGTGTTAATAAATGTATTGAGGACTCCATTGAGTTTGAATACTGTCTAGAAGACAATATTCGTATTAAAACTCACAGCTCATGTTGTATATTTAAGTTTGTATTTGAATTATGTACCATGTATCTGGCGACTCAGAATGGGTGATGTATACCTAATTTTGGGGGCGTCACAATTTTATTAATTTAATTATTTGTTATTTAAAAAAAAGAGAAAATTCAAGCTTGAAAATCAAAAAATTTAAACTAAAATTATTTTGTTATTATTATTAAAAAAATCCACGGTGAATCTTATATTCCACGTAAGCATGGCCATGTGGCAACATGTAAACTTTTCGTTAGCTTTTAACACTTTTAGAAGAAAATTTCAAATTTTGTAAAAAAGTTATAGTTCAATATGTTGAACGTAAAGAAATTCATTTCAGCGATGCATTTGTAAACCGAAGTCTAGTAGAGTAGGGAAAAGTGTATTTAACTCTTAAATACATTTAAAGGTTAACTATCTATCTATATTTAATTTTATGATATAAATATATACACACACATGTATAAATTTATATTTAATTACAATCAAAGTCTCAATATTAAATCGTAAAATACATTCCATCTGTCTCATTTTTTTTAAGAATAAAAAAAGGGTTCTTTACACTACTTTACAACAATTAGAAAGTAATTACAAGATTAGTGCATCCACAAAATAATTATAAAAAAAGTGCAACACAATAACCACATTAGATCATTCAGTTTCACAGAAATAAGAAAACGCTAAAATCAAGGAGAAGTTACTGTCATTTGCGACAGTTACCAATTCTTTACAAAGGTGCTACAATCGAGCAACCTAAACAAATTGATCATCCAAACCGAAGAGAGACTGACAATCCAGCCACAAAATCGACCAGTCTATTCAAAATCACGAAAAAAGAAGAAGCCGAAGTAGCCGAATCCCGCAAAGAGGAAATCCAAAATCGGCATTCACGAAAAGATCGAAGGATTTGGAAACCGAAATTCTGCTGTAGAGATTGAAATTTTTTAAGACTATTTGGTTACCCATAAAAACTAAAATGGTTACCTTTGTATGAAGGTTTGGCTATCAACTGTACCTTATTTAAAATAATTTTATTTTTAAAAAGTTATTTATAAATAACCAGGAGCTATATAAATGGGAACTCTTACATGACATTTCGGATACCATCTGCACTTTCTATTAAAAATAATAATTAATCATACATACATTACCATCACTATAAAATTGATCATCCGGGATACCTTAATGAGATTTATTGGTCACTTCATATTGGACAATTGAACACCTATTTATTGCACTGTCTAATTGGAGTATATTATACATTGGAACTTCGACATACCATAACTGGATACTTTAAAATTAAAATTCAGAACATTATAAATTGGATAAGTAATAATAGAATTCCTCAATATGTTCAATGTGTTAAAATAATCAAAATGTAAATAGTAACCAACATGATGAAGTTCTGTCACTCACTAATACGCATTTGGTTACCTCTAAAGGAAAGAGTTCAAAAAACCCAATATGAACAAATAAACAATGTCAAACTACCGGTAATAGAATCAAAGACCAATCAACAATATCCAAATGTATAAGAACTAGTAACCAAAACACAATCAACAGGTTTCCAAAATTAATTTAATCAACCTTCATATTGTCAAAAAGTACATAGTAACCATATCAAAATATAACAATAACCAAACGAAGCAAATGATTTACGACCACAAAGCGAAGCAAAGCGATGTCTCGAAAACTTAGAAAGCAGAGCGGCGATAATAATCGAACTCGAAAAGCGAAAGCGGCAAAAATAGGCAAAAGAATGTATCGACGACGAAGTGACGGCATTTGCTTAAAACAAACAAAGAAGGCCAGGGTGAAGCGGCAACGAGAGATCAACGCCGACAAGAACGAAAAAGAGAAGAAGAGAAATTTGCTTTCGAAATTCCCAAATTAGAAAATAAGGGTTTCTAACTAAAAAAGCCTTCAGTAAAAAACGAGAGAGACGACAAAGGGAAAAGTTATGCAATTCAAATTGTCACAGATTAGGAAACCAACCGGAAATAGTTGCCATTGCAGAACTGATTTGCCACATCAGCAACCCATTAAAACACCCAACTAAATTAAAGGGATACCGAATGAACTAATTTTATAAATAAAATATTAAAAATATTTTAATTTTATAAATATTTTCTGGATGCACTTTTGTTGTAATTTTTTCTAAAAATGTACTAAGAAGTATAAATAACCCTAAAAAATTATATATTTAATCATGTTTTTAGGGACAAAAAGAGTAACAAAATTCCTCAAGGATTGTCACGTGAGTGTTATTTTTGTCCCACAAATAAACCCCATTTTAGAATGAGTATTGATGGGGCTGCTTTTGCTTTTACGTTTCTCAACCCAAATGCCAATAATTGAGTAATGTTTCCTTTCTCCTCTCAAAAATATTATCATTTCTAAGTTTAATTTTTGTCCCACATATAAAAAAAAATAAAATTATACATAGTATTTGGACAAATAAATCAGTATACATCTTCTAATGATGACTAGTTTAGAGAGATTAATGTTGGATTTATGCTTACATTTGTATTTACTATTTAGTATTGAGTGAGGGATGGGTTGAGTGTGAAAGAAGAGGCACGGCAAAGTTCATGTAGTAGGGTTTCTGTCTTTGTCAATTTTTTTGTTGGTTACTTTGAGAAATAAAAGGAGTTTTTATGTTGAGTGCTTCTATGCGGATATGAGTTTTGGACAGAAAAATTGGATCCGAAAATTGGACCGGAAGAATAAAATCAATTTATTCCCACGAACAATTGGATAGTATAATCAATTTATTCGCGAAAACAAATTTATTTTTTTCTTCCGGTCCAATTTTCTTGTCCAAAATTCCTGTCCGCATATACTTATTGTTTTATGTTCCACGTACATGTCTGGGTCCATGTCTATCAATTAATTCAAGAGTGATAATATCATCTCATTAATTTTTTACAAGACTCGAGTCTAGTTTCAAGATTTTAAATTTAAACTATTCCAAATACTTGACTGAGTTAATTTTATTTGCATTATCATAATATAAATGATCCAATTATGATTCTTGTACGTCTCAAATAATCGAGAATAGTTCAACTGTAACACGAGTCAAGTCGAGCCAAATTCGAGTACTATAAAACGAATTGAATTTAAATCTAAGCGAAAATTACAAAATTGTATTCAAACTTGAGTACGAATCTGAGCACCTTTAAAAGGTTTCAAGTAAATTTTGAGTAAAAAACTGTTCAACTCGACAAATGATCATTTTTACCCTTACTTTTTGACAAAATTATAATTATTTTTAGAAATTTAGACTTGAGAGTTTAAGAGAGGGACTGCTGTACTCATTGTCAATTGATTTTGAGTTGGATACTTCAACATGGTATCAGACTATCAGTGCACTCTTTGCCAATTGAATTTGAGTTGGATGCTTCAATTTGGTATCAGATTATAACTTAACAATAGAGTAGCCCTTAACTAATTACTTGAAACATATCAAAGATATGAAAAAGACACAAAAATTAAAAGGCCCAAAGCCATATCAATCCCCAACCATTTTCTTCCCCTTCCGCCGCCACTATTTATTTTAGCCGTACCGGATCCATCGCTCGTGCCATCGTTCCCTTTACCTACAATAAGACCACACAATAGAGATATATATAGGGTGGGGAGAAATTGAGTTAAATTAAAAATACCCAAGTCCTTTCTTATATGAATATACAATGTATCCCACTTTCATATAAAAAAGAACTATATAAAAATAACAAAAAAAATATAAAAATGAAGAATCTCTATTTATTTAAAATGAAGAAGATACTAGTATATAAAAATAGCGTTCCCCTAAAAATAGGCACGTACCAGTTGGGGTAGTAATGGTCCCATTGCCTTTTAGTCTATTCGCAAAGTCTTCAAATACTTTAGCATCTGGTGAGCCCGGTGCCAATTTCAATAGAGCTGATGCATGAAAGGATCGTCATTAGTTTATGTGTGGTGAGAATACACACACACACACATACATATATAACATCATTTCTAGGAAAATTACACTAATTAAAGTTAATTAATCTTTAGAAAAAAATTAAAGAACTGACGCTAGGGGCGAGGTAGGTGTTAAAGAGCTGCATGCATGAAAGGATCATCGATCATCATTAATTTTAATTTATATGCTGTGAGAATATATATATATATATAGAAAAGTGATATTTTTATATAAAAAATTGATATTTTGACGTGATCTTTCTCATATGAATAGTGAGTGAGTCTCATTTTTATATAAGAAATTAAGACTCATGTTAAAATATCATTTTACATGCAGAAATATCAGTTTCTATGTATATATATATATATATATATATATATATATATATATGTGTGTGTGTGTGTGTGTGACAGAGAGATATTTAAGACAGACAGACCTGTACGTACGTAGGTTATATGCATGCATGCTAGTATTTATTATAGGTAGGTACTGGGTACATATATATGTGTTTAATTACTTACAAGGGCAGTCATCGATATTAGCAGGTGAATTACACTTGGCCGGAAGGCCTAGTGCAATGGTAGCGTTGATCTTGAGGCCGAGTTTTGGATCATTTCGATCCTTAATCAAGATGCATAGACAAATCTTGCTCTTTTGTAACACTAGTTTGAGGCCAGTGCAACAATCTAAGGTTGGAGCCTTTGAATCGCCTCCAACGTATGGTAGACATGTGGCCAGGCCGACTAACTGGTCCGCGCACTGCTCCCTATCTTTGTCTAAATCTGCACTTGCAAAACCTATAAGAATTATCACCACCACCATTAAAATGCTTGGCAATGAACAGACATATCTTTTATCCATTCAATCAACTTGAAGCTGGGATGGGAAGGGAAGGGAAAGAGATAAAAAGAGAAGTAGGTAGATTATGCAAATGCTCTGTGCCGGCCTTTTATGGTTGGCTTTTATGCTATATAGTGATTGATTGATTGGTGTTCAATTGGATATATATTGGATTCGACAAATGTTAATAAGGACCACCAATTAGTTAAGATGATCAGTAGTCACAATATTAAATGTTATAATGGCAATGGGATCTTATTTAATTTGATACTCGGGGAACTAACGAGTGATTCTCATAATTTTTTTAAGGGAAGGCTATTTTTATATGCGTTTTTGATATTTTTATATGATTTAATTTTTTTTTACGTGAAGGTGAGATTTACTGTATGCTCATGTATGCTCATGTAAAAGAGTATCTTATAAAAATATTAAAAATATACGTAGAAATATCAATTCTTTTTCTTATTATATAACAACGGGATCTTATTTACCTTGATACTCAGGGAACTAACGAGTCTCATGTTTGATTCTCATCATTTTTTTAGGGGAAGACTATTTCTACATGTGTTTTTGATATTAATTTCTATACGGTTCCTTCTCACGTGAAGATGAGACTTACTGTATGCTCACGTGTGAAAATATAAAAAATACATATGAAAATATCAGTTCATTTTCTTATTGTGAAGTTCGTTATTTATTTTATTATAATTTTTTTCTCTTAATTATTTGAGCTTAATTATATTCACACCCACCCACCCACAAAAGTACTTTAAGTTTAGTTATTTATATGAAAATTTAGTGACTCTTTTTGTTAATTATATAGTAGTAATTATTTACTCTCTTTTTTTGGCAAATGTTAAGTACGTACCCGTGATGATCATTTGATCAAAGATTAAATTATATACCACATAAAATTTGTGTTGGAATTAAACCCCGTGATAGCTTAAACTCACCCGTGATAATATAGAAATTTGTAAAATATAGGTAATGACAAATAAGGCTTAGCTTTCTCTATGCAATAATATAATCTTAATATTTGATCCAAAATCTTAATTGATTCTCATGTAACCTTTGGAGTTTTGCTCTTTTTTATCTCTCTCTTAATAATTTGTACACCATGTTCCCATGGTATAAAAAAGAAAATATTACAAAAAAATAAGTAACACTATACCATTAACCCTAAGAAAAGAGAGAAAAGAAAGTTTCGAGTTAAAGATACACACGGTATTCTTTCACATGAGCATACAGTGGGTCCCACATTCGTGTGAGAAAGAATCACGTGGAAATATAAAAAATATATGTGAAAATAGTGCTCCAATATGTTTTCATATGTTAAAATGATATTTTCACATTAGTATCTCTCACGAATTAAGAGGTGGGACCCACTCACTATTCATGTGTAAATATCAATTTTTTATGTGAAAATATATGTTCCCTTTTTATATAGCAAAAAGTTATATAACAAAAGTTTTTAAAATTCAATTTTCTCTGTATAAAATACAAATTAATTTTATATAAAGTTATTTTGATCATTTACATTTATTTATTGGATAATAAAAAAAGATATAACTCCTAGTAGAGACGTACGAGGTTGACCTATGGTAGAAAATTTGTGTTTAGAATTTTGATCGTTTATATTTCTTTAATTATGTGATTAGAGGTATTTAAAGAGAGCATCTTAATTATTATTATGAAATTAATTAATTAGATGAATATATAGATGGTGGTGCATTTAAAGTTTAAACCTTGGTGTCTCATATATATATATAGCCATTTTTTAATTGTGATAATTAATCTCTTTAATTCTTGGCTGCACATTTATAATTGAAGCTAACTAGAAAAAAGTAACTAATTAGAGTTCATTGAATTAAGTAGTTGTAATCATGTGGCTCTAATTAATTATGATGTGGACCAGTCTATCTATATCAAGAACAAGAGTCTTCTCGTCATAAACATTCACGGTTATCTGTCAATTATATATTTATATTCTGTTTTCCAAAATTTAAATTGAATTGGTTGTCAATCATTTTCCAAATAAGTATTCCCTCTTTATTTGGGAATTATAATCCTCATTCTTTTAAGTAATATTATTACGGGTGTAAGTTAAATGAACCGAGTCAAGCATTAAATCGATCGATGGAGTACAATCTCAAATCGAGCCCGAGTAGTTTGGACTTTTCGAGCGAATATAATCCGAGTATCAATAGAAAATTACAATTTGAAGAGCTTTGAGTAATATATCGAATTTTAAAATTCGATCATATTTGAATTATTTATATTTCGAATCGATTCTGAGCTGTTGGGTTCATTTTATGAACTTTAACTATTATTAATATATTTTTTTTATATCAAAAAGTTCATCCAATTTAAAAGATCCGAGTTACATGTATGAAGATAACCATAACATAACTATCGATACAAACCAAACTGATCGAACAGTCTTAGAAAGGATAAGTAGATTGATTAACCATCTAAAGAACAAGTTGTATCAAAGTGGCGCAGCGGAAGCGTGGTGGGCCCATAACCCACAGGTCCCAGGATCGAAACCTGGCTTTGATAGTATTTTTTATTTATTTTTTTTTGGTTTTTAAATTTCACCTCACAAGTAAATTGTTTTTTTGGTTTTTAAATTTCACCTCACAAGTAAATTGAGCAGTAGATAGATAGATCATTAAGCTACCTGACTCATTTATGTGAATGACTTATTCATAATTTCCTTCATTAATATTTTCTATTAATTGGTTCCTCTAATTAGCACCACTAAATCTTGAGATCTGTTACAAGTTGCATTTCATTATCTACATCCTGGAATGTCTTTGTTTTGCTCCACTAGTAAGAAGTATTTCATATCCTTCTTGTAAATTAATTTATGTAGTTAATTATAGTCTTATAAGTTTTAAAGGATCTTGTTAGATAGATAATTAGTATTTTCTTGTACCAAACCATTGCAAGTAAAACTTTTCGACAAAACAAGTATATTTTCTTTTCCAAAACTTATATATATATTCGCCATAGATGAGAGCACTTTTCTAACAAACAAATCTTAATCGTTAATCCAAAGATTCAATTGCCTAAAGAGGAACTGGCTGCACCTTTTACTTGCGGCCAGATAATTTTTTTTTACTGGCCACAGATAAGAGGTGCAATCAGGAGAAATGTCTAAAATACCCTCATCTTAGTTAAATTTAAATAGTTTCAATGTATTAAATATTTGTAAGATAATTGTTTAAATTTTAAATAATCAAATTATCACAATAATTGAAAATATTAAATTATATTACACCTGAAATTATTTACTACTCGAATTATTGTTTCATACATGTATTTCTACTAATATTTTCTGAATTAATGAAAATTCTTGCAAAGAAAATACCAACAACATAAAACTAATATTTTATACATACATACATACTACCCAATTTATATACATACATACCCAAGATATTTTTCATACTTGTAATTCTACTAATATTTTATGTATTCTCAAGAAATCTGCAAAAAAAAAATTGGGTTAGAATATTCTTACTTTAATTTGGAGTTGATTAACCAATTGAAGTTGAGATTTAATGTACTATTAGTGTTGTTGTAGTAGCAGTCAATCAAGCTTTCTCCCTTCTCTCTAATTCTACAGCAAACGCAAGCGCAAGCTATGGAGGTATTTGTTTAGATTTGGAAATAAACTTGGCTGGCCGCAAAATGTACTAATAGTTTGCGGCCAGCCAAAATTACTAATATTTCCCAACTTTAAAAGACATTTCAGATTGGCCATTATGAATTTTTTTTTAAAGTTGGGGGCATTCTAGTAATTTTGGCTAACCGTAAGAGAGAGTAGCACCGGCTGCAAGAGGGACTGTCAATATAGGCCCTTAGATCTTCCATTGGACAAGATGGACTAGTTGGAATAATGTCCATAGCTAATGCAAGTTATGGTACACTTCCCTATATATATGAAGGATCAAAAGCACTCCCCTTATTAGGATTGAGCAAAAAACGGATAAAACCGAATTACCGAACACAATCGAAATTTTTTTAACCGAATTATTTCGGTTTTTCGATTTTTTTTCTAATTTTGGTTATATCCGATTTATTACTCGGTATTCGGTTTCAGGTTCGATTTTAAAAAATACATTGTTCGGATATCCAAATTACCGAACAGATATAGTGATCTGTTGCCACTAATATTACCGAACTAGAATCATCTAGAATTCTAGATAAAAGAGTAGTGGTCCAGATCTTCAGATCTTCCAAATAGCTAATCACCCAAAACAAATAGCTAAACAAATAAGCACCGACATAACAAATAGATCTTCCAAATAGATAATCTTCCAAATAGCTTTCCCATGACGAAACAAGTAAGCAACCACGACCCAAGAAAACAAGGCGACACGAACCAGATCATTTCAGATTCGAACCTTCGAGGTCATGGCCTATGCCGCTATGCGAACCAGAGGTTTCAAAATGAAGATTCAAAATGGCCTATGCGGAGTATGAACCAGAGGAGTATGAACCAAAGGTCATGGCCTATGTGAACCAGAGCCTTCGGTAGCACTAAAGATCCAAAATGAGGTTTCATGTCCTGCCGGAATACAATAAAGTCACCGGAATCTGAGTCATCTAAAGATAATATGGGTTCATGGTTCATGCTCTACTCATTTGAGTTTGTTATTTTTGATTGTAACTTCGAATTGGGCAGATTTTATTGATTTTTATTCAGCTGATTTGGTGATTTTACTTTTAATTAGTTTTAATTTTGGCTGGTTCGGTTATTAACCGAATTACCGAATTTTCAATTGAGAATTCTAAGTATTCGATTATTTTCAAAATTCGGTTAGTTTTTCGGATATTGAAATTGTGCTTATTTCGGTATTCGGTTATAACCGAATAGCCTATTCGGTTCGGTTATAATCGAATGATAAGTCCTACCCCTTATCTATCACTCTTCCATAAATAACATTCTTTTATTAAAACTACGTCGTTTTAGAGATTTTTTTAAAAAAAATAAATGGGATCGCGGGTGACATTTTTGTAAATAAAAAGAAAGCAAGAGAGATCACTCTCTTTCAAGAATATCCAAAACGACCCAGTTTTAATAAATGAGTGTTATTCAAAGAGAATTGTTAGATAAAAGGAGTGCACTTGATCTTTTCCCTATATATATATATATATTGTTAGGTTTTCGTGAAAATCAAAGTAGCAATCAAATTGCAAAATATAGCGGAAGCGAGATAAAATCAGATTTTAAATTTTTTCACAAACCAATTACCCGGATCATCCTTTATGCATATTATTAATTAAACGAAGAATAAGAAATTATGAAATCATACCTTGTAAAGCGAGCTTCCTCGTGCACGAGTTCACCTCCTACTTCTCCACGATCTCCTTGAATCTCCGGGTAGATTCCTTCCTTTGATTAATGTAAGCCACCCAAGTGTATGGCCTCTACAGGTGATCCACCAAGGAAGAGGAATTTTTCAAGAAGAAGGATTTGGCTCAAACCCTAGTTTTTCTATCTGAATAAAAAAGGGTGTACTCTCCAAATCTTGGAATTACATTATATTTCATATCTAATATAAGACTCCTCTTATAAAGATATTATATAACCCTATTTTAATTAAAATAAGGTATTATTTATTTAATTAAACTCTTTTAATTAAATGGGCTCCCTAATCCTATTAGGGATAATTAGTTAAACTCCTTTAACTAATTTTCTTTCCTAATCCAATTAGGAATAAATGAGAGTACAAATATTAAATTAATTCCTAAACCTTTTAGAAATTAAAATAATAATAATTATAATAATATTAATAAGACTCCTCTTATTAATTTATATTTAATATTTCTAAAATATTAAATAATAAATATTAAGCTATTTAATTTATTCTATCACCATAGATTAAATTAAATATACTTAATATATTATTACAATTATGCCATTAACTTCTTAAATAATTATTCTTCCTTTTATGGTGTGACCTTTAGGTTCTCCATATTAAACCGGTTGTGAATAAATCAATTAGAACAATTCTAATCTCATTTAAATAAATAAATTAAACAAATAATTTATTTAAATAAATAATATTTATTCTACAATAGGGATAAGCCTCCCTAGCGATCAATGACTTTCCAGATAATATAGATTTCAACATTAATCATAAAAGAACCTTTGAGTAAATAGTTACCGTACAATTCAATCCTTCCACCATACAATGTCCCAATTAAATATAAGACATGGAATTACTGTCAAGTCTTATTTTATTTAATTATATGTATTTCGATTCCTAAATGAACAACTCCCAATGAATGCAAATTAGAAACTACTTTCTAATTTCATTCCACCTCGCCAAGGATTCTGGGTTGTCATTTATCGAATCACATAGGACATCTCTCCTTTTTACTAGAAGTGGTAGATTCTTTATTGATCATTCATTATCTTCATATATAACTTATTACACCCAAGCATACCCTTTGATATACTCTAAGAGTCTTAAGGAATAAGTAAAAGTGTAATTCATTATATATAAGATACTTATGATGATCTCAAGTTCAAGGATCATTTCAGACTACTATCACTACAGAATTCTATTGACGAAGTAAGTAAAACTCCATTAGGTATTCCTTAGCGAGTCGCGTTCAAATGAACTTATTCTCTAATAAGCACCTACATACTTGCTTTAGTGTCTCCACACAAATGATCATGAGATCAATCATCCTCATCCAATGAAGCAAAGAACGTATGTACCAATCTATCCGGATTCACTAATCCCCAATTTAGTAATCCAATGATTGGGAACTATTTTAGTTCTAAGCTTTCTAAGAATTTAGATCTCATTAGAATGATCATCATCATTATTCTAAAAGCGTTGCTTAAAACTATGGGTTTATCACATATTATTAAAACAAAGACCATGTAGATAATAAATGCCTTTAATAAATAATTCTTTTATTAATAAATAAATAAGATTGATTACACAAGATATGCTTTATCATCATACATGATTGGTTTGTATGCATAATACTTTCATATATATATATATATATATATATATATATATATATATATATATAAAGAGGATCAAGTCATACCCCTTATCTTACTCACCGTGCTCACCCCCTTTAGCGATGGACTCGTGACGGTTTTTGGCCATACAACCGTCGTTTATACTTTTAGCGACGGACAACATATAGCGTCGCTAAAAGTATGAGCAACGATTGTATGAGCTAAACGTCACGTTGTTCATCGCTAAACGAAAGTGAGCACGGTGAGTAAGATAAGGGTATGATATTGAATCGACATATATATATATATATATATATATATATATATAGGGAGCCCTTCTATAGGTAGGTTGCTATTATAGTCTTGTCAACACCCCCTTTTGGACAGGTTGATAAATTGAATTGATGATCTGCGATTAACTTTTCTATTTGATAAGTAAGCACAGTTGTTGTACTAATTATTTACCTCTCTATTTTCTATTTTAATAAGTGAGGCACACGTAAAAATTATATTGTCAAGTATAGTTATAAAAAGTGAATATTTATTATTAAAATAATCCGTAGTGTAAGAGCTTTCACCTACTAAACACTTTTTTTTTTTTTAATTTTTTATTTCTCCGATCAGATGCAGTGATATGGTCGACATTAAAATAATAAAATAATCGTAGTAAGAGCTTCTTCGGCTATTACATTTTTTTTTTATTTTTTTTATTTTCCGTACTTAAGACAATGAATCTGGTGACATTAAAAAAAAAAAAATTCCTACGTCAGACAATGATACTTTTGGTATTAAAAATTGAAAAAAGCCTATTGTAGAAGTCTGACACTTACCGGTAAAAAAAAATTAAAAAAAATGATTTTATTCAAGCAATTTCGCTGCTAAACCGATTTGAACTCACAACCTCAAATTCCAAACACTCGTCATATGACCACCCGAGCATCACGGGCCTAGCTGTTAATTTCAACCAAGGATATATCTTTATATTAAAACTTCACCATCCCCAAAATCTATATTCTTGCATTATTATTATATTACGATTTATTATTATTAATAAGTCTATATATAATACATATGGGGTTTTCTATTTAGAAATAAGTTAATATCTATATTTATTAAGCAATGATTATTAGTAATGATTTTATATATTAAGCAATGATTTTATTATTAAGAAATGATTTTATTATTAATAAAACTAGTGAAGTATAATAATAATGTGATTATCGAATTTATAAAAGTAGTGAAGTATTATTATAATAATAATAATGTGATTATCAATATTAGAAGTACAGATTATACCAATACTAGTACTGCATAACATTAAGAGGAATAGTACATATTACATGTTCATTTTCATAAAATAAAAAAAACATAGAATGATTAATACAACCAACGCCTATTTTTTTGGCTCAGGAATCCCTAGCACTCGATAGTGATTTCGCTTATCGTGGTCGATTTCAAAGCCACAAATTGCACATTTTCGATGAGTCTTAGAAGGAATGATTTTCTCGAGTGCACTCTTGAATCTAGATTGTTTTTTGCGGCCCTTTGTTTGAGAAATATTAGGCGGCAAAAACTCTTCTTCTTCTTCCACCTCTGCATCTTCATCGTCATTATCGTATCCCATATCATGATTTGGATCTCCAACTGTGCAATCAATGTCGCCATCCGTCGATTCGAAGAATATTCTCATCCAGGATCATCTTTGGTCAACCAACTCTTTTCCTCGTGCATTCTGGGTTTAAGAACGGCTTTGTAACCTCAGATCGAGTAAGCCGCTTTGCTTTCGCTAACTCCCGGTAATCACCCATCAAATGATTATAAGCGCATTGCTTGATTTTGTTCAAGTCGGCAGATGTGGAGTTAAAAGTAAGTCTTCACCATTGCTTTTGTTCGCGTCTCTTGTCCACCGATGAAGGATCATGCCGGTCGGTATTTGTGAAATACTCTTTTTTGCTATGAAATATCTCAAGATGTGCTCGCATAATTCACCGAGTGAGAAAACATTTGGCGATTATATATGTTATCGTCCCCGATTTGTCGATTGTTGACAACTTCTTTATATCTTCCACCACTTTCGACAGATTCGATTATATAATCGCATAATCCTTAGTATCGGTGACACACAACTCACTAAGTTTATGAACATTGTATTTCATGCAATCAACGAATTGACGTTGGAAACGTCTAAACATCTCTTTTGTGTACACTTGTGCTTTGCATGAACTTCTAAAGATGAACCGAAAAGTACCATAATCCTTTTAAGATGTTTTGTTATGTAGTCGGCCTTCCTCTCCTCGATAAACCTGTCTTTCTCTGACCTTTTGACTCTGCGAAGACAAAACATAGCATACCTGTTGATGCATTAACATACTTATCAAAAAGGCATTCATGCTTCTCGCTTCTTCCAGTGGTAGTCATTCCGCTGGCAAAATATCTCTTTTCATATATTTTGGAATCCATTTTCGTGTGACAATACAAACTTCCAAGCCATTCATTAGTATACAATTCATAGGAACTTATCAGAATATGCCAACGCTTTTCAAATTCCTCGATGGACAATGAGTTATACACACAGGTGTTAAAATCATTTTTGAACGATGGGTGCTCAGAATAAACATGATGCAATTTTTTAGGAAATTTATTGCTAATATGCCAAGAACACAATAAATGATAACTAGTTGGAAGTACCGTAGCAATAGCATTACTCATGGCTCTGTCTTGATCGGTGAAGATGGTTGTAGGTGCCTTGTAGGCCGTGGCTTCAAGCCGTGTCGTAATACCCAAACGAAAGTGTCCTCTCGTCTCTCGCCTCTCGTAATAAAGGCAAATCCAAACAATATAGATCGATAATGGTGGTTGATTTTAACAAATGGAACAAATGGCATGCCATACTTATTTGTCCGGTATGTACTATCAAATGTCACAACGTCTTCGAACCGTTGATATATAAACCTTGATCGGGCGTCAACCCACAAAATACAAGCTATGCGGTTGTTTTCACCGGGTTTCACTCGGAAAAAAAATTTACTGGCACTTCCGGATGCAAGTTTGTTCAAATGATTGACAGCAGCTTGTGCATCATTTTCATCTGCAGAATCACACCTTAAATCTCGCACCACATTCTCAACATTAGCAGTAGAAAAAGGAACATTTTGTAACCCACCTCCCATTGTGCTCAAAACATTCATCATCTTACTAGGACCAATACCGGACTTATTTAAAGTGTCAATTAAATTTCTTGCAATAGGAGTAATATTTCTGTGAGTCTCGATCAAATCTACTTTGGTGGGGGTCACTAAGTGATGATTGTGCTCTAATTCAACAGTAGATATACCAATTGTCCTCTTTCTTATTGTGGACAACATATATTCTAGATTTGCACATTGTTCGTCCTATAGAGTCTCTATGTCTAGTTATTTTATTACTACTATCTTCATCATCAAACTCTTGCCAACAATTGGTGTACCGGCTTTCTTACATACATACTGCCTAGATCTGATATCATTCGTATTAGCATGTTTATGACTAGTTGCAATTCTAATCTCAAATCCATTTTTACGAGCATATGATCTATAAAATATTCAACCTCTTCCAACGCATAAAAATAATCGACCAACGCATGCGAACAATATCGATTTATTATTCGTCAACTTCACTAACAAATTCAAATGTATTATATGACATTTTGAAAAACTTACTTGTGAATAATAGTGATGAATTTTGCTCGATCATAACTTCAACTTGATTTTCTGAAGTGAAAGTGAGCAACCAGATGAAATAAATTATGAGTAGAGGAGAAAAGAGAAAATAATATCAGAGAACAAATTCTATGGAAGGATAAGAAGATAACTTGAGAAAATAGCAGCTTCCTAGACAATATTTAAAGGTAAAAAGATCAGCCGGCATAGCTTGTAGTGGTTAATGCTCAAGAAGTCAAACTAATGTACTTTTCTCATATAATCAATGTCAGCTTTTTTCTATTCCCATAGTGTTATATTATTATGTTTGACTACTTATTCACCAGACATTGTTTATAATAATAATAATAATAATAATAATAATAATAATAATAATAATAATAATAATAATAATAATAATAATAATAATAATAATAATAATGATAATAATAATAAAATAATAAAATTTAAAGTACATAAGCCGCTAGAATATGGAACGACTTTATACTCAATTCGTAATAATAATAGAATAATAATAATAATCGAATAATTATAATAAAATATTGAGAAATTTAATTTGGGGGGAGATGGAATGTTTTAAGATATATCCAAATCCAAGGTAAGATATGATGATTAGGCCGTGGTGCTCGGGTAGTCATATGACTAATGTTTGGAGCTTGAGGTCATGGGTTGAGTCTAGCTAGCAAATGAAAAATTGATTTATTTCAGTAGTTATAGCCTCTACCTATTTAACGGTTTTATTAATAATATATATATTTTTTTTATTTCGGTAGTTATAGCCTCTACCTACCGTAAGCTAATTTATTAATAATATATATATTTTTATTTCCATTGTTATAGCCTCTACCTAGTAACTAATTTTGAGAGGAATATATTTATTATTTTTAATTCCGGTAAGGTGAAGCTTATCTTCTAAGTAGAACAAAGTGACAAACCTTTTTATCCGCCACATCGCCGGAAATGCCTTTGAATATTTTTTTAACCACTTTTTCTCGCCACATCGCTTCGGGAAAAAGAACACCGCAAGCTCGGTAAACTAAAAAGCTGAGACATTTGTTTGAATTTGGTCCTAAATTAATTCATGTACTGGACATTTGCATGAGCTTATTTAAACGTCTATTGAGAACACATGTTGTTCAAACTAAAGTTCACTTGCCAAGCTAGATAAAATAAAAATAACAAAAGTAGAGAGGAGTATTTGGGAAGAGAGAGAGCAAAAAAACTTCAACAAATTGAAGCGGCTGGAATCCATTTATTATATTCTGAAGACACCGAATTTTTTGTAAGATATATTGTTATTGGTACTCCATTTCATATTATTATTTGCAGCATGTAAGATATTGTTATAGCTGTTATTGTTATTTGTTTTGTTTGAAATAGTTTTTATTTATTGTTATTTGTTCAATTTTTATTACATTATATAAATGAAAAAAACTTATTCCAGTGTACTCAATTGTTATTATTACATGAATGTTATTATTACATGCATGTTAATAGTTTTTAACATGCATAATGTTACAGCCGGTTTTTAATGCATGTTAATATTATTACATTATATACATGCATGTTGTTTAGTGATGACTAGTTTTTAATGCATGTTATTGTGTATTGTTATTAATGTCATTTTGCAGCATGTTACTTTCAACTTCATTTTGTCATGCAAAATACTAATATGGAATTGATGTATTTTTTTTAGGTAAAAGATGGATAGCTGGGAATATGGGCCAATTGATCCAAGTGTTCTTTATGATCAACAAGATCATGTATCATATGATATATATCATGGGAGAGATAGGGGAAAATTAGGCTCCAGTCAATATACTGATCAGAAATATAATCAGTGGACTTTGACAAAAGAACAAAAAATCCTATTAGATAAATGTGGATTTGGAGTATTTAGTTTTCGAGGTGTGTACACCAAACCCGACCTTCGTCCGATATCCGCCTTCGAGAGAGATGGCAGGAGACCAATACTTTTCATTTAAACGTGGAGAAATAACAATCACGTTAGAGGATGTTCACTTTATTTTTGGGTTACTGGGTGGTGGAAAGCCCTTAACTGGTCCCTCTTGTCACCAATTTGAATTATTTTAGGGATTGTTTTGGAGATAAATTAGTTGGTGAATATTTTAGTTCAAAAAAACGCGAAGGCAATTTCATTAGTGTGGTTGTACGAACATTTTAATAAATGTCCAGAGAATGCAAGTAAAGATGTTGTAGAGGCGACACACAAAGGCATACATGTTGTGGTTGTGGGGCAATATTATTCCCTAATAGAATAGAAATAGTGTGCACCCACGATATATGTCTTTTATTGCCAACGCTGAAGATTGTGTAACTTACTCTTGGGGCGCGGCAGTGTTAGCATATTTGTACAGATCTTTATATATTGCTACTAGGAAAGGAGTTAAATACATTAATGGTTGTGTTACATTGTTACAAATTTGGGCTTATGAGCGTGTAAGTATTGGAAAGCCAAACCCTTGGCCACAATCATCCTTATGGTTACCTAGGGCTTTAGCATGGTCCTATTTTGGAGCCCACAGTTACCCTGGTAGACGTGAGAATCCTCATCACCATTTGTCATTTTACCGAGGGGAGTTAGATATTAAGTCTATATGGGATGTGGTTTGGCGGCCTTACTAATGTGGGATGATGATATCGATGGATTTAATTTTGAAGGCGGGTTGTTGGGATCCGTGGGGTCCCCTTGATTCACTTTGATATTGTGGAATTTTGATGATCTTGGGACCGTGTGATGAGACGATTCGGGTTCATGCAAGGCATACCATCAACAACCAAAAACCACGGTGACCTTAGGAAGGAGAAAAATTTAAATTTATTGATGTCGAGGATCGTATGGCCTTGAGAGGGAATATATTTCGATGTGGGAGGCATACATGGATCATCTCAAGGACAACAAACTAAAATTTTCGATTATGTCCCAAAGATGATTACATGGTCTGCGGTATAGGAAAATTACACGTTGGAAAATTCACCGACCTTGACAATGAAGTGTTAACCACGCACGACAGTTGTTATGAGCCTCGGGCCATTTACAACCAACAACACCTTATTCAAATGGTATAAAATTATATTCTTCTTTAATAAATCATGTATTGGAGTAAATACTTAATATTACATTTATTCACATTTATTGTTAATAATATTTGTTTTGTGTTTGTCTTATATGATGAGTTGAGAGTGCAAAGTCGTTACTTAATAAATTTTCAAGATTTACTCACCGCCTCCCGAGTTGGTTCTCGCAAAAAAAATAATTGGGATTTCAATACGCCTATCGACTTCAAGCAAGAGGTAAAAAAAATACCTCGATGGGGGGTCCCACAAATTTTGGACCACGGTCCCAATACACACAACTCAATGAAGGGCTTGGGAAACAAACTGATTATGTTGTACAAGAGAGCTACATACCCACCCCACAAGTAATCGAGGAGAGCTCCATTTCCACCACCTAAGCTTCACGAGGAATGTTACATTCCAACCTTCCAAACCTATGAGGAGTGTTACATTCCAACCAACTCTTCATTTATGGACTTTCGACCTTGAGGATCTAGTTCACAAAAGGTATATATAGTTATGTTAATAGTGATGGTTTTAATTATTATTGCTATATAATAATAATGTACATTTGGGTCTTAATCAGGTACAAGATGCGGGAGACCACATCTCTTATGGACCAAAAGGGTCCTTATCCAAAAGACTTAAAGATTGGAAGGAGACATTTATAAATAAACATATGTTTGGAAACGTGGTGGCACCAGAAGAGGATTTATATCCTTTATCACATCCGCGCCAGTTATATGAATTAGAACACAATGCAGTGCAATCCTTAGGGCCTGGGAGTTGGATATTCGAGCATGTCATCGACGCTTATATGTTGTTGCTACGAGACAAAGAGGAATACTACAGGTCGCGGGGAATACAAAGGTGGTCCCAATTTGGTTTCATGAATTCATTCTTCATACATCTTGGGCAGAGCTATGTGCCCTGCACTAACGTGAATACTGCATGGAGTTTTTACAAACCGTATGTTAACCAAGATGTTGGTCCACCTTTACACGAATGCAAATACATATTCATGCCGGTGTGTAGTACCAATCAACACCATTTTGTCTTGTTCCTATTCGCAGTTGAAGATTGGATGGTTACCATAATTGACCGCTTCACAACTGATGACACTATGTATATTAAGTTACATGAAATGTACTCGTAATTCGTTAAAGTTGCAGATGTTTAGTTTTAAAATATTTTAATTTTATAATGTCCTTTAATATTAAAAAATTATTTAACCAACTACTTTGTACACGCAGGTACATTTGATACCATTTTATTTATGAAATGGTAATCCGATGCGTGAGTGGCCCAAATGCAGTAATCCTCTCTGTCGCAGACCTTAAAGATTAAATCAAACAACACAACAACTCGTGATTGTGGCATTTTTTTGTATGCAAGTATGTTGAATCATTTCGTTAGGGCCAATGGTAATATTTCAAGAGAAGTGGTCCTTGGAAGATGTCACGGTCTTTTCGTTCAAGCGTCGCGTAGAGCTCTACAAGAAATCCGCAAGATTACTTCCGGCCTCTGAGATATAGAACTTATCCAACGTTATCTAATGTATATATTAATTAATAAGAATGTCTATTTGGTTGAACTTTATGGGATTTTCAAATTCATAACTTAGTAATATTAATAATCCAACTTTATGGGATATTTTTATTCGGATTAATATTAATAATCACATTATTTATATTAATATTAAAAATCATTATTAATATTATTTTAATAATAGTAATACATGAATATAATAATAATAGTAATACATGAATATAAAATTATTATTTATATTTTATTAAATAATGATATTTTTTTAATATATTAATAATCCTTTTATTGATATTATTACAAAAATAAGAAAAAATATTAAAGGGGATAATAATAAATATAGATATTAACTTATTTCTAAATAGAAAATCCCCATATGTATTATATAGACTTATTAATAATAATAAATCGTAATATAATAATAATGCAAGAATATAGATTTGGGGGATGGTGAAGTTTTAATATAAAGATATATCCTTGGTTGAAATTAACAGTTAGGCTTGTGGTGCTTGGGTGGTCATATGACGAGTGTATGGAGTTTGAGGTTGCGAGTTCGAATTTGTTTAGCAGCGAATTGCTTGAATAAAATTATTTTTTTCAATTTTTTATGTCACCGTGATGTCAGACTTACTTAGGTTGGTTTTTTTTTAATTTTTAATACCGGTAGTATCGACATCTTAAGTAGAATTTTTTTATTATTTTAATGCGGTAGTATCATTTTATTCTACGGGAGAAATAAAAAAAATGTGTAAGCCGGTAGAAGCTCTTCCGGCCGGATTATTTTATTATTTTAATGTCAGCCGTATCAGCCTGTACCGATCGGGAGAAATAAAAAAAAATGTGTAAGCTGGTAGAAGCTCTTACGGCCGGATTATTTTAATAATAAATATTCACTTTTTATAACTATACTGACAATATAATTTTACGTGGGCCTCACTTATTAAAATAGAAGTCGGTAGAGGTAAATAATTAGACACAACAACCTGTGCCGGCTTATCAAATAGAAAAGTTAATCGCAGCCATCAATTCAATTTATCAACGGTCCAAAAAAGAGGTGTTCATAGTCTTACTATAAGAACCTTTGCTATGGAAGGGCTCTATATATATATATATATATATATATATATATATATATATATATATATAGGGTCTCCATCCACAAAGAACCTCGGTTGCTATGGTAGACTGCAACAACCCCCAGACGGAATTTCTGACTTGTCTTGCAGGCATTGTAAAAAAAAAAAAAAAAAAAATTTCCAACCGTGAGAGCCTCTTGAAACACAAAAAAAAAAAAAAAAAATCAATCCCAATAGTAAGAGCCTCTCTGAAACACAAAAAAAAAAAAAAAAAAATGTCAATCGTAAGAGCCTTTTAAACAAAAAAAAAAAAAAAAATAGCAAATGTTTGTTTTATAAAACAAATGTTTTTATTTTGTTATAAAATATAGCAAATGTTTGTTTATTTTATAAAAATGTTTTTATTTTTGTTATAAAATATATTATAAAAACATTTGTTATAAAATATTTGTTTTTATAAAACATTTTTTTTTTATTTTTAGTAGTAGAAAATAAAAAAAAATGTTTATAAAACAAATATTTTATAACAAATGTTTTTATTTTATATTTTATAACAAAATTAAAAAATATTTTATAAAATAAACAAACATTTGCTATATTTTATAACAAAATAAAAACATTTGTTTTATAAAAACAAACATTTGCTATGATTTTTTTTTTTTGTAGTGTCGTAAGAGGCTCTTACTATTGACATTTTTTTTTTTTTTTTTTTTTATACGTCATGCATAAATTGCATTTGTCTTATTGTTGCAGATGAAAGACTACAAAGAATTCGTTATATGGATTGAGATACATATATATATATATATATATATATATATATATCCTCAGCAGGTTTTTGTGTTTGGTGGAAGCTAGCCTTCTCGTAAAGAAACTGGCGTACCATGGGATCTGTCAGCAGCTCCATGAAGAATATATATATAAGCATTGGCAAAGAAATCTGTAATCTGTCTAGAAATAGTTAACTTCTTTTCCTAGCTAGAAATGGTCATTACGTACTCTTTTATCTTAATGATACAAATGACATTAATTCACAGAAATCCACAAATACAAATGCACTTCATACCTTCTTGATCGATCGACCTGATCGAGATTCAATATCATTTGTAGCCTTTAACAGTTGTACACCTGATGTACTCCTGTGCAATTTCCTTCGATCAATACCTTGAGCCTTACTACACCTGATGGAGCACTAACTGAAAGCTTCTCAATTATCTGAATTAAACAGGAAACCAAAAAGCATTCAATCAGTAAATCCCACCGACAAGATTGACCCAGTATATGCACTCATTTGATAGAAAAAATGCAGAACCAATTAACTGTACACGGTTGACACTGGTATCAGGCCAAAGCTCAGATGCAGCCGACATGAACTCCTTCCCATATTTTGCAGTAAAGAGATTTCTGACTTGCAACAAATCTGGCAAATCTCAACATCTCGGAGCCGGAAAGATTATGCTTGCGATGGACACTCCCTGTCGAGTGTTGTGAGCAAAAGGTCTATTAATTAGTTATTCGTGATCTACATAATTCTGCTATAAATATTAAAAACACTACCGGCTTCTTCACATTTATATTATAGCAAAGAGACTTTCTTTTTTTGTTCTCGTGTAACATGCATGCATGCTCCACCTGACAGAAGATGCGCTCAAAAAGAACAAGACCATAAAAGTATACCCAATCAACCAACCATCATACTAAATCAATAAGGGTAGCAATGGCTTCTTGTCCAGCTTGAGCAATCTCCTTGCGCACATCCTTCGATCTTATTTTGAAGTAATTTCATGCGCAGTTTTGCTACAAATCCACCCATCACCATCAAATTCAAAACCAATATATACATGCATAAGAACTGAACAGGTATGCAAGAATCAATTTCTTCTAACCTTCTATTAGTTGGTTCGTCTAATTAGCACCAATAATTCTTGAGATGCGTTACAAGCTGCATTTTCTGCATCCTAGAATGTCTTCGTTTTGCTCCACTAGCAACAACTATTTCATATCCTGTGAATTAATTTATGTAGTTAATTATACTTTTATATACATATACATATATATATATATATATATGAAAGATATAAAAGAAGATAAATTAAATTTACATGCCACTTGAAAACAATACTGATGATCAAAAGCAACAGATTCTTCATCAATCTTAGTAAGGGAAAAATCTTGGCCAATTCTCAATAGTGGGAACAATTATTTCAAGTCTACATTCTGATTTGAAGCAATTGCTCACTAAGATGCTCAACATTTGAAACAACAAAACCTTGAAGAAGAATGCCAAAATGAATATATTTAACCATACGACACCAGACGGGGTAATGATTATCCTACGGGCTGGTAAAAACAAGAGGTTCATCAGAAAACACAGAGAAATCTCTCTCTAATGTGTATAATATATTTATCAAAATCAAAAGTCTCTCCAATTCAAACCACAAGCCAGGGTTATATATAGCTAACAAAACTTTCTCTCCAAGTCAGTCTAGAATCTTTACAGAGATATGGAAATAAAAAAAATAGAAATAAAATTCTCATAGGAATATGAAAAAGATTATAACAAACTTCCTAAAGATACGGAAAGATATTCTAACAAAAATAACAACTTATTATAAAAGATTTACTACCTAATAAAATACTACTCCATCAGTCCCAGCATAAAAGTCCTGGTGAATTTTTCATGTATATTAAGAAGAGGAATGAAATGACAAAACTGTCCATAATAATATGTCATTAATCATTTTCAATGTAGGTGAGAGAGTGACTTTCTAGCTTTTCAATTCAAAATATTTTCAACATATAACTAATTATACTTATTGAATATGGAGAGAGAATTAAAATAAGAAAAATATGAGATATTTAATGCTAAGGGTATAATAGGAAAAATTGTGTAAAAATTTAGTTATTAAAGGAAAGTAGACATTTAACATAGGACTACCCAAAATAGTAATAAGGACTTTTATCATGAGACGGATGGAGTATTACTATAAAGAACTAAATAATAATAATAATAATAATAATAATAATAATAATAATAATAATAATAATAATAATAATAATAAAGTCCATCGACTTCTGAAGTTATGACGCCTCTTCGAAAGAAGTTCGTCACATCTGAAATTATGACGCTATCCGAAGCCGAAGTCATGACACCATCTGAAGCCGAATCCCGACCCCGAAAACATAGACCGAACGCCTGACTCCGAAGTCAACCGATACCGTTGCGCTGATCCATTAATTAACTTTTGGTCCTTTAACATTATCATTGTACTATCCGACCATTCAGGATCTTCAGTCAAAAATCCTCCTGCATCACCATAGTAATGATGTAGTGACTAATTATAATTAGATAAAAATAATATATATGATGGGTCATTATTTACAGTCCTCGATAAATTTCTATCGACTTATAATTGTGAAACTCATAAATACATGGAATTGATAGAAATTATAGAAGAATCCCATTTATTCCACGTATCTCCATACAACTTACCACTAATACTTATTTACGTAACTAATAATTAAATAGTCGACATAAAATATTCGCAATTATATAGCATTATTTCATTTTTATAACTATTTGACTCATCTATGTATGATGGAATATCTGCTAATTATAATTTGACACATTATTTGTACTATTTTTTTTATATCTATTAGGCTATTCATATATCAAATTTAACAAGATTCCTGCTCCATCGTCAATTAATGTAACAAGAGTCCTGCTGCTGCATCGTTTATTAATGTAAATCTTGTAGCCACCTATAGGTTAAAAATAAACTTTTAACCACATGTGATTTTATAAACATAGCACAGTAAATTTCATCCAAATTAACCGAGACTATACTCCACTTGCCTAAAAGCAAGTGAGCTTAGTTTCAATGTCTATATTATTTTTTAAAATGTCATTTGTCCCCAAATTATTATGTATAAAGCTTTCATTTAATTCTTTTGGTTCCTAATCCACTACTTAGAAAAATCACACCAAAATATATATTTTAATTTTTTTTCTCTCCAAGGTAAATGCTATTTAATTTTATATACTACATCTATTTCAAAATATAAGAATATTATTGATTTTTTAAAGTCAAACTAAGATATTTTCAAATTCAAAATTGAATTAAATTCTTTTACTTTTAATTGATATAACGACAAAATTTCTAAATTACCTAAGAAGTACTACTCATTGTAAGATTTATTTTTAATATTTTTAATTGAACCATCTCAATTTTAAGTTTGAAAATATCTTAAATGCATTTTTTTAAAAGTCAATATAATAATCATATAATTTGAAACATATGAAGTATTATTTTTTATTTGTGTTTGTTAACTTATTAAACAAAAAATTTAATTATTTTTATAAAGATCATCATGTCTTTCATCAAGCACAAGTTATGAAGGAAATAAAGGAGATTTATCAAACTTTACTCATCAATGTAATGAAGTTGACATATGCTATTTAAATAAGTTTCAATATCCTGGTTATAGCTAATCAAATTCACCAACCCAAAACATTGTACACCAAATGACAATGCAAATTGAGAGCAGATCCTCTGTTCTCAAATTTTCTGCCCTCTGTGTTCCTCCACTTAAATTTTGACACATAGTCTCTTACTTAACATTAATTAATTTTAAAATTAAATAAAACAACATGTGTCAAAATTTAAGTGGGGGGACACAATAGGGACAAAGAATCTGCACTCATGCAAATTACATCATTTTCAATCAAAAGAAATATTATTTATCTCTGGACAATGATAACCAAACAAAAGCATTAATTGTTCACCAATCACAATTCAAACTACATCATTTTCATTAAACAAAAGGAAGTATTGGTAAACACTTCACTAGTACCCTAATTTCCTTGTTTTTAGGACTTAACGTACCTCTACTTTTATGAGATCTCCTTTTTGGTAATGAAGATTAAGAAAATGATGTCACTTGATGACTTTAGTGGCTGAGGCAACTATCTGTTGCACAATCTAAAAGTGGAAAAAACAAGCAATCCTTAGAAGGGTTATTAAGATGCTAACAAACAATTATGGGGTAGGTCGACAATTGTATCACATAGCAAATCCGTACGTCTATGCTTCTTCTTCTCTAGACAATTTTTCTCTAGATTTTATTTTTGTAATATGCTATGCATGGTGCGATTTGACTATTTACCCAATCTAAAATCTCACAATTTTTCCTTGTATAGTGTTAATGAGTGATTTTTTATTGGATTAATTGTTTCTATCCATGTAAGTTGCCACACATCACAATCTTAATTACCAGTAGATATAGAAATAGTCACCATATCCTCTTCTTCATAATCAATTGCTGGAATAAATTGCATGTCTCCATCAGCCAAAAATAATCTAACCCATCCGCGTAATAGTTACCCCGTAGGCTGTTTTAAAATAATTTATCCCCATAATGATGATTGTAGGTCAAGACTCTGCATAACTGTTTGTTAGGATCCTAATAAAATTTTATCCCCCACATGAATGTAAAATTGGTTTTACAATATGTAAAATATGTTATAAATATGCAGACACTAGTTCGAGTACATGAGAAAAGATATTTTATCAGGTTAAGTAGCCTAGTGACTTTGAACTTGCCCTAGTAAAATCTATCGGATTTACCTGGCTAATCAGTAGACTTGATGTCTTTGAACTGTCAGCTTTTCGTGTAAACCAAGACAATAGAATTCACAAAATATCTCTTCTGACATAGTTGGTTCTCACGTTTGTGTTCATTTTGGCCTTGAAACACCTCTTGGTTCCGTGAGTATATTAGAGAATTCAGCCTTCAAATTCTCATAAAAGTGGCCCCATTCTTACTCACGTAGGTGACTTTTATCAAGAGTATCCTGCAATACCTGTAAGACCCCGGATTTTATGAAATAAAAGCATTCAATTTTTTTTATAATTATTATTCAGTAAATGGTTAAATTGATAAAAGTTTAAAGTTAAGGGTGATATATGTAAAATTTTTAAAATACGCAAGTGGTTATAAAATACTCATTTCTGTCGGGGAATATTCGTTTGGTCGTGGAATATTCTTGTTGTCGGAGAATATTCGTACAACAACGCAGATCATTTATGGGCCCCATAATGAGAATAACCGCTTTGGATGAAGAAAATGACAAGTTTGAGTTTTTATAAATAACGACATAGTTATTCTGAATTAACACTTTTGGAATACACGGTGGTTAAAATACGAATGTCTGGCGTGGTTAAAGAGAAGCACGGTGATTGCGATATTTTGAATTATTGATTCTTTACGTAAGAAGCACTACTCGATAATTATTACGATAATTCTTTATTCAATATTTTATTTTATTGGTTCAATAATTGATGCGTTGATAGTTTATATTATTGTTGTTTCAATAATTATCACGGCATAATATTTCCCATTATCAGATCAATAATTCATATTATTTGAATAATATTAGATAACATTATTGGCAATGTCTAGAAAGTTCTGTCAAGGAGAGGTTTGGTCACCTAATCAACTTGCGCGCCAGTAAGGAGAAATTCTTATCGGAAAGCCCTCTCTTTCCTGGGAACCACCTGGTTGTCATTATTGTGATTCTGTAATATTATTTGTGAATAATTAATTATTGATTTATATGATAAGAAAATATTTATTTGATTCAGATATAAATGATGGATTTATTTATGTACGTGGTTATAAATGAAGAAATTAATGCTGAGGTGTTTTGTGACGCCCCCAAAATAGGTATACATCACCCATTCTGAGTTGTCAATACATGGTACAGAAACAACTACATCTTTATTATTACAACAAGAAAAGCGTGAGTTTGAATACAAATATTATCTTCAGACAATATCTATACTCAAATAAATCCTCATCACATTTATTGATACATTATTTTACAATAATGGTGAGGACTACTAAACAATCCTTTCTAAAACCTTCATTCCATACCCAGGCTGCACTCGCTTATATTCTCGCCTCCCGAGAAGAAAAAATGGAACAAAAGGAAAAGGGTGAGCTCAACTAGCTCGATAAAGAATATTATGACTAAGATAATATACAACAAATTATCGTTAGTCTTCAACAGGGAAAAAATCTAATAGAATACAATAGACAACAAATTTTAAATCAATATTCGCAATGAAATAATAATTCATTAGAAGAGTTAAGTAGAGAATGCAAACTACTATCTTCATGTATGAATTTAAAAGTTCATCGTCTCATCTTTTATCCCGTAACATCAATCAATATACATCCGAATCAAATATTCATCTTTGCACTACAGCCAAAGATATTCATCGATTGGTCATGTTCATTTAAACACTGTTCATCTTTGCACTACTGTGCCAAAGATATTAATCGATCGGTCATGTTCATCTCAACACTGTTCATCTTTGCACTATGTGCCAAAGATATTCTTCAGAATCATTCATCTTTGCACCACTGTGCCAAAGATATTCAATAATACCATCATTTAAGGTGATGATGATGAAAAATATTTTTAAAGAACGAATCCAGTGAAACAAAATGACAAGGATTAAGGATTAAGGATTCGTACTTTGTTTTATCCATGTCCAACAATCCTCAAAAATAATCATAGTGGTGTAAAATTCAAGAATGATCAAAACATGGATACAATCAAAGCTAGTATCCAGAATAGATATTTTGGACGAAAAGAAGAAATTTTATTTTTGATGAATAGTGCCAGATATCGTGAATAGTCAGATATCGTGAATAGTGCCAGATATCGTGAATAGTAACTCCAACACCAAAAGATAGAAATTCCACAAAAACATCTTCACGCTTTCATGAATAGTACCGTGAATAGTAACTTCGTGAATAGTAACTCATGAATAGTAACTCGTGAATAGTAACTCATGAATAGTAACCCGACATGAAAAAGTTCCAAATTTGATAAAAAGTTCCAACCAATATTTCAGCATAATGATATTGAAGAAATAATATCATTACGAAAAAAATAATATCCCTTACCTCAAAGAATCAGTACTTCGGAAGGAAAGGTCGGAAGTGATGCTGAATGAAACTTGTACTGAACAGCAACTCTCAAAGTATCTAAATACTCACAAAATACGCTCAATAATATAGAGAGAGAAAGAGAGAAAACTTTGTTTCTGGTGTGATTTTCAATTCTAACTTAGCCCTCTATTTATAGGAAAATGTTAGCCACCAAGCGAGACTTGACTGCCACACGATGGCTTTACCTGCTACTATTGCCACCCACCACATTTGAAATAAAATTCAGCACATTTTTTCACCAACCACAAGTGGGGCCCACCAATTCTAGAATTTTCTACCAAAATCATTTATAACCTAATTTCTGAATCAGTCACCTCTTAAAATTCATAATAAATTATACGCTCATCTTTAACGGTTCAAAATTTGTGGACATATACTCAACTTATATATGTATAACATATCCAAAAATTACAACGATCCAACGGTCGGATTAAATATTATAACTCACACAATAAAAAGTCAATAACACCGATTTGATCTTTTAATACCTCCAATCAGATAAAATACAAATAAAACATCTCAAAGATTAATTCCTTCATTAATAACCACTTAAATAAATCCATCATTTATATTCATATAAAATAAATATTTCCTTATCATATGAATCAATAATTAATTATTATTCACAAATAATATTACGTAATCACATTTATGACAACTAGCATTTGCTCCGGAAAGAGGGGCTTTCAATAAGGATCTCTCCTTCTTTGCCGCAATTAGGTGACCAAACCTCTCCTTAGAGCGTAACTTTCTAGACATTGCCAATAATGTTATCTAATAATATTATTCAAATAATATGAATTATTGATCCGATAATAGGAAATCTTGTGCGGTGACAATTATTGAAGCAATGAATAATATAAAATACCAACGCAAAGAATTATTGAATCAATAAAATAAAATATCGAATAAATAATTATCGTAACAATTATTGAAAGTGCCTTTCACGTAAGGATCAATAATTCAACAATCTTTGTGCAATACCGTGTTTCTTCGTGCAACCACGCCAGACATCGTATTTTAACCACCGGGTATTCCAATGATCTTAACAGTAATAACTACGCCAAGTTATTTTTAAACAACTTATATTTGTCGTTTTCTTCATCCAATCGCTTTCCGTTATGGGGCCACACATGGGCTGCACACATTCGTCATTTAATATTCCCGACGAGATTTAATATTCCACGACCAAACGAATATTTCCGACAAAGATTTAATATTCCACGACCAAACGAATATTCCCCGATAAAATGAATATTTTATAACCACTTGCTTATTTTAAAATATTTGCGTATTTAACCCTTAACTATCCACATTAATCAAATCAACCCTTACTATTTTAAAATAATAAATAAAGGAAATTCCTTTTTATTTAAAAAAATTTCGGGGTCTTACATGTTTTATCAATATTTTGTCGGATTGGAGGTATTAAAAACTCAAATCGGTGTTCTTAAAGCTTTATTGCGTGAGTTGTAATTTTAATCCGACCGTTGGATCGTTGTGATTTTTAGATATGTTATACATATATAATTTTTGTATATGTCCACAAATTTTGAACCGTTAAAAATTAACGATTGATTTGTTATGAATTTTAAAAGGTGTTGAAAATCGTCCTTGTGGGTTTCGGATATTTTCTGTCTGGAATTTGGAAAAACTTAAAGCTACAAAGTTGTAGAGAATTCGATTTCGTGTGGAATGGACATAAAATTTTTATTTTTCTGATAAACGGGCTATTTTCTATGAATTACTGAATTTTTGGAAAATAAAATAATTTTTATTAAATTTGGGTGGGACCCACTTTGGTTGGTGTAGAAAAAAAATGTGCTGAATTAAGTTTCAATTATGTTGGCTGCTCAATTTGGTCTAATGAAGTGGCGTAGAAGATGAGAATAAAATATATATTATTTTATTAATTTAGTCTCCTTTGGCGTTCTAGCATTTTCCTATAAATAGGCGCTTAAGTTAGAATTGAAAATCACACCAGAAACTTAAGTTTTCTCTCTATATTGTCGAACATATTTTTGTGAGTATTTAGATAATTTGAGAGTTGCTATTAATACATGCAAGTTTCCTTGAACTTTACATTCGATATTCCAAATTTTAAATCTGCTTCTTTTCGAGGTAAGAAATTTTAAGGGTCATTATGTTTTTCAGTTTCCAAATTTTTTCGACTTTCAAAAATTTTGGAAAAATTTGAAATGATAATTTGATGAGTTTTATAGATTGTGTCCAAAAATGACGATTTTTGAATATATAGATTAAGAGTTATGAATTTTATGGGAAAAAACTATTTTAAAAGTAAACCCTTATAACTCCTTATGTGTAACTCCAAAATTGGTAAAATTTTTATTGGGAGTACATATATATAACATAAGTATACTCTGTAAATTTTGGAATTTTTGGATAAACGTACAATTTATGATAAATATCTAAATATTCGGCAGTTTTGGCCATGTGAAAAATAGTAAATGAATTTTAAAAATTTCGAGAAAAATATATGTTCAATATGGGACTATATTCTGCTAAATCTCAGAAAAGAAATATTTTTGGAACTGATTTGGTATTTTTTATAAAAATGGACTAGTTATGAATAAATAAATTAAATATGTTGTGTGAAGTAAGAAAATTAGAAAATAGGATTTTATGGCTTGAGAATCCTATATGAGGTATATGCAGATTTGTGATGAGGGTTTTGGTTATTGGTGATGAAATCTTATGAGTTTGGCATTTTAGGATCATTAAATGCATTAATTAGTAAAGTGTAAACAATTAAAATAAATTATTTATAAGTTTAAGAAATGATTAAAATATTGTGGTAATATTAATGATATTAGATTATGAGATTATTAAGTGATTTATAACATTTGGATTAAGGTGTTATAAAATTATTGATTTATGAATCTTACTCTTGAGATTAAATCTATATGTTAATTATATTATTTTTATTATTGTATATAACCTTTTTATAATCCTGGTGAAAAAATTTCTCTTTGACTTGAGTGTAAAGATGGGTAAATTATTGATATGATCGTGACTATGGGTTCTCTTTGGTCAGTAGTGCAAAGTTGAATTGTTGACTGGTATGATCATGACCATTGAATTTACAATTGAATATTTTTAGCTTAAGTGCAAAGGTGAATTGATCAACATGGTTATAATTATGGTTTATATAAATTCTGAAATGATTATGTATTTCTTTGAGATATTAATATCTTTGGCCCGTAGTGCAGAGATGACCTGTTGTTGAATATCTTTGGCTTGTAGTGCAAAGATGACCTGTTGTTGAATATCTTTGGCCTGTAGTGCAAAGATGAACTGTTAATGAATATATTTGGTCCGTAGTGCAAAGATGAATTTATTAGTATGATTATGAACATGAACTGTGATTTGGTATAACCATGATCTTTGATGTTTCAGGTAAAGACAGGTGATGAAAATTATCTTCGTCTTGGATGAGAAGAGGAATTTAGAATCACAATTATGATTATGAGTTATTTATCTGATTGTGGAAAGGAACTGTTGATTGGTGTTATAGGGATAAAACATTATTGGTGGACTTTTAATGTGGAGAATATAATAGACTTTATAGTCTATTTGACTCTTCTAATGGATTGCTCGTTCCGCTGTAACTATGGTTGAAAAGTTTTATCATCTACCATATGTTCTAAATCTCTGATTTATTACTTCGTGAAGGCTATTGATAATTTAATTATCTTTAGTTATGATATTCTTTATTGGGCTATTTGTGCTCACCCTTTTGCTTCACAATTCCTTTCGTAATAAGTAGTATTTGGGTCGAAAGCGGGGTGAGAGAAATAGAGAAATTGGCGGTGGTCTATAGCTGTTGAGGTTCTCCCTAAATAGTATGGAAATAATTTTATTGAGAATTTTAGATAAGTGTGTTGTATTGTATACGTCATTTGATATTTAATTTTGGTAAACCGAATAGGGTGAGGCGAACCCAACTTTGGAAGGGTGTTTTGTCACTATCATACGAGATGTCTAATGACATACAACCTCGTGTTATCATAAGACAGGGTTGTGCACATCCACTTGTTGAGTATATCTACGAGCACTACCTATATGATCTTGGAGTTTGGTTGAAATATAACGTTCAATTGCAGACGGTGGAGATAGTTATATGTCAAAAGAAGACTCGCCATTAGAAGGAACATGATAGTAATCTTCTCATTTTTCTTTGGGGTCTATTGGATCAACCAAGGATAATTCTCTGGACATATGATATCTATCATAACCTAGACGCATGGCCTCCCATGTACGAAGGTTTCCTTGATCACTTCCCAAAGATTTTAATTTCTAAAACAGTTATTGACTGTGCCTTTATGTAATGTATCAATGTGAGGTGTTGTCCATAGTTGGGACATGAGTCACAGTTGGTATTAAAACTCACAGTATATGTGTTGTTGTATTTTGCACGACAATTGTAGTAATAAAGTCGTAGTTATTTTCTGTACCATGTATTTGGCGACTCAGAATAGGTTGGATGGATTGGATCTATTTTGAGGGTGTCACGATACCCCACTTGAACATATTTCAAGATATAAAAATCATTAAAAGCGTATCTTATCCTGATTCTCGCGGCAGATGTGCATTGTCTCATAATAGGAATGGTTAGGAGTAAATCTCTCCTCAGTACTTTACTGAGTACTACATAGTTCGGTTTGTCCATTGAACCTAGATCTTGGGATCTCCAGTCAGCTAGGTTGGGTTGCCACTATGACGACTCTTATTTAAACAGCAGGCTTTAAACCCATTCCCTTCGATGATTTTTCTACTTGCTCTCTTGTTAAACCTTTTGTAAGCGAATCCACAATATTATCTTTTGACTTTACATAGTCAATTGAGATAATTCCATTTGAGAGCAATTGTCTTCGTCGTATATGGCGTGACTTACCGTTATATAAATGACTCCGTGCTCTTCCAATTGCTGATTGGCTATCACAGTGTATACATATAGCTGGCACAGGTCTTGACCAATTTGGAATATCCTCTAAGAAATTACGAAGCCACTCTGCTTCTTCTCCAGCTTTGTCTAACGCAATGAATTCTGATTCCATTGTAGACCTTGCAATACACGTTTGTTTTGAGGATTTCCAAGATACTGTTGCACCTCCAAGGGTAAAGACATATCCACTTATGGATTTCGAGTCTTTATTGTCAGATATCCAATTAGCATCACTATATCCTTCCAATACTACTGGATATCTTGTATAGTGCGGTCCATATTTTTGAATATGTTTTAAATATCCTAAAACTCTCAAAATTGCTTTCCAGTGATCTTTACCTGGATTACTCGTATACGTACTTAGCTTACTTACCAAATAAGCTATATCTGGTCTAGTACAGTTCATGACATACATTCACTACTAGAAAAACAAGAATACGTGACGGAACTTTGTGACAGTTTTTAAAAACAATCACAAAAGATAGTAATTTGTGATGAACTTTTTAAGCAATCACAAAATAATAGTATATATGATAGCTCTTAGTAATGACTAATCTTGCCATCAATGTATTATAATTGTGATGGCCATGTCAATCACACCAATTTTTTCACGCAAAATAAATTTTCTTTTTGTGACGCACTAAGTAATCACTTATAGATATACCCTTTTCGTGATTGCAATTAAGCTATCACTAATATTTTAATGTAAAAAATAATCAAAACAATATTTTGTGATGGCCGTGACAATCATTAAAAAGATAAATTTTTGTGACGACTTTTATTTGTAATTACAAAAAGAAAGTATTTTGTGATGGCATTTTTAAGCCATCACAAAATAATAGAATATATGATGGCTCTCAGTGAGGACTAATATTACCATCATTATAGAGTATTTGTGACTACCATTGCAATCACCAAATCTTATGTGGAAGTAATTTTGTTTAGTAAGTAAACTCACATATGTTTCCATTTATATTTTGTTTTAAGATTATAATCATGATCTGGGCTTTGGTGTAGTGGTAATACTCGTTATTTAGTTTGCAAATGGGGGGAGGGTTCGAATCCTACAAGTATCATTTGATACAATTAATACAATGAAATAAAATATACGTAAATAGATATTCACGTTCTTACATTTGATCCCTAAAGTCTTTTTGTGATGACTTTGACAATCACAATAGATTACGTGTCAACGTGATTGTATCAATCATCACAAAAACACTAAGCGTTTGCGTGATTGTCAAAACCATCACGTAAAACTTTTCATGATGGGCGTATACAAGACGGCCGTTGTGATGCTTAAAGCCATCACGTAAACCTTTCGTTATGGTTTTCCTACTTTTTGTGATGGATTTTGGCCATCACAAATGACCATTTTTTTAATAGTGATTAAACTGCCTATTATATAAGAATATTCTAGTTGAGATATGATATCACCTTCATTTTTAGCTAAATGAAGATTTATATCAACTGGGGTCTTATTTAGAATTATATTATACTTGTTAAATTTTTTCAAGTATTTTTTCAATGTAATGAGTTTGAGATAATATAATTTCATCAGATGTTCTAGAAATCTTGATTCCTAATATTATATCAGCAACCCCCAAGTCTTTCATGTCAAACCTATTTGACAACATACGTTTGGTAGAGTTGATAACTTCATTGTTGCTACCCATGATTAACATATCATCCACATAAAGACAAACAATGACATATTCCTTTTGAGTGCTTTTGACATAAACACATTTTTCACACTCATTAATTTTAAATCCATTTGATAACATAACATTGTCAAATTTCTCATGCCATTATTTTGGTACTTGTTTTAATCCATACAAGGATTTAACAAGTTTGCATAATTTCCTCTCTTGTCCAGGAGCTATGAAACCTTCAGGTTGTTCCATATATATTTCTTCATCTAATTCACCATTTAAGAATGCAGTCTTTACATCCATTTGATGTATTTCAAGTCTATTTAAAAATGTTATTGCTATTAGCATTCGAATAGATGTAATTCTTGTAACAGGTGAATAAGTGTCGAAATAATCCAATCCTTCCTTTTTTCTATAGCCTTTAACAACAAGCCTTGCTTTATATTTATCAATTGAGCCATCAGCTTTCATCTTCTTTTTGAAGATCCATTTATACCCTAAGGGTTTAGAACCAGGTGGAAGATCCACCAATTCCCATGTATGATTTTGCATAATGGACTCAATTTCATTATTAATTGTTTCTTTCTAATGAGAAGCATTTGGAGAGGATATTGCTTCCTTGTACGTTTGAGGATCGTTTTCTAACAAAAAATTTAGAAAATCTGGACCAAAAGACTTTGAAGTCCTTGCCCTTTTGCTACGTCTAGGTTCATCCACTACAGACTCTTTTCTATATTTTCAGGATTATTACTAGTAGCATCCAAAGGTCTTTTGTTTGAATTTGAATCTTTATTTTCATTATATGGAAAAATAATCTCAAAGAATGATGCATCTCTTGATTCAATAAATGTATTAACATGAATATCACTAATTTCAGATTTATGAACAAGAATGCGATAAGCACTGATGTTATTTGCATAACCAATGAAAACACAATCAATTATTTTTGGTCTTATCTTAACCTTTTTAGGTTTAGGAACCATCACTTTTGCTAGACACCCCCACACTCTTAAGTATTTATAGCTAAGTCTATGACCTTTCCATAATTCATAAGGTGTTTTATGAGTTTTCTTATGAGGCACTTTGTTAAGAATATAATTGGCAGAAAGCAAAGCTTCCCCCCCACAAATTTCGGGGTGCTCCAGAACTATTTAACATAACATTCAACATTTCTTTCAATGTTCGGTTCTTGCGTTCAGCAATACCGTTAGATTGAGGTGAATAAGGAGCAGTTGTTTGGTGAATAATACCATGAGTAGAGCATATATCTTCAAATGGTGATTCATATTCACCACCTCTATCGCTTCATTTTGCTTTAATCATTTTGCTAAGTTGATTTTCAACTTCATTTTTATAAAGTTGAAACATTTCTATTGCCTCATCTTTGCTTCTTAGCAAATATATATAACAATATCTTGTGCAATCATCAATAAAGGTAATAAAATATTTTTTCTCACCTCTTGTTTGCACAAACTTTAAGTCACATATATCAATGTGAATTAAATCTAGAGGTTTAGTTTTCCTTTCAACAGAATGAAAGGGTAATCTTGTCATTTTTTATTCCACACAAATTTCACATTTATGTTTTTGATTAATATCAAATTTAGGCAAGAATTCTAAATTAATTAATCTACGCAAAGTATTATAATTAACATGTCCTAATCTAGCATGCCATATATTTGAAGATTCTAACAAGTAAGCAGAAGAATTAATTTTATTATTATCAATAGACTTGATAAGACAATGATCATAACATTCATCTTAAAGAGCCCATCAGTCATGTAGCCCTTTCCTACAAACATATCATTTTTAGTGAGTACAAACTCAAACTTATCAGACACAAACACCAACTTGAAGCCATTCTTGCTAAGTAGTGACCCAAAAACTAGATTTTTGCGGATATCAGGCACATGAAGCACTTCGTTCAAAGTCAGTTCTTTGCCAGATGTCATTTTCAGTACAATCTTTCCACGTCCTTCAACTTTTGAACTTGAGGAGTTTCCCATGAAGAGTTTATCATCATTTTCTATTGGTTTATAAGTAAAAAACATCCATTTGTTGGAACAAATGTGGCGAGTAGCCCCAGTGTCCACGTACCATTCTTTGGGGTTTCCTACCAAATTACATTCAGATACAACTGCAGAAAGATTAATGTCTGAAATATTTTTAGAAAGCTTATCTAGTTCTGTCACATTTGCTTGAGGCTTTTGTTCTTTCATGAACTTCTTTGGCTTGCGACATTTGTAAGACCCCAACTTATTATAAATAAAATTGAATTTTCTCTATTCATTATTCTAAATTAATAAGGTGTTAATTTGATATAATGATTTGGTTATGGGTGAAATGTGCAAATTTTGCAAAATAAGCAAGTGGTTATAAAATATTCATTTTTGTCGGGGAATATTCTTTTGGTCGTGAAATATTCTTTTTTGTTTGGGAATATTAAATGACGACAAACAATGACCATTCGTGGGGCTCATAACTGAATAATTGTCGGATGAAGAAAACGAAAAAGTATGAGTTTTTATAAATAACGACATAATTATTACTCAATTAACACTTTTGTTGGAATACACGGTGGTTAAAATACTGATGTCTGGCGTGGTGTACAAGATGACACTGCAGTATTGCACGTGTGTTATTGAATTATTGATTCGTACGTAAGAAGACACTACTCAATATTTGTTACAGTAGTTACTTTTCAATATTTTATTTTATTGATTCAATAATTCCTGCGTTGATAGTTTATATTATTGTTGTTTCAATAATTGTCACCGCACGATATTTTCCATTATCGGATCAATAATTCATATTATTTGAATAATATTATTAGATAACATTATTGGAAATGTCTAGAAAGTTCTGTCTAAGGAGAGGTTTGGTCACCTAATTGCGCGCCAGTAAGGAGAAATCCTTATTGGAAAGCCCCTTATTTCCTAGGAACGGCCTGGTTGTCATAATTATGATTTTGTAATATTATTTATGAATAATTAATTATTGATTTATATGATAAGAAAATATTTATTTGATGTGGATATAAATGATGAATTTATTTATGTGGTTATTAATAAAGGAATTAATGTTGAGGTATTTTATCAGTATTTTATCAAAGTGGAGGTATTAAAAATTACCCGTTTGTGGATTTTGGATATTTTCTGTTGGGAATTTGAAAAAACTTTCTTCTGCAAAGTTGTAGAGAATTCGATTTCAGGCAGAATGGACATAAAATTCGTATTTTTTTGATAAACGGGCTATTTTCTATGAATTATTAAAGTTTCGATAAATAAAATAATTTTTTATTAAATTTATGGGGGCCCACTTTTGGTTGGTGGAATACACACATAGGCTGCTGAATTCTTCCAACATTGCTGCCCAAAAATTCAAAGCATGCGTAGGAATTGTAATTAATAATAATATTATTTTATTATTTAGTCTCCCTTGGCGTTAAAGATTTTCCTATAAATAGAGCCTTTAGGTTAGAATTGAAAATCACACCGTAAAACAAGTTTTCTTTTCTCTAGATTATCGGCGTATTCTTCCGAGTATTTTGATACTTTGAGTGTTGCTTTATCTGGTTGCAAGTTCATCACAAGACTATGCCCAAATTCAAATGAAATACGGTTATTTTGAGGTAAAGGATGTTATTTTCTTCTTAAATGATATTATTTTCTTCAATATCATTTTGCGAATATTGGTGAACTTTTAATCAAATTTGGAACTTTTTGTGTCGGGGTTACTATTCACGATATATCGATACTTATTCACGAATCTGAGATTATTCATTAGAAAAATAAAAATTTTTCTTTTTGTCCAAGATGTCTATTTTAGCTACTATCTTTGATTGTATCCATGTTTTGATCGTTATTTTTGAATTTCGCTTCAAAATTGGTTATTATGGAGTATTATTGATCTTGGATAAAAGCGTTATCTGAATCCCTAATATTTGTCCTTCCATCTCAATTGGATTCGTTTTCTTTAAAATATTTTCATCATCCTCGGTCCTAAATGATGATATCTTGAATATCTTTGGCACGTAGTGCAAAGATGAATGATTAATGAATATCTTTGCCCAGAAAAAGTGAAAAGGTGAGCAGTGTTGAGATGAACATAACCAATTTGGTGATACTTGATGAATATCTCTGGCTCAGTAGTGCAAAGATGAATATTTGATTAAAAGATGTATATTGATTGATGTTACTGAGGATAAAATATTGATGATGGACTCTTAAATCTTAGAAGATAGTAGAATTCATTCTCTACGTGACTCTTCTAATGGATTGCTATTTCGTTGTGTTTGTTGATCTAAAACTTGTTGTCATTATATTCTATCGATTTTTTCTGTTGAAGACTAATGATAATTTGTTGTATATTATCTTAGTCATAATATTTTTTCTTGGGCTAGTTGAGCTCACCCTTTTCCTTTTTGTTCCATTTTTTTCTTAGGAGGTGAGAACATAGCAAGAGGATCTAGTCGGGGTATGGAATGATGGTTCTAGAAAGATGTTTTAGCTGTCCTCACTATTTCTGTAAAATAGTGTATGAATAATTATAATGAGGACTTATTTGGGTGTGGATATTGTCTAAAAGACAATATTTGTATTTAAACTCACAGTATGTGTTGTCGTATTTTGCACGACAATTGTATTATTGAAGTTGTAGTTTGCTTTTTGTACCATGTATTTGGCTACTCAGAATGGGTGTTGTATACCTATTTTGGGGGCGTCACAACATTCACTTGGTTTATGTCCTTGGATGCCACAGTTGAAACATTTGCCTTTGAATTTCTTCTTGGCCTTGAAAGCTTCTTTGCCTTCACACTTCCCTTTGTTGTTGTTTGGTCTTTGTTCTACCACATTTGCCTTTAATTCAATGATGTTTTTTCCACTCTTCTTCTCAGATCCTCGATTGTCTTTTTCAATCCTAAGTCGCACAATCAGTTCTTCAAGATTCATCTCTTTGCGTTTATGCTTCAGATAATTCTTGAAGTCTTTCCATGATGGTGGAAGTTTCTCAATCATTGCAGCAACTTGGAATGAATCACTTAATGACATTCCTTCAGAATGAATGTCATGTAGAATTACTTGTAATTCTTGAACCTGAGTGATGACTGCTTTAGAATCTACCATTTTATAGTCAAGAAATCTACCAACAATAAAAAAAATTTCATGTCAGCGTCTTCAGTTTTATATTTCTTGTCTAAAGATTCTCATAATTCTTTTGCAGTTTGAATTGTACAATATACATTATATAATGTATTATCTAAACCATTCATCACATAGTTCTCATGAAGGAAATGCATGTTTCCATGCATCATCAATGACCACTTTTTCCTTGTCGGTTTCCCCTTCAACAAGAGTAGACGATCCTCTTGTAGAAACCTTGCCAAGTTCAACGTGGTGAGATAGAAGAGCATCTTTTGTTGCCAACGCTTGAAATCAGTTCCATTGAACTTTTCAAACTTTTCTCCATGAGACATGCTCACGGCAGGAATGGTGCTAGTAGAAGCCATTTCTGTTATACAAGAATAAAACTATTAATAAACAGAAACAAATTTCTGTTGTACAAAATTTAATAGAATTCAAACAATAAATTTTGTTTACAAAATTCAAACAAATTTTATTTACAGAATTTCTGTAAAAATTTGCTTACAAATTTTGTTTAACAAAATGATGTGTGAACCGTCCAAAACAAATATTATGTAGATACTCACATGCCAAGTACAATTAGAAATTATTAATTTATTATTACTACACTATACAAGGAAAAATGAACATAGTTTAGTGTCATGAGAAACAATCATTAGTCTTCATTTTCCAGGAAACCAATAAAGTAAATGAATGCAATTTAGTATTGCAGAATAACTAAAATGCAGAATACTGTAACTTAGTATATTACTATATAATATACTTAGTATTATATTATCATAGAATATAACTTAGTATTATATCACTATATAATATATCTTAGTACTGTGATGATTTTTTAAGTATGAAAACATAAGTTAAATCTATAACATAATGAATAGACAATACTGATTATAACAGACAATGCATGAATAGACATTAACTATTACAGATTTACAATTTATTGGTTTGTATTGTGCATCAAATGTATGCAATGAATTTCTATCAGAACACTTAAACCTTATTAACATGCAACAACACTTAAAACTTATGCACACAATAACAGAATAAACAAACTGTTATATAATCATGCAAACAGTGACAGAATAAACAAACTGTTATATAATCATGCACATGATAACAGAATATATAAATGTAACATATATAATAACAGAAATAAATTTTCAGAATTATGTGGATAATCATTTACATGATAACAGAATATACATTCTGTTTTTATATAAACATATAAAAACAGTGTATGAACAAATGCAGTTTTTATAAAACAAAAACTTGTTTTATAAAATAATTTTCTGTTCACATAAAACAATACTACAATTACAGAAAAAACGTAAATTTGCTTTAAGATTGTAATCTGTAATATATAGTATTATTTAATATATATAAAATTAAGCAAAACAGAAACCAATCATTAAAATAATAAAAAATCATATAAATTCGAGTCATTTGAATTCACAAAGTCTCCTTAAAGCAAATTTATTCCCCTCACAGGTGCTAATGATTAATTGAATAATTGCTTTCCAGGATAGATTTACAATTCTTAATTAGTAGCACTACAAAATTAAGAATTCAGTGAACGCAAATTCTATGTTATATACTCGAACTTTACTGTTAATAATAATGATGCATGAAAATGGTGCATGAATACACTTACTCAGAAAACGGAAAAATATTTGCAGAACGGCAGAACGGTGGGAAGGAACGGATCTGTAGAAATGGAACGGGACTTAATATACTACAGAACGGGAATTGCAGAAACAGAATGGGGATAAAAGAAAAAATGTTATGTCTTTGAAATGTTCCCACACCGTTTATTTATAGAATAATTCTGCAGCATATCAGACCGTTGGGGAGCAATCGTCATCAAAACTACGTAGTATCGTGATAATAAAATCAAAACGACGTAGTATAATACTAAACGATTTTTGTCCAAAAAGTTATATACCCAAGCCTGGCCCGACCCGACCCGACAGTGGCATGCGTGTGGGTTTGAACTATGCCTTGGCTAGGTCCTCTCCCTTCTACAGACCTTCCCATTAAGCAAACATCCCATATATAAAGACTTCACATTTCCTTCATACATCCTATGTGAGACTATGCAATTTACAACATATCAAGTAAGTGACTTTGAAGTCAATTTTCTCATTCAATTTCTAATGGATTTGAATAAATAAGTATACCACGTTATACTCCTCTTGGAGGAGAACGCATTGGTGCATTGACCCGACATTTACGGAATGTGGGTCCTACATTAAATTAAGCCTCAAAATGCTTTAATATTTATTTTGTCAAACCCATTTCCAACAATTTTATCTTCTCTCTAGTTCTACAGAAAACGATAGATATGAAAAATAAAACGATGTCGTTTTGGCTTTGTTAGTTTTCCTTTTCATACTGGCCGCATTTAGGACCTGCGACCATTATGAAACGAAAAAAATTAGGGGCAATTTGGTAAATGACTTGGCCGCAAGGAGGAATCGCACCAACCGCAAGTCCTACTAGTGATCGGGCCCCTGCCATATTTAATCTGAGTGCTTAGATCATTCAATGGACGACCACATATATCGATCTGTTAGCCGAAATAGTGAACAGTGAAATAGATGTTAATCACAAACAAGACGTACTATAAAGAGGAAACAAATCTTCAAATGGAGGAAATTTTAAGAGTTATTTAGTTAGTTATATTTTACATATATATTTCAATAATATTTTATTTTTTACTTTTAATGACACTTATTATTATATAATTAATAAGATAACATCAATAATATTATAATATTATCGTCGGCCGGCCTTTCTATTTCTTATTCATATACTGTGTGAAAAAAGTAGCATGGCATTGTGATTAAGTAGCACATCTACGAATTTACAAATAATCCACACTTATCTAATCCTTAATTTACAATTACTTAATTTCAACTGTCAGTTGTAGAATCAAAAAAGATCAACAATGACGCAAAATCAGAATATTAAGTAATTTTCATTAACCCACTTGATTGCTGAGATCACATATAATGATTTTCTTAATTTCCTTGCTTGCATGATTGGTTTTCTTGAATTTATTTATTTAATTTGTTTTCCCTTTGTTATTATGTGGCTGCGTGCACGATGTTCATTAAAAATAACTTCAATTATTATACCAGACTTAACTAACAAATTTCTATATGCATAAACAATCTATGAGCACAAACGTGTTGTTTTCTTTGACAAACGATATTAAATTAAGAAGCTAAGTGAAACCGATCTAGGAAGTAAAGTTAATTTGTGACCTATTAGGAAGGTTTTTAAAACCGGACCGTTAAAAAATACTAAGCGGATGGGTTATTGATCGAACCGTTATTGATCGAGTAACGTCATTAGTATATAAAAACCAACTACTAATTTGTTGGCTCCATGTGAATTTGATTAGGTGAAAGTGGTTATACTTGGTCTGGAGTACCTCTGTTCGAGAACAAAACCAACTTATAAGTTGTTATTTGCTATTAAGGTGTTTGGCAACAACTTATTTTTTAACTTATAAGTTGTGTTTTAAGTCCAAAGAATAATTAGTAACTATTTGTGACTTATTTAAAAATGACTTATAAGTCCTTTTAAAATAAGTTAGTTTGACCAAATGTAATGTCTATTTTGTGCCTCTTTTTATTAATGTCATTTTTAGTAATCTTTACATTTATGTTAACTTATAAGTCAATGTGAGCTGAACACATTCATAGCTTGTTTTAACTTAATTTATGACTTCTAAGTCAAATTGATGTCAAATACTTTTACTTATAAGTCATAACTTTAAACAACTTATATCTCAACTTATATTTTAACTTAATTGTGAGTTATTTTAAAATAAACCATTTCCAAAGAGGCCCATAATAGGACAATAACCAAAATAAAATATTATTTAACGTGGAAATGCCATGTCAAGCGCACCTATCAAAATCGGAACAGAAACATTTAATCACACTAAAGATAATAAAAATTTCCCAAGAGCCCCCCTGTCTCGTGTGCATGTCAGCTTGCTTGGCTCTTTGTCACCTTGAGAAAATTTACTTATCGGAAGCCCTATAATGGACTTTTAGATAGATAGAGTAGGAGAGTGCTTGCTATAATAATTTGAGTTTAAGGTAAGGCAGCTCCGCATTTCTTAGAAAACAATTACACAATTCCAAAAACTTAGAATGCAATGATACTTTTTAACTTGGTGGATTGGCATACATTACTTAATTTTAAGATTTTTAATTAATTTAATCCAATATTAATACTGTCTATAAAAATGAGAATTTGAATTATAACACGTTATTAAAATAAAAATAATTTATTTAATACAACAATGAACCTTTATACAATTTTGGTGCTTTTAGGAATCAAACAAACAATTCCCCTAGCTATTCTATACATACAAACAAGCTTAATTAATGACCTCACCACTAATCTAGCTAAAAGCCATCATTCAAACCAACTACACTATCACAATTAATTTTCCCTCCTTTTTACTTAACAAGCCAACATTTTGTAGGCTTAATCAAACAAAGTGCGTACACAAATAATTAAAGCAATATAATCTTCTAAAAGCATATATACCTAATCCCATCAACCTTTTGATTTTTTCTCATTAATTATTCTTTTTACCTTTCCATGTCAATAGGTGCAAATGATTTTCCCATATGAATAAAACTCTTGGAATCGTACAACTTTCTTTCCTTCTGTGCCTCAATATCAACATCTTCCTTTTCTTGCTCTTCCAATTTCGTTAGGGATTGATATTCAACTCCTTGTGGGTAAAATTTGAGTACTAATAAATAAAGTGACACCGCGAAAATTGTTACACCAATTAAATACCAGCTAAATTGAATATTTACTAGTGATTTGGCACGGTCAAGAGGTTCATCACCGTGGCATCTTACAACATGGTGACCTTCTTCCAAATTCAAGAAGCAACCTTTAGGAATAAACTTTGGTGTCCATAGCATAAATCCCATGTCCATTAGCCAAAGACCTTGGAACAAAATACTAAGTGACCTAACAAAGCTAAGCAAGAAACTTTTAGGGTAATTAATGCCTAAAAGAGTTGTGGTAAAGGAAACAAGTACAACAATTTGTAGGAGCATGTGATATTGGCCTTCAACCCCCATATGGTCAGCCGAGTGCAGGTGAAAAAGAAGAAGTTGTTGGCCGAAAGCAATGCCTCCAAGAAGTTGTGTAAGTCCATATTGGGCTTTAGGTCCAATTTTGTCTAGAAGAATAGAGAAAAATGCATAAATGAAGAAAGTGAATGAAATGGAGGAATGCTCAAAGTTGTGGAGATGGTTGGAAGGGATGGTGCCGTCCGAGTCGAGCGGTTGGTGGCGGTCCGGTCCGATGAAGAGCTCCATGGCTATGGACATGGTGCAACCTCCCATGATCAAGAAGAGCTCTAAGTACCTAATTTTTGAAGTAGGGAACCATGGAAAAGATTTGTAGGTTTTTGGATTTAGGACGTGGAGTTTGATATGATTTAAAAGGTGCCAAAGCCCAATTACGAAGAAACCAAAGCCAGGTGCTACATGTCCCACTAAAGTACCCATTTGATATATAAATAATATTTTTGGACAAAAGAGAAATTAAATGACCCTTGTTGTGTTGATATTGTCAAGTGAAGAGGAAGAGATGTTGGAGAAAGGTGATAGCAATAAAGAATGTTGAGGTGAATATATTGAAGATTGGGATGAGATAGAGAAGGGTTTTATATAAGGGGTAGGTTGAGTAAGAAATTTTGAAGCATGCAGCCTAGAGACTTCTTGTGGGGTTAATTCGAAAGTTTGAATATTTGATATATGAATTACTTATTTGGTGGCTTGGAGTATTGGATTAGAGAAATTTGAAGAGTTGACGAAAGAACGATCCACTATTAATTAGCTAGGCCTTAGCTATGAGATGAGGTGGCAATTATTTGTTTTTCTAGAATATATTTAAAGAGGGCCAATCTTTTTAGACTGCTCGCTTTTCTCATTTATCACAAGCAAAAGAAGTTTTGAACTGTCCAAACTCCAAAAATTAATATACAGACATAATATATATATATATATATATATATATATAGACCCTCTACAATGAGACCTGTACACACTTGTACTTTTTGCGCCATATAACCCAGCAGATTCTAGTTTCAGGCCATGAGATAGGTCATGGGGAGCAATTACTGCGCTAATGACCAAGGTAGCCATGCACCTACCTAGCATATATCAAAACATGTCTGTATAACTAAAAAAAAAAAAAAAAAAATTATGAAACTTGAATTTTTACATAATACAGTGTTTTGGATACATATATCAAAACATGTCTTTATAGTCTGTGCAGACTGTACATACATTTTTTGGTATAGGTATCCAAATCACGCCCAAAACATTTTATTATGGAAAAATTTCAGTTCCATAATTTTATTTTATTTTTTTTAGTTGTTCTAAAAAAAAAAAAAAAAATTCAGGGTCCGGATGTTGGACCTGTCCGAGAGTCCGGACAGGATCCATTGTATATATATATATATATGGAAAATGATCCATAGCAAGTATTTGCTATGGATCCAAATTGGACAAATAGCATCTTAATCGTCCATTCTATAAATCAAAGGTCCAAATTTAAAAACAAACTCGCCGTACGCCAGACGACCTAGCGTATGATCAAAAAAATTAAGATGCCGTACGCCGGACCAACTAGCGTACGGTGTATGGAATGTTCCGTGCCCACTTTACCCCCAACGCACTTTACCCCCAATTTTGTTTGACGGCCAACAAATATGCCAGCCAATAGTACGCTATCTGATAAGGCAACTTTTTTCTTCATATTATTTCCTAAAAGTTTCATTAGATGATTTATCAGCATGATTTAGCTGCTCTGCAACTCAATGTTGCTAAAGGTGTTTTTTGCTTAAAATTTTAACCTGCTCAGTAAAACTTTATGACAACCCTGCCTATGTTTGTGTGTGTGTGAGAGAGAGATTCAGTGTACTTTAATGGAAAAAAAATTGTCCACCAGATGAAAGAATACATATTTATCAGGAAATGCTTATCCAAATGCTTGAGAAGATTATATATATGACCAAATTTCTTTAAAAACATACTAGCAATTAACAGTCCAGATTCCTCTTCGCCCCAAAAAAATGAATAAAAAAAATAACAAAATAAAATCATGTGTCTTAGCTATCTGCACAGATACAGCTGTGCCACATATATTCTATGTATATTTTGTTAATCAACTAAACTCACTACCAAGCATTGACAATCAACCCAAAAAAACGTATAGGACAGCTTCAGTGCCATTTCTTGAAGAAGAGCTGCCCTACCACTAAATGAGCTCAACTGGAAGCAGAGAACTGACAGATAGGATAAGCCCTTTGATGAAATCTTCAGGACACGCTCAACCTATCTTGATTTGTCCGGTCTAGGCAGCTGCCTCAATGTACTTAAAGTGAATGTCAGGATCCTCACTGCAGACAAACCAATCAATCAATAAAGAACTACATATATCAAAATTCATAAAGGCACAAATAAAAAATGGAAATCTCCCACAAAAGAAACCAAATTTATTAGAGAACATTTATCTGGAGCTCAAATATGATCCAGGAAGAAGTACAACCCTTCGTATGACTTAAATTGCTCTAAGAGTTTTATGCATGCATCAACGCTGCAAAGAATCATGTAACGCTTTCATTACCGAAAAAGTAGTAGATAAAACAGATGACCGAGTCATATACAGAAGCAAAGCACTGGCCTCTGGCCTCTGGCTCCTTTTGGTTGGAAAATGAATGAGAACGACATTTACAGATTATCAAGCTATCTAAATGAACTAGTGAGTGCACGGACTAAGCCTTATTAATCAATAAGAACAAATTAATTAATTAAATGCAGCAACAAAACAAAAAGGGGGAAAAACACCAACAACGCCAACTAACAGATACACAATTGAAGGACAACATATTGACCTTGCTTATTGCAGGTCACGATACCACAACTGCAGCCCTGACATGGATCAAGTCTTAATTCTTTCCGATATACTAGTTATATATATTTTAAATTTCCATTAGCTAACTAAATTTTCATAACTTAACTGTTACAGTTTTTGATGCTCTGGTTTATACATAATTGTTTTTCAGCTCAGCAGGATTTAGGCTCATTTGACTGGAGTAATAGTATTAATGTAGTTCAAACAATCTCATCAAATATATTAAGTGTTAAAAAACCTTACTAATTCCCTATTTAAGTGCAGTACCAGGAAAAGTCCAGCTAACACTAAATATAAATCCTTCCGCAAAAAAATTGATTCTGAGTTCTAATTCATGAAGACTTTAATTATGACTAAGCACCCCAATTGTTCAAAGTAAGGACATTCTTGTTCCGACAACAAACTTTCAATTTAATGAATTGTCACAAACTTGCAATGAAACGTTGATCAGGAGAAAGAGATGTAGCAGTAATTGTCCAACGCAAGCTTTTGGCACGAATGTCCTTCTGAACTTTGCATCTGTTGTCAACAATATATACACTAATGTGACTGTCCTTTTTTGAAAATTAAATAATCAATTCTAAAAAGATATATTCGATATAAGTGGCTATTCTAATCTTTATATAATGGAAGCGAAGCCTAGACAAAATACCTGAAATCCTGCAACTTTTGTTAGTTAGCATGCATCCTTAAAATAAACTCCCCTGGACCAAACCACATGCGAAATTATTCAGTAGATTACTGTTCTATCTGCTGCTCATACAAGTTCATTTTAAGGGGAATATAATCCAAGAATCATAAAATGACAAAAGAACTGTGCATACCCATGAAGCCAGCTGGATAGGTCTTCTCAGTCCTAACCTTCCCATCAACAAGAACATGGCGTTGCATAAAAATAACAGGACTTCACAGAATACGAATCAAAGGCAGGCAGTCCCTGAATAAAAGAAAATTAAAGTGTGGTTCAAATCAAGTAATGAGAAAAAATCTTCAAAACAAAACTGGGGCATTCAAGTTAATTACTTACAAATGCACCACCAAGTTTATCCAGCATCCAATGTTTAGGGGCATTGAGAAGTTTCACAACAATACAAACCAAATATACATACGAAAGATTGAATCATTTTGAAACTGGTAACCGAGTTACAAAATCAACGAATAACCAAAAGTTAGTCAAATCGCAGGATGAAGGGAGGGTTTGCTGTTCGAAATCGCAGGATGAAGGGTTGGTTTAGGGAATCGTCGCAAGAATCGAGGGTGCTCGCAGCTAGAAATCGCATAAAGGGGGATTTGGATTTCTTTAGGAATCGATCAGACGATCAGACGAATTGGTTCTGCTATTCTAATCTAGTTGAACGATCAGACGAATTGGGGCAATTTAGTCCGAAAATTATTTTTCTACCATACGTTAGTTGGTCTGGCGTATGGCATCTTAATTTTTTTGATCATATGCTAGGTCGTCTGGCGTACGGCGAGTTTGTTTTTTTAATCTGGACCTTTGATTTATGGAATGAACGATTAAGATGCTATTTGTTCAATTTAAATTCATAGCAAATATTTGTTATAGATTATTTCCTTATATATATATATATATATATGTGTGTGTGTGTGCAAGAGTGGTCCTATCATCCAAAGTGGACATAATATTTTAGTAGAAAAAGATAACACAAGGACACAAAACAATTATGACTAAATTCATTGGACTAATGAAATTAATTAAAAGAAGAAAAAAGAAATTGATATATTCATGTTTGCTTTTGCAGAAAAAACTCGTCAATTTCTTGAGGTATACACTTGCTATGCCGCATACATAAGTAAATCATCATTTTAGCTGGATTTTAGTCTTTTAACATAAGTAAATCATCAAATATCATAAAGAATTGTGTTTCTTTTGTATCACAAATTAACGAATGGAGGTTATTAAACTGGGACGGAGGTTTATTAACAAATAGAGGGTCACGATCTGTTGTAAAAATATTTTCAATCTTATAGTGTCGGTCTTCATAAATATATATATATATATATATATATATATATATATAGAGAGAGAGAGAGAGGTTGTTCTCCAACTGATCGATCCGTTGATTTTAATTAATTATCATGACGAGCTTTTTTGAGTTTTTGTTATTTGTATGAACCCGTCACATAGCATGGAGAGGCTAACTCAACAAACCCGTCACTATAGTTGTTCGTCGGAGATTCTTTTTAACTAAATCTGTTTGTTAATGAACCAAAATTTATGCTTAATCTGTTCTAACCATCGTTATAAACGTAAAATCGTCGCCATAACATAGGACGACGATTCTATGACAATAATTCGAACCGTTGTCATAATCAGTTCATTAACGAATCAGTTCATTTTAGAGATTTTTCATATATATATATATATATATATATATGATGAGTATGAATGGGGAATATGAAAAGGTAATGATGAATGTCACATTGGAGAAGTATGCTGAAAATGCGAATGCATGCGATATGGCAAATAATATTATGGAAAATGGATAAAAATAAGGGTGTGATAAACAAATAGAGGGCATTGGAAAGGACTAGAGGGCCTTGAATGGGCCAAATAGGTTTAGGGTAAGGAAACCTTTTAAAGTATATGCATTTTTATATTATAAGTTCAAAAATCCTTTCTTTGAGTTTTTATGTAAACCTTCTTCTTTATAAATTTGGAGACACGAGAATTTATAGCAGGTCTGGTAATACCCATCTTATCCTTTATAATTTTTTCATCTTATCCTTCATAAAAATTTAAAAAAATTATTTCAATTATGTATCTTAAGTCTTTCAACAATATGTTTTGAGTAAATAAGGGTATATATAATATATTGTGGTAAAAATACTTTCTTTCTTTACTTTTCTTTTTTAAATTCTAAACGAGGAAAGGAAAAAAAAAAAATCTTCCCTCGCAATGTTTTTTTTAAAAATCATTCTTTACTTCTTGTACTCACAAAAAATATATATTGTTAAGGATTTTGTACCGTCTTATATTCCTGATTTAAATAATTTTAAAAACAAATGTTGTTACGATAGGATTATGTTGTGACGCTCTCAAATTCAGGTATATATAACTCAATTTAGGTATCAAAAATACAAAATAACATGCATAAATTTTCGTAATTATAATTATTACAATATTATGAATAGTACAACATCACACACACCAATTCTTTATTATAATTATTTGTACACAATTTTACAGCTTAGTGAGTACTATTTATACAAATTTACAACTACTAAATTGGATCGTCACTCCATTTCCATTGTAAGACCCCAGCTTTTATAAATAAAGAAGAATTTTTCTATAAATATTATTTTGAATATTATGGAATAAATTTGATATAATGTTATAGTTATGGGTAATATTTATAAATTCGCAAGAAAGTATGCAAGTTGTTATAAAATATTCGCTTTGGTCTGGGAATATTTTTTTGTTAGGAATATTCGCATAACTACCAATCATTGGTGGACCCCATTAATGTAATTATTGCCGGATTGAGAAAACGACAAAAATATTTTATAAAAATAACTACGGAGGTGTTACCGCTAGTTAAACCATTGAACTACCCGGTGGTAAAAACAAAGAATGTCTGGCGTGGTTGCATAAGAAGACACTCAGTATTGATTATTGATGCTTACGTGAGAAGTCACTCAATTTATGCTCAATTATTCTTCATGAGAATCACTTTGATCATATCTCTTATATTATTGATTCAATTATTGTCACAATATCATCTCATATAATATGTTATAAGATTAAATCAATAATTGAGACGACAAGTTATAAATGATTAATAATTGTTGAAAGATTAAATATGTGTTGATGAAAAATAAAATGATTTGTGGTAAGTTTGATTATTTTATGGGGGCTCATATGTCATCATCTAAGAGTCTCTTCGTCAATAGTATTTATTCTTCGTCAATAGTAATTACCCTTGTGAATAGTATTTACCTTCATCGATAGTAATTACCTTCATCAATAAGTAATTACCCTTGTGAATAGATTTACCTTCGTCAATAATAGTATTTACCTTCGTCAATAGTATTTACCTTCGTTAATAGTAATTACCTTTACCAGACGTCGAACCACTTGTCGTTTCACATTACAAAAGGCCAAACCACTTTTATTTTCACATCATTAGTCGTCAAGCCACTTGCCTTTTCACACTAAGAAAAGTGCTAAGCTAGAAATCTTCTATAAATAGAGGCCTAGGGCTTCATTATTTTCACTTAATTCATTCAGTTTATATAGAGAGAAAGTATAGAGAGAATAAAGAGAAAGAAGAAGAGTATTTTGTTACTACTATTTCCGCAGATTCAATCTCCTACCAAATGTAAGGGGTGTTATTCTTTCTTATTCATGAAGAGAACTGTTGTTATTCCATCGCTTATTATTCGTTAGAATAACTCGTATATGCTGCTTTTACCCTATACTTGGTGACATTCTTCTATTATTATTCGTTGGAACATCCTGTCTCATGTGTTTTACACCGCACTGGTTAAAATCTTTATTATTATTATACATTGGAACATCCATGCGTGTGTTTTACACAGGACTGGTTAAAATCTTTTATTATTATTCGTTGGAACATCATGCCTGTGTGTTTTACGCCGGTTCGGGTTCCATTCTTTATTATTCGTTGGAACATCCTCGCTCATGCGCTTTTACACCGGACTTAATTCGGTTCCGTTATTTATTATCTCGTTGAATAACTCGCACATGGCTATTTCATCGCATGCATGGTGATTTCTTTTGTTATTCTATTCTTTATTATACCCGGTTGGTTAAAACTTTGACTTCTATACTCCATGAAATTAGTGGAATATCCTTGATATTTGCGTTTCATCCAAAGATCTTTTCATGGAAATATTCTTCGATCATTCTTGAATTTTACTCTACAAAACAAAGATCATGTTGATATTTTGGACGTTAATAATTCCTAGATAAAATAATTCTTGAACTTGTTTTATTCAATTCTTATATCATTGTCATCATCCTCATGTTTATATTATGTTGAAAGTCATCTCGTGGCTCAGTAGTGTATAGATGGACTTGGTATGATTTGATGAGAGACTATTCGGTGTAATCATGACCATAATGTTACAAATGATGTGATAAAAATCCTCGATGGTCAGAGTAGTGCATTGGTGGACAATTGTTGGCATGATCATGACCATTAATGAATACACAAATATTCTTCGCCCGTAGTAGTGCATGAATAATTGTGGTCGTGATACTAAAGAATATCATCGGGTCAGTAAAGTAAGGGGTGATTCGATGATGTGGAATATTTATTAAAGTCGAGTCTCATTTATAACAAATGATGAAAAAAACCTTTTAAAACCTAAAAGATAATAGACTTTATTTTTCTCTTGACTCTTTTAATGGATTGCTTATTCACTGCAGCTTAAACCGGTTGTCTATTGTATTTTATCGTTTAACATTGTTGAAGACTATTGATAATTTATTCTGCATTATCTTAGTCATAATATTTCTTCTTGGGCTAGTTGAGCTCACCCTTTCTTTCACCGTTTCTTCGTGAAATGAGAATATAATCTGGGATTTAGCCTGGGAAACGAAAGTGATGGTCCGAAGATAGATTAGTAGTCCCTCACTATTCGTGAAATAGTGTGATAATAATTGTAATGAGGACTTTTTTTTTGAGTTTGTATAATATCTAGTAGAGCGATATTTGTATTTAAACTCACGCTTTATGTCGTATTGCATACCTACGCTTATGTTAATAAGTTGTATTTAAATTTGCATACCATGTAAGTGGCGCACCCAAGATGGGTGATGTATACCTAATTTTGGGGGCGCCACGGTTGGTATCGAGCTTAGGATATGATCCCCTGCTAAGATGTGAGAATAGTACTAGAGGGGAGAGACGGGAATACCTTCGCCATTTAGTATGACCTACCTAAGTTTATGTGCTATTTTATTGGTTGGTCAAGATAGAGATAATTTGTTACATGTCAATTAACCTTTTGTTTTGTGCAAGATCTCGAAAATGACATCCGAGAATGTTGAGAATAGAATGGAGCGCAGCGATCGTTGATTCACCACATATCAATAATCGAGGATAATGTGCATCAGAAGGCGACAATCCTCGTAAACAACAACACCGACCAAATGATGAATGATCAAATTTTCGGAGGCTTTATGCAATTTATGCAACAAAGAAAGTAGAGCGACTCATCCAAAACGTAGGTAGAAACACGGAAAACTCTCAAGCGGTCACCGCTAAACAATTCAAAGAGCCGGGACCACCGGAGTTTAAGAGAGAGCAAAACCACTTACGGCGGAAGCATGGATAAAACAGTTACCAAGATATTTGATGTCTTGGGATGCTCCGAGGAGCAAAAGGTTCCTTTTCACGCTTTTTATGTCATAGGCGGAGAGGCAGACATTGGTGGGAATCCAGAAACGTACTCAACTCCGTCAGATGAAGATATCTTGGGAGAAGTTCCAGAGTCGTTTCAACGACAAATACTTTCCCGAAAGTATTCGCCACATGAAGGAGGTGGAGTTTATCAAGTTGGAACAAAACAATATGGACCGTGTCGCAATACGAGGCAAAATTTGCGGAGTTATCACGGTTCGCCCCACTTGGTGGATAATGAAGAGAGAATGGCGCGAATGTTTTTAAGAGTTTGAAGTCGGAGATACGCCAACATCTTATTTCTCATAAACCGTGTTTGTATTCAGATGTTGTAAACAAGGCTCGCTTAGTGGAGCGCGATAATGAGTCAACAATGAACTAAAAGAGAAGCAAATTGTAAGCAAAATTATAATACCAAATGGTAGTAGTCATCAAGCGGTGACAACAAGCGTGGAGGGAATCAACAAAGCCGGATATGGTAACCACGCCGGTGGTAATCAAGGCCAAAACAATAAGAATGGACATTTCAAGAAACGGAGATTCAACAATGATGGAAAGACGTCAAGACCAAAGACCCATTGTTAAGGAAGGAGAAAGACCACCTATCATATGCTTCAAATGCGGAGGAGAGGGATACATCAGTCCAAACTGCGTCATGTCGTCCAAAGCATGTTATAATTGTGGAAGAGAAGGTCACTTAGCTCGATTTTGTCGCCATCAAGACAAATTCAGCTAGGATGGAGGCACCAAAGGCCATCCCGTAAAATTCAAAACCCAGAAAGCAAGGGAGAGCGTTTGTTGTGACCTCCCAAAGAGCAAGGAACCGAATGAGGTCATCACGGGTAAGCTTATCATAAACTCTAATGAAGTCTATACTTTATTTGATACCGGTTCTACCCATTCTTTTATTTCTCCTACTTGCGCTCATCGATTAAATTTGACCAAGAAATTAGACTTTGACTTATCTGTGGAAACTCCGTTGGGAGAAACCTTCATTACATCCACTTTGCTTATAAGTCTTGTTTGGTTCAAATCGGTACCCTCACATTACACCGTCGATCTTATTTCATTAAAAATACTTGCATTTGACGTGATTCTAGGGATTGATTGGTTAACTACTTATCATGCAAAAATTGATTGTTTTCGTAAGGTTGTTAGCTTTCATATTCCTAATCAACCTATTATGCAAATTCAAACGACCAAACCATTAAAATCAATCACGGTCATCTCAAGCCATAAAGCTATTCGTTTATTGAAAAACGGATGTCAAGCTTTCTTAGCTCATGTCATGATTTAAACAAAATACGCCGTTTTGAACGATATTTCTATTGTTAATAAATTTCCGACGTATTCTCAAGAACTTCCCCGGCCTACCCCAGAGCGTGAAATTGAATTTTGTATCGACCTTGAACCCCAGACAAAACCTATTTCCAAAGCCCCATATCGAATGGCTCTATTGAACTTCGTGGAGTTAAAGACCCAACTGCAGGAATTGTTAAACATTGGCTTTATTCGTCCTAGTACTTCTCCTTGGGGTGCTCCCTGCTTCTATTCGTGAAGAAGAAAGATGGGAGTATGCGACTTTGTATTGATTATCGGAATTGAATCATGTCACCATCAAAATAGGTATCCATTACCACGTATTGATGACCTGTTTGACCAATTGCAAGGAGCCAAATTCTTTTCAAAGATAGATCTTCGCTTAGGATATCACCAATTGAAGATTAGAACCACGACATTCCAAAGACGGCTTTAACTTCCCAGACGGGCATTATAAATTCCTAGTCATGTCCTTTGGATTGACTAATGCTCCCCTTTGCCTTCATGGATATGATGAATCGAGTATTCAAGGAATATTTAGATCACTTTGTGGTCGTCTTTATTGATGACATCCTTATTTATTCCAAAAGCCGTGAAGATCATGAGCAACACTTGAGGTCGACACTCCAAAAGCTTCGTGAATATAAGCTTTATGCCAAGTTGAAGAAATGTGAGTTCTTGAAGAAGTAGCATTCCTTGGGCACGTGGTATCAAGTCATGGAATATCCGTTGACCCAAAGAAAGATTGAAGCTATTCAAAGTCGGGAACAACCTAAATCAATGGACCAAGCACGTAGCTTTCTCGCTTAATTTGGTTATTATCGGAGATTCGTGGAAGGATTTTCTAATCGCTACTCCATCGACTCAAATTGACTCGGAAAGATACAAAGTTCTATTGAGCGAAGAATGTGAGAAGAGTTTTCAAGAACTCAAGAGGAGACTTATTTCAAAGACTTTTGCTCGACAATACCATCCTGCTCGGAGGGATTTGTCATCTACAATGATGCTTGAAGGCAAAGGGTTGGGATGTGTTCTTATGCAACATGGAAAAGTTATAGTTTATGCCTCGCGACAACTCAAAGAATATGAGAGGAATTATCCTACTCATGATCTAGAGTTAACCGTTATTGTCTTCAGACTTAAAATTTGGAGGCATTACTTGTATGGGGAGAAAGTGGAGATCTTCTACGGATCATAAAAGCCTCAAATATTTCTTCACTCAAAAGGAACTCAACATGCGACAACGACGTTGGCTTGAACTGTTGAAATATTATGATCATACCATCCAATACCATCCCGAAAAGCGAACGTGGTAGGTGACGATTGAGTAGAAAATCATATGCAAGCACGAAGTGCGATATTGTCAACGCAAAGGCCCATTTTGTGTGACTTGCAAAGAATGGAGATAGAGTTAAAGACTCCAGAGACGCATGTGATGATAAATAGTATACTGAGTAGAACCGACTTTAATCGATAAAGTTAAAAAGTTCGCCAAGCTACTGCACTGGAGCCGATGCGATGAGGAAGAAAGTGCAAGAAGGTGCTATATCTTAGGAAGCAAGAATCGATGAAGAAGGAATACTTCAAGTCAACTCCTAATTTGTGTTCCTAACGACCCTAATTTAAAGTATAATATCATGATGGAAGCGCACAACACACCATTTGCAATCCATCTCGGGAGTACCAAAATGTATCATGATATTCGCCATACATTTTGGTGGAGCAATATGAAAGAGAGAGAAGCGCTGTTTATCTCAAGGTGTCTAACTTGTCAACGAAGTTAAAGCGGAGCATCAAGTACCAAAAGGTCCATTGCAACCACTTGAAATTCCGGAATGGAAGTGGGAGCACATTACCATGGATTTCAAGCACGGCCTTCCTAAGGTTTCTCAAGGCATTGACGCGATATGGGTCATTGTTGATAGATTGACCAAGTCCGCTCATTTCTTACCGATACGAGAAACTTATACACTTGAACGTCTTGCTCGTATGTACATAAACGAGATTGTAAGATCGCATGGTATCTTGGTATCCATAGTTTTCGATCGAGACCCAAGATTCACTTCACGATTTTGGGTTAGTTTGCAAAAAGCTATGGGCACAGACTTACGATTTAGCTTTCTAAGATATCATCCTCAGACGGACCGGACGGACAATGGAGAGGACTATTCAAACTCTTGAAGATCTATTAAGACTCTGTGTCCTTGATTTCAAGGGAGTTGGGACAAGTTCTTACCATTGGTGGAGTTTTCCCACAACAACAGCTTATCAAGCAAGTATTGGCATGGCTCCATTCAAGCGTTGTATGGAAGAAAGTGTCGTTCTCCAGTATGCTGGGATGAGGTGGGTGAAGCAACGTTGTTGGGACCGGAGTTGGTACGTATGACTACGGAAAATATTCAAACGATCCGACAACGTATAAAACCTCACAAAATCGACAAAAGAGTTATGCTGATCTTCATCGAAAGGACGTGGAATTCGATATAGAGATCGTGTGTTGTTAAGAGTTGCTTCCATGGAAAGGAGTTACAAGATTTGGAAAGAGAGGAAAACTTAATCCTCGATTCATCGGTCCATTTTAATCCTCGATCGGAGTAGAACCGTGGCCTATAGACTCGCCTTTACCGCCAAATATGTCTCGTGTTCATAACATTTTTCACATATCTATGTTACGTAAATATGTGAAAGACCCGAACCATATTATTGAGTTAGAATCGAACGAAATAGCGGAAGATTTGACGTATGAAGAGGTTCCTGTTCAAATTTTGGATAAGAAGGAACATATTCTACGCTCAAGGTTATACCTCAAGTCAAAGTTTTGTGGAGGAACCACGATGTTGAGGAAATGACTTGGGAGTTAGAATCAAATGAAATCAAGGTATCCTTACCTCTTCGACATACCAGTATCGTACCACTAATTTCGAGGGCTAAATTTCATAAGAAGGGAGGTTGTAAGACCCAAACTTTTTATAAATAAAGAAGAATTTTTCTATAAATATTATTTTGAATATTATGGAATAAATTTGATATAATGTTATAGTTGTGGGTAATATTTATAAATTTTGCAAAGTATGCAAGTTGTTATAAAATATTCGTTTGGTCGGGAAATATTCATTTTATTAGGGAATATTAGTACAACTACTCAATCATTGGTGGACCCTTATAATGTAATTATCATTCGGATTGAGAAAACGACAAAAATATTTTATAAAAATAACTACGGAGGTGTTACCGTTAAAACTGTTGAACTACCCTACGGTAAAAGTACTGAAGAATACACGTGGTTGCATAAGTAGACACGGTAGATTGATTATTGATGCTTACGTGAGAAGTCACTCATTTTATGCTCAATTATTGCTACAAGAATTCTTTGATCATATCTCTTATATTATTGATTCAATTATTGTCACAGTATCATCTGTATAATATGTTATAGTATTAAATCAATAATTGAGACGACAAGTTATAAATGATTAATAATTGTTGAAAGATTAAATATGTGTTGATGAAAATAAAATGATTTGTGGTAAGTTTGATTATTTTATGGGGGGCTCATATGTCATCATCTAAGAGTCTCTTCGTCAATAGTATTTATCTTCGTCAATAGTAATTACCTTCGTCAATAGTAATTACCCTTGTGAATAGTATTTACCTTCGTCAATAGTAATTACCTTCGTCAATAGTAATTACCCTTGTGAATAGTATTTACCTTCGTCAATAGTATTTACCTTCGTTAATAGTAATTACCTTTACCAGACGTCGAACCACTTGTCGTTTCACATTACAAAAGGCCAAACCACTTTTATTTTCACATCATTAGTCGTCAAGCCACTTGCCTTTTTCACACGGCAAGAAAAGCTAAGCTAGAAATCTTCTATAAATAGAGGTCTAGGGCTTCATTATTTTTCACTTAATTCATTCAAGCTATAGAGAGAGAAAGTATAGAGAGAATAAGAGAGAAAGAAGAAGAGTATTTTGTTACTACACCATCTTTGCAGATTCAATCTCCTACCAAATGTAAGGGTGTTATTCTTTCTTATTCATGAAGAGAACTGTTGTTATTCCATTGCTTATTATTCATTGGAATAACTTCAGATACGCTGAGTTTAATTCTATACTTGGTGACATTCTTCTATTATTCATTGGAACATCATATACATGTGTTTTACACCGCACTGGTTCCGTCTTTTATTATTATTCTGTTGGAACATCCATGCTCGCAGTGTTTTACACCAGGACTGGTTAAAATCTTTATTATTATTCATTGGAACATCCCGCTCGTGTGTTTTACGCCGGACTGGTTCCCTTCTTTATTATTTCGTTGGAACATCCCGTCTGGTGCGCTTTCTGTGGGACGGGTTCCGTTATTTATTATTCTGTTGAATAACATGCTGCAAGGCTTCTATCGCATGCATATGGTGATTTCTTTTGTTATTCTATTCTTTATTATACCCAATTGGTTAAAACTTTGACTTCTATACTCCATTAAATTAGTGGAATATCCTTGATATTTGCGTTTCATCCAAAGATCTTTTCATGGAAATATTCTTCCGATCATTCTTGAATTTTACTCTACAAAACAAGATCATGTTGATAATTTGGACGTTAATAATTCCTAGATAAAATAATTCTTGAACTTGTTTTATTGAATTCTTATATCATTGTCATCATCCTCATGTTTATATTATGTTGAAAGTCATCGTCGTATTCTGAAGTGCATAGATGGACTTGGTATGATTATGACCAGAGACTTTTTTCGTGTAATCATTTGGTAGTAATGTTACAAATGATGTGATAAAAATCCTCGAGGGTCAGTAGTGCATTGGTGGACGATTGTTGGCATGATCATGATTATTAATGAATACACAAATATTCTTGGCCCGTAGTGCATGAATAATTGTGGTCGTGATACTAAAGAATATCATCGGTCAGTAGTGCGGGGTGATTCGATGATGTGGAATATTTATTAAAGTCGAGTCTCAAACTATAATAAAGTTGATGAAAAACCTTTAAAACCTAAAAGATAATAGACTTTATTTTCTACTTGACTCTTTTAATGGATTGCTTATTCACCGCAGCTTAAACCTGGTTGTCTATTGTATTTTATCGGTTTAACATTGTTGAAGACTATTGATAATTTATTCTCGCATTATCTTAGTCATAATATTTCTTATGGGCTAGTTGAGCTCACCCTTTCTTTCACCGTTTCTCTTGGAAAATGAGAATATATTTGGGACGAGTCTGGGAAACGAAAGTGATGGTCACCAAGATAGCATTAGTAGTCCTCACTATTCGTGAAATAGTGTGATAATAATTGTAATGAGGACTTTTTTTTTTGAGTTTGTATAATATCTAGTATTTATATTTGTATTTAAACTCACAGCTTTATGTCGTATTGTACACAGCATGCTTATGTTAATAAGTTGTATTTAAATTCTGTACCATGTAAGTGGCGACCCAAGATGGGTGATGTATACCTAATTTTGGGGGCGTCACATCCATACTCTCCCCGGTAGCCCTAATTATAATCTCATTTCCTAAAAAGAATTAAAAATAAAAAGGTGAGCTCAAATAACTACTGTAAGACCCCAAATTTTATGAAATAAAAGTATTTAATTTTTCTTATAATTGTTATTCAGTAAATGGTTAAATTGATAAAAAGTTAAAGTTAATGGTGATATATGAATTTTTTTCAAAATAAGCAAGTGGCTATAAAATATTCGTTATTGTCGGGGAATATTCGTTCGGTCGTGAAATATTCTTATTGTCGGGGAATATTCGCATTTGACTGACATGACCATTGTGGGCCCTATAACTAATAACCGCTTTCGGATGAAGAAAACGACAAGTTTGAGTTTTTATAAATTACGGCGTAGTAGTTACCGTTAACACTGTTGGAATACCTAGTGGTTAAAATACGAAGAATACGCGTGGCACAAGACAAGAAAGACACGGTATTGCACAAAGATTTTGAATTATTGATTCTTACATATGAAGGCACTACTCAATAATTGTTATAAGTAATTCTTCGTTCAATATTTTATTTTATTGGGTCAATAATTGCTGCGTTGATATTTTATATTATTGTTGTTTCAATAATTGTCATCAGACAAGATTTCACATTATCGGATCAATAATTCATATTATTTGAAAAATATTATTAGATAGCATTATTGGCAATGTCTAGAAAGTTCTGTCAAGGAAAGGTTTGGTCATCTAATTGCGCGCCAGTAAGGAGAAATCCTTATCGGAAAGCCCCCTCTTTCCTGGGAACTGCCTAGTTGTCATTGTTGTGATTCTATAATATTATTTGTGAATAATTAATTATTGATTTATATGATAAGAAAATATTTATTTGATGTGGATATAAATGATGGATTTATTTATGTGGTTATAAATGAAGGAATTAATGCTGAGGTATTTTTTTTAGTATTTTGACGGAATGGAGACATTAAAAATCAAATCAGTGTTCTTAAAGCTCTATTGCGTGAGTTATAATTTTAATCCGACCGTTGAATCGTTGTGATTTTTGGATATGTTAAACATATATAAGTTGAGTATATGTCCACAAATTTTGAACCATTAAAAATTAACGCATGATTTGTTATGAATTTTAAAAGGTGTTAAAAATCATCCGTTTGTGAATTTCGGATATTTTCTGCCTTGAATTTGGAAAAACTTAAAGCTACAAAGTTGTAGAGAATTCGATTTCGAATGGAATGGACATAAAATTCATATTTTTCTGATAAAAGGACTATTTATTATGAATTACTAAAATTTCAAAAAATAAATTTTATTATTAAAATTAGGTGGGACCCACTTTTGGTTGGTGTATAAAACATGTGCTAAATTAGTGGGGGCCACTAGAGGTGGTTGATTGTTTGATCAAAATGGGTGGGCGTAGAAGTGAAGGAATAAAAATAATATTATATTATTATTTAATCTCCTTTGACATTCTAGCATTTTTTTATAAATAGGTGCTTAGGTTAGAATTGAATATCACACCAGAAACATAAGTTTTCTCTCTCTATATTATTGAGCATATTTTTATGAGTATTTAGATACTTTGAGAGTTTCTATTCAGTGTAAGTTTCTTTCGGCTTTACATCCGATATTTCAGTCAGAAATACTGCTCTTTTGAGGTAAGGGATTGTAAGGGTTAATATGTTTTTTAGTTTCGTAATTTTTCCGACCCTCAAAAATTCTGGAAAATTTTGAAATAATAATTTGATGAGTTTTCTAGATTGTATCCAAAAATGGCAATTTTTGGATGTATAGATTATGAGTTATGAATTTTATGGGAAAAAGCTATTTTAAAAGTAAACCCTTATAAATCCTTGGGGTTAACTCCAAAATTGGTAAAATTTTTATTGGGAGTACATGTATATAATAGCAGTATACTCTGTAAATTTTAGAATTTTTGGAAAAAAGTACAGTTTATGATAAATGTCTAAATATTCGACAGTTTTGGCCATATAAAAAATAGTAAATGAATTTTAAAAATTTCAAGAAAAATATATGTTCAATATGGGACTATATTCTGTTAAATCTCAAAAAAGAAATTTTTCTGGGACTGATTTGATATTTTTCATGAAAATAGACTAGTTATGAGTAAATAAATTAAATATGTTATGTGAAGTAACAAAATTGAAAAATAGGATTTTATGGCTTGGAATTCTATATAAGGTATATGCAGATTTTTTATGAAGGTTTTGGTTATTGGTGATGAAATCTTATGAGTTTGGCATTTTAGGATGATTAAATGCATTAATTAATAAAGTGTAAACAATTAAAATAAATTATTTATAAGTTTAAGAAATAATTAAAATATAATTGTAATATTAATAATATTAGATTATGAGATTATTAAGTGATTTATAACATTTGGATTAAGGTGTTATAAATATTGATATAGATTTTATTGTGAAACTTTATCTTTTTATTTCGGGGTTACTATTCACGTATACGATACTATTCACATATACGACACTATTCATGTATATGACACTATTTAGGTATATTATACTATTTACGTATATGGTACTATGTACGAATACGAGTTACTATTCACGAGTTACTATTCATGAGTTACTAGTCACGAGTTACTATTCACGAGTTACTATTCACGGGGTACTATTCATGACAAAATTGGTTTCTTTTTCTGACCAAATTATCGTTGATTTATGAATCTTACTCTTGAAATTAAATCCATGTTTTGATCATATTATTTTATTATCCTATATAACATTTTTATAATCCCGGTGAAAAATTTTCTTCGACTTGAGTGTAAAGATGGGTAGATTATTGGTATGATCGTGACTATGGGTTCTCTTTTGCCGATGAAGTGCAAAGTTGAATCGATTGGACCGGTATGATCATGACCATTGAATTTACAATTGAATATTTTTAGCTTAAGTGCAAAGGTGAATTGATCAATATGATTATAATTATGGTTTATATAAATTCTGAAATGATTATGTATTTCTTTGAGATATTAATATCTTTGGTCTGTAGTGCAAATATGAATTATTGATGAATATCTTTGGTCCGTAGTGTAAAGATGACCTGTTGTTGAATATCTTTGGCCCGTAATGCAAAGATGACCTATTGTTGAATATCTTTGACCTGTAAGTGCAAAGATGACCTGTTGTTGAATATCTTTGGCATATAGTGCAAAGATAAATTGTTAATGAATATCTTTGGTCCGTAGTGGAAAGATGAATTTATTAGTATGATTATGAACAGGAACTGTGATTTGGTATAACCATGATCTTTGATGTTTCAGATAAAGACAGATGATGAAAATTATCTTTGTCCTGGATGAGAAGAGGAATTTAGAACCACAATTATGATTATGAGTTATTCACTTGATTATGGACAGGAACTGTTGATTGATGTTACAGGAATAAAATATTGTTGGTAAACTTTTAACATGGAGAAGATAATAGACTTTATGGTCTATTTGACTCTTCTAATGGATTGTTCATTCCGCTGCAACTATGGTTGAAAAGTTTTATCATCTATCATATGTTCTAAATCTTTGATTTATTACTGACGAAGGCTATTGATAATTTAATTATCTTTAGTCATGATATTCTTTACTGGGCTATTTGTGCTCACCCTTTTGCTTCATAATTTCTTTTAGGTAATAAGAGTGTAGCTGGGTCGAACGGGGGTAACAGGAGAATAGAACGGTGGTCTATAGCTGTTGAGGTTTTCCCTAAACAGTATGAAAATAATTTTATTGAGATCTTTAGATAAGTGTGTTGTATTTTATACGTCATTTAATAGTTATATTTGGTGAATCAAATAGGGTGAAGCGAACCCAACGTTGGAAGGGTGTTTTGCCACTATCATACAAGATGTTTAATGACATACAACCTCGCGTTATCATAAGACAGGGTTGTGCACATCCACTTGCTGAGTATATCTATGAGCACTACCTATATAATCTTGGAGTTTGGTTGAAATATAATTTTCAATTGCAGACAGTGGAGATAGTTATATGTCAAGAAGAAGACTCACCATGGAAAGAACATGATAGTAATCTTCTCGTTTTTCTTTGGGGTCTATTGGGTCAACCAAGGATAATTCTGTGGACATATGATATCTATCATAACCTAGACGCATGGCCTCCCATGTACGAAGGTTTCCTTGAGCACTTCCCGAGATATTTTAATTTCTAAAACAGGTTATCGAATTGTACCTTTATGTAAGGTGTCATTGTGACGTCTTTATCCAAGGTTGAGATGAGAGTCACAGTTGGTATATATTTGTATCAAAACTCACAACATATGTGTTGTTGTATTTTCCACGACAATTGTAGTAATAAAGTTGTAGTTGTTTTCTGTACCATGTATTTGGCGACTCAAAATGGGTTGGATGGATTGGACCTATTTTGGGGACGTCACAACTACTAAAGAATATCATGACTAGAATAACAAAAAATAAAGTTATTTTTATCCTTCAACAGTGACAAAGCAGATATTTAGAAAATGTTAAACAACATATATAAGTTTTTAACAAATAACTACAGCGGAATGAGAAATTCATTAATATGAGAGTTGAAAGTCCAATAATAATCTAGAAGGGGGTTGAATAGATTATTACCGTTTAAAAAAATTATCCTAGACCTTTTTGAATTTTTAGTTAATTAATTTACAATGTTAAAATTAATATGTAAGACAAAAAAAATCAATGCACACAATGAAAAGAGATTTGTCTGGTTCACAACATACATCCAGGGTATGTTGCTACGTCCAGTCTCAAGCTTCTCTCCAGGACTTGAGATCCTATTACTATCAATAATAAATACTCCTTTAACAAGCGGTGATGCCTTTACATGAAAGGTTTTATGGACAAACTTTCAACTTTACACAACTACCTATCTTGGATATCAAGCTTCAAGTTCCCTCCTCAAGTTTAGTTATATCTTCTTTTGTATTTAGTTCTATTCTATGATCTGTCTTGAAACGACAGCCTCTTCCTCACCTCACAAGTACACTAGAGATCCAACTCCCATCCAACCTCTCTAAGACTGTGGTTTTGGTCAAAGAATTAATCGTCTTTCTCATAGGTATATAAAATAAACTAACTTTACCCCCTTTTTTACAAAGTGTTTGACAAAATTTTGCTTCTAAAATAAGAAAATATAATTTTAATACAGATAAAAGTTTTAAATGACTTTTATATCAAAAGGCTTCTCAAATAAGCAGATATGAGTTAAAGAGGAAATATATTTATAAAAGTTCAAAGACTTCTATACTTGAGAAAATATGTTTTTTTGTAAGCAGATATTAATTTATTCTTAGATCAAATAATGCTTATATGTAATCAAATGTATAATTTTATGCACTATTATAAAAGTTTAAATAACTTTTATATTTTGTGTAAAAATTGTTTCTTGAACAAGCAAGTATATGAATTTAAGCTTTGATTGAAAAGTGCTTCTGTATAAGGAAATAAGGCTGTAAACGAGCCAACACAGTTCGGGATCGATTCGGGCTCGACTCAAAAAAATACGAGCGAGACTCAGATTCGTTAATAATATGATCCAAATCTGAGCATTAAAAATAGTTCGAATAAAAATATGAGTAGAATCTGAGCAAAGTTATACTCGAGTCGTTTAAGATTTAAACTACTCGAATTTTTGATTGTGATTCGATACATATTTGGTTAATACATATTCGATTAGATAATCGATACATTCTCTTATAATATATACAAATTTAAATCAAATTAAGATAATTAGTTGTTATTTTGTTTTGTTTTTAATTTTAATTGTGATTTTATATTTGAAAAGTGTAATAATAAATATATTTTCTCATTTTTAAGTAAAATAACAAATTTAATTTATAATTATATTTATTATAAAACTAGTTACTATGTGAATATTCGAATTCGAGCTTGAATTTGAAGCTCGCGAGTAGTTTGAATAAATATTCGAGTCGAGTCAGATCGAATTCGAGTAATAAATATTCGAGTCGAGTCGAATCTGAGTAGGAATTTTTAAATATAATTGAATTAAATAATTCGAGTAACGAATTATCATTTCGAGTCGAATTTGAGTAGCTCTCTATTCGCTCCGGTTCGACTCGTTTACACCCTTATAAGCAGATATATGACTTTAGTTCAGATTTTAAAATATTTAAATTTCTTTATAAAGAAAAGAATATGTTTCTATGGAAACCAATTTTAAATTTAATTACGAATATTAAAGTTTAAATAACTTTTATAATTATGCTTCTTGTTAAACAAATAAATTCACAGAAGCCGTAAGAGTCAGAATGTACGGGAGTATTTTATATTTTTTAAGTTTATGATAATCTTCGAAAGTCATGACTATTAATGGAGAAATGCTTAAAAAAAAAAGGCACAAATACAGCATGTCGCACTTCTGTCCAGCATTATTTAATATTAAAATTTGTTTTATTTAAACAAACCGACAACATGTTGACTATGTGAGGTCCTCATATTAAAATAAAAGCTTGCACAAGTCAGGCTTCTTTGGTATATTTATGTTTCAATCTCCCTTCCAATAAGTTTATCAACGGTTCAAAAAGGGTGTTACAGATAAAGACCCATAAGAGAACGGTTTGCTATGGAAGGGCTCCTATATATATATATATATATATATATATATATATATATATATATATATAGTGTGCCTTCTTACGTAAGAATTAATAATTGGTGCAATACTGTAGTGTACATCGTGTTTTAATCACCGAAAGTATTTTAACAAGATTAACTCTTGAATAACTACTGTAGTTATTTTTAAACAACTTATATTTGTCGTTTTTTTCATCCAAACGCTAGTTATGGGCCCACACATGGTCGCTTTGGCCGCATTTAATATTCCCAAACAATACGAATATTCCCCACCAAACGAATATTCCCACAACAATGAATATTTTATAACCACTTGCTTATTTTTGAAATATTTGCGTATTTTACCCATAACTATCCACATTAATCAAATCAACCCTTACTATTTCAAAATAATAAATAGAGAAAATTAAATTTCATTAATAATAAGTTGGGGTCTTACATATAGGGCTATATGTATATACACAGCTGTGTATTAATTACACAGTATGGCTATGACAATGAATTTTTGGGCTATGGCGACGGATGACCCGTCGCCATAGCCCATATATAATAGCTATGGTGACGGGCGAAACTGTCGTTATAGCCCAAAAAATCATCGTTATAGCCAACTGTGTAATACACAGCTATGTACATACATTTTTTTCATATATATATATCATCTATTCATATCAATAAAAAACCAGTTTTAGATACTGCTATTTGATGGTATTACTTAAACTAGAATATCATTCGAACGGTCATTAAAATTCTAAGTGGATTTATTTAATATTCACAGGATAGATAAAATATATTATTATATATACTTTCGAGTATAATAAATTTATTTGTTATATCAAGTATTCCTTAAATTGTTTAATTTATTATACTTGATATCTGTTATTATATATTTGAACGCTCATAATATACATGTTGCATAATATAAAAGTTATTTAAATTTTTATGTCACAAACTTACGTGAATTTATTTGTTTAACAAGAATTTAAATATTTTAAATTTATATAACAATAGCATATATTTGTATTTCACTAAATGAAAGAGTTATAAAAATAACAAATATTGTTATAAAAATAGCAAATAAAAAACTTGTGCCACAAATAGGATATAAGCTTTTTATACAAGCCGGAAGAGGTTGTGCCGGTTTGGATATTTTTTTTTTTTTTTTTATTTATTAACAGCCGTAAGAGCTTGTAGCGGCCGAGAGTATTTTATATTTTTTAAGTTTATGAATGTCTTTGAGTCATGACTATTAATGGAGAAATGCTTAAAATAAAATATAAAAAAAACAGTACATGTCGCATTTATCTGCGGTCATTATTTAATATTAAAATTCATTTTATTTAAACAAAATGACAATATGTTGACTATGTGGGGTCCTCATATTAAAATAAAAGTTGGTACAAGTTTCATGCTGGCTTGATATTTATATTTCAATCTCAGTCTTCCAATAAGTTTATCAACTATCCAAAAAAGAGGTGTTGTGACAAGACTCCATAAGAACAGATTCTTTATGGAAAGACTCTCTATATATATATATATATATATATATATATATATATATATATATATATAAATGTGTGTACCTCTTTCTATTTGTATATTTATACTTATACACAAATATAAGATAATAACAAATAAATAAATTCACGAACTTATCTCAAAGTAATTTGAGCAAATTTCTCTTCAAAATTTGAGAACTTTTGATCATTAGAAAAGAGTAAGCTTTTAGAGAGAGAGAGAGAGAGATTATGTAGGTAAAGAGAGTATAAGATTTTCTTGATCTGAAAATTGGTGAATTAAGAATGAAAAAAAACTTCCCTATACTAATACAGCAAGACTATTAAACCCAACCCCTCCTTGCTAAATACAAAAAAGGATGAAAATATAAACTCCTATATGGCTATATTTAATATTCAAAAAACAAGTCGAAGGAAATTTAAATATTAAACGCCTTGGCTGCGCGAGAGACGGCGCTTGGGGCTCAAGACTTACACGATGCTGACCATTTTTAATTAATTAATTTTATCCATGAATAGATAGAGTGAGAGAGGAGAAGTTTGATACGTAAATGTGGTTGTGCGACTTAGAAAATTTAAAAATTTAGATAATTTTGTGTCATATTCAAATATTATTATTTAATAAATAACTCTTCTTTGTAAAGATGGATAGAGTATATTATAACAAGAATCTTGAAAAGATCTGCCTCAACGTATATTATTATAGCTCAAAGTTTTATTTGTAAATAGAAAAAAGAAAAAAAAAATAAAAAGAAAGAGAAGTGTTACCCAAAAAAAACTCTTTTTTATTGATAACAAAACAAAATGACATTAATTTTTTTCTTAACTCTGTTATCATAATTGCATTATCATTTTATTGTTTTTTTAAGATGAAAGAGTTTCTCAATCTTATTTAACTTGCACTACGCTCTCCAAACCAACGAAGGCTTCCAAAAGCAATCGAAACTTGCGGTCCGTGGCCTTGTCTTTGGCGCTTTTAGTGGGAGTCAAACTCAGGATCTTCGAATTTACGGTTGATCTCATATTCTTCCTTAAACCACTAAAGTAAGCGCGAACTTATCATTCTATTGTTACTAAGTTATAAAACAAATATTTTTGAAAATAATTAAATATGAAAGTTTTACACGCGAAGTAGCAAACCTTTTTTGGTGGGCCGAAGAGTGTAATAGAAGGGTGTGTTGGCAACTACCTTGTCACGGGAACCCTCAAGAGTATCGTATGTAATTAAACAACCATGCGAAAGGTACAAAGTGTGTCACGTTTATAATGAATAGTTTTACTTAATTCATGTGAATATGCTCGAACCCACACAAAAACATTTTGACAACACTTTTGTTACCAAAAACTTTTTGCCTTGTTGTATATTTTTTTTAAAAAAAATGTATATAATATTTGTGCAGATATAATCATTTATATTATGACGATTTTTTAATTTATGATGATTTGCTTTCACCTATCGCATATATTTATTTTTAATTAAAAGCGACGGTTCAACCGTCATATAAATAAAAAAACTCGTCATTATAACTCTATCGGGTAATACAGCAAATGTGTGATACACACATATAAATGCTTTTTTATATGAAGATAAACTTATGTCAATTATAAATACATATTAATATATTGTAGAAATATAGAATAAGAAAGTATAAATATAATAATTTACGCATTATTATGTTATTTTATCACTATAGAGAAGCTAGGATTTAGTGATACACTAGTTACATGTGGAAATTATGTGAGATAAAATAGAATAAATTTTATAAGATTTGAAGAAATAAATAAAAAGAGAAAAATAATATGAAAAAGATAATATAGTAATATAATTAATTTTTAAAGGCAAAAAGGAAAAAAAATGATACGATTATACTCCTAACGTCAACGATTCTAAACAGTCGCTTTATAAGAGATCCTAAGCATTCTTATAAAGTTAATTTCACGATAAAATTTGGTTAATTCAATACAACGTCTGATATTGCTTGAGAGAGATTACCTTTTAACCTGCGTGTCAACACTGTATTTGTACGTTCGGGGGAACAAATTTTAGTCAATTGAAATGTCAGAATTTTTCTTCTCAGTTTTAAAATAAAAATGTTTAGAATGGTATAATATTATGAGGAAATTACTAATGAGCCCCTTATGATGTATGCAACGATTCATTGATCAAAGTAACTTGCTTAGGTTAAAAATGTGAACATGAGGTGATCTTCTCATTCTTGTCAACCTATCATGACTACTTTGAACATGTTTGAGGGTGTTTCAAAGAATAACTAGGCCACTCCGGTCCAAATTTAATGTAATTCAATTGAAAGGTCAGAATTGTGTTTTTCTTCATTTGGAAAAGTAAAAACGTCTAGAACAATAGAAAGTTTGAATCAAATTACTAGTGTATAATATGAGTTGATCAAAATGAGTAGCTAGCTAGCTAGGTTAATGAGTCTGAACATGATGGGGGTGATCTTCTTAACCATCCATTACTAGGTCCGAATTTTTGAAAGCAATTTTGTATTTTAAGGGTTAATTAGAGTAACATCGCGGGCGGAATTCTACACTGTATTATGTACGATTTTCTAAGATAGTGAGACTGATTTGTTATCGATCGTAATGTAAAATTTTGTATTATGTATAATTTTATGAGAGACTGATTTGTTGTCGCTAATAGAGTAACCAGACTTTTAGGCGAATAATACAAAATTATGCATCTTGTATGTAATTAATTTTTTCAATTTCTCTTTATTATTGTTTTTAATGTGTTATTATTTTATAACAATTATTTATTTCTCTAGCCACTTCTATATATATATATATATCTTGTGCCCCATATGTTTGGTTAGCAAACTTTTTGTCCTATAAAATCTTTAATCAAGCTATCTTTGTCCTCTACAACTTTTTATTAGAAGTTAAAATATGCACCAAGATTGCATATTCATAATATTTCTAAAACCACAAAGAATAATATATGGGCTTATCCAATTTCACTTGGGCCATCTTCTTTAATCAATTTCACTTGATGCAACGATTTCGTAGTCCCAAACACAAATCGAATTAAAGGAATAATAAATCAACAATATAAAATAACCGATTATCAAATCTGAAAAGTTCCTTCAACCAAAATCGTAACCAACCCCAGAGCAAATCTGAGAATCCTCTGATTAGACCATGACTCCCGAACTCATCAAAGGAAGGAGACAATGATTTTGAATGAGGCTCCTCCTTCGATTGTAAATCGTGGATGTATGTTCGTCATTGAAGAAATTAATTTGTTGAATTTTTAATTGGGGAACAGGAGAGACATTAATTTGATTTAAAAAAATATATTGTGAGAGAAATTAATTTGTTAATCTTTTAGCATATCTGGATCTGGGTCTGTAAAACTTATCGAAATTTGTAAAAGATTGGGATTGATTCATATGATATCATTTTCAAAAGAAGATAAATAATGATGATTATGAAGTTTTGAAAGTGGCTTGGAATGTTCCTATAGAATATATCTAAAGCTTAGAAAGGTTGAAGATGAAGTTCATAAGAGAGAGAAAGACAAATTAAAGATAAGTTCTGAAGAGAGAAATAATAAATCTACGTGCACTCACCTAAATAAAAATATAAGTCATGTCAGTATTTATCTATTTTTTTTATAAAAAAAAGTCACGTCTGAAAATATTGAAAGAAAATTGACGTCTGTGAGTAAAATTGGACGGAATGACTTGATTAACAATTTTTTAAAAACACAATGGGCCAATTGAATTTTTTAAACTACAAAAACTAATTGCTTAAAACACGACGACCACAATAACGTAAAAGTGCTTTTTCCCAAATCTTTAATCAAGCTATCTTTGTCCTCTACAACTTTTTATTAGAAGTTAAAATATGCACTAAGAAGCATATTCATTATATTTCTCACACCACAAAGAATAATATATGGGCTTATCCAATTTCACTTGGGTCATCTTCTTTAATCAATTTACAGCAAAGGCTTATGAAAATTCAATATTATACAAGTTAATTCAAAAATATTTATGGAAAATCATAAAAATATACCCCCTCTGTATAATTTAAATCAAAAAAATTAAATCAAAATATAATTCTTATTAAATTTATATTATTCAAAATTGGAAAAAAAAACATGGATTTAAGACATCCTAAATAGAGAAGGGAAAATGGAACAACTAAAATGAGATGGAGGCTTATGGTCATTTTAATTAATGGGCCTAGAAGCCCAACAACTAACAAGAAAAGGCCCAAATTATTTCAATATTTGTAAATTAGGGATTTTGCTTCTAATCTTATCACCGAATGACAAAGCAAAATAACGATGTTATAAACGATGAACACTCAGAAAAAGTGATATTATAAACAAAAAAACATGCATGTTCAAAAAATAAAACAATAATCATAATATTACATACGCATGAGTAAATTAAGAAACATAATTTCTTCGATAAAGAGCAATATAAAAATAAGTCTAAATTAAAAAAATTGATGTAGCAAATATTACTACTCAATTTTATATTATAATATTTATTACATTAAATATCCCAATAAATAAATTCAAATTCTTACTACTACATATCCAATAAAAAAATACCACTTATTAAGTAGTTTGGAACTTTAGATTCACCAAGAATTACTATCCTATGTGCACTATTAGTTTCTTGTCATAAGCAAGCCTTGATGATCTTCTTGCAGCAGAATTTTCTTCTATCTTTTTTCAAATAAATTTGTACGCATAAAGAAATTCTGCACAATTTGTCGAATTACTAATTTCTCCCTTGCTAATACCCACTTAGATTATTAATAAAATAAATATTGGCATACTTTTTTGAAAAAGAAAATCTACGTCATTATTTAAGTTTTAAAAATGACTAAATCTATTATCTATTATATATACTAAAACACAGTACATAATACTATAATTTGACACATGTCAATCCCACAATTCAACACGTGACCTGTCTAATTAATGTTCCTCTCTTAACAAAACTGTCCAACTAACCTAACAAATGAGGATGAAAACAAATCCTAATTCATTCCCCTAAATCACTACAATTCTAAACTGTTTTGATATTATCCTTTGTAATTTAATTATTATTTAATAAAATCACTACTTTATGCTATTAATTAATTTTTTGGATTTATAATCTTCTAAATCACTACAAATCTAAACAGTTAATAGCATAATGTCATTCTCTTAATTTTTTATATTTATAATCCCCTAAATCACTAAAAATCTAAACTATTTTGATAATATCAACTGTTTTGATATTATCTTTTGTAATTTAATTATTATTTAATAAAATCACTTCTTTATCTCAACACTACTCCCTATAATGTATATTCATTTATTTTTCTGGGTAAAATTTGATCATCGCACAACAATCTACCATGTTCTTATTATATTTTAATTTATTAATTGTATGTACACATTTATTATTAAAAAAATTGAATAATCCCGCCGCAACGCGGGAGTTTGTATCTAGTTATTCCTCTATTTTAGAGTACAAGGACTATTATGAAAAAAAAATTTGAACATGAATAAAATTGAAAACAACTATAAAGTACAAGGACCAAAATAGTTGTTTAGCCATTTCAATCTTAAACACAGTTGAAATGAATTCCCAGACTAAGAAATCTACTCCATAAATTGTATTCTAGCACCTAATTCAAGGTTTTAATTCACTATCCAAGAGAATGGTAATCATTTTGATTTGTCACAAAAGTCCACTAAAAATGTGATAAATTATTGAACCTTTTTTTATGATAAATTTATAGCTTTATATACAGTTCAATTTACTATCGTGGCCTTAAAATCAAAGCTTTATTGATACTTTTTGATAAATTATTTTATTAAAAAATATATATTTCTTAGACCATTTGATAATGAATTATAAACCCAAAATGATATCATGTAATTCCTTTTAAAGTGTCATATGACCTTAGAATTGCTAACAAATAGTTCATAAAAATATTAAATAACAGACTAATCATAAAATGACAGTCTTTAATAGTGTGAAATTAATATAAATAATCATATTAAATCTATTATTTTTACAAACAAACGTAACCAAAGTATTTATATCTTTCTAAACATGAAGTGCTGAAATTTGTAAATTCTGAAAATATATGAGCCATTCGAAGGAAAAGGTTGATGAAAATGAGAGAATGTGACTTAAAATTGTCTACTAGGTTAATTGGTTCTAGATATGTATAAGGATGTAAAATGAGCAAACAATTTGAGCTCAATTCGTACTCATTCGATTAAAAGTTCGATTCGAAATATAAATGATTCAAATATGAGCATATTTTAAAGTTCGAAAAATTACTCGAACCTCCTCAAATTGTAACTTTTTATTGATACTCGAATCATATTCGTTCGAAAAATTCAAACTGTTCGGGTTCGATTTGAGATCGTACTCAATTTAATAGCTAAATGAGTTTCAATCAAATCTTATTTTATACTTAATAATTTTATAAATCAAATCCAAACAACTGAATACTCGACTCGACGGGTTATAAGAGATTCAACACTTGTGTTGATTTTGGACCACACATAAACTTGGTGTGCCTTTCGAGTTGGTAACTGAAAGGACACCACACCACACAACGTTCAAAGTTTTAGGGCCCATATATATATGTCATTTCATTAATATACCTTAGTTACATATACCACAAGTGACGTGACACATCCTAGCTAGATCACTAATGGGTAGACAAATTCCAACCCTTTCTTCCGAACTCACCGCAATTTTTGTCCTCATTTCATTCATCACAATTCCGGCCACCGGAAAAAGTTCCGACTTCGTGAAAATCGTTGATCGGGATATTATCGGGCTCGGGAAAGAAAAGGTGAGCCATTTTAAGTTCTTTTGGCACGACATTGTTAGTGGTCGCAGGCCGACTTCAATGAAAATCGTACAGGCTATTAATAATTCAGCCACGGAGTTTGGTTTGATAAGAATGATTGATAATCCATTAACCGATGGACCGGAATTAAGCTCCAAATTAATTGGAAAGGCTCAAGGATTTTACGGATCCGCTTCGCAGCAAGAGGTTAGTTTATTAATGACGATGAATTTTGCGTTTAGCGAAGGTGAGTATAACGGAAGCACGATCACGGTGCTAGGGAGGAACGAGGTTTTTAACAAGGTGAGGGAGATGCCGGTGATCGGAGGAAGTGGACTTTTCCGGTTTGCAAGGGGTTATGTTTTAGCTACAACTCATAATTTTAATCTCAAGTCCGGCGATGCCACGGTGGAGTATAATGTTTATGTCATGCACTATTAAACTTGTTTTATACCGAATATTTGATTAATTATTGGACTTATATATTGTATTAATTTAATTATTTTATTTATGAGTTTAGTAATTATGTGACCTATAAATAATATTACTGATAACATAATACGATTTTATTCTTTTACAATTCTATAAATAAAATAATTAGTGCTTGATCCCAATTCATAAAAAAAATTTATACACACCTAACTATAGTTCAAATTATATAAATTCGATCAGTTATATGCTTGACAGAACTAAGTTATACAAATTTGGTTATATGTTTTGATCTAGTGTGAAAAATTTTTTTAACGCCCCCTCTCTCAGGTTGGTTTTGGGGTAAGGTTTATTGTGCCTATTTATTCACCACGAAAATGAAATTTGTTTGTTGGCCATACTCCATGCTTGTTGGTTGATTTATGCTCTATTTGTTCAAAAATATAATATTGAATTTGACTTTTAAAAATTAATTTGAAATATTTAAATTTAAAATGTATGTGATTCGTTTAATTTTTAAAAAATAATAAAATTTTATAAGTAGTGATAATTTTTAAATAGTTTACAACTTTCATAATTATATTTTAAGAAACTGAACCAATTTTATCTCAATTTTAAATTTTAAAATAACAAAGTGACTTTAGAAAGTAAGCATTTGATCTTATATTTTCAAAAGGATGAATGAAGTTACCATAATTGACTTTGAATAAATATTAGTTGTAATTTTTTTAAAAATGAGACCCTGTTATAATTTTATCTAATCTTATTTATTGACATATTTCGTAGTTATAATTTAACATAAATTTATCGTAATATATAGAAAAATACTCATCTAACTCGTTTACAACACCGACAGTTATTGCTCTAGATGATTAATATAAACTTAGGTAAAAATGGAGTTGCATGAGCTGTCGTACAAAACGATATTATTTTGTATAATTGAATACACTCCCTCACATGTTATGTGTAAAAATATATTTTGTAATTTTTTAAAATATAATTATAATAAGAAACAACTCATGTAAGAACGTAAAGTGTTCATCACCTACATTTAAAATATCAAAGTGACTTTAGAAAGTAAGCATTATATTTTCAAAAGAATGAATGAAGTTACCATGATTTTCTATTTCTATTTTTTTTTTTGAGAGGGGGGGGTGGGGACACTACTTAAAAAACGGATCGACATTATATTAGTCAATTGACCAAAATTAAATTCATTCTAACCACTCCCTTAAAAAAACATTTATGAAAAGCCTCACATTTTATAATATTAGATATTAGATATGATCCACTAAATAATGGTTTGTCAAAAATATGGACTTTCATCAGTATGTGGAACCATTTTCAATAAAAGAGATAATTACGAGCACATTAATCTCTTCTTTAATCATTTCCTTTCCCCCTTTTTTCTCTTATAAACTTTGACCACAAACAACGATTTCCGGTTGTATTCAGCGAAGTTAGGCCACTCAAAGCATTTGGAATTGGTCCTTGTAACTTGATGCGACCAAGATTAAGATAAACAAGGCTACTACTTAAATTGAACAACCAACTATTCATGGAGGAGGTCAAATTATTAGTAGAGAGATCGAGGGTAGAAATTGATGAAGAAGGGTTTGTTAAGGAAAGAAAGGGAGACATGACTTGAGAGAGCTCGCAATTAACCAAAACCAAGTCTGATAGGAAAGGGAGATTCTTGATTGCATCTATCCAGTAATTGGCTCTACTAAGGCTGACATAGCTCAAATCAAGGTGTTTCATTGAAGAAAGATGAGCCAACCAATCTAGATTCCCACCCTTTAAAAACATGCCATAATTATTTCCAAGATCAAGATACTGCAAGTTGGAGAGATTTCCAAGCTGATACGGAATAGCTCCACTAAAATTAGCAGTTGACAGAACAAGATTTCTTAAGCTTGTTAAAGAACCAATAAACCCCGGAATAGAAGTATCAAAATTGTTAAAACTAAGATTAAGATAATGCAATTTTGAGAAGTTACCAAGCTGATATGGAACAACCCCACTTAAATTAGCATATGAAAGGTCAAGGTATACTAATTTTGAGAACGAACCAATGAAATTTGGAATTACCATGCCTCCACCAAATCATTGTCACCGAGGTCCAAGAAGTTTAAATTCTGTAATTCAAGCAATGAAGAACTGATCTTACCTCTTAGTGGATTGGTTTCATTAGAGGAATACGAAAGATCAAGCTTGTTCATGGCTAGTGATGTTGCTACACTCAACTCCTCGCCATTTGGAACAGTCCATTTTATCTTCTTCGCTCTCCCAAGAAGATAGGTGTTGATAGTCTTCTGCAAGTCCTCGCTTAAACACGAGGAGCGCTTGTCTCTCCCTATCAATGCACCTTATCGCGTTGGCTTTTATGCTTAGCAAAACCAACACAAAAAAGATTATATTCACAAGCTGAATTTCTTTGATCATGATCATGTTCAAAATCATAAGAAAAAAACTATATACAAATACAACTCCCAAATTCTCCAAAATATGAAAAACTTAAGGACAATCCAATTTGTTATGCTTTTTTATGAATACGTGTATGTGTTTGTTTGTGTCTCTCTCCCTTCCTCTCTCTCTCTCTCTCTCTCTCTCTCTCTCTCTCTCTATATATATATATATATATATATATATATATGGTTACAAGTTGTAGCTATGAAGCTGTGGAAGAACTATATATAAAATAAGCAAATTCAAGACAAGCGAGTCAAATAAATGTTAAGCATACGCAAGTGTCAAGTGTTTTATGAATGCAGACTTAAATTCCAGCCAGAATTTACACCCACACATGTTAATAAAGACTGATGAAAACAAAAGACTTATAAGTGTTCACATACAAGTTGCCTCAAGCATTCCCATTCCACTTATTAATAAATTCTTTAGATGAACTCATGTTGAATTGACCAGTAGCTAAACTATGCTACCAATTACATATGTATGTGTATATATGCTATATATATTAAGTGAAGTTTAATAATACTAGTATTTCTTTGACTTTCTATATTCATCTGTAGGAGCTAGTGAACACCCCATGTAAATTACTAAATTTTGTTTTTGTTGTATTTAGTTATGGTGAATATATTAAACTTATCAACCAGGCCAAAAAAAGTGTTGAAAAAATCCTCAAATTATAATTGTCTTTGGTAAATTAAATAAATCACGTCAAACAAATAATGCAATTCCACCAAATAAATTATAACCACAGAAAATAATAATACGAAAAATAAACCAATCACAAGACACCAAAACTTACGTAGAAAACCCTCTAAAACTAAGAGGTAAAAACCACAGGTCAAACTCTGAAAAATTCCACTATAATCAACTGTGAATACAGTCCTTCCAAGTTTTATAACTAAAAACTTGAAATATTAAGAAATTGAGAAAATACAAGAATACCTCAATTTTGAAAACTCAAATTATCTCACCACCCAAAACCTTCAAATTAATTAAAGTCTTCAAGCAATTAATTAATCCGAAAAGATGATGACAAATCTGTGAATAAACCTTCACCAAAACCCTCTCAATTTACTGCAATTTTTCTTTTGAACTCACCGATTTTCTTCCTCTCCTCTCTGTTCCGTGTAGAGCACTCAATTTTTTCCGCGTAATAATAATCCTTCACAGAGTCCATATATATATATATACTCCATGATGTCTTCCAAGTTGACTTTGAATTTGAAAAGCAATCCTAGATGATTTGATAGACTTCATATATATATATATATATATATATATATATATATATATATATATACACATTGAATCCTAATTTACTTTTGATTAAATTAATTCACACTCCTTGTAGGATTCGGCCAAAACTGCCTACGTGTTGTCCAAATTAAAGTACAACTCCAAGTCCAACTTGATTTATAGGAGGAAAAAAATCCAAATTAAAATACTCCTAATTTAAATAGGATAATCTCATGGGTTTGGACCCCACAACCCCAACAATCTCCCCCTCCAAATCCATGAAAGGAAGCTTCCATCGTGACCCCGTCACTTGGGAGTCCATCCCGACCTATTCCTTGCAAAACTCCAGTTTATCGCGAGTTACAACTTTTGTCAACATATCTGAGGGGTTCTCGTTGGTATGAACTTTCTTTAATTTCATCAATTCCATTTCCATCACTTCTCGAAGCCAGTGCTAACGAACATCAATGTGCTTGGTACGATTATGATACGTGGCGTTTTTGGTTAAGTCAATTGCACTTTGACTATCACAATAAACCACGTACTCATCCTGTGTCAAACCCAACTCTTGAAGAAACCGTTTCAACCATAACATCTCCTTACCTGCTTCCGTAGCGGCGATGTATTCTGACTCATTTGTAGACAAAGCAACACACTTCTACAACTTGGACTGCCATGATACAGCTCCCCCTACAAAAGTAAACAAATATCCCAAAGTAGACTTATTCTCTTCAGAACCTGCCATGTCTGCATCTGTGAAACCCTCTAAGATTGGACTCGAACCACCAAACCCCAAACACAAACTGGAAATAGCTTTCAAGTATTTGAAAATCCACTTAACTGCTTCCCAATGTTCTCTACCAGGATTTGACAAATACCTGCTCACAACACCAACTGCATGAGAAATATCTGGCTGTGTACAAACCATCGCATACATAAGACTCCCTGCAGCAGAGGAGTAGGGAACTACTGCCATATGATCTCTTCCTTCCTTAGTTAAAGGACACATGCGCTTTGTCAACTTAATATGATTGGTCAGTGGTGTGCTAACTGGCTTAGCATCACCCATATTGAACCTTGCAAGCACCCGTTCAACATACTTCTTTTGTGACAACCACAACCTTTTAGCTTTCCTGTCACGAACAATCTTCATGCCCAAAATCTGTTTAGCCGGGCCTAAGTCCTTCATATCAAAAGACTTAAACAACTCTCTCTTGAGCATGCGAATCATGTTAACATCTTGCCCAACTATCAACATATCATCTACATATAGCAATAAGATAACGAGGTTACCATTCGGGAACTTTTTGACATACACACAATGATCTCGCAATCGTTACATTTGTATCCTCGATCCATCGTGAATGAATCAAATTTAATGTACCACGTCTCCGGAGCTTGTTTCAGTAGTAAAAACTTTTCTTCAACTCGCAAACTAAGTGCTCTCCCTTTAACTTCAAATCCCTCTGGCTGCTCCATGTAGATTTCCTCCTTCAAATCACCATGAAGGAATGCAGTTTTCATATCTAGCTGCTCAAGCTCAAGATCCATACTAGCTACTAACCCCAACACCGCTTTCGAATAGAAGTTATCTTCACAATAGGAGAAAAAATCTCATCGAAGTCAATACCTTGTTTTTGAGCAAAACCTTGACGACCAACCGAGCCTTCAGACTTCACTAGTTTTTCACCATCCTTTTCGACTTGAACACCCATTTATTCTTCAATGCTTTCGCCCTTTGGAAGTGTAGTAAGCTCATAAGTGTGATTCTTGTGCAGCGAATCCATCTCATCTGCGCATAGCTCTCAACCAATTGCTCTTCTCCTTATGAGTCTTAACTTCTTGAAAATTTTCTGGCTCCCCCTCCTCAGCAACTAAAAGATATTCAGATGAAGAATACCAGACTGATGGCACACGTTCTCTAGTGGATCTTCTTAGCTGAGGTTCTTCAATATCAAGATGAGGGGGTTTCTCCCCCTGCTCAACACTCTATGCATCTGACCCATCGCCATCGTGCAAATCTGTATCAGACACATCTTCATTCTGACCTCCTTCTCCAACTGTGGCATTCTGTAATGGCGAAGGAACTCCACTGAGGTCTGGAACACTATTATCTCTGGGCTGTGTAACGTTATCAAAATTCTCATAATTTTGGTGTTCATGAAACACCACATCTCTACTTCGGAATAATTTTCTCTGAACTGGATCCCATAACCTGTACCCAAACTCTGCATCTCCATAGCCAACAAACACACATGGAGTAGATTTGTCATCAAGCTTCAATCTTTGTTCCTTGGGGATATGTGCAAAAGCCTTGCACCCAAATACCCTCAAATAAGAATAGGACACATCCTTTCCACTCCAAATCTTCTCTGGAATCTGAAAATCCAACGGTGCTGATGGAGATCATTAATCGTGTAATAAGCGATCTGAACGACTTCACTCCAGAATGACTTAAAACTTTTAGCCATTCTCAACAAGACATCGGACTTCATTTCAATAATAGTGCGGTTCATTCTCTCAACCACACCATTATGTTGTGGGGTGCCAAGAACTGTCTGCTCATGACGAATACCATGTTTAGCACAATATGTTGCAAACTCCTTTGAAGTGTATTCCCCTCCGTTGTCACTGCGAAGACACTTCAATAATTTTCCAGTCTCTCTTTCAACCATAGCATGGAAACTCTGAAAATGCTGGAATACCTGGTCTTTTGTTTTCAACAAAAACACCCACACCTTACGTGAAGCATCATCAATAAAAGTAACAAAATATCTATTGCCACCTAATGACTCAACCTCAATGGGACCACATACATCAGAATATACTCTTTCAAGTAACTTAGATTTTCTTTTAGAGGATGTAAGACCCCAACTTTTTGAATAAAGATGAATTTTCTATAATTATCATTTTTGAGTATTATGGAATGAATTTAATATAATGTTATAGTTATGGGTAATATTTACAAATTTTGCAAAGTATGAAAGTTGTCATATTATATTCGATTGGTCGGGAAATATTCTTTTTGTCGGAAATATTAAATGCGACAGTACAATCATTGGTGGACCCTAGCAAATGTAATTATCATTTGATTGAGAAAATGACAAAAATATTTTTATGAGAATAACGGCGGAAGTTTTACCAATTATCTTTGTTGAACTACTTAGTAGTAAAAGTACGAGAATCTGGCGTGGTTCGTAGTAAGAAGAAGACACAGTATTGATTATTGATGCTTATGTGATAAGTCGATCGGTTTTGTTTTATTAGTATTATTAACGTAATAAAAGCAAAAAGTTTTTATATAAAGCGAGTAATACTTTTATAAAGTTATTCGTTTTATTAGACAATAATTAGTATACATTTATTAGATTTCAGACAAGTGCTGCGTAGTGTCAAGATAGTATTTTGTATAGTAAAATCTTTTTATAAAAGCAGAAAACTTTTATAAAGTTATTTGTTTTATTAGATTATAAATAGAATATATTATATTTTATTTAAAAGATTTTGCTTTAATTATGGACCGTCCGATTAAAGTAAATCAAACTGGACCGTTCATTAGTTAATTCTTACGCAATCCATTCTTCTATAAATAAGCTCATTCCTTCATTATTTTCTTCTTGAATTCACTAAAACTCTAGAAAGATAAAGCGTAGAGAGAAAGAAGAAAAGTATCTCGCTACTTAACTACTCTTATATCTAGTTTCTTTTTACGGTAAGGGGTATTATTTCTTTTGTATTCATGAAGAGAACTTACATTATTCCATTCTTTATTATTCATTGGAATAACTCAGATATCTGTGGCTACCCTATACTTGGTGACATTCTTCTATTATTACATCTTTTTATTATTCATTGGAATATCACGTAAAGTGTGTTTTACATCGGACTGGTTAAAATCTTTATTATTACATTGGAACATCCTCGGTTGGAATTTAATTTCACCGACTGGTTCCGTTATTATTATTCGTTGGAATAAACATCACATATGGCAACCGCATGCATGGTGATTTCTTTTGTTATTCCATTCTTTATTATACTCGGTTGGTTAAAGTTTTGACTTTATACTCCATGAAATTAGTAGAATATCCTTGATATTTGCTCTTCATCCAAAGATATCTTTTCATGGAAATATTCTTCTGAGCATTCTTGAATTTTACTCTACAAAGAAGTATCATGTTGACAATTTGGACGTTATTGGTTACTAGACAAATTAATTTGTGAACTTATTTTATTAAATTCTTATATCATTGTCATCATCCTCATGTTTATATTATGTTAAAAGTCATCTGTGGCCTGTAGTGCATAGATGGACTTGGTATGATTATGACCGAGGGATTATTGATTGTAATCGTTAATAGTAATGTTACAAATGATATGGTAAAAGTCCTCATTGGCTCGTAGTGCATTGATGGATAGTTGTTGGCATGATCATGACCATTGATGAATACACGAATATCCTTTGTGAGACCCCAGATTTTATCAATAAAGATTTAAATTTTGTCGAAATAATTTTTTAATATTATGGTGTGAATTTAAGATAATATTATAGTTGTGGGTAGTATTTATAAATTTTGCAAAGTATGCAAGTTGTTATAAAATATTCGTTTGGTCGGGGAATATTCTTTTTGTCGGGGAATATTAGTACGACGGCTCAATCATTGGTGGACCCCACAACGGAAGTTAGAAAACGACAAAATTATCTTTCTATAAAAATAACGGCAGAGGTGTTACCAGTTAAAAGCTGAACTACCCGGTAGTAAAAAAAACAACGATGTACGCGTAGTTGTATAGTAGCACACGATATTGATTATTGATGCTTATGTGAGAAGTCACTCAGCTATGCTCAATTATTGCTATAGTAATTCACAGATCATATCTCTTATATTATTGATTCAATTATTGTCACAAAGTATCATCTCGTATAATATGTTATAGTATTAAATCAATAATTGAGACGACAAGTTATAAATGATTAATAATTGTTGAAAGATTAAATATGTGTTAATTAAAAATAAAATGATTTGTGGTAATATTTATTCAATCCTTGATGTATATAAAGAGTGCATTATGAGACATTTGTGGTAAGTTTGATTATTTTATGGGGGCCCATATGTCATCATCTAAGAGTCTCTTCAATCGATAGTAATTACTTTTGTCGATAGTAATTACCTTTGTGAATAATAATTATCTTAAATCGATAGTAATTACCTTCGTCGATAGTAATTACCTTTGTGAATAGTAATTATCTTCGTCGATAGTAATTACCTTCGTCGATAATAATTACCTTTGTGAATAGTAATTACCTTCGTCGATAGTAATTACCTTTACCAAAGGCGTCAAACCACTTTTCTTTTCACATTACGGTCGTCAAGACACTTGCCTTTTCACATGGCGGGTTAAGCTAGAAATCTTCTATAAATAGAGGCCTAGTGCTTCATTATTTTCACGAATTCTTTGAAACTCTAGAGAGAAACTATAGAGAAAGAAGAAAAGTATTCTCGCTACTTCACCTTGCCGATATTCGGTTCTTCTAAGGTAGGGAATATTATTTGTTGTGCCGTAAGTGGGTGTTATTCTTTCTTATTCATGAAGAGAGGCTGTTGTTATTCCATTGCTTATTATTACATTGGAATAACTTTGATATCTGTGATTTACCCTATACTTGGTGACATTCTTCTATTATTCATTGGAACATCACATGCATGTGTTTTTACAGGACTGGTTAAAATCTTTTATTATTATTCTCATTGGAACATCACATTCATGTGTTTTACAGGACTGGTTAAAATCTTTATTATTACATTGGAACATCCACGTGCGTGTGTTTTACAGGACTGGTTAAAATCTTTATCATTCTTGCTGAATATCCTATCATGTGTTTTACACCGGATCCGGTTCCATCTTTATTATTCTATTGGAACATCCATGCGGTGTGAATCTCACACGACACGGTTCCGTTATTATTATTCATTGGAATAACTCATCTATCTGCAAGTACCGCATGCATGGTGATTTCTTTTGTTATTCCATTCTTTATTATACCCAGTTGGTTAAAACTTTGACTTCTATACTCCATGAAATTAGTAGAATATCCTTGATATTTGCGTTTCATCCAGTATCTTTTCATGGAAATATTCTTCTGATCATTCTTGAATTTTACTCTACAAAACAGTATCATTTTGACAATTTGGACGTTAATAATTTCTGGATAAAATAATTCTTGAACTTGTTTTATTGAATTATTATGTCATTGTCATCATCCTCATGTTATATTATGTTATCTTCGGCTTACGTGTATAGATGAACTTAGTATGATTATGACCAGGGATCATTCGGTATAATCATGGCTTGTTATAAATGATGTGATAAAAGTCCTCAGTGGCCTGTAATGCATTGATGGATAGTTTTTGGTATGATTATGACCAGGGGTGATTCGGTATAGTCATGACCATTGATAATTTGATGAATATCCTTGGTCAGTAGTGCGTGGGTGATTCGATGATGTGGATTATTTATTAAAATTCGAGTCTCGACCATAATGATGATGAAAAACCTTTTAAAACCTAAAAGATAGTAGACTTTATTCTCTACTTGACTCTTTTAATGGATTGCTTATTCATTATGATTAAACTTGTTGTCTATTGTATTTTATCGGTTTAACTTCGTTGAAGGCTAATGATAAATTATTCGCATTATCTTAGTCATAATATTTCTTCTTTGGGCTAGTTGAGCTCACCCTTTTTTTTTCACCGTTCTCTTGGAAAATGAGAACATAGCCGGGACGAAGTCGGGGAGCGGAGTAATGGTCCGAGAGGATAGCATTAGTAGTCCTCACTATTCCGTGAAATAGTGTGATAATAGTAGTAATGAGGACTCCTTTTGAGTTTGTATAATATCTAGTAGACAATATTTGTATTCAAACTCACAGTTTATGTCGTATTGTACACGACAGTTATATTAGTAAGTTTTATTTGAATTTATGTACCATGTAAGTGGCGACCCAAGATGGGTGACGTATACCTAATTTTGGGGGCGTCACATCCTTGGCCCGTAGTGCATGGATAATTTGTGGTCGTGACCCTAATGAATATCCTTGGCCGTAGTGCAGGGATGATGTGAATTATTTATTAAGCTGAGTCTCAGCGATAAAAGTGATGAAAAACGTTTTAAATCATAAAAGATAGTAGATTTTATTCTCTACTTGACTCTTTTAATGGATTGCTTGTTCCACTGAAGTTAAACTTGATGTCTATTGTATTTTATCAGTTTAACATTGTTGAAGACTATTGATAATTTATTCTGCATTATCTTAGTCGTAATATTTCTTGCTGGGCTAGTTGAGCTCACCCTTTCTTTCACTGTTCTCTTCAAGAAATGAGAACGTAGCTGGGACGAGTCGGGGAACGGAGTGATGGTAGTATTAGCTAGTAGTCCTCACTATTCTGTTAAATAGTGTGACAATAAATGTAATGAGGACTTATTCTGAGAGTGGATATTGTCTAGAAGACAGTATTTGTATTTAAACTCCCAACTCTCTTGTTGTATAATTAAGATTATATTTTTATTCTGTACCATGTATTTGGCGACTCAGAATAGGTGATGTATATCTATTTTGGGGGCGTCACAGTTGGTATCAAAGCTTAGGGATATGATCCCTGGCTAAGGTGTGAGACAAGAACTAGGAGGGGGAGGCGGGAATTCTTCGCTAGTATGACCTACCTAAGTTTATTTGATATTTAATTGGTCGGTCAGAGTATAGGGATAATATGTGATATGATAATTAACCCTTGTTTTGTGGCAGTGTTTGAAAATGGCATCCGAGAATGTTGAGAACATCAATGGAGCACAGGAGACCGTTGAGTATCCATAGATCAATAATCAGGATAATGTGCATCAGAAAGGAGACATTCCTCAGGCAAACAACAACACTGAACAAATGATGAACGATGGAATGTTCAGAGGCTTTATGCAATTTATGCAACATCAGGCGGAGACGTGGATTAAGCAGATCAACAAGATATTTGATGTCTTGGGATGCTCTGAGGAGCAAAAGGTTCCCTTTTCCACCTTCATGTGTTAAGCGGAGGCGATTCTTGGTGGGAATCAGTAAAGCGTACTCAAACTCGCCTTGCATTTGAAGATGTCTTGGGAGAAGTTCCAAGAACTGTTCAACAACAAGTACTTTCCTGAAAGTATTCGTCATATGAAAGAGGTAGAGTTCATCAAGCTGGAGCAAAACAACATGACCATGTCGCAATACGAAGCCAAGTTTGCCGAGTTGTCCAGGTTTACGTCCCATTTGGTTGATAATGAGGAGAGAATGACGAGAATGTTTCTAAGAGGTTTGAAACCTGAGATACGTCAATATCTTATCTCTCATAAACTGTGTTTGTATTCAGATGTTGTTAATAGGGCTCAGTTATTGGAACGCGATAATGAGTCAACCCAACCAAAAGAAAGCAGCCAGCAAAATGATAATACCAGTGATAACAGTCATCGAAGCGGTGACAATAAGCGTGGAGGGAATCAACATGCCAGAAATGGTAACCACTTCGGTGGTAATCATAGCCAAAACAATAAGAATGGACATTTCAAGAAGAGGAGATTTAACAATGATGGAAAGACGTCGGCATCAGCACTTATCGTTAAGGAAGGAGAACGACCACCTATCATATGCTTCAAGTGTGGAGGAGAGGGACAAATCAGTCCCAACTGTGCGATGCCATCCAAAGCATGTTACAACTGTGGAAGAGAAGGTCACCTGGCCCGATTTTGTCGTGCACCGAAGATAAAACCAGCTGGGATGGAGGCACCAAATGCCGTCCCAGAAAAGTCAAAGCCGGTAGTGCAAGGGAGAGCGTTTATTGTGACCTCCCAGAAAGCAAGGAACCCGAACGAGGTCATCACGGGTAAGCTTATCATAAACTCTAGCGAAGTTTATACCTTATTTGATACCGGTTCTACCCATTCTTTTATTTCTCCTACTTGCGCTCAACGTTTAAATTTGACTACGGAGAAATTGAACTTTGACTTATCTGTTGAAACTCTGTTGGGAGAAACCTTCATTACATCCACTGTTTATAAGTCTTGTTTGGTTTAAATTGGTAACCGCACGTTACCTGTCGATCTTATTTCTTTGAAAATACTTGCATTTGATGTGATTCTAGGGATTGATTGGTTAAATACTCATCATGCAAAAATTGATTGTTTTCATAAGGTTATTAGCTTTCATATTCCTAATTAACCTATTATGCGAATTCAAGCAACCAAACCATTAAAATCAATCACTGTTATTTCAAGCCATAAAGCTATTCGTTTATTGAAAAACAGATGTCAAGCTTTCTTAGCTTATGTCACGGATCTAAACAAAAATACGTCAGTTTTGAATGATATTTCTATTTTTAATGAATTTTTCGACGTATTCCACTCAAGAAGAACTTCTGGCCTACCCCAGGCGTGAAATTAAATTTTGTATCGACCTTGAACCCGGTACAAAACCCATTTCCAAAGCCCCATATCGAATGGCTCCTATTGAACTTCAGGAGTTAAAGACCCAACTGCAGGAATTGTTAGACATTGGCTTTATTCGTCTTAGTACTTCTTCTTGGGGTGCTCCTGTTCTATTCGTGAAGAAGAAAGATGGGAGTATGCGACTTTGTATTGATTATCGGGAGTTGAATCATGTCACCATCAAAAATAGGTACCCATTGCCACGTATTGATGACCTGTTTGACCAGTTGTAAGGAGCCAAATTCTTTTCAAAGATTGATCTTCATTCCGGATATCACCAGTTGAAGATTAGAACCGATGACATTCCAAAGACGGCTTTCAGAACTCGGTACGGGCATTACGAATTCCTAGTCATGTCTTTTGGATTGATTAACGCTCCTGTTGCCTTCATGGATATTATGAACCGAGTATTCAAGGAATATTTGGATCATTTCACTACAAGAAAAAGGGTTATCAGCGACCGCATATCCGGTCGCTGATATTCTTAATAACGATCGACATCAGCGACCAAATAATAATCCAGTCGCTAAGTGATATCAGCGACCGACTGCGGTCGCTAATCGGTCGCTAGAATAAATTTCCCACCCAAAATTTGGCAGGAAATATTGGCGTGTAGTTTCTTTGCGACCACTAATAAGCAGAGACCGCATGCGATCGCTGATAATTCCATGTCATTAAAAATCAGCGACCGCATACGGTCGCTACTACCGGTCGCTGATCAAACTAAATGAAATCAGTACCAGGAATTCGCTCGACAGAACACGAAAAGGAAAAAAAAGAGGGAGTTCACCCGAAATAGAGAGAAAAGGGAGAAAGGGGGGAGAAGAGAAGAGAAGAATGAGAAGAAGTTGGCGCCGCCCACCTGCCGCCCACTGCCACCCACCTGCCATTGTAGAGCCACCCACCTACCATCGCCTCTACAAGGGTAACTCACTTGAAATCCATTAGAAACCTTGAATTTGTTGTTAATTTGTTAATTGAATGTGGTTTAGACAAACCCTAAATTTTTTTTTGAATGTCTTTAATTAAATGTAGTTTTAGACAAACCTTAATTTGTTAATTTTTGTTATTCAATAAACCAAGGAATGGTGTTTACTCCTTATTTGCAGCTTAATGTTCATCACAAACATAAAATACTATCTCCATCCGAACACATTTTGGTTTGTAAGACTTGTGTATTTGTTTATTTATTTATTTATTCAAATTAAAAAGTTTCTAGTGCATGCTAACAAATTTTAATTTTTAATTTATTCTTTTAAAAGGGTATAACCAAAATAATAAAAAAATTATGTATAAGTGTGTTCTAGACTAATTTTATCAAGCCTAGAAAACTTAACTATTTCTTAATTTCTCATGGCCTGCAGTATAAAGAGGTTCTAGGAAAAGGGGCTTTCAAAAAAGTGTATCCTCGACACAACAATTTATCACTGAGACTCTACGCCAGTAAGTTTGTATAGCCATCATATTATAGGTATTGATTAATCTTATATATTAGTTTACCTTTCCCACCAAAGTATATAGCAATTATTTGATATATTTGTGTAATAAATCATGAAAACCATGAATACAAAGGATATAGCAATTATTTGATATAGATTGTTTATAATGGAAGGCTTGGGGACTGATAGTATAATTTAGTACTTAATCGTGCTTAAAGTACCTTTTATTATCATGATTTTAAAGTTATTTGAATGTCTAAAGGTTTTTTTTGCCTATATATGGACTGTTTTTGTCTATGTGGACTCTTGGTTTATGTCTTGGGTGCCTATAAATGACTTTATATACATGCCTTCGTGCATGTGGCTAGTCCATATTACAGGGGAGACTCTGGCGAAATTTTTTTATTGGTCGGGTAGTTGCGAACATTTATACTATTAACGAGCCTATTGGTGATCTACTAGAGCCTATTAAGGGAATATTGGAGCTGATGGGCTAGGCTTGGGGCCGCGAGGCCACGCCAAGCTTTAAATTAAGTCTCATGCTGAGGCCAAGCAAAGCTTGGTTGTAAAGAGGTCATTAGCCTAAATAAAGCGATCTATTGGGAATTATTATTTAGAGCAATGAGAGAAGGTAACTAGACACACTTGGTCAATAAAGAGACTGTTTTGGCTATAACAAAAAAGAAAGGGTATTTAACACTTATGTATACAAGAATAAAGCTACAAAATGTTATAAAAGCTATAAATTGCTCAACCAAGTTGTGACTATCCCACAAGTTGCTTAACACACTAGTTGATATGAATGAATCTCCAAGATACTCAAAAGTTGTATAAATGAGTTAGAAAACTCTGATATAAAGCTAGCATGAATGAAATACCACACGTATTCACTTACGATAAACAATAAAAACAAATTTAAAATAAAATTTCTCGCATTTACTTAGTTTCTCATACTAAATTTAATAACATTTAAAGTTTCTCATACTGCTTTAATTTGCATTCATTCGTTAACATCAAGTATGCTTAAATGTTAATCATATGCTTACAAGTATACTCAAGTCATATGCTTACAAGTATATATGCTCTCAAGTCATATGCTTACAAGTATGCTTAAATGTTAATCATATGCTTACAAGTATGCTCAAGTCATATGGTTACAAGTATGCTTAAGTCGTATGCTTAGAAGTATGCTTAAATGTTAATCATATGCATGCTTACAAGTATGCTCAAGTCATATGTTAACATTTATAATGTTATGCGTAGTAGGTATTAGTGGAATCATGGACCTCTATTAGAGATTTGTAGTTGGATGGCACGACGAAAGTCAAGTGCCCGAGATAGAGTCTTACAATTTGAGTTTAGAATTTGGTTGCCAAGTGTTTTTTGGAGTATCATATAGTCACCGGAATGTATGAATGGTAAGTCGCATGAATCGATGTCCATGTTTGAAGTGTAAGAATGTAAATTATATGGGCAGAGACATGGTAAACTATCATTTACTTGTTTACGGGTTCATGAGAAAATTGCGAAGAATCTTTGGTGGGCACATGGGGGTGAGAGAAGAGATGGTGGCATCACACAAGTACACAATTCGAGGCGAGTAGTACTCATCGTATGAATGAAATGGTTCATGATATTGCGGGGCGATTTTGATTGGGAGCAAAGCGAGAGAGCAACCTATGAATTACGATGCAAAGACTTCTTTAAGTTGTTAGGCGAGGGTAGCGAGCCATTGTGGCATGGTTGCACCAAACACACTACATTGTCTGCAGTGGCGACATTACTTAACATCAAGGTTGATCACAACATGAGCCATGAGTGTTTTGAGTCGCTCTTGAAGGCCATTAAGAGTATGTTGCCTGACGGTGAGAAATTACCTGATAACTATTACTTTTGTAAGAAAATGGTGAAGAAGTTGGGTCTTTGATACCAAAAGATCGATGCATGTCCCAACGATTGCATGTTGTTTTATAAGGAAAATGAACAGATGACAAGGTGCGCGTTTTGCAGTCATGATCGATTTAAGCCTAATAAAGAGGGCGTGACTACAAAAAAATCAAGTATACCGTTTAAGATTCTAAGGTATTTTCCAATAACACATCGGCTAAAAAGATTGTACATGTCTTGAAACAATTTGAACATATGAGTTGGCATCACGAAATCTCCGACTAAAGATGGAGAACTAAAATCATCCATGAGATGGGCGGGGCTTGGAAAGATTTCAACTTAGCACATCTGGATTTGCATTGGAACCTAGAAATGTGAGGCTTGGATTGTCCACCGATGGTTTCAATCCATTTGGCCACTCATTATTTCCGTACTCATGTTGGCTTGTGATTGTATCTCGTCTAACTTGCCTCCTTGGATGTGTATGAAATGACCATACTTGTTTTTCTTTCACTCGTGGTTCTGGTCCTAAGAGTCCTGGAAAGAACTTAGATGTTTACTTGAGACCTCTTATAGACGAGTTGAAGGTATTGTGGGAGGATGGAGTACAGACTTGGGATGTTGCAACGAAAACAAATTTCAACCTTAGAGTAGCGGTTATGTGGACTATAAGTGACTTCCCAGCTTATGGTATGTTAGCTGGATGGAGTACACACGGAAAGTTGGCTTATTCGTATTGTATGGAGCATACAAAGTCATTTAATCTATCAAAAGGTCGAAAGCCTTGTTGGTTTGACTGTCATCATCGGTTCTTACCAGTAGATCACCCATTTCGAAGAAATAGAGAACAATTCAGGAAAGGGAAAGTAGACAATGATATATGCACTTGCGATTATCGGGAGGAACGGAGATGCGAGATCGTGTGATGAGATTGCGGTTATCCCATTTGGTAAAGTTGATGCCACAAACATAATCAATGGGTTTGGTGAATCTCTCATAAGCTTGGGTTTGGAGAAGCATCTTTTGGGAAGCGCCTTATTAATTACAAAAATTTGATTATAATCATAATCTAGATGTGATGCGTATTGAGAAGAATGTGTTTGACAAATGTGTTTAACTTTGTGATGAGATATTACTGGGGAAGACAAAAGATAAAGATAAAGGCACGTTTGGACATGAAAGATATTTGTAAGCGTCCCGGATTAGAACTTTATGAATCTCTAATGGTAAGATTGTCGAAGCGCATCTGAAGGTACACATTGTCCAAAAAGTAAGTTGAAGATGTGTGCACATGGGTTAAGTCTCTGAAACTACCGGATGGATATCGTCAAACATTGCAAGGTGTGTTACGGGTGGGAAATTGCAAGGGATGAAAGAGTCATGGTATCGTGGTTCATGGAGAGGCTCGTTACTATAGCATTTTGGGATCCGCTTGATAAACCAATATGGGATGCTTTGTGCGGATCTTAGTCGTTTCTTCAAAGACTTATGTTCAAAATCATTAAATGAGAAGGACATATACGTACTTGAGAAGAACATCATAGAGATCACGTGTAAACCGGAAAAAATATTCCCACCTGGTTTTTTTGACTCCATGGAGCATTTGCAAATCCATCTTCCCTATGAAGCTCGTGTTGGGGTCCAGTTCAATATAGATGGATGTACCCTTTCGAAAGGGTGATGGGAAACCTTAAGAGGAAGGTGAAGAATAGAGCTTATGTCGAGGGGTCGATATCTGAGGCATCTGATTTCGATGAGATATCTACGTTTGTCTCAGACTATTTTCCAGATGAAGTCTTGACAAAGGCCAATCGAGTATCGAGACATGATGATGGGGAAAATGTTGAACTTAAATGGTGGCTCTCTGTATTTGGTCTATCGGGCGTGACTTATGGAAAAGGGAAGCGCATATTCCTCTCTCGAGCAAGAATTACATCTTTGCGCATACTTACATTCTTCTCGATTCTTGAGGAGATTAGCCGAATTTGTGAGGTACACATGTAAACTTGATAATTTATCTTTTAAGTTGAAAATTTATTCCAATATGTTAATGTTTATAACATGGTATATATTGTACGATGATGAGTTAAAAGTGAAGCATCTCGGCAAAACTGATAAAGATATTCAAATCAATCGGGATAAAAACTTTGCACTTTGGCTAAAGGACAAAGTAAGTTCAATTTTTAAGCACGCGTATATATATATATATATATATACTCTATGTTAACTATGACTTCATTTAATAAGATGGAGTTTTTGTAGGCTTTGTTGAGGGATCAGCGATTAGGCTAATGTACAAGTCTAGCTATGGGACGAGACGGGGACCAACTCGGTATGATGGTTACAAAATAAATGGTTGTGAATTTCACACAAAGGCGTATAGGGGCGGTAAAAAGAACAACGAACTACGGAGTGTGTGTCGAGGAGATTATTCTGATGAGCTTGGTCGTGCCTTTTATGGGGAGTTGGAGGAAATCGTAGAGTTGTCGTACAAGAGGAACGCGTCATGGGGTCGTATTCATTTGTTCAAGTCTTGGTTGGTTTGATTTAGAAAAAGGGATACGTGTTGGCGGACATGGAATCGTCGATATTGACCTCCATAGAGTCTGCGAACTCCAACGAACCGTTTGTTTTACCAACTCAAGCAGTACAAGTATACTACACTTCTAGTCACTGTTAGGAAAAGGGATAGACCGCTTTCTGATTGGCAAGTTGTAATTCATACTACTCCATGGCGTAGTCGTGTAGAATTAGTTGATGGGGAGATTTACGAAGCGGATGCTTCATAGTCAAACTATAATAAATGTGAAGGACAACAATGAAGTAATCCGGTTAGATGGTGGAGATGAACCACATGAATTAGATCTGAGTCGATACTTGTGTCGGATGACATTGATCTTGAGGAGGAAGAGTTATTGATTGAATCGACGATCTTGAATCTGAAAGCGGATGATGGTTATGAATCTGCAACACGATACAAGATGATTACGAATCGGACATTGACATTTGAACAAATGAAATGTATGTTTAGCATTACATATTTTTTATATCATTGTCATATTTATGTACTAAACTATTTAAATGCAATTTTTGTTTATTGTCATTTTATATTCATATATATACATGTTTATATCAACTTTGTCATGTTTATGTACTAAACTATTTAAATGCAATTTTGTTTATTATCATTTTATATTCATATATATACATGTTTATATCATTGTCATGTTTATGTACTAAACTATTTAATATCTGAGATGTCTTACGAAGCGGCCTGAGAAAAAGCATGGCTTGGGTAGGGGGCCTAATCATGTGCCCTTGAGGCCCCAACTAATCCGGATGATCGGATTCTTATTGATTCGCCCTCTCAAGAATATACGTCGTCCGCATATATCATTTATATATAAGCATTTAAGATTCTATTTATTGTATATTGGTAATGTTTTGATTGATATTATATTGGTAATGTATATGAGTCTGAATTTTTACTGCTTTAATTTGCATTCGATCAATCGTTATTGTTTTGGTCTTATTGTATTGAAAATTTGTATATTTCTCTTGGTTTATGTCTTGGGTGCCTAGAAATGTCCATATATGCATGTCGTCGTGCTTGTGGCTAGTTTATATTGTAGGGGAGACTCTGGAGAATTTTTTTTAAGTATTATAAGTATAAGTTTGAAAAATGTTCATAAATATTATAACTTAGATATAAATTGCTTTAATATATGCTAATTGATATTGTATATTATAGTGATTTTTAGGATAATAAGATCGTCAAGTGCATATCACGGTTGTGTTTACTGAGAATTGGCTACACTGTGATTACATTGGTGAGCACACCTATCGCCCTACAAGGATCTTTGTTTTGGCGAGAAATTTAGGTATGTTTTTTAATTATGACGAGATAATATTAATATAATATTCAAAGGATAATTATTTAGTAATGTTATTATTGTTGTTTTATTTGCGAAATGGTATTAATGGGAGGCCAGCTTGAGGCTTTGGTGATCTGAGACATTATTTTGGCGAAGTCTTGTGGTCGCTTTAAAGATAATTTGAATCAAAAGAAAGACAAAAAGCCCTTCACAATCCGAGAGATCGACCATCGGCCGGGGAGAAGATTACATGCACGAGCATAGTCCTGGTGGTGCACCCGAGCCGTATATAAATTTGAGATGTGTGTCCGATGGAGGTTGAGAGCTGGGTGAAAAGGCGAAAGACTGCTGCCTTGATAACAGATCCTCGGGTGTGCCGATGGCGAAAAAAGGCTAAAAGGGACATTCAAAGGCGGTAGTATTTCATAGTTCTGACATATCCTTTGCCGAGTGCGTATTTAATTACAAGTTTTAATATGTTTACAATCATGAATTATAGAAAATATATCGCATTTTTACTTAGTAATATTATGCTTTTTTTTGTATAGGAGTCTCGGTCTCGAGGTCACCCTATCCATTAATTTGGATGTATGCGTAGCCACCGTGATAGTGCACTGAGGCTATCCGAGATAAGCGGTAATAAATTTTAACAACTTGATCTTGTTTATCAATGCTTACTGAAATTAATTAATTTTAACTATTTAAATGTTAACATGATGACAGGACACTTATAAGCGTTTATTGAATGGCGTTATCTGAAGTCACTCCACGTCGCTTTATTGATCAAGAGTTGTGGGAGAGGCGTCTGTTGAAGAAGAACTACATTAAAGGTCGAGGACAACGACGGCGCCCATCCTTGATGGCTCATTGCTGCTCTTACCCAATCTACTATAGTCATCGAGCCATCCAATTTATTCATACTCGGTTGTTGTGTGAGAGCTATATGTCAAGATCGAAATCTTCTGACGATACTGGGCGGGCATCTGGGGGCTCTGGATCCTGAGGAGTTAGCTAAAGCAGTGGCGGCAGCAGCAACATCACAACATGGGGATGGCGACGAGGTATAAAATCAATATGTTGTATATATTGTTGTAATATACCAATATTAACATAGTTAGTATATATTTGTAACTTGTTTTATTATTTTGTTAATTACAGGTTGATCACGGAGGCGATGATGCTTGACGTACCTGCTTTATATCACTTTTGTAGTTATAGTATAAGCTTGTATTTTCACAAGTTTTTCTTTGGATGTATGTATGTTACTTAAACAAGTTTTGAAATATTATTATTGCATGTGTATGTTTATAACTTGTATATTCAGTTATGTTATTTAAACTAGTTTTGAAACTAGTTTGGTGTATGTGTTGGTGGACAATGGATGTTTATATTATTGTGTATGCTGTTTATCTTGTTGTGTATGTGTGTTGGGATAAAGCAGGTACAAAACAGGTGCAGGTTTTTGGGAATTCTGCAAAGCAGCAAAAACCTGTTTATATTTTTTTTCATATCGGTGACGCGTGCGGTGGACGGCTGACCTTTATTAGCTTGACGGCCAAATGTTCGAGGCAATCAATGACCAAACTCGATCGGCGTCTACGGATTCTTGACACGTGGACCACGTCAGCTTTGGTTTTGGACCATCTTGATCAAATTACTTAGCGACGGTTGTCATTTGATTCGCTTCGTATCGATCATGAGATATGTCGGTCGCTATAAGTGGTCATTGATGTGCACATCGGTGACCGTGATTATCTTGACGCTGCTGCGATCATCGAGGGCTATCTGCGACTATATGCGATTGCTGATGGGCGGTCGCTGATAAACCTTTTTCTTGTAGTGCTTTATGGTCGTCTATATTGATGACATCCTCATATATTCCAAAACCCGTGAAGATCATGAGCAACATTTGAGGCTGATACTCCAAAAAGCTTCGTGAATATAAGCTTTATGCCAAGTTGAAGAAATACGAGTTCTGGCTTGAGGAAGTAGCATTCTTTGGGCACGTGGTGGTATCAAGTCTGGAATATCATTGACCCAAAGAAGATTGAAGCTATTCAAAAGTGGGAGCAACCTAAATCGATGGATCAAATCACGTAGCTTTCTTGGTTTAGCTGGTTATTGTAGGAGATTCGTAGAAGGGTTTTCTCGAATCGCTACTCCATTAACTCAGCTGACTTGGAAAGATACAAAGTTCGGTTAGAGCGAGGAATGTGAGAAGAGTTTTTAAGAACTCAAGAAAAGACTCATTTCAGCACCTGTTTTGACAATACCATCTGGTTCGGAGGGATTTGTCATCTACAGTGATGCTTCGGGCAAAGGGTTAGGATGTGTTCTCATGCAACATGGGAAAGTCATAGCCTATGCCTCACGATAACTCAAAGAATATGAGAGCAATTATCCTACTCATGATCTAGAGTTGGCAGCTGTTGTCTTCGAACTAAAGATTTGGAGGCATTACTTGTATGGGGAGAAAGTGGAGATCTTTACGGATCATAAAAGCCTCAAATATTTCTTCACTCAAAAGGAACTCAACATGCGACAACGACGTTGGCTTGAACTGTTGAAAGATTATGATCATACCATCCAATACCATCCTAGAAAAGCGAATGTGGTAGCTGACGCATTGAGTAGAAGATCATATGCGGGTACGAGTGTGATATTGACAATATGAGGCCCATTTGTGTGACTTGCAAAGGATGGAGATAGAGTTAAAGACTCCAGGGACCCACGTGATGATGGCGAATATACGAGTAGAACCGACTTTAAATGATAAAGTTAAAGTTGCTCAAGTTACAGATCCGGAACTGATGCGTATGAGGAAGAAAGTGCAAGAAGGTGCTATGCCGGAAGCAAGAATCGATGAATAAGGAATATTTTAAGTCAACTCCAGACTTTGTGTTCCTAACGACCCTAATTTAAAGTATAAAATCATGATGGAGGCGCACAACACACCATTTGCAATCCATCCTGGGAGTACCAAAATGTACCGAGATCTTCGTCATACATTTTGGTGGACCAATATGAAGAGAGAGATAGCGCTGTTTATCTCAAGGTGTCTAACTTGTCAACGAGTCAAGGCGGAACATCAAGTACCAAAAGGTCTATTGCAACCACTTGAAATTCCAGAATGGAAGTGGGAGCACATTACCATGGATTTCATTACTGGTCTTCCCAAGGTTTCTCAAGGCATTGATGCAATTTGGGTCATTATTGATAGATTGACCAATTCTGCTCACTTCTTACCAATACGAGAAACTTATACACTTGAACGTCTTTCTCGTATGTACATAAACGAGATTGTAAGGCGCATGGTATGCCAGTATCCATAGTTTCTGATCGAGACCCAAGATTCACTTCACAATTTTGGGTTAGTTTGCAAAAAGCTATGGGCGCGGATTTACGATTTAGTTCGGCATATCATCCTCAGACGGACGGACAATCAGAGAGGACTATTCAAACTCTGGAAGATTTATTAAGACTCGTGTCCTTGACCTCAAGGGAAGTTGGGACAAGTTCTACAGGTTGGTGGAGTTTTCCTACAATAATGATTATCAAGCAAGCATTGGCATGGCTCCATTCGAGGCGTTGTATGGAAGAAAGTGTCGTTCTCAGTATCTTTGGGATGAGGTGGGTGAAGCAACGTTGTTGGGATGGGAGTTGGTATGTATGACTACGGAAAAGATTCAAACGATCCGACAACGTATAAAAACCTCACAAGATCGACAAAAGAGTTATCTTGATCTTCATCGAAAAGGCGTGGAATTCGATATAGGAGATCGTGTGTTATTACGTATTGCTCCATGGAAAGGAGTTACGAGATTTGGAAAAGAGGAAAGCTCAATCCTCGATTCATTGGCCCATTTTAATCCTCGATCGAGTAGGGCGTGGCCTATAGACTCGCTTTTCCGCCAAGTATGTCTCGTGTTCATAACGTTTTTCACATATCTATGTTACGTAAATATGTGGAAGACCCAAACCACATTATTGAGTTAGAACCAGACGAAATAGTGGAAGATTTAACGTATGAAGAGGTTCATGTTCAAATCTTAGATAAGAAGGAACATATTCTACACTCCAAGGTTATACCTCAAGTCAAAGTTTTGTGGAGAAACCACGATGTTGAGGAAATGACCTGGGAGTTAGAATCTGAAATGAAGTCAAGGTATCCTTACCTCTTCGATATACCAGGTACGTACCCTAATTTCGATGGTGAAATTTCATAAGAATGGGAGGTTGTAAGACCCCAACTTTTTGAATAAAGATGAATTTTCTATAATTATCATTTTTGAGTATTATGGAATGAATTTAATATAATGTTATAGTTGTGGGTAATATTTACAAATTTTGCAAAGTATGCAAGTTGTCATATTATATTCGATTGGTCAAAAAATATTCTTTTTGTCAGAAAATATTCGTACGACGGTACAATCATTAGTGGACCCCACAACAGAATTATTGTCGGATTGAGAAAACGACAAAAATATTTTTATGAGAATAACGGCGGAAGTTTTACCGTTAATCTTTGTTGAACTACTCGGTAGTAAAAAAAGTGCGATGTCTGGCGTGGTTGCGTAGTAGTAGCACAAAGTATTGATTATTGATGCTTATGTGATAAGTCAATCGGTTTTGTTTTATTAGTATTATTAACGTAATAAAGCGTAAAAGTTTTTTATATAAAAGCAGAATACTTTTATAAAGTTATTCGTTTTATTAGACAATAATTAGATTATATTATATTTTATTATGATAGTGTTGCGTAGTGTTGCATAATGCTGCTGCATAGTTTTGCATAGTGTTTTGCATAGTAAAATCTTTTTACATAAAACAGAAAACTTTTATAAAGTTATTCGTTTTATTAGACTATAAATAGAATATATTATATTTTATTTAAAAGATTTTGCTTTAATTATGGATAGTCAGATTAAAGTAAATCAATCTGGACCGTTTCATGAGTTAATTCTTATGCAATCCATTCTTCTATAAATAGAAGCTCATTCCTTCATTATTTTCTTACGAATTCACTTTGAAAACTAGAGAGATAAAAGCGTAGAGAGAAAGAAAAAGTATTCTGCTACTTAACTACTCTTATATCCAGTTTCTTTTACGGTAAGGGGTATTATTTCTTTTGTATTCATGAAGAGAACTTCTGTTATTCCATTCTTTATTATTCTGTTGGAATAACCTGTATACATGGGCTACCCTATACTTGGTGACATTCTTCTATTATTCTGTCTTTATTATTCTGTTGGAATATCACGTAAAAGTGTGTTTTACAGGACTGGTTCCAAATCTTTATTATTACATTGGAATATCACCGCCGGTCATTAATTTCACTTGGGACTTGGTTCCTTCTTTATTATTCTGTTGGAATATCATGTAAAGTGTGTTTTACACCTAGGACTGGTTCAAATCTTTATTATTCATTGGAACATCACTTCGGGTGCAATTTTACGCTTTGACGGTTCCGTTATTATTGTTCTGTTGGAATAGTGTCTATGCGAAGTACCGCATGCATGGTGATTTCTTTTGTTATTCCATTCTTTATTATACTCAGTTGGTTAAAGTTTTGAATTCTATACTCCATGAAATTAGTAGAATATCCTTGATATTTGCGCTTCATCCAGTATCTTTTCATGGAAATATTCTTCTGAGCATTCTTGAATTTTACTCTACAAAGAAGTATCATGTTGACAATTTGGACGTTATTGGTTCCTAGACAAATTAATTCGTGAACTTATTTTATTGAATTCTTATATCATTGTTATCATCCTCATGTTTATATTATGTTGAAAGTCATCTTTGGCCTGTAGTGCATAGATGGACTTCGTATGATTATGACCAGAGATTATTCGGTGTAATCATGACTGCAATGTTACAAATGATGTGGTAAAAGTCCTCATTGGCTCGTAGTACATTGATGGACAGTTGTTGGCATGATCATGACCATTGATGAATACACGAATATCCTTGGCCCGTAGTGCGTGGATAATTTGTGGTCGTGACCCTAATGAATATCATTGGCCGTAGTGCAGGGATGATGTGGATTATTTATTAAGCTGAGTCTCAGCGATAAAAGTGATGAAAATGTTTTAAATCATAAAAGATAGTAGATTTTATTCTCTACTTGACTCTTTTAATGGATTGCTTGTTCCACTGCAGTTAAACTTGATGTCTATTGTATTTTATCAGTTTAACATTGTTGAAGACTATTGATAATTTATTCTGCATTATCTTAGTCATAATATTTCTTCTTGGCTAGTTGAGCTCACCCTTTCTTTCACTGTTCTCTTCAGGAAATGAGAACGTAGCTGGGACGAGTCGGGGAACGGAGTGATGGTCCGGATGATAGTATTAGCTAGTAGTCCTCACTATTCTGTTAAATAGTGTGACAATAAATGTAATGAGGACTTAAACTCATAACTCTCTTGTTGTATAATTAAGATTGTATTTTTATTTTGTACCATGTATTTGGCGACTCAGAATAGGTGATGTATACCTATTTTGGGGGCGTCACAAATAATACGAAAAATAAACCAACCAAGAGACACCAAAACTTACGTGGAAAATCCTCTAAAACTAAGAGGTAAAAACCACGGTCCAAACTCCGAAAAATTCCACTATAATCAACTATGAATACAAAGTCCTTCCAAGTTTTATAACTAAAAACTTGAAATATTAAGAAATTGAGAAAATACAAGAATACCTCAATTTGAGTGAAAACTCAAATTATCTCACCACCCAAAACCTTCAAATTAATTAAAGTCTTCAAGCAATTAATTAATCCAAAAAGATGATGACAAATCTGTGAATAAACCTTCACCAAAACCCTCTCAATTTACTGCAATTTTTCTTTTGCACTTACTAATTTTCTTCCTCTCCTCTTTGTTCCGTGTAGAGCACTCAATTTTTTTACTGTCGGGGAATATTCGTACAATGGCGCAGCTTTGTGTGGGCTCCATAACGGAAAGCGATTAGAGGAATAAAAACGACAAAAATAAGTTATTTATAAATAGCGGATAGTTATTCTAGATTAGAATACCCGTTGGTTAAAACACAAGAAGATTGCGGTATTGCACCAATTATTGATTCTTACGTGAAAGTACTACTTAATAATTGTTACGTAATTCTTATTCGATATTTTATTTTATTGATTCAATAATTGTTGCGTTGATATTTTATATTCTTTGTTGTTTTAATAATTGTCCTTTGCACAAAGTATTTTCCATTATCGAGACAATAATTCATATTATCCTGAATAATATTATTAGATAACATTATTGGAAATGTCTAGAAAGTTACATCTAAGGAGAGGTTTGGTCATCTAATTGCGCGCCAGTAAGGAGAGATCCTTATTGGAAAGCCCCCTCTTTCTTGAAAAGCTATGCGGTTGTCGATAATGTGATTCTGTAATATTATTTGTGAATAATTAATTATTAATTTATATGATGAGGAAAATATTAATTTTATGTGGATATAAGATGGAGAAAAATTTAATGTGACAGTTATTGAAAATTAATAATTTATCTTTTTCTGATAAAATAATTCATTTAAATATATTATTTTAATAATATATTAATAGTGATATTTTTTATAATGAATTTGGGATATATGAGTATATGAGGAGGAAGAGTATTTTTGTGGCATTAAATGATTAACACATGTTTTGTGTGTCGGTGGACCCCAATTCTTGACCGAAATTTGATTATAGCCTGTAAAATCGTCCGTTTGTGGATTTCGGTCAATTTCTGTTTGGAATTTGAAAAAACTTTCTTCTGCAAAGTTGTAGAGAATGAAATTTCCTATGGAAAGGATATGTGGTTTGAATTTTTTTGACAAAAGGGCTATTTATTGTGAATGATTGAAGTTTCGGTATATCGGGTGTGAATTGATTTTTGGAGTTTAAATGATTTTTGTTAGAAAAACGTTTTTTATAATTTGGTGGCCCTCACTTGCACATGTTAATGGCTGAATTCAGATGTCTAGAGGTGGGCTAAGGAAAATTATATAATATATTATTATTTTATTAAATTTTTTGCTTTGGTGTTCTAAGCATTTTTCTATAAATAGGGTGCTTAAGTTAGAATTGAAAATCACACCAGAAACTGAAGTTTTCTCTCTATTTCTCTCTCTATATATTGAGTGTATTCTTGTGAGTATTTTGATACTTTGAGTGTGGTTATACGGTGCAAGTTTCCTTCAGCACTATATTCAGAATTTCAGATAGAAGTACTGTCTTTTCGAGGTAAGGGATATTATTTTTTTTTAAAATGGTATTATTTCTTCTAATATCATTATGCCGAAATATTGAAAGTATTTTTTTTGTAAAATTCTTGTCTTTTAGTGTCGAATTCTTATTATTCATGTATCGGCCTTTATTCACGTATCTGGCCTTTATTCACGAATACGACACTATTCACAGAAAAATTAAATTTTTGTTTTTGTCGAAAATATCTATTATGGATACTAGCTTTGATTGTATCCATGTTTTGATCATTCTTGAATTTTACTTCAGTATGATTATTTATGAAATATTTTTGAACTCGGATTGAGTAAAGTACGAATCCTTAACCTTTGTTCTTTTGTTTCAGTGGATTCGTTTTCTTTAAATATTTTTCATCATCCTCAGTCCTAAATGATGGTGTTACTGAATATCTTTGGCCTGTAGTGCAAAGATGATTGATGTTATTATGAATATCTTTGGCCCGTAGTGCAAAGATGTACAGGTGTTGAGATGAACATTACCGACTAATGAATATCTTTGGCCTGTAGTGCAAAGATGAATATTTGATTCAGGATGAATATTGATTGATGTTACAGGGATAAAATATTGATGATGGACTTTTAAATTCATAGATAGTAGTAGATTTCATTCTCTACGTAACTCTTTTATGAATTATTATTTCCGCTGCGAATATTGATCTGAAACTTGTTGTCTATTGTATTTTATCGGATTTTTTTCCTGTTGAAGACTAACGATAATTTGTTCTATATTATCTTAGTCATAATATTCTTTACTGGGCTAGTTGAGCTCACCCTTTTCCTTTTTGTTCTATTTTTCTTCTCAGGAGGCGAGAATGTAGCGAAATGCAGTCTGGGGTATGGAATGATGGTTCTAGAGAGTTGTTTAGTAATCCTCACCATTTTTGTAAAATAATGTATCAATAATTGTGATAAGGATTTATTTGGGTATGGATATTGTCTAGAAGACAATATTTTGTATTTAAACTCACACTTTTTTATGATGTATTAATAAAATTATAGTTGTTTCTGTACCATGTTATTGACGACCTAAAATGGGTGATGTATACCTATTTTGGGGGCGTCACAGTTGGTATCAGAGCTTAGGGATATGATCTCTGGCGGAGATCGGGGAATAGAACTAGGAGGGGAGAGACGAGTAAATCCTTCGCTAGTGTGTCCTACTTAAGCTTATTTGTTGGTTGGTCAGTATATAGGGATATTATGTGATATGTTGATTTCTTTAATTAACCCTTGTTTTATGGCAGTATTTGAGAATGTCGACTGAGAATGTTAACAGTGGAGTAAATGAGACCATGGAGACGCATGTACTCACCAATGAAGAGAACGTGCAGCAGGCTAGAAATGTTCCTCGTGTGAACAACGCCACTGAGCAGATGATGAATGAATGAATGTTTAGAAGCTTTTTGCAGTTCATGCAAAATCAGACGAGGGAGACACGTGCACAAAATAAAGGTGAAAATGATAACAACGCACGATTTGTCATGACCAAGCACTTCAAAGAGTTGGGACCACCAGAATTCTGGGGAAAACCGAATCTGATTAAGGCGTAGACGTGGGTCAAACAAATTACCAAGATATTCGATGTCTTGGGATGAACGGAGGAACAGAAGGTTCCATTTGCTACTTTTATTTTCCGTAATGAGGCAGATTACTGGTGAGAATCTGTGAAGCATACCCACCCAGCCGCGCTCAGCATGTCTTGGGAGACGTTTCAGAAACTTTTCAATAACAAGTACTTTCCTGAAAGTATTCGTCATATGAAGGAAGTGGAGTTCATTAGACTAGAACAAAATAACATGACGGTGTCCCAGTACGAGGTAAAGTTTGCAGAGTTATCCAGGTTTGTACCTCATTTGGTGGAGAATGAGGAGCGTATGGCGTGGATGTTTACGAGATGTTTGAAACCCAAAGATACGTCGATATCTCATTTCTCATAAATTTCTCTCTATTCGGATGTTGTCAGCGGGGCTCAATTGTTAGAGTGAGATAACGAGTATGTTCAACCGAGGGACCATAACCGAGGATCATCTAGAAGATAGCAATCATCAAAATAACGATAACCCGGCGGAGAAAGAAAAGACGGACAAAATGGTAACCACTCGGTGGTAGTCGTGGCCATAAAAATAGAAGAAGCGAGTCTGGGGAGATTTTAAAAGAGGAGATTCAACAACGACCATGTGAAGACGTCAAAGCACCGGCAAAGAAGAATCGGTTCTAAGGGAGAGAAACGACCACCGGTCATATCTTATAAGTGCGGGAAAGAAGGACATATCGATTCAAACCGCGCGCCTAGCAGTTCAAGGTATGTTATAATTGTGGAAAGGAAGGACATATCGCTCGAGATTGTACGATAACGAAACCAAGTCCAGGGGGGACGGTGACTCAAAAGGCTATCCTAGAAAAGTCAAAGTCAACTATTCCTGGAAGAGCGTTTGTCGTGACTAGTCAAAATATGAGGAACCCAAACGAGGTGATCACGGGTAAGCTAATCATTAATTCTTGCGAAGTTTATACCTTACTTGATACCGGTGCTACCCATTCATTTATCTCTCCTGCTTGTGCTCAATGTTTAAACTTGATTCCGGAGAAATTAGACTTTGATTTATCTGTGGAGACTCCGTTAGGAGAAACTTTCATCACATCCACTATTTATAAATCTTGTTTGATTCAAGTTGGCACCATCACCTTACCTGTTGACCTTATCTCTCTAAAGATACTTGCTTTTGATGTGATTTTAGGGATTGATTGGTTAACTACTCATCATGCCAAAATTGATTGTTTTCGTAAGGTTGTTAGTTTTCATATTCCTAACCAACTTTGTTTATGCAATTCAAGCAACTAAGCCACTAAAATCAATCACTGTCATATCAAGTCATAAAGCTATTCATTTATTGAAAAACGGATGTGAAGCTTTCTTAGCCCATGTTATGGATTTGAATAAAGACACATCAGATTTGAATAATATTCCTGTTGTTATTGATTTTCCTGACGTATTTCCTGAATAACTTCCCGGTCTACCCCCAGAACGTGAAGTTGAATTCTTTATTGATCTTGAACCTGGTACAAAGCCCATTTCTAAAACCCCATATCGAATGGCTCCTATTGAACTTCAGGAGTTAAAGGTCCAACTACATGAGTTGTTGGACATCGGTTTCATTCGTCCTAGTACATCTCCTTGGGGTGCTCCTGTTTTATTCGTAAAGAAGAAAGATGGGAGTATGCGACTTTGTATTAACTATCGGGAATTAAATCATGTCACTATCAAGAATAGGTATCCGCTACCTCGTATTGATGACTGTTTGACCGATTCTGAGCACAATTCTTTTAAAAATCGATCTTCATTACGGATATCATCGGTTGAAGATTAGGCGAGGATATTCAAAAGCGCCTTCAAAACTTCGATGCGGGCATTATGAATTTTTAGTCATGTCTTTTGGATTGACTAATGCTCCTGTGGCTTTCATGGATATGATGAACTGAGTATTCAAGGACTATTTAGATCGGTTCGTTGTTGTCTTTATTGATGACATTCTCATATATTCCAAAAGCCGTGAAGATCATGAGCACCATTTGAAGCTGGTACTCCAAAGGCTTTGTGAAAACAAGCTATATGGCAAGTTGAAGAAATGCGAGTTCTGGCTTGAGGAAGTAGCATTCCTTGGGCACGTGGTGTCTAAACATGGAGTATCTGTTGATCCGTGAAGATTGAAGCAATACATAGTTGAGAACAACCGAAGTCGGTGATAGAAATGCGTAGCTTTTGGGCCTAATTGGTTATTATCGGAGATTTATGGAAGGGTTTTCGAATCCCTACTCCATTAACTCGACTAACTTTCGGAAGGATAAAAATTCGTTTAAGCGAGGAAATGAAAAAAGTTTCCAAGAGCTTAAGAGGAGACTTATTTGACACTGTTACGACAATACCATCGGTTCGGATGGATTTGTTATCTCACAACGATGCTTGACCAAAGGGTTAGGATGTGTTCTCATGCAACGTGAGAAAGTCATAGCCTATGCCTCGCGACAACTTAAAGAATATGAGAGGAATTATCCTACTCATGATCTAGAGTTAGCGGCCGGTCGTTTTGTATTAAAGATCCGGAGGCACTATCTATATGGGGAGAAAGTGAAGATATATTCGGACCATAAAAGCCTCAAATATTTCTTCACTCAAAAGGAACTCAACATGCAACGACGGCGTTGGCTTGAGTTGTTGAAAGATTACGACCACACTATTCAATACCATCACGGAAAAGCAAAGCGTGGTAGGCGACGGCGTTGAGTAGAAGATCGTAAACGAAGCGAGTGCGATGATGTCAAGTATACGCATAGAGCCAACTTTAATAGAAAAAGTTAAGGTTGCTTTCGAGCCACCAGGCCGGAGGCGATGCGTATGAAGAAGAAAGTACAAGAAGGTGCTATTTCGAAAGCGAGAATCGATGAAGAATGAATACTTTGAGTTCACTCCAGACTTTGTGTTCCTAACGACTCTGATTTGAAGTACAAGATTATGATGGAGGCACACAATACACCATTTACTATCCATCTGGAAGTACAAAATGTATCGATGATCTTGACATACATTTTGGTGGAACAATATGAAGAGAGAGATCGCGAAGTTTATCTCGAGGTGTTTAACTTGTCAACGTGTAAAGGCGGAGCATCAAGTGTCTAAGGGTCCATTGCAACCACTTGAGATTCCGAAATAGAAGTGGGAACACATTACCATGGATTTAGATCACGGGTCTTCCTACGGTTTCTTAAGGCATCGATCTTTATTTGGGTTATTGTTGATAGATTAACCAAGTTTGCTCATTTCTTGCCGATCACGGAGACTTATTCCTTGAGCGTCTTGCTAGTATGTACGTGAATGAGATTGTGAGATTGCATGGCATTCCAGTATCCATAGTTTTGGATCGTGACCCAAGATTCACTTCAAGATTTTGGGTTAGCTTGCAAAAAGCTATGGGCACGGATTTACGATTTAGTTTGGCATACCATCCTCAAACGGACGGACAATCAGAGAGGACTATCCAAACTCTTGAAGATCTATTATGACTCTGTGTTCTAGAGTTCAAAGGGAGTTGTGATAAGTATTTACCATTGGTGGAATTCTCCTACAACAACAGTTATCAGGCAAGTATAGGTGTGGCTCCATTTGAAGCATTATATGGACGAAAGTGTCGCTCTCCAATATGTTGGGATGAGGTGGGTGAAGCAACATTGTTGGGACCCGAGTTGGTACGTATGTCTACGGAAAATATCCAAATGATTTGACAACGTATACAAACGGCACAAGATCGACAAAAGAGTTGTGTGGATCTTCATCGAAAGGACATGGAATTTAGTATTGGGGATCATGTATTGTTGCATGTTGCCCCATGGAAGGGAGTTACAAGATTTGGGAAGAGAGGAAAGCACAATCCACGATTTATTGTTTCATTTCAAATTCTTGACCGAGTAGGAAATGTAGCCTATAGACTCGCGTTACCTCCGAGTATGTCTCGTGTTCATAATGTGTTTCACATATCTGTACTTCGTAATTATGTGAAAGACCCGAACCACGTTTGGCCTGTAGTGCAAAGATGAATATTTGATTCAAGATGAATATTGATTGATGTTACAGGGATAAAATATTGATGATGGACTTTTAAATTCATAGATAGTTGTAGATTTCATTCTCTACGTAACTCTTCTATAAATTATTATTTCCGCTGCGAATATTGATCTGAAACTTGTTGTCTATTGTATTTTATCAGATTTTTTTCCTGTTGAAGACTAACGATAATTTGTTCTATATTATCTTAGTCATAATATTCTTTACTGGGCTAGTTGAGCTCACCCTTTTCCTTTTTGTTCCATTTTTCTTCTCAAGAGGCGAGAATGTAGCGAGTACAAGTCGGGGTATGGAATGATGGTTCTAGAGAGTTGTTTAGTAGTCCTCACCATTTTTGTAAAATAATGTATCAATAATTGTGATGAGGATTTATTTGGGTATGGATATTGTCTAGAAGACAATATTTGTATTTAAACTCACAGTTTTTATGATGTATTAATAAAATTATAGTTGTTTTTGTACCATGTTATTGACGACCTAAAATGGGTGATGTATACCTATTTTGGGGGTGTCACAGCTTGATCCTTGGATCAGCCCATATAGGTTAATTGCTCTATCAACTTGCATATATTTATCACTACTAATTAATATTCCCTTCGTCCAACTTTACTTGTCCTAGGTTGACACTACACGCCTATTAAGAAATTTTTTTGATCTTCAAATTATCCATCTTGATTACTATATTATCATCTTTTTGTTTTATTTAATCTCCCAACTTTTTCCAAAAATAATAAAATAGATGAAAGAAAGGGAGGGAAAAGGGGACAGATTTATGAAGAAGTTAAACTTAGAGGGGTAAAAAAAAAACTTAAACTACTACTACTCTAAAAAAAAACTAAACATACGGTGTATAATAATGTATTCAAAAACTCTCGCTCTCTAACTCGCTAAGCTTCAACTCTTCACTTCAGTCTTCAGCCAAAAAAATCAGCCCCTGGCTATAGTACTGGTGTGTTATTGTGATTTTGCTTGATGTAGGGGAGGAATCATATGAATGAATTAAGCAATATGTTGACATGCAAAGGTTTTTGTTATGAAGTGTTGATCTTGTTTTATGCAATTGGGATATGTTTAAGGTTTTGTTTTTATTATAATACAACTATGTTGTGGCCTTTTCTAAATCTTTTAGATTTGTCACATTTGTACTACATTGGTTATTAATAAAATTTCTTTTTTTGATGATAAAAAAATATAAATAAAAATAAAAGAAAGGCAAAGTAATGCATGATTATGATTAACTACTATATACATGCAGTTCTAGGATTCGCAAGAGTATACTTAATGAGCTAATTGGTAAAGGAAAAGAAAAGCCTATTGCTTATGAAGCACCAGCAGCAGCAGTAGCAGCTAGGACATCCAAATTTCCTATTCAAAGTTTCCTAACTCCTACAAGTATGGTAAAGGAAAAGAATTATGATTTGCTCGATACACATAGCTTGTATATATTTTTTGGTGATTAATCAGAGCTGGTTATGTTTTTAATCTTGCCATTTATTGCATTCTCCCTATCGTGCAGCTAGCTCTCATACTTTCTAGTTCAGGATCTATTTTGTTATATGTATGCTTCTTGGGTTTGCCTTTAGTAAATTTCTTTTTATTTAGTTTTTTGGTTTATATAATTCTAAATTACCAAAAACAAGAAACTTGAGAGCTTAACTGCAAATAACAAGAACCACCCATAAATTTTATTGGACATATATCCATTCTGTATGCTGATAAATCACCCTACCAAATCAGAACAGAATATTTACTACTACTCCCTCCATCCTGAAATAAGCGTCCAAATTGATTTTGGCACACTGATTAATAAAAAAAAAATGCCTAAATTACCATTTTGATTACTTATTAATTGAAGTATTTTTTTTACTTTTGTATAACCCCAATAATTACTCTTTTCCACGTGAATCAATTATCTAGATATATTCTTTTTGTAACTCTTATATTAATAACTATAGATGATGGGGACGGGGGTTTTGGAACAATGGGTTAATATCAAACAGACAATTCTCACACAAAACTCAATCAATTAATCATTCAATAATCTCCAAATAATGAAGTACATCACTATTTATAATACTCCTAAATAATTTTTCTAACCTAAATTGGACTCTAATACGATAACTATAAATTAAAAAAATTAATTAAAATACAACTTCTAATTCAAATAGGCTTCTAAAGCCTTTTATATTGTTCTTACCAACTTTCTCGTCCTACATCATTTCTCCTCCGCTGAAAAAAAACTCGACTCCATCGACTTATCAAAACAAGAACAATCACGTCGGATCACCAAGGAAGTCTTTGCAAGCTTCAAATTTGACATGTCAAGAGCACAAGTAAGAGTGAATTTGGTATTGCCTTTGATAATCGAATAGATATTAGCACGAACATCATGTTTCACATGACGATCCCATAGCCATTTACGCCCCAAGATAATGTGACAAACTTTTAGGGGTAGAACACACTTAACGGTATCATTAAGTTTGCCGATGGAAAATGTAACCATACACCTCTGGGTAACCCGCAACTTAGTATTAGTAATCCATGCAACATCATACGGCTCCGGGTGAGGCTCAACTTTTAACCCATATTTCTTAACTGTTTCCTCAGAAATAACATCTGTACAACTTCCAGTATCAATCACAAGAGAGCACACGTGTCCCGCACATATGACTCTCGTCTGAAAAATTCGCCCACGATGAATTTTAGGATCATTCTTATGTTGTTTGGGCAACAAGTAAAGGTCGAAGAACACATAAACATCATTCCAAATGAGCATCAACTTCTAAATCATGCTCATCGGGCTCATATTCGTCGTATATCGGCTTGCAAACCTCTTCGTTTAAGTCAGCTTTTTTGCACGCTTTGTCAACAATAGCAAGTTGCCTAGAGGGAGAAGAGGCAACATTCATCTTTGGGAAAGGACATTCAAAAGACATGTGACCAAAACCACGACAGTTATAGCACCTAGACGAATTGTTGTTGTTTGCATTAGAAGAACCTTGGGTACGATTAGGCCTGCTAGTAGCTGAAGGGCTTGTTGACGATCTTTCCATTGACCTATTTAAAATAGGCTCCACATAAATACGCTCCCTCCGAGTTTGAACTTGTATTGGAGACCTAACAGAATTTCTTTTCAAATTATCCTCTATTTGGGTGGCAACTTGAACAACATCATCCAAAAGCAAAAGTTTACCTGTAGCTACACCACCTGCAATCTCTAGATTCAATCCTCGAAGGTACATAGAGATTAAAACTTCTTCAACCTAAGGAAATTCAGACCGTGTAACCAAACTGTAGAACATTGAAGTATACTCGGCTACAGATTTACTTCCTTGTACCAATTCAGTTAACTGCAAATACGCTCGCTGCTTATAATCCGAAAGTACAAAACGTCGTGTCATTACAGCTTTCATATCCTCCCATCTTCTCGCAGTTATATACAAATTTTGCTGATGTTGATCCCACCAAATCTGAGCAGTTCCTTTCAACTTCGCTTCAGCAAATAAGAGTTTCCTTTCATCGGATAATTCAAACCAACAAAAAAAGCTCTCCAAATTATGAATTTAATCGAAGAATGTTTCGGGACCATTATCGTCATTAAAATCTCCAACATCTAATTTTGCTCATCTATCCACTGCATTCATCCTAGGATCTGGAACATGGTGATTAAGGGGGTGTTTGATAAAAATTTAATAAATCTGAATCTGAATCTGAATGAGTTGAATCTGAATCTGAATTAAAAAAGCTGTTTGATAATTGACATGTCTGAAACATCTGAATGACAAAATTTTATTATTTTATCCTTCTGAAAAAATTCAAAATTGTTGTAAATTTATTTAATATTACTTAATATTTTTATTTTATTTTTAAATTTTTTTTACTTCATTCAGCTGCTCATTCATTCACCATTCAAATTTAAAAAATTTGACTTAACCATTCAAATTTCGTCCATCTTACCGATTGACCATTCGGATCAAAAACAAGCGACTTGACCGATTCAACCATTCAGATTCAGCTCCATTCAGCTCTAAACAAACAACCCCTAACTTGTGGAATAGGGTCAATGCTGTTGTAGTCTCATATGATTAAGATCCGGGATGGGGTCTTCAAAATTCTTAATAGCATCTTCTTGTCTCTTATCTACGCGTTTCGTGAGTACATCAACTTTTTATGTAAGTGCTGTAATAGAGGCCTGAACATTTGCAGTAAGTGTTGTGATCGAGTCTTCAATCCTCTTAAGACGCTCATTTTGTTGTAACATATAATTATCAAGCTTGGCGTTGATCTCTCCAGCATTAACCATGGTTTTTGTGAATAAAAAATAGACTTTTTTTTTCCTCTAGGGATGTAAGTGCAGGAATTATAAAAGACACAGAGACTGAACTGAAGCTGTTGAAACTTTAGGGTGAAACAAAAGAAATTGAAACTACATGGACTGGTATGTAAAATTTTAGGGGCTAATTTAAAATTTAAGAAAACTTGGGGACTAGATTTAAAAAACTATAAAACTATAGGGTACCTAACTGTAATTTGCCAGATTTTAGTTTTAGTCTTCTTCACTGTTTCACGTAAGTCAAAAGAGAGCAACAAGGCTAAAGGCTTGAGGAGGTTAAAGCTTGGAATTTTCTCAACAAAAGGAGGATGGTGGTGGCGGAACGAGGTGGAGATGATGGTGGTGATAAGGTGGCGGCTCTTTTCTACATCTTCTCTTTCTTTTTTTTCTTTTTTTTCTTTTTTTTTTCAGGCAACGACTGGTTGGGGTTGTGACTAAGTGTGGCGGCTAGGATTTGTTCTTATTGGGTAGTTTATGGCTTAAGGTGATGACACTGATTTTGTGATGATAAATGGGACAATTATTTTGGGACAGAGGCTGGGGCGACAGAATGAGGTTTTGAGATTTGGCTCTGATACCAAAATGATGGGGACAGGGGTTTTGGGACAAAGGGTTAATATCACACACAATTCTCACACAAAACTCAATCAATTAATCATTCAATAATCTCCAAATAATAAAGTACATCACTATTTATAATACTCCTAAACAACTTTCCTGACCTAAATTGGACTCTAATACGATAACTACAAATTAAAGAAATTAATTAAAATATAACTTCTAATTCAAATAGACTTTCAAAGCCTTTTATATTGTTCTAACCAACTTTCACAGACTCGTCCTACATCAACAGTAAATAGAAAGAGTTTAGAGAGTTATTAAATAGAAAGAGATGTTCTAGTGAAAGTGGTATAGCAGTACACCATTTTTCAATGTAAACATTTTTCTATTTCTTCAATTTTCAATCAAAGATGAGTTAGATTATGAGGGTATAAGAGAAAAAATAGGATAAATAGTTAATAATATAGAAATAGGACATTTATTTTGGGATATTCTAAAAAGGAAATTAGGACAATAGGCTTGTACCTAGCTTCACTTGTGTCATATCTTCAAACATGGTGACAATAGGCTTGTACCTAGCTTCAAGTATCCAACTGTTGAAGCATTCACTCATGTTGTTGGTGACTCCATCACACTTTGCCTGAGTTTTGAAATAGGCCTTCCTCCAATTCTTGGTGGATGCTTAAGTAAGGCAACATGACCATCTTTTGATTTTTTTCTTATGTCAGACATAGCTCTCCTAAAATCAGCAAGATTATTTGCTTTTGAAGCCTTCCAAAACATGATCTTCAAAGCTTGCCCTGGGTATAATTTTCTCCAATTAGCATAGATGTGTCTTGCACAACATTTATGCTCCACTTCAGGCATTATCTCTTCAATAGCAGGCATCAACCCTTAACAAGACAAAAAAATAATGCAGCAATATGTATTAACAGCACCAAAGTAAAGCTATATGAATTAACAGTCCTAAAATAAAGTTAAATGTATTAACAGTCCAAAAACGAATGCTATATGTATTAATAGTCCCAAAATGAATGTTATATGTATTAACAGTCATAAAATAAAGCTATATGTATTTAACTCTTTTATAATGTTCTTTCAAAGCATATGTTTACGAGTCTCTCAATAATGCCTTTTATCTCAAACTAGTTGGGATAGGCTTAAAATGAATCCGTAGACACCACATTATATCGATCGTTTTCGCTACCCCAACACCAGCAATGAGACCTTTTCTTGCTTTGCTTCTTTAACTATTGTTGCTTCATTTTCCTTCACTAATACTTTCACTTGTACCTAATTAATTGATAGGTACAAAGGATTAGCATAAAGTAAATAGTTTATTATATAGAATTAATCATGTATGTGTATAATATAACAGTAATGCATGTGTGTGCATATAATTGGTAGCTAATCTATGCTATCAATTATATATGTATTTGTTTATATATTATATATATTATGTGAAATTTAATACTACTAGTATTTCTTTTGACTTTCGATGTATCATGTATCTGCTAGAGCCGGTGAACACCCCTTTTAAATTACTAAATCTGTATCACATATTACATAAAAACCAGTACTGACAAATTTGCTCTATCATTGAATTTTTGAAGACAAGAAGCAATCGAACTACATCTGAGACATGTCATTTATTCTTACAACAAGTTTTCTTTTTAATACTACAACAGAAAGAGTCCCATGGGCAACCCAAGAAAAACTACAGAAAGTTAAATAAATAAATATGGATAAAAAATAAATAATATTCCACAAAATAGCTCTTTTTGTTGATGATGATAGTATAAAATGACACAATGTGCTCAAGTTTAACTTCTCAATTTCGCTACGATGGCACCACTACTAAATTAAACACCTATTATATTTAGGGATAAACATGAAAGAACCTTAAAGTTTATAAATTTTGCAAATGGGACCTATTTTGAGTGACGAAGTGCTATTTTTGGTGTTAAGTCCCCAGGCTATCTTCTATATCATGTCATTTATTGCATGATTTTCCTTTTTTGAGCTTGCATTCTAGTTCTCATGCTTCTAGTTCAGGATCTATTTTGTTATTTGTATGCTTCTTGGGTATGAATCTAGTTAAATTTCTTTTTATTTAGTTTTTAGGTTTATATAAATCAAATTTACCAACAAATAAAAAGCTTGAGAGCTTCAGTACTGCTAACAACAAGAACCCATAAATTTTATTGAACATATATCCATTCTGTATGCTGATAAATCACCCTACCTAATCATAACAGAACTATTACTACAAGTATTTAAAATCAAATGGAAATAATCCCTTTCTTATTTCCTCCTTTAAAATTATAACTTTTATTAAACTTGTATGCTCTATTATTGAAGTTACCCGTCTTTTTACCTCTTTTATGATTCCAACTTTATTAAACTTGTACGATCTATTATTAGTGAAGCTTAATCCGACTTTGATTCAGAGGTTGTTCTAAAGTTACCCAACAGGTGATGAGGCATGCAGTGTATGTATTATGTACAATATTCTGAGATAGTGAGATTGGTTAATCACCGAGTATATGTGGAATAACACAATCTTCGGACGAACCACGTAAATGTTGTATTTTGTGTGCTATTGTTTTTCTTTCGATCTCTTTTTACTATTGTTTTCGCTGCGTTGTTATTCTCTAACATGGTCATCCTCATGTACTGCAAATTATAAGTGGCAATATAAATATTCTTTAACTATTAATTGCAAAGAAACTGAAATTACGTGTACAGCCAAAAAGAAAAGCAAAAAGAAACTGAAATATTAAGGAAAATCTAAGCCTGAGATTTTCTTCTTTCTTCGCAATTACATAGAGAAACTTGTGAATGCATAACACGAAACTGGAATATTTTTAATGCAAGAACTAATGATACAAGTCATCTACATGAAGGAAAGAACTTCTGAAGCATAGTAAGTAGAGTTGGATCCTGTTCTTTCCTTGAGAGTAGATCCAGTGCCATGGAGGTGGTAGATGCATTTGCTGAGAAGCCCTTGTCAACCATTTTTCCTATGAGTACACTTGCTTCATTATACTTCTTATTTTGAAAACATCCACGGATAATAGTGTTGTAAGTGACATCATCTGGCAAGCAATCATTAGCTTCCATTTCTACAAGTAGCTCATTTGCTTCCTCCAGTAGTCCTTCTTGACAAAGTCCTCGTATCATCACTGTGTATGTCCTAGTATCTGGTTGCAAGCCTTTTAAAGGAAGTCTATCAAAAAGGTTTCTTGCCATATCAAGCACTCCATCTTTGCACAATCCATCAATGAGGACATTATAAGTAACAATATTAGGAATTAAACCATTAGATTCCATCGCATGAAAAAAGGACAATGCTTCATCCACACACTGGTTCTTGCATAGGCCGTCTAAAAAGATAATGCATGTCAAAATATCTGGTTTATGGCCTTGAGCTTGCATCTCATTGAAAAAAAATTGTGCATCGCCATATCTACCCATTTTAAATAACCCCTGCAAAATAGTGTTGTAATCTACAATTGTGGGTTTCAAACCTTCACTCGGCATTTTTCGAAACAGATCCATAGCTTCATCTACTCTCAAATTCTTGCAATATCCATTTATCAAAATGCCATAACTATGACTATTGGGTACTATCCCTTCATTCATCATGGTATTCAACACTGCCAATGCACTATCCATTTCGCCTCGCAAACAATAACCCTGCATGAGCACACTGTAGGTGACTACATTAGGATTCTCACCACTTTGAATCATTTGTTCGACCACGTGCTCTGCTTCTTTTACCTTACCTTCCTTGCAAAGCCCATTTATAATAGTCCCGTACATAACTGCATTAGGTTCAATTTCTTTTGTCCTTATCAACTTCTTGAACAATTCCTCAGCCTCCAAAAACTTATTTTCTGAAAGAAGCCCCCTTATCAGAGTGGTGTAGGTGAACACATTTGGCACCAAACCACGTTTGAAGATCCCACCCAACAGAGAAAACCCATAATCGACTCGATTACAGTGACAACAACAGTTTATAACAGTGGTTATGGTAACTATATCTACCGGAACCACCAGATCTGTTAAAGCACAAATATATCTGAACAGAGAGACAACAACGGAGTAGTGTTTCATTTTTGCGATAGCCGCTAATAGTCGATTGAAATCGATTACAGACGGGAGAGGTCGCATTCGAAGCATACGATCGAATAAAACAAGAGCATCATCGAGTTTATCGAACCCGCATTTGCATTTCTCCAGCAGAAATTGCTGTAAAGAATCTCTGCCTATACGCTTGGGATTGGGGTTAGGGTTTGTGAATTTTGGAGCAGTAGATGTATGAAAGAAAAATGGATTGAAAAAGCAGAAATTGAACAGAGATTTACCTCCTGCAGCCGGGTGATTACCTGTTATTATCGTTGGTCGTAATTTGTTGGAGCTCAAAGTAAAAGCAACCCCATGAATAAGGAGGCTTCCCCTTCCCCTTCCCCTTCCCATTTCCGATCTCTGACCTGCCTTTGTTACCACAGTACTATATGTTACTCCCTCATTTCCATTAATTTTAATAATCACACGTATTAAATAAATTTGATTAATTTTAATAAATTAATATTAATTTAAAATTTTATTACTATTCATGTACTAATTTTATTACTAATTATATCAATATTGACTTTTATCAATTTCAAACATTTTTAAACTTAAAATTGACATAAATTCATTTAGTTTTATGTCAATACAAATATAAATATCATAAACTATCTTCGATCTTTTTTATCTAAAATATCATAAACTATCTTAAAAGTTACTACCTCCGTTCCAAAATTACAATTATGCTAGAAAATAATCTCACTAATAAAATTTGTAAAAATAAGTCGTTCTCTTTTTTTTTCTTGTTTAATTCTAATGGTTGAATAATATATTATGACGATAAATTTAAAAAAAAAATTGTGCAATATTACTATTATTCCAAAAGATTCTTTTTAACACGAGACTTTTTTTAGTATGAAGTATAGAAAATTGATGTTTTCATAGGTAAAAGTTGATATTTCCACAAGTTTTTCTCCACATGAATGTAATTCTATCAATTTTACTCGTGAAAATATCAAATTCTCAAAAAACATGTAGATTGAAGCGACAAGAAATTTTAGAGGACCGAATTCAAATTAATGTTTATTAAACGAGATTTTCGCCAACAACAATAAGATAGCAACATCTTGGGACATCAAAGTAAAGATTGTGCACGCCCTCTAAATTTAGTAAAATTCGAAAACATCGTTATCGTGTAAACTCTTAAGAGCTTTCCATTTCCGTGTAGGTTATTTAACCCTCCGTTCCTTAATATAGGTCTTTTTAAAGAATTATTTTTGTTCCTTAATATAAGTCGTTTGAGAATTTCAAGTAAGCATTAATTGTTTAGTTTCTAATATTTTCCCAAGTAATAAATATAACTTTGCAATATAAGGGCAATATAGATAATTAATATTACATTTAATGTTATACAATCATTTCCTTAATACTTCTGCACAACTCTAAAACGACTTATATTAAGGAACGGATGGAGTAGATAGGTACTAAAAATGCAAAAGTAAACTATATAAAAACACTCTTCTTGCTAGTAAATAAATATAGAGGTGTATTATTTTCTTCCTTCTTACATGAAAGTGAGACCTACTGAATACTCATGTGAGAAAGAATCACGTGTAAATATTAAAAATACATGTGCAAATATAAGTTCCCTATAATATAATAGGATTCGAAAGAGAGATCAAAAGTAGCAACAGAAGTAGAAGAGTGGACTAAAAAAAATAATTATAACAATTTGAGAACATTACTCTAGGAAGAATGTCTTTGAAGTTCCACACATAGTTAGTGTCGTCTATAACTCGTCTCCATGTTCAAGTAAGCATTTGTGACTCGTGTATTACATAAAATTTACATACAGATTTCAATAAACTAACATAATGACTTGTTGCATATTAACCAGCAAAATGGGAGCATTGTGCAAAAAGAAGAGCCAAAATTCAGTTACTCTCCATCAAAAGCCGAGGCCAACCCGTCGATCCGCTTCTTTGTATGTGCTCTGCGTGTGAATAAGAGTCCTGTTTCTCTGTCCATCCTATTGAAGTACTGTATAATCTCACAATTAAGTAGTAGTCCCTAACTGCATGATGTTCCACAAAGAACTACAAAAGTTAAATAGGAAAACTCCAAACAAGACAAATATATCCAACAAGCTCAGTCATCAAAGCATGTTTACGAGTCCCTAACGCCTTTTATCCCAAAGTAGTTGGGATAGGCTGAAAACGAATCCTATATGAAAGCATAAAGTTAGTAAGAAGAAAAATAAAAAATAAGAAAAGAAACAGATATAAAAAAAATAAAAAAAAAGAGAGAAACAAAAAAAAAAAAAAAAGCAAAAACATGTAACACCCTAATCAATCTCTAATATACGGATTACATTCTTCCACTCGCTCCTATCACAAACCAAGCCCAATTATCTTATGCAACTTCAGGTTGTATCGCACTACTTTCCCCATTCTATCTACCCTTCCCTTTTTTACGTCATCCACCTAATAGAAGACTCATTTTCGCACCACAACGTCAAGAGGCCTCCATTGGATATAACAAAATCATCTCAACCTATGTTCCCCTATATTCCCCTATATTCCCTTAATTGGTGTTGGCCCAACTTTCTTTTGAAAATATCCATCCTTGTATGACCACAAATCCAGCTAAATATTTTCATCACACTACTCCCATCTTATGCTCACTACTCCCATCTTATGCACATGTTACTTCTTAGCTAACCAAGATTTAACTCCATTAGCATTGTCGGTTTAAGCTCGACCTAAAAAACTTTCACTTCAACTTGACTGAAACTTTACGATCGCACAACACACCCAATACACTAGGCCACATCAATCCATCCAGGTATAATCATGTGGCTTATCCTCATCAACATTCCCCCATTATGCAATTTTGATACCAAGTAATTAAGAACATCTTTCTTGGGTACCTCCTAACCTGATATATTTACAATACTTGCATAAATGCTTCTTATGTTAATAAACTCGCACTCCATATTTTCTGTAATACCCGTAAAAAAATAAAAACAAAATATTCTTAAAGCTTTTTAATTGGACTTTTTATAAGATTGAGTCAAATTTATGTGGACTTTTCTTATGTTGGGTCAAATTTAAGTGGGCTAATTAGAAGTGATAGATAATATTATTTGGTTAAAATTTGGGCCTTAATATTAATTGAACTCAATTAGAAGTTCATTAGGGAAAGACACTCTTAATTAATAAATAGTTAAACCAAATCTCATCTTCATTATACAAACCGAGACAAAGAGAGGAAGAGAGGAAGAGAGGAAGCGGCGGTAGAAGAATAGAAAACCAAAAGGAAAATTCTCTGAGCTAAGGTAATATTATTACTCTGTCAAATCACTATCCTTCTTTTATACCATATGCTTATATTTATTCCTGCAAGTATTGTATACTAGATTCCATTGGAATCATAGCATATAACCCACCTTCTTTCTCATCGATTCTATTCTCTCTCTCTGTTTCAATTTGCACAAAAACGGAAGGTTTGGGCAATCAATCAATAAATAAAGTGAGGTGAATTAATTGATAATTATCGTGGTCATTCTTCCTAGATATTGATAACTATTGTGGGCATTATATAGAATAATAGAGTGAGGTGAATTAATTGATTTATATTATGAGAATGAATCTCCTGTTTATTACTCCCTCCGTCCCTATTTAAATGACGTTTTAGAGTTTTTCATTTGTCCCTAATTATTTGACGTTTGTTCAAATCTAGGAGAATTAATGACAAATTTTTCAAAATTACCCCTCATTATTCTTCCTACTTTTTTGATGCTTTAAACTCTTTCTCTCTTTCTCTCTCCTTATCCCAACAAAACTCTTCTTATCCCAACAAAACTCTCATTATCCCAACAAAAGATTTAAGGGTATTATAGACAATTGAGTACTATATTTAATGATTTCCAATCATTATCTTAATGTTTGTGCCCATCTCTAAAACGTCATTTAAATAGGGACGGAGGGAGTAGTTTGGAACGGGTACTGAATTATTTTATATATGTTTGTGTGTGTGTGTGTGTGTGTGTGAGGATTGTACATTGAATAAATCTGCAATTCAGATTTTGAATAAGGTTATATTCAGAAATTAATTGTTATAATATTTGTTATGGTATTATGTAGGACTATTCGGAAGTTTAAAATTGGGAATTTACAACAACAACAACAACAACAACAACAACAATAATAATAATAATAATGGTAATAATAATATGAGTCTTGGGAAAAGTAAATTTGTAATTAGTAATTTAACTTATAGTTATTAATTTATTTATTTTTGTTAAATTGTGTAATTTGCTCAAACGAAAGGAGTTTAACAAACTATATTGGGATTATAAATTATGAGTATTGCATTGCTGTATGGATTTTGTACTCGTTCAGCAAGACTCTTTTAATTTTAATTCGTTCGTTTTGCTACTCGTTTAGAAATTAGGTATTGCCTCATGATTATTCCTTGTCAAATTTATTATGATAGTTTCATTTTGACATTGATATTTGAAACTCATATTTGTACTCTTTAGACTAGTGCATCATGTTTAGAATTTATTTTGATGTTTGTAGTAATGTACATGTTAATATATTTTTGGAGACTGTGTTGATGAATCGTTTCGATTTAACATCTACGTATTAGAACTCTTTGTGTTGATATTGTTTCGCATGTGTTGTGACATGGTATCTTTATTAGAATATACCGTAGGGTATACCTGACCTATAATCACCTGTGGGGGTACCACAAACATGTCGTCTTGGCACCGAGGCATGACACTTTCCGTTAGTCCACGACGTCTCTGTTTGTGCTCCGATGGGAGTTGGCCATTTAGTGATTTGTTGTGGGAGAAGTATGGGTTAACCCTAGTTTTTATGTTCTGTTCTGTAATGCGGATTAGTGATATTGTGCCAAACACACCTTCCGATTTTACATGCATTTGGATTCGCGGTCCAATGTGTGTGACTGGCCTGTGTGGCATTTATTTGACTTGCATGTGTTACATTATTTGACTTGCATGTGTGGCAAGGTATATTTCTGAGCTCGGTATGAAAGAACGCTCGGCCATTTGATTCAGCCTATTATTTCGTTGTGTAAGTTTTGTTCGTTTCAGTTCAATTCATTTAATTTAGTTATTTCAATTCATTATTTCTGCACTATATATGTGTACTGGGCAATTGACTCGTGTTGTATTTTTCCTTCCGACGGGTAATCAGGGGATCAAGGGTAGGTGTGATAAGAGATCTATTCTATCCAATGGTTTAGATATTCTGTCTAAACTGTGATACATTGGTTGATTTGGAGTTGTATTAAATATTTTAAATTGTGGTTTGAGCCGATTTAATATTTATTATGGTTTGACTTGTGGAAATTATTAATTATTATTGGAGTTATCCATTTTGAGGTTTGTTGCACGTGAGCTCCCCTTTCCCTATTTCAGAATGGGGGTGTTATATTTTCAGTCTTACTCCAACTTCGTCTACGATCCTTAAATTCTAATGTACTTATCCATAACTCCAACTTAACATCAACATTTTTCCTAATCTCAACAACTAACACAATATAATCAGCAAATAACATACACCACGGTACCTTATTCAGAAAGTCTTTTGTTAGGTCATCCATAACTAAGGCAAAAAGATAAGGGCTTAATGACAATCCTTGGTGTAATCCTATTATGATTGAGAAGTAACTTAATGAGCCATCACACGTCTTTCACACAAGCCCTCATACATGTCCTTGATTACATCACATACTTGATAGGCGCTTTTTTCTTCTCAAGAACCAACCAAAGGACCCTCCACGAGACCCTATCATATGCCTTTGATAGATCAATGAGCAGCATATAGAGATCCATCTTTCCTCTATTATCCATCAATTGTCTAATCAGAAGAATAGTTGATATTTCACCATAGATTCAAAGTGATTAATTGATACTCCAAACCCTATTCTTAATTACTGTTGAATTACTCACTCCACAACTTCATTGTATTGTATTGATCATGAGCTTAACCTTTTGTAGTTAGAGGAATTCTGAATATCTCCCTTGTCCTCATAAATGTGCACTATATATGCCTCCAATGTCGGGCATCTTTTTAGTTTGTATAATGTAAAATAGACTTGTCAACCAACCAAAGGCCACACCACTCAAACACCTCCAAACTTCACTAGGAACACCATTAAGCCCCATATAGCCTTAACTGATTTGATTTTCTTTAAAGCTTCTTTAACTTCGAATACTCTGATTTTACGCACAAGCCTCATTTTTGCATCATCAAAAGCATCCTCCAGTTCTTCTTGGCTTCCTTCACTCCCACAATTTAGAAATCTATCAAAATAACTCCTCCACCTTTCCTTAACCTCCTCATCTCCTACTGAGAGTCTTTAATTCTCATCCTTACGCATATGATGTGGGCCAAGTCTCTCATATTTCCTGTAACACCCCAGTCCCACATCGAAAGATGGGGGACAAATTTGTATGCATATAAGGAAATAAGTTACTACCAATACTACCTTCAAGTCATGACCTTTTGGGTGAGTTTGTGGTGGGCTAAGTTGACCCAAGAAGATACTATTGGGCTAGTAGTTTGAGGCCTTATTTTGATGGATTTGATTCGATTCGGACTTGGGATTTGACCCAAGATTTGTTCCGGACTCGGGATTTGACCCGGGTTGTTACATATGGTATCAGAGCCGACTCTCGAAAGCTCGGGTCGGGTCATCCGATCGACTTGCCGGAGGTGGGGACACGAAGGCTGGTGGTATTATCCCACAATGGAGAGATGGAGGTCCGGAGGTGGGGACACGAAGCCAGCCGGTATTATCCCACAATGGCTAGAGAGACAAAGATCTTTGGGCTGTGTGTGTAATCGGTCGGTTCTGACGGGGACGTCAGAAATTTAAGTGGGGGAGTTTGTAACACCCCAGTACCACATCGAAAGATAGGGGAAAAATTTGTATGCATATAAGGAAATAAGTTACTACCAATAGTACCTTCAAGTCATGACCTTTTGGGTGAGCCTGTGGTGGGCTAAGTTGGCCCAAGAAGATACTATTGGGCCAGTAGTTGGAGGCATTATTTTGATGAATTTGATTCGATTCGGACTTGGGATTTGACCCAAGATTTGTTCCGGACTCGGGGTTTGACCCGGGTTGTTACTTTTCCTGTGTCTTAGCAAGCCTGTATACACCTTTTTACCTCATTGGTTCCAAACTTTTGGTATAGCCTCTCTAACTGCTTTCTTTGCTTCCTTGTTGACCCATTTATATCTTTGCACATTCTCTACTTTTGGATTTGTGTAAAGCATTTATAGCACTCCTTTTTCCCATCTAATAGCCTTTTGGACCTCCTCACTCCACCACCATGTTTCCTTAGTTGGAGGTCCATTCCCTTTACTTTCTCCCAACACGTCCCTACTTATTCTCCAAATACAGCTTGACATTTCATTCCAAATCACACTAACTTCTTCATCTATCTATTAAGATCCTTCTTTTGAGCATCTCTAAAAGGTATTCAGGTTCTCTCCTCCTAGATTCCACACAGTAAATTACCTTGAAATGTTCTGTCCTTCATAGAAACCAGATGATATCAGGCAAATTTTCTGAAAGAGAAATGTGCAGTAATTTGCATGTGTAATCAAACTTGAGGAAAGTTGCATGTGTAATCAAACTTGAAAAAAAGTGACTTTTACATTTCGAGTAAAGTTGGGCCTTTTGGACTAGATTGTCTATGGGTAATAGCTAGGCTTTTCTTCACATTACTTGTGCATAGCAAAAAAAGGCTCTTATTGTAATGCCATAGCACCAAATACAGTAAATTTGCTATAGCAAAACCCTTACCTCTTATAGAGTTCACCTCACCATCACCCTAACCTTGACCCTCCACCTCACTAAAATCCATTTGGGTCTCCTAAAACAGAGGATTCTACTAGTGCAATAGTTAGCCATATTTAAAATAAAAATAAAAATAAAAGAATGAACTTCTTGCAACCCCAACAAGAATATGAGATGGAAAAACGCCATACCTACGAGTTTGGCAAGAGCCGGCCATTATACATCTTATCAAGTAATTGTCGTGCATCCGGCCTCCTGAGAAGACCTTTGTTGTTTGGTAAACCAGTCCCTAAACAAACAGGACACACAAGTTTCCCTCGACCTGCACAATAAATCATAACTAGAGTCACTTGAAAGAATTTCAAGGTTAGTCTGCCAGATGAAGAAAAAAAAATATGGCACTTTGAGGTCTGTCCAAATTAGAAAAGCCTCCACATTACATGTCGCACATGTTTTCCAAGTGTCCTAAAAAAAGGTTATAATATCTTTTAAAAAATTAACACAAAATTCCTTTACCAAGACCAAACACCATAGATAATACTACTACAACATTTACAATAAGGGTTTTATTTAATATTTTTTTACTAAGCCTACAACTTCAAATGAGTTTTTTCACATGTCCACAAAATAGTTTTTGTTGTTTTGTCAAGCTAATGTTTCCATCTGTCTCAACCCAAACAACCTCATTAAGTGCTGTAATGTTTCAAGTAGGATTGAGCTACATGCTTGAGATGGAAATCTAGCAGAAGCAAAATTACAGTTACCTTGTTCTAAAAAATTGTAAGAACCTCCTATATACTTATCCGTCCATAAATAAGAGTCAACTTAAGTCAAAGTTTTTAGATAAATTTGATTAACGAAATCAGTGGTCAAGATTAAAACTTAATTAAATGAAGTGATGATATTTGATAGATTAACTTTGAAAGTGGACTCTCATTTTCAGGTATCCCAAACAGGAAAGTTGAACTCACAATTTGGGCCAAAAGGAGTATATATGATAAATTGATAAGACAATGTCCAAATACATCAAAAGCTATGATAAACAAAACTGAAAAAAATATATACTGACATATGTTATTAACTGCAAACAAATAGAACTCAAACAACACAGTAAATAAAGGGATAATCATTATCAATAATGTAAATTAATCAATTTATAAAGAAACAAGACACACATGACAGGAGGAAGCACAAGAAATAGTGAACTGCCAGAACATGCAAAGAAAGAACAACTTGAGTAGTAGTTGTAATGACACGGAGAAACCTATGCAATGTTTTATTTAAATTTAATGAAAATTATGTGTATAATTTTTAATTTTTTTTGATTTGTTAGTTATTTGATCAACTCATTTTAATCATTTTGTGGTGAGGTAAATAGAATATACATTAATTTAATTCTATATGTAAGATGAGAATGAAAAGGAAAAGCCAACATGGCTTAAATTGAAGAATTTTCTGCAATGAGTCTACGTTTACAATGAAATGATTAATTGGTGGCTAATTAATTTCATTGATTATTTTTATATGGGATTTAATTATTTAACTTAATTAAAATACATGTGACATTGATTTAAATGATGTGAATTAAGAAACGCGATTATTGACCTAGAAGGTTATGTGATGAACTCGATGCATTGTATGTTATCAACTCATTAAAAGTAAGGCTAGGTTGCATAATATTTTTGGAACTAAGTTAATATGTTACATTTTAATTTGTAAACCACATGTGAAATTTCTAGTCCATGTCTATTAACTTAGCAGCCCATGTATGCTTGCAAACCCCAAACAAATTAATCCCATTTGTTCAATGTACTCTTGCAAGCCCAAATTGTGGCATAAGGCCCAAGTAACTGATAAACCCCAGCCTCCTTCCCTGGCTCAATCCGACAGCCCAAATAGGAGAGAAAGAGAGCTGAGTTAGTTAGTTAAGTTAGCATTAATAGTTGGTTGCAAATCCAGTTGGAGAGCTAGGATGTATAGCTGTTAAAACAAGGGGCAAGGATTAGACTGTTCTAGGCCTGTGGGTTGGCTGCTATGTATAGCTAGGGGGGCTGCTAGGGGTCATTTAGGATCCAAGGGGCTGACTGCAGGGGGAGGGAGCTCAGCCATATAGGACTAGCCCTCCCCCCACCCCACCCCACCCCACCCCACCCAAAACATAGTTAGCCATTGCAAAACATTTAAGTCTCAAACTATAGTGACATATGTTAGAATTTGAGCCTAAATTAATATGGGTGTCATTAATTATTTTTAATGATTCCATATATTAATGTGTTCTACTCCATGAGTAGATTAAATTAAGTATTTGGAAGCTCAAATTCATGGAGTAATGAATGAGATATTAACTCCCAAAGATCATGATAAAAGATAATAATTACATGTGGGAAAAACCAAACCCCACATAGGTTAGGAATTAAATTAGTCTTTGTATCAGACAAATTTGTATTAACTAAAAATGGAATGTATGTGGGGAAGGGTTATATGAGCAATGGGCTCTTCAAAATGAATGTAATGACTATTGTACCTTCCAATATTAATAAAATTACATCTTCTGCTTATATGATTGAGTCATCTAATTTATGTCATGGTAGATTAGAACATGTTAATTATAATACTATACGTAGATTAATTAATATGGAATGTTTGCCAAAATGTGAGATTAACTCTAATCATAAATGTGAAATTTGCGTTGAAGCAAACCTCAGAAAATCTTCTTTTAAATCAATTGAAAGAAGTACAGAACCTCTTGAATTAATACATACTGATATTTGTGATTTAAAGTATATACAGACAAGAGGAGGTAAGAAATACTTTATCACTTTTATAGATGATTGTACAAGATATTGTTATGTTTACTTATTGAGAAGTAAAGATGAGGCTTTGGAAATGTTTAAACATTACAAAAAAATGAGGTTGAGAATCAACTTGACAAAAAGATCAAGATAGAAGTGATAGAGGTGGGGAATATGAATTTCCATTTGTTGAAATTTGTTCACAACATGGTATAATACACCAAACAACTGCACCTTATTCACCACAATAAAATGGTGTTGCAGAAAGAAAGAATAGAACTATAAAAGAAATGATGAATGCATTGTTATTAAGTTCTGGGCTACCTCAGAATTTGTGGGGGGAAGCAATTCTTTTAGCAAATTATATTCTCAACCGAATACCTCAAAAGAAGTCTAATGTTACACCCTATGAATTATGGAAAGGACGTAAGCCGTCTTATAAACACTTAAAAGTGTGGGGGTGTTTAGCAAAAATAATGGTTCCTCCACCCAAAAAGGTGAAAATAGGACTAAAAACAATAGATTGTATATTCATAGGTTATGCTAATAATAGCAGTGCTTATAGATTTTTGGTTAATAAATCAAAAATAAAGGTAATAAATGAAAATATGATTATTGAATCAAAAGATGTTGAATTCTTTGAAACAGTATTTACTAATAAAAAGGAACAAGAGCCAAGTTCTAACGAACAAGGAACAAGTTCAAATAAAAGAACTTATGATGCTGTTAATGACAGTAATCATGGTTTAGAAGATATTGATGAAGCTAGACGTAGTAAACGTGCTAGAACATCAAAATCTTTTGGTCCGGATTTTCTAACCTATTTATTAGAAAATGAGCCTCAAACCTATAAAGAAGCAATATCGAGTCCTGAAACTCCATATTAGAAAGAGGCTATAAATAGTGAAGTAGAATCCATTTTTCATAATCATATGTGGGAATTAGTAGATCTCCCACCAGGCTCTAAACCTCTTGGATATAAGTGGATATTCAAGAAGAAAATGAAAGCAGGTAGATCTATAGACAAATATAAAGCAAGACTTGTAATCAAAGGATACAAGCAAAAAGAGGGTTTAGATTATTTTGATACTTATTCTCCTGTGACAAGAATATCCTCAATTAGGATGTTAATAGCCATTGCAGCTATATATAATTTAGAAATACATCAAATGGATGTAAAAACAGCTTTCTTGAATGGAGATTTAGAAGAAGAAATCTACATGGAACAACCGGAAGGATTTATTGTTCGGAGACAAGAAAAAGAAAGTTTGTATTACTTGTAAAATCTCTTTATGGATTAAAACAAACACCTAAACAATGGCATGAAAAATTTGATAATGCAATGTTATCAAATAGTTTCAAAATAAATGAGTGTGACAAATGTGTGTATGTCAAAGACACTAAGAATGAGTGTTATTATTTGTCTGTATGTAGATTATATGCTCATTATGGGTAGTAAAAATGAAATCATTAAAGCTACTAAAAGAATGTTAAATAATATGTTTGACATGAAAGACATGGGTGTTGCCGATGTAATATTAGGAATTAAAATTTCTAAAACATCGAATGGATTAGTGTTATCACAATCCCACTATATTGAGAAAATACTCAGGAAATTCAATCAATATGATTGTAGTGGGAACACCGGTAGATATAAATCTACACTTGTCTAAAAATAAAGGAGAGAGCATATCACAACCTGAGTATGCACAAATAATTGGAAGCCTTATGTACTTAATGAATTGTACACGTCCTGACATAGCTCAAGCTGTCAATAAATTGAGTAGATTTACAAGCAATCCAGGACAAGATCACTGGAAAGCGATTATAAGAGTTTTAAGGTATTTAAAATACACTCAAAATTTTGAATTGCACTACTCAAGATATCCAGCAGTACTTGAAGGAAATTGTGATGCGAATTGGATATCGGATACAAAAGACTCCAAATCCACAAGTGGTTTTGTGTTTACACTAGGAGGAGCAGTATCATGAAAATCTTCTAAACAAACATGCATTACTCGATCAACGCGATGGAATGCGAGTTTATTGCATTGGAAAAGAAATTTGGAGAAAATTTGAATGAAAGCCGTAACTTTTTAGAAGATATTCCTATGTGGCCTAAACCTGTGCCACCTCTTTGTATCCATTGTGATAGTCAATCAGCAATTGGAAGGGCACAGAGTCACATGTATAATGGTAAGTCTAGACATATTCGTCATAGACACAATAACATAAAACAATTGCTCTCTAACGGCAATATGTCTATTGAGTACATAAAGTCGAAAGAAAATATAGCGGATCCGTTGACTAAAGGTTTGACTAGAGAGCAAGTAAAAATAACTTTGAGGGGAATGGATTTAAAGCCTATAAACAAGGATCGTCATGATGGAAACCCAACCTAGTTGACTGAAGATCCCAAGATCTAGGTTCAAAGGGACAACTAAATTGTGAATGATTCAACCAAATCACTATAAAGAAATTAATTTCTTCTGCTCATTCCTATGATACGAGATAGTGATACCTGCAGCAATTACAGGATAAGCTATGCTTTTAATGATTCTTAAATCTTGATAAACATGTGGAGTATGGCAGGATACTCTTATTAAGAATCACCATGTGAGTGTGAATGGGCGATTCTATGAGAAGGATAAGGCTATACTTCTCTAAAGCACTCATAAATCCGGGATTGTTCGGGGCCAAAATGAACAAAATCATGAGAACTAAATAATGTCTAGAAAGATTCTGTGTGAATTACTATTGTCTCAATTTACACAAACGATTGATACGATTCAAGACATCACGTTCCGGACAAACAAGAAACCCGATAGTTTTTCCTGAGGAAGGTTCAAAGTCAAAAGCTATCTCTCTCGATACAGATTAATTCTGTATGTGAGAGTCTGCATAACATTTGCATAAGGCTGGCAGTCAATATCATTCATGTGGGGATTGTTGGAATTTGAGCCTAAATTAATATGGATGTCATTAATTATTTTTAATGATTCCATATATTAATGTGTTCTACTCCATGAGTAGATCAAATTAAGTATTTGGAAGCTCAAATTCATGGAGTAATGAATGAGATATTAACTCCCAAAGATCATGATAAAAGATAATAAATACATGTGGGAAAAACCAAGTCCCACATAGGTTAGGGATTAAATATTTTATATGTTTATATCTGAGGAAAGTGCTCTTGGGTTTGGGCCCCGAGGGCACCCCACTTTAATGGAAGGAGATGACCTAGCTGAGGCTAGGTTCGAACCTACCTCACACGCATGCTTGTGCATGCCGTCCGTCAGGTCGGTCGGCCTACCTCCGGCTACTCGCTCAAGCTCGTGACACGAGGCACGTAGAGTCAGGTCTCATATATAATTTTTAGACAATTTATTTAAATTTTTTAATTAAAATTTATTTAAATTTTATTTATTTAATTCTTTTATCAAAACACAGTTTTGAAGACCGGTATTTATTAAAACTGTGTCGTTTTGAGAAGCGGTATAATCAAAACTGTGTCGTTTTGAGGAAGCGGTATATGTAAGTTTGAACGGGCGGCCCAAAACTACGTCGTTTTGGTCGTGCCTTTTCTACTAAACTAAAACTACGTAGTTTTGGTTACATTATCTTTGAAACTAAATGCGTTTTATATGTCCGAATGGACGCTTTATATCGTATATATGATCAAAACTACGTCGTTTTGACCAATGGATGCCATATATGCCTTTTCAGTGGCATCTCATGCCCTTTCAAAGGGCTAGGCACCCATCCGAAGGGTCACTAACCCTCTTATAAATAGATAGAAGGGGCCAGCCATTTGATTCATTCAATTTTCAAGTAATCTAGTATAATAGAGCATTTTAGTATATAGTTTTCATTAGTTTCCTTAGTAAATTTGAGAGAGAGTGAGAGCATTTCTTTTGGTTTGTTGTGTATACCTTTTGTAGTGCTGCTAAGGTATACGGAGTCATTGTATCCTGGGATACAAGTGCTATCAACTCTGAGCACCATACGGAGGGCATAATTGTCTTAAGGACATAGTACCAAGTACTAGCTTTAACAAATTATTTTCTACAAGATAAGTTCATATATATATATATATATATATATATATATATATATATATATATATATATATATTCCTTTAAAGGTTACTAACAACATAGAGAGAGGGAAGAGAGAGCTCTCACTAGGATAAGGATGGGCGAGAAAGTGCGCCAAGTCCCAACATTTCCTATTGCCACTTGAGATTTAGCATCCTCAAACTTTATTCAAACAAGAAGAAGGTAACTTCTGACCCATCTTTTTATATATCATTTGTCCATTCATTTTTAATTTGTTTGATCATATATGGTTGGGGTTGTTGTTGTTGTCTTGTGTTTGGGGACCATGAAGGGTCCGGAGTCATAATGTAAGACCCAGTTTTTATAAATAAAGATGAATTTTCTATAAATATTATTTTTGAATATTATGGAATAATTTGATATAATGTTATAGTTGTGGGTAATATTTATAAATTTTGCAAAGTATCTGTGGTTATATTATATTCGATTGGTGGGGAATATTAGGTTTAGCGAGGGAATATTCGTACAACGGCTCAATCATTGGTGGACCCTAGCAAAATTATTGTCGGATTGAGAAAAAGACAAAAATATTTTATTGAAATAACGGCGGAAGTTTTCTGGTTGATCTTGTTGAACTACTTCGGTAGTAAAAATACGATGTCGTGTGGTTGCGTAGTAGCGCACGGTATTGATTATTGATACTTATGTGAGAAGTCACTTAGTTTGATTCCATTATTGTCGATTAATAATATGAATTATTATAGCGATAATGACGTTTTGTTTTATTTATTATTATTAACGTAATAAAGCGAAACATCTTTTTATATAAAGCGAATACTTTATTAAAGTTATTTTATAAATAAAATATATTATATTTTATTATGCATAGTGTTTTGCATAGTGTTTTTTGCATAGTGTTTGCATAGTAAAATGTTTTTATATAAATAGAATATATTATATTTTATTTAAAAGATTTTGCTTTAAATATGGGCCGTCGATTAAAGTAAATCAATACGGATAGTTCATGGATTAATTCTTATGCATTCCATTTTCCTATAAATAGAAGCTCATTCCTTCATTATTTTCTTCTGAATTCATTGAAACTCAGAGAGAATTAGAGAGAAGCTATATAGAGAAAGTTATAGAAAGAAGAAGAGTATTACTTTACTTCACTACTTTATATTAGGTTCTTTTTACGGTGAAAGGGTGTTATTCTTTCTTCTTGAAGAGAACTTACATTATTCCATTCACTATTATTACATTGGAATAACTTTTAAAAAAGTGGCATACCACTATACATAACTTTGTATACGCGGTATACCTATACTTGGTGAAATCCTTATGTTATTCCATTGCTTATTATTACATTGGAATAACTTTGATATCTGTGATCACCCTATACTTGGTGACATTCTTTATTATTACATTGGAACATCACATGCATGTGTTTTACAGGACTGGTTAAAATCTTTATTATTATTACATTGGAACATCACATGCATGTGTTTTACAGGACTGGTTAGATTTTATTATTATTACATTGGAACATCACATGCATGTGTTTTTACAGGACACAGTTAAAATCTTTATCATTACTGTTGGAATATCCTATACTGTGTGTTTTACACCGGATGCAGTTCCATCTTTATTATTACATTGGAACATCACAGCCGATTGTGAATTTCACACGACTGTTTAGTTTATTATTATTACATTGGAATAACTTCTTTATCATCGCAATCTGCATGCGTGGTGATTTCTTTTGTTATTCCATTCTTTATTATACCCGGTTGGTTAAAACTTTGACTTATACTCCATGAAATTAGTAGAATATCCTTGATATTTGCGTTTCATCCGATATCTTTTCATGGAAATATTCTTACGATCATTCTTGAATTTTACTCTACAAAAAGTATCATGTTGATTGATTTGGACGTTAAAAATTCTGGATAAAATAATTCTTGAACTTGTTTTATTGAATTCTTATATCATTGTCATCATCCTCATTTTTATATTTTTTAAAGTCATACGTGGCTTTGTAGCATGGATGGACTTGGTATGATTATGACCGAGAGATTATTAATGTGTCATCATGGTAGTAATGTTACAAATGATGTGGTAAAAAAAAAATCCTCGATGGTAGTAGTGCATTGATGGGCCGATTGTTGGCATGATCATGACCATTAATGAATACACAACTATTCTTGGCCGTAGTAGTGCGGGAATAATTGTGATCGTGATACTAAAGAATATCCTTGGCCGTAGTGCGGGGTGATTCGATGATGTGGATTATTTATTAAAATTTGAGTCTCAAATTTATAATGATGATGAAAAACCTTTTAAAATCATAAAAGATAGTAGATTTTATTTTCTACTTGACTCTTTTAATGGATTGCATATTCATTATGATTAAAGCTGGTTGTCTATTGTATTTTATCGGTTTAACATTGTTGAAGACTATTGATAATTTATTTTGCATTATCTTAGTCGTAATATTTCTTCTTTGGGCTAGTTGAGCTCACCCTTTCTTTCCTTTATTCTCTTGAAATGAGAATATAAATTTGGGACGAGTCTGGGAAGCAGTGATGGTCACGAAGATAGCATTAGTAGTCCTCACTATTACGTGAAATAGTGTGATAATAATTGTAATGAGGACTTTTTGTTTGAGTTTGTATAATATCTAGTAGGCGATATTTGTATTTAAACTCACGCTTTTATATAAGTATTGTACCACAGCAGTTATGTTAATAAGTTGTATTTAAATTACGTACCATGTAAGTGGCGACCCAAGATGGGTGATGTATACCTAATTTTGGGGGCGTCGCGGTTGAGTATCAAAGCTAAGGGATATGATCCTGGCTAAGATGTGAGAAAAAGTACTAGGAGGGAGGGGGGAATACCTTCGCTAGTATGACCTACCTAAGTTTTGTGCTATTTTATTGGTCGGTCGAATATAAAGATAATTGTTAAATGTCAATTAATCTTTTGTTTTGTGGCGATATCTGAAAATGACATCGAGAATGTTGAGAATAGCAATGGAGCCTGACGATCGTTGATTCACCACATATCAATAATCGAGGATAATGTGCATCGAAGGAAGGCGACAATCCTCATGCAAACAACAACACTAACCAAATGATGAATGATCAAATGTTCGGAGGCTTTATGCGATTTATGCAACAATGAGCGAGGCGACTCATCCAAAACGTAGGTGGAAACACGGAAAACTCTCGAGGCGGTCACCGCTAAACAATTCGAGGCTGGGACCACCGGAGTTTAAGGAGAGCAAAACCACTTGGCGGAAGCATGGATAAAATGATTACCAAGATATTTGATGTCTTGGGATGCTCAGAGAAGCAAAGGTTCCCTTCACGCCTTTATGTTGTTGCGGAGAGGCGATTCTTGGTGGGAATCGGTAAAAGCGTACTCGACTTCTTGCATCTTGAAGATATCTTGGGAGAAGTTCAGGGTTGTTCAACGACAAATACTTTCACGAAAGTATTCGCCACATGAAGGAGGTGGAGTTTATCAAGTTGGAACAAAACAATATGGCCGTGTCATGATACGAGGCAAAATTTGCGGAGTTATCACGGTTTCGGCCCCACTTGGTGGATAATGAAGAGAGAATGGCGCGAATGTTTTTAAGAGGTTTAAAGTCGGAGATCGTCGACATCTTATTTCTCATAAAGCGTGTTTGTATTCGGATGTTGTAAATAGGGCTCGATTAGTGGAGCGCGATAACGAGTCAATATGACTAAAAAGAAGCGGTACGTGAAAGTTATAATACCGGCGAGAGTAGTCATGAGCGGTGACAACAAGCGTGGAGGAATCAAGCGGGCGGATATGGTAACCACGCCCGGTGGTAATCGAGGCAAAACAATAAGAATGGACATTTCAAAAGCGGAGATTCAATGATGATGGAAAGGCGTCGACCAAAGACCCGTTGTTAAGGAAGGAGAAAGACCACCTATCGTATGCTTCAAATGCGGAGAAGAGGACACATCGATCAATCGTACATGTGCGAGTCAAAGCGTGTTATAATTGTGGAAGAGAAGGTCACTTAGCTCGATTTTGTCGCGTTCAGAAGACAAATTCAACTAGGATGGAGGCACCGGTAGTCGGAAAAGTCGAAACCCGGTGGTCTGAGGGAGGCGTTTGTTGTGACCTCCGGAGAGCAAAGGAACCCGAATGAGGTCATCACGGGGTAAGCTTATCATAAACTCTAATGAAGTCTACACACTTTATTTGATCTACGGTTCTACCCATTCTTTTATTTCTCTACTTGCGCTCATCGATTAAATTTGACTCAGGAGAAATTAGACTTTGACTTATCTGTGGAAACTCAGTTGGGAGAAACCTTCATTACATCCCTTTGTTTATAAGTCTTGTTTGGTTCAAATCGGTACCCTCACATTACTGTCGATCTTATTTCATTAAAAATACTTGCATTTGGCGTGATTCTAAGGGATTGATTGGTTAACTACTTATCATGCAAAAATTGATTGTTTTAAAGGTTGTTAGCTTTCGTATTCCTAATCAACCTATTATGCAAATTCAAACGACCAAACCATTAAAATCAATCACGGTCATCTCAAGCCATAAAGCTATTCGTTTATTGAAAAATGGATGTCGAGCTTTCTTAGCTCGTATCACGATTTAAACAAAAATACGTCGGTTTTGAGCGATATTTCTATTGTTAATAAATTTCTGACGTATTCCAGAAGAACTTCCCGCCTACCCCAGGCGTGAAATTGAATTTTGTATCGACCTTGAACACAGTACAAAACCTATTTCCAAAGCCCATATCGAATGGCTCTATTGAACTTCGAGGAGTTAAAGACCCAATGCGAGGAATTGTTAGACATTGGCTTTATTCGTCCTAGTACTTCTCCTTGGGGTGCTCACATCTATTCGTGAAGAAGAAGAAAAGATGGGAGTATGCGACTTTTTGTATTGATTATCGGGAGTTGAATCATGTCACCATCAAAAATAGGTATCCATTGCCGTATTATTGATGACTGTTTGACCCGATTCTGAGGCAAATTCTTTTCAAAGATTGATCTTCGTTAGGATATCACCGATTGAAGATTAGAAGCCGTGACATTCAAAGGCGGCTTTCGAGAACTTCGATGCGGGCATTATGAATT